>OU026104.1:1376666-2740833 GCA_907269075.1 Idaea aversata
AGTGTTGATGTGAGAAGAGGCTCACAGCTAAGCGACGCTCGCTGATCGTCTACGGTCGTGCGGGTTAAGCGACGCCTGGCGCGGTCATGACTTCGATGGGTGGCCAATTAGTAGTGTGGCAAAAATGTGTTTTCGTGAGCTTGAGTGAGTGCTTCGGAAGGCACGTTAAGCCGTTGGTCCCGGTTGCTGCCTCTAGTAGCAGTCGTTAGGTCAAGTTAGAGGCCTTAAGGCGATCTGAAAACTCTAACAATACGTGAGCTACACCACTATACGAGAAGAAGAAGAAGAAGATGTGAGAGTATAACAACTCCTCCTTTTTTTGAAGTCGGTTAAAAATATACTTTAGTAGCTGCACCCCGCACTTATACCCGCGTTAGTATCATATAAAGGTAGTTACTATAAACTACATAAAGTATTAGCCCAACTGCATACAGTCGTGCTTTCAACTTCGCGCCAAAGTCGAAGGCACGACTGATGCAGTTGATATTGACTTCACACGACTGCAGCCGACTGCAGCCGACTGCGTGCAGTTGATATCATGACTGTATGAAGTCGAACATACAACTGCATGCTGTTAAAATATATCGACCGCGCACAGTCGCTGCGATGCAGTCCCTGTATTGCCAGCCTAAAAAAAAAGCCCCATGCGAAGTTGAAGAATCGTAGCTCTTACAGTTTCAGAGCTTTCTTGACGAGTCTTTCTCTAAGTTCTAGTGGCAATATCAATATTAATAGACTATACAAGTGTAATGTCTAACGTATACGATGACGAATGTTTATAGTAAGGAAATTAATATTGTATTTAAATAGGTCAACACGTAACGTGGTGACGACACAGAGTGACAAATGTTTATGTAAAAGGAAATTAATATTGTATTTTCTACAAATCATAACAATTACAAACTACGTTCACCCAGATAAGATAATTAAATAAACTGTACATTTTTATCATTATCTAAGCACAAGAGTTTCCCCAATAAAATCAGTCAACAGTCAAGAGGTAAAACTTAGTTGGGAACCAACAATCATCGTGTTATTTACTCCAATCCTTTACACAAGACTTCCTCGATAAAGGGACTAAACAATACAAAAATATTTTTTCAATTCGAACCAGTAGTTCCTAAGATCAGCTTCAACCAAACAAACTCTTCAGCTTTATAATAATAATAGATAGATCGATACATTTAGAAACTTAATTTTTTTGGTTCAAAGGAAAAAGAAGCCGCTTAATTTAATTGTGGCTACTTTTGCCTAAAGAATCGCTGTCGTTCGCCCCACGGTTAAAATTAATATTTCAGAGCTAAGTAATACTATCACTTGAACGGCCTGTTATAGAACAAGTGTTGATTACCGAAAAACTAAACAATGAATGCAGAACGAGTTCACAATACAAGCAGTTTCCCGCGGCCCGGTTCGCACGAGATGAGATAACTCGCCTCAAGGTAGGTGCATTGTGTAACAGTTCGGAATTCGGTGATGGATAGATTAGATCTTATTGTTGCATAGATCTGCGAGCATTGTGCGAAAACGCAGCGGAATTTTCTTTTCAGATTGGTCATTTCTGCGTAAATTAGTAGGAATGTTTATACCTACTAATAAATGGAAATTGTAGCCGTAGTATTACCAAACTACCAGCGCTTTGCGGTTTCACCCGTGTAACTCCCGACCCCGTGGGAATATCGATATAAAAAGTAACCTATGTTACTACCAATGAATCCTCATTCCAAGTTTCTTCGGTTAACAAAAAAAAAACTGGTTGCCTGTAAAGTCGGTATACGGGCGAAAGTTTTACGTGACAACAACTGTGCTCGAGTGGAAGGGACGCGTGCCTTTCACTTTTTATGTCTGTCTCTCTCGCTCTTAGGCGGGCTAACCATGCCCGAGTGGAAGGGACGCGTGCCTCTCACTCGCTCTCATTGTGAGCGCATAACGTCAGCGGAGCGTAACGCAGTTTCTTGAAGTGTCACCCGGCAAACCAATTTATAAAACGTTGTCACGTCAATAAAAACAAAAATCTAAAAATATCCTTTCTCTATTTAATTTCAGTAGGTATAGATAGATTACAATTTCTTCAATCATTCGTTTTTTTGCACAAAATAGGTTAGCATTGACCTCATTTTACCTAATGGGAAGCGACAATGAAGTAGAGAATGTAGCATACTCGCATAGAAAAAGAACGGAATACCTAGACAATATGATAGAACGCGACGAATCACTTGGCACCATGACTTTGTCCAGGGTATGGTGTTAGAAGCCGTCGGCTAAAGCCTATCACCGCTTGCTTGCTTCTTTAGCGCCATCCGTGGTCACATGAAGGATATTGAGGGTAAATCCTACGAACGCGAGCAAACCTGAACCTCCAAGAAGTCCTTTAGTCGACTTCTATGTACGACCAACGGCAGGAGATGGAGTAACCTTATTTAATGGTTTAGACTGCACGACCTTAAAACCTCTTCAAAAAAAGGTCAATGTAAATTAAAAGTATGTGTAATTTACACAGTAATAAAAGCATTTCTGCAGTTAATTACATGATGGCAGGAATTATCAACAAATGATAGAGCATACACCATCATAGTGTGTCCTAGTTAAGCGACAGCACGCGACGGTCTCTACATGACAATTATACTTGTGTGTAATGTAATAGCTTATAATAATAATATTAATTACTAGCTACCCCCTGTGGTTATCACCCTTTTATCAGCCCTTTTTATCCCCTTTGGGGTCAAATGCCCAAAAGTCCGTTCTTAGCGGGCGTCTACGTCCTAAAAAAAACCGTCGTCTAAGTTTCTTGGTTCTCATACATTGGGTTTCAAAGATCAAAATTAATTTTTTTTTGTTCAGTGAAATCTATCGCATGAAATCACATTCAAACGTCTTAAAAACTAAGTTAGACATCCTAACTTAGTTCCTTCGGAACGAGCTCAATGAGAAGAAGGCACAAGAAACTTATGGATTTTTTTGTGATCATGCTCACCTGACCTTTGTGATTACAAATATTTTTGAAGGTATATTTTAAATGGAGCAATGAAAGTCACGTCCATGGGTTCTTTCTTATCATTAAGGTAAGACGACTTATCATAGTTATAGTACGCCTTACAGCACAATTTATGCTTTAATGTAGTGCACATTATGACCCCAATATTTAGAGCTATGGTGCCACGCCAACCTATACTATACTCTTCTTTGTCATTCGAGGGGTTAAATACTACATTTATTTCGCCTATAATTTAGACTTCATCTATGTCGGTGCCGGAATGAAAAGTATCCCAAATTCCATTCCAGGCTTAAGTTTCCATACAAATTGTTTAAGACCTTTGACCATGAAAACATACTTCCTCATTTATAACACTAAGTGATGGTGTACCTCAGTTAAACGTGAACTTGAAAACTTATTGTAATCACAATAATATGTAAAAGTTGCGAATATAACAAGTAAGATCCGTACGCGTTGTATTGTGTTGTAGCCGCTCTCCGAGTGAATGTTTGGAGCATCGTTAATGTCAAGGGAACTGCTTCCCGCCGATCGATAATTGTTTACAGCTCAGTGTGCGATTTGCGAATGAAGTTCATATCGGTAATTGATATATTCCAATACATAAATAAAAATATTATTTAAAGAGTTGGGCGATAGGATTAGGGGGAATGGGGGTGACTCCAGCTCCGGCTCGTTTCTAGCGAAGAGCTTAGCCATCGCCATTCAGCGTGGCAATGCCTCTAGCATTATGGAAACCTTTACGCCGGGAACGATAACTGCCGGGTTATTTGACTAACTGGTGACTTCATTTATTTGTATTTAAAATGTTGAATATATATGTCTTTGTTAATAAATAAATAAATAATAGTTTATTCAAAACCTTTATATTTTACAATATGTACATAATAATATCTTTTACAAGAATAAAGTACTGAGAAAATTAAAATACTAAGGTTACACAAGTACGAATACACATTGAACCCCAAAACTAGATAAAGCTTTGTATCTTGGGTGGCAGGGATCCTCCGACACTATACGATATACAATAATTATTACAACCAATATCTGCATATAATATAAGCATATAACAGTACTTATTATGCGTAAGAAATTAGTTATTAAAGTCACCCTACGGTTTTAGAACCAAGGGTATGGGAGTGACTCGATTTACACAGGTGAAAGAACTGTGTGTGTGAATGTTTAGATGGGTGTAGGTGAGTCAATACGTAAAATACGTAGGTATCTTCTTCGCTTTAAGGATTGTGTCAAAATGCTCGCATTCGGGATTTCACATAACAACTGGGAGGGACTGGCTGAAGACGAGTGGAGGAATTGTGTCTTCGAGGGTCGTTCTAGGCATTATCGTTTGTGGTTCACCACCCTAGCTGCGAAGAGCCGTTCTCATCTACGTCTGTAAAACATTAAAAAGTATGATGATGATCTGAGTAAGTAGGAAGATTTTCACCCACTAATGTGCTTGCCACATAATGATGGTATAAATGGTGTTCTTGAGGTAGCTACAGGGTGTCATTTAACGTGTAAATTAACCATCATTGCTTCGTTAAATGGCAGTAAAATATATCAAGGAAATTATCTGTAAAGAGCAGTGTGAAAACGTGATTTGAGACACTTTCGTTCTTCATTGTAAAAGTTGTTTGTTTGGGTTGTGTTGCTCTTGACATTTTGACGTCGCGTCGATGAGTGTGTACTACTTATTTATTTCAGTAGAAAACACTATCAGATCTAGTGGGAAATTACGTAAAGTTGAGAATTAGTGATTGATTATTATACAATACTCTCTCGTCTCAATTTGGTTTTGGGAGACAGGAGAGCTGGCGGTTTCTTTACTCAAAGCGATTTCTTGATTTTTTGAGTTCTTCGTGAGTCTGGCTATCAAAGGAGGAAATGTCGCCAGCCTTTTAGGGACGATGCATGCCGCGTAGAGACGCTTCAGATGGTGTATTTTTTTTCAGATTGTATTTGTATTTTAAGTTTATTTGTATTTTACTGTGTCTTGTGTGAGTGCGTGGAGCCGAACTTATCTCACTTTTTTGTTAAATAAGTACATCATAAGTAATTAGCAGTAGATATATAGGTAACTTGAGAAATGTAAAATTTCGAGACTCCCTAGAGAATTGAATTTCAAAACGCGACGAGATATCATTGGCACTCACGATATATCAACACGATTTACTTACTCTATGGAAATCTGATGCCATACAAGCGGCCTTATGCTTTATTTTCATCAGTTTAAAATAGTGATAAAACCTTTATTAATTTCAGATACTATTAGTTTCAGTATTTTCGAAAATATTACCTTATAGAACCGTTTTTTAGGTTTATTTTATTTATACCAATTTTTCTATACAATTTGAATGCCCTAGGTCTATTGGTTTCAAATGTTTCTTTTTTTCCAAAAAGTATAACAATATTGGTAGAGTCATTGTCCAAGACACGTACGGGCTGAATTAATATTTTCCTAGATAAAAAGTCATTCGAAATTAATATTTTTAATAAATGATTATTCAATTAAATGCAAATATTAATTTCTTCTAAAAAAAAATTAATTTTCATTATTTTGAAATATTGATTTAACTTTTTACCCGTGACGGAACGGTTTGTTCGCATACTCAAATGTTCCCATTTATCTCCAAAACGGCTGAACCAATTTAGATAGATACGGTTTTCTGTAAAATATTTTATTAAACTCAATACTCGTAGATATTAATTTCAATGATTTTTTATTTTTTTAAAGTGCTAAGCCTGCTGGGCTATCTGAAAATATTTTTTAAGGAAAAATGCGTCTTCAAAACGAAACTTAATTCGAAAAGAGGTTAATGCGATTCTTAAATTCGACTATGACGGTACTTGACTAAGTGGCGTAATTGGCAACGCATTTGAACGGTATTCAAGGGATGCGAGTTCGAGTCTCGTCTTAGTCACAATTTTTGAAGATGCATTTTTCCTTAAAAAATATTTTCAGATATTAATTTGTCATTCCGCACGTCTTTCCTAAAGCCAGTAACAGCAAGATCTCTACACATCGTTACATGATGTAACTATGTAACAAACAGACAATATCTGCTAATGATTTATTACTATCGATTCTTTTATATCGGACGCCATTACTGAGGTGATTGACGGGTTGTCTGTCTGTCACTGTTTCTAATGATGTTACGATTTGTAATATTATAATATTGAAGTTCAGAGTTTGCGGAACCACGGCCTCTGGCATACCGAGCTTTAGGGCTTCAAACATCTCTTAGTATTCTAAAGAGTTCGTGAAACAAGGGGATTTCTCAAGCGTTTAACCGATAGTTTCTTGTTGACCGTACATTTTTTTGACGTGATACGTCTTATAAATCGATGAACACCGGTATTCACAAAAAAGTGTGATGCTATGCGTTACGTTACGTTATTGATAAGGTAACTATAGCAACGTATTGAAGTATGCAAAATGATACCTAATGTCAACGGTACAAAAGAGTTTTTTAGTTACTGGACTTGTCCGAGCCGTTTAAAGCGTCTAATAAAGGTCCTGAAACTGAAAATTGACGTAAAGCTGGCACTTTGCTTGGAGGTCCAGATTTGGTATATTATAGGCGCTTCAACGGCTCAAACACTGTAGGCAGGTAACCTAACCACCTCACATTTTCAAAAAAATTTAGGTCATATTTAAAATTAAAACGTTAGGATAAACAACACTGTCATTCTTATTTTAGAATATAGCTAAATACCTATCTAAGAATTTAGGCTACAGTTAAAAACTCAATAATAAATATTTATGCCCAAGTTTAATCCAAAAACTGCCATACAATTTTTTCCCATAACATTTAATTACCACATTACGTAAACACCAGAAGTTGATATTTATCGATTACCAAACCAAGGATTAAACGAATTAAATCCAGATCATTGCAGCATTTTTATTTGAAATACTTTTGTAATATGTGGGATTAATTGTGGCCCGCGGCTTTGCTTGTCTAACGCTAAAAGTTCAACTGGTTTTTGATTCTTGATATTGGGACATCCTTTGAGAAAGTAATGAAGATTAGTATTTAATTTAAGCTCTTCGCCCACTATATCTTAGCATAAAACCGGTATTTATGCTCCGGTACAAAGTCAGTGCCAGACGGAGTTGACTTTGACAATTTCTGTCGGGCAGCAAAACTACAAATGGAACGTTAGGTATACAGTTAGAATTCAGATTATGTTAGTGCGGTTATTTTTCCCCTTTTTCTTATGTCATTTCGAAGAATAAATATTATTTTTTGTAACTAGCTACCAATTAATTTTCTTACTTTCTTTTGCTACCTACGCCATTTTTGAAGTGAAAACTTATGGCGCGTTGGGCACTTTTGTGGGTGAGCATTTTCAGCCGTTCTCGCGACAGATGAGATTTCGACAGATGAGATTTTACACAGATATACAGTTTTCACTTCTGCCTGCACTCCCGGAGTGCGTTGTTTTTTTTTTTTTAATTAAAAGAGGAAGAGCCATTTATATGGTTGTTTCGGTCTGCGAGCTCAATTCACACTGAAGTCGGGAGCTTGTTTCAACTGTATAGCCGACACATCCGACGACGGTCCAACCAAAGTCACCTCTGCAGATTTGCTTTTTTCCAACCGTCTGGAACCTCCTTAATATTGAACCCAAATGGTAAAAACTTGGTAAAAAAGAATAAATACCTTTTTAATTTCACAATTCTTTAAAGTATTAAATTAGTCATATAATTTATTTTACAATACGAAAACTTAAGATTAGTTGTGATTAATTATAATTATATAAAGTGCTTGGAAATATCTTAAAATTATGTAAACGGAAAACAACGATTGAAAATAATTAATTGAATTATGATCAAATCATGTAGGAAGCAATAAGAGTTCTTCTCATTCATTTGACGAATTTACATAAAACATAGACTAATCACTACATAGTATAAAATAAAGTCACTTTTCGCCGTCCCTATGTCCCTATTTCCCTTTGTATGCTTAGATCTTTAAAACTACGCAACGGATTTTGATGCGGTTTCTTTTAATAGATAGAGCGATTCAAGAGGAAGGTTTATATGTATAAGACATGCATAATAAGCCGTGCGAAGCCGGGGTGGGTCGCTAGTGGATACATATAACGACTTGTCGAATAGATACTATTTGAAGACCCTTGACTAGTTGACAGATTTTTTTTGCCTTAACCAGCTATTCCCCACATAACATAATTTCTAATTATTCTCTATTTCTAAGTTAATAATTAAGTAACTAGGTTATTTAAAAACAATTAAAAATATACAAATAAAAATTGTGATTGTCTGTAATTGGCTTTTTGTTTCAATTTTTTTCTATCTTAGCTGTATACTTTTCTTACAAATATTTTTTTTAAATCAAATTGGAAGTCACGGAGACGGGTCGCTCAGGGTTTAGGACTCTCCGGTAGGTACCAACCCACTATTATCACATTTATTTTGTTTAGGTAAGAATACCTAAAATATGTCTACTGTTACAACTGCCTCTACAAGTATTGCGAGTTGGTCGCGGTCGTTACGCACCGTCGACTAAATTCTCTGCGGTAAATCTTTCCATTCATAGATCATTTGGTAGTTTACCTACTTACCTTACCTATTGCGTGAACTCACGGAAACTATGGAAATCTATAACCTCCTATAAAAATAGAAAGGACCATAACTGAGAATCGCGACTAAAGCGAGAGAAACAATGGAACGTAGCTTGTAGCTTGTAAAATAAACATTTAAGTTATAAACTAGCGACCCGCCCCGGCTTCGCACGGCAGTATTATGCATGTATTATATCTAAAAACCTTCCTCTTTAATCACTCTATCTATTAAAAAACCGCATCAAAATCCGTTGCGTAGTTTTAAAGATCTAAGCGTACATAGGGACGGCGAAAAGTGACTTTATTTTATACTAGCGACCCGCTCCGGCTTTGCACGGCTATATTATGCATGTATTATACATATAAACCTTCCTCTTGAATCACTCTATCTATTAAAAAAAACCGCATCAAAATCCGTTGCGTAGTTTTAAAGATTTAAGCGTACAAAGGGATATAGGGACAGAAAAAGCGACTTTGTTTTATACTATGTAGTGATAGTGATGTAAAATGAAAAGTCCTGACTGATTGATATTTAGAGGTACGAGGTGGTGTGTAACTCCTAAGGGAAGATCTTCCACCGGGCAGGTGTTATACCCGGTAGGCCGCGGCCCTACGATGTTTCGTTGGAACTTGTTTAGGAGCTTATATCTTCAGAAAAACTTCGCTTGCGCGATCTAGGATCTACGATCGGCTTAGTGGTGATGTGAAGCGTCGCCACAGATATATCAACACACAGCTCAAGTAATTGACGGAACTGGCTATTTGGCACATATAGATAATGAAGGATAAGACTGGAAAAATCATCTCCTACGCGAACGACGTCAACGGCCAACGCGGGTAAAGATAGTTTTATCCATCATCATCATTATCAGTTACAATAAAAAATAATAAATAAATAAATATTGCAGGACATTCCACACATCGCCATCTAGCCCCAAGGTAAGTAGCTAAACTTGTGTTATGGGTGCTAGACATCGGATATACTTACTACTTATATACTATTCTTTTGTAAATATATACTAACTAGCGACCCGCCCCGGCTTCGCACGGCTATATTATGCATGTATTATACATATAAACCTTCCTCTTGAATCACTCTATCTTTAAAAAAAACCGCATCAAAATCCGTTTCGTAGTTTTAAAGATTTAAGCATACATAGGGATATAGGGAAATAGGGACAGAGAAAGCGACTTTGTTTTATACTATGTAGTGATTATACATAGAAACAACCAGACCACAGACAAATATCTAAGCATAAATACTTGTCTGAGGCGAGAATCGAACCCGCAACCCTGTGTTTGGCAGTCCGGCATGGTGACCATTGTGCCAACTGGGTCATCTATCTATAATTCCACTGCTGAACAAAGGCCCAAAGACTTCCAGCGCGATCAGTCTCATATTTCTTAGATGACATCAAATTCTGTCATCTATCCATAATATCTATTATATAAAAATGAATCCCTATTTTTTCCTTAATCAGCATCACGCGTAAACGGCTTGACCGATTTCGCTAATTGGTTTTTGTTGCGTTTGTTACTGTCAGAATATTTTTGTTACGTTTGTTACTGTCAGGTTCTTATGAAATAAAAAATAAGAAAGTAGTGCAGAAAACTATTCCGGGAGTGAAACTGCCAGGCGCAGCTAGTTTTTAATAAAATTAAAACAATTAATTAAATTGACTAATGTTAAGGTCGAAATCAATAAACTATCTATCATCTAATGACAAACCAACATAAACTGACTCTTTGACAGTATAGGTTAAAGATTTCAACTTTCGTGTTTCACAAAATGTTTCTTCTATGGTGTGGAGCGCGCGTTGAAGTCTTTTGCATGACGGAACAAATTCTCGTCTTGCGGACAGTCTATACAATAAGAAGGCTGCTGACTTGCTGAGGTCCGAATTGAATGACCAGTGCTTAAAGTGCTACTAGCCCGGTACGAAAACGTACTGACGTGGTATTAACAATGGTCACTGCGCTATGCGTCAATTTCAAACCGCAGCCTAAGTGACACAAATGATATCCGTGAACGATTGTAGCAAGTAGAGATACGTTATTGATTTTTCGCAATAATTGGCGGAATTAAATCCCGACCAGAATTACTATCTAACTATATTTATTTGCCCGTACTTCGATTGAAAGAACTCCGGCGATCGGACCACGACCAATAAACGTTACTAGCAACCAAAAAACGAACTAACTGAAAACTATCTATACTAATTATTTTCCCGGGTCTTAATCGCGTATTTTTTATTATTATTTTTATTTATCTTACCTCGACGTTTCGACTATGTTACAATAGTCATGGTCGCGAGGAGACATGAATACAAAGCGTGTGGGTATAAAAAGTTTATTTGAAAACTATTTTTCTGATTTAAGCAGGTTTAAGACAGAAAGTCGAGACAAAAGTCTTCGTAATTTCAAGAACAATTTTCCCAAACGAACACAATGTGAATATTTATATCGTAAACAATAAGTTTGCAATTAATAACCAACGTAACAGCCATTGTTGTACCAAATATAAAGTTCCCAAACCGTTGCTAAACAATTTATTACATTAAACGAGCTGAGTAAACCATCTTTGGCCATGATTGACCTGGTTATACTGACTATTAGTTTACACTGTGGTAATAATGCAGGGACGGATCGGGGATTTGGGCGTATCCCATTATTTCCATTATGAATTTCCATTGACGAAAAAAAAACGAAATACAAAAATAGAAAAGAAAAATATATAAAAAAGGTATATAATAATAGGTATAACGGGATCGACTTCGAAAGAAAAGAAGATTGATGGAAATACTGAATAGGTTCTCCCACTATTTTCATAGCTGGCGGTGGCGACATAAAAATCCTTTTTTTGTTAACGAGAAAACGTGTTTTTATTGTATTGATTAAATACTCAACATCTCTCTATAATTTTATTATAGAGAGATGTTGAGTTGTTGAGTTGAGTTGATTTATCAGGCCATCATCATTAATATAAAAGTGTAATCAGATTTTCAAATAACAGAAAACTGCGTTTTTTTGACGCAATGGAAATAATGGGATATAAATTTAAAAAAACACTCCTGTCCAATTTTTTCAATTTTGTATTTCCATGGAAATACTGGGATACACCCGTGGATTTGTGGGGCCTGGGCTAATACTTCTTAGGAGCCTCACAAATCTACTCAACTAATTGCCATTTTGCAAAAAAAAACTGTTTTCTATACACATATTCACTGTTCTTTTCGATTCAAAGGTTGTCTGGATGAGTTCGCTTTTAGCGATAAGGGCGTTCATTTGTGCAACTTATACTTTTTAGTTATTACTTTACTTTGTAAATTCTATCCGTTGTCTGGCAACCATAACGCAAGCCTAGTTGCTTAGCTTTGGTGCTAGTTGGCGCTGTGTCAAGTGTCCTACAATATTTACTTTTTTCTTCACAATATCATTTATTATTTCAAAGGAGGCTTTAGCTTATTGTTGCCACGGGGCATTTAATTTATTTGCATTGAAATGGTAGAATGGGCCCTGGGCTGCAGCCCACAAATCCCTAACCTAGATCCGGCCCTGATACTATGGCTATGTAACAATGGACGGATTTAGATAAAGAGAATAGATGGCCGATCATCAAGGATGATATCTGCGATTGTGTTGTACAAATTATAGCTTTTAAGTATACTTGGATAACAATAGATGGGGAAGGTGTAGTGGAAATAGATGTCTTCACTACATAGTATAAAACAAAGTCGCTTCCCGCTGTCTGTCTGTCCTTATGTACGCTTAGATCTTTAAAACTACGCAACGGATTTTGATGCGGTTTTTTTAAATAGATAAAGTGATTCAAGAGAAAGGTTTTGGTACATAAAGCAAAACTACCACGCGAACGAAGTCGCGGGCTGTATTATGCATATATTATATCTAAAAACCTTCCTCTTTAATCACTCTAACTATTTAAAAAAACCGCATCAAAATCCGTTGCGTAGTTTTAAAGATCTAAGCATACATAAGGACATCGGGACGACGCACTAACGAGTATTTGAGTGAAAAAATCGGACAAAAATATTTAATTTATTTATATAATTTTATGTGCAATTAAATTAAATAAAACACAAAGTTTGACCAATATAATAATTATATATTTAAAATTTTACATCTTTTTACATTTTTAGGATTCTTCAACTTCTTCTTCGTCGGAACTTTCGTCTTCGCTTTGTCTATTTTTAAATACCGTGCTGGCAGACATCATTTCTATTGCCTCCTTTGAGAAAGGCTGTCTTTTTTTATTTTGCGTCTTTCTGCTGCAGCTGATAAATGGATCTGAACTTAAAAGAAGTCTGTTTATTATATCTATGTTGCAGTCTCTGCGCGAAAATTTGCGGGAAAAATGTAATCTGTATTGCCTAAAATGTTTGTTTCGGGCTTCAGCTGCCTCTTCCGATAACTGGCCAATAGGTAGGAGTGCATGAGCTATTACTTCACCTCCATGTATCAAAATTTTGTGTATGGTTGGTGACATGGGATGCCAACCATACAGATCGACATATATTTATGCAGTTTCATTTGCGTATGCTTCAAATTTTTCTACATCAATGTTATTGCCACTTGATATTACTTCTAATATGACTTTAAACCTTTTTATTAAATCGACATTGATGCCAGTTATTCTTGAGGAGCGTTCCGGATCTGCAAAAAATCTCCTTGACGTGTTCCCGTCATTAGTGTTCCCAAACCCTGCTTTGGGAACATCTACGAGTAATCCCATTTCCTCTTTAAAGGCTTTTTGTAGTTTTTCTTTAGTCTCTTTTACAATTCTTTTTTCTTCTGTAGACCGTGCTTGCCATTTTTGTAAAGGCAATTTATAGGCTAAATGTAAAATAGATTCGAAAAATCGAATTCTTGCGTGAAGAATTGATAATCCAAACTTCAACGTTTCTACTTTACTTTCTTTTTTAATTAATTTATTAAAATCCTTCGAAGTCTGTCCGCAAATGTAGCATCTCATTGTAGATGAGGTGTCTGTAGCAGCATTACATACCTTGCCATCAATCATGGTAAGTAACAGTTTATGTTTTATTTTGCTGCCATCAATTTCTGTCTCCTGAAGCTGTTCGGCTTGGTTTTCAATGTATTGTATTTCTTGTTTTGTGATATCTTTTGTTTCATTTATAAATCTTATACGTATGGGTCTGCAGAATCTGACTGAAGACGGAACCGGATTTTGCCAAATGATTTTTTTCTCCTCTTCTTCAATGATAACAGATAGTCTTAGAGGCACTAGTGAGCTTTGAAAAATATTTGCATCACTATCTCCGTGATTTTCGAATTTTTGCTTGTATTGTGTCTGCTGAGATCCGTCACATCCCCATTTCGAAATTAACACCATATTTTGTTTTTCTTCTTCAGTGCATGACGTATTGACAACCTCCGCTATATATTTGTACAAGCGCAATGCAGTGTGATTTAGTAATGCTTGAAGTTTAACTTCTGCGCTTGTCTCAGTGACATGTATTGATTCTTCCTCGGGATAACATTCAATCTTAGCCATTTGTATGACAGAATAGCATGGGTAAATAGCTTTACCAGATCTGTGGATTATTTCCCATTGTCTTCTAGTGAAATCACCTTCAACAAAGATAGCCAGTGCTTCTGCTGGCGTATATTTTTTTACAGTTGTTTGCTTCTTGGTACTAGAAATAACTTTTCTAAGTTTAGTAGCTCTGGTGGGTGAAGCCATTAATTCTTTAATTATTTTTGATGCATCTTTATTTCCTGAAGTGCCCTGACTCACGCCAGCAGCATAAGTCAACTCCTCGACAGATACTTGTTCACGCAGATCTTTTGTTTTTCTCCGTTTGCTACGGTCACACACATCTTCAAATGATTTTTTTGGACGTCCAGGTTTTGGTTAGGGCATTTCAGGCCAGTTAGGTAATTCCATCGAAGATGTAAGCCACACTTCATTACTTTTAAAAAACCGTTCTTCTTTGTATGAAGCTCCTCTCCACTTCTTTTTGAATTCACTTTTAAAGTGCTTCAAACCATTTACCATTTTATGTTTCTCATGTTCCGGACAATTTGTCAATTGGACAAGTCTATCTTCAAACAATGAAAACTTTTCTTCTATTTTGTGGCCCTTGAATTCATTCAAGATCTCCCACAATGCTCTTCTAGTAAATATCTTGATAGTTCTCGAATTATCTGTACGACAAATAAATAAATATATTAACTTAAAATAATTGTGTAATTTTTACGTACAATTTAAAAGTCATATAAAACAAAATGGCGGACGTAGGCGGATGGTTTTATTATGATTTACAATAGCCAACAAATCAATTATTATATTGTTATAAAAGTTGTAGCCCGACAAGACACGACATATACATAAAAACACGATTGTTTGAAAAAGTAAAGCAAAAAAATGTACCTAAATTGTAACTGTTTTCATATCACATAAAAATATAAATTTTATACGACAAAGTAATCATGTAATATTTTAAAATGTAGTACATACCTTCTTCTGCCATATCCAATAAAAGTTTTTTCTAAATTGAACCACACAAACACACAACTGTGAAGCGAAGTTATAGTGCGAACAAAAGTGCCGAAAACAAAGACATGCGACTCCACGAACGGCTGAGTTTCGACTGATTTGTTAAAACAGGTCTAGGGCGGGGGGATTTTTAATGGCCGCCGTCTAAAAGGTCGGTTACCTGGCTATAGGAACAATAGCTTACATGACACTTTTGACTAAGTTGCGCATTTTTACTTATGTCCGATTTTATTGATCTAATAATCGTTAGTGCGACGGCGAAAAGTGACTTTATTTTATACTATGTAGTGATGATAGTGATAAGGGTTCCCGCTCATGTGATCGTTTCAAAACCGGTCTTGTGTAATGCTTAAATAATAAATCTATACTTATAATATTACTACCATTACATTACCATAGTTTCACCCGTAAGTCCCGTGAGAATTTTGGGATAAACAGTACCCTATGTGTTAATCCAGGTCTCGAGCTATCTACATACCGAGTTTCATAGCAATAACTCCAGTAGTTTTTGCGTGAAAGAGTAACAAATACACACAAACTTTCACATTTATATTATTATTAAGTAAGGTTGTAAAAATTCAAGAGCAGGTAACCGTCTGGACAGATCTTAGCTACTTTTTTGATAATTGTGACTCATATTTAAATAAGTACATAACTGCTAGCTAAAACCCAATAGATACGTCCAAGTAGGTAGGTAGCTAAGTTATTGATTTAGAGCATACATAGGTACGTACCAACGTACTTTTAGGAAGTAAGACCTGCACTACAAACGTGTGGCCTTGTTGGACCTTTCAATATTTCGGTTTTTCTATTTATCTATTCATTTGCAGTAGGTAACTAATCAAAGGTCATAATCGATTAAAACTTTACGTGGTCTATTAGAAAATGATGATGAGAGCTCCTGATAATAGGCGCCTGATACTTCTGTCTAATATTACTGCTCTACCTTTGGCTGTGGATGATCACGCTACAGGAGCGCAGTTTTAAAATTGTATATGATGAGAGCTCCTTATAAATTATAGGCGCCTGGTACTTCTGTTTAATATTACTGCTCTAACTTTGGCTGTGGATGATCACGCTATAGTATTATGATGAGAGCTCCTTTTAATTTATAGGCGCCTGGTATTTTTGTCCCATATAAGTGATCTACATTTGTCTGTGGACCACGCTCTAGAAGCTCGATGTCAAAAATATTATGATGAGGGCTCCTAATGATTTATAGACGCCTGGTACTTCAGTTCAATTTTACTGCTCGCGACAGATAATAATATTTCGTCTGCCAGTTAGTTGAAAGGTCTCCAGGATCTCCAGATCTCTGACGTAGTTTCTATTAGGATATCGATGTAGTCTCTGACGTAGTTTTGGCAGTTGTATGCCTTATATTTTTACCGCTCTAACTTGCACAAAGTGTAGTTAAAAGAACAAGGATGGTATAACTAGTTAATAGTATAGTCTTCGGTATAACTAGTTAATAGTAGTCTTCTTAATTCCTAGATTGACATATATTTCAAACTGCATCAGGCAAGAAATTACTATGCCAATTTTACAAATTGTAAGATTTCGTGTTAGAAACAAAAAGGGTAAAAATTTATTATTTCCTCTGCACTCGGTCGATTAAGCTGGGAGGGTTGTATATGTGCTGAGCAAGCCTACGCCATCCTCACGCAAAAGGACCTAAGTCGTAAAATAGTCCGTATGGTACAAATGTAAAGAAATAAATAGAATATTAATAAAAATGTTGTAATTTTTTAATTTCAATGTTGTTGACCTTTCATATAATATTATTATTTTATGATACGCATAGATAATGTTTCGAAAGTTTGCAACGTACAATAAAGTATTGGTTTCAAAGATTACAGTAACATTTTGAAATTTAATACAAAAAAAAAAAACATTGGATCTGTTACGGTTAAGATTGCCTGGAAGAGATCGCCCTTAGGCAACGCCAAAGACAAAGATAAAATTTACTTTATACATTTGGAATCATTCGTGTATGAAATCACATTGAAACGTCTTAAGAACTAAGTTAGGGTGTGTGCCTTCAGTACCTGCCCACCAATGAGAGGAAAGTACGAGAAAATTATTTGTTTTTTTGTGATCAAGCTCACAAAGGTCAAGATTACAAATATTTTTGAAGGTCCTTTTGTGCCACTATAGTATACTTTTCTAAACTTGTTTAAGGTGTAAGGGTACCGGCTCTCTCCATACAAACGTAGTCGGCTGTTTCCTCCCTGGATAATGACACTAGAGCAAATATTTTTGTTGCATAATACATATAACTGCTACGACTATGCCCATATGTCTTGGATTTTTTTCATTTTCTAATTATCATAGAACGTATAAAAAACAAAACATAGGGGCGTGGTCAATGGTCATGGCAGTTATAAGTTTTATGCAACAAAAATATTTGCTATAGTGTCATTATCTAGGGAGGAAACAGTCGACTACGTTTGTATGGAGAGAGCCCCCGGTACCCTTTCCTCTTAAGTGTTACCAACAGGTACTTGTACTTATATGCGGACTATTTTCCGTAGCTAGAACTCTTTAATTGGGTCCTTTTTGCGTGAGGATGGAGTAGGTTTGCCCAGTACCTATGCCATCCTCTTAGCTTAGTCGACCATGTCCAGAGAAAAGAGGTCGTTAATACGTATTGTTTTCTTTTTATGTTTTATTTTATGGTGTAATAAACTGTTTTATATCTATATCTATTAGTAGGTAGGTCTAACGTCTGTTTAGTAATATAAATTGAATTTCAGAAATACATACGTATTTCATTAAATTATTTATTGTTGGCTATAATCATTTTGTAATGTTCTAAAATTTAATTTACACAAGTAATTTTATTATTTCTATAAAAAATTACAAAAGTTATTATTTAATTTAAAAAACAGGGAGATTTGTGAAAAAAAATTATTTCTAGTGAGAAAACTATTGACTTCGTAGTCTATACTTTTCTCAAAAAAATGGGTCTACGAGTATGGTCAAAGACAATATACACCTAGATGGGTACGAAAAACTCAAAAAAATATTTCCAAAAAAAAATGCATGTCCAAATAAATGCACTGCAACGAGATAATTCTTGGATATAAATATGCATATTTCTCAAATATTTCCAAAAATATAATGCACTTAAAGTTACTAGACTAGTACATTTACTACTAACAGAATATCGATCATTCGCTGCTTTAAATTAACTCAAACTACACTTCGAACATTTGCCTTGCTGTATTGTACTATTCGTAAAAAACGTTACATTACATTGAAATGCTCTATCCAGTCTATACCCAACTATTCATCTTTAAAAATAAAAAAGTTTCAAAACAAAATTTAATAAAGTAATAGCAAAACTTACGTTTAACTTTCGTATCCAAACAACCACAACACTTCGCTAACTTGTATGCGTGTAGCAACGCGCGCGGTTCACGAGTGCGCCCGGCTGACTGAGAGCAAAGCTTCAAGAAGACTGCAACACCGGCTAGCTGAAGGCTGAAGATCGCCTGAAGGTCCCGTAAAGGGTAACAGCACTCCGTCATGGAGGTCAAAAAGCATTTTTTTTAAATGTTTTTCATTCTTCACAACCACACCTACCTATCTAATAAATTCTGGCTTTTATGAGGTAATTTATAGGAAACTGCAAACAAAATGTAGATTCACTTTGGTCTAAGTTCTATGTACAATAGGTTAGAACATAATGTACTATAATGACTGTAGAGTCTTTGTTAATAAATAAAATAAAAATAAAATAAATTAAATTCTGAGTGTACTTTTTATCATATCGGGTAGATTTTTGTTAGGTAATTTTAAATCGGGGTAGAGTGCGGATGAACTAAACGGTGACCGTTTATAATTACGATGGCATTTTATGAAGATGTGTTTTTTACGATGATGTTACTTATCTTACTCGCTTTCACACTCGACTTCGCCCGCGTAGGAAAAGATTTTAGGAAAATCTTTCCACAACGGATGCATACTTACCTCATAATAGTAAGACGGTATGCCTTGTTTTGGCGGGATCCTTCCATTGCTTGAGCTGTGCGTTAATCTTATCTTACCTATGTGTGTTTGTGTTAATGTTTGTTACGTATGTTTGTCACGTAAAAATACTCAACCGATTGCGATGAAACTCGGTATGTAAATAGCTGGAGGCTTGGATCACATAAAGGCTACTTTTTATCCCTATATTCTCACCGAAACCAGATCTTACGTGAGTGGAACCAGCAGCTAGTCCTACTAATAATATAAATGTGAAAGTTTGTGTGTATGTATTATGACGTATGCATCCGTTATGAAAGGGTTTAGGAAAATACTTTCCAACGCGGACGAAGTGAAGTGTGAAAGCGAGTAATAAGATAAAAAAAACATCGCAAAAAACAATAAGCTTCACCAAATGCCATCGATAAGTACTAACACATAAACGTTCACATTTTTTTTTAGGATTTTTGAAATTTACGTCTTGAACAACGCAAAACGGAGTGTTGGGAGACCAGCTGCCCGGTGGACCGACGACATTGTGGCGGTCGCGGGTAGTCGGTGGATGGAGGCGGCTCAGGACCGCTGTTTGTGGCGTCGTATGGGGGAGGCCTATGTCCAGCAGTGGACGTGTATGGGCTGACATGATGATGATGATGATGATGACGTCTTGAACAATTAAATCTCTACTCAAGTAAAGATATTGTTTTCACGATTTATTAGTACAACTAATTTTGTAAGCAATATAATAATCGCTCCGGATCAACTGAGCATGAATCTCACCACCATTGGTCAGTTTACACTTCAATTTCCCAACTGACGACCAGTAAACACAAATATAATATATTTATACCTCAAGTCAATAACAGTTTATTTTATAAGAGTTCATACTATACAGCTATTAAAATTTACAATCATCTACCGTTGCACTTGAAAGAACTCAATGGTGTCATTTTCCATAAAAAACTAAAATCCTGGTTAATATCTAAGGTTTTTTATAGCATATCGGAATTTTTCGATAATGACGAAAAATAATAGATTAACTATTAGTATTATGTACCTGTACCAATTTAGTATAATTTGTGATTTAAGTTTTAAGCATCTATGTTTTTAATATTGTATGCTCGAAATGAGTAATCTGTTGGAACCATATTATTTGTAAGATCTTTATGTACACAGATAGAACAATAAATGATATTCTATTCTATTCTATTCTATTCTATAGTGATCAAATACACTGGTATTTCCATCTCGTCCACCAGCGTGGTGAAAATTCTTCCAAATGACGGTTGATATATATGAATAAAAAATATGATCAAAACAATAACATAATGCGACGAAAATTCATAAAAAACAGAATGTAATGGAATGTCAAGGGAGTGTCACAGTCAGTAATTAAATCGGCAAAGAATTTAACAGTGGACAATGCATAGAAATTAATGGAATTCCGTGTCAGCTTATCTGATAGGTAGCAGTAAATTAACTTAAAGCGTACCTACCTATTTACGGTTGATTTTATACAAAACAAGAGTAATTCGTCTTATGTTACTTACATTGGTAATAAAATAAAAATAAAATTGTACCCTAGGTAGTACTAACATTTTGAAAAAAAAAATTCTACCTAGGTAGGTACAATCTACGGTCAAAAGTCTCTGCCCACCGTAACGTTTACAATCCTGTACAGCACTATTTGAAAATTATAACAACGTAACCTGTGGATCGAAACCACGTCGGTTGGTGGCTTATAACACTCACACAACTAAACACATAGCTAACATGTTGAAAATAATATTCACACTGAGACCTAATAACAATTCAAGTATTTATGTTTGTGTGTAACGTCTATTAGAAGAAGGCCGTAAGTCCAATACTTGTTTATAGTATAATTTTAGCGCACTGATAGTTTACTTATGACGCATACTGTAAATCAATTGGACAATAAAATATTTTGATTTTTGAACTAAGTTTTACCAGAATGATTTTTTTACATGAGCGTTCAAGGATATATAGGTAAGAGATAGCGAAAAATGCTCAAAGGAATTGCGTGTCGAAAATACACAGGTTCGATTCCTGGCTAGGATAATTACTTTTACAAAAATCGAATGATGCAGTTTTAGCCATAATCGGGCACGCAACTCACCATCTCGCCATTTTCGCCATCTCTTATAGAATAGAATAAGAATAATTTAATGAATAAAAACTTTTACAAAATATTATACTATAGAGCTACATCACATTTTAAAACGATAAAAAAATCATTTACCGATACAATAGATAGATAGATAACTTTATTTGTACAACACAAGAGTAAACAGAACACGATATACACAAAGTAAAGTAATAGCTAGAAAGTATAAGTTGCACAAATGGGCGGCCTTATCGCTGAAAGCGATTTCTTCCAGGCAACCTTTGGATGGAAAAGTATAGGTATAGGTATGGTTTGGGTATAGTTTAAGTCATAGCCCTGAAGGCCCATGTAAAAAATTCACCATGTAGAGCTCAGCGTAAGACACAAATGCCAACAGTTTACGTATAAATAATTAAAGCCCACACCTGCATTGATAACGTACATTACAAGATAAGAGGTGTGTTAGGGTGGTAGGTACCTACACTTGCGAACCACTTTCTAACTTACATAACACATGTGTTAGCTTACCTGTACTGGCCTTTATATATTATATAGATGATTTATATACAGTGCTAGCTATTTCTAATCCAAGTTATTTAAATAAATAAATATTGCAGGACATTCCACACATCGCCATCTAGCCCCAAGCTAAGTAACTACACTTGTGTTATGGGTGCTAGGATATACTACTTATACAGAGTTATTGGTAATTATACTAGCAAGCAGTTGAGAGCTACTTCTGTGCACCTAAACAAACAACTTTTGTTCTACGACTTTTAGAAATTCGAACATTTTTTCAAAAATTTTGAGGTTAGGTTTACCTGAAAATCAGCTGTTACAAATAACCCTGTATACTTTTCTTTCGTAAATATATACTTATAATTATATGGAAACAACCAGACAAATATCTAAGCATAAATACCCGCTACCCCTGTGTTTGGCAGTCTGGCATGGTGACCATTGTGCCAACTGGGTCGTCTCATCTAGATGATTTAATACAGTGCTAGCTATTTCTTATCTATGCTATTTAGGGTGCTGTAGAACATAGATAGAGACTTAGATACTATCTATACCTTCTTCTCACCTTAGTCGACCATGTCCAGATGAAAGAACGCGTCAAAACCTCTAGAGTCAAGTTATCTAAGTAGGCTAAGTTTAATCACACCATTTTCGTTTTCTTTCAAATTAGTACACATATTTTTAAGATAAATCTTTTTTTTTTTTTTTTAATAAATATTTCAGGACATTACACATCGCCATCCAGCCCCAAGCTAAGCAACTTAATGCTTGTGTTATGGGTGCCAGATACATTTTTACTTTTTAATAAACTATATACATATATATATATATATATTTTTTTTTTTTTTTTTTTTTTTTTTTTTTTTTTAAGTATATACATATTATACATATACCCTTATTCCAAAACGAGGTTTAAGGAAAGTCCGAGATGTGGATTTAAACCTTAGATTTAGACACAGATTTACTCGTGAACTATAGTCTAAACACTATCCATAATAATCTATAGGGATAGTGTTTAGACTATAGTTCACGAGTAAATCTGTGTCTAAATCTAAGGTTTAAATCCACTTTTGGAATAAGAAGGGTTGTTCGGCCGGTTTGGATTCGAACTAAGCCACTTTAATCCATGCAGGGCGCTGTAGCACCTAGTATGGATGATGGAGTAGCCTTGCCACGAACCAATACCACCCTCTCAGCTTACTCGACTGTGTCCAGAGGAAAGAACTCCTCAATTATACGTCTGAAGCCAACCGCCTAGCTACCTATAGATCGTCAATTAGCCAATGTTTGATGTAAATCGGTTCATTCTTCTAATAAATATTAGTATTTTACCAGTAGGTACGGTCGGCTGCATATTGCATAATTTCATACCCACCGTAGAGCTCCAAAACGGCTGTTATAAGAACGTTTTTACCACAAGCAAGATTCTAGACACCTGCTTTAGTTGAAGTTTAAAGTCTTCTAACTCATCAATTTATCAAATAAAAATTCTTTGAATGAAAACATTCCAATAATAGTAATTTTAGAACTCTACCGTGGGCTGCAATTATGCAGCTGACTGTAGGTACCTATATAGTTTTTACTCTAAGTTCATTGCAACCTTAACTAATTCGATTATATAAGCAGGTATAACTAATTTAAAAATGTTTTTTCCACTAAAGCCTTCGCCTTGATTGGCCGCCATTTTACCTAATCAACTGTAAACTTGTTTTTTTGTTTATGTTGGCGTTATGCGTCGAAAGGGTTTTGATTAGACATGGGGCGGGTAGTGGTTTTGCCGGGTACTCGCTGAACGGGTACTCGACACATTCTGCGCCGGGTACTCGTGGGTACCCGGCGGGTACGTATCGGCGATATATCTATGCACACCATCTAGTTCTGTATACAGCGAACACCTGTTCTCAGAAGCAGGGCTAATTTATGACAAGATACGCAGTCGCCTAAATGCTAACCGCGCAGAAAAATTGGCGTTTTTACATCACAACTTACCCATCTTAAATTACCAATATTACAATAAAATATATATTTAGTTTTTTAGTTCTTCCTGATAAATTAGTGAGCAAAACATAATTATAATGATTACCGTTTGTGTTCAGCATAATAAATAATTTAAAAAGTGTAATATGTTTCATTATTTTTGGTCTATCAAATTACCCGGCAGAGCTGGATACCCGGCACCATTACCCGGTACCCGGCCGGATCCTTAAAAAAGTGCCGGATCCGCCGGGTACCGGATCCAAACCGGGTACCCGCCCCATGTCTAGTTTTGATAAGCGCGTCCTCTGTGCGTCATAAAGACGATTTAGACAAGGATCGATAGTGTGTAAAGGTAACGTAACATATCACTTCAACACTATGATCATTATCATCACTATCATCATCACTACATAGTATAAAACAAAAGTCGCTTTCTCTGTCCCTATGTCCCTATATCCTTATGTCCCTATGTATGCTTAAATCTTTAAAACTACGCAACGGATTTTGATGCGGTTTTTTTTAATAGATAGAGTGATTCAAGAGGAAGGTTTATATGTATAATAAATGCATAATATAGCCGTGCGAAGCCGGAGCGGGTCGCTAGTAACATATAATTTTATCTTTATGTATGTTGGTCTGTATATTTAGGCTGTTACCTGAAGCAAACGATGATTATTATTATTATAACTGCACGTTCATAATCTTTTTTAATAGATAGAGTGATTAAAAAGGAAAGTTTTTAGATATAATACATGCATAATACAGCCGTGCGAAGTCGGGGCGGGTCGCTAGTCTATATATATAAAAATCAATGCCACTTTTCGTTGCAATTTTTAACCGACTTCAAAAAAGGAGGAGGTTCTCAATTCGGTTGAATGTATGTTTTTTTTATGGATCTTCGCGCATATCTCCTTTGTTTTTATAACTCAAGAACGGACTCACCTATCCAAACCAAATGTTTAAGCTTTGTTTGGACTATTTAGTAGTTAGATAGTTATGTGAAGTTTGCACAAAATCGGTCGAGCAGTTCTTCATTTACTTATCACATTTTTTATATAGCAAAACAACGTTTTCCGGGATAGCTAGTTTCTTATAAAACACAAGAAAAGAACAAAAGAAACAAGAAAATAATATTTTAAAGGTAGAAAAATACTTGACGCTAACTGGAAGATGCGCAGCATAGAATACGCAAATTCAAATTTTTTTGTTCAATAGTAGTTATGCAGTGCATTACATCACTTTGAAGCGTCTTCAAAACTAAGTTGGGATGTGTGCCTTCGGAACGCGCCCTGTAACTTCTAAAATAAGAGAATGATGAAACTAAAACAAATATATGATATACATTAGGTACCATACAAACTTCCATCCAAAATTGGTTTGAACGAGATCGGGTAAGTAGTTTTTTTTAATACGTCATAAACCGTAAACCACCATTTACGATTCATTCATGTATTTTTACCACTAGCGCCATCTATTTTTTAGCATTTGTTTTTGCGTCGCGGTATACACTGGTACGGAACCCTTCGTACCGACTCGCACTTGGCCGGTTTTTTACCTTTTGAGGTAGGGAACCCTAAAAAGTGGTGTGCGAAGGCTCTTTAGGCGGTAACATACCTACTCAATCATTAGCCGGATATTGAGCACAAAAATATTAGGTCAGGAAAATTAATAAATCTTAAGTTTTTTTGTGATATTAGGTAGGTGCCTTGTAGGTGCTTAAAACTGTAATTTATTATCAATTCTATCGTTTGTATCTATTATACAATATTGCAGGGCATTCCACACATCGCAATTTAGCCCCAAGCTAAGTAACTAGACTTGTGTTATGGATGCCTAGACAACGGATAAACTACTTAACTATATACTTTTCTTTTGTAAAATATATACTTACTAGCGACCCGCCCCGGCTTCGCACGGCTATATTATGCATGTATTATACATAATATAAACCTTCCTCTTGAATCACTCTATCTATTACAAAAACCGCATCAAAATCCGTTGCGTAGTTAGCATAGGGATAGAGAAAGCGACTTTGTTTTATACTATGTAGAGATAATACATAGAAACAACCAGACCACAGACAAATATCAAAGCTTTATACATGTAAATATTTCTATCATAGTTCTGTATGTTTCCCAAATAAACGAAAATATAAATAAATAATAAATGTCTGAGGCGGGAATCGAACCCGTAACCCTGTGTTTGGCAGTCTAACCATTGTGCCAACTGGGTCGTAAAAACCTAGATGATTTATACATAGTACTTGCAACTTTAATGGATTAATTATCCATCTGTAGTGCCTGAGACACAATATTAGATGGAGTAGGTTTGCCCATGGTGCGGTGTTGGCTTTGTGGAAAATTACCTCGACTTTAATTACGATAGTCGTGGGTTCGAAATCCGGCCGGTCGTGTTTCAATGGTTTTTCTTAGGAAAATGTTTTAAATGTGCTATTAAGATTGCTCTTACGGTAAAGGAAAACATTGTGATAAATCCCGTTTGGAAATGGTCGACTAAGTTGAGTAGGTGTAGGTTTTAAGTGAGCCTACTCCATTGTATAAAGTCGGTTTAAAATTGAACCTATTGAGATAGGGAAGAGATTACGCAAAAGCATGATTATAATAGCCTAGAGTTGTAATTACAACCATCTCAGGTCATCGCCTGACCTGGGGCTCTGTTTTTGAATCGCTCATGTGATATAGCTTTGTCGTATACGCCATCAAGTCATGTTCGACTTCCAAGTCGCATGACACTAATTTTCTGTATTTTTGAATCGTTCGTCGTCGAAACTTAAAATGTCAATTTTTATTAGTTCTACGCAGAAAATTGAAAACCGGTAATTACCGACAAACATCCAAAATAATCCCAAAAGATATAAATAATTTTCAAGGATCGTTTCCGAAGTTTTGACTATGATTGTTTGTTTACCACTCGTTTGTCGGCGACGAGTGGTGGAGACGATCGAGCGATTCAAAAATAGCGAATTTCCGATCTCGAACGAATATCAGTAGAAATCGAGCGCTCGACGCGGGGCGAACGATTCAAAAATAGGGCTCCAGGTCATCGCGTGACCTGGTTTCCAGGCCTGCGCCCGCGCCTGCGTCCGTCGCTCGCTGGCATATCGAGATACGAAGCAATCTGTCGCACTTTCCTGGTACATGGACTTGTGGTTTTACATATAGGGATTGTACATTGTCGATAATTTTATCGGTAAAACCATTAGATGGTGTGTGTGGTGAATTTCAGTAGTTGAACAACTTTCCAAATTCTGAGTCGTGAAAAAAAAATCTTCAAATCCGCGCGGAGTCTTTCAAGTTAATGGAATTGCGAATGTTGTTTGTTTTACTTTTTTGTTGGAAACATTTCTAGGATATTAATCGATACCTCAAGTGTGCCTCAAGTATAGTCATTCAATTGGCATTGGACCTTTAATTATTAATGATGGCTTCGCACGGCAGTGTATTAAGTGTAGCCAATATCTCGTTATTTTTAACACTCGACGCAAAAAGCTCTTTTATAACCGCGTTTCGTACGTTTGTGCATCAAAATTATGGTCCGACTTTCAGGAATCAGATTCAAAGTGATAAAAAAATCAACGTCGTCATAGTTCGTCAAGTCAGGGTATAAAGAATAGCGGTGGATTCACTTTACAAATTCATACAAAAATCGGTTCAGCCGTTAAGGTGGACATAGGTAACTAACGCCGCGACACAGGAATTTTATATAAATAAATATTGAAGGAAATTCCACACATTGCCATCTAGCCCCAAGTAAAGCAACTAGGCTTGTGTTATGGGTGTTAGACAACGAATATACCTACTTACTACTAATATACTTTTCTTTTGTAAATATATACATATAATACAATAGAAACAACCAGACCACAGACAAATATCTAACCATATACTTGTCTGAGGCGGAAATCGAACCCGCAACCCTGTGTTTGGCAGTCCGGCATGGTGACCGGTGCCAACTCGGTCGTTTACTTGTGTGTGTTTAGTTTGTTTATACTTGTTTTTAGTGTAGAACCTTGTAGGAGATTTTGGAGGCAACGAGAAAAGTCTTGTCACTTCAGTCACTTGTGCAAACTGCACAGCACAGCACTGCACGAAACTAAATAGAATATTATTTATATTTTAACAGAATTTATTAAATTCAAACTCGGTTAGCGGTATTCGGTACACTGGCGGTTGTGATAGTGGTCTAACACTGACCTACCATAAGCAAATAATAAAAAAAATGTTGGCTGTTCTCGCCAAAATCTCTGCGACTTTTTTTAGCATTGAACTTTGTTGAAGTCGTTTTGTTAATTTATAATACTTTCCTGTCGATATCGATCAACTTACTTACCTGAACTCTTTCCCATCACTAGCTAATGATGCCTTAAACACATTAATCTGAAAAGATTAGCTAATACGTACGTACAAATTGAATAAGTGTTCGTAATTTGGTAATTGTAGAAAGATTTCCTGCAATATTGTAGGTATAATGTTACAAAATGACTGAAGAATTACAATAAAACTTAACTACTGCGATAAGGTCTACTAAAAGTTTAAAAAAAATTGTTTGTCTGTAAAGTCGGTTTACGGACGAAACTTTTACGTGATAACGTCTTATAAAAACGATAAAAAATTGTGATTATTTTCCTTAATTTTTTTTCTCTTTTTTCCTTTAAGTACCTATATTTTTTTTTCCTATAAATAAGTCGTCACTCGTCACCATAACACAAGCCCAGATGAGCGATATTATTATTAAACAAACACGAGACGCGTTACGTTTACCATGACGCGTCATGGTACCGGAACATGACACTTTTGTGTAAATGCAGGTGCTCATCAATTTATTAGACGTTATCACGTCAAAAACCTTGATATCAGTGACAAAATAACAAGAAAATTCAAACAAATGATTGTTTTTCAGAATGACAATAAAGCAAATTTTAATGTAATTACCTGTTTTTAAATAGTTCCCAATTTTAACTGAATATTTAGTTATTAATTACGGTGTCAGGTGGCCCTATTTGTTATTTTTATTTTTGAAGTTATATAAAACTTGTTCATAAAAAATTAAAATTTAAAAAACCAACTTCAAAAAACCTGAAAATAAAAACTAAAAAAAACTTGAAAAAAAATCCTAGTAGCAAAAACAAAAAAAAAAAACAAAAAAGTGAAAAATAATCCATTTCGGGTCACTAAAACAGCAGATAACTTAAACATACTTGGAAGTCGGACTGGGTGACACCATTTGTTTCCTATAATATTATATCTCTCAACATTCAATCTAACCCAGTCCGACTTCCAAGTATGTTTAAGTTATCTGCTGTTTTAGTGACCCGAAATGGATTATTTTTCACTTTTTAGTTTTTTTTTTTGTTTTTGCTACTAGGATTTTTTTTCAAGTTTTTTTAGTTTTTGTTTTCAGGTTTTTTGAAGTTGGTTTTTTAAATTTTAATTTATTTTTTTATTTAACCATTTTTACTGCCGCTGACACTGAAAATTCTACTCCATGAGGCGAAAGCGACTATTTCATAAAATTGCAACCTGTACCTAATCGTAACTCATTGAAGAGTTTGGTGATGAGAAGGTTCAGATGCTCCATTCGTCGATAGGTACCTATTAGTGTATGGGCCAATTCTACTAGTGGTAATGGAAAATGGAGCAATTTGCTGAACCTCGCTGTGCAGATCTGTTCATCACTCCAAAGATCCTCATCAGATCTTCATTTAGGATAGGGTTCTCTATCAACATTCATACAAGCCCAGTCCGGCGACTAAATTCGACTAAATTCTTCAAATTGTAAACTGTGATCGTAACCGATTCAAGAGTTGTCTGATGAGAAGGTGGTTTTAGATATTCCATTTATCGGTAACTATTAGTTTATGGGCCAATTCTACTGGTGGAAATCGAAAATAAAGCAATTTGCTGCACTCTCGAGGTGCAATGCTGTTCATCACTCCGAAGACCCTCATCAGATCTTCATTGAAGATAGGGTTTTCTGTCAACATTCATACAAACCCAGTCCGGCAACTAAATTCGACTAAATTCGTCGATAGGTACCTATTAGTGTATGGGCCAATTCTACTAGTGGTAATGGAAAATGGAGCAATTTGCTGAACCTCGCTGTGCAGATTTGTTCATCACTCCAAAGATCCTCATCAGATCTTCATTTAGGATAGGGTTCTCTATCAACATTCATACAAGCCCAGTCCGGCGACTAAATTCGACTAAATTCTTCAAATTGTAACCTGTAATCGTAACCGATTGAAGAGTTTTCTGATGAGAAGGTGGTTTCAGATGTTCCATTTATCGGTAACTATTAGTTTATGGCCCAATTCTACTGGTGGAAAACGAAAACTGAGCAATTTGCTGCACTCTCGAGGTGCAATTCTGTTCATCACTCCGAAGATCCTCATCAGATCTTCATTCAATTTTTATGGGACCACCTCTGAGTTATCCCCTTTCATATAAAAAAAGAATTTTCCAAATCGGTCCAGGCGTTTTCAAGTAATCGGCGAACATACATAAAAAAAATAAAAAATATACGCGACGAATTGAGAACCTCCTCCTTTTTTTGAAGTCGGTTAAAAAAAAGGATTTTTTCCAAAATAAAAACAGAAAAAAATGGTAAATATCCTGTTTTAAAAAAATGTATTATCTTAAGAGGCGAGTCCCTAAAAACGTCATTTACTATTTTAAAAATATTGTAGAACTCCCTGCATTGTAAGACACTAAAAAGAATTCTCGATAGCTTATTAGATGAGTCTACAGTTTCACTGTCAGATATTTTGAAAATAATCCATAGTTTTTGAAAAAAACAATTATTAACTTTGATGAAAAACATCGAAATCGACCTTTTCTATTTTAAGTATCTGTGCTACTTTGTTGTTATATTTGAAAATATTTTTGGTTAAATTGTGAGACAAAAGTATAGAGAATGCATTCATCATTGCAGTTTTTTACTTATTGAAACCAAATAATAATAATCAATGCCGAAACATAGATATTTTTTTTGGTTAAAATCATTCCTCGCTGCCCATACATTTTAGTATGAAGCAGTAGCTCGTGACATTTCGCTTTATATTAGATGTCGCGGCGCGCAAAAGTGACAGTGTCATCTCAGTATTCAAGGTGAGAGCACGTCCATTTGTTTCCCGACATTTATTGTTTGACCTGGCATAAGGGTGGGGTGCGAGTGTTGCACACGACAACTAATTTGTAATTGTACCTATTCTTCGAGCAAGGAGTCGAAACTAGGTATAATCCGCGCACAATGAGAATAGGATGGAACCTTGTCAAAGTAAATCGAAAATGACAGTTTATAAATACATATATAAATAAATATTGCAGGACATTCCACACATCGCCATCTAGCCCCAAGCTAAGTAACTAGACTTGTGTTATGCGTGCTAGCCAACGGATATACTACATATACTGGGTTATTGGAAATTATACTAGCAAGCCGTTGAGGGCTACTTCTGTGCACCCAAACCAACAACTTTTGTTCTACGACTTTTAGAAATTCGAACTTTTTTTCGAAAATTTTGAGGTTAGGTTTACCTGAAAATCAGCTGTTCCTTACACGGAGAGGTCAGTAACCTTAAAATTTGACTTATTTTTTAAGTTTCATGTACTGTTTTTGGTCTGAATGACCTTTGTTTTATAAAATCAGCAAATACCTACCTACTTATAAAAAATTGTAAATATATACTTATAATACATAGAAATAACCAGACCACAGACAAATATTTAAGCATAAATACTTGTCTGAGGCGGGAATCGTACCTGTGTGGCAGTCCGGCATGGTGACCATTGTGCCAACTGGGTCGTCTTCAAGTAGCGTTAGCATAAAAGTTCTGAATAATGGGTAATTCGTTTTGTTGTAATTAGTTATTTTTTATTTGTAGCTACATATATAGTATTAGGCATTTCTACTGTATGTGAAGACTTCACGGACAAACATACATACTGACACATATACGGGTCAAACTGAGAACCGCCTTTTTTTGAAGTCTGTTAAAAATACACAAAAATGTTTCATGGTTGTAATCCTTTCAATAATAATGTTTAGGAATATTTTTTTTAGTTATTCCAATTATTATTCCCCAATGCCACTCATATGTGCTTCATGGGAATCATCATCAGAGCTTCGACTTTCTTCAGAAGTATCGCTTTCTGAAAAAAAATGAAGTTGATGCAGCCAAAGTTCCCTCACCTCGGATGCGTGACACCGTGTTTTAGATATGCTTGTTGCTCGTTCGGTTATTGAAGTGAAAACTTCTTATGGCGCGTTGGGCACTTTTGTGGGTGAGCATTTTCAGCCGTTCTCGCGACAGATGAGATTTCGACAGATGAGATTTTACACAGATATACAGTTTTCACTTCTGCCTGCACTCCCGGAGTGCGCTGTTTTTTTTTTGTATTTTTGAACAAACCCATAGGTTCGTCAAAAAGATCTCTTGACAATGTAATTCCCGAATTACTAGATTCGTGATCCACAGCCAACTATGTCATCATTTTCAATGCGTTCGAACAACCGACTTCGTTCCTGATCGAAATATCTATCGACTGCCAGAACTATTTGAGGTGGTTGACTATTCAAAGTTTTACCCCATTTTCCACTCATTATCACTAAATCACTAAAATAATCACACAATAATTAATTACATAAATCTAGCATTTATAATAAAACAAACCACAATTTATAACAACACAAACCACGGTCGGAATTTATTATTTGTTTATTTAATCACTTTAATAAGCACAGTCCTTATGTGCTCGTTTTATTTATAATTTTGGAGAAAACATTTTTTTAAATGAAATCGCCATTGCTCCATAGACAATCTACCACAGACAATAATAATTTTTCTTTAAATCAATGGGTCTGTTTCAAATCCGCGACACTATGACCGTGCAAATAACTAATTTATACCTAATTATTATTCAGAACTTTTTTTCTAACGCTACTTTTCTGTCATTTTCGATTTACTTTGACAAGGTTCCATCCCATTCTCATTGCGCGCGGGTTATAATGTGATATTGATTATTTATTTTAACCTAAGAAATAACTGTTTCTATATTTCATTTTAATTTTTGACATAATTATGACAGGCAAACATAGACAAAAAATTAAATACTTCATGGACTGTGGTTTTTTACCTTTCGATATAGGGCATTACAACAAACAAATAATGCCTTCACACCAAACCTCTAAAGCGTCTCGGAAATGGGATATTTGAAGAAACGTTTATCCTACGATTTTATAAAAGTTCGCGGTGCACTTTGAGACCCATACCCTTCGATAGAGGGCATTACAGCGAAAAAATTATGCCTACACAACAAACCTCAAAAGTGTCACGGAAAAGGACGCGGTGATACGTCTTGTAGAAATACTTGGTCACAATGCTTTTATTTGAATATCCCGTTTCTGAGCTGTTTTAGAGGTTTGGTGTAAAGACATTATTTTTTTATTGTAATGCCTTTTATCAATAGGTATGGGTATCAAACTGCACAGCGGCATTTTAAATTACTATGCCGGTTGTGTCCAAAGATCTTTACATTTCGATCTCTATTGGATATGTTTTACAAACAATTTGCGGGAAAGAAAAACTCAACTAGTATTTGACGTTCCTGCCTTTTGCAGGACTTTTTTTTTTTTTTGTTTTCTCTAAAGAAATTAAAATAGGAATTTATTGAGCTGTCAAAAATTAAATAAAAATATGGAAAAGGTATGATTTAGGTAGGTAGGATGTATTAAAATTGTAGCTTATTTTTATATTTTAATCCTATATATCGTAACTTATTTTTATTCAAGTTTAATAATAATGGGAAAAGTAAAAAGAAATTACTATAAATCCCAAAAAAATAAAGGAAGATTTAAGACAAACCAGTAACTATAATGTACTCATCTTTTTACCCAACTATATTGAATATTATAAAGATTGGTAGGTGTTTTGCCTGAATATTTATATAATAATATATGATGCCGATACCGACACGTTTTAACCTGTTTCTTAGTAGGGCACATAGGTACATACGAACGTTTATGTGTGAATTTTCAATATATAGAGACGGATGTAATAATTATTTCGCATAATTATTATTATAAAAATATATAAATATAAAAATAATTATAGTACAGAACATTTACTTATTGACAATTTCGTTATCAAACAAAATACCCAAAAAACGTACACTCTGACCCCACCCTTTCCCGCCAGCTACTTACTACCGGACTGCAGTTTTGCGATGTGACAAGTTAAATACTACATACATTGCGTGTTTTCTATGATATTCATAAACATCCTACAAAGACGAACGCATGATGAATATGTAACTTGTACAAAATGTACGATGCATAGAAAGTAGATTTATTTGTTTCCAGGGTGCGTAATTTTAATACTGCGTTGCACCTGTGTGGCTAGAAAATATCAATGTGTGTGTTCTATCAGAAGTTCCCACGGTCAAGGATTACAGGCTTAACTTAGGTACTTATATCCTTTTTTATTCAGCAGCGTTATAAATATTAAAAGACATTGCATACAGCGCCATCTAGCTATGTTTAAACAATGTTATTCATTGCGCTCGCGCTGTAGTGCCCGGGCCATGTACTTGTAGTATTGTACGGTAACTTTGAATTTTCATACAAATAGCGACATCTAGTATCATAATAACAAACTTGAATGCTACTGAGAAAATGGTGCGTAATTTCAACGTTATTATTCATGTTTCCGTAGTGTAGTGGTTATCACGTGTGCTTCACACGCACAAGGTCCCCGGTTCGATCCCGGGCGGAAACACAATCGATTTCTTCCAATACTGTTTTTGTTTTTGGTTTCCGTATTTTATAAAATTAGGTTTGAACAAACAAAAAAAATAGATTTTTTTTCACTGTTACGGTACTTATTTTTGTGATTGTTGGTTAATCTCATAATATGATTATTTAATACTAGCAGTGCCCCGCGGTTTCACCCGCATAAGTCCCGATCCCGTGGGAATATCAAAATATAAGCCTTCCTTAATAAATGGACTATCCCAACACAAAAATATTTTTTCAAATTAAATTAGTGAGATTATGATCACCCTGGTGTCAAATTTAAAAAAAAGTTGTATATTTAATTGAGATTCTGAAAAGGTATAATATGTGGTATTGCCAGCAATTAATACCAAATTAATTTCATATTCATTCATAGCATGCTTTTTGTTAAGTGAAACTTTATTGTACTTAAAATTATTTAAAATAATTATTATTTTAGTTCTGATTTCCCCGAATTCACTATAGAAAAAAGGCAAAAAGACAGCTCTGGCTCACTAATAGGAATTAATTTTGTAATGAATGCTGTTCGGTATCGAGTTGGTAACTACCATACCACTGCAAGGGTAATTGTACCAAAAATATTTCACAACACTACCCCCTAAGTATGCACTTTAATAAATAAATAAATATTGCAGGACATTCCACATATCGCCATCTAGCCCCAAGCTAAATATATCTAAGCATAAATACTTGTCTGAGACGGGAATCGAACCCGCTTTAATAACGAACAGTAAGTATAGTGTAAAGAATAAAACACTTTAAATCCCTAACCTAAAAATAAATAATCCCTTTATTAAATCAATCAATATCTAACTTCTTAAAGCTACCCTGTATACCGAACTCATCATGAATGGCTGCAGCTCCACCAGGTCGGAGGGACTCGTTCACTCGCTTCAGGTTCTCGTTGCGGAAGAACTCGGGGTTCGATTGGAGACGTCTTATTGTTGCTTCTGGAACAATATATCAGGGTATTTAGAGAAGAAGGAAAAGGGTGAATTTACCAAACATAAGAAAAGAAGAAACTGCAGAGAGGATGAGTCAAATCAAATCAAATCAAATCAAAAATCTTTATTTCTTTGGATGCTTAATACTTAAAAGTATACAGGACCACATAAAATCGTCTTAAAAACTAAGTTAGGATGTGTGCCTTCGGAACGCGCCCACCAATGAGAAGAAGGCACAAGAAACTCATGGGGTTTTTTTTTCATGTGGTCACGCTCACAAAGGTCAATATTACAGTATTTGAAAGTATTATTTGAAATGGAGCAACTAAAGTCATGTCCATGGGTTCTTATCATTAAGATAAGACGAAGTATCATAGTATGCCTTACTGCACAATCTATGCTTTATAAAAGTTTTGAACCTGTTAATGGACATGTCATATACATCTTTAGGTAATTTATTATAATAGAGCACACATGTACTATTAAACGACCTGTTTATTTTCCGGAGCCTACTACCGGGCACGGTCAGTTCATCCTTATTTCTTAAGTTGAAATTATGAATATCGCTGTTTTTACGGAAAATATCAGGATTTTTGTGAACGTAGAGCAAGTTTTCGTAGATATATTGTGAATAGAGCGTTAATATATTTATCTCTTTAAATTTTTCTCTAAGTGAAAAGAAAAGAAAAAATACGAAGCGACACTGACTAGAAGAATTGCGAAGAAGAGACAGAGAAAAGTACCATCAGAAGAAAGCATAAGGAAAATCATTCCTATAGAAGAAATGCCAGCACGTGCTCGCAGACCTTAACACAATAGGAACAAGTTCTAATTTTGGTGCATCAGAAAAATTTTGATGCTTTGAAAAATTTGGTGCTAAGTATAAATAAAAATCTATGCACATACATGATAGTATCATATGCATAACGTTTAGAAATGTGTTTTTCAAGTGATTTTACCCATAACATAACAATATAGAAATATTAATTAATTAAAATTTCCACCATTTGGTAAAAAACCATAGTTCCTGAAATTCACCCAAAACATTTATTTGGACAGTCACACGACATAAGACAATCAGAAAAAATACATACAACCGAATTGAGAACCTCCTCATTATTTTGAAGTCGGTTAAAAAGTTGTAAAAACATATAAATACTGACATAAAAACAAAAGTTTAAGTAAAATAAAAACAAAAAAATAATAAAAAGAGAATACAAAAGAAATACTTATAAAATATTTAAAAGTATTTCAAGGACGCAGGCGCATCCCTTTTACCTTTTGCATCCACTGGGTACAAAAAGCAAAAGGGACGAAAAGCTACGAGGTTTTTGGGTTGCAGTTCAAAAAGCCCTTATGTAGATGGAGGGCGCTTCATAGTAATTTAAGTCATATCCTCAGTGAGTCCTATCCTTTTCTAACCTAAACTTTAAAATCCATCATGCCATAAGCGAAAACTTGCCTACATCTATACTACCCTCTCAGCTTAGTCGACCGTATTCAGACGAAAGAACTAGTCAATACATCTGGAGACAACCAAGCCGCGTCAGCTTATTACTCCCAAGTTTGGAACCGTGGCTCTAATTGATTTGTTCATCTTACCTTTGATAGCTTCATGGCTCAGATAATCACCACCATCATCTTTAGGGAAAGCCTCTTTACTAATGTACTGATTTACAGAGTCTGTGCCCACTGGGTGGATGTAGATGATGTCCATGAGGGCCTTCTTTAGGAACGGCTTCAGCAGCATCATCAGCTTGTCCATGAAGGGGGGCGCGTTCATGAAGTGGACTTCTTTTAACTTCACCAACATGCATTCCTGGAAGATTAAATACTTTTTAGTCTAGTGTCGCTTAAGGAGTTTAGATTGTAAGAGGTTTTATATCTCAAAATGGACATCAAAGGAGGTTACATACAAATTATTAGATTAGTAATTAGCGAGGACTTCAGGAGATTGCATCATTGCTTATTTTATCAAACTGTTTTGACTCGCAGAACCAGAACAGTGAAACTCAAAAGTCGATCAATACTAATGGCGCTCATTAATAGGTTTTTGCTTATGAATAAATAATAGGTTAGCGTAGAGTTCCCACAAAATGTGTTTTGACTTGGGTGTTGTAATACGGAGGCTGTTCTAGCTGATTTTCAACTAAACATAACATAGCCCGCTTTTATCAATTTTTAAAACGTTTTTACCACGTATGAGGCAATGGATAGGTACTCGCCTGAACGAAATATAAAACTCTCTTGATTGTCATGACTTCGAGCTTAGTTATGTGTCCGAGAGCGGCTTTGTCCATGTCAATCGTTATCACGAATCTGAAATCAAAATTGTAAACTTTACAGTACTAAACTGAAAGGCGACAAGTTACAGATGACTAGTTGTCTTTAAGGACCTATGTGCTTATGTGAATTCTCAAGTAGATAAATACCTAAATAATAAAAATATTGGAGTCGCTTTTATGGACCTGGGTGCTTATTTTCTCAAGTGCTCAAAGGACACTGAAGTGTCACCTGTAATCTGAACCTGCATTTGAATGATATTACTCACATCCTCAAAGTGGAATAGACCAATATTCCCATCCAATTTAAAAAAAGTAGCGCGATCTTATGTTGCAACTCATCCGCCGAATACCAAAAACTATCAGGAGGGTCTTGACTCCTGACCACATCATTAATACCTACTGGCTAAGTGAACATCTTAAAAAATACTGCGTACGTAATCCAGAATTCTAAATCAAGATTCAGCTCACCCTGGCCAAGTGCCTTCTTCATACTGCCAAAGATCGAACACCATCATGAAGGTTCTGACGACATCGTTGAAGAGGAAGTTGCGAGCATCGTAGTCGAGAAGCCGAAGGTAGATGGCGCGGTAGCCGTGCACTGTGGGAGTGGGGAGTGGAGCGAAGAGACTGGAACATTGAAGTCAAATATTATAGAGATACTAGCTATCCCGGCAAACGTTGTTTTGCCATAATACAAAAAATAACGAAAAAAAAAATGAAAAATGTTCTATTCTCATACCTAACGAATATACACAAATGGAGTTTGGCAACTAGCACCGCGATACGAGAATTTTATATTAATAGGGGTAGACAATTGATCAGAACACTTAATGCTGCAGAACTGATAAATAGACAGCATTAAAGGGCTCTGGCATCCGTGTAAAGCTATGAAGTTCGAGCATAAGCAGATGGGTTCTTGAGCTTTAGCGTTTTTGGTGTGGGTCTAATAATCCACATCGATGCCAGAGCTCCAAGCCTATTTTTAACCGATCCGTTCACGCTGTACTCCGGCGATATTAAATCCGATTTCAATGGTTCTTTATTTATTCGAAAGATTATAAGCTTCTAGTTGGTCCCATTATGGTAATGATCTTCTTATATAATTTCTTCATATCTTACGTAAATATAGATACTTACACTGTATTCAAAGTGAACTCGATCTTCTTATCATAGACGCGATTCTTGAAGAAGACCTCGAACAATGTGCGTAGCGTAAAGTGCAGGTCCAGGACTTGCTTAGATACCTCCATGCTATGCTCGCAGCAGTAATACACCAGGATCAGGTCCAGCTCTGGAATACCGGATATATGACATTTATTGTACTAGCGAATCAAAAGATTAGTTAGCTGAAGTGGCAATGGGTGGGGTATGTGGTGCAGAATTGATGGTCGTTGGGGTCGAAAAGTTATTGGAGACCATGTACCAGAAATTTGATTTAAATTGGGGAAAGTTAGACCAAAAGCGTACTTATGCGACCGATTGCTCGGGAAATCTTTAAGGGGCCTTATGTTCACAGTGGTCGTCCTGAGTGATGATAATGGTTAAGTCTAGCGCACAAGCCGCATCATGTCGCGCATGACTGCCACAGAATGTTCTTATTTTTATCATGTCAGAGGTTCTGACTAATTAGCTTGCAATAAAGACGTCTGAATCATTGAATTCGTAAAAGTCGTCCAACGTGCAGGGTTATAGATAGACTAAGGTCCCGCCTACCGCCAGACCTTCGTGATCTTATAAAAGCTGAGAATTACTCAGCGCATAAAGTTCAGACCATAGTGGCTTGGAGAGTTGCAGGTAGCAAAACCAAGAATCGAAACTATTAATTTTGGAAAAAAATAAATCGCCTATATTTTTGTACTTATCGATAATGTTGCTAATAGCGGTTAATTCCTGAAAACATAGTCTGTGTTAGGGTACCACAGTCATAAAATTAAACCCAAACAACTTTTTTCTGTATTATCAGCCACATGCTTTCATTCGCGTCATTTACACTGTAGTTTACCTAAAGACTTGGGACGATCTTCGTGACCTTTTCGTAGTAAAAAATATACTTATTCAAGTAAATCGTTCGGTAAGTGGAAATAACAAGGTAATGACAGACTTGAAATAAAGAGCAAAGTACAATTACTACTTCAATGCGGACATCGATAATTATAATTAGCACTTAGCCTATCACGACTTGTACTTTTATGTACTTTTATGTACCTACAGATTTATTCAGAGACCTTTTTAAGAATAACTTAAACCTCATAATCATTACGTTTACCATTTAAGTTAGTCTTCGCATTAAAATACTAGCTGCGATTTCATCAGCATAAGTCCCAATTTCGTGGGAATATCGGGATAAAAGTAGCCTATATATTAATCCAGGTCTCCAGCTGAAAGATCGAGTTTCATCGCAATCGGCCTAGTAGTTTTGGTGTGATGGAGTAACACACAACCTTTCACATTTATAATATTAGTACGATAGGATTTGGATACTTTTCTAAGAATAATTGAAACGTTAACGGTTTTATTTAGCTTGCCCTGTTTGTGTCAAAAGTAATTGATTTTTCACCACCTTCCAGTTTGATCTCGAATTTGTTGCATAAACACCTTTAGTTCGTTTTTTCTTCAATAAAACCGTTAAACTTGAATATTTTTTATTATCCCATCATTTTTTCACAGGTTTGCTATAGGAAAGATGTCAGTCTCAAACCCTTGGTAGTTGATAGAAGTTATTAATTTCGAACATAAATATCTTTGAGATTTTAGGGCCTTGATGACGAATTGAACAAATCAACGATGATGATAGATTTACACACTATTGTTTGCATTAGAAGCAAAAATAACCTGAGTATATTCGCGCCCTTGTGTTTGAGTTGAGATCTAAACAAACATGATAACTAAAATTGAAATTTGAATAAACTTTCGGTATAGTAGTAGGAAATAATAATTTACCGAGGAAAATCATAAGTAATATTAAGATATCAATCATTTTAGGGTTCCGTAAGTCGAAAGAGTAAAGAGATAGATTCCGTACCTCAAAAAGTAATTATTTTCGTTACGGAATTTCTTGATTCGGTCACCGTGCTCAAAGCCCGCGATAAAGGCTATGCAATTGCTTAAAAAGGAATGGAAAATGTCAATCTGTCTGTCTGTGTGTCACTACTGATTTTCTCAGCAACTGACCTTCTTCTTGGACCTAGCAAGTTGAAATTTATACCAAATACTGAGGTCTAAAGTAACTATTATTTGTATAAAACCAAGGTCCCAAATCAACACACAACAAGCTATCGCGAAAATCTAAATGGGCAAATTTAGATTTTCGCGATAGCTTGTAAGTACCAAAACTTACCTTATTTTTTATTAATGTTTTAAATCATCGTTCACATTTAGTTTGAAGTTTCCGACAGTATAATTATGGGTATATATAATATACCTGTGCATTGTAATTCAGTTGACATTATTCTGATGTGATTTAGATAATATCTCTCGCTGGACAAAGATATACAGCTAAAATACATGGCTATTATTATACTAATTGGTTTCCAAATTGCAAGATAATCTTAATATTACGATAATGTCACGTAATTTTTGTAGTGACCTCTACAAATTTTTTTTAATAGGTAATCTAGTTGAAATACCTACTAGTACTTGTCAATTTAATATTGTGTTCTAGCTTGACTCAAGCTCCTCTTAGCGTTCTTACAGACAGCGTAAGTTTTAAGGGGGTTCCTATTGCTGGCGCAAGAAACCCCATGAGTTTCTTGTGCCTTCTTCTTATTGGTGGTAGCGTTCCAAAGGACACCTTAAGGGTCCATACACCAACGACCTTGGTACACAGCCTACTAAATAGTTACTACCGGCACTGGTCGCTTTCGTTGGTGAAAATGGTTGATTGTTACGAATGTGTTTTGTTTTTCTCAAAATTGCTTTAAACGGAATTGTAGGTGAGATTTTTACCAAAATTTTGGTGTGACTTTGAGCCAAAAATTCCCTATAGTTTTGACGCTATCCTAAAATTAAGAACTAAAACTAGTCTAGCTTTGAAATGACAAGGAATTTTCGTCTCAAATTACCGAAAAACATCGGTAACGATTTCACCTACAATTTGGCATTTTTGAGAAAAATAAAACACATCCGTTACAATCAACAGTGTTAGTTGTAAGCGACGGGTATTTTTGGCGCGTTGCGTTGGCAGCATAAATAGCCTTAACTTTTAAGACTTTTCAATGCGATGTCATGCAAATTGTATGATTCCAAGTACATAAACGACTTTGATTTTGACTTCGTCACACATTAGCATAGAATGGCTAGAATAGATGCTCTGGTCTCCGGCATGGCCTAACTACTAGGTACACCCTTTTGCTGTATTCTGAATTCAGGACTTTACCACTACTCAACGCGAACCAAGGACGAATGTATGACAGTGAGAGTGTTAAATATCAAAGGTTAGAACTCACCTGTGAGATGCTGCCCTGGTAGATGAGGTTGCGTGTCGAGCCATTGCCTGAACTTGGCAATATCTTCACCAGTTATATCCAAATGTTTCTTATACTCTCTCTCAACTTGTATCTGTTGAATCGCGTCTGGCATGTTGCTGAAATATTAAAATTATGTAAGTATGTTATTTTTTTTACCGGCGTATTTTTATTTATATAACCTCAACATTTCGACTATGTTACAATAATCACTGCTCCTCCTCGTGACAATGATTATTGTAACTTAGTCAAAACGTCGAGGTAAGAGAAATAAAAAAATACATAAGAAAAGACCCAGGAAATAATAACTATGAATACAAATCGTGTGAGTTTAAAAAGTTGACTATGTTTTTAGGTATCTAATTAAATAATGTCTAATGGATAACTTTTATCTTATCATCTTAATTGTAAGATTACTGTGTATAATCTAAGATTTTGGTAGATAAGTCGCACTGGTCAGTCTTACCGTATTTCAAGATTAATTTTTTTTGTCGAAATAATTAAATTTTTATTTTATTTTATGTTATTTTTTTATGAACACAACCCGAACATGCCGTGATAGAGATACGACTGAAAAATGATTTGCATGCTCTGTGTCAGATACGCATAATATCAGCGGACTTTATCGCAAAATGTCATATTCGGAATTCGTCAGAAACTAATGCGAATACGCTAAATACCTACCTATAAATACTCAGAATGTCAGTTACTGGTAATCATGCAAAGGAAATAATTGAAAAGAATAAATGCCTATCGGACATTAACTTAGACAAAGGTAATTCAAGTTATGATAAATCATAGTTATTGTAAGACACAGCGCCACCTAGCCCCAAGCTAAGCAAGTAGGCTGATGGAACTCATAGAATACATATAAAGGTATTATATTTTAATATGGGTACAGAAACAACCGATCGCGATGGCTAGCTCTAGCTGGATGGGTCTGGCTGGAAGCCCAGCGCTGCAACTAAGCATGCTTGGCTGCAGTTTTTAGCTGAGGTCGACCCATTTGGGTCAGCACACGACTCCTCATATATGTTGTTTTTTTCTTTACCACTTTTTTTGTTTTGTAATTAATTTTCATTGTCATGTTCATTTCTTCATTCTTGTGTTTGTCGTGTGTTTGTACTCAATAAATGCTTTTCTTTCTTTCTTAAACACATCGACTATAAACAATATACGTGCATAAATAGTATAGGGGGTCATCATCTTCCTGCCCTTAACCCAATCTATTTGGGGTCGGCGCAGTATATCTTCTTCTTCCATTCACTCCTATTAGTCGTCATCTCATCGTTCACATTCATCTCTCTCATGTCTTGTCTTACGCAGTCCATCCATCTTTTCTTAGGTCGTCCTCTTTCTCTCCATCCCTCTACATTCATATCATCACTCTTCTAGTCACATGCGTCTCTTCTCTTCTCATCACATGTCCATACCAACTTAAACCGTTTCCTTTTACTTTTAAATAGTATAGGTATGTTTGAAGCCTTCTGCGTCGCAGGATATTTTTTATTTAAATTTTATTCAGCGCAATCACAAGCTTAAAAACATCAACTAAAACACTATAAGGATAATAATTAAATGAGATCGAGGTCGATAAATTTTAACCTCGGTAAAATGTTTAAACATGCCATTTTTTTATATAAAAAAAGAAATAAAAAAATAGGTCTTTTTACCTGTAGAATAATAATTTATTTATTATCGTCGTTTACCTGTCCGCGCCCAAGTAATGCGTTAGTTCAACAAAAAATTAAATATTTTTTTACTTGAGTTAAGTTTTTATGTATGGCGTCGTTAATTAAGTTTATTGCACTTATCTAACTTGTATTTTATTTATCTAACTCTTGTGAAAAAAATTACACAAAAACCCACCGATGCGTGTAAATTGCGAGTAGGTATCTTAATTATAGGTATACCTACTTACTATCAGAATATTATAACATACCGTTACTTGCTAAATAGTACAGTCATTTGGTATTTTTACTTGGAAAGTTTTCCGGGAGTTTTGAAAATTGGTAATTTTATAGATTTTGACGTGCTCTTACCGAATTTTAACTTTGCCACCTCGTATCTTTGCCGCTCGCGCCGCCATATTGCAAAAATGGCGCCTAAAAGCAGTTTTTTGATAATAACTCCTTTCCGACGCATTTTACAAGAAAAACATATCTATACAAAATAATAGTAGAGAAAATTTCCTACAATTTATGTTCTAACCTTTTTTTTCCTAAAACCAATAGTTTCGGCGTACGAGCGCCGTAAAGTGTAGTTCAACACACGTTTCGGCAGAAATACTCATTTCCACACCACCATGAGGTAGAGAAAGCGGCGCGTTTTTTTATCGTGGTATCCCCAGTAGGCCTAATCCACATCTGACTCACTATTTCAAAATTTAGTTTTGCTTTAATTTGCTTTAATCGTTCAATGTTTTGGTCGGAAGCAATAGCACTTTTAGGTGTTATACAATGAATGCCACCCATAGCATGAAAAGTATTATGCCCATCTAATGTTTGCGTGTTGAAATCGGCGTTGTCGAAAACAAACTGTGAAAACGACTGATCAAAGATATTCAATGGTGAGTGCATTATAGCTGAAACTTCGAACAGCATTGCTTGACAAATGGAAGAAAAAAAGCATTGCTCTTACACATTCTATTATTGCCGCAGCAAGGCCGAAATCTTTTATATCATCAGTTCAGGTCGGAGTAGCAGTATTTTTATTTCAAAAATATGGATCTCGACGATTGATAGATACTTTATCATCTCTCGGATTTTGCTCTTCGTACACCGAAGCAATGCTGTTCGAAGTTTCAGCTATAATGCGCTCACCATTGAATATCTTTGATCAGTCGTTTTCACAGTTTGTTTTCGACAACGCCGATTTCAACACGCAAACATTAGATGGGCATAATACTTTTCATGCTATGGGTGGCATTCATTGTATAACACTTAAAAGTGCTATTGCTTCCGACCAAAACATTGAACGATTAAAGCAAATTAAAGCAAAACTAAATTTGAAATAGTGAGTCAGATGTGGATTAGGCCTACTGGGGATACCACGATAAAAAAACGCGCCGCTTTCTCTACCTCATGGTGGTGTGGAAATGAGTATTTCTGCCGAAACGTGTGTTGAACTACACTTTACGGCGCTCGTACGCCGAAACTATTGGTTTTAGGAAAAAAAGGTTATGACATAAATTGTAGGAAATTTTCTCTACTATTATTTTGTATAGATATGTTTTTCTTGTAAAATGCGTCGGAAAGGAGTTATTATCAAAAAACTGCTTTTAGGCGCCATTTTTGCAATATGGCGGCGCGAGCGGCAAAGAACGAGGTGGCAAAGTTAAAATTCGGAAAAAGCACGTCAAAATCTATAAAATTACCAATTTTCAAAACTCCCGGAAAACTTTCCAGGTAACCTCTATTTTTTCGACCAAATGACTGTACTAAAAAGGCTACCGGCTCTTTTTTCATACAAACGTAGTCGACTGTTTTCTCCGTGGATAATGACACTAGAGCAAATATTTAGGGAGCATAAAACCTATAACTGCATTACTGACCAATCCTAGCACCAGTAAACTTATGAAGAAAAGGCTTCTTCTTAATTTTACTGGATAATCAACTGCAAAACTATCGAATTACATTTTCGCCTTTATAGATAAATAGAACGCTTTATTGGACACACAATTTGTATAAAATATATCTTACCTAACTAATATTATAAATCCAAGAGTTAGTTTATGTATATTCGTTTGACGTTCAAACGGCTAGACCGATTTAGATGAAAATTTACATACTTGTAGTTTAGGGGATAGAGAAGGACATAAGATACTTAAAAATCCCGAAATTCCCGCGAAATCGGGATTTAATTGGGTGAAACTGCAGAATTTTTTGACGGAAAAGTCCTATTATAGCCTTAATAGTAGATTATGCATCAAGGGCATAAAGCAATGTCTTATGTTGTGGGTGGCATATTGAACCCCGAGTGTAACGAGGGACTCACGGGTTAACACTTCCATACCAATGTATGGAAGTGTTAATGACATTATTTATAATTGAAATTTTATGTAATAATTTTTAATTTTATTATTGGACATTTCACTATCAAATTAGACTAATTCACATACCTCTTATTAAGTTAAATAGCTAAATACTTTATTATAATTTTGACATCTTATTACTCTATTTAATGTGAATAAATGATTGATTTGATTTGCAGTTACTATGCAATTAAATAGCCTATTTTGCATCCTAGCCTATTTTGCATCCGAGGATGAGTTTTTGCTACTCGAGTCATTCCAAGACCCTGAATGTCAAATCGTCATGCCTCACCCGAAATAGATGACGAGGTCAGATGTCAGAACCAGCGTTCGTTCACTGACTATTGTTACAGCTTCTGACTGTCAAATGTCAAATCATACCTTTGTTTAGGTTTAGACAAACACGTGTCAAAAAAAGACACGCCTTCTAATTGTGTCCAAGTTTTTGTGGCGAGGCAGTAAGGGTTTACTTCTACTGTATGGTAGTTAAGGGGGGTCCATACGCCAACGACCTTGCTACACAGGTTACTAAATAGTTACTGCCAGCACCGGTTCACAAACGAAGCCGCGTTTGTGAAAATTGTTGATTGTTACGAATGTGTTTTTCTCAAAAGTGCTCAGATGGAATTGTAGGTGAGACTTATACCGACATTTTAGAGTGACTTTGAGACAAAAAATCCCTATAATTAACCCAAAAAATTCTAAAATTAAAAATTAAACTAGTATAACTTTGATAAAGGCGACACTTTAGTGTTCTTTGAGCAACTGAGAAATAGACACCACTAGGTTCTCAAAAAGTAATAAGGTAATAAACGATTATTATTATTTTGCGATTTGAAAGTTTTCTTCTCTTTTTAAGAGGAAAGGTACCAGCTCTCTCTCCTTAAAACGTAGTCGACTGTTTCCTTCCTAGATAATGGCACTAGAGCAAATATTTTTGTTGTATAAAACTTATAACTGCCATGACCATGCACCTATGTCTTATAATTTATAAATATTTTGTTTTTTTTTAACGTCGTTATTTAGGGAGGAAACAGTCGATTACGTTTGTATGGAGAGAGAGAGCCGGTACCCTTTACTCTTAAGAGGTAAATTTAACATGAGCCAAGTGCGTTCTAGACCGGAAGAAACAAGAAATTTCCAACTATTCTGAAATTATTTTAAACCCCCTAAAGTGGGACCTACAACACTAAAGTGTCGCTTGTAAGGACCTAAAAGTGGAATAAACCAAATTTTCCAAAAATACTTTTTTAGTGGCTGTATATGTACGTAATAGCTTTATGTTAGCCCGATTCCGCCCATTAATTACTTTGAACTATGACGTCATCGACTGTTTTCGTACAATTATTTAAATTAATGGAGGAAAATGTATTTATTTTCAATTAATTAATGTGTAATGTGTGGAGCGAAGGTTGTAGTGAAAGACTTGACTTCCAGGTAATAACTATTTTAATGTGGGATTAATATGCCCTTATATACTACTTAATGCTAGTAGGTAATGACGGAGTTAGTAACTTATTGTTTGATGTTTTGTTTACAATTAATAAATGTTACTTATCTCGTTGCGTTGCCATATTTGGTATATTTTATTAACTTACAAAATTGATAAGAATTAACTAATATGGTTATCTAGGAATGGATCATATTACTGAAATACAATTAAATATTCATCTGTTTACTTTAAATATAAGTATTCTATCATCGTGGGTGGTATTGTAGGTAAATAGTAACTATTGCTTAAACTATGATGGCGTCGTCATTACACTACAAATGTTTTTCTAAAAAAAATAACTATACAGGGTGAATTTTTTAAACGGACCTTCAGCGCTATATCCAAATCTAGTCCTATAAAAAAACACCCGGTATATAACACTAAGTCGTGTTAGTTACACCTTTTATAACTTGAAAATGGCTGGACCGATTGCAACTTAGTATGTATAGACAGCTGAAGTTCTTGAAATATCCTTAAGGGATCGTGATCGGAACTAACGCGGTTGAAACCGCGGGCCTTAGCTAGTAAATGATAATTGTATGAAGTTTCTAATAAACATTCTGCTACTATTAAAAGTAAAACATGAAAACTGTCATATTTTATGTGCATACAATAAATAAATATGTAAACACGCAAACGTTACGTCATATTATACATAATATACATACACCTCTAAATTGTCTAAATGAAAGTTGGTGTGAAAAATATACGATAACAATAAGAATATTTAATAACATGTGAGTAAATAAAATTTGTGTATGAATGAATATACCTATTATTTAAACAGCATATTATTAACTATGCATTATTGTAAATAAAGAAGAACAATGAAAAAAGTACTTAAGGGGGGTCCATACGCCAACGACCTTGGTACACAGCCTACTAAATAGTTACTATAAGCACCGGTCGCCATCGTTGGTGAAAATTGTTGATTGTTACGAATGTGTTTTGTTTTTCTCAAAAGTGCTGAGATAGAATTGTAGGTGAGATTTTTGTCGATATTTTAGTGTGATTTTGAGCCAAACATTTCCTATAGTTTTGAAGCTATCCTAAAATTAAGAATTAAAACTAGTCTAGCTTTGAAACGATAAAGAATTTTCGCCTCAAAATTACCCCAAAATATCGGTAAAAATTTTCATCTACAATTCTATCTCAGCACTTTTGAGAAAAACAAAACACATTCGTTACAATCAACAATACTAGTTGTAAGCGACGAGTTTTTCTGGCGCGTTGCGTTTAGCAGCATAAGCAGCCTTAAGTTACAAAACTTGGAACTTCGGGTCTTTAAACAAATTCTGTAATCTGTCTTAGTTACCTTCGGACCTTACACAAAATAAAATGGTAATTATAAGAGTAATTTTCAAAATGAATTAAAGATTACTTTTATCCTTAGTTTTTATCCTATTAAATCAATGAATTTATTGATAACTAACAGAGCTCCCGATCTCTTGGAAATTTTAGGATAAAAAGTTTATTTTTAAGGCTATGTTTTTTATTTTTTTAATTTTTTTATAAGGAATGGGTTTGCACTTGACCATAATATGCCTGATGGTAAGCATCATATTACTCCCAACGAATCAATGTTTCATCAAAATCGGTCCCGATCCCGTGGGAATATCGGGATAAAAAGTATGTGTGTTAATCCAGGTCTCCAGCTATATAGATACCGAGTTTCATCGCAATCGATCCAGTAGTTTTAGCGTGAAGGAGTAACAAACATACATACACACACACACGCACACACACACACACACACACACACACACACAAACTTTCACATTTATAATATTAGTGGGATGGGATGGGATAAGTCTTTCCTCTTTATAATATTAGTGTAGATTAAATTTTTAAATACCCCAGAATCTGAATGAAAAAGTACAATAAAGTAATATAATTGGAAATTGATGGAGTCGTTCATAAATATAAATTTTATAATGTTAACTTTAGTGTCAGTTTAACAGCCTTTGGACACTTTGGCATAGTAACTTAAAATGCTGCGGTGCATTTTGAGATGCATGCCGTGATTCGTTCAACATAATTCACAAATATCTCGTTTCCTAGACGTTTTAGGGTTTCGCTGTGATAATCGATATTTTGGAAAATCATAGGGCAACACGTTTTGTTAAATATCTCGTTATATAAATAAATAATAATAAATAAATAGAAAAAAGAATAGTAAAAAATAATAATAATAAAAAGTAAAAATAAATAAATAAAAAAATAGTAATAAAAAAAAACAATAAAATAAATATAAATAAAAGATATCAATAAATAGTAATATTAATTCGAAAGTTTAGAGGTTCATTGTAAAGACAATATTTGTTAACTGTAATGCCCTCTATCGATTGGTATGGGTCTCGAAATTCACGCAAAAAATATCACTATGCAATGTAAATTTGTATTTGCCCATTGTAAATGTCCGGACCCCTTAAGATTTATGTGCCTATCGAATAGTACAAAAATTTTTTTATAGGCCTGAAACTCTTAAAATGGGAATTCTTCTTATTTATTATTAACACTTACGATATATTTTAATAATAAATGTTATTATGAAGCACAGAACAGTAACTGCAGCAGTGTGGTAACAGGTAACAGTTCGCGACACAACCAACTCCGCCCGATTATCTACTGAGACAACTTGTTTGTTGGTAACTATTGCAATAATTGTGCCTACTTACCTCTTAAAGTACCAGAGTGTAATGCAGTGGAGATACTTTAGATAACATATTTTTGAAAACTTAAAACATTTTTAAATATTATGTTTTTAAACCTGAACGATTTGTAGTTTTAGTAATTAGTGTCTCGGGTCTTAATCGCGTATTTTTTTCGACTCAGGAAAATTGTTCTACTATTTTCAAAAATGTTATGATCCCGGTGGGTTTGGAATTCACAACCCCCGTTTAGTCGTAGCGGTGCTCGGATCAACTGAGGTACGTAAGCTGCACAGTACTGCACACCAACTTATTGACGTGATAACGTCTATAAAATTGATGGAACAAATTGATCTCGTGTCTGTTTAATAATAATATCGCTCGTCTGGGCTTGTGTTATGGTGACGATTGACGCGAATATGAGACTTATAAGGAAAAAAATATGTAAAGGAATAAAATAAAAATATAAATGAAAAACAAAAAGAAGTAAAAAAATATAAATAATAAAAAAACCATTTTTCATCGGTTTCTTATGACGTTATCACGTAAAATTATAGTCCGTAAACCGACTTCACAGACAACAATTTTTTTATAGGTAAATATAAAATTCAAAATCCTTGCTTACTTTTCCTTTCAAAAATTCTTTGCCAATTTAAGTGACTTTTACACACCATTAAGTAAGTACGGTATTTGTTTTTTTTTAAAACAATGACTAGTTTTGTAACTGCAGTGAATTGTGTCGCAACTGTCCAAGCAAGCGACTTGCAGTTTGAAGGTTAAGTAGGTACCAACTAGGTTTTTCTCGCTTTTCCTGTCTTTGTTTCATAAAATTCTTCAAGTTTGTAGTAGAAAATAATTATATTAGCCTTTACATCCAGTCTAGATTAATTATACAGCGTCAGCAACTTTAATCCATGTTATTTTGGGTGCTATAGTGCATTCTAATTTAACTGACATCGGCACAATCGGCTGTTTCAATGAAGGAATTATTTTTCCTTGCACGAAACTATTATTGCTAAAATTACGTAACCATGGTTTCGTAATAAGAATAATTATTCCTCCATCGAAACTAGTTTCGTACAAAGAAGAATAATTCCTTCGAAACGAGTTACAAACCTGCGCGGTTTCTTAGACGACCGAAGGATCCGAGATATTTATTAGATAGATTACTTGCACAGAACCTATACAAAACTCTCAGCTAACTTAGTTTACCGTGTCCCTTGGAAATAATTCATCATTACATTTTAACAAGTTCTTCTTCTATACTTACTTATAATAAAGGAAGAAAGTATAAAAAGTCTGTACTTGAAGGCAATAAAAAAAAAACAGCGCACTCCGGGAGTGCAGGCAGAAGTGAAAACAATAAACTTGTTATTTCTCATAGAATATTTCTTGAAACGATCTGCTACTGCCATCTATTAGCACTCACTGAAACAAATATAGTTTATTTTTTATTCGCTAGATGGCAGTAAAAAATTTAAATCAGCGCCATCTACATTCGAATAGCGGTCTTTCTAGAAACTAAGTTTCTCAATTTGTGTAATAGATGGCAGTATAAGCCCAACGCGCCATAAGAAGTTTTCACTTCAAAAAAGCTTGACCTTTTTAACCGACTTCAAAAAAGGAGGAGGTTCTCAATTCGTCTGTATGTTTTTTTTTTTTTTTTTTTGTGTGTATGTTACGCGATCATTCGAAGACGGCTCAACCGATTCAGATGATTCTTTTTGTGTTCGAAAAGTGATACCTCAGGGGTGGTCCCATAAAAATTTGGTGAGGATCTGATGAGAATCTTTGGAGTGATGAACAGAATTGCACCTCGAGAGTGCAGCAAATTGCTCAGTTTTCGATTTCCACCAGTAGATTTGGCCCATAAACGAATAGTTACCGATAAATGGAATATCTGAAACCACCTTCTCATCAGAAAACTCTTCAATCAGTTACGATTACAGGTTACAATTTGAAGATTTTAGTCGAATTTAGTCGTCGGACTGGGTTTGAATGAATGTTGATAGAGAACCCTATCTTAAATGAAGTTCTGATGAGGATCTTCGAAGTGATGAACAGAAATGCACCTCAAGAGTATAGCAAATTGCTCATTTTTCGACTTCCATCAGTAGAATTGGCCCATAAACGAATAGTTACCGATAAATGGAATATCTGAAACCACCTTCTCATCAGAAAACTCTTCAATCGGTTACGATTACAGGTTACAATTTGAAGAATTTAGTCGAATTTAGTCGCGGGACTGGGTTTGAATTAATGTTGATAGAGAACCCTATCTTAAATGAAGTTCTGATGAGGATCTTCGAAGTGATGAACAGAAATGCACCTCGAGAGTGCAGCAAATTGCTCATTTTTCGATTTCCACCAGTAGAATTGGCCCATAAACTAATAGTTACCGATAAATGGAATATCTGAAACCACCTTCTCATCAGAAAACTCTTCAATCGGTTACGATTACAGGTTACAATTTGAATAAAATATTCGCTTTTGCCTCGCCGGACTGGGTTTGAATGAATTTTGATAGAAAACCTTATCCTAAATGAAGATCTGATGAGGATCTTCGGAGTGATGAACAGATCTGCACAGTGAGATTCAACAAATTGCTCAGGTTTCCATTTCCACTAATAGAAGTGGCCCATACACAAAAAGGATGAATGGGGCATCCGAAAACACCTTCTTATCACCAAACTCTTCAATGGGTTACGATTAGGTACAGGTTGCAATTTGAAGAAACAGTCGCTTTCGCCTCATGGAGTAGAATTTTCAGTGACAGTGGCACTAAAAATGGTTAAATAAAAAATAAATAAAAATTTAAAAAACCGACTTCAAAAAAACCTGAAAAGAAAAACTAACAAAACCTGAAAAAAAAAAACCAAAAAGTGAAAAATAATCCATTTCGGGTCACTAAGACAGCAGATAACTTAAACATAAGTACTTACTTGGAAGTCGGACTGTTTTCTTTATACCTCTCAACATTCAATCTAACCCAGTCCGACTTCCAAGTAAGTACTTATGTTTAAGTTATCTGCTGTCTTAGTGACCCGAAATGGATTATTTTTCACTTTTTGGTTTTTTTTTTTCAGGTTTTGTTAGTTTTTCTTTTTTTAGGCCAATTTTTAAAACATGGCCATAAAATAAATAATGGAAATCAAAATTCGTGGTTCTTAAAATTCATATGTCTGTTACCTAGGCAGTTAAAAACTACTGAACCATATAAATAGCTCTCCTAGGAAGGTCTTATTATAGTTTACCTCAAAAATTCATTAAGTAGAATCACTATCACTACATAGTATAAAATAAAGTCACTTTTCGCCGTCCCTATGTCCCTTTGTATAAAACTACGCAATGGATTTTGATGCGGTTTTTTTAAATAGGTAGAGTGATTCAAGAGGAAGGTTTATATTTATAATACATGCCTAATATAGCCGTGCTAATATAGCCGGAGCAGGTCGCTAGTTGAATAATAAACAAAAAAACTGCAGTCGCCATCCGAAAATACGCTCTACGATTCGATTTTAATCGCGGATTATTTCACAGGAGGTAGCTAGTTTATATAAATACGTAGATTAAACCTCGGATAAGTACTTGTAAAATGAATTATTAGAATTTTATTAAAATTGACATAACCGGTACCTATATATTATAATAATATCTATATTTCATATTCAAGTACGTCAAGTACGCCATCTGGTTGATATCTAGAAAAACTTTATATTAGGAAGGTTTCTTTGTTTGAAACTACTGGATCGATTTTGATGAAGCCTGGTACTCAATGTATCTTCGACGTTGAATCTTTGGGATTAACATAGGCTACTTTTATCTCCATATTCCCACGGGAACGGGTCTTACACGGCAGAAACTGCAGTTTATAGTGCAAAGTCATGTACCCCGTAATTTTACCTTAATAATCCATTAGAAATTCTACTTCCGTGTTCGTTCCCGATGGCATTCCTGCTATCGGATGGCCGATATATCAGTTGGACGGAAACAAAGGCGATACCTAACTGGTCAATCCTACTATGATTGACGTCGTCTGGACCACTAAGGATGTACCTTGTGTGAAGACTGTGGTATTTATAAAGTATCTATTTTACTTTACCCCAATTCGTCCCTGCTCTCTTTGCTTTAGTGTTAGCCGACATAATAAAGGCTGTAATAATTCGACGAGTAGGTATTGTTCCGATCAAATAAATAAATAAAAAATCTTGATTTATCCAGATATTACATTTTTAGCAGCTGTTCTTCAGCTTCTTACAAGTGTTTTGATAAAAAATGAACTGATAGCGAAGAGCCTTGATCAACACCTCAAGAGGCTCTCGCTGGATGGTTGTCAAGCTTGAAATTCAGAAGACAGTCATCTTGGATACAGAGTCAGAAGATTCCTCTGTCTGCGGCCCTAACCGTCTCGTGCATCGGTAGCCTGGGCCCTGCTTCGCTGCCGACGATGGATAAAAGAATTATTAAGTATTACTTTTTTTTTGTAATATGTTGTAATTAAAGAAGAGTGAAATTCCATACAGATAAATTAGAGAAGTTTAAGACTTATACTTCCTGTAATAACTCCTAAAAGTAAAACACAAAAAAAATAAAGTAAAAAAATCTAAATCATCCCTATTTTATTAGAGTTTTCTTATTCATTTATTTTTTTGAAATTTATATTTTTACAAAAACAAAACTGAATATAAAATAATATTCACCCGCGTAACTCCCGATCCCGTGAGAATATCGGGATAAAAAGTAGCATAAGGTATTCTTAATGAATCAATTTATCCTCATACCAAGTTTCATTTATATCGGTCCAGTAGATTCGGAGGCTATTCGTTACAAACGCACAATCTTTCCTCTTTATAATATTAGTGTAGATCTATACCTATACACCAATAAACGAAATAATGTATAAGTTTCGCATAAATAACAGTAAATCATTATAAAAACCATAAATTAGAAGACCGTGGCGTCATCGTCTGCCTACCATATCACAAGTTTAGTTGCTTTCGTTACGGCTAGATTGCGCTGTGTGAAATGTCCTTCAATATTTTAATAAAGAAATACATATTATTATAGTGTTTGCGTGATTTTATAGCAATTATATGTTTTGTTATTAAATGTGTAGGGTGACCTTGACAGTTAGCGTTTAGCATGAAATGATCGGCATTTCACGGTTCGTCACCTTTAATCATGGTGTTTGTAGTTCACTAGTGTGTATCTGTGACTTTACTCAGGTTTTTGATGATACTGAGCGGTCTGTGTAAAAAAATTGATGAATAATTTTATTTTAAATTTTGGGAAAATTACCTTAATATCTGAAAATAATATACAAGTTTCATTTTAATTTTTTAACCATAAATATTTTTCAGTCCCTGTTATAAAATAATTAAAGGTGTAATAATAATTATAATCTAAATAAATCGCTTCTATGTAGTAAAAATACAGTCATTATTTCATAAAAAATGCCAATGTGTAAATTAAAATTCTCTAATCGGTTTTTAAGGCGCCACCTGTGTTACTAATTTTCAAATGTTTTTAGATTTCATTAGATTTAAAAAAAAAGGAACTGGTATTGCACTATGGCCAAAATGAAGTCGCTTATTGCGGAAATAACTTCGTAAAACGAAAAAAAAACAATAATAGAGGAAGTCTTAAAGTAGCGTCGTTATAGCGAAGTAATAGAGAACCGTTTGAGTTGGTATATGGAAATGTGATGAGAAGAGTAGAGACGCATGTGACTAGAAGAGTGGTAAGTGGTCGTAGAGGGATGGAGAGGAAGAGGACGACCTAAGAAAAGGTGGGTTGACTGCGTGAGACAAGATATGGGAGAGATGGATGTGAACGATGAGATGACGACAAATAGAAGTAAGTAGAAGAAGAATTTAGAAATAAATAAAATAAAGCTTTATTGCTGTTAACAGTTTCACTTAATAATTTTGTTAAAATTAACCCTATGTAGATAGTCTTTGTCTTAATTGTATATTAATCTATTTGCATAATTTTATAATATAATATTGGCATTCAGTTGGTGCACAGTTGTCTTTCGACAAAGGCCTCCTCTAAAGATTTCCACTCTGTTCTATCCCTTGCAACTCGAGTCCAACATGGTCCGGCTACTTTTGCGAGGTCATCTTCCCATCGCTTGAACTGCCTGCCCCTGCTTCTGGTACTGCCTCTAGGATACTATTCTGTGACATCTTGTCCATTTTCTTTCTTCTCTCTTATCATATGTCCCGCCCATCTCCATTTTAGTTAGGGAAGAAGATATACTGCTACATAAATTGGAATAATGGCAAGCAGAAAAAGAAGAGAAGATTTGAAACAGATGGCGTTTGTATGCAAAGTATTCTACTCGAATTGACAGACACACTTGTAACCTGTATTAGTAGATTTTAACATAGTAGTTGAATAAAAATAACTATAGAAATCGACTGTAAATTGGAATAACAACAATGTGAATAAAATAGAAATGATTGTCAGATAGTTAATTTCCTGTGAAACGTAATATAAAAGTAGGCCATTTGTTGGAACATTTCAGTTGCAAGTTGACTTTGATCCTGAATCATGAGGTTTTTGGGAGCTATTCTTGTGGTTATGGCTGTGGTTTTCGCTCTGGTGGTAAGTCAATATTTCTACTTTATCAAATATCTAATAGCTGCACCTGCGTCCCGTGATTTTACGCTCATTAGTGTCTCTTTAAAATTGATATTGGTTTCTTACAAATGATAACAACTACAACTCTATCAGCTTTTTACCCCGACCTAATCCACACCATTGTTACGGTAGAATTTATGGTACTTACCTATTATTTGAACACCATGTAAAACTACATTCTAGGAGTAAATTAATTTGATTGATTGACGGACTGTAGTGACACTAGCTAGTAAGTAGGTACAAGTTGCTGAAAGCGATCTCTTCCGGGCAACTTTAGGATGGAGACGACCTGATTTAGTCTGATTTACCAGAATCGCGATAGAGGTGTCTTAGAAACAGTTTTTGGGTATCAACCACTAAAATCCATAGAATGATATTCCTACGGGCCATATACTGCGAAACACGATTAGAGTGATTTGCCTCAATAGAAAAAAATCGTGAAAATCCTAAAAAAATCGTCATTTTTTTTAAACTTTTTTTAATTTTACGTTTATACGTGTACTATTGTAAAGAAAAAACAAGTAAAAAAATTATATTTTCATAAACTTTACATCAAATCCTATAAAGTAAGTAGTGCAGATGATTTTTCACTAAAATAGATGTGAGTCTTTTAATTACATAAAACAGTTAAAACGGCCATTTCGCTGCGCGCGTGGGAAAGGGATTAAAAAGTCATCGCGCGGCGCACGCGTGGGAAAAAGGAGTTTTAAGGTCCTACTTCACCTTAAACTGATTTTATGCAGAGAGCAAAATATTGTTCAATTATTTAATAAATGTTCATTGTTTATGTTCAGAGTGGAATGAGTACAGGCGGCTTTGAACAGAAGGCTGGTTGCAATGGCGGAGGTCCAGGAGGCCCACCACCACCACCGCCGACCAGTAAGTTTCTTCATCTCTATAATAATATAATGTGTTGGTTATATATTTTAGGACAAAGGGGGGCTGATCTAGACGTAAACACAAAAACTTTAGTTTTACCCCTTATAAATAAATATTGTATCTCAGACGAGGCTGTATGTACATTATACAGGTTAAAAGTATTTTGCCTGCCCTTTTGGGAGTAGAAATAACATAAAAAAATTGTAAACATAACCTAAAATAATTATTAAAAACATACTCAAAAAATATTACCTATTTTCTATTTTTAGTCTGTGTAAATTTCAACTCTCTATCTTGACGGACGGACAGCAAAGTCTTATTAAATAGGGTCGCGTTTTTGCCCTTTGGGTATGGAACCATAAAAAGTAAAACCTAGAGGTTAATGACCACTAACTCCAAGAGACAGCTGATTTTTATAAAACATAATTTGATCAAAAATAAGTTCGAATCGAATTTATAAAAGTCGTAGAACAAAAGTTGTTTGCTTGTGCGACTAGAAAAATCCATTTTTAGTTGTATGGAAGATTGAAATGCACCCCTAGAGGACAAGCTGTAACTTTTCATATTCCGGTGCGAGGTAATTACGCTTCTGGAAATATTTGCGTATGAGAAAAAAAGAGATTAAATAGAAAAGCGATTAGGGATTTACGATTACGGTAATACTTGCGAATGTCAAAAAATGCGGCCCGGTCAAAACGCGAGTGGGGAAAAATGCGAATAGAAATTTTGCTACGCGGAATTTATTAGTTTGGGGAACAGTACTAATTACTCGCGCCAACTTGATTTACTAAAAGAAAAAAACTCGCATTACGTTATGCTCTTTGCTTTCTTTTTCAGACTCGACTGGCTAACGAAATTTCACGAACCTGGCTGACTACTTGAAAACCATGGAAAACTTATTTGCACCGTTATAATTTCCGTTTCATTTCATTAAATTCCGTTGACACTTTTACCATGTTTTTTCTTGTAAAATTTTCTTGTAAATTATAAAAAATGGGCTGAAATAAGTTAGAAATCAAAAGCAACGCTATTTACAAACATCAATATGTATTTTTTTTTTACAAAATTAATAAAAATATAAAGTATAAGTACAAAATAGTCTTTTAATTTTTACAGTATGGCAATTTGGGAGCATTTAGTTTTCGTTGGACAAATATAATATTTAAAAAATAATTAAATAGGTACTTATAAATACTTTACAAATTGAACAAAAAAAATCCGTTCTACAAACAATGATATTGAGTCAAAAGTGGCAAATATTCAAGAAAGAAATACCAATACAAGAAAAGTTTTTTAAGAGGCACAAATTGAAATATGTTTTTCGCAGATAAAAAATAAAAAATAGAAGTAGGTATTTTTGTGCTTACACAGGAACTCTCAGAGTTATGGCCAGTTAAATATTCCAACGCAATGTGGTATGAATATTATTGAATGGGACTCGTAGTGGATTGTCGCCGCGAGTACACTGACCCACGAAGATAATTATAAGCGATATAAGACACCTATAATATAGGTCCTGCACAAATAGGTTTAAGATTTTAGGATATTTTTCACATTACATTTATGGATCAACATTTTTTCGTATATTGCTTACGTGCCTAAATATAACTTTTTCAATAGGTAGATATATCTTTTAATTTCTCTATCCAACACTAAGTTGTATAGATGAATTTGAAAACTGACTTCAATGGTTGGAAATAATCGAATTCACACAATCTGAAGTCTGGCAGAAAAACTGAGACTTCAACTGGATGTACATTCGTAAATTAAACTGCCCGACTTCAAATCCAAATTTCAAGTAAAAGAATAATACAAATTGAGACTTTTTTAAAGTAGGTTAAAAATTGTAGGTTAAAAAAAAATTATATACCTAGGTCATATTATGTCATATTAACGTGATAGATTCGAATCACATAATGAAGGAATGTCTTTGGATTATTCATTTGTGATCGAAGTAATAAAACTAGGATCAATAAGATTCTAGTAGGATCTCATTACGAAACTAAACATGTAGCAAATCAAGTCCACGAACAAACCCATCTTTTTAATTATATTTTAAACCTTTATGCTTGCAAGCTATTGAAAGAGTATCGGAAAGTAAATCATCCACATACAGGAGACAGACAGTCTTTTGGCGATATCTGGTTAAAAGAAAACGCAAAATGAGCTACCTATTAATGTGGTACTGTATAGGTACTACGTCCAAATGTAGTTTGAATTCAATTTGACACAGTGTAACAGCGTTAGGTCCATATTATGAAACGCACAGGCATGAATCGAAATTTGAGAATAGATCTTTGACAATTTTTCAAATAAAAGTTATCCAAGTTCAATTCTCTATTTAGCTTGTGATAGGCACTATGCCTCAATCAACAGCTTATAAGCATATCAATCGTTTCTTCCTAATCTTCCTGATACTCCTGCAGCTCCTGCAAGTGCTGCTTCAACTCTTCCTCGCGTTGCAACTCCTCCCTTTCAGCGGCGATCCTGGCGTGCTGCTCTGCTATCACACGGAACAGCTGAGCGTGCTTTGCTGCAGCGACTGCTACTGCTTCCGACTGTCTTGGGACTGTTGTTTCTGTAACATAAAGAGAATTAGCTTAATACCCCAAAAACTTCAAGAATCGAGATTAAGACATAAGTCCGAACAAAGAAACGAGATGACATCTCGAAGATATTAAATGAACGATCACAAAGGAACTATGATCACAAATGAGAAACATTTGGCCATAAGTCATCCACCGCCTAAAAATTTATTTGAAGATTATTTGAGGATAGGTCCTATAAGTCTCTTCATAGAGAATAACATACAACGATGACGCAATTTAAGATAATATGAAATCAATGTTTTCGTCTTTAAACTAATCTATTACTTACAAGAATACCTATTACTTATCGTTCTAGATTTCTTACATCTCTTGGTCTTTGTTTGAGCCACTTATATGTCCTGTTAAATAAACTTACGGTCAGGATGAGGATGAGTAGCGTGTTCTTCAGCAATCTTGGCATATAGTTGAAAGTGCCTGTCCTTGGCGTGAGCTACTGAAGCAGTATCCGACGGAAGCTCCGGCGGCTGGTGGCTCAGCACAGGATGGAAGCCCTCCTTGTCAGCAAGATATTCTACTGTGCGGACCTCTTGACGAGGGTCTACGTAGGAGTAACGGCCTGGAAACGTAGATAAGTTTTTAGGTTAGTAAACATAAAATTTTCTTTAAAGCCAGCATTCGTAGTGGATATCGAGAACTTTATACAGCACAAGGCAACAATTGGTGTGAATTCAGTAAATGTTTAAGTTACAAATGGTTCCAAAACTATTTAAACAAAGCATATTTTACAACGATGTGAAATTTGTGTCCTCTAACACATAGTTTTTGGTCCAATAATTAAGACATTCTACCTTCAAGTCAGAGTGAAGGGCAGAATCATGATTTATGATCTTAATTATTTTGCTAAGATAAACATTATACTGGGACATATTTTAGATGAAGTAGGCTTGCGTATACGTCCCCTCAGCTTAATCAACCGTGTTCAGAGAAAAGACCTCGTCAATAAGTGGAATTTTAATACGAAGAATTTATGTGCGCTAGAAAGGGGTGTGTATTATGATCTTTTTGTATGAAGTAAATAAATTTCAAGTAACTCAACATGGATGACCGACCGTGATGAAAACTTATTAAAACTCAAGCAGTAAGAGTTCATGCTTGACGAAATAACAATATAGTCGGAGATCCCTTTAAGGACAACCTTTATCGGGCTGTTTAATGGATGAAAAGTATTTTATATCTAATTAAATAAGTCAATAAATATATTGCAAATAGTTTGCCTAAAAAAAATCAGTCCAGAATGATTAAGGTATGTTTATTTTTTTTGTTTTTAGACTGTTTACTGGTTTTCACTGGTTGACACATTTCTTTTATTTCATCAACAAATACCCTAAATCGTATCTCTACTCACTGACATTAAATTGACTTACCCCTGACAATGTTTCCATCGCTGACTTCACTGTGTTCCCTGTCCGTATGCCCAGGATATCTGCCCGCAGTGTAAGAGAACAAATACGGCCTTGGTGGAGGATTCTCCGTGCTGGTGCTGGTGAGGTGGGACACGTCGCAATTGACTAGAGCCAGGGTCGACAGGAGTAGGAGGTACTGCATCTGGAAATTATGAATAATACATATAAACTTTCCTCTTGAATCACTCTATCTATTAAAAAAAACTGCATCAAAATCCGTTGCGTAGTTTTAAAGACTTAAGCATACAAAGGGATATAGGGACAGAGAAAGCGACTTTGTTTTATATACTACTAGCGACCCGTCCCGGCTTCGCACGGCTATATTATGCATGTATTATACATATAAACCTTCCTCTTGAATCACTCTATCTATTAACAAAAAAAACACATCAAAATCCGTTGCGTAGTTTTAAAGATTTAAGCAGTCAAAGGGAAATAGGGACAGAAAAAGTGACTTTATTTTATACTATGTAGTGATGTAGTGATCACTTAGTGGTATTTTCTAAGATTTTCACGACTTGAACTCATAATTATATTTAACTAGCGACCCGCCCCGGCTTCGCACGGCTATATTATTCGTGTATTATACATATAAACCTTCCTCTTGAATCACTCTATCCATTAAAAAAACCGCATCAAAATCCGTTGCGTATTTTTAAAGATTTAAGCATACATAGGGATATAGGCACAGAGAAAGCGACTTTGTTTTATACTATGTAGTGATAGTGATAGGATATAATCCGTTTAAACAAAAATAATAAAAGATGCAATTATTTTCGTTACAATAAACATAATTATAATTACTTAGTGTTACAATAAATTATAATGAACTACTTAGGACGATAGCGGCTTTCGTAAGAATAGAAAGTACTAATATAAATATTAAATTTATTAAAATTGGGATGGCGTGATGATCTCTTTGGTATTTTGACAAAAACTGACCAAACCTATCTCAGGACGCTAGTTTGGGTGGCCTTTGTTCAGTAGGACAATAAAAAAAATGGGTTGGCTTTCATGGTAAAGAATATATGGAAGTTCATTTTGACAAGAAGACTAGAACGATTTTAATGAAAATCCTTATGAAGACGCATTGTATTTTTCAAAATAATATAAGCTTCTTTTTATCAGGTTATTCTATCGCATCGGCATCGGAATTTACGCCGTGGGGCATTACTAGGATAACATTTTAGGAGAAGTGGTTACTTGGCTTAAAAATCATCGTCTTATTCTGTAATACAATACTCTATATCAGGTTCAAAGGTTTGTATTTATTATTTTTACCCGACCACGAAAGGATTTATCCTAAAACTTATAAATCGCGTACGTAAATACAAGCGCACACTATCCAACATTTCAATGATTATTTGCATTTGAAGTTATGAATAAAAACAGTATTTAAGTCATCAATTCTGTTTGATGCGCAACATCTACGTAGTTAACCTTACTTTCCGGGTATCTCGTCAGCATTCAGCGATGTTGTTTTGACGGCTGTGGCCACGTGGTTTGATTGCGTGGGTCGATCAATCGAACGACATGAACGTTTGTTTAGTGTGGCTCGATCAATCCAAAAATTCTGTTAGAATTTTAGTTAGTTATTTATTTCTTTTAGATTGTGCCTGTTTCGGAAGAAGGATGATCAAAACGGACACAAAAGACGATCGAAAAATATATACAATTCCGTCTCCGCCATTACAAAATATGATAATTTAATGCGATAATGGATAAAACAAGGATTCCAAGTTTTAGAAAAATTCATTTCGTAGTTTCTGAGCCTAAGAACTAAGAAGGGGTAGACTGAAGTTGTGGTTAAAATATATTCCCCAACTATGCCTCACATAGAGCGTAATGGAGAAAAAAAAGACCAGAAAGGCAGACCCCACTGTAAGATGAGATTACTGCACAGGAGAAAGAGAGAAGGGTCAAAACAAACTTGATAAAGGCCGAAATCTCGCCGAACGTCTGTCTTCAGATAGTCGGTGAGGAATCGACCGATATAAAATCGGTAGTTTGTATTCACATGTCCATAGATCACGATGCTGCGATGGTCGTGCGCATCTCCGGCCCAGAAACTAGTTTATCCGACATTTGCGTACATTGCGTCATACACGAGCGCGGAACATGGGAACTAACTTGATTATGTTATGATTTATTGTGAAGAATATGTACATCTTCTTCATACTATTACGATACGTTTGTTCATATCCATTTACTATGGTGTTTCATCGCGGTTTGACCTGAATAAGTTCCGATGCACCGACTGTGGGATCATCTATATCTCTCCCATAGACATGTACTCGTACCTATATATTTTATGCTTTCATCCCTAATTTCACCCCGTTACAATGAGAAAATTCAAGAACTAGGTATTTATTTAATGAGTGTTTCTTCCTTTTATACAAAAATGGTTCCATGGTAAACTAGGGGCATGCAGGTGGGTAGATTGGGAACTTCGTGTAAGGACACGCCATTCCTTAAAGATGGAGTGGCACAGAGAGGCGCGGAGTTTAGTGAGCAATTAATCTCGAATTAGTTTTTATTATATTTTCAAACGCTTACCTTAAAAACAATCGTCAAGTAAATATTGAAATTATCTAAGTTAATTTTAATTCGGATGTTGTTTCCACAATGATGGTAAATAATATAATAGTTTTTCTGAATACCAGTTCTGTTTATTTATAGGCACCAGTAAACAGAAAATAATGTTAATATTTTATTAAGAAGATGACTTCATTAGATGATTACATTTCCAGGTAATATCGTAAAGTTGTCTTTAATTAATTCTATGGATTTACGCGGAATTTTCGAGAGTGAAATGCGGCAATATTTTTAAATTATCAATATTATACAAATGAAAACAACACCAGTTATCAGATTTTTAAAAGAATATTCTTTTTATCACAGTTGCTCATAAAGTGGATCTTATTAAACCGCTTTTAGGCTCATAATGCAACGTATTATACACGCGTGCGATAAAAAAAATCCAACTAGTGCTAAAATAATACTTTATCCCGATATGTCAAATACGTATCTTACTGCTAATGACATATAGTAGATGAAACATTCTTAAGGACATCGTTCAAATCGTACCCAAAACTTAAGGTGCCGGCCAGAAAAAAAAATGTTTCTATCTTGTAGAGAATAACATTTTAAACAATGTTTACTAAGGCAACAAAGAGCTACGATCAACCATCGTTGAGTTATTTTACATTGAAAACCCAAAAAAATGCATTTTGTAGAGATCCGTTTGACCACTTTTAAGATATTACTACAGAAAAAATATAAAAATAAGTAGTAAATGGATAAGCTTTGTCTGTTTTTATTATATTTATATAAATAAGTAAATCCAATAACCCTTTCAGGAGTTTTAGTGGGATCTTAAAAGTGGTCAAACGGATTTCTATAAAATGCATTATTTGGGTTTTCAATGTAAAATAACTCAACGATTTTTGATCGTAGCTCTTTGTTGCCTTACTAAACATTGTTTAAAATGTTATTCTCTACAAGATAGAAATAATTTTTATTACTGGCCGGCATTTTTTTTGTGGGTATTTTTTGTTAGAAACATAAATGATCTCCTTTATCTGGGTTATACTGTTTTGATGTTTAGAAAAAGGTACCATCCAAAGAGTTTTTAAGCCTTGCTGGCTTAAGACTCTTTGTTGGTACCTTTTTTCTTCTTTTCAAAAGGTTGTGTCTAAAGTCTGATAACGAATGATACTATTACGTGATGACGTCTTTGAAAATAATTAAAAATTGAGTTTTGTTTTTATTTTGTTTTTTCTTTAGGTACATAAATATATTTTTTCCTTGCCATTATATTCTGTTTTTAACCGCCGACGCAAAAACAAATGAAAAAAACCCTAAAAAATATTGTATGTCAGACGCTGTATAGGTTAAAAGTCTTTTGCCTAGCCTTTCGGGAGTGTAATTAACAAAAAATAGTAAAATAACCTAAAATTCTTAAAAACTTTTTATTATTAAAATTTTAACAAGTCTTTTTTTTTTATTCGCAACTGTGATAAAAAACGTCGTACGATACACGTGTGAATTGATAATTCCATCTCGGCTTTTGCCACGCTCGCGTTCCGCTCGCGCGTCATAAACCGCCTCTATGGAATGATCAACTTTCCACACTTGTATCGCAATGTACTATTTTATCACAGTTGCTCATAAAGTGGATCTTATTAAACCGCTTTTAAGCTCATAATGCAACGTATTATACACGCGTGCGATAAAAAAAAATCCAACTAGTGCTAAAATAATACGTTATCCCGATATGTCAAATACGTATCTTACTGCTAATGACATTAGTAGATGAAACATTCTTAAGGACATCGTTCAAATCGTACCCAAAACTTAAGGTGCCGGCCAGAAAAAAAAATGTTTCTATCTTGTAGAGAATAACATTTTAAACAATGTTTACTAAGGCAACAAAGAGCTACGATCAACCATCGTTGAGTTATTTTACATTGAAACCCCAAAAAAATGCATTTTGTAGAGATCCGTTTGACCACTTTTAAGATATTACTACAGAAAAAATATAAAAATAAGTAGTAAATGGATAAACTTTGTCTGTTTTTATTATATTTATATAAATAGGTATATCCAATCACCCTTTCAGAAGTTTTAGTGGGATCTTAAAAGTGGTCAAACGGATTTCTATAAAATGCATTATTTGTGTTTTCAATGTAAAATAACTCAACGATTTTTGATCGTAGCTCTTTGTTGCCTTACTAAACATTGTTTAAAATGTTATTCTCTACAAGATAGAAACAATTTTTATTACTGGCCGGCATTTTTTTTGGTGGGTATTTTTTGTTAGAAACATGAATGATCTCCTTTATCTGGGTTATACTGTTTTGATGTATAGAAAAAGGTACCATCCAAAGAGTTTCTAAGCCTTGCTGACATAAAACTCTTTGTTGGTACCTTTTTATTCTTTTCAAAAGGTTGTCTCTAAAGTCTGATAACGAACGATAATATTACGTGATGTCTTTGAAAATAATTAAAAATTGAGTTTTGTTTTTATTTTGTTTTTTCTTTAGGTACATAAATATATTTTTTCCTTACCATTACGAGTATATTCTGTTTTTAACCGCCGACGCAAAAACAATTAAAAAAATTTTTAAAAATATTGTATGTCAGACGCTTTATAGGTTAAAAGTCTTTTGCCTAGCCTTTCGGGAGTGTAATTAACAAAAAATAGTAAACATAACCTAAAATTATTAAAAACCTTTTAATTATTAAAATTTTAACAAGTCCTTTTTTTTATTCGCAACTGTGATAAAAAACGTCGTACGATACACGTGTGAATTGATCATTCCATCTCGGCTTTTGCCACGCTCGCGTTCCGCTCGCGCGTCATAAACCGCCTCTATGGAATGATCAACTTTCCACACTCGTATCGCAATGTACTATTATGGAACAATACGTTTTTGTTTCATTCAACTTTGACATCAATCAGATTCTGAAAAAGTTGAGATAAAAATTCAACATGGCATAACTCCACAGCCAGGAGTCGGATCCCAACCAAACAAAGGTCACAAAGAAGGAAGACTAATGTATGAAACATGTAAAATTGGCCAGCAAATAAACTTACTATGATAGTTGGCCGCCGTACCAAAATTTACCTCAAGCTGCTCTCGGAAATAATGCTTGTTCTGTTACACGATTTATTTCTATATCTATGGTTACACTATGGTCCCTGCAAAGACATTGTAATTGTATTCAGGGATCAGGATTCTGAGAAATTACTTGCACAATATTTAATTTGCATCCTAAACCGCTAGTGACGTTATTAGACACCGCCACTAATCGTAGAGGCGTAATAAATCTAAGTGTGATCTAAGTATATTAGCATTCTGCTTTCAAAGAATTTGACTAAACGTTGCGTATTTGTTTAATATATATAGTATGCAAATAGAGCGGTGTTGGCCTAGTCATTGAGACCTCATCTTTCATTTGAAAGGTCGTGGTTTCGAATCACGGCTGGCAGTGTTCCAATGAATTTTTCTTACTAAAAAGTATGTGCGCTGATTGACATTGCTCTTACGGTTAAGGAAAACATCGTGATGAAACCCGCGGCTCAATTGATTGGTATTGACAGGTGCTTTCACCTGGACATGGTCGACTAAGAGGGTAGTACTCCAACCTCACGCAAAGAGGACCCAACTAAAAGAGATCTAGTTGCAGAAACAGTCCGCTTACAAGTACAAGTAGTATGTAAATATCTCAACTGAACAAACGTAGAACATTGTACAATCCAGGAAGAGTTGATGTAGGTCGATGATTGTGAAATAAGAGCGTATAATATACTTTGTATTCGTAACAATTCGAGCATCGATATAGTGATACTTGTTGTAATGAGATGAGAAGATAGCGAACGCGTTTAAAATATAACTTAACACTATCACACTATTGTGTCATAGTGTTTTTGTCTTGTTGTGCCAAGAGTCCTAAGGTGAAGGTTCTACAGACAACTTCTATGCCTAATAATAAAGTTAAAGAGTTTGTTAAACATACTAATCTTTACAACAGCTACGCGGATTAGATTTTTTTTTGCATTTGATGGAATGTTTAAAGAAAGAAAGAAACAAAGCATTTATTGAGTTCAAACACACGACAAACACAGGAATGAAGAAATTAACATGACAATGAAAATTAATTACAAAACAAAAAAAAGTAGTAAAGAAAAAACAACATAAATGAGGAGTCGTGTGCTGACCCAAATGGGTCGACCTCAGCCAACAAACTTGGCTTAGGCAATAGTGTTTCTTGAAAAAGGTTAGATTATCAACCGAACTATGGGACCGAGCCGCTATTTTTAAGTCCCGATCTAAAAGTTGATAAGTTTGACGTGGGTATCTTTGTGTCTGTTTGAGGCGTTGTAGCTCCCGAACGGATGAACCGATTTCGATGATTTTCTTTTGTATAAAAGGTGACTTAATTGAGACTATTCTTCGCTATTTTGTTTGAAATAAGTTTAGCAGTTTAAAAGTTATGGGTAGATGGAATTTTGGATAAACTATCAAAAGTGGCAAATATGCCTAAATGTCAAATGAAAGGGCCTTAAACAGACAGACAGAAAATAGCTTGTCTATGCAAAAAATTCCACGGAATCGGAACTAAAGCGGGTGATCGGATCCGGAGGTAGGTACTCCGTCTGCAATTTGCACAATGTTTGCTTGTTGTTTATATCGATATTAGCTAGATAATAATTCATAGTTACTTTGAACAGAAGGAAGCATAATACTTCTACGCGTTGCTGGTTAGTTGTCACGCATCAACGAAGTTCATTCAATAGTGATTATTTGTTGCGATAAGTTTATAATCACTAAGCTAGGTATTTTAAACTACGTAAATAATAAGACAGTACGCGTGTATTGCTTTCTCCATTAAAATGTATAATCCTTCCTGAATGTCTCTACGGAAATAATAGTTTTGTCACAAAATCTAGGCTGCCTAACCTGGTTCCGTTCCTCAAACGGTAAAAAGGAACCCTTATAAGATCCTTCCTTTAGTTATAATTATAAACTTTTCAGAGGGTCTTAAAAGTTTATAATTATAACTAAAGGAAATGTGACTCTTTAAAACCCTAAATTCAAAAGTAAATCACAAAGGCGTGTGTACTTACTTGCAAACTTTGGTTTCACGAAAAAAGGAGGGTATCTAATCTTCTTTGACAAAGATAGATAGATAGATAGATAAACTCTTTATTGTACCACATTAAACCTTAATTCTAACATACATTCTGCAAAGGTGTTTGTTTTAGGTAAGTATTTTGAACGCTTGTATATTTTTAGAGTATGTTTGTGTTTATGTCCTTATTTGGAATTGCTAATTGTATTGGTTTAGGTCGCAAGTTTAGGTAGAGTGTTAGGGTTTTTGAACTGAAAGCCACTTTTATTTATTTAGGTACTTGGGTTTTTAATATTACCTCTTTTAAAAATAACAGCAAAATGTATTTACATTTTGCTGTTCTAGTTCTAACACAGAGCCAATCTTCTAGCAATAAGTTTGCATCAGCTAATTCTCATGTCATGACTTCTGCAGATGTTTTTCTACTTAGGGCTCGTTCAGACGACACGCGCTCGCCACGCGCCCGCTCGCAGAAATGCAATTTGAGATCTATTGATGTGTCATAAGACTCAAATAGAACAAATTTCAAAGTGTGAAATTCACGTGAAATTATACAAAACCTCGTGATGTTATTTTCTACCATTCGTCATTTCATTAACATCGTTTCATTAAAATCGTCAACAATATAAATAGTTCTACGAATTCATGACTTAATAAATTGGCTTTTAAATCTAGATAATTTATACAACGCCAACAATTTAAATCCATGTTATTCAAGACGCTATGTAGTGCCTGTAATGGTTAAGATGAAGCTTTCCTAGAAGTTTAACATTGCTCTTACTGTGAAGGAAAATATCGTGATGAAATCCGCGGTTTAGTTAGCTCCAGACGTATAAACGAGTTTTTTTCTCTGGACACGATCGGCTAAGCTAAGAGTGGTATTAGGTGCTGGGCATGAATAGACTAAGCAAAACTATTATCAGGGAATTACTGAATGATGGATGACAATGGTTTTGTAGTTTATGGCCATTCGGGCCTTAGTTGGCTCTCAATGTGTTTGACGAGTTCTTTGCCCTGGACCAAGGCAAAGCTGAGAGGGTGGTAATAGGTGCTGGGCATGAAGCTACTAAGCAAATTCTGAATGATATGACAAAGGTTTCGGAGTCTTGGACCGTTCTGCATTTCAGCCTTGTTTAAATGTTAAAATATGCACGAAGATGAAGAGGTTCGGTCCAAATAAAGTAATGAAGATGTTAGGTAATCCTTGAGCATTTGAACGCATGAATCATCCTTCCTGCTGCAAGCAAAGACTACAATGACAGATGGGCGTTGCATTATCATAATGTGATGGCAGATGTCAAGTGGGCGTGTGAGTATGATGATTGTTAATGCTTTCTGTTCTGTTATCAAATATACTAGCTGTATCTAGAGGTTTCACCTATGTAAGTCCTGATCACAAGGGAACATCGGGATAAAAACTATCAACTTCCGTAAGAATTCTATCCTAACTAATAATAGAACCGAAAGTTTATTATTTATCCGAAAACTGCAGAACATAAACCAAAAACATAAACTTGGAAATGACAAGGAAATGTTGTATTTCAATTAAGTACACGCAATAACACCTAACAAGGGTACTCATCAAGTTGCCTGGAAGAGACCGCTTTTACAACAGTACCATGTTAAGTTTAAGATTTATTTTTTAACTAGCGACCCGTCCCGGCTTCGCACGGCTATATTATGCATGTATTAAACCTTCGTCTTGAATCACTCTATCTACTTTAAAAAACCGCATCAAAATCCGTTGCGTAGTTTTAAAGATTTAAGCATACATAGGGATATAGAGACATAGGGACAGAGAAAGCGACTTTTTTACTATGTAGTGATGTCTAAATATCTATTAACAACATTTTTGATAAATTTTAGTTATAAATAATTTGTTTCTTATTTGCGACAGTAGATCGTTTTATTAGCGCCATGGCATCATCAATATGGGATTACCCAAATATTTTTGTTGGTATATTTAGACCAAAAATAACGCTGTCTTGTCTAAATAACAATCTAAACCTGTTATTTGAAATGTTTAGCCTCAAGCAAGGTTGTGTACACCTTGAACTTTTGATTCATCTGTAATTATCAGAATTCTTTCTAGAGTTTATCCATTTGAATCTTTGTTCCTATATTTGTTAATCTTCCTTGTTGTAATTTTTAGTTTTGATTTTAGGATGTACTTTGGGCCAAAATAACAATACTTTGAACCCTAACTAACGGAAGACTATCAACCCCCGCTTATTTGGGGGTTTTGATGTTACGAGTTTTCAGGTATCTTCTAGGCTACATCTTACACCGCATCGTCATGTCCATCGGAGATAGTGGTAAAACGGTTACCTAAATATATTTTAAAAAAATCTGGCAGATCCCGTCAAAGGTAGCGAGATGACCTGGGCAAAATTTTGGTAGATGGGCAATTCGTCGCACAAGATAGCAATCAGTGGAAGAGGGGTAGAGAAGCCTTGCACGGGGCTGCATAAGCTCATAATTATAAGTAGGTAATACCTATAGTTTCATTCCTGATCACAATAATAATTGCAAGACCATCATATCATCGTGATAATGGTAATATGATTTCGTAGCGGGGTGCCTACTATCGCACTTAGCCGAGTTTTTTTTTACTTTCATAGAATCTGTAGTACAAAGACAACTTTACTAAAATCGCATACTTTAGATCGCACCATGACTACTTTCGTCTCAGACAACTACTGGTTACTATAACATGTGGCCGTTAGTAACTTTTATCGACCCTTGGCCTAAAGAAAATTCTCCATTTAGCAGAGGTTTCGAACGTCTAAATTCGAAATCTGTGTCACCCAATAATCGTGAGAAAATCACATCATTTCATTTGGACTTTCGTAGAAGAGACCACAAATACTGAAAAATCGGATGGTTTGGAACCATTTAGCGCCATTTATTAACCGATTCGGAATTGTTTAAATTCCATTGCAAAAAGAATTGTTTCAAATATTTGGTGAGTGACGAGTGATGATTACAAATTCAATCTTACATCATTCTATATAAGTACTACTACGTACTTTACGAATTAAGGGGTTATTTCGCCAACTTGCTAAATAACACGAGTGTCATAATGCATAACAGACATATAACACGATTGTTAAGAAGAACGACTGTTACATGCATTACTAGTAATATAGTTTATTTGTCAGAACGAGCTAGTACCGAAAAGTACTACATATTACATAGTCCAAATGATAGAACGTTTGAGTGTCAGAATGTTTAAATTGATCACGACATTATAGATATAAAGAGTGAGAGTCAAAATGTACAGTTTGTCTCAGTGTCATAATGACTGGTACTCATATTGTATCTATGATTATCAAAGAGTTTGCTATTCATGTAATACTTAGCCTTAAGTGTACTTAAACTCTTTCGAGTGCTACTTTTCCTCTGGGACCGAATAAATAACTAAACAATAGAATATTGAAATTCATTGTCAGATATGTCAGCTTCTTCCTTCATTCAATCCGGACGTATTTGGTGTGTTGAAAAGGATTGTTGTATTTTAAAATGGAAGAACAATCACGCGAGCAACAAGCATTTTCCTTTAGCATAAATCAAAAAGGTAAACCAGAGGTAAACGCACATTATTATACGGCATACACAGATACAATTTGGCAGTCACAAATATAAGTGGTACTAGTCTTTGGAAGTGCATAAATCGGCTTTCCTGTGGTGCTTCAATGACTATAGACATAACTCAAACTAAAATATTACGTGAAAATGCGCATACATGTACTCCATCGTCATCAAAAAATAAGATTCACGTTGCAACTCAACTTTGTAAAAGAAAAGTATGTGAAAATTATCAATCAGTTCAAGAAATATATGAAGCATGCTTCACTTCTCAAATAGAGGAATCTGATTCTGATTCTGTTGATTCGATCTCAATGCCAGTATTTGATAATAAAAAACGGATGCTATATCGAGTAAGAAAAAAATTTTTGGAAGTAAAGAAAACGACATTTAGAACATTAGAAGAAGTGGAATTACCGAAAATTTTAAAGGATAACTTTTTACTATGGGAAGATGGGACAAGCGATAAAATTTTATTATTTGGCACAAATTTTACGAAAAGGTATTTAAATAGTATTGATAATGATAAATTGTGGTTTGGAGATGGTACATTCGAAGCAGCTCCGTTGCCTTGGGAACAATTGTTCACTATTCATTTGGATGTCAACAGCACGGAAGAAAGAACCAATATCGTACCAGTGCTGTATGCTTTGTTGCCTGATAAAAAAACTGAAACTTACATACGTTTATATTCATACATAAAAAGTAACCTAAAAGTTGACATTAAAAAATATAAATCGGATTTTGAAAAGGCACAGATAAATGCCATTAAGGAAGTTTACCCAGAGTGTGAATTGAGTGGATGTTTCTATCACTTTAACAAAGCCATTTGGCGAAAAGCAGATACGTTAAAACTTTTAGAGGTTAATAATGGCCGAAAACTTGCAGAGTTAGCATCATATTTACCTCTATTGCCCAAACACTTATTAACTGTTGGATGGACTGATATTTTAAATAGCATTTCAGAGAAAAGTGACGTACCTAATAGAAAAATTTGAATCATATTTTGTTAAGCAATGGCTGTCGAAAAATTATATTGAACTTAGTTGTGCTTATCAACGCCACCGAACAAATAATAGCTTGGAAGGATGGCACAATCGGCTAATAAAGAGAATGCGGTCCAAGCCAAACTTATTTACATTTGTTCATCTATTACGCAAGGAAGCAAACTACCAGGATTAAAAAATTAAGAACGCACTATTTGAAAACGTCAAATGAAGGAAGTGTGATATTATTTTTGATCGAAAAAAGAAAGATTTGTTAAACCAACTGGACAATCAGCAAATTACTCCGCTGAATTATTTAAAAAATATTGCATTGCAAAGCTTAAACGTAATGAAAACCAATACAACAATTAAGCCTTACAAAGAATTAATATGTCTAATAAGTGAAGTTATTTTTAAGTTCAGAATGATTTGATTTATTTTTTACTAAGAATGCATAAAAATAAATACAATGATAGCACAATAAATATAAATTAATGTATGTGTTATTTCACTTATTTCCCAATGTCCGTGACTAAGAGTACCAACGCACTATACGGCTGGCGTATAGTAATCTAGTCAAGCCCAGCCCTAGAAGGATAAAAAAACTATTATTGAATTTTCTTTACTAGCGTCAAGAACAGTAACTAATTTATTCTCCTTTTTCCTAAATTATTAAATTTACAGACACGATACACGATACAGTCTCTTTAATCTTCCTTCACAGGTATATTTTCTGGCATTGTCAGATTCAGACATTTAGTCAATAACGTGATTGGTTACTAAAATCTTTTAACATTAAATTTTTTTGTCATTGTCATGACTTGACATAAACACATAGTAAAATTTGTACATTCTGACACAGGCATGATATAACGTAAATATAATCTGAATTTTCGTCATTTTGTCACTATGACGTTCTAACCTGTTCAACTGTTGTACTTTTTGTCACTTACACAATATAACCCCTTGGACGTTCAGACGTGTTTGTAACATAGTCGAAACGTCGAGGTAAGAGAAATAAAAATAAAAATACGCGATTGAGACCCGGGAAAATAATAAATTTGAATGTAGCTTATTGAAAAGCATACGCGTTCCGATCCTGTTTCAAAATCGGGATAATTAGGCTACTATTAGAAACATTACATTATCCTGACGTGATATAGGGTAGTATGTAGCTTTCTACTCCTAAAATAATGATTATAATCGGTCCAGTAACTCTGACGATTACTGCTTTGAAATAATAAACATTCATTCAAACTTTACCCCTTCATGACATTCCCCTTTATTCCAAAACGAGGTTTATGGATAGTCCGAAATGTGGATTTAAACCTTAGATTTAGATACAGATTTACTCGTAAACTTTAGTCTAAACACTATAATATAAGGTATATAATCTATAGATATAGTGCTTAGACTATAGTTCCTAATAGATTATATAGGGATAGTGTTTAGGCTATAGTTCACGAGTAAATCTGTGTCTAAATCTAAGGTTTAAATCCACATCTTGGACTATCCTTAAACCTCGTTTTGGAATAAGGGGGATTAAGTTTTAATTTGGTCAGAATCCTAATCCTATGTCCATTATCCAGAGGCTAAATTCTTTTGTTTTTTTTTTGTCTCAAATGATAGATCAGAATTTGACCACTATCCCACCTGCCTGATGAAGTCTATGATATAGCTTAACCCTTTATAGGGCAGAACTTTTATTTTATACTTTTTAAATTTTTATGATTTAATCGACTTTTAGGGTCCATTGAGATACCAAAAACCAAAAACTGAACTAGAAGCGACTCCCGGTTTTGCCTGTAGAGGGTGGCTACACATGTGACCAAGACCGTTTAGGTCTTAAGCGGGTGGCTCCATTTGTAACCATGACCATTAGGGATTAAATCATTTTATAAAAATGATAAGGAAAAAGGTATTTTTTATAGAAACTAAATATATTTATTTTTATCAATTTACCTAAATTGCAATAGTCTAAACCAAAAAACAAACAATTAAACTTAGAAATAACGTACAAAATAAGTAAAATCAGTCTACAGATTAGAGTTCTACCATCACTAGCTAAACAATCCAATCTGGTTTCTTTCTTTTACAATTATTGTAATGATAATCTTTGAAACATCATAAGCATAATTATTCTTTACAAACATCATATCCTAATCTGCTACGAACGGGTTTATCTTTAGTACTACAGTACCTAACCACAACGCTTGCTAAATCTATTTCGCTGTTTATTCCTGGGTGTAAGTGCGAAAATTATAATTTTTATACCCAGGCGGTTCTCTAAATATTTCTCGGAATTTGTAGGGATTAGATTGATTAGCTTGACGTCCTCTTCCTATAGTGAAGCCTCTTCTGGCCCTTATTCTCGGACCTCGGGTTCGAGCTCGACCACGCACAAGAATAGGCGATGTTGAAATTGGAATCGGTAATCGGAATACCAGGTGGTTGTGGAACTGGAGACGATGACAAAATACCAATCTAGACAATGAAGCAGCATTGTCTAGATTTGGTGTTCGGACAAAATTCAAAAGCAGAAGGTCGTCGGGATCTGAATCACCACCTAAGTCAGAATTTTCCGCTTGATCTTTATCAATCCCACGTATGAAAGCCTCAAACTCTTCGTCTTCCATACTGTCTAAATCGAGATTTAGTAGATTAGACATCTAAAACAAAAAATAACACAAAAATACTATTTTATTTATTCTAATCGTTATATAAAACCACATTTACGACTACCTACTAAATCTTCAATTTCTACGTAAACCAGCACAATGACTGTACCTGCACTTTGGTATCCAATATTATCTTTGCGCAAATAGTATGGACCGATTTACCACTTTTATACAATAATATGATATTTTTACTTGTAATATTTATACATAAACAAGAAATAATAACAAATATTGATAACATTTGAAACAAAAATAAATGGTTACCCAAAACTACCCTCAAAATGGCGAAATCTTGATCGCCGTAATGATATTGAAATTTTTACCCGTTAAAATTAGTTTACTCACAAGATTTATATCTCAAATCAAAGAAAAAACAATAAATAACAATTTACTTACCTTTAATTACATATAAACTAATAATATTCGATTGAATAAAATAAAATTCGAGAGCAATATCAACACTGTGTTCGTCTTAGGCACTAAATGATCAGAAGTCACATATGTAACCACTATTTTTTGGCGCGATAGACAATCAAGGTAGCTAACTTCACGACTGTGGTTACGCTTGTGTACTGCGCCTGTTTGGGTTCTAAGCAAAAATGCTATAAGAGCGATGATTCATACATTAACTACTTAATAATCGACCTTATTGTCAGACAAGTAGGGTGGTTACACGCGTCATATAAATCTCGGATTTGCCCTATAAAGGGTTAAGCTTAGCTAGAGATACCTGTTCCCTCGTTATTTGAAGACCCCCAAATTGTACACGTCAGGAAAGACAGACGCAGGCAACTGATTTCATTCCCTTGCAGTACGAATAAGGAACGACGAAGCAAAATGATTTGAAATTATTATCTTTATTTAACCTGTCAGTTCGTCTGCACCTGATTTGGATCAGTAGAACGTACGTTCCCAATTTTAGACAAGTGTAAGGCAATACGGCTAAATAATTTCGCCGTCAAGGTCATCCAAGACCGGCATTCTTGAAGTCAATACCTGATTTCACAACTTCGCAGCTTGTATTGTAGCTATCTGTTACTTACTAAAGCCTACCTGCGGCTAAATATATCGAAATTGTTTGTGCAATTCTAATGAAAGACGCTATTTTTATTAGTAAGAATGTTATTTTTATTAAAGTAGTAATTGGTAAGTAAGATTAGTCTTTTGAGATATTGTACACACATACAGAGGCAGGATCTGTCTGTGTACTTTTCTGGTAGTGGGACTATAAATGGGTTAGCTTCATCTGGCCACCCCTGACGTGCTATAGGGTTAGATTTTGAAGTCTAAAATGCCCGTATTTTACCGATTAGATAATTTTATTCTGTTAATTTAAGAATAACACATGTCTAGGGCAATTTTCATTTAAAAATAGAAGGAAAACGTTTTTTTTTATCAAAAATCTTTTTGCAAAAAGTAAGAGATTATATTTAAATTATTTAATTTATAGCTATTGTCATACATAAGGTTAATGACTAAGTAATAAATAAGTAAAACTTATTAAAAACAAATAACTCACGTTTGTTAAGATCGTCCGACGCAGGCACTCACGCGCAGCAATCACATTCACTGCCTCCTCCTACCGCCGTCGATCCTACCATTCACTCGCGAATGAATGAAAACGATCGAGTGAACTGTGAGTGAACTTTCGAGGAACACGCAATATTCGCATGAGTGAGTCTTAGTGAGTTACAATGTGTTGGTTGGTATGGCAGTACTATGTGTCCGAAAGTCATTTCGAATTTGAACACAATTACGAATGTCTAACGTGATAAGATTCAGTGTGGGATTCCCACTAAAAAATTTACTATGAAATCTCAGGCATAGACTATAGATAGATAGATAAACAGCTTTATTTGTACAATTCAAAAAAAAACAGAACACGATATACCTACACAAAGTAAAAAGCTAGGAAGTATAAGTTGCAAATGGGCGGCATTAGCGCTGAAAGCGATTTCTTCCAAGCAACCTTTGGATGAAAAAGAACTGATTCACCTCTTATGATAGGTTATGACTATAATTAAGCATAAACTTTTTCGGCAACTTAGCTTTTTTGACGCATTTGTTTTAGCATGGGTAGGTACCTTCGACCTTCTATGATTCCTCTATGGTAGGTACTGGTTTTTGCACTAATTAATTTTAATGTTTAGATGGTTTAAGTCTTAATAGTCTTATTGTGATAATAAATATATTTTATGCCTTACAACAGAAAAAAAAGGGTTAAGGTGTCAGAAAGGTATAGGATAAGTTTATCACGCACCAAACACCAAACACGCACGAACGGAACGAGCGCTTAGGTGCTAAATGTTTGCAATGTTATTTTATGTCTTTTTGTTTTCTATGCACTTATATTATTATGTAAAAAAAAATTGACTGACTGACTATAATGTATCAAAGCACAGCTCAAATCAATAGATTGATCGGGCTAAAATTCAGCATAAAGCTATAATGACGTAGGCATCCGCTAAGCAAGGATTTGGAAAAATTCAACTCCTACGCAGACGAAGCCGCAGGTTAAAGCTAATACTGTACATTAAATGACCATCAATCAAGCGACGGTAGATCTTCTTGGCCGCGGCGGCTTCTAACACTACCCCCTTGGCATGTTGCCAAGTGACTCATTGCGTTCCATCAGGCATCCCGTTCTCCTTCTAGATGGACATGCTACATGCCCCTCATCATCGCTTCCCATCAGGGGCCTTATTCTGCTATTTGGCCAACCATTGTCATTATATCGAGACTCTATTGATATTATATCGAGATTGTGACTTTATTTGGTATTCTGCTAAAGTTTTAATAACATCGCAATATAATCACTATGGAGTCTCAATGGTATGGTAATATTTACCTTGCAGGTGTTGCGTAGAAACATGGTATATGTTGCTAAGCGATATACCGTTTTGACAACTATCGAAATTCCATTGAGCCACGATTCTAGAGCAGAATACCGAAGTGAGTCAGTGGTGTGTCAGTGGTGTTTCGATAGAATAGTTAACGTTAGGAGAATACCAATTTGACATGTAATGTCATATTTTTGACATTAAATGTCTATTACGATTATATCGACACACTATTGAAACACAATTGTGTTAGCAGACTTAGGCCCCTGTAGCATTATTCACTAAGCTTCAAGTCGTTGGGCGCGCGTGATTAGGGGCGGAGGGGGTGCGGTTTTTGTATGGCAATCTTGTCCTAATCACGCGCGCCCAACGACTTGAAGCTAATAGTGAATAATGGCACTGGTCAATGCAGCAAGACTATTTTACGTACATAAAAAAATAATATAACTCGACTAGCCCGTACTCGATCCGTTCACGACATTCGAGATGAACTCGACAGAGACTCGAGTACCCATAGTAACATATTGCATCACTGTGACGTAGACCGATCAGCGAACCGACCAGCCTTGATCAGTACCTACCTACGTTAGAACATGATTTTATTTACATGTACCTACATAAACCTGCCGGTTTAGTCGCTATTAAACAGTAAAGGTTGCACGTTGACCATTTATTACGTATGAACTTTTGACTATTTACAAGTGCATGGTTTAGAAATAAACACGGTTTATGAGATACAGCCTGGTGATAGACTGACGGACGGACAATGAGGTCTTAGTAGTAGGGTTTCGTTTTTTACCCTTTAGGTACTGATCCCTAACTATGACACAGTTTTACATCTAATTTAGATGGTTTAATAATCATCATAATCTTATTTTTTTTTGCAAACGAAATCAAAAATCACCTTCATATAAAGTCACAACTATCCCCTAGCTGGGCTACGGACTGTATATTAAGGGTGACGGGAGTGACGGGGGATTAAGGAATAATAATTAAAATTAATTAAAATTGATATAGGTAAAGCAATTACTTCTCTTATTTTATTTGGAATAGCTTTTGCCCGCGACTTCGTCCGCGCAGGAGTCGAAAATAGTTCTAATAGGATTTTTTTTGTTGACTTAAAATTGTATTGAGTTTCAAACATGTGTCAAAATAAAACGTACTTACCTAATTTAAATCAAATACACTAAAGAGTTCGAGTTGAAGCAAATCCCCTAAAATAACTGACTACCCCTTTTTAACCCCGTTAGGGAATGAATTTCGGAAAATCCTTTCTTATCGGATGCCTACGTCATACAAAGAACACACCCTCTAAGTTTCAGGTCTCTACGATCAGCGATTTAGGCTGTGCGTTGATCCTTTAGTCAATCAGGACAAAGCATTTTATTTGTATAGAAGATAGATTTTGAATTAAGTAAGTAGGTACATGTAGGTATTTTAACTTGGAAGACGAAAACCTCCGGTAGGTACCTACACCCAATTGTCTTTGGATGTGATGTAAAATGGGCTATACGTTTACGTACTTAAAGTTCTAAACCAACAATATTATTTCTTCTGTTTCTGTCTTTCTAGCACAGACCAATAATGCACAAACCACATAAGTAAATCTTTAATCATATCGTACTAATTACTTTTCTATCATAGTCATCTTTTGTGTTTTTTTGGGTTCCGTACCTTAAAAGGTAAAAAAGGAACCCTTATAAGATCAGTTTCTTGTCTGTCTGTCTGTCTGTTTTCATAATTAAAAAGGTGTGAAAGTCCTATTCATATGTTAGGTATTTTAGTATTCATAACAAAATAGGTTTTAGTATTTACAATTATTAGACGCCATGATGACACCATGCAAATAATATTTGGGTAATCACTACATAGTATAAAATAAAGTCACTTTTCGCCGTCCCTATGTCCCTATGTCCCTTTGTATGCTTAGATCTTTAAAACTACGCAACGGATTTTGATGCGGTTTTTTTAATAGATAGAGTGATTCAAGATGAAGGTTTATATGTATAATACATGCATAATATAGCCGTGCGAAGCCGGAGCGGGAACTACTTAGTAAAATAATATTTTTTTGGCAAATTGTTCAGAATTTTATTATTAGGTAGGGCTGAGCAGTTGCGCAGAGAGTAATTTTGGCGTACCGTAATAAAAGATAGAGTTAAAAAAAAATGCAAGTAATTATATTATTACTTAAGAAATACATGACATTGGCTGTATGTAGTTCGAGGAGCCAATACGAAAAAAAAGAAATTAGAAGACCGCGAACACCGTGAACGTCATGGACACAAAAGATATAGTAACCACATGAGTAGGTATAGTAATTAACTTAAAAAGGCCGTGATGCATACCTATCTATCGATAGAGGGCCCTAAGGCAAATAAATAATGCCTTCACACCAAATTAAAGCGTCTCGGAAACGGGATATTGAAAGAAGCGTTCCATGTTTTAACAAATATCCCGTCTCCGAGATGTTTTAGAAGTTTGGTTAGAAAGCATTATTTGTGCGCCGCAATAACCTCTTAATGATAGGTATGGGTTTCTAAATGCACCGCGCACTTTTTAAAAATCTTAAGATATCACGTTTGGTCAAATACACTATTTCCGAGATTACAGAGATTTGGTGTAAAAGTATACTTAATTTGCCATAATATCCTCTATCGTTAGGTATATTTCTCAAAAATATCGTGCAAAAAAATACTATGTCAAGTTCCCAGTACTAAATGGCAAGACGCCTTTTTTAGTTCAATGTTCGAAGTTTTTAAACTCTTTGGTTTTACGTTAACATCAGCTGCTGTCAGCTTGAGATGACGTCTTACCAATCTAATCAAAAGCACCAAAGAGTATTGATATCAACCTCGAAGCAAATTACCCCCAAAATAACTTTCTACCCCTTTTTAACCCCGTTAGGGGATGAATTTCAATAAAATACGAAACACGTGTTCCATCAATTCTGTTAAAGAATGTTTATGCTAAATTTGAAGTAGATTGGACCAAGGAATCACGTTATCCCATACAAACTTTGTCCCCAATTTTCACCCTTTTAGGAGTAGAATTTCGGAAAATCCTTTCTTATCGGATGCCTACGTCATACAAAGAACACACCCTCCAAGTTTCAGGTCTCTACGATCAGCGGTTTAGGCTGTGCGTTGATCCGTCAGTCAGTCAGTCAGGACAAAGGATTTTATATGTATAGAAGATAATACATGCATAATATAGCCGTGCAAAGCCGGGGCAAGTCGCTAGTACTTTGATAAAAGAGATCCAATCAAAGAGTATTTAAGTTTTTAATAACCCCAGCACGCCGCTTCATACACATGTTCATACAAAATTGCTGGAGCGTTGTAATGTTCCAAATTCAAAAAACGCTCCTGCATTGGATTTAATTTTCTTTGACCGCGACACTGGCTATATGCACGATAGTGATTTAATAATGCGAAGCCATAATAAAATTATAAATAAAAAAGAGATGGCGCTAGATGCTTCTTTCCGTATGTCAAAATGACAATTTTGACATCATGCCTACGTTCTGTACGTTTTCATGCAAAAACATTATGGTTTATTTTTTACGCCAAGAAATATCAAATTTTAAATAGTAACATAAATCTACTTGAAATACCTAAACCTCTTCTGATATTTTCTGAACACATTCGTGAAGATTATGTTAAAATCTGTTTCCTAGTTCCCGAAATTAGACTGCACAAACAAAGGTAAACAAACCAAATCAACATTTTCTGAGATTTTCTGATTTTCTGGGTAGTTTCGCGAAAACGAAGAGATGGCGCTAGTTACTTGAAATTAAAAAAAATATCTTATTAAATTAATTACTTTATTTTTTAGTTAAAAAATGTGTATATTGCTATGTATTCTTAAAATACATAAGTGTACAAAATTTTTAAGCTGAACAAAAAGAATAATCAACTAATTTGTGATTTTCTAAATTTAAGAAAACCTGAATCGCGCATGCAAGATTTTTTTCTACCGGAGCTATATAAGGTTAGCGAATTCTATAGTGCTAAGATCATTATGGACGTAGAACGCTTACTTCCAAAACTTCGAATTTATTATATGTAGAGATTGATAGTAAGATTGCATAAGCAAATATAAGATATCATTCTGGTTGAACATGAATAGGGGTTAATAATGGATTTGCAGGAATAAAGTTATCTGGATCTCCTAATAAATATATATTTTGTTACATATGATAGGTCAGCGTTTGACCACTATCACACCTGCCTGATGGTAGGTGACGATGCGGCCTAAGATGTAACACGCCTTCCTAGAAGATACCTATTCACTCGCGACTTGAAGACCCCCAAATTGTACACGTCCAATTCCATTGCCTGTGCATTCTAAATATGGATTAGTTAAAGATAAAAAAATCCAACTAAAAAAATAGAAAATAAAATTTAATAAATTTGGATTAAGAATATTGTAAATAGTAAGCGTGTTACATTGTGATGCTACACCTTTATTATTTTTCTTTTGCAATCACAATGTAACACGCTTGCTATTTACATTATGTTTCGTAGTTTTCTTCTTAGCGATTTACATAATGTAGTGACCACTTTCTGCACTATTTTCTATTTTTTTAGTTGGGTTTTTTATTAAAGCGTGTTTTTTTTAGTTTTTTTTAAACTATTAATTTATTTTATACTTTTTGGTCTTTATTTTCGAAATATGTTAGATCAGACCCTGGTTACCATTGAAAGACAAACTACTCGTCAAGACGATTCTAACGAGCCCAAACTCGATAGGGTTTCGTCGTTTCATTACAGAGTTCCTATGACCACCTTCCAGCTCCATCATCAGATCAGCACCATGTTATCATAATATTGCATTGTCATCGGTCTTTGACAAGTGTGCAAAGTTTGAATTAAATCTGATAATTCTAAGTAGGGCAAAATCGTGCCCAAAGGGGTCGGTTACATACATACATATACAAGCAAACATACAGGTGAAGCTATCAAAAGCGTGTTAAAAAAAGTTACAAACACACCAGCAATTTTGATCCATGCTATTTAGTGCTTCCCATACGTCCTTGAAGGAACTCCCATGCGAAGTTTCAAAGTCTTGTAGTATTAGCAATTTTGTGATGAGTTTCTTTTCCCTATTTCACCGACTTCAAAAAAGGAGGAGGTTGTGAATTCGTCGAGTATGTAATTATACCTATCATATATTATTACTAGCGACCCGCCCCTGCTTCGCACGGCTGTATTTTGCATGTATTATATCTAAAAACCTTCCTCTTAATCACTCTATCTATTAAAAAAACCGCATCAAAATCCGTTGCGTAGTTTTAAAAATCTAAGCATACAAAGGGACATAGGGACATAGGGATGACTTTATTCTAAACTATGTAGTGATAGTGATATACACGTAGAACAGAAGATAGATAAATATATAGATTTTAATACTACAGCGACATCTTCAGAAATATTCAGAAATCTTGTTGTATTTTTAAAACAAAATTTTAGTATTTTTCTTGAAGTAAACCAGAAATACAACAGATGTCGCTGTTGCTTATTTAGCAGATATAAGGTAGAAGTAAAAAAATTGTCCATCAACTTAGTAGGTATAGGTACAATCAACGGTCAAAAGTCTCTGCCCACCGTTACGTTTACAATCCCGTGCAGCACTATTTGAACATTATAACAACGTACGTAACGTCGGTTGGTGTAGCGGGTGGCGGCTTATACCACTCGGCCAACTAAATACATAGCTAACATGTTGAAAATAATAATCACACTGAGTACTTTTAATTCAAGTATTTAGGTTTGTGTGTAACGTCTATTAGAAGAAGGTCGTAACTCCAATACTTGTTGCTAATATCATTGTAGCAAACTGATCATGATTATTTTTCTTTGTCAACGCACCACTCGTGAACGACTGGACCAATTTGGCTAATTCTTTTTCTGTTGTGTTTGTTATTGTAAAAACATAAAATTAATAAAAAATGAAACGCGGGAGAATTCGCGTTACGCAGCTAGTAATATATAAATAGGCAAACATAGATCAAACAATTAAAAATAACATATTATTATGTAAAATACCTACCTAAGTAGGTACCAACTTATTTATTTGTTTATATTTTTTTCAACATTTGTACCTAACATAAAATGTTTATTTAAGTTAAATTATCCATTCTTATAATAAAGGAGAAGGGACAAAATGTCTGTACTTGGAAGAAAATGTGACAAAAATGAGTCTGAAAAAAAGTTTTAAAAGGCTTTCAGCTGTTGTGCTTGGGACTTGTATTAGATGGAGTAGACTTCTCCAGAACCTATACCACCTTCTCAGCTTTGTTGACCATGTCTAGAGGAAACCGTGGGTTTCATCAAGCACGATGCTTTCCTTCACCGTAAGAGCAATATTAATTAGCGCACATATTTTTTTGGGATCTTAAAGAAGGACTTAATAAATACTAGCTGTGCCCTTCACCCGCGTATAAGTCCTGATCCCGTGGGAATATCGGGGTAAAAAGCGACCTTTGTTTAACCCAGGTCTCCATCTACCTTCGACGCAATGGTCACCATGCCGGACTGCCAAACACAGGATTGCGGGTTCGATTCCCGCCTCAGACTTTTATTTATGCTTAGATATTTGTATGTGATCTGGTTGTTTCTATGTATTATAAGTATATATTTACAAAAGAAAAGTATATAAGTAGTATATCCGTTGTCTAGCACCCATAACACAAGTGTAGTTACTTAGCTTGGGGCTAGATGGCGATGTGTGGAATGTCCTGCAATATTTATTATAATTTATTACCTATCTACAGACCGAGTTTCATCGCAATTGGTTCAGTAGTTTTTTCGTGAAGAAGTAACAAACATACCTATATACTAACTTTCACATTAATAATATTAGTAGGACTACTAAGTAGGTATGCAACTGCTTATTTCGACCCTGATCATTAACAAAACCGGGTGAAACCGGGGACCGCAGCTAGTTGATAATAAACAAAAAAATAGATAAAGATAATTTTTAAAATGTTTACAAAAAATCATTCCGATTTGATTTGAAGTTTAGCGAACTTTTTGCTATATTTTTTCTTGTTATAATAATTTTTTATGGCCTTGTATATTTTGAGTGACGCATGATAAAATCTATACAGAAAACCTCAGAACAATAACCTCCAATAACTTATTGTTCTGAGCAGAAAACAGCCCGTCTAATAAACAGGTTAGGTACTATTAGGTACTAAGTACCTACTCACATACGGCCTATTTCCCGCAAATAAACCTCTTTTTTTGGATCCTTTTTACTTCAGGATGAAGTAGATTTGCCAAGTAGGTACCTATTAGATACTACCCAGAGAAATGAGAGTAGTGAGGTACGAACTCAAATTCTATGGTATTACCACCTTATCTTGGTCGACCGTATCCAGAGGAAAGAACTTGTCAGTACATACTTGTGGAGCTAACTAAACTGTTTGTGCACTGAAAAAAATAATTAGTAACATACATCAAAAAAATGTTAGTTGTTATCAAGTCACTTGTTTATATACGAGCGCATAAAGCTTTGTGATTAAGGGAATCAAGTCTTCTTGATTGAGAAACGGAACAAACAGACATAGCACATTCAAACAAGTTATTGTCGGCTTAATCAAGTCTAATCATTATTTTTATCAACTGCTCTTTGTGTTTGTTACTAAGACTCGATAGTCCTAATTAAGTTCATTGATGACCGTAACATTGTTACACATTTGCTTATATATAGTAAAGTAATAGTCTAAACAAGTAACTTGATTGGTGTTATTGAGCATGTATCTAGAATCAAATGAAAAACTTAAGTGTTTTTATAATGAAACCTAGTTGAACCTATACAGATGCATAATCGATCTAACATATATAAATGTATCGGTCTATCAAGTATATTATTGCGTTTAGTATGTATAGTATTTGTTTTTATCATACCATAATATTAAAAGAAATGTTATCTTTTTCAGTGTAATCAAGTGCTCTTATTAGAATCAACTAAGATGATGTTATATTCAAGTATTGTACTTTGTTGGGTACATGTATACAGGATACAGACTGTCACAGAAATACCAGATCAAAGCGTCAGAATATTATGATCAGTCAGTGAAACTACCTGGCAGTACTGACTGATCACCTGTCGCTCTGATGTGGTATTTCTGGGACACCCTGCGCAAATAAACACAATATTTTAAAACATTATTATTTAATATGAAAATTTAAATTTAATCACTTAAACATAACTTAATACAACATATACGACGAGTATAATAATATAAAGTTGGTATACAAAAAGTTGTTCTTAATCATTCATAATCCAAATATAATATAATTCCTGAAAGTTTCTAAGGTTAGTAAAATTATCAGATCAGATCAAATTATCAGAATTATAAATAACTATCGTCGTGCACGTGAGTGACGAACGCTTCGCGGCTTTTGGCTTTCGTCGGTTTCTCTTGTCTTTTACCTTCGTCCTTTTAGCTGATGGAAGGTCGTTACTGGAACTTGAAGAAGTAGACTGACCGGGCAGTAGTACTGCACGGGGGCTAATGAGTTCAGGCAAACTGAATATAGCCCCGAGATTCCTGTTTCTTCCTTCGTGTCTGAAAGCACAAACATCTATGTCAGAAATCAAACCTTAACAGTCTATATTTTTTTTTAATTAAATGACAGACAACGGAGGCATAGTAAGAGGGACCTTTAGGATACTGAACCTTACACATATTACAACACCTACTAATAAAATCTAATAAGTAATTTATCTCTGTACCCTTATAATTCTCAAAAACATGATTAAAATGAACTCTAACAAGTAGGTAGGTACTTACGTAATTCTCAATGTCAATTTCAGCTGATTTTGTAGGCGAAGTTTGCTGCGTTTTTTCCACTGTTATGAGACTACTTCTTGGTAGTAGTAATTTTCAATAAGCACAGGGAGTTTCTGAAATAAGTTTATTGGAATTGAAGTAGGAACCTTAATATTTTAACTAGCTAGCATTCACATTGATAGAATACCTCATACCGAGACACATCGTAACCATAAGGTTATTTTTTATCTTTAGGAAAAATATGAGGTAAGATTTTTTTTTATATCACATAGGTACCTAATGTTAGTACAATAACCCTCCTTTTGGCTTTGCCATAGTCGGGTAAAAATATTGTAAAAAAAGACTAAGTTAGTACTGTAGGTAGGTAGGTACTTACAAAAGACAAATTGGTAAAATCAGAATCGGATTGCTTGGGCCTTGATCGCTTGAAACAGAGTCTGAAAAATCCGCTGTCCAAGCTCTCCAGCATCAAACAAACAGTGCTATGGGTCCCAATTGAGGAATGATTTCCTTTATGTTGTCATTTGTCAGAGCCGCTAACGACTGCATGTTGATTTCTTTTTCTGTGAAATTAGCAGGGAGAACCATTCATAAACAGAATGAAAACAAGAAAAGAACTAAACACTGAAAATAAATAAGTCCCTAGGTAGTACATACTTACTTGCGAAATCAGGCCCCAGCTCCAGGAGCCCCCAGGCTCATAGCAAATCCATCACCTCTTTCATTTCCACTTCACGAAATCACTGCACTATATAATATTGAACACCAGGCAGGTGTTTTAATTATTTTTAACAAATAAACCATAAATAATTCTAAACTGAATTGGTCGGACGGATAGGCGGACTACAACTGATTGCAAAGCGAAACTGAAAAGAGTGCGAAAATATGAAACACGTTGTGACTTGCTCGAACATCGATGAAGGTACTTGTTTGAAATATCTAACTACCTACATCTTTCAAATAGGCGCTTGTTCATTCTTAAAAAGTTTAGTGATCGAATGAAATAAGAAACTATTCTATTAATTATTTAATAATTATTGAATTAAATAGGTATATAATTTAGATTAATAAAAATCTTTTTTAGATTAACTAATTGATAGTGTAGTAATGTTAAAGCAACTTGATAGATCTAAATAAGTTGATGATGGAATTCGATATTAATAAAGTAAACTTATTAAATTCAACACATTCGACTTGATAGACGTTCAATCATTTTAGCTTTATTGTGACAAGCAACTGTCAACTGTTGATTTTGATATTTTCTTGAATTACTCAATCACATTTTTTTTAATCAAGTAAAATTGTAACTTGTTTAGCCATTATTTTTTTCAGTGTGTGTGTGTTTTTATTTTATTTATTTTATTTTACTTACTTAATTGAAGTTAAGTTTAATGTTTAAATAAAGTGTCGTTTGACTAAACTGTGGATTTCATCATGATGTTTTCCTTCACCGTAAGAGCAAAATTTTTTTTTCTAAAAAATCTATAGTGCACCACTGGCCGGGTTTCAAACCTACGACCGTCGGAATAAAAGTCGAAGATCTACCACTAAAAAGTACGATCTACCACTAAAAAGTACTGAATAATTGTAAAAAAAAACCTAACTAAAAATATATTATTATATATTATATATACGACAAATTGAGAACCTCCTCCTTTTTTGAAGTCGGTTAAAAGGCCTAATTTGCGGAAAACAGCTAGCTTACAAATAATACAAAATACAAATATAAAGATTTTTTTACTTATTTATTTACCTATCTATACATATAGGTAATTCGTTCTATTGGTAGTAATTTTAGGGTCTATTAAAATTTTTAAATATAGCAATTTTTTTGATCATGGATTAGTTACGAGATAATAATTACAATAATAACAAATTTTCAAAGCAATTTCATAATAATTATTAAAATTCAGTCAACGGAAGTAATTTTGAATACAATGCCTCATTTATTATTTGTTATGCAGGGATTGTTTGAATGATAACTTTTGATCTAACCAAACTAACTAACTATTTATTTACTAACTATTTATTTTTATTTTAATATCATGTAAGTACTTTGTTAGAATTAATTTTGTGTTTTGTTTTTATGGTACAATAAAGTGTTTATCTATCTATCTAACTAAAATATTGGGGCTTGATGGCGCTGTGTGATATTTCCTACATCTTTTTTTTTAATTTCCTACATAGGAATTTCTTTATAATTTTTACTTTATAATGCTATTGTCAAGGCTAAAAATTATCATTAAAGTAGGTATTACATAACACTATGTATGGTCGTTTTTTTAAATAATATTGAAATTAATAATACAATTTTTTAACTTATTTTTAACTAAGATTTTTATATGAGAATAAAGACGCGAATTTTCTCGATAACTTTGTATAGTAGGTAACTACAAAACTACCAGTATTGTTGACTGGGTCCTTTTTGCGTGAGGATGAAATAGGCTTTCCCAGCACTTTACTACCTTTTCAGCTTAGTCGACCGTGTCGATAGGAATGAGCTCGTGAATATGTTTGGAGACAACTAAACCGCGGGTTTCATCACGATTAATGCATTTTGACGTGATAACGTTTTATAAATTGGTGAACACCTGTAATCTCAAAAAAGTGTGACGTCACGCGTCGTTACTGGAACGCCTCATGTTATTGACAAGGTAACTATAGCAACGTTTTATCGTTACCATGATTACCATCAATGTTTTCTTATGACGTTATCACGTAAAATTATCGTCCGGAAACAGACTTTACAGACAACCATTTTCAACTTATTTTTAACTAAGATTTTTATATGAGAATAAAGACGCAAATTTTCTCGATCACTTTGTATAGTAGGTAACTACAAAACTACCAGTATTGTTGAGTGGGTCCTTTTTGCGTGAGGATGAAATAGGCTTTCCCAGCACTTTACTACCTTTTCAGCTTAGTCGAACGTGTCGATAGGAATGAGCTCGTGAATATGTTTGGAGACAACTAAACCGCGGGTTTCATCACGATTAATGCATTTTTATCTCAACTTAAAACTCTTCTTAGTAAAATCCATTGATGCACAGTCGTAAGGGATTCGAACCTACGATCTTCATAATGAAAGTAGAAGTATCCACCAATAGGCCAACATCTCTCTTAATGTAGGTAGTTTTTCGTTTGCATTGTTTCGCAGGGAAATTGGCAAATAAGGTTAATTACGTAGATACATACGTAATTAGCCTTTTTTGAAAATTTGCCAATTACCAAATTCCAACTAACTGGCAACAAAGAATATCTTAATTAAAATTTTAACATACAAACTCAACTCAAGGAAGTAAATAAAACTCTGAGTTGACCAGTTCAACAAGCTGATGTTGATTGCTGAGGTGAAAGGACACACGTGCGGGAAAAACGCGCAATTTGCCTTCATTTTAAAGTGTTTGTTTGGGATATTTTCTTTAATGGGCTTCGTTTGTAAGTTGAATAAAATTCCAAATACTTGAATCGAATAGTTACCTAATGCTTTTTAATGGTAGATTTTCGGCCAGTGTTAAATATTGAATGGCCCAATTGCCAGCTAGTTTACTCAGACAGTGTTCTTGATTTTATGGCTAAGTATTAAAAATAAAAATATAATTTTCGGCTTAGGGGTTTATAGCAAAAACCAGATTTTCGTTCCCGTTATTGTTTGATTGAAATTCATGTATGAAGTTAAAATATTTTTATTAATTTTGGAATCATTTGCATGAAATAACATTATCGTCTTAAAAACTAAGTTAGGATGTGTTCCTTCGGAACGTGCCCATCAATTAGAAGAAGGCACAACATGGTTTTATTATGCTCACTATGGCTAAGATAATATCAAATATTCGAAATGGAGTCTTTATCCCTTTTGATTTACCAAAACAATATGCTATTGAATCTTTAAATAAGTAGGTATTAATTAAAAAGGTCGAAAACGTAATTAAAACAATGACAAAATTTAAATAATAATAAAATATAATCTTAATTTGTCTTATTTCACGCATGAGATGCTTTAAAAAATATACTACAATATATTATGCTTTATAATTATTATTACTGTGCATAGATCTTTAAAAATACGCAACGGATTTGGATACGGTTTTTTAATAGATAGAGCGATTCAAGAGGACGGTTTTAGTATATAATAAAAAAAAAATACTACGCGTACAAAGTCGCAGGCAACAGCTAATATGACATGAAAAATAAACTTCACACCGCACTGATAAAATGCAAATGCTTCGATGGTAAGCGGGGGTAGTGCCTGACAAAAAAGAAAGCAGTCGTGATAACTTTTGCTAATCAAGTAGAGTTGACAAACTAAACTAGCAAACACGTACGTAATACAACATCGTCATGTCCTGTCCTCGATGACCAAATGGTCAAGTTAGCCCTACAAATTCCAATGATGTAGCGGAAACGCGGAAGGCCTTCTTCACATGTCACTTCATGCGTCACATGTGGTCCAGTCGGACCTAAAACATTCAACATTATAGCCAACTTAGCGTTAAGACGTTCAGGAATTTCAATATGATTTTTAAAATCCTGAACGTTCTGAAATTCTTAAACGAACCCAGGACTAAGTTGGCTCCAGACGTGTTGACGATCTCTTTCTTCTGGGTATAGTCGTTGGTCGACTAAGGTTAGAGAGTGGTGTATAATAGGTGCTGAAGAAGTTTTCTCCATCTATCTAATACGTGTCAGTCACTAGAGCGCCTTAAGGTCTTAGCAAGTGTTATCAAAATGTCTGTCTCTGATCAATCATTTTGATTTCATGTATTCAGCCTAAATAATGATGGCAAGATAATACTTACACTAATAGAAAAATATCAATAAATTTCTCCGTTTTTCTAGATTACAATGAAATTGATAGAATGAACTAGATGTAAAAAGGTATAAACATTTAAAGTAACATGTTTTTCATTTTCTCCAACAGCATCTGACACCATTACACATATTATAGGAACTTCAATAACCTTCAATAAGTTTTATAGGAACTATTCAATGATTTTGATGGTTTTAAACGACTAATAACATGGCCTCTGAACAACATGGATTAAAGTTTCTGACACTGTATAAATCATCCAGATTAGATGCAAAGTTCAATACATTTTTACACCCAAAACTTGCTAAATGTGCAACAAAACAACACGAACTAATTTTTCCATCACCATTTTTAAAAAAAAATAAAAAATTTAAATGTTTACTAAACAAAGATTTTACCGCAAATTATACATACGTAAAATATCTAGGTAAATAACAAAGGAATTTTGAAAAATAACAATTATACAAGTGTGACAGCGGCCCCTGCACTAAGCAATAACGCTTGTTTCACAGGAGACCTTCAGCGAAATTACAAATTAGGCTTTCGATAAACAACCAAGCAAACTGATATACGCCACTGATTCATGGTGGAAATCCCAGACATCTGCACTAAGCGTTTGTTTCGTTATTCTTTATTCGTCTGTATTTTCTAACGCGTACAATTTGGAGGTCTTAGACCGCATCGTCGCCTACCATCAGGCATGCGTGATAGTGGTCAAAAACTGACCTAGCATTAATAAAAAGGGCTACAGGTAAAATGTTTAAAATATTTCTGCTATAATTCCGCCAGCGTATACCCAGCCGAAAGAAGCTATGCACTAACTATGTTGTAATCGTTCACTTCTGTGGTATAGTCAACAGAATCAGTGTAAACCCAGACTCGTGCGCAGTTGTACAAGTTACTGTGGAACTAACATAACACAAGTAAGTTGTGCTAATATTTAGTGATAACTATTTGCATAATTTGTATATTTTCACAAATTACATAATAAAATAATATTATTAAAAAGAAATACGTTAAAAATAGGTTTATCGTTGCGGATTTTTTGGTCTATCTATGTAAAGTATTGTATTATAAACAGCAGATGATACTAAAGACAAGGTACATAAGATCTACGTCCAAGTATTCAATTTTTTCAGTTTTCAGTCCATTACTATCCCATCACAATAGCCCAAATAGTAGTTTTATCCTGTAGTTTATCAATAGTTCTATTCAAACCGGAGGTTGTCCTTGGCTGCATTTTATAGTGCAAACAGGGATAACCGCCGGTTTGACATCATACTTTGTCATTAAACTTGTTATTGTAAAGGACTCTACGTGTTGGCTTCGGCTCCACGCACGCCTTCCAAAGATCCGGGGCTCCGTAGCCCCGTGATACCTGTATCACGTATGAAAAAAATGAAAAATGAAAAAAAAAAAAAAAAAAAAAAAAAAAAAAAAATGAAAATGAAAATGAAAATCATTTACTCTTTTTTTTTCATTATTCTTTGGGGTTAAAAAGTTGGTATTCCATAACACTTGTACTAAACAACGTCAAATATAAACACAACTTGCGCAAGAGTGAAAATTTTTAACACTTTGAAAAACTTTCACAAATGAAATTATTTTTTAGACGTAAAATAAGTAAATAGGCACTATGTACTTATTAAGTACGCAGCTCTATAGGGGTGGCTTGCATTGTAATTAAACATAATTAGCTAAAAACAAAAACATAATCCCCCTTATTCCAAAACGAGGTTTAAGGATAGTCCGAGATGTGGATTAAAACCTTAGATTTAGAAACAGATTTACTCGTGAACTATAGTCTAAACACTATCTAATTTTTAATTTTTTAAGTATAGTATTTAATAGGTTTTTGTATTTTTAACTTCCGGTTAAACTAAAAAATAGGTATATCGTATATCTAGATTTTATGGTTGTTCTTAGTAACTTAACTAACAGGTTTTTATAATGTAACATATGATAATTATAGCAACAAAAAATAATAAAAAGAAACAAGCTAATTATGAATTTCTTGTTTTTAAAGTCGGTTAACAAAAAAGGCTTCTCATTTAAAGGTAGCCAGAAAAAAAGGTTAATATTATAATGATGTTAATAGAAAATTAACAAAAAAGTTGACCTATGCGACCTAAGACGTAGAGGTAGAGGTTCCAAAATTCAAAGTCCAGACTGCTGCATACATAACTCAAAAAAAGAGGATAAAACGGGTTATTTGGCAAGCAAATATGCACAAGAAACAATTGGGGTTTTCGATTCATACATTTTCATTATGGTGCCATCTGTCTGCTGATGAAATAACAAATATTTTTGTAAGTATATTTGAAATGGAACAATTAAAGTCACGTAAGGCCAATTCTCGTAAATAACATTGTTTAAATTACATTTCAATATCATCCCGATTGCATTTCGATTGCAAAAGATACCTTCAAAGTCAGTTTTTTTTTACAAAAAGCTAACTTTGAGAGTGTTTTTAGCTACTTTGAGGGTGTTATTTGTGATCGAAATGATATTGAAATGTAATTTAAACAATGTTATTTACGAGAATTGGCCTTCTGGACGACGAAGTATCAAAGTACGCTTTACAGCACAGTTTAGGTTTATACAAATTTTGAATCTGTTAATGGATTGGATATACATGTTTCGGAAACTTATAATAGAGCACACATTAATATGTGCTATTAAATGGCCTCACGATTTGGTTTGATTTGAACATGGGGATAAAAGTAGCCTACCAATTTACATCAAAATCAGCGCAGAAGTTTCAGAGTATATTCGTTATAAACAAAAAATCTTTCTTTTTTGTAATACCTATTAGTGTAAAAAACGCATATAATACTAATATAAGATTGAAAATACATATTTTAGTGCACAAAAAAATATTATTTTCAAAAGAAACCTATGATTTATGAATAATGAATTTAAATCATAAATATGTTTATCTACGCAGATAATTTTTAAATGTCATCTTGTCACGGAAAATGACGAATGTTTTTAGGAACTAAACTTGTATAGAATTTTCGAGATTAATTTTATAGGATAGGTCTAAAGTCTGTTTGTAATTTCGTGATCATTATTTTCTAGTTTTTAGCTCTTAGCAGGAAATGATGCTTTATCGTGCTTATTCTTGCCTCTATGTGCAATTAAAATTCATTTATAACGGCATACAATTTATTAAAAAGGAGGTAAATTATTACTACATGAATATCAAAGCCATATCTGTCTGTTTATCTGAACGTCTCAAAAAGTACTGAATGGATTTTCATACGGTTTTTACACAAAAAAGGAGTGATTCATGTGAAGGGTAGGCACATACGTGCGAAGTCGGGGCGGATCGTTAGTGCAGTTAAAGGTGTTCAAAAATCGTCTCTCGCAGCTGCTTTTTCAGTACTTTTTCCAGCAACCCTTCCCACGCTTAACCCTCCGGACTGTCTTGGGGTACATCAAATATTTTTTACTAGCTTTTGCAGTCGACTTGTCGATTCTATTCTACTATTCTGTTAAAAAAGAATGTTTATGCAACATTTTGAAGAAGGTTGGACGTTGTCCCATACAAACTTTGCTTTTCTTTTTCACCCCCTAAGGGTTCAAATTTTGGAAAATCTTTTCTTATGCGAAGCCTACGTCAAACAAAGAACACACCCACTAAGTTTCAGGTCTCTACGATTAGCGGTTTAGCGTTGATCCGTCAGTCAGTCAGTCAGGACAAAGCATTTTATATGTATAGCTAATATAATTCAATGCTTGTGTGCTTTCAGTATGACTCCAGATATAACAAGAGAGCTACCGCTGGAAGATGAGTACAAGAAGAAGACCCTCATTACGCCACAGGACATCAGCAAGTTCAGGCAGTGGATGGAGACGCAGCCACATTTGCCTGAAGCTATAACAGGTAGATACAACCTACAGACTTTTATCATTAAGTAGATATAAAGATAATAAAAGAGAAAATCATTTACTCAGTCACAAAATCTCAAAAACTACAAGTGCTAGAAGTCTGAAATATTTGCATCGAGATTCCTTTTAGAACGTAGGTGCTTATTAAGACTCCTAGGCCCGTATTCCAGAACGTCATTCAAGCGTTGAATCTACTTTACCTTACTTATTTTTGCCTAATTTTATTTTTGTGCCTGTTGCTGTGGAGACGTTGGGGTGCTGGGGAGACGACGCCAAAAAATTAGTTAAGGAGTTGGGCGATAGGATTAGGGGGAATGGGGGTGACTCACGCTCCGGCTCGTTTCTAGCGCAGAGGTTAGCCATCGCTATTCAGCGTGGCAATGCTTCTAGCATAATGGGAACCTTTACGCCGGGAACGATAAGGGGCGGGTTATTTGACTAACTGGTAATTTTATATATTTGTATTCATAATTTAAATTTTTTTTTTTTGATTAGATATAATGTTACTTTTAAAAGTAGTTTTAAACTCTTTTAAAACTACTTTTAAAAGTAAAACTGGACTGAAAATCCAATCTGTATTGGATTTTAATTCATACTGATATCTTGAGACACGATTCTCGAATCTCGTATCAGCTGAGTGTTTGTTTATTCTGAAACGCATCTTGAGCGGTAATCGACACTCGTGTAGGGATTTGAACTTGACAATGTATACGAGGTTTTAAAACTTGATTCAAACTCAAGTTGTCTTTCAGAATACGAACTAATGTCAAGGCTGGATTCGTTTTCCAGAGTTGTTTTAGGTGAACGAACATTGATCTGATTCGTCTTTTGGAATACGGGCCCTATTCCTTTTGACCCCAAGGGGGTAAACGGGGATTACAGTTGCTAGCGCTGTATTTATCATCTAGATAAATGTAGCTATAGCTAGGCCAGTATTATTACGGTTTCTTTTTAGGTATAATGAATTTATTTACTTATAAAAGACATAAGTCCACTTACAATGAGTTTAGTAAGTACCTACTTATCATTAGGTCAGTTTCAGAACTTTCGGAGATCATTTATCAAAATATCTTATCTATAATATATTCTCTAAGTTTGTTTTTATATTTATTAACTGTTTCACATTGTTTTATCTCTTTCGGTAAGTCATTATACATCTTTGCACCTTCAAACATTATATTTAGTAGTAGGTAATTATACTTATTTAAGGAATAAATCCTTTTTTTTTATAACCCTTCACGAAAACTCGAAAGAAGATCCCTCAGCATTGGGATAACTAAAATTACACGTAGAAACGTACCTCTAGTTTACCTTGACAATGGAAAATTAAAAGTTTCCGAATCGTTACGTTTTAAAACCTAAAATAACTGCAATAAATTTGGTAAAAAATAGTTTTATTAGCTACTAACTATGAAGTGAATTAAAATATTAAAGAAAAACTTGGAGTTGTAGTTGGTTCTGTACACAATAATTATGTAAAAATGTTAATTTGTTGGTTCTAAATGAAGCAGCTGTCTATCTTATATTTTTCCTTATAATCAAGCAGCTAAGTGATACAATTTTAATGGCGAATTCAATGGGTGCCCTTAAAATTTGATTTTTACTGCATACAAAAAATCAGCTTGTTATTCATAATTTGGATGACTTCGTTATTTGGACACATTCGGAGTGGAAGATGCTCAAGTCAGACCATCCATTTTATAGGACTATTTTTTTTCCGAGTTTATCATCTAAATATCTCGATATTCAAAGTCAAAGTAATTTTTTGAAGTTATACTTCTTTAGGCGCGTTATGAAAAAATGATGAGAGTGAAATTTTACAAAAGCGTCACACAAAATTCTCACGTCACACAAAATTCTCACGTCACACAAAATTCTCACGGGAGAAGTTGTTTAAATCTAAATTGAACTTTATTGATTGTGTTGACAATCCTTTTCCAGTCCAGAGTTTTTTGTCGGACGAGTATTTTGTCGGACGAGTTTTTTGTCGGACGAGTTTTTCGTCGGACGAGTTTTTTGTCGGACGAGTTTTTTGTCGGACGAGTTTTTTGCCGGACGAGTTTTTTGTCGGACGAGTTTTTTGTCGGACGAGTTTTTTGTCGGACGAGTTTTTTGTCGGACGAGTTTTTTGTCGGACGAGTTTTTTGTCGGACGAGTTTTTTGCCGGACGAGTTTTTTGTCGGACGAGTTTTTTGTCGGACGAGTTTTTGTCGGACGAGTTTTTTGTCGGACGAGTTTTTTGCCGGACGAGTTTTTTGTCGGACGAGTTTTTTGTCGGACGAGTCTTTTGTCGGACGAGTTTTTTGTCGGACGAGTTTTTTGTCGGACGAGTTTTTTTTTTTTTTAATAATGCCAAAGAAGTATAACTTCTCACGCGCGTACATAAGTACACGCATGAGAAGTTATACATCAATTTTTTTTTTGTTTTACGCAGTTATTTGAAAAGCGGTAATTACCAGCGGACATCCGAAATTATCCCAAAAGATATAAATTTTTTTTCAAATACCGTTTCCGAATGTTTGACTATGATTGTTTGATGTTTATTCTACCACTCGCCTGTCGGCGACAAGAGGTGGAGACCACTCGTTACGATGGAGCGATTCAAAAATAGCGAATTTCCGATGTCGAACGAATATCAGTAGAAATCGAGCGCTCGACGCGGGGCGAACGATTCAAAAATAGGGCTCTAGATCTAATTATTTAGTTCTCGTTTTTAACGTAAGATAGATAGATAACTTTATTTGTACAACACAGTGAAGAACATAAAACATGATTAATGTACACAAAGCAAAGTAATAGCTGTAAAGTACAAGTCCCCCGTAAGCCTTGAACTTCAAACTGTAGTTTACAATTACTTTAACAAGATGTTACACTCAATAGGAAATATCTACTTATGTTCATAATCATCATCATCATCTTCTAGCCTATTTCGGTTACAGCGACAGGCTTAAATTGGATACTTCGCTCTAATGTGACTAATATACCCAATTTTATGCCTTTGTACCCATTATACCAGATTCCCAAAATACCAGATGACCGAATACCAGATACCTATTATACCAGATTCTCTTAATACCAAAAGTACAGTAATAAAAACATAACAAAAAAAACCTAATTAATGCGTTAACTAGCGACCCGCCCCGGCTTCGCACGGCTGTATTATGCATGCATTATAAAGATAAAGATATTTATTTGCATAAAGTATGGTAAGTACCTACCTATAGATCTTAGTTTCACATACTTTGCCAACTCTTGGCATGCAAACATTATTAAGTGAGTCATCAGTTAGTGGCAAAAAAATTAATATTAATTTATTTAAAAAAATAGTAGGTAAGTACATAATTAATAATATATATTTTTTAAATAATTTTCAGTTAATATCTTTGCCATTTTAAATTGAAAAATTCTTGTATCGAGTAAAAACGTTTATCGATCAGCTGCATATAAACCTTCCTCTTGAATCACGGTATCTATTAAAAAACTGCAACAAAATCCGTTGCGTATAGTTTTAAAGATCTAAGCATACATATGGATAGACAGAAAAAGCGACTTTGTTTTATACTAAGTATATAGAAGTGCGGCCACATTGACCTCTGGTAAGGGTACAATCCACGTAGTTGTATGTGATGTTTGAAGGCGGTTTGTTTAAGTACATTATATATTACAATCAACAGCAGCAAGCAACAAAATTTCAGACACACCGTAGAGCACGGAAACTGCTACATTTTCACCTCTAACAAGATTCTATGGCCTTGAGTCGAAGTTTAAAATCTTTTAACCTACGAATTTATTTATCCAACATTATTAGAATAAAAACATTACTTAGTGTGTAAGTGCTTTATGCCCTTTATTCATAATCTACTATTAGTTGTGGGAAATCTAAAGCCTCGAGGCTACCTACTATAGATCTCCAGGTCTTCCTTTCGGGCACAAATTAAGGTAAAATGTTTAAGGTCAGGAATGAGGTCGGTCAGGTTAACAGCTTCTACACACGTTCCGATTTGGTCGGGTCCGACATATAATTTGAGGATGACAGACGAACGGACAGGCAGATAGACAGACGGACGGACAGATTTACGGACGGATGGAACTGATAGACGGACGGACTGATGAACTGACAGTGAAGTCTTACTAGGGTTCCGTTTTTCCCACTGAGGAACGGAACCCTAGAAATTACTTATTGCCAACGTTGTGTATCAATGTACTCTCTAGATCGGGTCCGACCAAATCGTAGCGTGTGTAGCGACATGTCAATTTGGTCGGGACGACCAAATCGTAATGTGTGTAGAAGCTATAAAATAAAATAAAATAAAATAAAAAAATAAAATAAAAAAATAAAAATCATTTATTTCAGGCTAGAAAACCCATATTAAACTTACAAAAAATTAAAATTAAATTAGTACTTATTCATGTCATGGTTTAAAAATATATTAATTGAAACTTAAAACTAAAACCTTAATTAACCTACTCAAGCCCAAAAAGAAATATAAATATGTATAGGTGCATCGGGTGAAGCTGTTGCAAGTTTTGTACATAAATTCTGTAAGTATACAAAAACAAGTCATGTATAAGACCGAGGACTCCTCTTAGGTTTACAAACATGAAGAGCAGTATAACGACACAGTATATCAGAGTCCATCCTACCAGCTAGCATACTTAGGATGTTGTTGTTGCTTTCTCGCATACGTTTTATTACTGATGCATTCTTCTTTCGTATAATACAATAGAAGTCATCTATATGCGCCTCTGCAAACATAGCCGAGGCGCTGCACCAACGAGGCAGCCTCAACAACGCCCTAAAAGCATTGTTATATTGAATACACAAACTTTTGTAGGTCTTTTTCGTAAAACTGGTCCATAAACCACCACAATAAAAACTCTGACAGTAAGCTTTAAAAAGAGTTAATTTTACATCAATTGTACATCTATTGAATCTATGGGCCAGCATATTACCACGCACTGACAATGATCTGCGCTCTCTTACTATATCCTGATCATCACACAAATTCTCAGTAACAATATGACCTAAGTACTTAAACTGAGTCACACGGCTCAAAACTACTCCGTCCAAAACAAGTGGTGGTACATTGCCAGGCTTTTTGTTAGAACCAGTGAAAATCATGAACTCACTTTTTTGTACATTGTACTTCAAACCATGCAACTCAGCATAACTCTCACATACTTTTAACAATTTCCTGATACCAGAGATTGATGGACTCAAAAGGACCATATCGTCCGCATAACTTAAATTATTAAGACTAACATTATCAATGCGACACCCCACATTCAGGTTGGACAAGTTACATATCAATTGATTAATATATAAATTAAAAAGTCTTGTTGAGGTGCAGCCACCCTGCCTTACACCACAATTCAATGAATATTCATCGGACAAAACATTAGCCCACTTTACATAGTTCCTTTGACTACTATACCAGAATGAGCAAATGCCCACCAGTTCTGGTGCAATGCCAGTCTCCTGCAACTTAGCCCAGAGGATGTTATATGGTACTAAATCAAATGCTTTTGACAAATCTAAGAAACAAGCATAAATAGGCGTTTTTCTCCTAGTATAGTAGCTTACAGTGTGTTTAAGAGCTAATATGGCACTTTCCGTTGATAACCCCTGCTGAAAGCCAAACTGGGCATCACTTAGCTTGATGTGTTTACTGAGATGCTTATCAAGTATTCTATCCAAAATTTGGCCACAATAGTGGCAAGAGAAATAGGCCTATAGTTACCCTTATCTGCTATATCACCAGTTGCATTCTTAACAAGCGGCACCACTATAGTCTTTGTTAAGTTAAAAGGCAAGTATGAGTGCCGTATACAAAAAGTAAACAACATAGACAAAACCCTATTTATATGAACACCAGCATGCTTTAAGTGTTCCACACTAAGCCCATCATGGCCAGGGGATTTACCCTTTTTCATACTATTCAGAGCTATGCCAACCTCCCCACTAGTTATACTGACAGGATTTTCTACAGACTGCAGGCACTGCTGAACACAGGTATTGGAAACTGATTGCCTAGCTTCAACTTTGAAATGGTTACCAAAAATATTAGCAATTTGCTTAGGATCACTGGTACCAGCTACACTAGCCGGCAGACTAACCTTACCATTCTGATTTTTGGAACTCTTCCAGAATTTACTAAAATTTTTACTAGAATGCTGAGATGCCAAAATGTTCATCCTAATTTGTTCCTCGTGGTGCTGACAGTACCTAAGCCTTGATTTAAATACTCTCCTACTTTGACACATCCTATCATAGATGGGACCACTGTGCGGACTGCCATGCCAGATGTACAGCTGGTAGTCTAGCCTCGCCTGTTTGTGTGCGTCTGAAACATGCTTATTCCAGCCAAGTACATGCTTATTGCTGCCTTTTCTACTTGGTCTCGGCTTCCCATAAGAAATTGTAGCCGCTCGACTGAGGGAACCAACAACATCATTATACAGCCTATCTATGACACACCTATGTTCACTGTCATTACACATTCTATCCGCACAGCTTGATAGTTCAGTAGGGAAATCTATTAGTTTTAAAAAGCTATTACATTGACTTGTGTACTCGCTAATTTCTTCCTCGGTTCTAGACCCCCATAAAACACTAGTATTATTTAAGCCGCTACTCACTTCGACCTTCCTTACAACTAAATCTAGTCTACATTGTATTTTCAAAGGATAGTGGTCTGACCAATAAGTACCATAAAGCACCTCAATATCCACTATTGTATGATAAGCAGAACTACTCACCAGCGAATGGTCTAGCCACCGCTTGCACCCGTGTGCATCACTAACAAATGTGTGAGTGTCAGATGTAATACCCAGTTTGACCAAATCAGCACACACCCACTGCCTCTCAGTACAAAAATTTAACATTTCAACACCAAACAAAGAATCAGGATGTGCATTGAAATCACCTAAAATGAACACAGATTCAATGCTACTCTCCTCAACAATTGCATTTAGTTCACCTAAACATTGAATAAAAGTATACAAATTATCAGAGCTATCCGTCGGCATGTACACACTAATAACCAGGGTTTCACGGTTCTCACTTGATAATATTTTAATTGCAACTATTCGGTCACTGTTACACTGCACTACCGATACACTGGTGAACGCACTCTTCCTCCACAATAACGCGACACCCCCGTGTGGTCGCCCTCGCAACACTCCACATGATAGATCCACCGCAGATTTTGCCGTGTAGTTGAAATCAGAGTCGATGCTGCCCAGGAATGCCAGGTCATGGGGAAGCAGCCAGGTCTCCTGTAGTGCTACGACGTCAGCCTGCCTACAAAAAGAGCGTACACATTGAAGACTTCTTTTTATGTTTTTACAGTTAAAACTTACAAAACAACTCGTACATATTTTAACTCCACCTCCCGCACACTGGGGCTTTACTTCATTGCGCTTACTATATTTTGTTTGTCTTGTATCCATCTTTGGTTATAGTCTTAGACTGCTGGTCATCGGCGAGAGACGACTGCCTCAGATGTATGAATCGCCTGAACTTTATTCCATCCGGCCAGATTTCATCCTTCAAGAAGCGCTCCATCTTGTTTCTTGTGACATAGATTTTGAAGGCATTGTAAGGTCTGACTTTTTTCATGTTGATTCTTTCCAAAGTAACAACTTCACCCGTCTTCGCCTTTATGTAGTCACAAATATCGTGCACCGTGGTTTCCTTACTCACGTTTGAAATAAATAACGGTACTCTAACGTCAGCACATTTGAATTTAATGTCAGGTTCCGCGGCAGCCCTCCCGGTCTGCCCAACAAATCGGTTTCTATATCTTCTACGCTGCACCATTTTCCATTCTTCGTTGGGCTCTTTACGTACCCATTCACCTCTCTTTACGACGTCCGCCATGGTATTTACGCTCACGTTATTGTTATCAAAGTTCTCACCAGTCTTCAAGTTCTTTGAAATAATCCTACGCACCTCCATGATTGATTCCGATTGATACGCTTCGGTCTGCATCGGCAACGACGTTCGTTCGGTTCGTTCCAATCTGACGTTAGCCGCACACCGCGACTTTGTCGGTGAAGCAGCAAAGTCCGCACTCAACTGAGTATGTGCAACGGAGACAGCATATCCCGGCTCAGTCGGTGAAACAGCCGTGATTGCTTGGTAAGGCGCAACAGAGATAGCACTCAGGGACTTCGTCGGTGCTGCAGCGCAGTCTGCGCCTAAGGTTCCACGTGAATGCGGCAACATTGTCAATGTACCAATATTGATAGTGTCGCCGCATTTACCTGCATGCATCATAGGATTTGATTTGTGGTCAAGCAGTACGTAATCATTATAAAAAGGTTTATTATGCGGTGAAAAACATGTAGGTAGGTACTAAGTATGCGGCGTGGGATGTCGGAGGACCTCCTCGTGGTCCATCCTGGAAACACTGTCCTTTGGGGCATGCCCCGAGGGATGGTGGCTAACACTCCGACGATTGGGGGTGGGGGATATCGTCTCTCTGCACTGATCTCTGTTTTGCAGAGATCAGTGTAAAGAGGCAAGAACGGGTAGCTGCGGATACCATTATGGTGACCGCACCTCCGTTTGGGGAACAAAAGCTGTGAACCAGCCAAAGCTGTGGATCAGCCCACAAAATTAACATAAAAGCGAATTGTAAAGTTAGTACCCAGGTGGGTCCCGACCACAACGCGGTCGGGGAATCCCACTCGGCTTCGGCCGACAGGCCCATTCGTAATCTGGGAGGGCCAACAAACGCTGGAGTGTTGGGGGGGGGGTAATTGGGGAAGGAGAGGAGGCTAGGCAGGAGCGAGGGGAAGTTGGGCAGGGAGATATTAGGGAGTTGAGAGAGGAGAGAAGAGAGGGGGGGGGTAAACGGGAGTCGAGATAGTAAGGAAGACGAAGTTAGAGAAGTGGGGAGGAGGAGAGAGAGAGAAAGGAGGAATGAAGCTGTAGAGAAGTTGAAGGATACATTTTGGAGTAGGACAAGATCAGGCAGGCTGAATAGAGGAGTAAGATCTGAGGTTGAGGTTGTAGGTCATCAGGACGGAAGCAGTGAAAGAGAAAGGAGTCCTGTTAAGAGGAAAAATACTAGAAAAGGTCAAAGCTCTAGCGTAGATAGAGGAAGTCGAGAAGAGGGTAGGTCGAGGGATGGTGAGCTTGATAGAGGATTTCTGTCGGACTCTTCCACTATGCCGTTTGTACCGGCAAGCGACCCTAGTACATCGGCAGTTCACGTCCGCAAACGCCTTCATGAGCAAAGACTTTGGTCGGAGTCGGAGCCATCGAGTGATGAAGTTGCTGTGTCGGCACCTAAAATCACGACATCTAATAGAGGAAAATGCCGTACAATAATTTCAAAAGGCAAAGGCCCAAGTAGGGATGACTTCCTTAAACCGACGAATGAAAACTCCGATGAACAAGATTCTATCCCTTTGACCCAAGCTAAGCAACTTGTGTAACGGATAAACTACTTATATACTTTTTTTTTTTTTGTAAATATATACATATTATACATATAGCGTCCAAGAACCTCAGTGGGTCATGGCAAAGAGGCCTATATGATGCGGTGTTTTTTATGAGTGAGACGGTCCAGCAGCTGACCACTCGATCTACCAATGAGGAGACCCAAAAACTCCAGAACGAGAACGCGCGTCTTCAGTCGCAGCTGACGCAACTGAGGCAGGAAGTAGATGAGCTTAAAAATCAGGTTTGTCAAGTGAGTGGGCTGCATCAGCTGGCTGAAGATGAGTTTCCTGCAGTAGACCTCAGAAATCGAAAGACTGAACAGCCCTCTCTAGAGGAGCTTACGAGGGCTATGTCATGAGGAGGGCCATGTACAAGCTAAATGTACTTCGGAGGCAGATAGAAGCGGCGAATGTTATCGCTGCGGCTGCACTGGCCATAAGATCAAAGATTGCAAATCTTCTCCTCATTGCAGTATCTGCGCGGCAGCCGGCAAACCAGCAGACCACCTGCTGGGAGGCAAGGTCTGCGCGGGCTCCTTAGCCTCTGCGAAGAAGAAGAAGAAGGCACCCGACGCGACTAACTCATTATGTCAGTTGCAACCGGAACAGCTTCCGGCATCTACCGGAGTTATGGAGTTGGAGGTTGACATCGAATGCCCATAATGGATTACGGCCCAACCAAATTCTTGCAGTCGAATCTTAATCATTGTAGAGCGGCTCAGGACCTGTTTCTTCAGTCCATAACGGAGTGGTCTATTCACGCCGCAGTGGTTCCGGAGCCGTACTTCATTATGAATAACTGGTTCTCTGATACGAGTGGAGTGGTGGCAATTGTGCTCAGAAGCGGTATCATTCCGACCAAGGTCATGAAGGGTAGAGGCTCTGTGGCTGTGCTTTTTGATGGCATTCTTCTGATTGGGGTTTACTTTTCCCCTAACAATAACAACATAGCTGACTTTCGTTCCCTGCTAGCCGAGATCAATGTCCATATTCGGAATTGTCACCCTTACCCGGTTCTCCTACTCGGAGACCTAAATGCTAAGTCTCCGACGTGGGGATCGCCTGTCACTAACCTGAGAGGCACAGAACTAGAGAGCTGGGTAGTTAGCCAGGGCCTTACTGTGCTCAACAGGGGCTCCGTAAGCACGTGCGTGCGGCCTCAGGGTGAGTCGGTCATCGATGTTTCATCTAGTAGCCCCGCTTTGGCGCATCGTGTTCAGGGTTGGAGAGTTCTAGAGGAGGTATTTAATTTTTCGGATCACCGATACATTCGATTTGAACTCTCTGCCCAGACTTCAAGCGCCTCACTCAAAGCGATTCCCCGTGAACGCAAAAAACGTTGGGCGCTTAAGCGTTTGGACAACGAAGCTTTAGAGGAGGCGGCTATTGTGCAATCGTGGCCCTCTGTCCCAGACTCAGTGGACGTTCACACTGAAACTGAATGGTTTAGGGATGCCATGGTTGAAGTTTGTGACGCTTCCATGCCGCGCGTAAAGTCGATGTCAAATAAGCGAAGTGTTTACTGGTGGTCTGATGAGATCGCATGCCTACGAACCGCATGCATTACTGCTAGGCGTCCTTACACCCGTCACCGTAGGCTTCGTCGTTACCGACAAAATGGTGAAGCTGATGAGGAAGAGGTCCGGCTATACAACGTCTATAAAGATGCAAAGAAGGCCTTAAAATCTACTATCTTTGAAGCTAAGGCCAGATCGAGGTTGGAAATGTTGGATTCCTTGAATGAGGATCCGTGGGGACGGCCTTATCTTAGGGCCAGAGGGAAACTTCGTCCGTGGGCTCCACCGCTCGCTCAGTGTATTGAGCCGCAGCTAGCCGAAAGAGTGGTGGCTAACTTATTTCCGCACAGGGATGAGCAATCCCCTCCGCCGATGACTACAAGTTCTGCAATTGAAGCAGTCCAAGAGGAGGAAACGCCTGAGATCACTCGTGTCGAGTTGAAGCTGGCAGTCGCACGTTTAAGAGCTAAGAATACCGCTCCAGGCCCAGATGGCGTTCCGGGACGTGCACTAGCATTGGCCCTCAAACACCTTGGACCTCGTTTGTTGAAGCTCTTGAACGCGTGCCTAGAAACAGGTCAATTTCCTATTCAATGGCGTACGGGACTGCTGGTTCTATTAAGAAAGGAAGGACGACCTGTAGAGTCACCATCTGCCTACAGGCCCATAGTGTTATTGGATGATGTAGGAAAACTATTTGAGCGGATCATCGCTGCCCGCATCAACTGTCACCTTTCCAACTCGGGTCCCGACCCCTCCGTGAGAACCAGCATGGATTCCGACGAGAGCGCTCTACAGTTAGCGCCATTCTCCGTGTTAAAACCTTGGTGGAGAATGCTGTATCCCAGGGCGATGTGGTGTTGTCAATATCCTTAGATATAGCCAACGCGTTTAACACTTTACCATGGCCCAGCATATTTGAGGCTCTTCGGTACCACAACATACCCCTGTATCTCCAGCGCATTCTTGCTTCCTACCTCTCGGAGCGCTGGATCGAGTACGAGAGTAAGGAGGGCCGTCGAAGATGGGAGATGAAATGCGGTGTTCCACAGGGGTCGGTCCTCGGACCACTCCTGTGGAACATCGGCTATGATTGGGTCCTACGTGGTGTGTTGCCGGGTGGTGTTGAAGTCTCTTGCTACGCCGACGACACTTTGGTCATTGCTCGCGGACGTACGCATCACGAAGCTGCTCAAATTGCGACGGAAGGTGTGAGTAGCGTCGTAGCCAGAATACGTCGTCTTGGTCTGGACGTCGCCTTAAGCAAATCTCAGGCGATGTCGTTCCATAAACCAAGAAATGCCCCTCCAGAAGGTTTTCATATAGTAGTTGGGGAGACCCAGATTGCCGTGCAGCCAAGCCTCAAATACCTTGGTTTGGTCTTGGACGCCCGCTGGACCTTTCGGGCACACTTAACAGCTCTTGTGCCCAAGGTAATGGGTGCTGTTTTGGCTCTAGGTCGATTACTACCCAATCTGGGTGGTCCAAAAAATTCTGTTCGTCGGCTCTACTTAGGGATCATTAAATCTATGGTTCTATATGGGGCCCCTGTCTGGGCTGATAACCTGACGGCTTATAACATCAAGAAGCTTCACAAACCACAAAGAGCGATGGCCGTCAGAGTGATCAGAGGATATTGTACCATCTTACGGGAGGCAGCTTTGGTGCTGGCCGGCTCTCCACCTTGGCACCTCGAAGCAAAAGCTCTTGCGTCGCTTTATCGCTGGCGGGAGGAGGCGCGTAACAGAGGTGACCGGCCGGCGCTAAGGGAAGTGGAGCAGCGTCGACTGGAACTTGAGCAGGTTGCTGTGTCGGAGTGGCGGCTCCAGCTAGAACATCCTAGTTATGGTGTGGCCACCGTTGAGGCTGTTAGACCAGTCTTAAGCGAGTGGCTGAATAGGTCTCACGGCACCTTGTCGTTTCGCCTGACGCAGGTACTTTCCGGACATGGTTGTTTCGGAAAGTACCTGCACAAGATAGCCAAGAGAGAACCGGATGAGCGCTGTCATCATTGCACGTCACTGTGCGATACGGTGGCGCACACTGTTGAGGAGTGTCCGGCGTGGGAAACTCAACGGCGGGTCTTGGTTGCCGAAGTGGGCGGTGATTTATCTCTGCCTGCTATTGTTGGCGCAATGACTGAGGATGACTCAAAGTGGATGGCGGTCAGAACCTTCTCCGAATCAATTGTGTTGCAGAAGGAGACAGCGGAAAGAGAGAGGGAAGCAACATCATCCCTCCCAATTCGCAGGAGACGTAACAGGAGCAGAAGGATCCGCAATGATCGCCTTCCTCCGTAAAGACCAATGAGTGGCGATCTTGGGGGAGACCGTCACTCATAGCAATGATCCAGAGATGACGGCGGCGTGTGTTCCGCGTCGCCTCTCAACGGATTTTTTCCCGCTTTTCGGGTCTTCCTGTAGGAAGAGCAAGGCACGACTGGCTCGAAGTTGGGTCCCAACGGACAAGTCGCCGATGGAGTCACAGAAGTCGCAAGCATACCTGTACTCCGTCAGACCTCGACTGTTGGCGGAACACCGATGGGTTTTTAGTGGGTAAGCCTCCGGCCGCCTACCATCCTCAGGCTGGAGGCAGCCCCACATACCTCTGTCGCCCCCTCCCCCTCAGGGTGGCGGAAGGATGCAATAATGCATTTTCCCATCGATAAAAAAAAAAGGTACTAAGTATGCATGTAATGATGACTGTGGATAATTTGTGGTTGATATGATGCCTCAGTCGTGATTATTCTGAAATCCAATTTGTTCTTTTAAATTAGTTTTTGGCCGTGACTATGTTCGCGTACGGTAAGCAGCAAAATTTTAAATTTTTCGCAAATCTTTCTTCAGCGGATGGCTATGTTATAACAACCTATAAGCCAAATTTTAGCCTGATGCGTCCATACGCATTTGGTCCACCAACCAATGGTGGTTGGAGAGAGATGTGCGTTTATTTATCAGTATTTGAATTTTATGTTTATACCCGCTGTCCCGGCAAACGTTGTTTTGCCATTAAAAAAATAAAAAATATATAAAGGAAAACAAAATTGATAAATAATGTTTAATTCTTAGACCTAACGAATATACCTACTCAAAAAAAATCATACAAATCGGTTCAGCCGTTTAGGTGTAGATACGGAACTAACACTAGAATTTGATCATTTACTTAAATTAAAGTTTCAAAACATTGATAACAAAAAACTTAGGAACGAGGCAACACAACTTTTTGGGCACTAAAAAACTTGTTTTGCAGCTCGTTGGATGACAATGCTTATCCGCATCCGCTATTCGAGGTAGCAGCTAGCATTTTGGTCGGCCTAGCACCTAAATCTATTAAATTAAAAATTTAAAAAACCCCCAACACAAAATAATAAAAATAGTATGAACGTAAAAAGCCTAAAACAAGCAAAAAAAAAATCTATAAAAAGAAAAAGCCACAAAAAGAACAAAAAAGGTATAAACGTGAAACCCTACAAAAAGAAAAAAATAACCTCGAAATTATGATTCTACTACGTAAGTACATGTGAATTTTTTTGATTAAATATTGTCGCGTCGGGGGACCGCTCTTTTTCGAGTCAATTTAATATACTTAATGTTAACATTTTTATTTTAGCATTTTATCACTAGTAATTCTTAATACTTTAACATTTTCGTTGAAATTTTAATATCATTTTACTTAGGAAGGTGTTTCTATAGGTAAAGAGCGGTCCCCCGACGCGACAATATTTAATCAAAAAAATTCACATGTACTTACGTAGTAGAATCATAATTTCGAGGTTATTTTTTTCTTTTTGTAGGGTTTCACGTTTATACCTTTTTTGTTCTTTTTGTGGCTTTTTCTTTTTATAGATTTTTTTTTTGCTTGTTTTAGGCTTTTTACGTTCATACTATTTTTATTATTTTGTGTTGGGGGTTTTTTAAATTTTTAATTTAATTTTTTATTTCATCCTTTTTGTAGGGAGGGACTTTTTAATTTTTTTTATTTTATTTCTTTATTTTCTTGCGATTTATGATTCAGATAATTTGGTGTAAGTAAACAATAACTATTATTAATTTATAGTTAACTAGCGACCCGCTCCGGCTTCGCACGGCTATATTATGCATGTATTATACATATAAACCTTCCTCTTGAATCACTCTATCTATTTAAAAAAACCGCATCAAAATCCGTTGCGTAGTTTTAAAGATTAAAGCATACAAATGGATATAGGGACAGAGAAAGCGACTTTGTTTTATACTATGTAGTGAAGATTATTTTTAACCCTAAACAGTTTTTTTATTAAAGGTATTCTTTTTCAATTTTTTCCTTTAGATATTCAACTTTTACAACTACAAGTAGGTATTTCATAGCTATTAAATATTAGAATTACCTAAGTATACATAGAAGAAGACGTCTAGGTCTAGGTTATCTATACATCTTCTCTAATATATATAAATTACGTGTCACGTTGTTTGTGCGCGATGGACTCCTAAACTAGGTACTTAACCGATTTTAATCAAATTTGCACACCGTGTGCAGTTTGATCTAAGTTGAAAGATAGGATAGCTTACATCTTAATTTATTCCGATATTCCAACGGGATCGGGAGTTATGCGGGTGAAACCGCGGAGCACAGCTAGTAATATAATAAAAAAATGGAAAGAAAAGTAAAAAAGATCCAAACGAAGCCAATTAAAAAACTCAAATTAACTTGATACTCGGGCATATCTACTAACATTCGGTTGTTAATCCTGAGTATTATCCCCCATAACTTTTAGACGGCTGGACCGATTTTGATCAAACATAGATATTTGTAATGTACGAGTCATGCCCTTTCATTTGATACCCCACTCGAGTATATCTACTTACATTCGGTTTTTGATCCTGACTTTTATCCCCCATAACTTTAAGACGGCTGAACCGATTTTGATCAAACATAGCTAAGAACACTCCCGACAAACTTATCTTTCAAACAAAAAAAACTAAATCAAAATCGGTTCATCCGTTTGGGAGCTACGATGCCACAGACAGACACACACACACACACACACACACATACACACACACACACACACACACACAGACACGTCAAACTTATAACACCCCGTCGTTTTTGCGTCGGGGGTTAAAAAACTAATAATTCTGATAATAAAAAAAATCACATAGGTAGGTAATGAAATTTATTTATCGGATATAATCGAGTTTTTTTTTTTGTAAAAACCTGACGTTTTGAGAACTTTGCAGATCTCATGGTCACAGGCAAACTGATGCGACAATTAGTTTTACAAAAATATTTCAAATGATGTCATTCTACTGTCCAATTAAAATTAATCAAAATGTTACTTAAACAATGTTACTACAATGTGGCTACTACAAAAAGGGGTAGGGGTAGATCACAAACCACATGGGTGACTAATGTCGCAAAGGGACATGAAAAGCCTCGGGCTCAGAAATGAGGACGCAAGTTATACGAGCTAGGTACATAGCGCCGCATGATAAGGAAAGCCGACCCCGTGTAACGGGATAAGGCGAGGACAAAGAAGAAGTTACTTAAACAATGTTGTAGAGGTAATCCGCAGGTGATTTTTTGACATGCGCTTAATTAGCCGATCTGAATAGTAGTGGCACCCTTTACTCTCAGCTCAGTAGTGCCAAGCGGTACTGCCTAAGAAAAGAAACAAGCTTCCCGGTCTCGAAACTCGACCAAATGTAGTTCTGCTTAGTTTAATTATGAGTACAAGTCGCGAAAACCTTAGTAAATATTATAAAAATAAACAGCGAATTACATTTTTTATTTAATTACTAGCGAGCCGCTCCGGCTTCGCACGGCTATATTATGCATGTATTATACATATTATAAACCTTCCTCTTGAATCACTCTATCTATTAAAAACAAACCGCATCAAAATCCGTTGCGTAGTTTTAAAGATCTAAGCATACAAAGGGAATAGGGACGGCGAAAAGTGACTTTATTTTATTTAGACTATATCACTACATCATCACTACATAGTATAAAACAAAGTCGCTTTTTCTGTCCCTATTTGCCTTTGACTGTTTAAATCTTTAAAACTACGCAACGGATTTTGATGGGGTTTTTTTAATAGATAGAGTGATTCAAGAGGAAGGTTTATATGTATAATACATGCATAATATAGCCGTGCGAAGCCGGGGCGGGTCGCTAGTGTAGTGATAAAATATTAAATTTTATAATTATAGGTAGGTACTAATTAAACAATAAATTCCGCCTGAAGCGACACAATTTACATCTGTACCTATCATACCTACATAAAAACGCTTGCAATTACCATAAATAAACCCAATTAGATGAGATTACAAAACTGTAGAGGTGTAATTGTGTTTACCGGTAATTACCGCCTTTACGTTCACGAGAACAATGTCAATAGGTTATAATAATATATAGGTACACATAACAGGTAGATACCTACATGTCGTTGGTAATTAATATTTATTACCTATGACAGGCGTATAAAGTATCTATTATGAAGCAATAAATGTGATAAATAACATTGATGACGGACTCTGAGGTTAGAGGAGGTGAGGTTTACAAAGGTAAAGTACCTATAGAATTTTATCTGTTGTTTAGCTACCGTATCACAAGCCTATTTGCTAAGCTTGGAGCTAGATGGCGCTGTGTAAAGTGTCCTTCAATATATTATACTAGCTGCGCCCCGCGGTTTCACCCGAGTAAGTCCTGATCCCGTGGGAATATCAAAATTAAAGTCACACACCTCGACACATAAAATTACACACCCACACTTACAAAATTCTACTCTTTAATTATATTTTTTTAGTCACAAAAAATAATAAACTCGTTGACTGAGGTGGATCCCAGTTTTCTATATTATCAAGCTTTCAGCTTAGTATAGAGACGTGTTAAAACGAATATTTTAAGGTCTAAGCTTTCTTTTTCTTTTTCATATGTTAGGTCTAAATTGAGATCGCTTTTGCTGTGGAGGAATCCTTCTCTCTAACTCACAAGCTTAAAGCTTAGTTTGGTGGGGAGGACTTCGACCAACAGTGTCGAACATCATTTAGAAGATTGCTTATTTTAGCCTAATGTATGAACGTCAAGATTGTAACTAGAATAAGACCTATGTTCTTTTGGAAAAATAAATATATTTATATTTTTAACCCTTTATATCGCAACAACTTTTATTTTTATAAAAATATGGTTTTTAAGTAGGTTTTTACAAATAAAAAAACACGTATTTTTTAATTTTTTGAAAAAATGATTATTTAAGCTACAAAAATAAGAAAAAGGGAGTGTGACAGAATTGTTACATTGATTCAAACGATTCCTCTAGCTAGGACATAAAAAAAAATATTTTGGTTGCTTTAGCATGATGCTAAGCCGCACTTTTTACAGACCGCGTGTGATACGCCATTATAGCCAGGATATATGCAGCATATCCTTTTCTTGCCCAATAAGTTCCAAGATGGTCGTGGTGACGACTTCTGTGATACATTGGGCGAACACCAGATGCCTACGATGCAGAAGGTCTAGGGTTCGAATCCCGCCTTTGGATAAGTATTGTGTATATATATTTGCTTCTGCACACAAATATTTGATAAGTTCTGGGTGTTTCTGTATGTTTCTGTGTGTATAAAGTATGTATTTACAAAAAAAGCATTTGTGTATTCCATCCGTTGTATGGCCACCATAACACAAGCATAATGGCTAAGTTTGGGGTTATAAAATTATGTGTGTAAGTTCTGTAATATTTATTTATTTATCTATATAGGCCAGTGCCCAATTTGGTTCTATCTAACAGCTGGAGGTACATATTAGGCTGGACCTTTACGCTTTTTAGCCTGAATTTCCTTTCGCTACCGCTCCGTGGCGGATTGGCTTTAGTCCTCAACTTGCATGACTCAGAAGCAATGTCTTCACGAAAGTCTGGGAACTCTTGGATGGTGCACTGATGACATAATCTATGCCAGCCCAATTAATTCCTCTGCAGTCTCTGAGATACAAAACACAATCCTAGGGTCTTTCTGTGCAATTTAAAGATACGTTTGGTGGGTTATATCTCCAATAAATCCTTTTGAAAACAATTGAGAAATAATTGCATCGGATTATCAAGTTCTAAAACTCCAGTGGCAAGGTCTGATCTTCCATAAAACGAAGTTCTAATTTGTTCAGTGCTCGATGATTTTTTTCTCTAGCGTACATTCAATGTATGCAAAGTCTGATAGTGTGCTGATGGGCCTAGCTCCTATAAAAGTGTAGTGGTAACTGGATCTTCAGAACTGCCATCGTAAAGCTCCAGGTTCTCCATAATATTATGAATATCCAGTCCCTCAAACTCTTCAGCAGCTGCACCTACAAAAAGGTTCTCCAATTCCGAAATTAAATCAGCATCTGCACCACGGTTGTCGTCACCATCAAGTTCATCCTCGCTGGCTTCGTAGTCGAAAAGATACTGCTCAATAACTTCATCCCTAAGACCTTATAAAGCCATTCAGCAAAAAGCCAAACATAGGACATTATACTCTGATAAAGGAATGTTTTTCTGCAATGTAACAGAAATGTCACAAACAATAATTTGAATATTTTGTAAATATTTACTAAATGTGCTGCATTACCAAAAATAACAAGTATAAATCATAGATTTACCTACCATATTTATAGCCCAGGTGGGTAGTTTATGCAGTTTTTCAATTTTTATCGACTTTCGTAAACTTGACCTACTAACAAATCTTTCAATTCGACGAAAAGTAAAATGCTTGCTAATTTTGAGACAACTACCGCCATCTAGCTTTTATAAAGTAAACTAAATGGTTAGCTCGGTCTGTAACCCGATGGTTACAGACCGAGCTAACCATTTAGTTAAATTTTATTCCATTTTAAATCAATGCCTCACGATTGAGGCATTGATTTAAAATGGAATAAAATTTTAATTTGAGAATTGGTAAGGGTTTTTATGGTTTGTTACAGTTCTGTTACACGGCGATATAAAGGGTTAAAGTAGCCTGTAGATAGCTTTCCTCGATAAATGGAGTATCTAACACAAAAATATTTTTTAGTAATTCTTGAGATAAGCGCGTTCACACAAACAAACTCTTCAGCTTTATAATATTAGTTTATATTTATTAATTTTATAGTAGCTGTTGCCCGCGACTTCGTACGGTAGTTTTGTTTTACTTTAAAAAATCTTCTTCGAGAACCACTCTATCTCTTGGTAAAAAAGGATGAAAATCGGTGTAGTATTTTTGAGTTCATAGCAAACAGACAAACGCGGCGAAGGACTTTGTTTTATAATATGTAGTGATAGAGGCCAATAAAAGTTTGTACCTATAGGGTCATTCTACGTTCGTATATAGTCCCTTTCATTAGTTCTTTAATTATTGTAAATGTTTTTGTAAAACGTTATAATTAAGGTAAAATAAATAAATAAATAGTCAATTAGTTTTCTTCTGGTGTTTGAGGAGAGGCACCTTCGAAAAACTTTGGGACATTTCTTTCTCATTATTAAAAACTTTTTGAATCTCAATTCCTCTTCTTCCAGACATGGACCTGATCCTAACCTACCACTGCTGCAACCGGAGCACGGAGGTGGCCAAGCAGGTTTTAGATCTTCATTACACACTTAGAACACTGTTCACTACACTCTTCAAGAATAGACTGGCTGATGAGAAGCATCTGAAGATGATGTCCAACTAGTAAGTAGATTTTGATCAGGTTTGAATTTAATTTTAACCTATGCTGCGATCGCAGCTTTTTTATGTCCAAGCAGGTGCTTAAGGTTCTATTCACTAGGTGATTAAGTAAGAATGATCAGGAAGTTTGCTCCGTGGATAAACATGGTGTTCACTGAAGTTTTGCTGAAATAAACAAATAGATGGTGGTAAGAACATTTTGACGTTGAGACTTTGTTACCCATTGAAATTTTTATGGCTATAATTTTTTTTGTAGGTGGGTACTATAATGTAAAATATTTTACGGTCAAGATGTCAGTGAGTACCATAGTTTCAGTGTCAAAATGTACAAATTACTGGTGCCAAAATGTTTTTATGCTCAAATGTTGCTTAGAACTTTGACCGATTGTTTCAAATTCTTAGAATTTACTATGACCTTGATGGGATATGGTAGTACATGTTGTACCAAATCTGTAGTTGTCCTACCTTCGTAATGGAGTAACTGGTATTTGTTTTTCGCTTACAGTCTTCTTCTACCTTTGGAAACCCGAGCATATGATGAATCCAAAATCTTATACTGTCGTCTTTTGGATTACGATGTCAAGAACTTTGTATTTTCTGAAGCTATCAGGTAGACAAGACACATTCATTTTTAGAGTAACAAATACCTATAATCACTACAAAGTCACTACATAGTATAAAACAAAGTCGCTTTCTTTGTCCCTATATCCCTATGTATGCTTAAATCTTTAAAACTACGCACCGGATTTTGATGCGGTTTTTTTTATAGATAGAGTGATTTGGATTGGAATTGGACGTAAAGGGGTAAAGAGGCAGTTAAAGTTTGTAGTTACTAATATTTATCGTCATCACCTACCATTAGGCAGGTGTGATAGTGGCCAAACGCTGACTTACGAGTATCATAAAATGTAAAGAAAATAATAGGTATATTCTGTTTTTGTAGGTAATCAATATCACTTTTAAAGAGACATTTATGCGGGTAAAACCACGGGACACAATTGGATTTTTTAAAATAAAATAATCTTTTGTTTATCAGTCATGAGATCACAATAAGAATATTAATTTTTAGCCTATTCCGTCCCACTGCAGGGCAAAGGCATCCTTCCACTCTTTCCACTGTTCCCTGTAGCCAGCTGGGTCCAGTCCCTACGACTGGTCCCCTCGTCTCCTTCTGGGTCTGCTACGGGGTCGCCTGCTGTCGACGCCGTGGCAGGTGGTTTTTGATTTGGTCGGACATGCGGAAGATATGGCCACTAATGGCCAGCCCAGTATATAACAAGAATAGTCTGACCTCAAAGCAGGCGAATCATGACATTCGACAAAAGAAGGTTTAGCTCCTTCGACCATAGAACTTTTAGCTCATGTTAATTATTCCAGGTCTGTACTAATGGTGATAGATTTGTGGCAGTACCTGGAAGGGACGTGGCCCGGGTTGGTGATCATCATTGATTTCGACAAGGTTTCCTTGTCACACGTAGCTAGGCTTGACATACAAACAGTTCAGCAGTTCCTGTATTATTTACAGGTGAGATTTATAGGTTAAATACTATCAAACATCTTGGGGTGTTTCGCGTTTTGTTAGGACAGAGTTGCCAAGCAAAATTTTTTTGTTGGTATTCTTTTTTTTTCTTCTTTCATTCTTTTTTTTGTAACAAATAACAAGATTATAAGCAGCAGGTTCTTGCCATCAGATAGTAGAAAGACTGGCTAATGATTGTCCTTTGACAATATTACGTAGGTACATACTGTTGAATTGATGACGAATTTTCTGTTGGGGGATCCTTAGGGGGATCATTAAGAGGAAAGGTACCCGGTCTCTTCTCCATACAAACGTAGTCGACTGTTTCCTCCCTGGATAATGACACTAGCACAAATATTTTTTGCGCCCGCCGGTACCCTTTCCTCTTAATCGTGAACCGCATTATCTTGTAATATTTATTTTATTTAAAATATATGTTTGTCATATTCTTTTTGCTTATTTGTAACTATATGTTTGAAAATATTTTATTTATATTTAAATGCGTGATTTTGCTTTGCCTTTCATGGGAATGAATATGACCTCGTAGGGACTAAACGGCTAAATCAATTTTGATAAGTGCTTCCATTAAACCATTAGAGGTCATTTTCCTTTGTTAACTTAATTGATGGGGTTAAAGTATTTTTCACCAATTCATATTAAGCACTATCATTTAAGAGGAAAGGGTACTGGGGGCTCTCTCCATACAAACGACTGTCGACTGTTTCTTTCCCAGATAATGACACTAGAGCAAATATTTTTGTTGCATAAAACTTATAACTGCCATGACCTTGACCATACCCCTATGTTTTTTGAAGTGAAAACTTCTTATGGCGCGTTGGGCACTTTTCTGGGTGAGCTTTTTCAGCCGTTCTCGCGACAGATTTTGACGCGACAGATGAGATTTTATTTGTGTTAGTCTTTTGTTTAACTTATACTGCCATCTATTACACAAATTGAGAAACTTAGTTTCTAGAAAGACCGCTATTCGAATGTAGATGGCGCTGATTTAAATTTTTTACTGCCATCTAGCGAATAAAAAATAAACTATATTTGTTTAAGTGAGTGCTAATAGATGGCAGTAGCAGATCGTTTCAAGAAATATTCTATGAGAAATAACAAGTTTATTGTTTTCACTTCTGCCTGCACTCCCGGAGTGCGCTGTTTTTTTTTAAATGTTAATTTCTATGATAATTAGAAAATGAAAAAACCAAGACATATATAGGCATAGTCATGGCAGTTATAGGTTTTATGCAACAGATTACGAAATTAGCATTCTTCAATTTGTTTCTTCAATTTTAACTTTATAGCAATATCTCTAAATTTATTCTTCACAAATTTCCAGGAAGCTATGCTTGTAAAACTAAAAGGTCTACATTTTATGAACGCTCCATCCTTCATGGACAAGATTATGCTGATCTTAAGGCCGTTCATGAAACGCGAACTGCTGGACATGCTTGTCTTCCACCAGGTTGGATCCCGGACCTTGGATAAATATATACCGATGGAGGCCCTGCCTAAGGAGGCTGGCGGACAGAATATGACTTTTGATACTGCTAGAGGTAAGAAGAAGAAGTTTATAATTTGGGTATTTATTTGGCCAACGGATATCCTACGCTCAACGGACCCATCTCACGATTAACGTCTCCCCTGGACTGTGGGAGCCGATAAACGCTAATTTAAAATAACATTAAAATAAATTAGGGCGCAAATAAGCCAAGGCAAAAAGCCAAGGAACAAAAGCTTACACTTGAGATTGTTAATTATTGTTGTCATATACTTAGGTAATAATGATTATCTATAATATTACGCGTTTAGCCCATATAAGGTTTCGGAAATATTAAGTTTGGGGAACATTACTAATTACTCTTATTTATTTCTATTCCAGCGGAAGTTCTCGCTAAGGTCCGGTCCAGCGGCGACTTCTACACAAATGAGAACAAGAAACGAGTAACGGAGTCAGCAAGACCTGGGAAACCGAAGACCATCACTGACATCTTCGGTGGCATCGAAGGTTCCTTTAAAAAACTTGATATCGATTAGAATACGCAACCCAAAAACGTATGAAATCAAGCTTCTGTTAGACATTGTAATAAACAATTTTCAAGCACGCTGGAAGAGTGCAATTTATTGATTTTAGTTGCGCCCGCGTAGGCGGCGTAGGTCTTGTTTCGTATTAAAATGTAGTCTATATTACTTCTAAGATTTTGATGTGTCCTCGAACCAAATTTCATTAAATTCGGACCAGTTAACAAATAACAATAGCAATTATTTAAAACTTAATAATTTCTTTGCATTACCTCATCCACAAAAAGCCATGAAACAAAGAGTAGACATTAAGAAAAATGTAAATAGGTATCACAAATATAAGTTATTGATTCTAAGGTCGTTTTTGACCGACTTCAAAAAAAAGAAAAGGTTCTCCGGCTTTTTGACGTGACAACGTTTTATAAATTGGTTTGCCGGGTGACACTTCAAGAAACTGCGTTACGCTCCGCTGACGTTATGCGCTCACAATGAGAGCGAGTGAGAGGCACGCGTCCCTTCCACTCGGGCATGGTTAGCCCGCCTTAGAGCGAGAGAGACAGACATAAAAAGTGAAAGGCACGCGTCCCTTCCACTCGAGCACAGTTGTTGTCACGTAAAACTTTCGCCCGTATACCGACTTTACAGGCAACCAGTTTTTTTTTCTTTTTTTTATAATTTTCTTACACTTTTAATAAAAGTTTGGGACTTTAATTTTTTTCGCTAATATCCTGGGGGTACCTTCTAGAACCTAAAACCTGATTTTTGTCACACGCTGTACATATTGTTTTTTGTTTGATTTGGGTGATATGGGTGATCTGTAAATATATGACTATTTATTTATGTATTTGTTTTATTTACCTACCTCAGATTTATTTATTATTTTTATTTTATTTATTCCAATATAAAAAACCTAATCTAGTACAAAATTAAGGTGCAACAAAAACTCTTTCGAGTTTGTCCGTGCACCAGATTTAAGATCTACTTACCTACTTAAGATCTACTAAATATTGAGAGAGATATTTAATTGCAGGAGATTAAGAGATTTTTCGTATCACGTTTGAGTATAGGTACAAGAAAATTTTAAGTTAAAGCTTCGCATTAAGTCCGCTATAGGCGCCTTTTGTCTTTTTTTACGCAAACTTTATAGACGCTTTTGCTATACAAAAAACTAGCACTACTAGGTCAGCTCTAGCCCTGTTTTTTTTTTTACACAAAATAGGTTTGCTTTTGACCTTAGTTCACCTGAACTAAGGTCAAAAGCAAACCTATTTTGTAAAAAATACTATACCTAACTCCTAACTGTCTAACTACCCTGGGATGATGTAAAGGCTTTCTAGGGTTCCGTAGTACCAACAAGTAATTCTTATAGTTTCGCCATGTCCGTAAAATATTATAACGCCGAATTGGTGAAAAAAATAATTTACTTAGGTATTTTTTTTTTACCGACATGGTAAAAACATTTTATTAGGGTAACCTCCTTCCTTTAGACGCAAAACACATCATCATCATCATCATCATCATCAGCCGGTGTCAGTCCACTGCTGGACGTAGGCCTCTCCCAAGATACGCCACTGAGCACGATCTTCGGCTCTTCTTCTCCATTCACTGCCCACCGCTTTGCGTATGTCGTCGCTCCACCTGGTCACAGGGCGTCCTACACTACGTTTGCCAATTCGCGGTCTCCACTCCAAGACAAGTTTACCCCAACGATTATCAGTCCTGCGGCAGATATGACCAGCCCACTGCCACTTCAGTTTGCTAATCCGTTGAGCTATGTCGATCACTTTAGTTCTCTGGCGAATTACTTCGTTCCGGATTCGATCCCGCAGAGAAACACCGAGCATAGCTCTCTCCATAGCTCGCTGAGCGACTTTAAATTTGTGGACTAGTCTAGCTGTGAGTGTCCACGTCTCGGCTCCGTAAGTCATCACAGGTAGGATGCACTGATTAAAGACTTTTGTCTTTAAGCACTGCGGTATAGGCGACGAGAAGACTCGACGGAGTTTCCCGAATGCTGCCCAGCCCAACTGAATTCTTCTCTGGGTTTCCTTCTCAAAGTTGTGTCTGCCTAGTTGGAGCGTCTGCCCTAGGTAGACATACTTCGCAACAACTTCGAGTAGGATTCCATCTACAGCAATCGGTTCCGGGACAACATGCTCGTTGTACATGATTTTGGTTTTATCCAAATTCATCCGGAGACCGATGCGACGAGAAGAATCAGCTAGGCCATTCAACATTATCTGTAAGTCCGGCAGCGTTTCTGCCATAATGACGATGTCATCTGCAAATCGTAGGTGAGAGATGTACTTACCGTTAATATTGATGCCGCGATCTTTCCAGTCCAGCGTCTTAAACATATCTTCCAAGGCATTAGTGAACAGTTTCGGGGATATGACATCCCCCTGTCTCACTCCTCGGCGCAAATGGATATGTTTAGTTTTCTGGTTCTGTACTTGTACGGTCATCGTTGCGGCATTATACAGACATCTCATCACTTCGATATATCGCCAGTCCACTTGGCAACGCTGCAAGGACTCCAGAACGGACCAGGTCTCGATTGAGTCAAAGGCCTTCTCATAGTCCACAAATGCTAAGCACAATGGTCGATTGTACTCTTCGGTCTTCTGTATAATCTGCCGCATTGTGTGGATGTGGTCTATGGTGCCGTAACCGCTTCGAAACCCGGCCTGCTCCGGAGGTTGGAACTCATCGAGTCTTCGCGCAAGACGGTTCGTGATGACCCTTGAAAACAGCTTGTAGACATGGTTCAGTAGCGAAATCGGGCGGTAGTTTTTCAATAGGGTTTGGTCTCCTTTTTTGAAAAACAAAATCACCATGCTACTGTTCCACGCCTGTGGAGTTCTCCCAGTGAAAAGAACGGAATTGAAAAGCTGTTGAAGCTGATGGAGTACTGGAGCTCCTCCGGCTTTTAAAAGTTCTGTTGTGATTCCGTCTTCTCCCGGGGCTTTTCCATTTTTGAGCTGTTTAAGGGCCCTCACGATCTCGTCTCGGCTGATTTCGGGCAGATCTTCTGTGAAGTGGCGGGTTAAGGTGGCTCTACAATCCTCAGTATCGGGTACGGGCCTTGAAGCATGCGACGCGTAGAGCTTACCGTAGAAGTCTTCAACTTCCGACAGAATCTCCGACCTGGATGCAGCGACTTGTCCAGTTGATGTTGTCAGCTTTGTGAGGTGGCTTCTACCCAAAGGCTGGACAAACACTTTCGACCCCCGATTTTGCTCGATTGATTCTTTAATCAAGAGCGTGTTAAAGGATCGGAGGTCGCGTCGTACCAACTTCTTAATGGTTTTGTTGCGCACCTGGTTATTCGACAAAGCTGACAGTGGATCTGTACGTCTCTCTTCCATTAGTCGAAGTGTTTCCGCTGAAAGTTTAGACTTTTTGCCCTTACGCTTGCATTCGCAAAACTTCGTCCCTTCTTCCCTGAGGATTTCCACCACTTCTTCGAGTTTCCGATCTACGTCATCTGTGGTTTCCAAGGCAGCGAATCGATTTTCCAATTTTATTTGGAATGTTTCGGACCCAGCAATGGTTTGGAGTAGGTTTGGTCGGAGCGTGGACTTCATCAAGCGGACCCTCTCGGCTTTGAAGTCGATATCCAGAGCGCCTCGTACAAGTCTGTGATCACTTCCGGTATTAAACCTAGTGATTACTGAGACGTCTCTGAATATGCGCCGTTTGTCCGCGATGATGAAGTCAATCTCGTTTTTGGTCACAGTGTCGGGACTTTGCCACGTCCATTTCCTTTGGGGCTTTTTTTTGAAGAACGAGTTCATTAAGAAAAGCCCCTCTTTCTCGAGAAAATTGACGAGCATTTGCCCCCTGTGATTCCTATTTCCAAATCCATGTGGTCCTATAGTCGATTCGCTGCAAGTCTGTACTCCCACTTTGGCGTTAAAGTCTCCCATGACAACACTGTAGTGAGCCTTGGAGGTGGTGTGTAAAGCTCTGGAGATATCTTCGTACATGCTCTCCACCTCATCATCCGAGTGTGTCGAGGTCGGTGCGTAAACCTGAATAACCTTGAGGCTGTACCTCTCGGTTAGTTTGATTATAAGGTACGCTACCCTGGTCGACACACTGGAGATTTCTACAACGTTGTCACTAAGAGCCCTATTGACCAGAAACCCGACGCCGCCTTGGGATGGCTGATCTCCCTCTCTGTAGTACATAAGATGGCCCGATTCTAGGGTTATTGTGTCCTCCCCCTGTCTTCGGACTTCACACAACCCCAGAATGTGCCATCTCAAGTGTTCCAGCTCCTCTTCCAGCTGCGCTAGATGATCGTCCAGCCAAATCGTGCGTCCATTGTACGTTGCGAGGGTCAGTTTGTTTTGGCGGCCTACCGTAGCCCGGGGATTCTTAGCACCCCCTGCCCTGCCGTAACCATGACCGCCGCCGTGGTCAGGAATAGCAGGGCGGCCGGGAACTGGGGGCCGCGGCTTATTGTAACGTTCCATTGGGAGGATTTTGCCCTAATCGCCACGCTGGGCAGGCGGGTTGGCGATCGCAGGACGTAGCTTCTTGCACCGGTGACGCTGCTGCCCGTAACCGGCCTGTAGTATTTAGCTACACCATCATTGTTGAAATGGGTATACCGCCATTTGTCGGTCGCCAGAGCCTCGTTCGTTGGTCAGCAGGATGCACCACGGGCAGGTGAGGTTGACTAGGAGCACTAAGGTGGTATTTGTGCTCCCTAACATCCCGCAAAACACAATAAACGCGAAACACCAACTTATGTAGGTACAAGTAAATTGATGATGAATATTTTTCCTTGCCGAACTCATGGTGTCAGATATCGTTAGATAGGTCTTTTAAAAATATTATCCTATGGGGAAACCCTAAACGACTAACTTATAAAATGTACTTTAAGAAGTAAAAAGCAAAATCTCCAATATATTTATTCAATTGAAAATTAGTAAGATTTATTTGTTTGTTGTGTAAAACAGACATCAAGACCTGTTTTTATATTCTGACTAGCTTTGCCAAAGGGTATTATCACTATCACTATCATCACTTCACTATCACTATCATCACTACGCAACGGATTTAGATGCGGTTTTTTTAAATAAAAAAATAAAGAGGAAGGTTTATATGTATAATACATGCATAATATAGCCGTGCGAAGCCGGAGCGGGTCGCTAGTTATAGATAAATGAATGTAAAAGATTTTTGTTTTTTTTTTAATTTGTAACGAATGGTACGAATTCTAAAACTACCAGGGGCCCTATTTTTGAATCGCTCGTGTGACATAGCTTCGTCGTATACGCCTACAAGTCATACTCGACTTCCAAGTCGCATGACACCAATTTTCTGTATTTTTGAATCGTTCGTCGTCGAAATTTAAAATGTCAATTTTAATCGTTTTACGCAGAAAATTGAAAACTGGTAATTACCGATGAACATCCGAAATAATACCAAAAGATATAAATATTTTTCAAAGGTCGCTTTCCGAATGTTTGACTATGATTGTTTGACGTTTATTCTACCACTCGCCTGTCGGCGACGAGTGGTGGAGACCACTCGTTACGATCGAGCGATTCAAAAATAGCGAATTTCCGATGTCAAACGAATATCAGTAGAAATCGAGCGCTCGACGCGGGGCGAACGATTCAAAAATAGGGCTCCTGACCGATTATGATGAAACCTGGTATGAGGATACATTGATTTATTGACAGTAACATAGGCTACTTTTTATCCCGATATTCCCACGGGATCGGGAGTTACGCGGGTGAAACCGCAAAGTGCTGCTAGTTAGGTATAGGTATAAGGATTTAAATTATATGTAAGAAAACCTACTTGATGATGCTAAAGAACAAAAGTCATTCCAGCATCGTATTTACTTAAAATTAGTATATATTTAGCCTCTGTGAGAATCAGACGCGTATTATCTAGCTCAGACACAACAAACAAAAAATAAAAATAACAAAGTTAAAAAAAAAGTTGTTCTAGAATTTAAAGCAGTTATAAAGTGTTTTTTATTTTTATTGTGTGTTTAAAATATATGTTCTCGTTTTAGAAATATCAAGGACGTAAGACTTTGGTACGTATAAGTGTTACTTGTACTTGTATATGGGCTGTTTTCCGCAACTTACCTACGCCCAGTTGGCACAATGGTCACCATGCCGGACTGCCAAACACAGGGTTGCGGGTTACATTCCCGCCTCAGACATGTATTTATGCTTAAATATTTGTCTGTGGTCTGGTAGTATATCCGTTGTCTAGCACCCATAACAAAAGTCGAGTTACTTAGCTTGGGGCTAGATGACGACAAAGTAAATTTTTTATTCGAATATTTCCACGGGCTCGGAGTTTACGCGGGTGAAACTGCGTTGTGCTGCTAGTTTCTCAAATTGCCATTAATTAGGTACCTATTTAGTACTTACCTAGATAAATATATAGTACCACCTAGCTAAATAGGTTCTAGTTAAGCAAGGTTGCATGAGTCGTTAATATACGTAACTATCAATTAACAACTTTTATTAGATACTAGCGACCCGCCCCGGCTTCACAAGGCTGTATTGTGCATGTATCTATAATATAAAAATCAATTGCTGTTCGTTAGTCTGGCTAAAGCTCGAGAACGGCTGGACCGATTTGGCCAATTCTTTTTTTGTTGTGTTTGTTGTAGTCCAGGGAAGGTTTAAACGGTGAGAATTTAAAGATCGGACTTACGCGGGTGAAACCGCGGGGCGCAGCTAGTCTATAATATAAAAATCAATTGCTGTTCGTTAGTCTGGCTAAAACTCGAGAACGGCTGGACCGATTTGGCCAATTCTTTTTTTGTTGTGTTTGTTGTAGTCCAGGGAAGGTTTAAACGGTGAGAATTTAAAGATCGGACTTACGCGGGTGAAACCGCGGGGCGCAGCTAGTCTTCTCTTATATATAAAAATCAATTGCTGTTCGTTAGTCTGGCTAAAACTCGAGAACGGCTGAACCGATTTGGCCAATTCTTTTTTTGTTGTGTTTGTTGTAGTCCAGGGAAGGTTTAAACGGTGAGAATTTAAAGATCGGACTTACGCGGGTGAAACCGCGGGGCGCAGCTATCTCTATAATATAAAAATCAATTGCTGTTCGTTAGTCTGGCTAAAACTCGAGAACGGCTGGACCGATTTGGCCAATTCTTTTTTTGTTGTGTTTGTTGTAGTCCAGGGAAGGTTTAAACGGTGAGTACTTACGCGGGTGAAACCGCGGGGCGCAGCTAGTTATATGTATATAAAAACCTTCCTCTTTAATCACTCTATCTATTAAAAAAACCGCATCAAAATCCGTTGCGTAATTTTAGAGATCTAAGCATACAAATAGGGCCATAGGGATATAGGGACGGCGAAAAGTGACTTTATTTTATACTATGTAGTGATAGTGATGATGATGATCTGAAGGCCAATTCCCGTAAATAACATTGTTCAAATTACATTTCAATATCATTTCGATTGCATTTCGATCACAAATAATACCCTCAAAGTATCTCAATATACCCTTAAAGTTTGCTTTTAGTAAAAAACAGGCAGAAGTGAAAACTGTATATCTGTGTAAAATCTCATATGTCGCGAGAACATACGCAAAAAGAGTTTTAGATGAAAAAAAAAAAATAGTCGGACGACAAATAGTCGTCCGACATTTGTCGTCCAACAAATAGTCGTCCGACATTTGTCGTCCGACATTTGTCGTCCGTCAATAGTCGTCCGACATTTGTCGTCCGACATTTGTCGTCCGTCAATAGTCGTCCGTTAAAAAATACCATATGTACGTCTTAATACACTCACAGCCAAATTAAAAACAGTAGGCCCAGGCATACATTTTCGCCGCGCCGTAGAGAGGGGATAGCTGTCTACTCTCCATCCGTCTTACGCTTTTTCGATCAGGTCACGTGTCCTGACGCGAGTTTAAGATTTTATACCCATTACAGAAAAAGTGCTCAACGCCGCTAAAGAAGTTTTCACTTCAAAAAAACTGACTTTAAGTCAATCGAAATGCAATCGGAATGATATTGAAATGTAATTTAAACAATGTTATTTACGGGAATTGGCCTACAGGTCATTATATTTTATTTAAGTTTCACGGGGTTGTTTTCGTACTTAGCCTCTTCATTATCTACACTCATCATCATCCGAGCGATGTTCCCGGTTGCATCCCTCTCGGGAGCCCGGGGTCCGCTTTCCTACTTTTACGCCTCCACTTCGCACGATCTTCGGCATCCTGGGTAGTAAGGCCATTTGCACGCATATCACCCTTTACGACGGCAAGCCAGCACTTCTTGGGTCTTCATTATCTACACTAATATTATAAAAAGGATTTTTTGTTTGTTTGTAACGAATACAATCCGAAACTACTGGACCGATATAAAAAAAAAACACCAAAAGAAAGCTATATTATCAGGGAATAAACGGAAATCACTATCACCACATAGTATAAAATAAAGTCACTTTTCGCCGTCCCTATATCCCTATGTCCCTTTGTATACTTAGATCTTTAAAACTACACAACGGATTTTGATGCGGTTTTTTTTTAATAGATAGAGTGATTCAAGAGGAAGGTTTATATGTATAATACATGCATAATTAATCCGTGCGAAGCCGGGGCGGGTCGCTAGTTATTTATATTAGTAGGATTAGTGGCGCCCCACGGTTTACACTCGTTAGAGAGTAAGAATCGGCCAAGTGCGAGTCGGTCTCGCGCACGTTGGGTTCCGTACCATTACATTCTGTTTTTAGTATTGTTTGTTAAAGCAGTAATAATACATGTGTGAAAATTTCAATTGTCTAGCTATCACGGTTCATGAGATAGGTAAGTACAGTCTGATGACAGACAGACGGACAGTGGAGTCTGGTAATAGGGTCCCGTTTTTAACCTTTGGGTACGGAACCCCAAAAAGGAGATAAATAGTAGCCGGAAAATGCATTTTAGTAAGAACTAAGGCTGTTACTGTTTTTCGTTGTAAATTCAGTTTTTACTTGGTGGATTTTGATGTAAATTATAGCACAAACTTTCTAAAGAGTGGTATGAAATCGTGTTCTAGGTATTGTTAATTTAAAAATAGTACATTGCGATACAAGTGTGGAAAGTTGATCATTCCATAGAGGCGGGTTATGACGCGCGAGCGGAACGCGAGCGTGGCAAAAGCCGAGATGGAATGATCAATTCACACGTGTATCGTACGACGTTTTTTATCACAGTTGCGAATAAAAAAAAGACTTGTTAAAATTTTAATAATAAAAAGTTTTTAAGAGTTTTAGGTTATGTTTACTATTTTTTGTTAATTACACTCCCGAAAGGCTATATAATGGTAAGGAAAAAATATATTTATGTACCTAAAGAAAAAACAAAATAAAAACAAAACTCAATTTTTAATTATTGTTAAAGACGTCATTACGTAATATTATCGTTCGCAGACTTTAGAGACAACCTTTTGAAAAGAAGAAAAAAGGTACCAAAAAAGAGTTTTAAGCCAGCAAGACTTAAAAACTCTTTGGATGGTACCTTTTTCTATACATCAAAACAGTATAACCCAGATAAAGGAGATCATTCATGTTTCTAACAAAAAATACCAAAAAAAAAAAATGCCGGCCAGTAATAAAAATTGTTTCTATCTTGTAGAGAATAACATTTTAAACAATGTTTACTAAGGCAACAAAGAGCTACGATCAAAAATCGTTGAATTATTTTACATTGAAAACCCAAAAAATGCATTTTATAGAGATCCGTTTGACCACTTATAAGATCCCACTAAAACTTCTGAATGGGTTATTGGATTTACCTATTTATATAAATATAATAAAAACAGACAAAGCTTATCCATTTACTACTTATTTTTATATTTTTTCTGTAGTAATATCTTAAAAGTGGTCAAACGGATCTCTACAAAATGCATTTTTTTGGGTTTTCAATGTAAAATAACTCAACGATGGTTGATCGTAGCTCTTTGTTGCCTTAGTAAACATTGTTTAAAATGTTATTCTCTACAAGATAGAAACATTTTTTTTTCTGGCAGGCACCTTAAGTTTTGGGTACGATTTGAACGATGTCCTTAAGAATGTTTCATCTGCTATATGTCATTAGCAGTAAGATACGTAATTACGTATTTGACATATCGGGATGACGTATTATTTTAGCACTAGTTGGATTTTTTTTTATCGCACGCGTGTATAATACGTTGCATTATGAGCCTAAAAGCGGTTTAATAAGATCCACTTTATGAGCAACTGTGATAAAAAATCAATTCTAAAGGTCTTAGAGAAAGATTCCTTGATTTTTTGCTTCCATGTCTTTGTCTTTCTATAAACAAGTAGGATAGATTACTTTTAAGTTTATAAAAACTTTTATCATTAATATTAATAAAAATGATAAAATAATTATTTAATAGGTAAGTATAATTTAAATATTTTTTTGAAATAATTTTAAACTTATTAAAATACATACCTTCTTACTTATAAAAAATAATCTCATTATATTTAATTTATTATACTATAGTTTGGTATTATGCCACAGAATATATACCTAAAGTGCAAGTGAAATAATATTAGATATACACTTATCTTATGTGTCTCTAATAATACGTGTCTCAGACACCTAGAGCGAGCGTCATGAATATTTGATATTAAAGTTATTAAAATTACCTACTTAATTATTATTTAAATATATTTTAAAGTGTTAAAAAATTAATATAATCAGGTAGATGCCTACTTCATATTTACCTACCGAAATTGGTGTGAAATAATTATCGTGATTTTTTAAATTATAATGGTGTAAAAATGTTTTATTTACCCACAATAATTCATTTAATAAGCAGGTTTAAAGTTACTTCTTTACTCTATGTAATACGAATTTTTAATTTAATTTTGAGTGATTAAAAACCGACTTCAAAAAATGAAATAAAAAAAACAACTAAGTATAAATAATCCCACAAACAAAATCAGTTTTAAATTGCTGCCCTACTGCAGATCATGTTGGTGGGGATATTGATACATATTCGGCGGTTTTTAAATTTTTAAATTTATGGTTTTTTAGCCATTTTCAGTGCATATTTCTGTTATGACTGAAAAATCCACTCGAAATCAGTCAAAAGGAAATAATTTCTTCAAATTGTAACTCGTTATCGTAACTCATTGAGGAGTTTTGTGATTCCAGATGCTCAATCAATCTAACCTATTAAATTCTACTTGTATGTCTTGAAAACAGAGCACTTATTTTAGCCGTCATACTTTAGGCCAATTTATATAAAACCACGAATATACACTTTAGTCTTCCGTCAGAATAACTTCGTAAGTTATTTATTGTAATATATCCATTCATTTTTTTAGGTGAAAAAATAAATATTTATAGAATAACTTCGTCCATTAGTGAAATAGTAGTAAACTCATATGAAGACCCGTTCCGAATTTGTTAGGTTTATCGCGTTCAGACAGACGCGGCGGATTCAAAAGACTTATAAGTTTTTGAAATTACTTACGGACCCTATATTTTTTTAAAATAATTATATTCTTCTTAATAATATATATAAATCTCGTGTCACAATGTTTGTCCTCAATGGACTCCTAAACCACTTAACCGATTATAATAAAATTCGCACACCATGTGCAGTTCGATCCAACTTGAGAGATAGGATAGCTTACATCTTAATTTATCCCGATATTCCCACGGGATCGGGAGTTACGCGGGTGGTACCGCGGAGGGCAGCTAGTCTATATAAATAAAAATCAATTGCTGTTCGTTAGTCTCGCTAAAACTCGGGAATGGCTGAACCGATTTGGCTAATTTTGGTCTTGAATTATTTGTGGAAATCCAGGGAAGGTTCAAACGGTGAGAAAAATCAGACTTACGCGGGTGAAACCGTGGGGCGCAGCTAGTCTATAATATAAAAATCAATTGCTGTTCGTTAGTCTCGCTAAAACTCGAGAACGGCTGGACCGATTTGGCCAATTCTTTTTTTGTTGTGTTTGTTGTAGTCCAGGGAAGGTTTAAACGATGAGAATTTAAAGATCGGACTTACGCGGGTGAAACGGCGGGGCGCAGATAGTAATGTAATAAAAATACCCTATGTAATGTAATAAATATATTATACCGTGATAATGTAGCTTTCTATTGTCCAGTAGTTTCGGAGCCTATTCGTTACAAACAAACAAAAAATCTTTCCTCTCTATAATATTAGTGTAGATAGCGCCATAGATATAAAGACATCAAACTGAGCAGTAATCCTGTACAATTCCAGCACCATGACATCGTATGTGGTAAAACCTTTAACACCAGAAGAGGAGTACATTAAAGACACGGGAATCACGAAGGATGACATCACGCTGTTCCGGCAGTGGGTCTTGGCACAACCACATCTTCCTGAAGGGCTGATCACTGGTAGGGATACTTCATCTACATCTACTAATGGCGGCTTTTCATCGCCTATTGTACCTGCTTCTTACGGGCTGTTTTCCGCAAAACCTCTTTAATTCGGTCCTTTTTGCGTGAGAAAGGAGAAGGCTTGCCAAGCACTTACATTTATTTACTACCCTCCATGGACGTATTAATACACACTACACCTATCTATTAAGTCCATGCTACCCTCTCAGCTTAGTCAAACGTATATCCAGAGGAAAGAAATCGTCAAAACGACTGAAGCCTATTAATTAATTCAGGTTTCATCACGACGTTTTCCTTCATTTTTAAAAACAGAGCATTATCAATAAGCGCTCATCTTAAGCACTTTATTTTGTAAGAAAAATTCATTGGTGCACGGCCAACCGGCCAGTACCATTAACTAAGCCACTGTTTCAGGATTTTTCCAAATGTGACAAGATGTGGTAACACCATAGTTATAGTGTTGAAAAATCCATAATTTTTTAGTAAAAGTAAATTGCGAACCAAATAATAACATATTTAAGGCTACGTACCTCTCTGCAAAATATCAATTTTGGGTGTCATTTTCATGGTTTTTGGGATAATAAGAAGTTAAAGTTTGTTATTGACGTGATAATGTTTTATAAATTGGTGAACACCTGCAATCTCAAAAAAGTGTGACGTCACGCGTCGTTACTGGAACGCCTCATGTTATTGACAAGGTAACTATAGCAACGTTTTATCGTTGCCATGGTTACCATCAATGTTTTCTTATGACGTTATCACGTAAAATTATCGTCCGGAAACAGACTTTACAGACAACCATTTTTTTTAAATAGTTTTAAATCATTTTATTTCCAGATTTAGACCTAATATTAGCCTACCACAGTTGTCAACGTAGTATGGCGGTCTCCAAACAAGTACTCGATCTGAACCTGACGCTGCGGACACTCTTCACTGCGTTCTTCAAAGACCGATGTGTTGATGCTAGGGTTGAACATGTTTTGGACACTGTGTAAGTTCAATAGTATTCCTTGATTATTTCTTTTAGGGGAGACTGCAAAGACATTTTGAAGGATATAGGAAATGGATATAGACAAGAAGATTTTACTCTACCGAGAAATTACTATAATTGGATGGAGTTGTCATATTTTGAAAATTGAATATACGTTTTTTTTTTCGAAAATACTGCAGTTATGTTTACAGGATTTTTTTTAAAGAAATTGAGATATTTTTTTACAATAGAAGTCCAAACTCAATACAAATAAATCGTCAAGTTCAACTTCTAACTCCAAAAAACTATAAGAGTTTCTTGTGAGGACTACGGAATCCTAAAAACAGCTGATATATTCCTACTCATGTGATATTAGTAGATCTAATTTTTCGAAGAAAATTTCGAATCTGCAAAAGTTGTAAAACAAAACAAATGTTGTTTGGCTAGACGTTTAGAACGCATTGTAAATATAAATGATTTTGCAAACACTTTACAAAAAAGGTTCTATTGCTATGGGCGTAGAGCCTAATTTGGCAGCACGCTAGCACGTGCACATATTTTTAATAGGTTAAACCTACCTAATTAGAATCTCTGCATACATAATTAATTAAGCATTTATCCAACAATAGCTTATCAAACGTATCAAGCTTGTGAAGGAGTAACAAACATACATAAGTACACACACACAAACCTTAACATTTATAATATCACTAGCGACCCGCCCCGGCTTCGCACGGCAGTATTATGCATGTATTATATCTAAAAACCTTCCTCTTTAATCACTCTATCTATTAAAAATACCGCATCAAAATCCGTTGCGTAGTTGTAAAGATTTAAGCATAATAGACCATCCACCTCTATGTGCTTAAGAAGTGGCAGTGCACTTTTGGATATTAGTATACAGTTATATATAGGTAAAAAATCTTTGTAAAAAATCACAATTTGCACTTTGCAACTGAAAAAACGGCCTTGCCAAGTTCTATTTAGATATTCATTTTACACTATTAAATAGGTAGACTTTGATATTTTTATTGTTAGCATCATAATTTGTCTTATCTTTTAGTAGGTTTTTTATAGTTTGTAGGTACCTACCTATCTAGTTTTTGTGATTCCATCGTATTTAAAAAAAACTGAATACAATATTATATATACTTACCTACCAAAATATCAGCGTTTTTATTACCTTGATTTCCGCGATAAGTGTTGATAAATTACACAAATAAATTGTGGGAACGCCATAGGAAAGTAAGCATTATATATGCTTTCAGCGATAAGGCCGCCAAAATATATCTTATCTTTTTAACCTATACTAATATTATAAAGCTGAAGAGTTTGTTTGTTTGTTTTAACGCGCTAATCTCAGGAACTACTGGTTCGAATTGAAAAATTATTTCTGTGTTGGATGGTCCTTTTATCGAGGAAGGCTTTTTTACGCTATATATTATAACATCACGCTGCGACCAATAGGACCGAAGAATCAGTGGGAAATGTGGAAAAAACGAGGAAAATTATTCATCTTTGAGGCAAGCAACGGAAAACCGTTGCAACGGAAAACCGTTGCTTGTTTGAACGCACTGATCTCAGGAACTTCTTCCTTGATAAATGGACTATCCAACACAAAAATATTTTTCAATTCGAACTAGTAGTTCCTGAGATTAGCGCGTTCAAAAAAACAATATAAACTCTTCAACCACACTTTATAATTTTAGTAAAGATTAAAAATAAATATAAATATTGTGGGACAATTCACACAGCGCCATCTAGCCCCAAAGCTAAGCAACTAGGCTTGTGCTATTCCTGATATGTTTCAGATTATTAGCACCAATGAGTATCCGAGCTCGCGATGGTTCCGCCGTACTTTATGCTAAACTATTGGACAGTGACCCGAAGCAACTCATGTTTGCAGACAGTATCAGGTAAGTTCTTACCTCACCTGACCTCACTTTTTTTTTGTCCTGGGGAAACCCGGTCGGGTACCACTCCGTTGTTGGGGCCAACGAAGTGGTTATGTCGGGCTTCAACCGACTAAAACCCCAGGGTGCTCCGTCTCGATGCCTATTGTCGGAGCTACGGGGAAAGCTTTCGCATGCAACAGCAGCCCCGACGGCATTTGTCCGTGAGGACTGAGGACCCTCCTCTCACCTTATCTCTTAGACTTGCATTTACCACATCTCACGTGATGGTGGCGCGACGATGAGGACGACGATGTAACATGCTCGCATTGCTCGCCTAGAAGGAAAACGGTCTGGACAACATGATGGAACGCGACGAGTCTCTTGGCACCATGACATGATTGTCTGCTCCTTTAGGGCAACCCGGGAGTCAAGTGTAGAACAACAAGGGCTAAATCCTTCGGACGCGAGCAAGCCTGAACCTCCTTATATTGTATGTTTGACTTAACGATTATGGATTATAGTTAATTGTTTATACTTACCCGTTCCCACACCGGCTCTGTGGCCATTCGGTGAAGACATAATCTAGTGACTACATGTTCCATTATGAAAATTATACAAATTCCGTTTTAAATAAAAAAAAAACACTACGTTCCGTTTTAAAAATTAGACAATTTCAATGCAAAGTCTAATTTTCAAAACGGAACGTGTGTCAATTTGTATGATTTTCAAAATGGAAAGTAGGTACTTAGTGTAAATTTGTAATTTATTGTTTAAATCGAATGTAGTATCCATATTATGTCTTATTTTTAAAATAGAAGATAGTGTCAATTTGTGTAAGTTTAAACCATTACTGTATCAATTCAGATACCTAGTACCTACATGCTTTTAATTTGCAATATTTGTTCCAGGACAGCCTTAATGATAATAGACCTGTGGCAGCTGGAGGAAGGTACTTGGCCCGGCTTCATGATAGTGTTCGACCTGGAAGGCATGAAGTTAGGCCACCTGTCGCGTTTGGGCCTCCATGATTTGCAGCAATTCTTTTACTATTTGCAGGTATAGGTAAAGAAAATCTGGTTTAGGACGGACGATTTATCCCGAAGTTTAATATTTTCACAATTTTTTTTCTCTTTATTTTTAACCCCCGACTCAAAAACGACGGGGTGTTTTAAGTTTGAAGTGTCTGTGTGTGTGTCTGTCTGTGGCATCGTAGCTCCCGAACGGATGAACTGATTTTGATTTAGTTTTTTTTGTTTGAAAGGTGAATTAGTATGGTGGTGGATATGTTGATCGAAATCAGTTTAGCCGTCTGAAAGTTATGAGGGATAAAAGTCAAGATTAACAACCGAATGTAAGCAGATATGCCCGAGTGGGGTATCAAGTTAATTTGCGTCTTTTAGCTTCGTTTGGATCTTTTTTACTTTTAGGGCGACGCGACGCGACAATATTTAATCAAAAAAATTCACATGTACACATGTAGGTACTTACGTAGGGTCATTATTTTCAGGGTTATTTTTTTTGTGTGGTTTCACGTTTATACTATTTTTATTAATTTGTGTCGGGGTTTTTTTTAAATTTGTAATTTATTTTTGTAATCCAATTGCTTGAAGCGAACGAGGGGCTTTAGGCATTTCTGACCCCTTTCTAACCGCCATGGTGTCTTATGTCCTAGGAAGCGATGTTTGTGAAAGTACGGGGACTCCATTACATGAATGCTCCGTCTTTTATGGATCGATTCATGATGATGTTCAAACCATTCCTCAAGAAGGAAGTCTTGGAGGTTGTCCACATTCACCAGGTACGTATCAAAACCATCTTTTTTTTCTGCCATCGAAGACCGAAGTTATGGCTGCGTGCACTTGCACGCCAATAAAAAACCTCCTTTTTTAAGGAACAACAAAGAAAAGAACAACTTTTTAATTAAAAAAACTGGTTGCCTGTAAAGTCGGTATACGGGCGAAAGTTTTACGTGACAACAACTGTGCTCGAGTGGAAGGGACGCGTGCCTTTCACTTTTTATGTCTGTCTCTCTCGCTCTTAGGCGGGCTAACCATGCCCGCGTGCCTCTCACTCGCTCTCATTGTGAGCGCATAACGTCAGCGGAGCGTAACGCAGTTTCTTGAAGTGTCACCCGGCAAACCAATTTATAAAACGTTGTCACGTCAAAAAGTGGCTGTGACATACGGCAGACAGACAGACATGACGAATCTATAAGGGTTCCGTTTTTTGCCATTTGGCTACGGAACCCTAAAAACCGGCCAAGAGCGAGTCGGACTCGCGCACGAAGAGTTACGTACCATATTGTTTTTTTTAGTATTTGTTGTTATAGCGGCAACAGAAAAATACATCATCTGTGAAAATTTCAACTGTCTATACTAAGCTATCACGGTTCATGAGATGCAGCCTAGTGACAGACGGACGGACTGGTTAGTAACAGGTTTCCTATATATATAATGTACTCTGTGGTAACAGGGTCCCGTTTCTACCCTTTGGGTATGGAACCCTAAAAATCATCAAAATCGGACTTCCTATGACATCGAAGTTGATAGCTAGTAGCTATTGTATGCATTATATATGCATTGGCTTGTGATTGAAATTAACGTCACTGCGCCCTGTCTCACTCGCGCCAGAATCACTACATAGTATAACACAAAATCGCGTTCTCTGTCCCTATATCCCTATGTATGCTTAAATCTTTAAAACTACACAACGGATTTTGATGCGGTTTTTTTCAATAGATAGAGTGATTCAAGAGGAAGGTTTAAATGTATAATACATAAATAAATAAATATTGCAGGACATTCCACACATCGCCATCTAACCCCAAACTAAGTAACTAGACTTGTGTTATGGGTGCTAGACAACGGATAGGTATATAGTTACTTTTCTTTTGTAAATAATATAATTATTATACATAGAAACAACCAGACCACAGACAAATATCTAAGCATAATGACATGTCTGAGGCGGGAATCGAACCCGCAACCCTATGTTTGGCAGGCCGGCATGGTGACCATTGTGCCAACTGGGTCGTCGTGCATAATATAGCCGTGCGAAGCCGGGACGGGTCGCTAGTAATATTAAAGCTGAAGAATTTGTTTGTTTGAATGCGCTAATCTCAGGAACTACCTACTGGTTCGAATTGAAAAAATCTTTTTGTGTTAGATAGTCAATTTATCGAGGAAGGCCATAGGCCACTTTTTATTTTGATATTCCCACGGAATCGGGACTTACGCGGGTGATCCGCGGAGCGCAGCTAGTGCTTCATATTTACCTACTTGTGGGACACAAGTGCTATGTATCTTTGGCATAGCCATACCCTTAGGCTTCTTTCTTCCCACATTTAACACCTCCGTTTTGCTTTCAGACCGGGTCCAAGTCTTTGGATAAATGGTTTGACGAGAAAGGATTGCCGCCACTTGCAGCTGCGAGCGGCGAAGAAAATATCGTCCAGGAGTTAAAAGGTGAGCAACCACTGACGAGCGAGTTTGTCAAAATAATTAAGTACCTATACTTATGTTTTTTGACGTGTTTAGGTAGTTGAAGGTTACCAAAACTTGTGCCTAAAATTAATTAATTTAAAATTATTAAAATACCTGTAATATGAAGATTACTTCACTTGTAAAAAAAGCAAAAGGAGACCTAATCCTTACGTTTATAATGAACTCTTTAATTTTAACAAGATTATTATCTCTAATGCGGCTGTGTCCCTGAAACATTTTACCCGATTTTTTTTATGACTGAAACTTATTTCGTACAACTATTTAAACGTATAAAAAGTAGAAGGTAGATCCTGTATTCAAAACTACATAAGTATTTTATTAGTTAGGTATTATATATCTTGCCACCATAACACAAGACTAATTGCTTAGCTTGGGGCTAGATGGCGCTGTGTACGGTCGGCTGCATAATTGTAGACCCATCGTAGAGTTCTAAAATTACCATTATTAGAATGTTTTCATTCTAATCATTTTTGTTTGATAAATTCATGAGTTATACTAAAGCAGATGCCTAGAATCTTGCTTGTGGAAAATATTCTTATAGCAGCCGTTTTGGAGATCTACAATTATGCAGCCAACCGTACATTGTCTTTAAATATTTATTTCAAATGGTAAGTAAGTATAGTTAGTTTGTACTACTTTGTTTTTTTTCACAGAATTAACTCAAGAGCGACTTCGGGCTAACAAAGAATACTTCATAGCAGAAAACAAGAAACGTGTCTGTGAGAGCGCTCGACCGGGGAAGCCTAAAACTATGAGCGATCTCTTCCAGGGCATGGAAGGGTCTTTTAAGAAATTAGACATAGATTAAAACGGGATTTTGTTATTATAATTAAGTATTTTTAAACTAAATTGTTTTATTTATGTAGAGCCTTTAAATACTAGTAACGCCATCTATGATCGTATATTTAAACTAGGTATTTACATTACGCCATCTTGATGAACGAAAACGTTAGACCTAAGCTGCAAAAAGTTCAAGCGTATTATACTAGATGTCGCTTATATAAATTTAACTTAATTAGTTCATTACGCCTCAGATTTTGAGATGTCGGTTATAAGGATTTTTCTATATCTATTTAATAAAACATGTAAGTTTTTTAAGAAAGTATATTTCATAGAAACATACTTATTATGTTACTCTTAAACCATAAAAAATGGAATAGCGGCGACACCCACTCTGAAACAAACAGAAAAAAATTATAGCACTAGAACTGAAATTAGTACGAAGTGGAAGCATTTTAAATCATGTAGAAATGTTTAAAAGTTTAAGCCCAAAAATATACATAGAATTTTGAAGAATAAAAGGTTTTCATACAACGTGCCCTCTTCCCCTTTACTCAGATTCTCTTTTTAGAAACCTGTAGCCAAGCCTTATTATCCAAAACGCCTTACTTATTGAATGCTGAAAATAAACTTATTTTCCAATTTTTTTTTTTTTTTCACCAATTTTTTTTTACATATTTATAGACATATATTTAATCGTCCCGCTAGGAGTTGGAGTTTTTCATAATCTTTTCTTATTGTTTTGCCTTTGATCATACAGAGAACACATCCAAGTTTCAGGTCTCTACAATCTGCGGTTTAGGCTGTGCGTTGAGCTGTCAGTCAGTTAGGACATTGCATTTTATATGTATAGATAATAGATTTAAAAAAAATATCAACTCACCAAATAGAATTTGTTTAGTCGAACAATCCGAAGCCCATGTCTTCATCTTCAGACTCAGATTCTTCCTTCTTAGTCTCCTTCTCTTCTGCAATTCAAATACAACGAGTGAGAATGTGTGGGTAAGATTGGGTGAGTGTTGTGTGAGAGTGTGGGTGTCAGAGTGAGTTTGACAGCACGGTTGCTCAGTCGAAAGATGGTGTATAGTTTGTTGATCATCATGGTTGAATAGGTAACTAGCTGCACCTGATAGTTATACTCAGGTATGTTTAGGTCCTAGTCCTAATCCCACACTAATATTATAAACACAAAAGTAATGCAAAGTGTGGCCCAGTACAAGGCAATGCACCTAAGTTTACCAAGGTCTCTTCCAAAGGTAACAAAGAACAATAGAAGCCCTTTGGCAGGGTTTTGAGATGGCTTGAGTAGCGAAAACTCCCACCAGGACGCAAAATAGGCGCTAAGACATAGAGTTGCAGAAAGTAGCTCGCCAACAAATTCAATGCAAAAGTAACAGTTTGATGACAGCTAAATCAATTTTGATGAATTTCATTAACTAAAAAATCTGATCGTTCTAAGTACGGTAAAATCGTGCCCAAAGGAGTCGGTTACATACAAACACTAGCGACCCTCTCCGGCTTCGCACGGCTATATTATGCATGTAATATACATATAAACCTTCCTCTTGAATCACTCTATCTATTAAAAAAACCGCATCAAAATCCGTTGCGTAGTTTTAAAGATTTAAGCATACATAGGGATATAGGGACAGAGAATGCGACTTTATTTTATACTATGTAGTGATACAGGTGAAACTAATAAAAGTGTGTTAAAAATTAGATATTACCTTTCTTTTCTTCGGCAGCGGCAGCCGCCGGTGCTGCTCCGGCTGCGGCAGGCGCCGCGCCACCTACCGGCATTGACGACAACTTCTCGCGACCTGTAGATACATAGGTGTGATGAGTGCGAGTTTTAGGGTGTAGGGAAAGGAGTGTGAGTGTGTTTGGGTGTCAGTTTAAAGTTGACAGCACGGTCTTTCAGACGAAAGATGGTGTTTAAATTGATGTTTCATCATGGTAGAAGGGATAGATTTTTGTTTCACTGTAGGTCAGATGCTTTACAGAGCTAGTTCAGGCAAGTTCTCGGAGTAGTGTATTCAAATTGTCAAAAAACAACACTCAAGTAATGTTAAGTACAATAATGAAGAAAAGTGAACATAATTAAAGAGGGAAACTAAAGGCCAAATTCTTGTAAAAAAAAAATTCATATGACATTGCAATATCTTTCCAATTGCATTTTAACTACAAAAAATACCTTTCTACCTAGCTCAAAATACCCTTTTTTGTATTGGAAAAGCAATTTGAATAATGTTGCAATGTACCGTATGGGTCATAAGTAAATGATCAGTTTGCTACAATAATACTGTCAACAAGTATTGAACTTCAGACCTTCTTCTAATGCCGGCGCCTCACATTGGCTATGTTGGCTCCAAGATATACTGTTGGATCCAACACACCAATGTGAGGATCGATCTTGGAACGTTATGCCGGCATAATAGCGACGTTACACACAAACATAAATACTTGAATTAAAAGGAATCAGTGTGATTATTATATTCAACATGTTAGCGTTGTCTTTATTTGGTCAAGTGGTATAAGCCGCCAACCGCCAACCTAGGTTCGAAACACAGGTTATGTTGCTATAATGTTCAAATAGTGCTGCACAAGATTGTAAACGTTACGGTGGGCAGAGACTTTTGACCATTGATTGTACCTAATTTAAGCATTTTATTTAAGAGAACTGGCCTTCTGATGTGAGAACTGCATTCAATTTATGTAAATGTAAACAAATGAAATCTTACTTAGTATAAAACTTACCAGCAGCGATCAGTTCCTCAACATCCTTGCCGTTGAGCTCAGCGATGACCTTCTTGAGCTTCTCACCGTCAGCCTCGATACCGACAGAGCTGAGGATCTTCTCCACGTCTGCGGCGGCGGGTGAAGCCTTACCGCCCAGCACGGCTAGCAGGTACGCGGCCACGTAACGCATTCTGGAATGTTACATAGTTCTTTAGATCCAGAAGATACAAAAAATTTTAATATTGAACATTTAAGATAGCGTTATTCATCCTAAAACTAACGAACTGAGCTTGTAAAGACCAGACAAGTCTGGGATATAGGTTTGAATACCTATTAGTGTTTTAAGGTTGGGTAAGGATGAATAACCATATCTGCTAAGGGGTAATATTCGAACTACGAATTGATTTTATAGTTTTTCGTGGGAATTTTGTTTGAATCTGCGGTAGTTACTTCGTGGCATTGTGTGTTCACTAGTTAGGTAGTATTAAGGCAGTTTTGAACTATAGAGAGAGAACAGCGTGTACAAAATTTAGGTTATATTGTATCAACAAAGTGACAATTCTGTTGAATTTTTGTATACAATTCGGTTGTTTTTATCATTGGAAATACACTTAGATAGTTATTTGATAGCGTGATCTCCAGAATGTTGAGGGTTTTTGATAAATGCACTTTGTTGGAACCGGAGTTTGGAACCAAGGGAGACCGCGCTTTTTCATCTAAGTCCATCTCACGGAATTCCCACAGAATTTCACTATAAACATATTCCACACTATCCTTGAAGTTTTCACAATAAGCACGGATAAATATTTTTCCAAAATCACTTACTTTTAAGTCGTATTGACACGAAACGTGTTTTGCCGAAAATAAAATGTTCAACTTGAACAAAGTGTCAAGACGAAAGAGGGGTGGGGAAGCGTGGCGGGAGGATGGCGACCATTTTGACTTTGACAGTGACAGATTTCTGATATTTATGGGGGGCCGCGCACTTTTGGGTTTGATTGGCCAATCCGGCAGCTTCACCGGATAAATTGGTCAGTGTGCGACCGCGACATATCTGTAACAACATTTTATTTTCTGTGGTAATCATTTCGCGGGAACTTGTTTTATGGGATATCATGGCGGGAACTTTCAAACGTTCAAAATGGTAGAGTGGGACTTAGTGGGTTTAATCATACATTTTGAAGTTTTTAATTATGATTTACTTTAAGCATGGACGATGTAAGTACAAAAAAACCAAGAAAATTAAACAAAATGTGTAATTTAGTTAGGAATTATTTAATAAATATGTTTAATAATAATATGTTTGTATTGTTTACGTTTAGTTCTTAGTTTACTAAGTAAAATATTTTTTGATTAAATACCATTTACTATTTATTATTTTTTAATATTTATTAAACATAATATCTGGAAAATAATAATAATATCATTATAATTTATAAAAAAACTGGCTACCTACCTAGTATATAATATTACTTATTTCTTTTTCATTTCATTTTCGAAGGGCTGGAATCGTCACGCAGTGTATGCCGGAAGACGGACCTCAAAATCGAGGCAGACGTCGGAAAAGGCCTGAACGACTGGCCAAGGATGCCTTCGACAACTGGCCAAGTTTGACCCAGGACCGTCAAACTTTGTCTCCTCTATACCCTTTGACCAGCTTTACGTCAGCAGGCTAGGTAAAAAATTGTAATTTAAGTAATGTATAGCCTGTGCAACGTATGGTGACTGCCGGCGGAAAGTGGAAGGGGTATGCGCAGAAGTCAATTTTTAGGTCTGTTTGGCGGGGGGACAGGAGCGAAGGGAGGGTCAGTCATCGCTCTCTGTTCCGCACACACGTCTTTAGCCGCGCTCTGTCCCGCTCCCGCACGTCTAAGTACTGTCGCGCACATAAAAATTTAACATCACTCGGTTAACATTGCAGCCGTGTAGCTAACTTTACCCAGATCGAAAATTCAACTTTATACAGAAAAACTGCTAATCATTGGTGCAGGCATAGAAATCCATGTTCGTACCTTTGTTCAGTAAATGTACAGGACAGAATTAGTTCCGTGGTTTGATATTCGCGCCAAAAACAATAGAAAATATAGATTTGACAGCAATCTGACAGTTTAAAGTGACAGTGACAGATTATCGATCAATAGAAGATCAGTAGTCATAGGTAGTTGTTTCAATAAAAGGTAATTACATTAAAAGATACCAAAAAATATGTTTATTTAATTTGAGTTCCTTATAGTAGTCTATCTATAGTTTAATAGTGTAAATTACAGTGAATAAATATACTGTATAATAGTAATAGTACCTATTTAAATGAATGTTTTTCTGGTTGGGCAAAATCATATACGGTACGTAAACAAAGTATGACGGTTTGGCTGTAATAATTCTGTGCGCGATTGTACATGCGCAAACCATCCCCACCAATTTCCGCCAGCGATCACCATTCGTTGCACTAGGTGTACCTACCTTTAACTAGTTGTCTATTCTGTTAAATCTTGTTGTGTGCTTGTCCAAATAAATGCTTTTCTTCTTTCTTAACTACCTACAATTTTTTTTATATATTAAAAAAAAGGTATCTTCGGGTAATAAGGGCAAACCTACCACCTTAATTAAAAACCAAATATTTCGTAAAAATAGGAAAATCTACGCTTTATTGTCAATCTGAAAAACATTTCATAATTGTTCATTTTCTTGTTATTTTGTCACTAATATTAAGGTAAAAGGGTACCGGCGCTCTCTCCATACAAACGTAGTCAACTGTTTCCTCCTTGGATAATGACACTAGCACAAATATTTTTGTGCTATAAAACCTATAACTGCCATGACTATGCCCCTATGTCTTGGTCTTTTTCATTTTCTAATTATCGTAGAAATTAAGATTTAAAAACAAAAAATAAAAATAAAACAAAACATAGGGGCATGGTCATAGCAGTTATAGGTTTTATGCACCAAAAATATTTGCTCTAGTGTCATTATCCAGGGAGAAAACAGTTGACAACGTTTGTAATAGTTTGTATGGAGAAAGCACCCGGTACCCTTTCCTCATAGGGGGTGAAAAAGGCAAAGTTTGTATGGGACAACGTTTGTAATAGTTTGTATGGAGAAAGCACCCGGTACTCTTTCCTCTTAGGGGGTGAAAAAGGCAAAGTTTGTATGGGTCAATGGGACAACGTGATTCCTTGGCCTATTTTCGACTTCTACGCGGACAAAGTCGCGGGCAAAAGCTAGAAATAAAATACAAAGCTAAGTTACTTTTTTGTAAAAAATAATAAAAAAAAATTTCCTCATTGTACCTATTCTATGTCCTAAAATCTTAGTTATGTATAGCTGTATAATATACGTACAGGTAAACTAAACCGTTACTAAGAACACTATGCTATGCTCTAAACCTCGTCCAGAAATACGCCATGTTTCAGGCACAATAAAAACTAAAACTGATATGGTACACACGTCGCACGCGCTCCCAATAATAGATCGGGCAAAGAATATGTTGCAAACAGAACTGCTATTATTTCTATGTAGGTATTTTTTTGAGTGCGGAGTTGTGATCCAAATATTCTGTCAAACTATTAATTAAGTTGCACCACGATCCCCTGGTTAGAGGCCCGAGTGCGGGGCGATGGTCAAACTATTTTTAACCCCCACGCAAAAACGACGGGGTGTTATGAGTACGTGTCTGTGTGTCTGTCTGTGGCATCGTAGCACCCGAACGGATGGACCGATTTTGATTTTGTTTCTTTTGTTTGAAAGGTGAATTAGTCGGGCGTGTTCTTAGCTATGTTTGATTGAAAACGGTTCAGCCGTCTATAAGTTATGAGAGATAAAAATCGGGGGTTTTTTAAATTCTAAATTTTCAAAACAGAAACAGAAACAAAAGAGATCTCAACTAACAAAAGACGATCGAAACGATTGCGATAAAACCTGCCTCTGAACTTAATCTTCTTAAAATATCGTTTAAAATTTGGATTAACAAATAGGTAGGTATTCAGTACCTAATCGTAAGGTTTTATCCCGATTTTCCCGCGAAATCGGGACTTCCGGGTGAAACTGCGGAGCACTGCTAATCACTATCACTATCACTACATAGTATAAAATAAAGTCACTTTTCGCCGTCCCTATGTCCCTATTCCCTTTGTATGCTTAGATCTTTAAAACTACGCAACGGATTTTGATGCGGTTTTTAATAGATAGAGTTATTCAAGAGGAAGGTTTATAGGTATAAAACATGCTTAATATAGCCGTGCGAAGCCGGAGCGGGTCGCTAGTGAAACTTAATTTAAAGAGTATAAAAAGTAATTGAAAGTACGTTCCCTGTACAAATTCGTACTTATAGATAGGTACCTCAGTCAAATGAAACAGCTGATAAGTTTCCAAAAAGTAATTGTTTATTCAAAATTAGGAATTTGTCTAACAAAAAACGCAAAACACATTGATAGCGCGATTCAATTTTTCCTGTGGCGCCATCTAGTTTCATGTTTGCAAAACTTAAGCTTATAACACGGTTTTTCTTAGTATTTAATTCTACATACCGCCCACCAAGGGCAAAGTTGACCTTTGGCCTTAAAAAGAAGTTGCAATACTTAGAAGTTAAAATGGACTGTATAAAAGTAAAGTAAAAAAGATGCTAAAGTAAAATGTTCCTTAAGGCTAAAATTTAACAAATTAATATTTCACAGGACATTGTGAACTATTCAGTGGCGATGGGCAGTATACATAGTTTGCATGTGGGTCGTTTAAACGAACCCGATTTGGTTTTTACAGTGACCACTCGCACAATTTGGTCTAAACCAGGATGGACGGCAATCACTCTGCCGCCGTAGAGCCAACGGCATGGAGGCATGTTATCCTCTTTTATGACCACTATGTCGCCGACCTTAGGTTGTTGTGTATTTGTCGACTTGGGGCTATACCGTTTTAAAAATTTGGTGAGGTATTCTTGAGACCATTGTCGCCAGAACGATTGGAATACACGTTGAATATGTTGCCATCTTCTCAATGAACTCACGTTTGCGGTTTCAAAGTTCTGGTCAGGCGCTGTCAAGATAGCTTCTCCAATTAGGAAGTGTCCAGGAGTGAGAACGGTTAATGTTTCTGGGTCGTCCATGACAGCGGACAGAGGGCGAGAGTTGAGGCAAGCCTCTATCTGTGAGAGGACGGTTGCCATCTCTTCGTATGTCAATGTGGAGTTGCCGATGATCCGAGCTAAGTGGTATTTCACCGACTTGACTCCGGCTTCCCACAACCCACCGAAGTTGGGAGAGTGAGGCGGTATGAAGTGCCACTCGCACTGGTTGTTTGCCAATGCTTTGGCGACTTCTGTAAGCATTTGTTTTTGCTCTGCAATACAGTGCTGTTTGAGCTCTGTTGAAGCTCCTATAAAATTCGTGCCATTGTCGCTCCAGAGATGCGAACAATGACCACGCCTGGCCACAAATCGCTTAAACGCCTGTAGAAACCCTTCTGAGGTTAAGTCGCTAACGACTTCTAAATGAATGGCTCTTGTTGCCATGCAGATAAATAAGGCGATATAGCCCTTGTAAGATTTGTGGCCCCTACCCTTGCTTGTCCTAATTTGGATCGGACCTGCGTAGTCAACGCCGCTGTTGCTAAACGCTCGTGATGGCGTGATTCTAGCAGGAGGTAGCTGACCCATCAAAGGAGATTTGGTAATGGCTGCGTTTCTAACACAGATTACGCAGTTACGATAATGTGCTTTAACCAGTTGTTTTGCACCGATTACCCAGTACCTTGTCTGAACGTGACTTAAAGTAGCTTGTGGTCCACCATGAAGAGTGTTCTTGTGGGCATCAGCTATAATAAGTCGAGCTAGCTGACACTGCTTAGCTATCAAGATGGGATGTTTCTGATTGAAGGTTAATTGATCAGATTGGTTCAATCTTCCACCTACTCTTAATAGGCCGTGTTCATCAAGATATGGAGTTAATGACCTGATTTTGGAGTTTTTTGGTAAGTCTTGTCCCTTTTTTATTTTCTTAATTTCTTCACTAAAGTTAATGGATTGACAATTTCTAATATATATGTTTAAAGCTTCGTTTAGTTCTGTAGTGTTAAGGTAAGTAGTTGTAGTTTTAGTAGTAGTTTTCTTAGACGTATTTATAAATCTCATGCAATAGGCCATTACTCGCTTCGCTTTTGTTAAGGAAGAGAATCTGTTTAGTAAATTGTCATCTTCTAAAGTAGTGCAATGAGATTTAATGGCTTCTAGCTCTGTTTCTCTAGATTTAGGTTTACTGTAGATTATAGTGTCGTTAGATAGGAATTTTGGTCCATTAAACCACATGGTATTGTTAATAAATTCAGATGAGCGTAGACCTCGCGACGCACAATCTGTAGGGTTATGCTTGGAGGTGACATGAGACCAATTTTGTGGATCTAAGTTAATTAGAATTTCCGAAACCCTGTTTGCTACAAACACACTCCACTTGCTAGGATGTTTGTTTAACCATGCGAGAACGACTTCTGAGTCAGTCCACGCGTGTAAATTGTGTTTGGTAATTGTAGGGGCTCTTGTTAGCCCTACACTATAGGTTGCAATAACACACTTGTTTGTGCTGTATAAAATATATTTTCTGATTATAAAGTAAGTAGGTATTAATGATTTATGCATGAGAACGCGCGACACTCTTGATGGTCGAACACGGACTCATTCTTGAGTAACGGGTAAACGCGCACCTCACACGTGTAATATTAAAATGATGAGGAGGCGAAAATGAACGGTTGCACCGTACATGCTCCCGAGGGCGAGATGGGATGATGATGAATGAATAATATTAATAATTCAATAAGTAATTATCACTTAGAGTCCCTAAATGATCGATTTCTCGGTTTTGGGGTGGTGCACTTATCCACTTTATTGTCCACTTTATGAAATTCTGGAATCACGGGAGAAGGGCTAGGTAGCCCCGAGGACGCCGGCAGTTCGGCCGGCACCGGCGAAGACACCGCCACTGACGGTGTGTCAGCGGGATGGGAGCCCGCTTGCTCGACCCTCACCACCGCCTGAAGAGCCGGACGCTTGTTGCCGCAGAGTCGACGTATCACGATAACCGTACCGAAAGACAATACAATCGCCAGAATGACGTATATTGCGGTATAATGGTGAATATCGTGACTGGTTACTTGAGGCAAATTTTGATTCTCTTTCAGGGTTTGAATTTCTGCCTTCATCTGTTCAAGAAGCTTGTCGGTGGAGTCATAAAGAGTCAAGTTGTCGTCAATAACAGAGTTCTGAACGCTTATATTAATGATGTGGTTGATCGGTTCAATCTTTGGTATAACGATCTTGTTATTAACGTGAAGACTATTTGAACCTTGATTGTGAGAATGAATCGTTAAATTCTCAGTTCTTATCAGGCATCCTTGTTCAATGCTGATAATTCCTGCTTTTTCCAGACGATCTGCTGACACGTGATCTTCACATAGCACCCGAATTTGACACGTGCTACAGCAAAAGTAAATGTACTTGTTTATCTCGCTGAACTCTATCCATTGATTGGTGCAAATGTTGTAGCTTAATTTACATTTTCTTGTGCTTTGCTCTGTTTGACACAAGTTCAGATCGCTCTTTAGGTCATACACTGGTCTTGGTATATAACAAAGGTACGTGTCTTTGTCGTCGCGGAGGCATGACTTGATATCGAAAGCAGACAGTGTCAAGAAGTGCTCCTTCTTAAGGTTGATAGCGACGTACTCTCCCACTGGTACAATGGTTGCTATCATGTCGTCCCCGATTACTTGTGGAATAGGTATGACTTTCATAATCTCAAATGAATCTCGAGTAACAAGAGGAAGTCGTAGTTCGAATATTAAATAGTCTTCTGTCATTCGAGTCTTTATTTTTAGAAGACGATATATATTTATAAAATCACTTTGCAGGTTATTGACAGGTAGTGAAATATCTTTTGGTAGATGAATCATAATAGTGCTCAATGTTTCTTTTAGTTGTTCAGGAGGTAGCAAATGAACGTTGAACTGTCCATGATAGACATCAGTAATCGTGTCTAATAAAGTATTCTGGATGGTTGTTAGCTTTCTTAGCATGTTACTAGCTGCGATTGCGCCCAAACTGAATTCATTCGTCATCTGATTTCTGTCCTTTTCGATTTTCCATGTATTTTCCAGTTTTTCCAAATTTAAAGATAGCTGATTTATAATTTTACTTTGTTTGTTGATTGATTTTTCAGTTCGCTTCAAAACGTTATACTCAACTTCCATTACTGAAGTTTGATTCTTGATAAGCGATAGTAAGTGTCCTTCGTTGTGTTTAATTAGGTCAATGTCTTGTTTATATTGGTCAGCAAAACGCTGGTCAAGTACTCCGAATAAACTATTGGCTAGGTAACCGACACCGTCGATAAGACCTCTCTTGCGGCGCCGGCGTGTCTCTTGTCGCGTGCTTAAATGTTGATTTAGTAGCAGGTGATTATAGTAATCTAATTCTGAGTACTCGTGTTTCAATTGTAATGAAATGACGTCACAGTGTGTATTGTCTCTGAGCTTCACACATAACTGTTGTAGGTAGTTTATGTATTTATCACATGCTATGGTGCCCTGCCAGTACGGGTTCATGTCATAATAGGTTATTATTTTCCATTCATCTCGTATTAGTAACATCTCAGCTACTCTGTCGAAGTATAGGCCTTGATTGTCTTTAAACTGGGTAGTATTGTAGTAGGAACCATGAGTCGGGGATATAGTGCTCATGAAAAATAGTAATAGAGCAGTAAGTGTAGCAAAATGGAAACCCGATTTCTTTATCTTTTTCTTTTCGTTTGATGAGTCATTGTTTGTATTTGACGTATTATTAGCTTCATCGGTTCGATTTTCGTGTACTGGAAGGATAGATAATTTTATAATTGGACGCTTGGTTAGCCCGTTCTTGGTTTTTAGTGTGACAACTCTGACGTGGCCATCAGATCCTGGGTGTAATTCGACTACGCGGCCCATGGCCCATTTCCCAGGAGGCATGTTGGCGTCATTTATCGTCACTACGTCGTTGATCTTGATGTTAGGTTGTTTATAACGCCACTTGCTTCTTGCCGTGAGTTGGCTAAGGTATTCTAAGCGCCATCGTTTCCACACGTCGTTAACAATTCTCTGAGTAAATTGCCATCTTGTACGCATGTCAGTTTCGGTTTCTAGTATACTCATGTTCTGACTCAGATTGATAAAACTTGATGGTGTGAGGAACTCTAGATCGTTGGGATCTTCCGTTAGAGGACATAGCGGTCTTGAGTTAAGTATAGCCTCTATTTGTGTCAGAACGGTGTAGAACTCTTCAAATGTGAGTTTCTGCTCTCCGATCACTCTTCGAACATGATACTTCATATTTCGGACGGCAGCCTCCCAGATCCCGCCTGCTGAAGGCCAGGATGCTGCGTTAAAATGCCATTCAATCTGCATATTCGTGATCTCGTGGATAAAATCTTGATCAAAGGTGGCCAATGTTTCCTCGAATTCTTGTTGCATGATATTACTCGCACCGACGAAATTAGTTCCGTTATCGCAATAGATATGTCGAGGGGAACCCTTTCTTGCAGCCATTCTGCGTAAGGATGCTAAAAACGCCGATGATGTGAGATCAGAGACGAGCTCGAGGTGGACTAGCTTCGTCGCCATACATACAAACACTGCAATGTAACCCTTTGTTGTCTTTATCCCGCGACCCTTGTTGGCCTTGATTAATACGTGTCCAGTAAAATCGACACCTGTATGGTAAAATGGCTTGGCTTCATTGCATCTCTGTGTCGGTAAATCTCCCATCAGCTGTGTCATCTTGCTAGGATTATGTTTGCGACATGTTACGCAAGTACGTATGCGATTTTTTACAGCGTTGTTGCCACCGATTATCCAGTATCTTTGACGGATATTAGCTGAAGTCACTCGGGCGCCGCCGTGTAGGGTAAATAAGTGTACATAATCAATAACTAAGTTTGTAAAATAACCATGTTTTGGTAGAATTATAGGGTGAATCATTTCTGAGCTCATGTTAGCCTTGTTTAATCTTCCACCAACTCTTAAGACACCTTCTTTATCGAGGTAAGGATTTAATTGCAGTATTTTACTTTTAGTAGATAGTTTATTGTTTTCTAGTAAGTTTCGTATTTCGTCGGTGAATTCCATTCGTTGTATGTACTTTATTAAAATAATTCTTGCTTCATTTATTTCTACTAGTGTCAAATAACTTTGTTTGTTTGTATATTTATGCCTCGTTTGATTGATAAATCGACGTACCCATGCTAGTACTCTGATTAGTGTTGTAAACGAGCTGTATTTTGTTAATAATAAGTCAATAAAAGTAATCTCTTGAGACACTAAATTAACTTGTTTTAGGTTCTTTACTTCTTCCTCTGTAGTAAATTTCAATTGACTTTGATAGTTTTCCTTGTTGAAAGTAGGTAGCCAAGAGGGTCCTTTCCACCACAGAGCGTGTTCCTGCAGCTGATCGACACTCATTCCACGGCTAGCACAGTCAGCTGGATTTTCTGCTGATTTTACATAACGCCACGTGTTGGAAGGCATTACATCTGTTATTTGTCGCACCCTGTTCGCGACAAACGGCTTCCACCGCCCTGGATCTCCTTGTAACCATGCGAGTACAACCATTGAATCTACCCATCCGTATGTTTTGATTGTATAGGTATTCAAACATTTTTGAACTTTTTCCATAAGTTTAGATAATAGTAAAGCACCGCAAAGCTCTAGTCTTGGTAATGTTGTAGTTTTACTTGCTGGTACTAATCTTGTCTTGCCGGCTACTAATGTGACTTTGTTGTCATTGTTAATTGTTTTGCAGTATATTACACAACTGTAGGATTTGTTAGACGAGTCACTGAACCCATGTAATTCTATCTCTTTACACTCGCCTGTAGTACTTAACCATCTGGGTATTACAAATCTATGTATCCTTTGTAGATCCTCTCTAGCACTTGCCCACTCCTTGAGAAGTTCTTCTGGTAATTTATCGTCCCATTGGATATTCAGGTTCCAAACCTTCTGAAATATGATCTTTAGTTTTGTAGATAACGGTGATAACCAGCCGAGAGGGTCGTATAATTTTGATAAATCAGACAACATGGATCGTTTGGTAGGTATTTTGTTTGTTGTTTCGAGATCTCTTGCTTTAAATTGGAATGAATCTGTAACCGGATTCCACTGCAAACCCAACGTTTTTGTTAATTCAACTTGCTTAAATTCAAAATTTTCTTGTTCGCCTTTCTCTGCTCGTGGATCTTGCAGTTCGGTTGCGTTGGAGTTCCATTTCCTTAGGTTAAAACCACCGGCTTTCAGTAACCTTATTAAATCTTGTTTAAGTAGTACTGCGGCCTTGACAGACTGTGCCCCGTGAAGAACGTCATCCATATAAAAAGAGTCTTCTAGAACTTGGATTGCTGGGCTGTTTTCAAAGTTAAACCTTTCATCTTCCGCTAATTGCTTCAAGGTCATCATAGCCAGAAACGGCGCGGCCTTGGTGCCATATGTGACTGTGCAGAGTTGATATTCTTTTAGAGTGGTTTGTGGAGAATCTCGCCATATGATTTTATGGAAAACTTGGTCTTGTTCGTTTAACCAAATAAAACGAAAATGTTTCTCAATATCGGCCGTAAATGCATAGCGGAATTGTCGCCATTTAAGCAGTAAAGATTGCAGGTCTTGCTGTAAATTTGGGCCTTTCAGCATAAGGTCATTCAAACTTTTACCAGATGATGTTTGTCTTGAGGCATTAAAAACGACTCTAAGTGCAGTAGTAGATGAGTCATTTCGCAATACGCAGTGGTGTGGTAGGTAGCAGTCGTGTGTCTGTGAACGTGACACCGCCAGTTTCATATGTCCTAATGACAAATACTCGCTAATAAATGATTTATAATTTTTGTCGATGTACTCGTTGTTTTGTAATTTCCGTTCGATTTGTTGGAATTGCGCAATTGCAGTGTGTTTCGACGATCCTAGTTGTTGTTCAAAATTCTCCTTGAATGGAATTCTAACTTCGTAAGAACCGTCTCCACGTCTTGTTGTGGTTGTTTTGTAGTAGCTCAGGCACTTGTTATCTTCTTCCGATAATGTAGGCGAGCCCGAAATATCTTCTATTTCCCAATATTTTTGTATCTCGTCGAGTTCATTAAGGATCACGTTACATTGTAGAGTTTGTACGTTGCCACACAAAATCCAACCTAAGCGAGTCTGTTGCGCTATAGGTACTGCATGATTTTCTCTTCTAATGCCATCCATGATGATGTATGAATAAACTTCTGCTCCCAACAACATATCTACTGGCCGACTGACATTGAAGTCGGGATCTGAGAGTTGAATGTTAACCAGGTGTGGCCATGCTTGTTTCTTGAATGTATAGCTTGGTAGATTTTTTATAAGAGTGGTCATGATATATACTTCTGTGTCAAATGTATAATCATTGTATATTGAAGAACAAGATATAGTAGCTATACCCTTGCAGTTGTTCTGTTTGGCCCCAATTCCTGAAATTATCCCTTTACATCTGTTTCTTGGTAATGCTAACAATTGGGCAGCATGTTCAGATATAATAGAGACTTGGGATCCTTGATCTATGAGCGCTCGCAAATTGTAATAAGATCCATCGCTTGCTCGAACCTTGACAATAGCGGTAGCCAGCAAAATTTGGCTGACGTTGGTGTTACCTTGTTGCAACACAGAATAGGTACTTTCATTATTTTGTTGTAAATTCGTGTCATCGGATATTATGTTACATGTTGGTTTATTGAATGATTGATGCATAAGTGAGTTATGAGGTTCACGACATTCTCTGCATCTTCTTGTTGATAGGCAGGGTTTGCCCTTATGATCTATAAGACAATTTAGGCATAAGTTCAGTTTTTTGACTGTCTGATGCTTCGCTTGCGGAGTCATGTTTAAGAATTTTCCACAGAAATATAGACCGTGTTTTTCTTGACATAGCGGACATATTATTTGAATTGGAGTATAAGCTCTTTGATAATTAGTTTTATTCGCAGGAAACGATTGTTTGTTTTGTTGAAATCTGTTCGGTTTGCGGTGTAGGTAATTATAGAATTTACTCGAATTATTTTTCACATTGGATGTACTTGGATTTTCAAATGCAGCTTGATTGCGTGGTACTGGTACATCGCCCGATAGGGTTCCTTGGAATTTGCCTTCCAGAAACTCCCAAAATTCTTGAAACGTGAACAGCTCCTTGGGATTCTTCAGAGACGCCCCAAATTCATCTCTTGTACTTGAGTCGAGCTTTTGTAATAAAATGTGTACGAAAAACGGGTCCCAGCTACTTGTATCCACTCCGAGGCCTTTGATAGCGTTTAAACATTCTCGAGAAGTGTCGTATACCTTCTTGATATGAGGTAGCGATACATGAGTAGCTACTGGCAGGCCTAGCAATGTTTTTAGGTGTGACGTAAAAATCCATCGCTTATGATTGTATCTATGATTTAGTAAGTCCCAACACACGTTGTAATTTTCATCGCTTATTTTCAGATGCTGTACGATGCGTTCGGCTTCTCCTCGTAGTTTAGACTTTAGGAACTGCATCTTCTGTGCCGGGGAGAGCGCAACATTGTTATGTATTGAAGTGTTGAATAGGTCTTTAAATGTCGGCCAATTTTGGTAATTGCCGTGGAAAATCGGCACCTCCATGTGCGGCGTCAAACTGCCCCTTTGCAATGTAGTATTCAATTTGCTGTTTATTGTTTTTCTTAATTCTTTGTACGTATTTTCATGTTCGGTGTAAATGCTTTCATATACTGGATCCATTTCGTCTGTTTCGGTGTCCATATCCCAATGCAGCGTATCTATTGCGTACCAACGAGATTGCAGACTGCGCATCGCGTCTTCTAAATCAAATTTTGATGTCAACGAATCAACGTCAATGTTTGCTACTGTTCTGGTAAAGGCTCTAAAATTGCTTGCTTGTTTCCGAATCATCTCGTCATACTTGCTAAATGAACCACTAGATTGTAACTTCGTTGGGGATCTTGTAGATCTCTCGTCTTCTAACTCGTCATCTTGTCTAAATCTTATGTTTTTGTTTGGTTTAAGTTGAGGCGACTTTCTACCTTCTTCTATTTCGCGGGTTGACTCTCCTGATTGCTCATACTGTGTTTCTTGACTCGTTCCAGGCTTCGAAGAGTCGTCCTCCTGTTTGCGACTTGTTTGCGGTTCTTCATCCTTTCTCATGATTAGGTTTTGGTACTGCTCATTTATCAAATATTTCGTCGATAAATACAGCTGTTCAGCTTGGTTATACTCGTCATTAGCGAAGTAGGGATGAGATCTGCTGAGTTCCATCTTGATACGGTCATCATTGCACTGAATATCTCTCCAGTACGTTTCTAAGGTTTGCAAACGCCTCTTGAAATAATCGATAGTTTTACGCTCTTTAGGGTCTTTCTTGATGTTGATCCCTAATTTTTTCAAAGCGTCAATTAGTTGAGCTTGATTCTGATATGTATCTGTATTTTCCATGTTGAAAACTTGAAATGACAAGTGAAAAAAGGAACAGTCTTACTTGTTAATACTGCCTCCCTTACTGGATTCCTTGTAATCCTGCACTGTAATCCGTTTATGTCACTTATCACTTGATATATCACTTGATAGTCACTTGATAGTCACTGGTTTCTAACCTCACGAACACACGCGGTTAGTCCACGACACGTGTAAGCTTCGCAAGGGGTCTGAAGGACCAAAAAATATAATGTAGGGGCTCTTGTTAGCCCTACACTATAGGTTGCAATAACACACTTGTTTGTGCTGTATAAAATATATTTTCTGATTATAAAGTAAGTAGGTATTAATGATTTATGCATGAGAACGCGCGACACTCTTGATGGTCGAACACGGACTCATTCTTGAGTAACGGGTAAACGCGCACCTCACACGTGTAATATTAAAATGATGAGGAGGCGAAAATGAACGGTTGCACCGTACAGTAATATTTAATAAAGTTGCGACCTCCATCAACAATTTTGTAAGTAATACTGCACCGCATAGTTCGAGTCTCGGTATAGACACTTGTTTCACGGGTGCTACTCTGGTTTTTGCAGTAACTAATGAAACGTTGACCTTGCCTTCAGAATCGACAGTTCGAATGTACACAGCTGCTGCGTAAGCCGATTTCGACGCATCACAAAAACCATGCAATTCGACTGCGCGATCGCTGCTGGAAGCGCCAACCCATCTAGGTATTCGAATTTCGCTTAGTTTGATTTGTTCCTCACGGTAAGTTAACCATTCTCTCAATAAGTTGTCTGGGACGACCTCGTCCCAGTCAATACCTGCAAGCCACAGCTTTTGTATCATTATTTTTGCTAATATTATGCTAGGTCCTACCCACCCTAGTGGGTCGTATAGACGTGCTATGTCTGATATAATCTTTCTTTTTGTTACAGGTTCCAGTAATGTTGGGAGATTCACGACGAAACGGAAATTGTCTTCACTGCGGTTAAAGGTAAGTCCCATTATTTTGATTAATTCATCTTCCTTTATTTCCTTATCCTTTCCCTTTGTCGCTACCTTGTTTATTCCTTTTCCTTTCATTGTTTTCATTAGTTCATTATTGTTGCTGTTCCATTTCTGTAGTTCAAATCCTGCTTTGCTTAGTAGTTCATTCATTTCAGTAAATAGCTTGATTCCTTCATCCACATTTTGAACCCCTGTCATGAAATCATCTACGTAAAAATCATTTAATGTTTTTTGAGCTGCCACAGGGTATTTATCACCGTGATCGTGTGCGACTTGTTGAAGTGCTTTCACGGCCAGATAAGGTGCGGAAGCTGTGCCGAACGTGACCCTGGTAAGTCGGTAATGTTGTATTTTTTCGTTAGGATTTTTTCTCCACAGGATTCTCTGGAAATCGTTATCTCTTTCATCTGTTTTCACCTGGCGGTACATTTTGACAATGTCGGCCGACAAGCAAATAGGTGACATTCTCCACTTCATGATGACGTGTCTGAGCTCTGGTTGAATTGTTGGTCCAACCATCAATTGATTGTTCAGTGACAAGTTGTTTTTTCCTTTACAGGATGCGTCGAAAACGACTCTTACTTTCGTAGTTGTCTTATCGTCCCTTACGACTGCGTGATGAGGTAAGTAAATTGCTTTTTCTGTGTCAATTTCATCTTTTGGAATAAGTTCAATATGGTTTAGTGTTATGTATTCTTCGATTACTTCTGTATATTTGCTTTTTAAAGTTTGATCTTTGTTTAATTTGTTTTCTAATGATTTCAGCCTTCTTTCTGCAATTTCTTGAGACGACGTGACCTGAGGATTTTCATTATTGAATGGAAGTCGAACGATGTATCGCCCATCAGCATCTCTACGAGTTGTTTTTGCAAAATGCTCTTCGCAATATTGTTCCTCGTTTGTGAACAATCGTTGCTTAGGCATTGGAATGTCGGTCTCAAGTTCCCAAAATTTCTTTAAGAAGTTATTGTCGTCGTTTGAGCGATCATAACAATGGAATGTATTTAGTTGAGAACTTGGATTGGCGGAATCGTTGACTACCCCAGATATGATCCACCCCAAGCTTGTTGCTTGAGCAAGTGGTGTACCTAGTGGACCCTTTTTTATGCCGTCTTGAATGATTTGCGCATGTACTTCTGCGCCCAAAAGTATGTCGACCCTATTTGGAGTGTGATACTCAGGATCGGCTAAGTTTAGGGATTGTAGTTCATCCCATTGTAAGGCTTCTACCTTTTTGCTAGGTAGAAAGGATGTGATGCACTTATTAATTACGTGTGCCTTCACAGTTATAGTAAAATAAGGATCGTGAAGAGACTTTAGTTGAATGTCAACTACGGCTTTTGACACGACGGCTGCGCCGCCACCTAAGCCTGATACCCGTCCTGTAGCTGACACCTTTTTCAGCCCTAGGTATTGCACCGTAGATTCGGTGATGAACGATGCCTGCGAGCCCTGGTCGATCAAGGCACGTAGTATGACGTTTTCTCTATTTCGAGAAGCTGCCCTGACTAGTGACGTCGCAAGTAATACCCGCTGGAGCATTATCCTACCTGACGCCACACATGAGACTAGTTGTGTCGAAGTCTCACTGGAAGAGGCAACATTCTCATCTGCATCGTTACGTTCGGTTATGTTCTCGCCCCTGGGATGCAAGAGCGAGTTGTGTGCGCGCTTGCACACGCGACATTTGACTTTACTGTGGCATTCTTTAACAGAGTGATTGCCACCCAGACAATTAAAGCACAATTTATTGTCCAATACAAATTTGCGGCGGGTGTCCACCGTTGCTTTGTGAAAAGTAGTACATTGGTTAATTTTATGATCATTTTTACAAAAGGCGCAACAGTTTGTTGCGATGTGTAATGTTTTTATCTTCGTAGTTACATTTGAAGCTTGATAAGATTTACTATTGGACTGTGTTTTTGAATCAAGGCGGTTAATTGCGGAAAATCGTTCTTTAAGGAAGCTCTCAAATAGTTGGTAAGTAGGCAATTCATCAGAAGATGTTTTAGCGGTAACGTGGAATTCCCACTGTCGCCGTGTTTCAGGGTCTAGTTTTAAATTTACAATGTGAATTACAATGACATCCCAAGCGCTAGTTTTCACACCCAAGCTTTCCAATGATGCGAGGCATTCATTGGTGGTATCTACAAGATCTTTTAATCCATTGCCAGATTCCGTTGTAAGGTTTTTCTGACTCATGAATCGTTTTAAAATATTATAGCACATCCATTTTTTGTCATTATATCTTTCATTAACAATGTCCCAGCATCGATCAAAGTTACCCTCTTCTATAGCTACATGTCTGACTAACTGTTCTGGTTCTCCCTTTAAGTATGCTTTTAAGTAATGTAGTTTCTGAACGTCATCGAAAGATTCGTTGTTTATAACAAGAGACTTAAAGAGAGATCTGAACGACGTCCACTCCTGATAGTTGCCAGAAAAGTAAGGAATATTTATTTGTGGATAGTTTGCATTTGCTTTCCTTGAAGAGTTCGAAATCGGTTCGTTAGTTTGAGCCACGCCTTTAGATTCAAATTTGTTACATAAAGTTTTAAGTTCACATTTATAATCTAAATAAAATTCTTCAACCTTATCGTAGACATCGCTAGTTACATAAGATGTGGAATTGATATCTTTAGCTGGGTAGTTTCTCATTAAATCTTTGTGTCCGGATAAAAATTCGAACCAAAGTTGTTCCAGAATTTCTAATCTACCATTAACATATTCCTTAGTAATACGGTCTTTGGGCGATTTTTTAAAATTAGTTTTTGCCTTAGTCATGCGATCAAACAGGTTTTCTTGAAAATTAATTATGTTTTCCATGTTTACAATTTTATTTTAAAATGTACTAAGTAAGAAAAATGAATTCGCAAAGTTTAAGTTTTTTTTTTTTTTTATACAAAAAGTTATGAGCCCTTTTTTACAATTTAGTAAAAATGTATGAAATTTTTTTAAGTGTTTTAAATAAAAATTTACAAAAAAACGAAGGTACGGGGAATCCATGCCCGATTTTTCATTTTTTGTAAATTATTCTAAGTTCTAATTTCTACCATGCAAAATATGCCTAAGTTTAAAATTAGCACGAAATTTTTATAAGTCCAAAAGTTACGAATTTCTTCAAAGTTAATTTCTTCTAACAAATAAGGTTGAAAGTACTTACAGTTTTCCAAGCTTTAGATTGCTCACTTTACACTATGACCACCTTCACACTGGTATGATACGCCCTGAGGGAGGGAAGTCCTGACTTCCCTTCCACCTCAGGATCCTGCACTGCACCGTCCAGGTGATGCTTCAGCACCGCCACGGACCTCGTTCCGCGTCACTGCTGATGCTGCTTCGCTGATGATGGGCGGGCGCCGCCCACCGTGACCTGACCAGCGTCTTCCACCGAAGACACGGTCTGAAGCTGACCGTAGCTGCACTTTGCTTCGGTCGGCTCCTGTTACTTGCGTTTGCGACAGCGATCCACTGTCCGCAAGTATAAGTACCAAAAACGCTGTTCGCGGTTGACATCCGGCTCGAAGGACCATGTACAAATTCGTACTTATAGATAGGTACCTCAGTCAAATGAAACAGCTGATAAGTTTCCAAAAAGTAATTGTTTATTCAAAATTAGGAATTTGTTTAACAAAAAACGCAAAACACATTGATAGCGCGATTCAATTTTTCCTGTGGCGCCATCTAGTTTCATGTTTGCAAAACTTAAGCTTATAACACGGTTTTTCTTAGTATTTAATTCTACATTCCCTTTCCAGTAAAAAACGCCGGTTTCTAAATAATGTAAGAAAGTACGTAAATTGGTAAGAAAGTTAATGAATTATTCGCTATTTACCCACCTAATTTCACAGGAAATCCAGGCCTCGTGTCTCTTAAGGTCGGCAAATAATGGAAACAGACTAAATTCATCAACAAACAGACATTAACAGCAATCAAATGTGATGTGTTTGTCTTACCAAATAGGAAAGCTAGTGGCTTTCGGTTACACTGGCAAGGATGAACGCGGTCAGAAAATAAACTAATGTGCTTTCATGGATATTTTAAACAAGTATTTAATTGCTCCATAAATGGCGCTATTTAAACTCGATTGTTTTATTTTATTTACTAAACAATGAAACACTTAACCACATCTTTTGTTCTGTGTTTTTCGTTCATAAGAAAAGGAAGATTTTGGCAGATGTTCAGATTTTTTTCTGGATTCAGTGATAGCTAACAAAAAAAATATATATCTGGTCGTAGACATCTTTAAGTTTGTAGGCGTTTACTCTTTAAGAATTTTTTTTTTTTTCCAGTTATGGCTTCGCACAGTTTGTGCATATAGCCAGTATCAAGTAATATTTTGCATCAAGTTATGGATGGCCCGATTTACAGAAATCGGGCTCAAAGTGTTTCAAGATGGTCAAGTCGTCAAGTCACAGTTTGTCAAGTCCGGGGTCATAGTAAAGCGGTGGCTACTTTACTATAACCTTGTAGGAGATTTTGGAGGCAACGAGAAAAGTCCATGTTTGACACTGATTTTTACTTTCACTACACTTGTGCACTTTCACGGAACTAAATTAGATAACTTTCCACCAGAATTATACAATTTAACTCGGTTTACAACTAAGTTTCGTGTAAATAAAACTGCAGCACGACATGTTGTTGGCTCGTTCCCGCCAAAAAAAAAAAACCTCTTTAAGAATTGGTTTTTTTAAATGACCCCGGTGTGAAAAGTTCCAAACATGCAACCTTTTTAAAATGAATTTAACAAAGAGTTCCAAAATAAACCTGTTTAAGTTAAGAGTTAACAAAGAGTTCCAAAATACATTCAACCTTTTTAACTTATGCGTTTTTTTTTCTTTATCCGATCAGCTCTGTGATCGAACTTATCGAAGAGTTCCAAAACCATACTTAAATTTTTTAAGTTCTTTGTCCTGTATTAATAACGATGTTAGCACTTCCACATGCGTTCATATAGATCCCAACCTCAGTCTACCTAGCTGCCTACACAACACAATAATAATGAAATTACCTAACCTTATAAATAGAAGTGCTGTCTAACTTTTGTAATTGAAGAACAGAGAACTTACAGCCCGATGTTTGTTCCAATTTAACGTTTAGTTAAGAAAACAAATAACTGTTTAGGCATCGTTCAAACTGGTTCAAATTCTTCTTTCTGCAAATTACCCCTTCCCCTCCCTCTCACCAGCCAGAGCCAAGATTGGTTAAAACAATTTTTCGCGAAAATCTAAATTTGCCCATATCTTTTTATTGTGTTGTCTCTGGACCTTGATTTTTATACACCTAATATGGACTATAGACCTCAGTATCTGGTATAAGTTTCAACTTGCTAGGTTCACCCGTTCCTGAAAAATTCGGTGGTGACACACGGACAGACAAACGGACAAGAGAGTGATCTTATAACGGTTACTTTTTTTACCTTTTAAGGTACGGAACCCTAAAATAGGAAAAATGAGCCAAAGGTTGTTTCCACGTTAATTATATGGAACCAATAAATTTTACCAATGACAGATGATCAACTGTTTCCTTCGTTATTTTTTTCGAAGTGCTTGCTCTGTTAATTACTCTATGTCCATCTACACAGAACTCGTCACAGTTGATTTTATTGAGCAGTCTGCGCGTACGCATGTCAATATACATTCGTTCACACCTGAAATATATTGAATTTCGAATTTATTAAATACGATATTGTTATATTGTGATAATTGTGAACCGTGTTCGAACGTTGAATCAGTGTTGCTCATGACCAGCTATTTCTGTGCGAGCCAGTTGTGAAATAGTGATTTATGGATTGGATATCGGAATGGATTGTTTGAGATTTGCGTTTAGGACAGTATTTCTGAATAGGTAAGAGAGTAAATAGTCGACTGTGTTCTGAAGAATGAAATCAATACGTTAATAAGTGGTATAGGTACCTACTCTCTACCGTTAGAGGGTGAAAAAGGGGTGAAAAGTTTGTATGGGACAAAGTGATTCCTTGGACCAATCTACTTCAAATTTTCCATACACATTCTTTAACATAATTAATGGATGACTTGTTTCGTATTTTATGGAAATTCATCTCCTTACGGGGTTAAAAAACGATAGAGAGTGAATTTGGGGGTGATTTGCTTCGAAGTTGATATCAATACTCCTTAGTGTTTTTGGTTTAAATTACATTTAATTTTGACACATGTTCGAAAATCAATCTGATTTTCAGTCAACAAAAAAAATCCTATAAGACTATTTGACTTCGCCACGGACGGTAGTCATTTATTACATTTCTCAGGTAGGTACTAAAGTGCCATAACAGCATGAATTTAAGTTTTAGTGTTTATTAAATAATTTAGTTAAAACCAATATTAATTGGGCTAGTGTACTAGTCCCTACCAAAGTATCCCTCTGGTGGGGAAGAGTGGAATTTTTTCCACCTATCTCTACCGTTGAGCTACTAGTAGGGACAGTTAGAATAAAAGTTCCACTTTTACAAACCGATATGTTGAGAACTACCTCCTTTTTTGAAGTCGGTTCATAACAATAATAAGTACTGTCAGTTACAAAAAAAATTTATTAAGTAAAAGAGGAATGTGAAAAAAATTAAAGTCCACGAAAGTCAATTCTTGGCTACGGTTTCAATGTTTAATAGGCCAGTAACCTAAGTTTGATTAAGTAGGCCGCTGGTTTCTTCCTCTCAGTGGGATCACCGCGTTAATCATTAAGGTAGGGGTAAACACAAAAGATCCCATTGGGTCGAAGTGTTGCTGGCTATTTGTCAGCCCCAAATATATAACATAAGATAAGATAAGTAGGCCGCTGCAGACGAAATATGATTCGGTGGAGTTTTAATTTAGTATTGGGTCCTAAAACAGTCTATGGAGCATCTACTCCAATGTGGTTGAATGCTGCCGTCGCTGTAGCAAGTAATTGGTGTGACTTCTTCTTCGTATCGATAGCACTAATTAAAGGGGAAATGATTAGGTAGGGTCAGATCCGGCTGCTCCGGTATGCTGCCAGGTCTTAGGTTTAGGTTTAAAGATATTTATTCTCATAAGACAATAGTCACTTAAAATGAGATACAAACATAAAAATGGGTAGTTAAATATTCACCTCTGACGTGTTTAAGTAGGTAGTTAAAAAAAAAAAAGAAACACTATCCGATTCTTTAATATCATCAGGCAGATCGTTGTATAGCCGCACTCCTTCAGATTCTATTAGTTCTCTTCCCATATGTAGTTCTATGTGATCTTTCTACAAATTTATTTTTGTTTCTTAATCGTTGTGTTTTTAGGTTTTGTCTGAGTTTTATATTAGAACTTAGATTATTGGATGCTATATTCTTCTTTCTTTTTTGGCGTTGTTATCATCTGACATTTTGTCAGCCAACGTAGTACAGCTACTACTGTTTTCCAACTCTAGTTCTATAAACGGAATGTATACAAAATTACTTGATCGGAACCAGTTCCATACAAGTGAATTAAAAGCCTCGTACTGAACTAGTTCCGAAACTTCGGTTCTATAGACGGCCGAAGCGCTGTTACCTACGGGCAATAAGGCTCATATAAGGTAAATATAAATATAAAAAAACCTTTCCTGGTGTAAATAAAATGTATGGTCACCCTGGTGCCAAACTAAAAAAAAAGTTGCCTATTTCATTGAGATTCTGAAAAGGTATAATATGTAGTATTACCAGTATTTAATACCAAATTAATTTCTAATAAAATGAGCAAAGGCATGCTTTTTGTTTTAAATACCTTTATATTTGTAACTAAATAAACAAGAAAATAAACATGGATAAATGTTTTTCAGATTGAAAATATTTATAGCAAATATTTACCAAATTACCTATTTTTAAGAGGAAAGGGTACCGGGGGCTTTCTCCATACAAACTATTACAAACGTAGTCGACTGTTTTCTCCCTGGATAATGACACTAGAGCAAATATTTTTGGTGCATAAAACTTATAACTGCCATGACCATGCCCCTATTTTTTGTTTTTTCTTATTTTTTGATTTTTTTTATTTTAATTTCTATGATAATTACAAAATGAAAAAAACCAAAACATAGGGGCATAGTCATGGCAGTTATAGGTTTTATGACACAAAAATATTAGTGCTAGTGTCATTATCCGGGAAGGAAACAGTCGACTACGTTTGTATGGAGAGCGCGCAGGTACCTACCCTTTCACCTTAAGTAGTTTTTTCTATTTTTACGAAATAAAATAGTTTTTAATTAAGATGTCAGGTGGCCCACCACAGGTACATTAGGGCTGGACGGACATGATATAATAAGAGGTGCAAACAAAATATTATTGGTTTTTTTTTACGCAGAATAGGCTCGCATTTGACAAGCACACGTGCTAGTGTTTAATAAATTTTTTTTGACGTGATAACGTCTTATAAGTTGATGAACATCATATGCACTCACAAAAAAGAGTCACGTTCTTCACATGGTATAGGTAACCATATCAACGTATTTGTATCAATATTTTCTTATGACATTATCACTTAAAATTATTGTCCGTAAACCAACTTTACAGACAAATGTTTTCTTTCTAAATGTGTGTGTTGGTCCATATGTCTATTAAGATACGGCATAGTGAGCCTAGACCATTAAACAAGCAATTACCATCAATCTAGATACGGTATATTGTGTAAAAGCAGTTAAAACACAAGATTTATCAACCCGGTATGTAGCCAACACGACTATCATCAAAGCAATTTGTGACAATATTTCATAAAACAAGATCATTATTTTTTATTATAAACGTGAAAGTTTGTATGTATGGATGTCTGGATGTATGTATGGATGTATGGATGTTTGTTCCTCTTTAACGTAAAAACTACTGAATGGATTTTAATGAAACTTTACAATGATGATGATGATGATGATGTCTCTCTTAGCCGATTTCGGCCACAGCGACTGTTCAAAGACTATATCCATGTGAGAACATCTGATCATGACAATGCCGGACTTTGCTGATCAGCCCGTCGACGATGCGCTCGTTCATGACTGGCGTACCCGACCTTGGCACAAAATGTTTTGCCGCATATCGGGCACGTCAGCACACCGTTCACAAAATTGTAAGGTATGGCCGATGGTGGTCTGGCCTTTAAAGCGTCACGTTTGAGATCCAAATCAACACGACGTTCTGACTCAAAATCAGACACATATTGATTTATAAGACGCCTCCATTCTGGTCTTTTGGCTGCTTTCTCTTCCCAACGAGAGGGCTCGATTTTACATCTTTTCATGTGTCTTTTCAGAACATCCTTGTATCTCAAGTATTGCCCTCCTGGTTTGCGCTTACCATTTAGGAGTTCCGAAAAGAAGATGCGCTTCGCTATCCTCTCGTCTGACATCCGTGACACATGCCCACTCCAACGTAACTGGCGCCTCATGAGGTAGGCCTCGATACCTGCGACATTTGCTCGTCGCAGAACATTCGTGTTCCGAACCCGGTCCGACCAACGAATGTTCATTATGTCTCGTAAGCACTTTAAATGAAACCTGTCGAGCGCCTTAATATGTTTTCGGTACAGAACCCATGTCTCAGACGCATAAAGAAGATTTGGCAGGACTATAGACATGTAAACCTTAACTTTTGTAGCAAGTTTAATATCATGTGACCGAAACACTTTAGAGCGTAACTTGCCGAAAGCAGCAGCGGCAGCACCAATCCTGCTATTTATTTCCGTTTCGAGATCACACTTTGATGTTATATTACTGCCGAGATATTTAAACTTATCCACTTGATTAAGGGTATTTTCTCTAAGGCATACACCAAATCGCGCATTTTCACATGCACCAGCCTCCATCACTTCAGTCTTTTTGATGTTTATTCTAAGTCCAAATTTTATACATGCATCGTCAAGTGCAGTCATCAGATTTTGCAAGCCGGACGCAGAATCCGATACAAAGCATAAGTCGTCGGCATACATAATCTCTGTTATAGTGGCAGTAGAGATTTTAGTATTTGCCCTGAGCCTAGCTAGGTTAAACAACCCACCGTCCATGCGAAATCGAATCCGAACACCTTCAGGTAAATTTTGCAAGGCTTCACGAACAGCAGTAGCAAAATATAGGGCGAATAAGGTCGGTGCCAAGACGCACCCTTGCTTAACGCCACAAGTGACAGGGAAACAATCCGATTGTTCGCCATTTGCTGTAACACAACAGGTCATATCGTCGTGAAGAAGTCTAAGAAGCCTTACAAATTTGTCAGGACATCCCAGTTTAGCGAGAATCAGCCAAAGAGCATTACGAGGGACACTGTCGAATGCCTTTTCAAGATCGACGAAACACAGATATAGTGATTGTCCTTGTTCTCTGCTCTTCTCGATAATTTGTCGGACTGAGAAGATGGCTTCGCAGGTCCCTCTCTCCGGTCGAAAACCAAACTGGGATTCCGGCAAGATTGCCTCCGATAAACCGACCAAGCGGTTCAGCAAAATTCTAGCCAAGATTTTTCCAGGAACCGATAGAAGTGATATACCCCGATATGAATTGCAATCGGAACGATCGCCTTTGCCTTTATACAGTGAACATATGCGAGAGATCTTGAAGCATTTAGGTACTTTTTCCTCGGTCCACATGCGCAAAAACAATTTCCACAGAACACCATGCAATTCATCGCCCCCATACTTCAGCATTTCCCCAGAGATGTCATCAACGCCTACCGATTTCTTGTTCTGCTGTTGTTTGATGGCAGTAACAACCTCATCCTGTGTTATAGGCTCGATTAATTCTTCACACTGTGGATTTTCAGGAAGCGACTTTAAAAATTCCAGGTCTGCAGAACGGTCAACATTCAGAAGGCCGCTGAAATGCCCAGCCCAACGTTTCAAGACATCATCTTTACTGGTCAAAGGTGTTCCATCAATCGTTTTTAGAGGCACTTTAGTGTGACTGGCGGTACCTGTTATTCGACGTACTTCGTTGTAAAATGCACTTAGCTGTTTCGTATCTGCAAGCCATTGCAAGAAAGTAGCTTTCTCCTGCCACCATTTATCTTTGGCGTCTCTTGTTAACTTCCTAATTTTAATGTTGCTCTCCTGGATTTGTGTCGAGATGTTGATGTTGCAGTTGTTACTCTTTGCTCTATTAAGCAAATCGCGATGACTTTTTAGTAGAGATGAAAATACTTGGTCATTCTCATCAAACCAATCTTCGTGCTTGTGAGCTTTGCGGCCCAGAACACTCGTACTTATGGTGGTAATCAGAGAGGAAACCGCTTGCCAAGCAGTCTCAAGATCGTGATTCTCATTGTCACACAATTCCAGCGCTTGGTTAAGAGCCTGAACGTACGTCTCTCTTTTGCCAATGTTCTGAAGGTCACCAACTGCAGTACGTAAAGGTTTTACAGCAGTTCTTCGTCTAGGAAAGTGAAGACGAAGTCTCAGTTGGGTAATTACAAGTTGGTGATCTGTCCAACAGTTGGCCCCGCGCATAACACGCGTTATTTGCACCTGAGATAAGTCCCGGCGTCTTACTATGGCATAATCAATGAGGTGCCAGTGCTTCGACCTGGGATGCATCCAGGTTGCCTTATGTGTAGTGGGAAGTCGGAAAAAGGTATTAGTTATTGACAGCCCAAATTGAGCACAAAAACTAAGCAAAAGGTGTCCATTGCCGTTCATTTTTCCGATACCGTGCCTTCCGATTGTATTTGACCATGCATCATAGTCGCGGCCGACTCTCGCGTTAAAGTCCCCAAGCAACAAAATTTGTTCTCGGGGGCGAATCTTTGTGATGGTTTGTGCTAGCTCTTCGTAAAATCTATCTTTAATTTCGTCACTTTTGTCTAATGTCGGTGCATAAACACTTATCACATTCAGATAGTTGTTATTTTCTAAATGAAGACGCAAAGTTATAATGCGGTCTGATAAGTATACCGGACACTCCACCATCTTTCCAGCCAATTCGTTTTTGATAGCAAAGCCAACCCCCGAACGCCTTGGTTCATGCAAAGCAGTACCCTTCCAGAAGAAGGAGTAACCAGCACCATGCTCAACCAACTCTCCTTCGTCAGCTAGATGTGTTTCACTCAGGGCAGCTATGTCAATGTTGTAACGGCGTAGCTCTCTTGCCACTACAGAATATAGCTTATACATCAGAATAGAACATAGGCTATAATTTATAAAGATATTGTGTGAATTGTCTTAAATATAACGAAAAATGTCGAAAAATTGACAGATGTAAAGGTGACAGATGTCAAAGTGACAGATGTCAAAGTGACAGATGTCAGAGTGACAGATGTCAGAGTGACAGATGTCAGAGTGACAGATGTCAGAGTGACAGATGTCAAAGTGACATTCGAAGGACGTCAAAGTGACATTCGACAGACGTCAAAGTGACATTCGACAGACGTCAAAGTGACATTCTAGAGACGTCAAAGTGACATTCTAGAGACGTCAAAGTGACATTCGACAGACGTCAAAGTGACATTCGACAGACGTCAAAGTGACATTCGACAGACGTCAAAGTGACATTCGACAGACGTCAAAGTGACATTCGAGAGACGTCAAAGTGACATTCGACAGACGTCAAAGTGACATTCGACAGACGTCAAAGTGACAGATGTCAAAGTGACCGATGTTAAAGTGACAGATGTCAAAGTGACAGATGTCAAAGTGACAGACGTCAAGGTGACAGATGTCAAAGTGACAAACGTCAAAGTGACAGATGTCAAAGTGACAGACGTCAAAGTGACATTTAACAGATGTCAAACTGTGTCAATTTGACATCTGTGAAATTGCTCAGCGTTTTTCGTCATATATTTTCACTGGATCGGGACTAACGCGGGTGAAACCGCGGGGCGCAGCTAGTATTTCATAAAACAAGATCATTATTTTTCTAATTATTCGGAATCCTAGCGGAAAATCACTTCATAGGTATTGTTTTTTCTTAGTTTGTTAAGAGCTAGGTTGTCTGATCTACCTACGCTTTATTAAAACTCAAAACTCTGTGTTCATATCATACAATTTGCATGAAATCACTTAGAAGCGTTTTAAAAACTAAGTTAGGATGAGTGCCTTTAGAACGCATAAGAAATTCATGGTTTTTTGGGCTCACAAATGTCAAGATTACAAATATTTGGAGGTATTAGTTAGGTTAGGTTAGGCCTAATTAAAACTCAAAACTCTTTGTTCATTTGGTATCATAAAATTTGCATGAAATCACATAAAAGCGTTTTAAAAACTAAGTTAGGATGTGTGCCTTCAGAAAGCACAAGAAATTCATGTTTTTTTTTGTTATCATGTTCACAATGTCAAGATTACAAATATTTGAAGGTATTAGGTATTTAAAATGGAGAAATTAAAAACACATCCATGGGTTCTTATCATTAGGGTACGACGAAGTATCATAGTACGACTACCGCACAAATTTATGCTTTACAATTTTTTTACCTAGCCCAAATATATTGCCTTATAATAAGTCCATGATATCCCACTGCTGGGCAAAGGTCTCTATCTTCTTCCACCTATCACAGTCTTCTGCTATGGAAGTCCACTCTTCTATGAGAAGTCTAATTTATCCTGTCATCATCACCTAGGCCGCATTAGGCCGCATCGTCACCTACCATCAGGCAGGTGTGATAGTGGTCAAACGCTGACCTATCATTTGTAAAAAAAAACCATCTTTTGTGACTATCTCAAACGTTTGCAGTTAGGAGCCCTTTTGATCAAGTTAGTTTAATTCGGAATGACAATGAAAGCATGGTTGATCCTTAATGGTTCCATCTAACTAACCGATACTCTCAACAGACTAAGGAAGTCCAAGGAAGATAAAAACAAAAGACGATCTAAAAATTGTAGTTTGTAAGATTTCTGACTATGTTTATTTCCTACATTTAATAAATTATTCTTTGTTTATTTCTTTGATTATTTTTTAAATTGGATCTAGTTTAGTAATGAAAAACTTGCATATGGATTAATTTATAATTGAATTGTATTTTAATGTAATATAATCTGAAATAAATGAATTAGGTATTTTTATTATTATATTAAAAAAAAACAAAAGGCGATCGAAGACAAAAACTATCAACAACAGCGACATAAAATGGCATAACGTTCGTGGGGCCAAACAAGAGAGAAAAAAAAAAAAAAACAGCGACATAATGGCATGTAACTGTCAAAGTGACAGCTGTCAAACTTACAACAGCATTGGGTACCTTTATCTAAATGGAAGGCTTGCATATAACACCCAGACCAGAAATAATTATGAAAACTAATGTTTTGTTTCGCGTCATAGACTTCGTCATATTAATAACTAGCGACCCGCCCGCCCCGGCTTCGCACGGCTATATTATGCATGTATTATACATATAAACCTTCCTCTTGAATCACTCTATCTATTAAAAAACACCGCATCAAAATCCGTTGTGTAGTTTCAAAGATTTAAGCATACAAAGGGATATAGGGACAGAAAAAGCGACTTTGTTTTATACTACGAGTATGTAGTGATTGTAAACTTAAATTTCCTATAATATATAGGTATAAGTACATTTTAACTATCACAAGTTATCGGCCTTTTTATAACCCTAGATCTCTTCCCCACTTTATAAAAACCTCATGAATCTTGATAACACATCTAATATCATAGACAAAAGATATTTTCCGAGGAGCCACATCCAGATTTATAGACACAAAAGCCGTTCTAAATTACCTCATTTGGGTGGTTTGGTCGGGTCTAGAGTTAAGTAACAAAATCTTTACGAAATTCGAAGGCAAAAATAAGGTTTCCATCCGTGACTAGCGGTTTTGGGAAAATTACAGCTCAATTTTGACGAATCATGGTTTCTATGGACAGGGCCGTTGGGAGTATTGAATTTCAGGGATAGAATATAGACAGGGTAAATTTTTCCGATAAGCAGCAATACTAAACTTGGTAAGATTTGTAATAAGAGTTTTGGGGACTGGTAGGTACCTATTGATAATATTTTTTTTACCAAAAAATGAGTAGGTACACAAAAAATGTATACCCACTTACACACATATTTCGCTTCGTTGTCTTTCTCAATTGAATATCGGACTAAGAAATGGAACTTGTCTGTCAATTTTTCTGTGAAGAAATTCTGTTCATCGCTCAGAAGTCCGAAGATCCTCATCAGATCCTCACAAGATTTAGGGAACTAGAAATAGAAGTTACTACTATTTTAAAAATTAAAAAATAGTTAAAAAATGAATTTCTTATTAGTACGATATGAACATTATGTAGGTAAAAAAAACAGCGCACTCCGGGAGTGCAGGCAGAAGTGAAAACAATAAACTTGTTATTTCTCATAGAATATTTCTTGAAACGATCTGCTACTGCCATCTTTTAGCACTCACTTAAACAAATATAGTTTATTTTTTATTCGCTAGATGGCAGTAAAAAATTTAAATCAGCGCCATCTACATTCGAATAGCGGTCTTTCTAGAAACTAAGTTTATCAATTTGTGTAATAGATGGCAGTATAAGTTAAACAAAAAGACTAACACAAATAAAATCTCATCTGTCGCGTCAAATCTCATCTGTCGCGTCAAAATCTGTCGCGAGAACGACTGAAAATGCTCACCCACAAAAGTGCCCAACGCGCCATAAGAAGTTTTCACTTCAAAAAATCACACGAGTTGTGAAACCTTTATTTATTTTGAAGTTAGTTATAAATGCAAAACTAAATCACTTTCCCAAGTAAAATATTCTTTCCATCCACAAAATCTTATCCCAATTCTCAAGAATGCTTCAATAAAAAACATATTGTGGTCCGTCCCAAAGTTTACCAAAAGAAAATTGACCATACATCAAGCAATCCATCAAATCCGGCCCTGTCCCTTCTTCAGTAAAACCGAGTGTTAAACAAAATATCCACTCTTATTACACCATTTTATTATCAGAAATGCTGATAAATAGTTTTTAGAAGCGAAGCCAGTGCCCTCGGTATAAATCTTGGACTGGGCTTGCCACGTAGCTGTAACGTCATTGTTGCTAGGTTAAACGTGGGGGCACAGAATTGGCTGGGAGCAGAGAGAGGGCTCAAAGAAGTGAATTTATCTACACTAATATTATAAAGAGAAAATATTTTATTGTTTGTTCGTTTGTAACGAATAGTCTCCGAAACTACTGGACCGATTTTATTGAAACTTGGTATGAGGATACATTGAAATTACAAGCAAATGAGACCAAAGCTTGTTCATTTTATGTAAGTACGAGACAGTCTTAAATTGACAGATTGTTGAGCTAACAGTTGGTTGTATCCATAGAAAAAACTCGACCATGCTTATGTACATGTTGTAGTGGACGAAATGCTTTGTCGATTCTAAGCTCATCCATACCTAAGTGGAAAAAAGAGAGAATAGGTATTTTTTCAGCATTACAAATTCGAAAATTCAGAAAAAAAAAACACTATGTGAGTTGTTTTTCTGAATTTTCGAATTGCACAAATCATTTTTTTTACTAAGCAATTTTAGTCAAGACCATAGGTATTTCCGTTTGGCCCATAAGTATATTATGCATCTTTTAAGGAGATAAAACCTCTCTTGTTGTTGAAATCGCTTCTTCTCTAGCCCGACTCGCACCAACTGCGAAAGTTGCGTGGGCGCGTGACGTTTCACATCAAAGCTCAATGATTTAATTTTACAATTCACAACGTAACGAGATAAAAGATAGGTCATTAACTGTTTGTTTAAACATTGAATGTTAGTTTTTATGTGTCGCTCCTATAAATTATGATAAGCATACTTCTTTGCATCCGGTTTATTTTGAAGCTTTGGTGTGGAGTTGGTTGGTTTAGTGGCATTCGCCGTATCTCAGAAGGGGTTAAGCAATGTTAGACAGTCTTAAATTAACTAAATTAGATGGTTGTCCGATTGACAATAAGTATACTTCAAAGTCAAAGTCAAAATCACAGACATGGATATAAAATGTTTTATTCATTAAGATTCATGCAATGAATTTCATCACTTACTTCGTCTTATAACTATTGAAATCAAAAACCATATCTTACTTACCCCAGTTGGCGGTGGATATCTTTTCTAGTATTTTCTAGTTTTACGTTCTTTATAAAGGCTGCTGTGGTTCGAATTGAATGAGCAGCGCTTACAACTATATACATAAAGTGCTGACTAGCGTGAGTGTACTTTAAATGGCTACGCATACAGCGTGCCATATATCTGAATCGCAAGCCTAAGTAACAAAATTGATACTGATACAGTAAAGTAAGTCAACAAAATGAGTAAAATTGGTACAGAATTTCGTTGATTTCTGTTATTTTTATTAAATAAAATAGTGATAATTTAAGAAACTTCAAAATAAACTTCAGTTTTCATGTCACTTTTGTGTTGTAGGTACAAATCAAGTGTTTTATATAATCTATCTAATTAGCGTACTTACCTACTTAACTTTTGTGATATAACGGGGTTTTCCTGGGTTTAGACTGAACGAGTTTTCTCTCAGAACAACCCCATTATAAAGAAGCCAGACCGCTAACTATATTATTAAAAGTATAATATTGGAGACTCACCTTACAGTAGGATATGGATAGGTTCCTAAAAGGGATACACAAAAGAAAATCCAGTTTCCATACAAAGAGATAAAATAACTTTATTGCCTACCAAAATTATATAAAGCAAAATATAAAGTTTCCTATCTCGGTGAACCTCAAGGAGCGGCTGACTGTGCCTTCGCTTGATCACCTATGAATGCCCTGTTGTTGTGTGACTTAATAAGCAACCAGATGTTCGGTTCAGGGATCCATAAGCGATCAGTCGCAGACACTGTTAAAGACCGACCACTGTCGAACATTAAAAGTACAAGTTCTCGTTCAAATTTGGATATTAACTTAACTATTCAATTAACACCTTAAGCCTTGGGCTTATATTTAAATCCTATTTAAAATCATTTTGCAAACCGAATTATATTCACCATTCTGAGTACAGTTAGTTAATATGAAAAGATGGTACCTCCATATGTTGATAGCGGTGACTCCGTACAAACCATGTGCTTCTACGGGTTAAGTTCTCATGTCAAATTAGGTTAAACAAATGGTAGAGGGTGGAGATCCACTCAACACAACCTCTGGTAAAAAGCATAAGGTAATGCGGACAGGCACATGTCCTTTTATGTGATTTAGATTTGTCTAGGTCATAAGAAAAAACCTGAAATAAAACAGAACAAATATTGCAACCTGGTGCGGACACTATTAGGCTCTTAATCCTTTAGTTCGAGAGCTGCTAGGCATCAGGAGATGCATTCGAAGACACTACATCGGCATAGCCACGTGTACACCTTTGCCGATAGACGAACTACAATATCTAAGAATTTAGAAAACATCTTACCGAGAAAATTCCCTGATTAGCGCATAATATTTATGTTGTTGGCTCAAGTTATAAAACGAGCTTTAAGGCAGCGCTTGCGCCTCCACAACCTTCGAATTCCTTTCAAAATATATCTAGTCATCTTTTTTTTTTTTTTTTTTCTCTCTTGTTTGGCCCCACGAAATCTAGTCATCTTGCTCCTGCGACTCAAGATCAAAAGAAAGCCAATATCACAGCATCCCAAACTCCCTAAATATTTTCCCTAACACGAACATCGTTTGCAAAACATTTTCTCTAATTCCGAACACTATTATCACTCTATGCGTGTTCCTGTTATTTGTTTACATTTCTACATTTTGATAACCCTAAAATAAATGAAGTCCTTCTGAAATATCCTTACTAATTTATTGTAAACTTGAAATCTGTCATCATTTACAATGTGAAACTCCCCGATTTTGGGTAAATATCAAAACGCGTCAACACTCTAAGTCTAATGTCATTTCAATTTTTTCTTAGACAGTTTGGCAACATGCGACCTTACATATAGCCAGTGACAAACAAAGTTGACAAAAAATTATAATTCAAACTAGTAGAATAAAAATACTACGTTACAGTGAGTCCAAAGCTTAAAGTTAAAGGGTGATAAAAATAGTATAGAATGAAAAAGTAAATTAATATAAATTCAACTTACTGATACACACGAAAAGCCCCGTATTTTAACTCCGAAAATGTGTGAAAATCTTGTAAGATTGAAACATATAAATTTATAATAGATCGCCTTAAATTAATCTTAAAATATGAATTAATGACTAGACATTTGTCATGTTGTGCAAAACCGTGGTTTCGCGTTTGTGTACACAAAAACCGTTTGACATAATTAAGTGTTGCCATTTCTCAGCCCACTTGTTGATTTTAATAAAATATTATTTTAACGTAAAATATACAGGTTTTTAAAGTAATACAAAATCAAAATCAGTTCATCCGTTTGGGAGCTACGACGCCACAGACAGACAGACACACAGGCACGTCAAACTTATAACACCCCTCTTTCTGCGTCGGGGATTAAAAATTAAAGTAGGTGGATAACTTCAGGGGCATTTTTTAAATAAAATTGAAATTATGTTTATTCAAACTAACTAAGGGCGGCTTGCAAGAGATTGAGATTTAACATAATATTTATTTGAATACATTTTTACATTCCTACCTAACCTAAAATTAAATCCTATCTCAATAACCTCAGGTTGATTTTCTTAAATCAGTTTGTCACTTTAACAATTGGTTCATTATGTTTATGGTTTTAATAGTAGTTTACCACACAAGGTATGTAAGCGAGCTATTACAGAACAAGATCCAATATGGCGCCCGTGGGAGCGCAGCTCGCAAAGGGCGCTATGGATCGAGTGCACCCGAGATATTTAGACGCACGAGCGAGCGAGGGTGAATATAGTTCGAGGGTGTAATAGCTACTTACAACCGAGGTAGGTATACTACTTTACATCATTCATGTGAGGTAAATAAAACATTTTTGTACGACATCTTCGGCTTCAAAGATGACAGAAATCAGGCATGCCGACCACTTATTCATCAGACGAATACTTGACATGATGAACTAGCATAAACTTGTATGTTCTTTTTTTAAATTTCAATACAGTCGTCGCTAGTGAACAAACATTTAGTTCAAATGAAATGCCGCCATTTTCATTTTTTTACAGTATAAATCATTTTATGAAAAAAAAAAATTGACCAAGGTGTTTTGCATAGCTTGAACTGAAATAAAAAATGGCAGCATTTTGCTGCCATTTTTATCGTTTTTTTTTCAGTAAAAAGTTTCGTCATTTTATATCAAAAGAGATTGGCTAACCAAGGAGTTTGACATAGCTTGAATGGTAAAGTGAACTTTACAGTTCAAGCATTCACCCTATGCTTGAATGGTAAAGTGATTTGAAAATGGAACGTTCCATCTAAACAATGCACTGGTTGTAAATGACAACTTACACAGCCTCTTACCATACTAGTAAATCCTACTTACCGAGCAGTATGATGTAATAGTACATTGTTATCCTAGGTGTGAAAGTCACTCATTACAAGTCCCGAGACGGAGTTTGGCGCCCGAGCGTAGCGAGGGCGCTAATAGTTCGAGGGACTTAATGAGTCTTTCACCCGAGGTAAACACTGTGCTTTTCATTACGAATAATACATAAAATTCTTCCTAACAACGAGAGTGAATGAGAGACTCCATACTACCTGATCCTCTTACAAGGTTGGGACCAAAGAGGTTATATACATGTAGTGTTATTCTTTGGTGTTACTTAAAGCAAGGAGGTTAGGTTTTTAAAGTTCCTTATGCGTAATGTTACTGATACTGGCTACATGCACATTGCACAAGTCGTGCTAAGCCATAATTTGACATGACAGCTGTCAGTGAAAGAGAAAAGCCCTAGGGCTGGAAATTTTATTTTCTACACGCTCTTCATGCATCTTTAGACCTACTTTCGGAGTATGAGTAATGAAAAATTATTTATTTTTACATGGCAAATGGCAAGTCCACCTAAGTGAACAATACAACACATGCCGGTTTTCCCAAGGGATCGAGACTTACTTGGGTAAAATCACGATGAAATAAGCTGCAGTGTTTTATTTTTTGTTTCGATCGTGTTTTGTTTTTATTCAGATCGTCTTTTGCTTTACTTATTTCGATCGTCTTTTGTCTGAAAGCGAGTCAATTAAAAAAAAAGTATATTGCTCAACTTGCAACTATGGTTCGTGGCCCAACTATTTTTTTTAGTTCAACCACTGACCATGCATGGTCTAATTAGTTTGACATAGTAGTTGGACCACCACCCCACACTAAAAAAAAAATCCACAAATTAATGCCTACTCTTATTCGAAGATAATATTCTTTATATTTCGAAGTTAATTTAAATTCCCAGCCATTCATTTGTAACAAAACAAAGCGATATTTGAAACACTTCATCTTGACACTCTGATTGACACTTTGGATCGTTAGCCAAAAACAAATAGGTGGGCAGGCAGCAAATTAGTAGAAATTATTCAGTATTATTCACTTTTGTTTGTGAAATTGATTGATATACCTAAGTTGAAAAGTACATCATAATTATTAAATGGTAGGCATTCGTTTGCGAGTACAGATTGTTTTTCTTTTTGTATAGCGAAGGTAGAATTTAGTTTAAGTATTAAATAAAACGTCATCTTTATAAACCCCTTATTTCTAGATGGCACTATCGCTACTTAAATAGTTTTTACACTTATATCTAGATGGCGCCACCGCCGTTACTAAAATGCACACGTACGTTATTTTTAGGGTAGTTAAAGTCAAAGAAAACAGAAGTGAAAACTTATTAAAAAAAACAAAATAAAAAAAAAACATTAAACTTACAACTTTAAAAAAATTAAACTTATTTACTTAACAACTACAAAATATATATACATGCATATATGCACACACTGTAGCTGCGTCTCGTAACGGTGTCGCGAGTTCAGAGATTTTATCTCATCGTACCGCGCTTAAAGAAGTTTTTACATCAAAAATTCTTTATTTAATTGTATTCGCTTTAAATCACATCGAAACATCTTAAAAACTAAGTTAGGATGTGTGCCTTCGGAAAGCGCCCACTAATGAGGGAAAGGCACAATAAACTAACAGTGTGAGTCTATATCTAATATTATTATTAGTCAATGGTATTATTAGTTTTTGGCTATAGACCTGTGGTAATGGCTAATGGCTTAGTTTACATTTTGCCTTGTAGACGTTCTTGTGGTAATGGTGAATGTCCTAACTTGGAGTGGCGTTTCGCACGTTCGTGCGAACTTCTTGCGGGCGAAACGACCACCTACTCACTTGCCTTTGGTGTAACGTGTACAAACTCAAACTTTGCCGCATTATTTAACGCATGAGATTCAAACACTTTATCCACGGATAAGGGAACTTTACAGTTATTTTTATGACAAGGCTCCTCGTATATTACGATGGAAATGATACAATCTGCTTCCTACCCTAAACTGAGCACGGGACATCATATTTTAACGCCATAAAACCGTTTTCAGGCACCATTTAACATCTCCGCGAACTATGAACCCTCCACAAATACTACTAACCCTCGTAAATCTGTTTTAGCTTGTATTTAGCGATGTCAAAATACGCAATTTACCAGTTTTAATGATAGCACTTCAAACTTTACTCGTTACCACTTCGCGCCAAAATGATTAACCGCCAAAGTATTGCAATGACTTTGACGTTGACACATTTGACATCTGTCATTGTGGCAGATAAACGTTGGGTGTTTGAATGTGGAATTTTAATGAGTTTCGATTTGGTAGACTGGAAAAATGGTCAGAATACAAAGGGCTTGATTCTGTTTGAAATTAATGCTATTGAAAAGAATCCCTTTTAGAGTGACTTGATTTTTTAAATGAATGAGTAGAAATGTAATTACGTACTTTGTAGATCCATTAGATTTGCTGATAACTTTTGTGAAAGGAGCCTTAAACCCATGCCTTAATATTTTCATTCCATCTATCAAAAAAACTGACGGTTTTGTTCCTCGATAACAGCTACCAAAATTATACTTTAGTGAGATAGTAGTTAAACGCTGACGCTGAGTTAAAAAAATATCGATAAAATAATATAGTTATTATAATATTACGATATTTCTAGAAGATTCCTTGGCTCGCATTTGATTTTGAAAGGATATCCCAATATTAAATATTTCATTTCACTATTTTCACCAAAAGAATTTATGTTTCTAATGATGTGGCACGTTTCCGAAAGTAATACATTTCAGAATATAATTAACTAGCTACTAACATTATTTCCACAACCCATTTATCAAGTTTTTGATATATGTAATGGTTTTTATCATATTTATATTTTGCAAGCTCCATCAAATAAGTTATAGGTACGGTCGGCTGCATAATTGCAGGCCCGGTAGAGTTCTAACATTACTATTGGAATGTTTTCAATTTAATAATTTTTGTTTGATAAATTCATGAGTTAGAAGACTTTAAGCTTCAACTAACGCAGGTGCCTAGAATCTTGCTTGTGTTGAAAACATTCTTATAACAGCCGTTTTCGAGCCGAGCTCTATTAATTTATTATAGACACAATATACATCATAGTTACTATGAATTACTTTAATAGTCATGTTAACCCACTAGTGGTAGAATTCCCAAAAAATATTTCTTAGTGCTTTGGTAAGTGTCAAATTAGTAGGTACTACAGTATTTTTCAGTTGTTTAATTTTAATTATTGACTGTTGATTAATATAAATATTTATATAATAAAATTATTTTAGTTTTATTTCAAGTTTTTCTCTGAGTGTTCTTTCTTATAATACCTACTTCCATGCGGGCCCCAATGCCTACTTCAAATTCATAATTAAAATAAAGGAGGCTTTGCGGCCCGTGGGCCCGGGCCCCAAAGCCTACCGACCCCTAAATGGAAGCCCCATGTGCATTTTCAGACTCGACTTTCAGAGATTTCGTGTTCAGTCTTTTTCTCTTTTATTTTTAGACTAGCAACGCTCTGCGGTTTCACCCGCGTAATTCTCGATTCCGTGGGAATATCGGGTTAAAAGTCCACTCTAGATGAATCAATGTATCCTCATACCAAGTTTCATCATAATGCAAATAAACAAAAATAATAAACAAAAATGCAAATAAACAAAAATTCAAATCTTTCTTCTTTATAATATTAGTAGTTTCTAATATTAGGTTTTAGATTACGATATACGTGATGCGGAAAGTATAAGTCAATATCCAGAAAGGGCGAAATTGAAATGGCGTTCTCCAATGGCCCATAGTCCAATGAACTGAAAACAATAGTTTCTTTCTTTCTTAGTAATTTAACTCCTACACTATTCGTTATTCTGTGGTGTACCCTGAGATTTGATCAGCCTTTTGCGAGCCATTGGTTTTTCCACGGAAGCGATAAAAGCCATCCACAAACTGTAACACAATGCTTAAAGGTGGGTATAGACTAGATCACTTTACAGTAACAGAACATCGAGCATTCGTTGTTTTTAACACTGAAACATTTGCCTTGCATTTGCCTGTATTGTACGATTGGTAAGAACGTTACATTACATTGAAATTGTAGAAGAATTTCGCTAGTCTATACTCACCTTTATGTAAGTCTATTCTTCTATACTAATATTATAACGAGGAAAGATTTGATTGTTTGTTTGCATTGAATAGGTTCCGAAACTACTGGACCGGTTTTGATAAAACTTGGTATGAGGATTGAATGTTTCTTTGGGAGTGACATAGGCTACTTTTTATTCCGATATTCCTACGGGATCGGGAGTTACGTCGCTGAAACCGTGGAGCTTTATAATATTACTGCTTCGCACGGCTATATTATGTATGTATTATACATATAAAACTTCCTCTTTAATCACTTTATCTATTTAAAAAACCGCATCAAAATCTGTTGGGTAGTTTTAAAGATTTAAGCATACAAAGATATATAGGGACATAGGGACAGAGAAAGCGACTTTGTTTTTATACTATGTAGTGAAGTGTCGAAAACATTCGACCGACCGCGTTCTTGGGAGCATGCTCTACAAAAATGCACTCTGTGGCTACTATTTATCTCTATTTTGTCACGTGTACGTCACTAACTCGGTTAAAGCCACTGGGCGCAACTAGTCCGAATATAAAAGAGATATCCGGACATTTCCCAGAGTTCCCGGGAACCTTATAAAAACAATGTAAAGCGTCGCCATCTGTCGCCGGCTTGCGGAAACCGCAGATTGCTGTGTTCCTGTAAATATCTTCATAACAAACGGTTACAAGAATAGCTTTAACTTTTATGCAGATTGTGAAAATGAGGATATGCGGGGATTACTTTCTTCGTAAAAATGTATTTATGATTATGATGATATCATTTTTAAGGTTCCGAACCCCAAAAGTAAAAAAAACTGGCCAAGTGCGAGTCGGACTCGCGCACGAAAGGTTCCGTATCACTGTATTCTGTTTCTAACCCAGACGCAAAAACAATAAAAAAATAGATGGCGCTAGTGGAAAAAATACATGAATTAGGGGTAAATGGCGGAATACGGTTTATGACGTACTTATTAAAAAAACTACTTATCATCATCATCATCATCCGAGCGATGTTCCCGGTTGCATCCCTCTCGGGAGCCCAGGGTCCGCTTTCCTACTTTTACGCCTCCACTTGGCACGATCTTCGGCATCCTGGGTTGTAAGGCCATTTGCACGCATATCACCCTTTACGACGTCAAGCCAGCACTTCTTGGGTCTACCCAGTCTGCCACGACCCGGCGGAGGCGCCATGGCAAGACATTTTATCCCCACGTAACTAGCCGGTTTTCGCAAGACGTGGCCGTACCAGCGTAAGCGACACTCTTGCAATTTATCTGCAATGTCTCGGACATGAAGGCTGCCCCGGATGCGGGAGTTCCTGACGCGATCCTTTCGCGTCACTCCACACATCCAGCGCAACATCTTCATCTCCGTGACACGCAGCTCCTGCTTATGTCGCTCAAGCACCGGCCACGCCTCACTACCATACAAAAGGACAGGTCTAATGATGGTTTTATAGACCTGTCCCTTTAGTTTAATCGGCATTTTGGGGTCGCAAATGACACCAGTCACCTCACGCCACTTGGCCCAAGCCGCTGAAATGCGTGACTTGACGTCGCAATCGATGTCGCCGGACGCGTGAAGCACAGACCCCAAGTACTTAAACTGGTCTGTCCGCTCGACCATATGACCGTCTACGCAGACAGGTGTGGGATCTGTGGTATTGCAAGCCAAGTACTCTGTCTTCGCCACGTTCAGTTGCAAACCGCCGTTCTCAAGCGACTCCTTCCACGTGTGTACACGTTGGACCAGCCGCCCCTTATCCGAATCCGCCAGCGCAATATCATCAGCGTACATGAGCAGCCATGGAGGCTGCTCGTGTGCATCCCTGATGGCAACGGACAGTGCATCCAATATTACGCTGAACAGGAACGGGCTTAGGACGGAACCCTGGTGAACTCCAACGGTAACAGGGAAGGGCTTAGTGTCGCCAACAGCAGTACGCACCACAGAATCAGAATTTCGGTACATGTCTCTGATGATTTCAACATAAGCTTCCGGAACCCCTTTGGACCGCAGCGCCCACCAGATCATCATGCGAGGAACACAGTCGAAGGCCTTCTGCAAATCTAGGAATAGAAAATGCAGAGGCGTATTCTTCGTCCTGTATTTCTCCATAACGATCCTTAGGGCGAAAACAGGGTCCATGGTGCCATGCCCGGGGCGGAAACCATATTGACACCCAGAGACAGTGCACTCCTGTCGGATCCGAGAGTCGACTATCCGCTCGTAGAGCTTCATGGTGTGGGACATGACCTTTATACCTCGATAACTGCCACACTCCTGCACCGATCCCTTGCCCTTGAAAACTGGGGTAATAACACTCAATCTCCATTGGGCAGGGATCTCGCCGGTCTCGAGTATGCGGTTAAAGAGGTTGGTCAAGATGCCCACACCACGAGGCCCCATCGCCTTCCACACTTCGATAGGGACTCCATCGGCTCCGACAGCTTTCCGATTCTTCATGCGGCGAAGAGCCTTGCGGACTTCGTCAGGCGTAATCGGTGGCACAAGTCCTTGATTCGGAGGGAGTTCCGGCGGCTGCACCTCTTTGTACTGCTTATTCAGCAGCTCGTGGAAATAAGAGCGCCATCTCTCCTTCACCGCGAGGTCCTCGCAAAGCAGGTTGCCATCGGGGTCTTTTACACAGCGGCACTTGGATATATCCTGCGCCGCTTTTACCCTCGAACGTGCCAACTTATAAATAAGCTTCTGCCCCTCAGACGTTTCCAACTTATCGTACAGTGACTGTAAGTGGTTCTGTCTGGCTCTGGCTACTGCTCTTTTTGTGGCACGTTTGGCGGCTTTATACGAGTCGCGATCTTCAGGAGAGCTGGACGCTTGCCACTTTTTAAAGAGGGCTTTCTTCGCCTTAGTCTCCCTCTGGACTGTGTCGTCCCACCACCAAGTCTCCCTGTCACATTTGCGTCCACCTTTAGACATGCCCAGCACTGCCTTCGCCGCACCAGTGATAGATGCCTGAATCTTATCCCAGTGGTCCTGGACTGGTTTGTCTTCGGCACCAGCGCACTTGTCACCGATAGCCGAGACAAGCTTCTGGGATTTGGTTTCATCCAGCATCCACCATCTGATTTGGCGACGACATTGCTCAGGGTGTTTGTCTTTGGGTTTCACACAGAGATCCATGACAAGAAGACGGTGTTGATCAGTAAGACTCTCACCGGGTATGACTTTGCAGTTAGCTACGTTGCCGATATGATGTCTCCTGGTGATTAGAAAATCGATTTGGGTAGCGTACCTTCCACTCTTGTAGGTGATCAAGTGGTCGGGTTTCTTTTTGAAGTAAGTGTTCACGAGGGCCAGGTCGGCAGTGGCACACGTACGTAGGATTTCTTCCCCTTCCGCATTCCAACTGCCGTATCCGTAGCCTCCGTGAACACGCTCAAATTCCACCCCCATCTCGCCAACATGACCGTTAAGATCACCACCCAAAACGATCCCCTGTGACAACGGGATGGCTCCAAGGACCTCACCGAGTTTGTTCCAAAACAGTATCTTATCAGCGTCGCTACAACCGACCTGCGGCGCATAGGCACTTATTAAGTGGGTTACAACCCCCTCAATAAGCACCTTCACGGCCATAAGTCGGTCGCTAAAGCGTTTTACCTCCAAGATACAATCATGAAACCCCTCAGCGAGTACCACAGCCACCCCGTTCTCTCCACCAGGTGCACCCGTGTAGATCAGCTTGTAGCCGTTCCCAATGTGCCGGGATCTGCTGCCTTTCCATCGAGTCTCCTGCAGGAACGCCACGGCCACTTTTCGCCTGGAAAGTACGTCGGCCAGCTCCCTCGCGCGTCCGGTTAGCGTGCCAATGTTCCACGTTGCGAAGCGGAGTTTCTTTTTGTGAGATTAAAAAAACTACTTATCAGATCTCGTTCAAACCAATTTTTGGTGGAAGTTTGAATGGTAATGTATATCATACCAAGTTACAGTATAGTTCTAATAGTTTCGGAAAAAGTGGCTGTGACATACGGCAGATAGACAGACATGAAGAATATATAAGGGTTCCGTTTTTGCCTTTTGGCTACGGAACCCTAAAAACGGGATCCTATTACTAAGATTTCACTGCATGTCCGTCCGTCTACGCATCTGTCTTGCTTGCCCCCTCAACACATAGACAGATGAATCTGTAGACGTCAACTGCTGACGAATCTGTCGACGTGTAGAGGCTCTGATTTGCCTGTCATGAGCCGTCAGAACTGGACAGTTGATATTTTCTCAGATAATGTATTTCTGACTAGCTTTTGCCCGCGACTTCGTCCGCGTAGAAGTCGAAAATGGACCAAGGAATCAAATTTTGCCCCCTTTTTCACTTAGGGGTAGAATTTCGGTAAATCCTTCCTTATCGGATGCCTACGTCATACAAAGAACACATCCTCCAAGTTTCAGGTTTCTACGATCAGCGGTTTAGGCTGTGCGTTGATCCGTCAGTCAGTCATTCAGGACAAAGAATTTTATATGTATAGAAGATTTCTGTATTATTTTTTATTTTTTTTACATATGATATGGTCAGCATTTGACCAGTATCACACCTGCCTCATGGTAGGTGACGACGCGGCCTAAGATGCAACACGCCTTCCTAGAAGATACCTATTCACTCGTGACTTGAAGACCCCCAAATTGAACAACCGATTCCATTCCCTTGCAGACATTACTGAAATTTTTCTTTTTTAGTCGATCCCTTGGCCAGATCCATCATGGATCTAATGCAATATGAATTTCGATTATGTTTTGACAGATTTGCTCATCTATTCCCAAATATCTTCATAACTAACTATTATAATTTTGCGTTAGATGCATCTTGATCGTCCATTTGTTATACGCTTTGTTACGTCACAATAAAAATTAATATGGCGTCCAATATTTTTTTTACAAATATAAGTTGGCGTTTGACCGCTCTATCACACCTGCCTGATGGCACAAAAAAACCTTAATTCTATTTTTTCATTTTGAACTCAAATGCTATTGTTATAAGGCTTATAAAGTTTTACTTGTGGATCGACCAGGAACCCTTATATGCTTTCTGTTTGCTGAAATTTCTACTTTCCGATGGTGAAAATAAATATATATTTACTGTAGTCTGATGGTAGGTAACGATGTACCTCTCTTTTCTAGAAAAATCCACTCGCGACTTGAAGACACACAAATTGTACACGTCCAGGAAAGGCAGACGCAGGCAACTGATTCCATAACATAATTTATGGGGTATAAAATCATGAATTAATTTATCTGGTATTATAAATACCTATACACTTAGTTAGCAATTGCACATCAAGTAGTTTGTATAGGTTTATGCACTGTAAAGTTATTTCTGTTTGCAGTGGTCGACTACAGCTGTAGTGGTTAAAATGCTTTACGAGTATGACATCATTGGCTGTGGTTAGTTAGGGTTTCGAGAGTAGGTAGGTTGGTAACTAGATTGTATTTTGGGGTTTAATCTTTGTCTGATGGTTAAGCCCCAAAACCCCACCCAGAACAGTTGAACCGATTAAGGTTTTTTTTGTTTGAAAGGTGACTTAATCGAGAGTGTTCTTATCTCTCTATATACACGGTGTATAGTCCTCCTCATCGATTTCGACGACGGCGACCCAGCTATTCATTTTATACGTTTGCACTTCTATTATGAGCTTTAATATGGCTCGCAAGACCGAACTTGCTTTTGAATACCCTATCACAAATTACACAATAGGGTTGACCCCGGGAGTTGAAGGTATAATTATATGAGGGCTTAGGTCGCTCTTTTCGTACTTGGCGCTTCACATCAAGCGTTTCGAGTCGGCTTTCCTCAAAGTTTTTAGTATGCCTGTAAATTGTGGAGCGCCAAGAGGACCTTTCCGAGGCAAGCCGCTCCCAAACAGCAGGGTCAATAGCGCAGGCTGTTAGATGCCGCCTCAACACGTCCTTGTAGCGTAAATGTTGACCGCCGTGCTTCCGCTTACCCTCTGCCATCTCTGAATAGAAGACAACTTTGGGAAGGCGAGAATCGTCCATGCGGAAAACGTGCCCGCACCACCTCAACTGGCGGTGCGGGGGTGGGGGACCTCAGGTACCTATCGATTTAACCCCCTGTATGTTCTGCAATATTTAGTAGTTTAAAAGTTATTTGCACTTTTGTAAAATTATAGTCACAATTAGATTTTAGCCTGATCATCTCAATTACGGGCAAACTATAAGGGCCTATATTCACTAAGGTTCAAATCGTTGGGCGCGCGTGATTAGGGGCGGAGGGGGGGCGGTTTTTGTATGGAAATCTCGTCCTAATCACGCGCGCCCGACGACTTGAACCTTAGTGAATCAAGGCACAGGTCTGCGATCCTTTTTTTTTTTACAAGTTCAATAAACAAGTTCAATAGCAGACCTTTTGTTCCCCTACACCAATCAAAGTCTAAGACTTATAAAACTCCGAATACAACCACTTAAGTAATTATTTTTTTCATAATCAAAATTTTAAATTATCTTTGTATGGTTCTAAAAAAATATTTCACATATTATTTTTTCCTGCAACCTATCTAAAAACGACTGGCTTTCATGAAGAATAAACCTTGAAAGTTTCATTTGGCTAGAACTAGGGCATCATGGTGAAAAATGTAGTTGATAGTACAAAAAGTGCCAAATATCGATAACTCTTTCCTTTATTTTTCTTATTTTTTTTTTGTATATGGCAAAACAACGTTTGCCGGGACAGCTAGTGTATTTATAGATTTCTTCACCTTCAACAGTTCGGTTTGATTTAATCGTATCTGTTTCTGTCTCAAAATAAACTGATTTATTTTCAGTATTTACCCTCACTTAATCACTTGTTAGGAGTGTGAATAAATACTGCACGCTGGCCATTCATTGAGTTTATTTGCTTTCTAGTAATTTTACTTTTGCCTTTCTCAAAGAGCACCTTGGGAAGGTTAGACTGATCGTAAACTAGGATCGTTGTTCAAATAGTCAAAGCAAAACTCCTCCCGAACCTTGCTAAGGGATTCATTCGTTGAAATGTCGGATAAAATTATAAGGTATGCTATAAAGAAAATCACTGGATTAATAGAGAACCTTATTTGCTGGAAAATAACTAATAATAAGTAACAAAACATACGTGTGTATGTTTTGTCATCTTCAAAAAATTTAGTGCTCTCTTTTCTTTTTTACAAGTGATAGGTATGCGTTTGACCCAGTTTGGCCACTTGACACCAGGTGTATTATGCTTACCTAAAAATATACCTATTCACTTGTTAATTTAAGACCCCATTTTACGTCAGAAAAGACATAAACAGGGAACTGGTTCCATTTCCTCGTAATAGGTACGAATAAGTAATAACGAAGCAAAACGTTTAGTGGGAGTGTCTGGGATACATTGCGTGTTTGAGGTAGTTAGTTTGTGCAAAGTTTGAGGTAGTTAGTTTGGCACAGAATTCGACTGCCTACTGTCTTTTTTTTTTTGGGAAATTCTGTGTCAATTTTGACTTTGTCCTTAGCCACAGGAGTTGGTTCTAGCATTTACTACTTGTTTTTTGATTTTGACTGTGACTTTTTATGTTCGCATCTAACCATCAGAACAGCCTACCCTACGCAGTAGTTAGCTGTATATACCTACTTACTTCCACATCTAACTACGCAATGAATTATCTTATTAGACTTTCATTCGAGACGGTAAGTCACCTATCTATCATTTCCCAATTTAACTAACACTTCAATTTCAATCAAAGCCAATAATATAAATCTGTTTAATTCGATGGGCGAACCATTTTGTTTGATAAATCGACTGTTGAATCGATTCTCAGAATCGCAGATACACTCCAGATAATCTTGTCTAGGTGCTGAAATATAAATAAATGGGTAGGTGTATGATTTACTTATGGATTCGTAAATAACTTGTGACAGACGCAATGATGAATGATTTTTATCTGTGTCGAAAACGGCCCAGCAAATTCAATTTTTAAGCAGTTCGATTTAGCTTGCCCGGTCTTGAGTAAATTGAAACACCTGTTGACCGATTGATCTGAAATCATCATCACTACATAGTATAAAACAAAGTCGCTTTCTCTGTCCCTATTCCCCTTTGACCGCTTAAATCTTTAAAACTACGCAACGGATTTTGATGTGTTTTTTTTTAATAGATAGAGTGATTCAAGAGGAAGGTTTATATGTATCTTAGATACATGCATAATATAGGCGTGCGAAGCCGGGACGAGTCGCTAGTTAATTATAAATTTAATTTTATTTGGAACACACAAGAAACTTAGAAAACTTTTTGGAAAAACACCTTTAGTTCTGATGACAATAGAATTGAATATGTTCAGTGTCATTGTAAATCCAAAATGGCCGTTGCTACAAAATGGCGGATTATTTTGTTTACTTTTTCGTAAAAATTTACTAAGTTAGAACTCGAAATAAAACATTAATTTGCTATCCGGACAATTCAGGTCATAATTTTCCTCACTGTAATTCAAATTTGAGACAGTTGCGAAGCCTAATAAATAATTCAGTAGTTGGAAAATCTGTACCTACACATGAAGCAATAAATGATTATTATGATTATGGTTATAAAATTATATTCTAGATGTGTTACGATGTTACATTTTCATTTCTAACTCGGTATATTTAGGAAACTACTTTTATGGCCCCTCTACATACTGGACCAGCGAGATGGCCATGTGATGGTTGAAACGCAACTACACGAAGGCCACGTTCAGCCATCGTTGCCCACCTCATTTGATGTGCGACCAAAAACCGACACCGTGGCCATCCAGTCGCCAATCACCATCCCATGAACCATAAGACTCCACTACGCCCTCTACATCCTGGCCTATATTAGTGGGCCAGCATGAGGGGCCATCATGTGGAGGGGCTATTATGTTTTGTATTTGGTGGGCATCCGGTACGGCATACCCTAAACGTATAGTTCTTCTTTATAGTGTCAAGAATTATTACATTTCGACATGACGAGACGCGACGTTCACGAACGGCGGGTGCTGACTGCTGACACTCTTCCAAGATATATCGTTAAAATCGGCGTTTTTACTAGAAAACTAAGTATATTCAATTTAAATAAATATCGTATGTCAACCGAATTCTTAGAATATCTACGACAGTCCCAATATACTAGATCAACGACTGTCCCAATAGAAAGTCTACCCTAATTAACATTCTCGTTTTCGAAATCTGATGATCACCATGCAGATATTCTACTCCAAATTGAGCTTTTATACGTACAAGATATATCAGTTGTTGTATATTCGGAACATAGTTATGTTCCGCAACTAAACCTTCTTGGTTTGATTCTTTTACGTGAGAATAGAGTAGTTAAGAGAAGGCTTGCTCAGCACAGGTAGGTATAGTACTTACTACACAATCTCAGCTTATTCGACTGTGTCCAGAGGAAAGAACTTGTACAATACCTACCTACGTGGAACGAACAAAACCGCGGGTTTCATCACGATGTTTTCCTTCATTAAGTATTAGTATCCAATGCCTCAGTAGAGTAGAATTTTGTAATTGCTATATTGTGTTCTTCCACATAATATAACTTACAGAAACTCCGTGTGTGGTGTCTACAATAACGCATATATTTTCCGGTAATCAAACTGTCTCCTTCGAGTTCAGCAATAACCATCCATCCACTTCATTAAGCCAATATTATGACTATAACATCCACTAAGACGCTAGCTACAATATAAACAAACTTTTAAAATATTGAGGACAAACTTAATAGATTAGATAATCTGTTCCTCATCTAGAATTTCTGAGGATTTGAGGACTGGACTGAGGAACTTCAGATTTGAGATCTGCATTCTCCAGTAGTAGTGATAGTTCTTAACCTGCATAAGATAAACTCTGGTCTTAGTGTTGGATTGAGCTGACGTTGAGCAATTACTTCAATCCCTGACTATAGCTTCTTCTGTAATTGGTGATGTGGCTCAGATTAACGACTACTACTAGAGATAGTTCTATCGTATCTTCATGAAACCATTTTTTCCTACCCTTTTTTGCCACAAGACAACAAGGGGTATAAATTATCCCTATTCACACATCGTAGACGTTGTAATTTTGCGTAAGTACAAATTACCTTTCTCGGGCGCATTGCTAAGAATAGGAATTCTGGGCCCCCGACGCTGTAGATCCAAAACTACAACTTTGGAGTCTTTCAGTCTAGAGTAAATAGGTATACCTTCTAGGAGAGCATGCTACATCCTCAACCTAATCGTCGCTTCATATCAGCTCGCGCTAAGATCACAGCTCGCATTCACAAAAGTTACCAACCTCAACCCTGCACGTTTCCCCTCGGTGTGGTGCCGTTATGATAATACCTAAGATGAAATAAATCAAGTGAGATGAGGTCAAAGCAAGCGTGTTCTATGTAAAAAATAAAAACCGCCGCAGAAGCCGAAACTAACAATTTAAAGTCTCTTCTGAAGCGAAGTCATAGACTATCATATGTATCTAGTGCTTTAATTCTGTTGTGATTCAATTCGCGTCCAATGCTTTCGAACACAAGCATTATAATTATTTTTTCCTGGAAACAAGCTCCCATTCGTTCGATTTACACATCATATACAACAAACATTAATTGAAATCTGTTGACTGAGTAGCGGAAATTGTACGCGTTTTTAAACATTTCGAAATGAAATGTAATATAGATTTTATTTATGTGGACTTGGGGCGGAAATGTCAGACATATTAAATATTATTTAGATTTTTTTCTCATGTTAATTAAATTGACTGTCCTTGACGGGTACGGGTATCGACGACGTCGGGAAATGGGAAAATAATCGGACCAATGAACCGAATTGCCTATCAAACAAAATGACAAGATATAAATTAGATTGCCGAACTTATCACATTACTTTTCTTATTGATTAAAGTTTTATGGCTTATTCCTAAAGGTACATGATTCTATTGTTCTTTATTTCCTAATGGGTGTATCAAAAGTCTTTATATATATAACTAGCGACCCGCCCCGGCTTCGCACGGCTATATTATGCATGTTTTATACATATACACCTTCCTCTTGAATCACTCTATCCATTAAAAAAAACCGCATCAAAATCCGTTGCGTAGTTTTAACGATCTCAGCATACAAAGGGATATTTCCCTTTGTATGCTATTGCATGGACTTAGAGTAGGTATAAATATTACGTCCATGGGAAATAGGGACATAGGGACAGAGAAACCGACTTTGTTTTATACTATATAGTGATAGTGATTTTACTGTACGTGTGATGTCACTGAACTCCTCCTAAACGGCTCGACCGATTTGAATGATTTTTTTGTATGCGTTTGGGTGGCGCCCTGGGTGGTTTAGATTCACATTTTTTTTTAATGCCAAACAACATTCGCAGGGACAGCTAGTCATCATCATCATCTTCCTGCCCTTATCCCAATTTATTTGGGGTCGGCGCAGTAGGTCTTTTTCTTCCATTTACTTCTATTTAGTCGTCATCTCATCGATCACATTCAAATTCAAATTCAAATTCAAATTCAAAATTCAAAATTATTTATTCATAACAAACATTGACAAACCAACTTAAACGGTTCCCTTTTACTTTTTCTGTAACCGGTGCTACTTTCAGGCTTCCTCTAATATACTCATTCCTTATTTTATCCATCCTCGTTACTCCACACATCCATCTCAACATTCTCATCTCCGCTGCATGCAATTTTCTCTCATCCTTCTTCTTCTTCAGGGACAGCTAGTATTAATGTAATTTTAAATGTTCTTACATTAATGGGTTCATGAGATTTAACAAATGTACAGTCAGTATAAATAATACATCGATGCATTTTGTGTTAGAGAGTGTTAGATTGTGCACTCAAATGTTCCCATTTAACTCCAAAACGGCTAAACCGATTTAGATACGGTTTTCTGTGAAATGTTTGTGATTGGTCTCTTTTTCCAGTACGAGATGTGAGAGCTCGTGCAACAGACGCACGACGAGCACGCGTGCGATGCGCGCCGCATGATGCCGCGTCGCAAGCGGCGGTTCGCGTCGCGCGTGCGCTCCTACCTGCGCTCTCTGCTTGCCTTCCTCTTCAGCAACGTTGGAGTCGTCGTTCTTGTCGTTGCTTATACTATAGCTGGTGAGTTTTTAACCGACTTCAAAAAAAGTAGGAGGCTCTCAATTCGGTTGTATGTATTTTTTAATGGATGTTCGCGTATATCTTCTTTGTTTATCAACCGATTTTGATGAATCTTTTTGTTAATTCTAATCCTGACTAATATTATAAATCCTAAAGTCTGTTTATTTATTTGTTTGTATATTTGTCGTTTCTGTTATGGGTAATAGCTAGATTAGCTTTCGAGAATGCTACTAGAAGACCTCGCGAGCATCACGCGAGATCATCATATCTTCACCAATTTTTTTACCTAGTAGAAAATAGGAATCATTTAAATCAGATCTGAGTAGCCCACTTTTTGGGGGAAATATCAACCCTCCAATCAAAAATCGCAGACAACAAAATCAAACCAAGTTTCGTCCAGGTCGGTTGTGACATACGCCCTGTAGAGGAGTAGGTACTAACATAGGTATCCATACTTATACTAAAGAAAGAGAGGACAAAAATACATAATATTATAAAAAAATGGGTCTAGGGGACGTAGAAAAAATAGTAGAATAAAAAACATAATAATATATTATAATAGTTTTTAATACAGAGAAAAATATTTTTTGCAGGCTTAAAGCATCAGATACGCTTTATTCGCGCAAATAGAACTATTTAGTCCCAACATTATTACTAAATTCTATTAAAGTAGGCAATAGGTATAAAGGTAATAAAACGTATTGAAGTGTGACTGGAAACATCCACTTGGCCGATCGTAAATGCAGTTTTATTATTGTTCAGTGTATAAACAATGAAAGAGCAATGAGTCATTCACTAACCGTTCTCTCTGCCTGCAATTGATCAATTACAGTAACGTAACAATTATTACCTTTCGGTTATTTTGTAAGGCGTTGTTAATTCGGTTATTCGGAGTATTGAAACTTTTGGAACGAAGCGGGCGGGTTATAGCGAGGTACTACGGCTCCCTATGAAGAAAGCATGAAACTTGGCATGAATAAAAATAGCCTATGTTACTTCTAATGAATCAATGTATCTTCATACCAAGTTTCATTAAAATCTTTCCGTTTTATAATATTAGTATAGATGTGAGTTGTGTGAGTACCGGCACTCTCTCCATACAGACGTAGTCGACTGTTTCCTCCCTGGATAATGACACTAGAGCAAATATTTTTGGATAAGGCTTATAATTGCCATGACCATGCCTCTATTTTTTATTTATTTTTTATGATAATTAGAAAATGAAAAAAAAAAAAACTAAAAATAGGGGCCTAGTCAAGGCAGATAGAGGTTTTATGGCACAAAAATATTTGTGCTACGTCTAAATATAAGTGTACTAAACAGTCGACTACGTTTGTAATAGTTTGTATGGAGACCGCCTCCGGTACCCTTTTCTTTTAAGGTCCGTTGAAGTATCACAGTACGCCTAATCGTACTATTTATACTTTACTCATCACTCATTATAAGTACTCATTAACTACCTTCTCGGAAAGCTAAAGATAGAATTAAGATGGGCTATTAAGTTGGAGATAATTAAATAATTCCTACCACAGACTGTATAAACACAGTAACTACGTAATAAAAGCCATTCAATCAACAAATTGCCGTACCATCGAACGCAACAGGATCTACCCTCAGACAATACAATACCCTATTGTTCGCTATTATTTCATTGAGTTGTAAAAACAAATGTCCAATAAATCGAGAGTGTTCCCGTAACGTTTAATTGTTACATACTAGATTACTGGGATTAATTGGAGTCAGCTCTTTGATTACGCTTGGGATTTGTTGAATCAAAATACGGGGGGATGTCGTTTAAATTGCCACTAATAATTTAACGTTTATGTTAAAGTTTATTAATCCCTTTATAAACTTTTATAAAGCCTTTGATAGTTAAAACATTGATGTCCCTTTTGGACTTTTGTAAATTACAGATCTGAGTTCAGATGGTCTATTTTTTATATGTATAAGTATGTACATAATTTTAACTATTACTTCAATGATATTTTCAATGATGTCTACAAAATATCAAAGAGTACCTACCAAAGTTTTTTTAGTAGGTCTCCAGATATTACACATTTTTTTAAAGTTTGAGATATTATTTGCCTAGACTTTAGACATCACCACCTCAAAGAGCCCACAGCCAATATTGGTGTTGCAAAATCTAGAAAATTCCATAAACCAATAAAGTGTAATTTTCCAAAACTAAACACTGTATTTTACCGTTTCATCATTAAACTTTTAATCTGTCAAAAATGTGCATAATAATATTAATCTTCTTTTGTATTTCTGTTTTCAGGTGCATTCATGTTCCAAGCCATAGAAGGTCAGAGTGAGATAGACAGAGTGGCGCAGATGGCGAGGGAGAGAGACAACATGGCTCAATATCTCTGGCAGAACGTCACTCTAACCCTTAACTTGTTCAATGAGACTGCCTTAAAAGAAAGGTTAGTTATTCAGGTATATTTTCACAAGTTTTTTTTTCGTAGGATGAATAGAATAGAATAGAAAAACATTTCTTTGGACAAGCACACGACAAAAATAAATATTTAGAACAATTTAAGAGATTTTGACAAGCAACCATAAGAACATTAAAATACAAAAAATGAAAAAGAATATTAAAGAACAAAAAGTATAAAATAGAAAGACAGAAAAATCAGAGAATAAGTACAGCAGAAAAAATATATAAAAAAAAGACCTTTTTGTACACAGAATACGCTTTTTTATTTGACCTCATATCAACTAAAGGTGGCGCGATAATGTGGTCCAGGATGTAGCATACTCGCCTAGAAGGAGAAAAGCGTGCCTGGGCCTATATTCACTAAAGTTCAAGTCGTTGGGCGCGCGTGATTAGGGGCGGAGTGGGGGCAGTTTTTGTATGGAAATCTCGTCTTAATCACGCGCGCTCGACGACTTGAACCTTAGCGAATAAAGGCACTGGACAACATGATGGAACGCGACGAGTCACTTGGCACTATGACTTTATCCAGGGTTTGGTGTTAGAAGCCACCGTACAAAGCCTACCACCGCTTGATTGTCTGCTCCCTTATTGCCACCCGGGATGTGGTGGTAAAATAGTTAATGTGGAACAGCTTAAGATATTAAAATTCAATATTACTTCCATATTTTCAAATTCTTTTAAAAGGGAACAAGTGATTAAAAAACACCAGTGGTTCCATCATGGAACTGTTAATGGTTCTAGTGACAACGAACCGAGTTCGATTTCTGCTATCAAAGAAATATTTATACTATGTTCTGGTCTGTATTTATTTACATAAATAGCTTAAAGTTAAAGTCAACATTTTTTATTCATTTGGATGCTTAAATAAATAAATAAATATTGCAGGACATTCCACACATCGCCATCTAGCCCCAAGCTAAGTAACTAGACTTGTGTTATGGGTGCTAGACAACGGATATACTACTTATATACTTTTCTTTTGCAAATATTTACTTATAATATATAGAAACAACCAGACCACAGACAAATATCTAAGCATAAATACATGTCTGAGGCGGGAATCGGACCCGCAACCCGGTGTTTGGCAGTCCGGCATGGTGACCATTGTGCCAACTGGGTCGTCAAACATCAAAATATTGCAATGTCTTGCAATAATAATTATTTATAGGACTTATCTTTTCCTCAGGATAAGCTACGAGCTGTTCCAATATCAGAAGACAATAGTTCTGGCTGTACGTCGTGGATGGGACGGAGGACGTTCATCCAGGCAGTGGAGTTTCTCATCAGCTTTCCTATACTGCCTTACAGTCATTACAACTATAGGTAAGCTGTGTAGCAAAAATTTAGAATTAAAAAAACCCCGACTTTTATCCCTTATAACTTTCAGACGGCTAAACCGATTTCGATTAAACATAATTTAGAACACTCCCGACTAATTCACCTTTCAAACAAAATAAATAAAATCAAAATCGGTTCAGCCGTTCTGGAGCTACAACGCCATAGACAAACACACACGCACAGACACGTCAAACTTATAGCCCCATTGTTTTTGAGTCGGGGATTAAAACACTTTAGCGGTAGCTATTTATCTATGATTGGTGGCTACTTTACTATAACCGGTAGCGACTTTATAACCTTGCAGGAGATTATAAACGAGATAAGTCCGTATTGGACACTGAATTTTATTAAAAAAAATCGGATCTTTTTCAATTCGACCCTTTTGTTTTAAATGTTTTAGCGATGTTTACGCCGTTCTTCCGCATTTGAAGTCCGGTTTAGATGTTTTTTTTTTATTCAAGTATGATAATAAATGAAAATTTCAACTGTCTAGCTATCACGGTTTATGAGATACAGCCTGGTGACAGACAGACAGAGGAATCTTAGTAATAGGGTCCCGATTTCACCCTCTGGGTACGGAACCCTAAAAAACTATAGATAATTGTCAATAGATGTGTGCCCCAAAAAATCCCGGCATGCAATAAGTGGCAAATCTGAGTGAGGGCTATTGTATGGCGTATTGTGTACAGTATGCGTCATAAGTCCACTATCAGTTTTCTACAATATTACTTAAAACAAGTATAATTGGACTTACGACCTTCTTCTAATAGACGTTACACACAAACATAAATACTGGAATTAAAAGTACTCAGTGCCCAGTGCAATTATTATTTTCAACCTTTTAGCTATGTCTTTAGTGTGTGAGTGGTATAAGCCACCACCCGCTACACCAACCGACGTGGGTTCGATCCACAGGTTACGTTGTTATAATGTTCAAATAGTGCTGCACAGGACCGTTGATTGTACTTGTAACATTTTGTGGCAATTTTAATGTTTTAGGTTATGGTCACCTATCCCCTCGCACAAATTGGGGTAAAGTGACTACAATATTCTACGCGCTGTTGGGTATGCCGCTCTTCTTGCTGTACCTTAGCAATGTTGGTAAGAAAATCGTTGACTTCGTGAAACATTATTTATATTACACCTGTTATTTCTGAGACTTAAAGATATAAGAATTAAGATATTTTTATTTATTTGACGATTTATAATCGGTTAAGTACATAAGACTACACGACTGAAGTATTGAAGCATCCTTTTTTTTTGTTTTAATTTTGGGAAGGAGCAGACAAAAGGCTTTTTAGCCAGTTTAGAAGTACACTGGTTTGAAATATGTTAAAAATGACCTAATATTTTGCATATTTTTTTATGCGCCGGACATTATTTTTTTTGTACAAAAATTTGCTACAAAAGTTGCCCGGTCTACTTCTTACTATGAATAAACGACCATTTTGCAGGAAAATGAGTGTAAGAAAATGAAATCGAGCGACCACGAAATTTCCTAGAAATTCTTACCTTTTGAGTATTTTCCGGAAAATCAGTGATCAGATTTTTTTTAGACAATTTTTTTTACACATTTTGACCTTATCTCACCTAATAGGACTGTTGGGCGTTGGGGTTGATCATCTACATATTTTTTTCTAGATGATTTAACCAGTCACCTGTGAAAGGTTGAAAAGTGAAAAGCACCAATAAGTCCGCGGTCGTACAGACATGGGTTTGATGATGGTACATTTGAATCGTAAATTTGTTGCATTTGTTGCAGGCGAGCTGTTAGCGCGTTGGTTCAAATGTATTTATGCATTAGTGTGCCTCTGTAGAGGATGTCCAGGGTTTATGAGAAGAAGAGAAATGAGGATCAGACATCCGGTAAGCATATTCATCATATCAGCCATAGGACGTCCACTGCTGAACATAGGCCTCCCCCAATGACTTCCAGAGCGATCGGTCGCATGCACTCTGCATCCAACGACTTCCTGCGACCTTAATCAAGTCGTCCGTCCATCTAGTCGGAGATCATCTCCCGCGCTGCGCTTTCCGTTACGTGGTCTCCAATCTAAGACTTTTCGGCCCCAACGGCCATCAGTTCTACGAGCCACATGACCCGCCCATTGCCACTTCTGCTTCCTTATTCTTTGGGCTATGTCGGTAACTTTAGTTCGGCTACGAATCTCCTCAAAGCATATTAAATAGAAGGAATAACTAAATACAAAAATTACTTGTGTGCAAGGAGGTTGTTCTTGAAGTTCCTATATATATCAGATGCTGATGAAGAAAATGAAAAGAAACACACGTTACTTTAAATGCTTATATCTTTTTTTCCACATCTAGTTCACGAAATACTACGAGTATCAATCACTACATAGTATAAAACAAAGTCGCTTTTTCTGTCCCTATTTCCCATTACGGGGCGGGTCGCTAGTTTCATTATAATCAACAAAAACGGAGAATTTTATCATTTTCGTTCTTGCCTTGCCATTATTATTTAGCTATGTATACATTTCTCTAGCTGTAATTATGATACGTGTATGTTTTATTACAGTTGGATGTGAGTGAAGCAGAGAGTATAGAACGTCCTCCAGGATGGAGGTATACAGATTCTGATGTAACACCAGAATATGATCCGAGAGGGTATCCTAGGTAAGTCGATATATGGGTTCACTACATAATAAATAGAAAGAAAGGACCTGAAGGCAATACATGTAAAAAACCGGTCAAGTGCGAGACACAGGTCTTCGACCCACGGGTTGGTCGAAAAATTTATGCGCAGGAGTTTTGGTAGGTATGTGGAGGAGTTAACTTTGTATAAATTTGTATTTGCATGCCGAATGCTGGCAAAGTATTTAAAACTTTTAATTTTAAGATCTTTTTGAAGAAGATTTTAAGACCGTTTCGATCATCATTCATCACATCATCATTATGCTACGTACTGGTCTCCAGTGGGGACCATAGTGGAATGTTTAAAGTCCGTGTAAATCCGATAAAATTTATCAAACAACTTTGTTCTCGACTGTATTTAATATTAAAACTGCGCCGACGTGATGGGCAATCGACGTAATGCTCGGTCGACATGCTGAGAAATCGACATGATGAGCTTAGCAACACTGCATCGATGTTCTGGGAATCGACATACTGAAAACAACTAATTTTTTTTGCTTTTAGGATTTGTTGTTATAGCGGAAACTATCTAGCAGTATCACGGTTCATGAGAGAAACATATGTGCAGACAGATAGTGAAGTCTGAGTAAGAGGGTTCCGTCTTTACTCTTTGGGTATAGAACCCTAATCGGTGTCAAGAATATAACATTAAGCATTTCTTCCAGACGTGTAATATACCACGACAGCGTTATGCCCCGTGGTATACCACCATCTCCAAGTGAAAGTTCCTTCACCTACATAAGCTTCGACGCGCAAACCATCACAGTGCCTATCAGCGTTTGCGTCGCTATTTTAGTTGGGTTAGTTCACATCTGTATACTTTACACTAGCTGCATCCCACAGTTTCACCCGCGTAATTCCCGATCACGTGGGAATATCGGGACAAAAAGTACCCAATGTTATTTTCAATGAATCAATGTATCCTCATAAGAAATTTCATCAAAAGCGGTTCAGTAGTGTTGAAGCCTATTCGTAACAAACAAACAAATCTTTCCTTTTTAATATATTAGTGTGGACTAACTGCGCCGCGCGGATTTACCTATGTAAATCCCCATACCGTATTAATATCCTATGTCCTATGGAGTAGGACATAGGATATTAATGCGAAGGGATGGATCCCTTAATATCTACCACTATGCTTATTTTCATTCAAATCGGCCCATTTGTTCGACAATGAAAAAAAAAAACTTTTGAATTTATAATATTAGTTAGGGTTTTGATGATAAACCATAAATCTGGCTATCGGTCGCAGAAGATCGCGAACTATGGAAGTGGAGTAGAGAGGCCTTTGCTCTGCATTGGGACTCTGCAGGCTTTTAATAAATCTTCTTATATCTTCTTCTTCTATCATATAAAATGCTTTGTCCTGAACGACTGACTGATGGATCAACGCAAGATAGAGAGAGACCTGAAACTTGAAGGGTTTGTTCTTTGTATAACGTAGGCATTCGATAAGAAAGGATTTTCCGAAATTCTACCAGGTAGGGGGTGAAAAAGGGGGGCAAAGTTTATATGGAACAACGTGATTCCTTAATCCAATCTACTAATTTTATGCGAACGAAGTCGCGGGCAAAAACTACTATAATATAACCATAAAGCTTCAAGCATTAATACAATTTATCTACTGTTCAGGTATTTATTATTCGGATCAATGCTGTTTGGGATCTGGGAGAAATGGGACCAGCTAGATGGAGCCTACTTTTGTTTCATATCATTAAGCAGGTAAATATTTGTCGTGACCTTGAAATTGATGATGTGATTCTGTGAGGTCATTCATAATTTGCAGCAAATAAAATCAGTAACTTATTCTGGTGTGGTTTTGATGACAAAAAGCTTAAACCCAAGAGACGACCAAGGAGAAAGTAAAGCTTGGAAGATGTAAAAAAACAGATCATTATTATCTTCCATCTTCTCTTCCTTATTTTCTTCCATCTTCTTTCTTCTCCCGAATTCCTGCTCTCAAATGGGGTAAAATGATATTTTCCTTGACATCTTCCCCCAAACTCATAATCAGTCGACAGTTGGAAGTAAAAGTTTTACTGGTCTCCGAAATAAAGTTACTAAACCTTATAGTTAACGGTACAAGCATATTTCCCTCATGAAGTCATTGGCCACAACATTAGGTTTAAAACAGCATTCATGCTTGCGAAGTTTTATGCGTGACGCTTGAGACTTGATGTTTTTCGATCATAGCTGAAGGTTTTGTAACTTTGTCCACAGCATCGGTTTTGGAGACTTCGTTCCAGGCGAGCGCGTTTACACTCCCAAGATAGAGATGTCTTTCATCGCGTGCTCGATGTACTTGATGCTTGGGATGGCGCTCGTCGCCATGTGCTTCAATCTTATGCAGGTCCTGAATCGCGCTAATGATATTTTTCTAAACAAGTATATAAGCTGGTTAATTTGACTGGGTCAGTAAGAGTTGGTACTAGAACCGCTGTAGCTATGAGAATTGCTTTTTACCATTATGGCCTGACTGGTGCATCAATAATCTCATTTTCACTGAATGATAATATTACTGAAATGTCCATGGATAATATTACATTTTCTTGTCAGTGACCGTAATTATGGCACCATCAGATGGAAGGAAATGGCATGACACCAAAGTCAATAACTCCTGTAGCATCAGTCGTAAAAAGCTTTCCGTAATTTTCACTCGGCGGTATGCTCTTAGCTCAGTTGGCAAAAGAAACTGCTACTTGAAGCGGTGGTCTTAGATGCAAACCTAACTAGGGATTTTTTATACAATTTGTAAATTCCTGGTTAATTTAGTCATAATATTACCGACTCTTACTCTTATCTGTAAACTTTATTTTCTTCAGGCAATTCGTAAGCTTGAGTAAATTATTGAATTGTATTTTTATTTACAGGAACAAGTGATCCATTACTTTGCTGGTCTGAAACGTGCGCTCAAACGAATATGTCGGTGTAAGAGATGACATACATTTTACTGAAGTTTTATAACTTACAATTAATAAAGACTTATGTTTACTTAAATAATTTTACGCTATTTGATTTCGAAGGACTATAAATACAAGGTTTTACTCGCTACTTCATTTGTGTAGAATTTGATTTTTTCAAAATCCTTTCTACGGGATAGCCTACGTCATATTAATATAGCTATCTATGTGCCAAATCTTAATTAATTAAGAAATTTAAAAGTATAAGCCTTTTTTATCGTCACTAAGATTATTCACAAGTAAAGACTTGAAGTCTCTGCTAGTGGTCCTTTATTCCATCTCATCAGTTCTTAATGTTCAAAGTTCGCAAATGTATGACCACCATCAAAAACTTCAAGTTGCTTAATTCCAAGAGCTCGGAACGCGTTACTTATGCATTTGTGGGCTCCCAAGCGCGAACAGATTAGCAAGAAGGTTCCGAAGGTAATTACTATAGTGAAATTAAGATTGGTCTGTTTTTAGGTCAGAACAGGTTTCTTACAAAAAATAGGATCGAATTCAATACCCTTTAAATGGAAGAAGTCTTCTCTAAATAAATGTATTCATATGGTGACGATCACGAAATAACTCTAACATGTTATAAAATATATTAATCAACGAATTGGTCGAGTTACATCAATCATGGTCACGAGAAGACAGGAGATCTGCGAGCGCTGCCGCCTGTCTTCAATGTATGCTTCAATGTAATGTCTGCTCTATTATATCCGTATTTTTTTCGCCGAAAGACCCAGGAATTTTTGAGTGGATGACCTAGATACCTGTTGTAAGAAACACTAAGGCGTAAACACAAAAGATCCCACTGGGACGAAGTGATGCTGGCTCTGTTAGTCCCCGATAGGTATAAGATAAGATACCTTTGAGGTGCAACTGACCTGCTTGGATCTTAAACCAACAACGGGTTAGAAACGGAACAAGGAGCGGTAGAGTTCTGACGTTCAGAGGCCAGACCCATTTCGGGTAAGTAATATTCGACCAGTGTACGCTTGAAGGTTATTAGAATGGTGCCCATGAGTACATATTAGGCTGCGTAGTAGACCACCAATGAGATGGAAATATGATATCAAACAACACGCGGGCTATGGTTGGATGGCAACGGCTCTAGACCCTCGGAAGTGGATGGAGGAGGCGTACGTTCTGGATTGGACAACATATATTAAAATGGATAGATGGGATAGATGGAAGCCAGTCTAGTAAGTAAGTAGTTTGAGTTTCTAAATCTTCCTTTCCAAATTTAAATTCACCGGCGGGCGTTCCAAGCGTTTTCTCTACAGGACTAACGAACTCTAAACCAAACAATTCTGTGATTCAGAGCTGCAATGCTCCTAAGAGTGCATTTTTAAACAGCTAATGTAGCTAAGTGCAGCAATTGTGGTGCACTATTTAGGTGTTACAATGAATATTGTAGTTCTCTTTCGCTGTTTAAACGTTAGACTGTCTTGGGAATGGCGAGACTTGTCGTTGGAAAATGTAAGGACGCATTGTTAAGTACCTACTTTTTCTTTATTTATATTCAAAACTAGCTTTTTCGTTGTTTAAAGATTTTCAATTGGTTTTAATACTACAAACCCAACCAAGAAGTCAAGAAATCACGCCCCTCTTTTTTATTCCCTAAAGGCATATTTTCGAAAAATCCTTTATTATCGGATGCCTACGTCATACAAAGAACACACCCTCCAAGTTTCAGAACTCCACGATCAGCTAAACCGCTGAGTCTGGCAGGCTGTGCGTTGATCCGTCTCAATTAGTCAGTCAGTCGTTCAGGACAAAGCATTTTATAAGTACTCAAAAGAAAAAGAATACTAAGAAACGGTTTGACGCTTGAAAAAATTGTATATAAATTATAGGAAACCTTGACTGCCAATCACGTTTATCCGAATATAGCTGATCCCCGCGGTTTCACCCGCTTTAGTCCCAATCTCGTGGAAATATCGGGATAAAAAGTATGATAAATGTTAATCCACGTCTCAGCTATCTAAAAACCGAGTTTCATCGCAATCGACTAAGTAGTTTTGCATGAAGAAGTAACAAGCATACACACAAAGTTTCACATTTTAGTAGGATAGGATCTAACCAGGATTATATATTGAAACAACGCCAATAAAGCCACGGAGCATTTGCTAGTATCCAACATTTGCCCAGAAGACTAGAGAGTACCAAATAAGCGCGAAGTTTCCGCGATTTGTTCGGTCGAACTAGTGTTTGTTCTACAGCTTTGTACGATGTCCGACGCAGGCGGCAGGCGGGAGACATCAATTCCACTGGATAATCTCGAGCACTTTGTCAACTTGGAGTTAGAACTATCTTTGTACCTACGTTTGAAATAAGTACGTAAGTTGTTTTTGAAACGATTTTCAGCACTAATTAATAAAAAATTATAAAAAAAAATGAAATATACATTTAACTCGTCTTATACTTCTTCTTTCTACTTGCACTTGTAAACGGGCTGTTTTCCGCGATTAGACCCTTTTTAATTGGGTCCTTTTTGCGTGAAGATGGATTAGGCTTGCCCAGCACCTACTACCCTCTCAGCTTAATCGACCATGTCCAGAGGAGAGTACTTGTCAATACTTCTGCAGCCAACTAAGACGCGGGTTTCATCACGATGTTTTCCTTCACCGTAAGAGCAATGTTAATTAGCGCACATTAATTTTTCTTAAGATACATTGGTGCATGGCCGGCCTGGATTTGAACCCACGACCTTCAGAATGAAAGTTGAGGTATCTACCACTAGGCCAACACCGCTTTACTTTCAACTCACGTAAGACGAGAATCCAAAAAAAAATTACCGCGTACTTACTCATCACATTTTACTTGGTATGTTTGGTTACTCTTAGAAGTACTAGTCGTTCAGAATAATTCGGCTTAGTTGGCACCACACTTATTGACAAGTATACAGGGTTATTGGAAATTATACTAGCAAGCCGTTGAGGGCTACTTTTGTGCACCTGAACAAACAACTTTTGTTCCACGACTTTTGGAAATTCGAAAAAAAAAAATGAAAAATTTTGAGGTTATGTAAATTCGAAAAACAGCAGATTTTTTAAAACAAAGGTCATTCAGACTAAGAACAGTAGATAAAACTTAAAAAATAAGTAAAATTTTAAGGTTAATGACCTCTCCGTATAAGGAACAGCTGATATTCAGGAAAACCTAACCTCAAAATTTACAAAAAAATGTTCGAATTTCCAAAAGTTGTAGAATAAAAGTTGTTAGTTAAGGTGCACAGAATTAACCCTTAACGGCTTGCTAGTATAATTTCCAATAACCCTGTATAGGTGCTGGACAAGGCTACTCCACTTATTATTATGTCCTAGGTACTATGGCCACATGAGTAAAGAATAGATAAAGCGCCCTGAGTAGCATAAATTAAAGACGATGGGCGATAGATAACTCAGATAGGCTGACAGGATAGAATCTTGTGGCATAGGTACAGACACTTTTCAAACATTTAACAGCACTGCAATGGTACAATGCAATAATAGAATTTGAGTCCTAATGTTACGGTGAAGTAAATTTATCGTGATGAAACCTGCGGCTTAGTAGGGTGTAAACGTATGGATAGGTTCTTCCCTATGAACACGGTAGGCAAAAAGGACCCAACTATAGTTGCGGTAAACAGCCCGTATACAAGTACCACTTAATAGTTATAATACATTGATTTGCGCAACAGGATATGCGTCATAAAGTTAGAAGTAATAATAATCTATTACAGGAATTTCGGCGGAAGCTCCCGTGTCGTGACGGCTTGTAAATGCGAGCTTCGCGCCTCTCCGAGCATTGCTTTTGTAGGGTGATCACTGTCAAATGAGGTTGCGGTAGAATTTCGGGAGTAAAGTTGGTTGAATCATGACCAACGCAATTTCTTAGTTATATAAACAAAGATTTGTAAATTGTATTTGAATATCGGGATAAAAGCTGCACACGTTTTTTTCCAAGACTCCAGTTCTTTTTTTTCTTCTTTTTCTCGTATAGTGTGGCTCACCTATGATTCGAGTTTTCAGATCGTCTCTAACTTGACTTAAACACTGCTACTAGAGGTAGCAACCGGAACCAGTTAAACCGGTTAAATTCATTCAGTAGTTATTTTCAAAGTCTCATATTATTTTGCATGCATTTAAGTCTGACTTGAGGTTTGCGATGTTTTTTAACCAAAAAGTATTCGAAAATTACCCGTATCTTTTTCAGACATTACCTTACCTGTACCAACGTTCATATAGCTCCGACAAACGCCTAAATTTCCTCAACATTTACGTACAATGCTTGTGAAATTTTAACAATAACACTTACGTTTTGTAGAGGCATGAGGAAAAGATTCCCGCATTTAACCCGAGCTGAGGTTAGCCGTGTTTTGCGGAAGTTCCCCGAAGTGGCCCGAAGTTAGCCCGAGATTATTCAGTTTGCTCGAGTGTACTTTAGCGGTGATCCTGATTCGTCATTTAGGTTAAAAAGGTGTTGGGTACAGGTATGGCGAAACTTTGTATGGTCACTTTGATTGTTGTATATTCTTTGCAAAAAACGCTTGCATTTAACCTTATCTCAAGAAGGAGATCGGCATGCCTGGACACCGTGATAGAACGTGACGAGTCACTTGGCCACCATGATTTTGTGTAGGGGTTGGTGTTAGAAGCCGCCTGCCAAGACCTACCACCACTTATTTGTCTTTAGCGCCACGTATGCAGAACATCGAGAGCTAAGCCCCATGGATGCGAACTAATCCGATCCCCCAAAGCTTTGGTTTTACGAAAACACTAAAACAAGGTGTAAACTTTAAGCATAACCTTTGTTTTTAAGCCAGCCACCTGGGACCATTATTCCTTCAGATCCAGGTCTCCAGTGACACTCTTCCGTATCCAGCACAACGTCAAGAGCCTACTTAAAAAATGATAACAAGGCAATACTTGAGCATATTTATACACAAATAAAAAATATGATAAAATTCTCCATTTTAGTAGATCACAAAAAATATGAGCATTTATGGAGCACATGTTTTTCATTTTCATCATCGGCATCTGACGTCATTACACATAATATAGGAACTTCCAGAACCTAACCTCCTTGCAAACATGTAACAATCATATAAAACAACTTATTTATCGAAAACTATATAAATAAATAAATATTGCAGGACACTCCACACATCGCCATCTAGCCTCAAGCTAAGTAATTAGACTTGTGTTATGGGTGCTAGACAATGGATATACTACTTATATACTTTTCTTTTGTAAATATAATATACTTATAATACATAGAAACAACCAGACCACAGACAAATATCTAAGCATAAATACTTGTCTGAGGCGGGAATCGAACCCGTGGCAGTCCGGCATGGTGACCATTGTGCCAACTGGGTCGTCAAATTAAATCAAATATCAAATCAAAATAAAAAAAAAAACAAAATCGTATATCAAATTCAAAATCAAATATAAATAAGTGGGTCAATTTTTGGCGACCAGTAATACACTGGTTTTATTTTGTCGCTTAATGAAAATGGAAAATCTATTAAATACTTCAACCCTTCCCAATCTTGATAGTATCCTTACAATAAACCCTTTCAATGTGGTTATAAAACCCTGCCCATTTGTGACGTCATATTTCGTAATGACGTCCTAAAGAATATGTCCAAGTTTGGTTTAACAAAGGTACTTGTTACAATTCGATGCGTTTACCCTACGGCAGGGTATGAATTATTGCCAGATTTCCTTTTCCATCAAATGATAGGTACTATGTCTCGCGGACGAGCAATTTTAGTAACCTTATCCTAGTAATCCATCATAAGAATGTGAAAGTTTGTGTGTTTGTTTGTTGCTTTTTCACATTAAATTGCTGAACCAATTTCGAAGAAATTCGTTGTGTAGATAGCGGGTGACCTAAATTAATTCACAGGCCAGTTTTTATACCGATATTCCCAAGGGGTCAAGGGGTCAAACATAAAAGGCGTTCCTAGACGATCAAGGTAAAAAGGAGACCGCATAGTTTTCAATTCGGTCAGTCAATTGCAGACTACTATGTAATGGCAACCCCTGAACTAGGGGATCTTAAAAGTGAAAAATCTTTACGAAGGGTCCTTTGAGAGTCAACCAAAAATTTAGGAATCTGCATTTAAAAGAAAGGTATCGACCGATAAAAATATAAGTAACCTTACTTTGTAGAGAAAGTCATTTCTTACCCTTAAACGCTTTAAAATACGAAATACCGCAATTTCTGTCCATATCCATCGACAAAAAGTTTCTGGTCTGAGTTATAGCCTCGATATAGCTTAATCCAGATTCGGTCGTCACTTTGCGTTATTGACTTCAAGGGATAGAAGGGTGTTATAGCTGATAGCTGCTTATTTACCGTCATAAGGCAAGGTTTTGATTCCACCAAAGCTATTTCTTGCGATGCAAATGTTGGAGTTTTCTTAGGTTCAATGCTTGTTTATATGATACCCAATTCGGAAGTTTTCAGTAACGAAAAAATGTGAAATATGTTGAAAGAAAATGCTACAATATTGTATACCTATGCATATTGCCAATTATTCTTTTTTGCAAAATAAGTTTGAGAATAATTTGTATACAAATTATGACACGTCATGGTCATGATGTTTTAAAACGTGGACCAGGATTGTTTATTTATTTTCATGGATGGAGCCATGGAGCCTTCAAAAAATAAACTATGACGTCATCAAACGTTGTCGTGCGACAATTTAAATAAATGAATTTAAGATTTTTGCTTGAACGAGAACGGTCTGACGGTCCTGTATCGGAAGCTCCCGACATCGGAAGGTAACTGAACTAGGTATCTTCTAGGAAGGCGTGTTACATCTAAGGCCGCATCGTTACCTACCGTCAGGCGTGAGTGATAATGTTCAAACGCTAACCACAAAAAGGAAAATCAGCAAAGCTCTGCCAAGCTTTACCAAACTTTAGGTAAAGCTTGTCAGAATTTGATCGATTATGGACATTTAATTTATAACGATGAATAATCCAAAGAATACGTGATCAAAACAGACCAGACATTCAGTATAATAATCGGCTCATTACCTACATCTGTTATTTACGAGAGTATACGTCGATTATGCCAATACTTTTAACATTTAAACCGCGTCTGAATTATTCAGATGAGCACGACCCTCGTCTGTCAGTTTACAAATGTTGCCATTAATACGAGGTGGGGTTACCAGATTGTTAAGGATTTTTTTTGTGGAAATTTATTATTAATATTTTGAGTATTAGAATGTATATTTCGTATGAGAAATATTTATACGCGCATTCCATGATGTTCTTACGAGAAAAGAAGATTTATTCCTCGTTTATCGCTATCGTCGTTTGGTCACCATGCCGGACTGCTAAACACAGGGTCGCGGGTTCGATTCCCGCCTCAGACAAGTATTTATGCTTAGATATTTGTCTGTGGTCTGGTTGTTTATATGTATTATAAGTATATATTTACAAAAGAAAAGTATATAAGTAGTATATCCGTTGTCTAGCACCCATAATACAAGTCTAGTTACTTAGCTTGGGGCTAGATGGCGATGTGTGGAAGGTCCTGCAATATTTATTATTTATCATAAAGTTTTGTCATTCCAAAAAAATCTTAGTTTGTCCCATATCACTATTGAAGTTTAACTTTGTCCTAAATAACAAGCACTCTTAAGGTACAGCCAACATAAAAAATAAAGTAGGTAGGTACTTAAAAGAAACATCGTAAGGAAAAAGACATGCCCCATTAAAAACAGAAGTAAATCATACTTTAAGGTTTGAAGGCAGAGGATATTCGGCAAACCAGATTAGACATTTGCCTAAATAATCACTCATTAGAAGCAAACCCTTTGATCTTGAACTGCAGGATCATCATTTGGCTAACTCATAGGCATATATTGCTTGCAGCAACTTTAATAGCTTAGTTAAAAACACTGACAATAATCTAGACTTGTTTTGTACTAGTGTTGCGACTGCGAGACGGCGTTTAGCTAATCACTTTTTTGTGGGACAAGAGCTACAATCCCTCAAACTTGGATTTAAGCTTAGACTAACCCCCTCTTGATATCTATAAAATAAAATTGCGTCCTCAGACAAATGCAACCCCAAATGTAACTTTTCAATGGACTATATGGACCTATATTCGCTGTTGCACAATTTAAAAACTGACGTTTATTAGTTTTTTTTGTTGCCTTAAAATGTAAGATAGGAGGATTTAATTTGACCATCAAAAAGGCAAAACAAAAGATGTTTTTCAAAAAAAATCCTTAAAATTCCGTAACAATTGTCATCCTACTGGAATAAGGTAATGACTCCCGGAAGTTACGCATAAATTCAAAAACTAGACGTTTTAAAATGTAGCGTAGGCTTAAACGGTGGAAACATTACAACAATTTTATGTTTGTCTTTTCTAATTTAGTTTTAAGCTCGTTTTGATTACAGCCGCTTTAAGTTTTGGGACTTTTTTACAAGAAAATAATATGTTTAAGTAACCAGATGGTCCGCCATAACGCAAAACAGTATATTCCGCTCATAACGAATAGAGCAATGTCAATTAGCGCACATACTATTTTCCATTGGTCGGGATTCAAATCCACGAGCTTCGGAATAAAATTCGAAGTATCTACCACTAGGCCGGGAGTGCCTCCGGACGCATAATCTTTTTTATCATAATGTCGTTTGGCGTAACAGTTTTGTCATAAAGTTTTTTCGTATAAATTATGAAAAGCATAGATTTAAAAACGCATAATGGTTTCTTTGGCACTAACACTGTGTCATCTATTAATATAAAATTCAAAGACCTGACTGACTGACTGACTGATATATCAACGCATAGCCCAAATCGCTCCCTGTTCCTAGACACATAAAATTCGGAGGGTGTATTCTTTGTGAAATGTTGGTATTTATTTTTCCAAATTGTTTTGTTCCACGTTTTGCTTGATAACTTGGAACGTTGGTACCACGTAATTTCGTAAGAAAAACTTTTAGAAAACAAACAATGACAATAATTTGGACTTTTTAATTTTTACTTTTCTCTCACCGTGGTTGTGTTTCAGTAATATTTTGTCCACAGAGTTTCAAACCAAGACTAATATTCAGTTTTAAAACAGCTGGTTAGGTAGATAATCGTCCAATTCTAACAAATAAACCTAATCTATTAAAACAGCGTATACATACTCAGTCGCGGTAACTCAGCACTTCACAAGTATAGAGTCTCCTTTTTACTAACTGTATGGTTATTTTAAACCGGGTCTGTATAACGCCTATCATTTGTTTCAGTTAATGCTCCCATTAACCGCCCAAACTGCTCCCCGAAGCTTTATGCAAATAAACTGATTTTATTATACCATTTACTGATTTTTATTAAAGGAAAAAATAAATTATTATAGTAGAGTAACGCTACCGTTTCTTAGGAATTAGTTCATTCCTTTCTACTGCAGTGGAAATGTCTCCCTTCCCTCTTACGTCTCTTCGTTGTCAGAGCCAATTGGGTCTCTACGATGCGAGTCGCATTGAAACAAAATTGTTCATAGGGAAAATCACTAAATATTGTGCGAAATAGTTGGAAATGGGGAAATATAGTTGAAAATAGGTAAATACCTATAAGTACTAGTTAAGTGTAGTGAAGACACGTTGATGAGTAACCAAAGGGGAAAAACGGTACCCTTTTACTGAGACTCCACTGTCCGTCCGTCTGTCTGTCTATCAGGCTGTATTTCATGAACTGTGACAGTTTGACAGTTGAAATTAGTCTCGCAACCCTGTTCTTCTACTGTAAAAAGTTGTGAGATCCATGTAATACCAAGTCGGTTAATTTATTTATTCAGTCCCTCTCTACTAAAGGGACTTTCTGTCTAAGTTATTTCGTAATACGCTAACCTGACAACATCTTAAAGTGACCATATTATGAATACTAAAATATCTTATGTTTTAAATAAATAGATTGACTTGGCTATTACATGGATCTCACAACTTTTTACGGTAGAAGAACTGGGAGACTTGTTTTCTTTGTACAAGTTATGTTTTTGATGGGATCTCATTTATTTTTGTATTCGTAGATGGACTATCTACGAATACAAAAGGACTTTACTTTTTGACGTGACAACGTTTTATAAATTGGTTTGCCGGGTGACACTTCAAGAAACTGCGTTACGCTCCGCTGACGTTATGCGCTCACAATGAGAGCGAGTGAGAGGCACGCGTCCCTTCCACTCGGGCATGGTTAGCCCGCCTAAGAGCGAGAGAGACAGACATAAAAAGTGAAAGGCACGCGTCCCTTCCACTCGAGCACAGTTGTTGTCACGTAAAACTTTCGCCCGTATACCGACTTTACAGGCAACCAGTTTTTTTTCCTTTCCGGTACCTTCTACTTCTTGAATACCTACAACGGATTTTCTTCAAGCTCACTCTCTGTCTTTATAGTGCCTTCTACATGCGATTTAATAAATCAACCATGTTGGCATCACATATATGATAACCAGATAATAACACAGAATATACATCCCCCTGATCTCTCTAACCTACCTACAATTCGATGCAGGATAGTAATATCAATTACATGTAGACCCACATTTACATATTCTATTTGTTTGCAATTTGTAGGTATACTGCCAGCCAACATTCGGATGATATTATTGGAATTTACTGGACTTGGGTCAGAAGTTAGGTAAATAACTGTCGACCCAGTTAGCACAATGGTCACCATGCCGGACTGCCAAACACAGGGTTGCGGGTTCGATTCCCGCCTCAGACAAGTATTTATGCTTAGATATTTGTCTGTGGTCTGGTTGTTTACAAAAGAAAAATATTTATGTAGTATATCCTCTGTGTAGCACCCATAACACAAGTCTAGTTACTTAGTTTGGGGCTAGATGGCGATGTGTGGAATCTGGAATGGGATTGAGACTTAAGCAGTTTTAACTGCTTAAGTCTCAATCCCGTACGAATATCGGGATTAAAAGTAGCCTTCGTGTTATTGTCCCATGAAAATTTGGGGTTAAAATTAGCCTACGTTACTCCCAAAAATTCAAATTTTATCAAAATTGGTATCTTTTATATCAAAATCAAATAGTTTCAGAGCAAAATTATTAACAGAAGCCAAAAAAATCACAAAAAACATTTCTAAATAGGTACTTAATCATAAAAAGTGTAGAATCTATATATATAATAAAATCGTTCGTGGATGAATTCTGTACATTGAAGATATTTTGAAAATTTTTACTGGAGGGCAGTCTATGATCGATACTGAACCAGAAAATGTAGTTAAAAACATTTTTGTCTGTCTGTCTGTATCTTGGCCGCGCATCACGCCGAAACTACTGGATAGATTTATACGAAACTCGGTATGAATATAGGCCTTATACTGATGTAACATCATATCAACTTTTTATCCTGAAATTCATCATAGTTTCAGTGGTAGGGGTGATGAAAGTTAAGTATCTTGGCCGCGCATCACGTCGAAATTACTTAATGGATTAAAATGAAACTCGGTATGAATATAGCCCTTCTCATCATCATCATCTCCTAACCGATTTCGGTTACAGCGACTAGGTTTAAATTGGATGCTTCGCTCTAATGTGACTAATATACCCAATTTTATGCGTGAAAGTACGGCCACATTGACCGCAGGTAAGGGTACCATCCACGTAGTTGTATGTGATGTTCGAAGGCGGTTTGTTTTTTATGTGGTCACGCTTGAGATCAAGTTCGCGCCTTCGCTCACTTTCGAACTCATAAACTTTATCGCGTACATGGCGCCTCCAGTCTGGGCGTTGATCTGCAAGAGACTCCCAAGAAGACGCCTCAATGCCACATCTTTTCATGTGCCGTTTCTGGACATCTTTAAAGCGCAGGAACTGGCCACCTTGCTTCCGCTTGCCATGTTCCAGCTCGCAGTAAAAGAGGCGCTTTGCCTTCCTTTCCTCTGGCATGCGAGACAGATGCCCACACCAACGCAATTGACGCCGCATCAGATATGCCTCTATTCCGCAGACATTAGCTTGATGGAGTACGGTCGTGTTGCGCACTCTATCCGACCACTTGATATTCATAATGTCGCGGAGGCATTTCAAATGGAACCTGTCCAATTGACGAATGTGTCTTCGATATAGGCACCATGTCTCAGAAGAATACAAGATATTCGGTAAGACGACAGCCATGTACACTTTTATCTTTGTAGTTAACTTGATATCATGGGAGCGAAACACCCTGGTTCGGAGCTTGCCGTAAGCAGCCATGGCGGCGCCTAACCTAGCATTGACCTCCGAATCGAGGTCTCCTTTGGCTGTCATAACACTTCCCAGATATTTGAATTTATCAACCCGTTTGAGGACCTGACCACCAATATGCAGATTAAGAGGATCTTGATCGAGACCTTCAGCCATCACTTCCGTTTTTGCGATGCTAATTTTAAGGCCAAACCTGCAACAGGCGGCGTCCAGCCTAGAGATCAGCTCCTGGAGACCCTCCAGGGTTTCTGCAACGAAGCATAGATCATCGGCATACATCAGTTCGGTGATAAGATCGTAGGCAACCTTAGTTCGAGCTTTCAACCTAGCTAAGTTAAAAAGTTTCCCATCGGTGCGGTAACGTATGCGTATCCCTTCTGTGGCTTCTTTTAAAGTCTCCCTCACAACAACAGAGAAGTATAAAGCAAACAGTGTAGGCGCCAGTACACAGCCTTGTTTGACACCACATGTGACTGAAAATGCCTCGGTTTGCTCGCCATCGCCAATAATGCAACAGGTCATGTTGTCGTGAAGGAGTCTCAAAAGTCGGATGTATTTATCCGTGCATCCCAGTTTTGCCAGTACCACCCATAGTGCTTCACGAGGCACACTGTCGAAAGCTTTCTCCAGATCAACGAAACAAAGGAAAAGCGGCTGACTTTGCTCCTTACTTTTTTCCTGTAATTGTCTCAGGGAGAATATTGCTTCACAGGTGCCTCTATTAGGTCGGAAGCCGAACTGGGTCTCTGGCAAGACCCTTTCCGATAACTCCATTAGGCGGTTTAGGAGTACCCTGGCAAACATCTTTCCTGGGGTAGACAAGAGAGAGATGCCTCTATAACAATCACAATCCGAGCGGTCGCCTTTGTTTTTGTATAGGGAGCAAATATTGGAAACCCTAAAATCAGATGGAACTACCTCCTTTTCCCACATTTCAACAAAGAACTGCCAGATCTTGTGATGCAAATCCTTTCCACCGTACTTCACTAGCTCGCCAGGAATGCCATCAATTCCAACCGCCTTCATGTTTTTCTGGGCTTTAATAGCATTGATGACCTCCTGACAAGTGGGAGGATCGTCTAGATTCGCCGCCTGCGGGATCGAAGGGAGCGCTCTCAGGGAATCCAAATCTACTGAACGGTCTATGTTGAGCAAGCTATTAAAGTGCTCTGCCCAGCGGGTTAAAATTTCGCTTTTTCTTCGCAAGAGAATGCCGCTGGCAGATCTAAGAGGCACATTTACTTTCACGGGCTTACCAACCAATGTTCTGACTTCGCTGAAAAATTCACCGAGTTGGTTGGTATCTGCAAGCCATTGAATGCGGTCAGCCTTGGCTTGCCACCATTCATCCTTTTTAAAACGGGCCAGTTTTCGAACTTCTGATGTACTCTTCTTGATGGCACCAGAATCAGCAGCCTGGTTTTTCCTTTGAAGAAGAAGACGATGTTGTTTGAGGGCCTCTGTTAACAATCCGTCATTATCATCGAACCAATCACGATTGACTCGCGGTTTTGGGCCTAAGATTTCTGTAGCCGCCCTCAAAAGAGACGCCGACAGGTCACTCCAGCTCTCCTGCAGATTTGTTACTTGAGGGCTTGCATCTGCTGTATAATTAGAAACAGCATCCACATACTTAGCCCGTGTTTCAGAAGACTCCAGCTTCTTAAGGTGAAAGCCGCTGGGCTTAAGTCCACCAGTTCTACGCTGAGGCCTGAGGCAAAGACGCAGCTTACTAATTACTAGTCGATGGTCTGACCAGCAGTTTGCACCCCTCATGACTCTAGTCAAAGTGACCTCTGAGATATCCCGCTGTCGAACTATGGCATAGTCAATTAAATGCCAATGCTTTGATCTAGGGTGCATCCACGTGGTTTTGTATTTGGCGGGTAACCTGAACATGGTGTTAGTGATAGACAGCTGAAATTGCGAGCATAGGCTGAGTAACAATTGCCCGTTGCTATTCATACTACCAACACCATGCCGTCCAAGCACCCTAGGCCACGCTTCATAGTCTTGCCCGACTCGGGCATTAAAGTCTCCCAACAGCAGAATTTTTTCATGAGACCGGATACTAGACAGAGCTTGAGTCAACTCCTCGTAAAACTTGTCCTTTATTTCATCGGTTTTGTCAAGTGATGGAGAATATGCGCTTATAATGTTCAAGAACTTATTATTCTCAAGATGGAGACGTAACAGCATGACACGATCGGAAAGCCCAATTGGACATTCACTCAGCTTAGAGGCTAGCTTTGTTTTGATCGCGAAGCCTACTCCAGAACGCCTCGGTTCAGAAGCTGCGGTGCCCTTCCAGTAAAACGTATAGCCGCCCCCCTGTTCGACGAGCTCCCCTTCGTCAGCTAAATGGGTTTCACATAAAGCAGCTACATCCACATCATAGCGTCCAAGTTCTCGTGCTACAATTGCGGTTTTACGTTCCGGGCATAAATTATTGGGTCTATCTAGTAGAGTGCGCACGTTCCAAGTGCCAAATTTCATATCCTTTTTGATGTTTTGTTTATTATTTCTCTTTGTGTTTCGACCACACTAAGTTGGGATGCACAGGCAGCTGTGGTTACTACCTCCCCTTATCAAAATGGAGTGAGCGTTTGTTTGGGACACCTTTTCTAGTCCCCTCCCCGGCTGAGCGAGGAGAGCAGTGCCTCTCTAAATAGAGCTGCTCTGTCGCAGAGGGTGCTGCCGAACCGCACTGTCACTCCGATGCAGTACTTGAGCGACCACTCTCCCTCTGCCGCCTGCGTGCAGACATCAGACAAAGCCCAGCAAGCATCGGTGCTAAACCTCTCTACCTCAGTCCATCGCCACAGGTCTTTAATAAGCTCGGGATCCATGTAACGAAACCTAGTCAGATGTGCAGGATATATTATAGTGCTCTGACGTACGCACAAACGCAAGAGCACTCCCTCGTCCAACCTCTCTTAATCCGATGGAACGGAAGACCGTTACGACCAGAGAGAGGCTGGATGCAGCAGTTTGGCAGACAATAGCAGGACCCCTATTGATGCCTTAAGGCCTTCCTGCGATTGCCTTGGTGTCTTGCTACCGCTGGTAGTTTGCTATTAAGCCAAGACACATATTCGGGGGTAGCCGAACAAACTCGGGTGATGTTGTTTCCGAGTCCCCTCCTCCAGGTTTAGCCCACGAGCCGACGTGGTTTCCAGGGTGTGGCCGCTGCGAACCAGCTTCTAGGAGCCACTGAAGGAGAGTTGTAGACTTCCGACGAGTTATTTGCACTCTGCCACCTGTACAGGTCGACTGACAGAGAGCAACGCAAGCAGTCTACTACACCCTATAGCCCTTCTATTGATGTAACATCATATCAACTTTTTATCCTGAAATTCAGCACGGTTTCAGTGGTGGGGGTGATGAACGAAAATCTATAAACTTGCATTGCAACGCCTGCCGCCGTGTATAGCAAAATGCTCGATTTTCAACCGTCATCAGTGGAATTCTCCATTAAAGTAATGGATTAAGTATGATGGAACACCCTGAATCACCTTCTCATCACAAAACTCCTGAATCATTGAAGATAAAAATATATCTCGATCTCGATGGCAAAACTTCTTGCAATATAGTAAAACTTCATACAGTATTATACTGTCAATTGTATATTTCATGTGTGCTTTCAAAATTTGAAATTTGAATACGTCTATTTGAGCGCTGCCGAAATGACCGCCGAATTTAAAGTTAACAAGTTACTTATGTCTTCAAAGTTCACTCTGAGGTTCACTTATTCAATCAAATTATAATTAATCGTTCTTTTAGTATACACTTTATTTTTTTCGCCTTTATCACAGAACAGTGCTTAATCTACGCCAAACTTCTAAAATTATGAGTAGATAGATAGATAGATAACTTTATTTGTACAACACAGTAAGGAACATAAAACACGATATACTTACACAAAGTAAAGTAATAGCTATAAAGTATAAGTTGCACAAATGGACGGCCTTATTGCTGAAAGCGATTTCTTCCAGGCAACCTTTGGATGGACAAGAACTGATTTAGCTTTAATGGTAGGTTGTGAGTTAATTCAAGCAGGATATAATAAAGTAAATAAACTTAACTTATAATAGAGTGATATTAAAAAGTATTTGAATAATTATGGTTATAACATGTTTAATTATACAATACATAACAAATAATTGTATACATAGATACATAAAAATAAGTACATATATACATACATAAATAATAATACAGAAAGACATACGGATATTAGACAGTACTGAGGTAGTGATCAGTTACCATAGCTTTGAAAATGGTTAGGGACTTAGCAGATCGGCAGGGAATTCCCGAGGATGACAGAGTGAAAAGAGAATAAGGATTTGTTGTAGAAAGTGGAGTTGTGGGGAGGAGCTTGAAGGAGAAGGGATTCTGTTGAACACAGTTGTAGTGAATGGGCGTCACTCAGGAACTGGAAACGTTCCCTGAGGTAGTGAGGAGAGGAGGGGGCGAATAAGATTTTGTAGAGGAAGCAGAGGATATGAACATTCCAGCGAAGGCGGGTTGGCAACCACATGAGCTTATGACAAAATGCATAGACATGGTCATATTTGCGGTTCATATCTGGATCAAATATGAACCGTATACAGACCATTTGAAGTTGCTCTTCGGTCAGATCGGGGTAGCAGAGGTCGGCATAGTCGAGGATAGGGAGCATGAGAGATTGAGCAAGGCTTTAGTGGCAGTCGTGAGAAAGTTCCGTAGTCTACGGATCGAGCCCGCCGCAGCAAATATCCTCCGACTGGTTTCAGTTATTTGCGGCTGCCAGCCCAGTTCCGCATCCATGATAACACCAAGATTTTTTACGGACTTTCCGTTAAACATCACGGGGTCGATGTCCACCCAGTAATTTTTTCCAGAGTATTTTTTTACAGAGTAAGTATTTAAGAGAGTGAGAGAACCATTTCTGTGGTTGTTTCGGTTTGCAAGCTCAAGTAACACTGAAGTGGCAGTTTCTCTCAACTGTTTAGCCAACAAAGTGCTGACGCAGCCGACGGATCTGCCAACCAAAGGCAACACATCTGCATCTATCGCTGCCTTAAAACGACATGTAGGTATAAGTTTAGAGCCGCGCGTCGTAGTCGCGCGGTTGACGCTATGCACACAAGACGTATGACAGACGTGCAAAACAAGGTTCATTGAATTAAAGTAAAAAAAGAAGTAATTTATATTTTATCCAATATTAATCCAATGTCTAAAAGCTAAGAGTAGTAGTCTGATCCACTTATACGAAGAAAGAGCAAACACCTTTGCCGAATGGAGCTATTTGAGGAATTCATACTACAAAATAAAATTGCCCTGGCTGTGGAATCACATAGACCTATAGCTGCACAATTATTGCCCGGTTTAAAAACAGCCGACAAGATGTGTAAGATTCCCATACAGTTAGAGATATTCCAGACAACTGTATGTGACATCTCTCGCAATAGCGACAAAGCACAGGTTCTTTGAGGATGTTCTCTAATTGTATGGGATGAGTGTATGGCGCACTAAAAGAAGAAGAACAGTAAGACTCCCGACCAGCCTATGTCTAACTGTTCCTTTTTCTGAGGAACTGATATCGGCGGTGTATGGAGACATTCACCAAGTAATAGATCGAAAAACTCATGGCTTTGCGAGAGGGTCATTCTCACTACTCAAAATGACTAATTCGTCTTCTTAAACAATGACATACACTAAGTAGTACCAGCTTGAGGCGTTGGAGACAATTGAGAAGCGAGCCAAGAGGATCATTGGAAATTACGCTTTGTGCGAGGCGAGGCTACAGAGCCTCGAACACCGTCGCAAGGTTACCAGTTTGTCGGTCTTTTACAGATTGCATTTCGATGAGTGCGCTGCGGAATTATACGAACTTATTCCGCCTGCCGCATTTTACCACCGGACGAGCAGGGAGACAGCAAGACGACACCGTTTTTTGATCCAAGTTCCTAAGACTCGAACTAAGCGGTTTGCATCCACTTTTATTGTGCGCACCGCAAAGTTATGGAACTCCTTGCCTGACTCCCTGTTCCCCACGAACTACAATCTAGCGATCTTCAAAGCGAGAGTGAATCGGTTCCTACTGGGTAAGCACGCTCCATCGTAGGCCATAATGATGCTTACCATCAGGCATATTATGGTCAAGTCCAAACCCATACCTAATAAAAATAAAAATAAAGTTGCGTGCCTGGAGAGAAAAAAACGTAGACCTCCATTATTCGGGTATTGGAGCCTGAGTGGAGCTAGACTTGGTGTGTCGATTATCCTGTTGTGTAATCTAATCCACCTAAATTATGCAACGTGACTTGGTTCAGAGTAGTCAGGTTGCAGCAGAAAGTTATTGAGGCCGAAATTTTAACTAGGTGTGGTGCCGGGGAACAAGTTTTTATCCCCAGGATACCAATGATATAAATAATTTTCATTTAGGCTTCAAGCGCATTCAATTTCCAGTGAGCCTATGTTCCAATCAAGAAGGTGCAAGGCCAGACTTGCGCACCGCAGGCTTAGATCTTGCCATAAGCTGCTTCAGTCACAGTCAGCCTAGCGGTATTTGGCTGCTAACATGTTCGTATAATGTTCCTACAACGCCACGGCGTCACCCACAATGTTGTGTACAAGAAAACTTTGTAGCTGTCATAATATAAGGACACGCGTATTAAGTAAGGTAGGCGAACGTTCTAAATAAAACAAAACCACCACGTGTACGAAGTCGCGGGCAACAGCTAGTAGATGGATAAAAGCTTTATTTTACCAACACACATGATAGCCATTGTTTACTAAATGTTTTTGTTCATACATGTTGTTCTAACCGTTCCAAAACTAAAACTTAATGTACATTAGAAAACAAAAATACCTTAGGTTATTAAATGTTGCACAAAAGGTTAGTTTTATTTACAATCGAACTGCTACAATATCTAAGAAAAATTCACCTAAATTATGCTCGAATAAAATCTAAAGTTCTCTTACTAAAAACCAATACCTAAATACTAATAAATCTAAAATTTACCAAATGACCATTGGCCATTCCGAACGTGCTTTTAATGGCTACCACCTGATAAGCGTGAAACTCTATCAAATAGCATTCATAAATTTTAGTAGAATAGGGATAGAAATTATTGTGTACTATCCTTTATCATAAACACCCTGTATCTAATTACAGTTTGGCAGTGTTTTAAGCTTTAATTAACTTATTATTTTATAAAATTGTTTTGTTTTAAGTTTTGGAAAATGTATTAAAAAAAAGCGTTCTTACGAATGTATATAAACGAATGATGGTTAACATTCACAATGTCGTAAGCTGATGACGTTGTGAATTCAAACTTCATCGAGGAATATTAGGGTTCCGTAGCCAAATGGCAAAAAACGGAACCCTTATAGATTCGTCATGTCTGTTTGTCTGCCGTATGTCACAGCCACTTTTTTCCGAAACTATAAGAACTATACTGTTGAAACTTGGTAAGAAGATGTATTCTGCATTAAGATTTTCACACAAATATAGAAAAACAAACAATAAATTTTAGGGTTCCCAATACTTAAAAATGAAACTCAAAACAAAAAAAATTCATCAAGCCCATACGTGTGGGATATCTATGGATAGGTCTTTAAAAATTATATTGAGGTTTCTAGTGTCATTATTTTCTAAACTGAATATTTTACGCGAGAGACACTTCCAAAGTGATAAAAAGTGTGTAACTGTCACTGGTAAAAAGTGTGTAATAGTGTCCCCTGTAACTTCTAAAATAAGATAATGATGATACATTACTATGCAAACTTCCACCCAAAATTTGTTTAAACGAGATCTGGTAAGTAGTTTTTTTTAATACGTCATAAACCGTAAACCACCATTTACCCTTCATTCATGTATTTTTACCACTAGCGCCATCAATTTTTTTGCATTTGTTGTTGCGTCGGGTTTAAAATCAGAATACAGTGGTACGGAACCCTTTATACGCGAGTCTGACTCGCACTTGGCCGGTTTTTCATACATTTGATCTCTAGTAAATTGTGTTTGAATCTGTACGATCAATCTAAGTCATCATAAAATCGACGGAAACGTAAACAAATAGATCTATTGACTCTCAGAAGTTAGTGGATTTGGCTTAAACCCAGATGGAATCCATTTTTCAGTCAAAATATCACGTAAGTTATTGTTCTGGCGATGACAAGTAAGCCACATCGACATAACTGTCTTCGTACATGGAGAAATGGTTAAAATGCAGTAACGTCAATTTAGTACTTTTGGTTTTAGCACCAAAAGTCCTAAATTGACGTTACTGTACGATCGTCTTTTTTATTGAAGTGAAAACTTCTTCTTATTAAATCTCTGAACTCGCGACACCGTTACGAGACGCAGCTACAGTGTGTGCATATATGCATGTACATACACTATTTTGTAGTTCTTTAGGCAATAAGTTTTTTTTATGTTTCTAGATTTTTTATAAATTTCACTTTTGACGGCACTGCCGGACTGCAAGCGTTTTTTATATATATTAGCCTTCTTTACATTCCCTTCTGTCTAGAACTAGGTGCCTTTTCTTGTACGTTTAATTCAGATCATAGTATAGACACGCATAATTAAAAAGTTCATCGGCTTTTGCAAAATATGTTTAAATGTCTTTGACTTTAGCACATTTATTTCTGACGAAAACTTACTTACCATAGATAAGCAAAGAAATACTACCTATTTTAACTCAAAAATAAAATGTCGTTAATTAAATTTAAACCTAACATCTTACCTCCATATAAACCTTCTTCTTGAATCACTCTATCTATTAAAAAAACCGCATCAAAATCCGTTGCGTAGTTTTAAAGATCTAAGCATACAAAGGGACATAGGGACGGCGAAAAGTGACTTTATTTTATACTATGTAGTGATTTAAGTATATTATTTAGTAATATTATAGTATTTTTGAATCTTCTAGGAAAGCGTCCACAGAATCGTCACTTACCATCGTGTGAGATAGTGGTCAAACGCTATTTATTATAAAAAATCTACAGATTTCACGCTACACATAATTATCGCGACTATTGAAAATTTATCTTTAAGTTACAAATCAAAATCAAGCAGGTTGATCTTAGCTCGCTGTTCCACAGCTGAAATTGTAGCTACGTTCAATTTCTCAAGTACATTTCCCCCCAAAAAGAGTTTTTACGAATTTCGTCTCTCAAGTCGGAGAAATGGTTTATGCCTGCTGTCCCCATTGAGTTCCGCTGTCTCCATATTAATGGGGGCAGCGGAACTCAACAAAAATAAATACAATATAATATGGCTGTGGGGACCACAGGCATAAATTGTATTGACGGTGTACCAAATTTTTCATTAACTACCCAGTCGATTTTAATTCAAAATTCTGGCAGCATCTTGTATGTCTTAACTTCTTGCGTATTTTGACACGTCTCCAAACAAAATCGATGCATATTCGAACAACCTACGGTCATGTCGCACAGTTTCTTGTATTTACGGCCTACACATCAACGAAGAAAAACATTTTGATAATATTACGTGATATCGTAAGAAAACGATCAAAAATTTAGTTTTTTTTTTATTCCTTTTTTTTTCTTTTGTTTTATATGTTTTTTTTTATTTGTATACCTTAGTCTTCTATTTGTCACTCATCACAATAACACAAGCCCAGATGAGCGATATTACTAATAAATACTCTGTTTCCTAAGTTACCATGACGCGTCTGGTCATATTACCATGACGCATGACGTCACAAAATATTATGTCGTGACACTTTTTTGTGAATGTAGGTGTTTCACCAATTTATTAGACAAGAAAAAACAATAAAAATACAATTAAGTGTCAAAGTAAAAGCCGGCCAATCGCAAGTTGTGAACTGACGTACAAAGTTGCACTAGAACTATTACCAGAGCTATTACAGAGTTTACCCACTGTTGCGGTCGAGCATATCCGTTCTTGTGTGCGTGCGTTATACTCATTGTACGGTCGACTGCATAATTGCATTCCCACCCTAGAGTTCTAAAATTACTATTATGGGAATTTTCAGTCTAATTGTTTGATAAATTCATAAGCTAAAAGACTTTAAAGTTCAATTAAAGCCTAGAATCTTGCTTGTGTTGAAAACATTCTTATAACAGTCGTTTTGGAGCTATACGGTGGGTCTGCAATTATGCAGCCGACCGTACAGTAACGCCTGGAACGATAAGAGGCGAGTTATTTGACTAACTGGTGACTTCATTTATTTGTTTTTATAATGTTAAATATGTATGTCTTTTTCTAATAATAATGATGTATTCGTTTAAGTAACTTAATTCAAACTAAGTACTTAAATTATTAAGCTACCTGCCTTGGAGGTTTGGTGGGATAGCTCGAGTACCGAAAACTTCCACCCAAACGCAAAAGAGATGCCCAAACGTCGAGTTGCAAAAACTAGCCCGACAACAAAATACAAGCAAAGTTCTATAAAGATAAACTCTGTTACCATTAAAACAATACAAAAGTAATTAACAACAGTTTAATATTCAATTTTCATTTGTAAACAAAATTGACTCCAGGGGATCTAATATGGCGACTTTCGAGGAATCGTTTCCGAATCGAAACGAATTAGATTTTACCTATTTTATAAGTGATTTTGAAAACTGAATTTTAAATTCGAATTCTAATATCAAATCGCGATGGTGACGGACGACGCCATCACCATCGCGATTTCTATGAGATTACAATAATTAGCCGTGACCACCGCGATTTGTATGCTGATTGGCTAATAATACAAATCAAAATGGTCATGACCGGTCGCCATCTAGTTCCCATGGAAAATGAGGCAAAAGGCAGAATTGAACGACGCTTATCCAGAGCAGCGTCTTTCAATACTGCTATTTGACACTATTTTCCATAGAAACGAATCCGACTTGCATTGTTACCACCGCGTTTTGAAAGCCCATCTTTAGATATATATAATTCTACTGTACATGTGTATGTCCTGAACTCTTCCTTAACGACTGGACCGATTTGAAATAATTTTGTATGCATTTGGGTGGAGCCCTGGATGGTTTAGATTCACAAATCAGCCCGGCAGATGGCGCTGCAGTCGGTATCTAGGTTATTTATCTATACTGCAGAACAACTTATGCGGGGACAGCTTGTTTAATTTAAATAAATAAAAAAAAGCATATCCATTAATCATACACATAATAAAAATCCAATTCGTATGATGTTTCGGATACGTCTTCGAAAGTAGCTATTTTAGTCCTGCAGTTCTAAAGTAAGCTACTGAGTAATCCAAGTCTAAGATATCGGGTTGTCGATTGTAAACAGTAAAGATATCTCAATCGATAAGTTATCGAGGAACAAGTTCTTACCTTATTTATTGTCTACCGGCATGTAATTGAGACTTCTTATAACAGAAGAAGCTGTTAAAGTGATAAGCGAAGCGAGTAAAGTTAGAACTGAGGTTCATAGCGCCATCTACTGGAGTTTGCTTCAACATGGTTTGCGTCATCAATTGACACATTATGGGTCTGGCTAACCTCAACAATATAACAATATAACTTATAGTCAACAATTAGAAAGGAATAGTACAGGACAGGGAGCGATGAAAGACTCATTTCGGACGCAAAGATCCATTTTAAGTCGCTGAGCCAGCCAAGTAAATAAGTATGAGATAATTATTCAGATAGAGTATCCCCCTTATTCCAAAACGAAGTCTAAAAATTAAACTACGTTTTAGTGAGATTAAAACCATGGACTTAGATAAACGTTATTACAAAAAGAAGTTTACCGCTAAAACAAGGTTTGTCTGTCCTGTCAAAGATAAACTGCCGAGCACCCTAGTTTAAGTATACTTAGACCGAAGTTTATAACCTCAAAAAATTAAATTCTGACGTTCACCTTTTCCTCGTTACTCCAATTCTCGCTCCTTTTTAGGGTACCATACCCAAAGGGAAAAAACGGGGCCCTCTTACTAAGACTTCGCTATCCGTCCGTCACCAAGCTCTATCTCAAGAACCGTGATAGCTAGAGAGTTGAAATTTTCACAGATTTTAACAACAATATGTTGTTAACCTAAACCTACTAAAAACATAAATAAGTAAATATTTTTAGTACGTACTTATGTTCAAAGAGGATATAATCACTACGTTTTCTTATGTTTTTGAGAAATTTAGGTTATTTTCATGTTTACTATTTTTTAGGTAATATTTTTTTTTTTATACTTCTAAAGGGGCAGGCAAAAGGCTTAAAGGCTTAACTCGAGCCGCGTTCCGATATACGCTACATAAATTGATGTATTTAAATACAACAACGTAATCGCGAACATAGAATAACAAATACAAGTCACACTATTTCACAATAATTGAACACACAATTTATATTTTTATCACTTTAACATTCGATTTCTTAGATAAGTTTTTAATATTTACTCACTTACCACCATTTTGTGAAAAGGAACGGTGTTTCGAACGCTGAACGAACAAAATAATGGTTTGTTTCGAGTTTGCTATCTATTGGTTGCGACTAAAACCAGGGATCTTCTGGTCCTTGGTCTATTTACTTTTTGTAATAAGAATCAATTTTAAACCAAAACTAACACAAAAACCTAGATCTTTTAGTACAGGTTTAAACTATGGTTTTGTAGTTTTTTTGTAATAAGAGGGACGGAGTTTGTAAATCTTAGGATTTGGAGATATCACTTTAAACTTCATTAATGGTCCAAAATTGAAAGGGCCCGGAATGAAAATTTAAAGCGTTACGAAAAAAAAATTACTCCAATCGCTTTAGAAAGCGAGCTAGCTACTTGCCATTACCTTCTAAAAAGGTTTAGCAAAAGAGGATTAGCTACATCTATTAGAATTGTACTAGATTATGACGTAAGACAAAACTTTCCCATGTATTGAGTAAACACGCACAAAATTTCAGGAAAAGAAAAAAATGTGTTATATTTCGCTCCGCTTATGAATGTATTTTAGGCTTACCGAAGGCTGTTATTCAACGTGCCTTTACAAACAATATGGAGGAATTCTCTTGGAAATAACAGATATTTTTACCTCTGTTTATCTTTGCTTAATCGTCTAGAAATAATACAAGTCAGAGGAATAGATTGTTAGCATGTAAAAGCTTTTGATATGTAAATATTTGCTGTTTCATATATCTTTAGAAGAAGTAAGAAATTTTCTATCATTTTGTTTTACACTTATTTATTTTCTTGTTGCATTTCTTCTCATTTATTCGGTGCAGTACATTTTCTAAGCCCGTATTTCGCTTTGAGTTAGGAATATTTTACGACCGGGCCGCCCTGTCTGACTTGTAACTTATTTTGTATCCATTTCATGACTTTTGTTTTTGTTTGATTGTTTTTTGTTTTTGTTTCGATCGCCCTTTTTTTTTTATTTTGATCGGCTTTTGTTTGAGCGCGAGTCAAATCTCTTTTATTAAAAGTAAATTAAAGTAAAAAGGACCCTGACAACAACCCTTTTCAATGTGTGATGGTTAGCACAAAAAGGTTACCTTTTTTTGACGTGATAACGTCTAGTAAATTGATGGAACACCTGCATTCACAAAAAAGTTGGATGTCATTGTCACGTTCCCATTGTGTGACGTCATTGTCACGTTCCCGATGTGTGTCATTGTCATTGTATAAATAAAAAAAAAACATCGGTTTCTTAGGACGTTATCACGTAAAATTATCGTCCGTACCTAGACCGTACAGACAACCATTTTTTTTTAAATTATTAACATAAAACATTACACAAAATAAATAATAACACAAAATTAACATAATATACCACTTAATAAGTAATCTTATTAATAATAAGTTAATTTTAACGTTATTAAGTACCACAAATAAAATACCACTTAAATAAATACTTAATTATGTAAATGATTATTACCTCTTTATCTAGATTAGATTGGCAATTATTATTGATCTTATTATAGTGGTCGATGCTTGTTGCTCTTGTTCTGCGCTGTAGTACTATGGTAATTTCGGAATCGTAATTGTCAGCAGAGTGGCGCAGTGGAAGCGTGCTGGGCCCATAACCCAGAGGTCCGTGGATCGAAACCACGCTCTGCTAACCAGCAACATTGAGAGAAAGTTTTGGTAAAAAAACCTTTCTTTTTGTACCCTTTTTTAACTTTTTCTAGGGAGTATATGTATTTTAAGCAAAGTACAGAGTTATTTATAATAAAATTGTTGCGAGTATTATACATCTTAAAACTTTAAATATGTTTTTAATCTAATATTGGCATTGCCAAGATTTTTTAGAGACACTTCGAAATACTAATAGCTCGATATCTCTTCGCAAACAATGGGATCGTTCCCAAAATTGTGTTTTCTTTGAGCATATATATTTTTGGTCCTAAAAAGGTTCAAATAAAGAAATGTACGAAACAAAGCTGGGGTGCCTGCCTAGTGAATAATTTATTGTAAGTTTATCCATCCAAAAAGGGAGGTTTTGTAAATAAATACGAATCAAAATACGCAAGTTGACTTTGTTGACTACGCTTTTGGATATTTTTTTTGAGTGAGGGCGCTGTATCGATATTTCAAACAAATTTGTTCCTTACCAATTAGTTTGCCTGTATACCGCATCAAAAAAATAAAATTGTTTTAAAACCAACTTATTTGTGCAGTTGAGTGGTGGCGCTAGTGTCTGTACTAAAACCGAATTTTCGCACCGAAATTTGGTTAGTTTTTGTTTTGTTACACGCAAAAAATTCTTGGTTTTACTGCAAAAAGACTTCAACGCGAGCCTGTTTTTTTAGACGAACAAATTCTACCAAGATATCTTTTGCAGTTGGGACAGTCAAAATGAAAGTTTAAATCACTTACTGATGGAAAGTTATCCCATCTTTCTAGTAGCTGGATGTTTTTTTATTTTCCCCACACCATTTTATTGAACATGACACCATTTCTAAACCGATTCTCGCGACGACAACAGCAAAAAATAATAAAAAACTGCGAGTAACAAACTTCACCACTCCTTGGTTTACACTAAAGTTGTATTCGAAAGGACCCTTTGATATAGAGTCCAAATCTACTATGCGTGGTGAACATTATAGACCCTTCATTAGGAGTCTATTGGTAGTGGTCGATGCTTGTTGCTCTTGTTCTGCGCTGTAGTACTATGGTAATTTCGGAATCGTAATTGTCAGCAGAGTGGCGCAGTGGAAGCGTGCTGGGCCCATAACCCAGAGGTCCGTGGATCGAAACCACGCTCTGCTAACCAGCAGCATTGTGCTAAAGTTTTGGTAAAAAAACAATTTCTTTTTGTACCCTTTTTTAACTTTTCCTAGGGAGTATATGTATTTTAAGCAAAGTACAGAGTTATTTATAATAAAATTGTTGCGAGTTTTATACATCTTAAAATTTTAAATATGTTTTTAATCTAATATTGGCATTGCCAAGATTTTTTAGAGACACTTCGAAATACTAATAGCTCGATATCTCTTCGCAAACAATGGGATCGTTCCCAAAATTGTGTTTTCTTTGAGCTTACATATATTTTTGGTCCTAAAAAGGTTCAAATAAAGAAATGTACGAAACAAAGCTGGGGTGCTTGCCTAGTGAATAATTTATTGTAAGTTTATCCATCCAAAAAGGGAGGTTTTGTAAATAAATACGAATCAAAATACGCAAGTTGACTTTGTTGACTACGCTTTTGGATATTTTTTTTATTACAACTTATGCTAACTTTAAAAACCATGTTTTATAATTAAGTTTTAAACTCTAAAAAATGGTCGTGACGTCATTAAATAAATGTTGTAGAACATTTTTCACAGCGCCATCTAGCCCCAAGCAAAGCAACTAGGTTGTGTTATGGGTGCTTGATAACGGAAAGAATACTTATTATTCTAGACACCGCTAGACTATAATTTCTTTGTATCAATATAAATTCTTAAAATTTAATGATAAAATTAAATTAAATTTAATTATTAATTAAAATTAGGAATACTGCTTACTTATTCTTATTGCAGTATTCCTAATTTAAAAACAATATTTTTAAATTAAGAATACTGCTTACGACGACAGGGCACGACCGAACTCTACAAGGGTTGATCTCATGCCTCCAAAGATCATATTTTTTTAATACTTACATTAGTAGCGCTCCGCGGTTTCACCCGCGTAACTCCCGATCATAGAGGAATCATAAAAGGTCGAAGCTCCCGATCGAAATATAAAATAGCGTATAGCCTTCCTCGACAAATGGACTGAGTACCTACATAAAAATAATTATTCAATTAGAACCAGTAGTTCCTGAGATTAGCGCGTTCAAACAAACATAATAAGTAAATAAGTATAGATAGTAGTATCTCATACCTTCAAAAGTAATAAAAAAAATGTTTTATATTTTTATATAAACTTTAAAAATACGGTTAGCACAGCAAAAATATGGCTCTTAACGTAACTCGTACCATTAGAATTAGCTACATTTAGTCAGCAATCATGTAGGTAATGTTGGTTGAATTTAAATAGAAATAAAAAAAAATGTATTTGTTATATGCAATGGCCCAAACCCGTGCGCTAAATTACCATACAAACCTGGTCGTCTAGACGGCCAGTAAATTTGTCGTGGAATCCTAAACCGTGTTTATGACGATATAAACTTTCTTTTCACTTTGTCGGTGAATTGAAAATGTTAGAGATACAGCTAGACTTTCACGGTGGTTTTCCTTGTGTGCGATTTATTTTCACGGCAGACTATTATTGTTTCTTGCTTGCCTAGAAGCAGTGTTGCCAACTCGGATTTTGAAAAATGCGTAGGTCACATTAGAACAGGGATTAGTAGCAACACGTCATAAACGCAAACTCGTCACTCATACGCAACTCGTCATTTTCGCAACTCGTCACACGAACCTTATGATGTTCTTATAGGTCAGCAATAGTCAGCATATCATATCCAGGATATTTTCTACTAATCTTTGTTGTTATTGCTTCAAATATAGTTTGAATTGCTTAAAATTACTGGATTGCATTGTGAATGCGCTACATAGTATAAAACAAGGTCGCTTTCTCTGTCCCTATTAGAGAATAGGGAGAGAGAAAGGGCGTAGTTTTAAAGATTTAAGCATACATAGAGATGTATGCTTAAATCTTTAAAACTACGCAACGGATTTTGATGCGGTTTTTTTTAATAAATAGACTGATTCAAGGGGAAGGTTTATATGTATAATACATGCATAGTATAGCCGTGCGAAGCCGGGGCGGGTCGCTAGTAATAAATACGAGAGAAGAACTAAATACTAAGAGAGAGAAGAAACTTCTCTTTTTTTAAGTTTTCTTCTCTGTTTTTAAGATGAAAGGGTACCGGCACTGATCCTAGAAAAATTTGTAGATCTACGTACCTACTTTTTTACTCGACTGCGCAACGCAAAGGAGTGGTAATGTGTTCAACGTCAGGATTTGAGCTGCTCTAAATTTTGGATTTAACTCAAATCCTCCCCTATAATGGGTCCCCACTGCAGTTATAGTCGTTACGTTCCGCATTAGAATTTATTATGTTTTAAAGTTTTTTTTTCTGTTTTCAGATTTTTTTTTATTTACAGTGTTTTTTTAAGAATTATTTTTTATTACTTTCATTTATTGTAGGTATTGTACATTTTTTATTAAGGATCTTTTTTACGCAGTCGGGTTTTTTTAAGCTATTGCATAGCTTTTATCGCGGGCTTTGAGCGCGGCGACCGAATCAAGAAATTCCGTAACGAAAATAAAACCTAACACCCCCCACTCCGCCTACCATATAGCTAGGCCGAGCGTTCGCTTAACGTGTATGTATATGCTACGACTATATGAAGCTCGTTTTTTTTTAAATTCTGAGTGAAATTAAGAAAAATAAAATGAGGTTTTTAACTCTCGCGGGCCGTATCTAGTTCTTTTTTATTTATTTCCTCATTTGTGTTCAATAGAATCGAAATTTGAAAAGATCAAAAGAACAAAATAGCAGTAACTCCGTCGAATCGAAATATTTTTAAGGTTTTCTACAAGGCGGGCTGGTGAGACGAGACCTCGGTTAACACAGTCACAGCTGCAGCATGTGTACTATTATGTCTCTGTAAGATCTAACAATATAAATAAATAATAAATAAATATTGCAGGACCTTCCACACATCGCCATTTAGCCCCAAGCTAAGTAGCTAGACTTGTGTTAAGGGTGCTAGACAACGGATATACTACTTATATACTTTTTTTTTGTAAATATATACTTATAATACATAGAAAAAACCAGACCACAGACAAATATCTAAGCATAAATACTTTTTCTGAGGCGGGAATCGAACCCGCAACCCTGTGTTTGGCAGTACGGCAAATAAAAGCAAATAAATGAAATAAAATGATTTTTTCCGCGACTTTGTTCGCAAATTTTAGCAGATAGCGTTATAATAGCTACATGTACTCCTATGCTAAATTTAAACCCGATGAGTCTATTGGTTTGGGCTGTGCGTTGAAATATCAGTCAGTCAGTCAAAAAAAAATTTTTATAATGTTTATAATGTATGTACTTAACAAAATGATTTAATTTAATTTTAAAGAAAAATATTATGAAGACTTACTTTTTTAGTTCATGGAAATAAAAGCTTGTTTCTTTAATATACAAGGTATACTGGACTTTGTAAAGAAAGCACAATTAAAAGTTTCCTTTAAGAAAATATTATTTAGCAACTCGACTGGATTATAAAGTTGTAAAGCTCGTGATGTACGTGATTCCTGGTACTAAGATAAGCTTTCTGCCCGCCTTGAGCTTTGCAGCTGGACTAGGAAGTATCTAAACAAATAATAAGTACTTTTTATGTCTCCCAAGTTCAACTTTGAAATTGAAAAATTTAATGATTGAACAAAATGGAGCAAGTAAAAGTTCTACGAAATTCAAAAACAAAAAAAACTACTACTTGTCTGTAAAGTCTGTCCTGTTTGTCGTGGCCGTCGTCGTCCGTCGTCGTGTAAAAACACTATGCCAAGCGCCCATATTACATTTTAATGTACGGACCCCTTTCCGATTTAGATAATAAAGAAAAAAAAACTAAATCAAAATCGGTTCAGCCGTTCGGGAGCTACGATGCCACAGACAGACACACACACACACACACACACGTCAAACTTATAACACCCCGTCGTTTTTGCGTCGGGGGTTAAAAATATAAGACCACGCCCAAGGGCGCGTTCAGATGACACGCGTTGACCAAGCGCCCACCACGCGCATCACACGCGTTGACCACGCGTTGAACACGCGTTGAAATTTGTTCTACATGTAATTTAAGTCTTATGACACATCAATAGATCTCAAATTGCATTTATCAAGTCCACCCGCTCCGCGCCCGCCCCGCGCACGGCCCGCGCCTGCTTGCAGAAATGCAATTTGAGATTGACAAATTTCAACGCGTGTTCAACGCGTGGTCAACGCGTGTGATGAGCGTGGTGGACGCGTGGTCAACGCGTGTCATCTGAACGCGCCCTCATCCAAAGTATCCCTCTTTCTAACAAAAAAAATAATCACCTCAATCGGTTGAGTCGTCTTCGAGTAATCAGTGAACTTAGGTACATTTAAAAAAATACCTACGCAACGAATTGAGAACCTACTCCTATTTTTTTTAAATTCGTTAAAATATAAAAGTACCATGAATAAAATAAATAGGTACCTTAATTAATGTATTTATTTTGAAATACTTTAAATAGATGAGACAAACATCATCTAGAACTCATCTGCATAAAAATAATTGTCTTTATCTTGGTATTCCTCATTCCTTATGTATGTCATTATAATAAATGTTACAATAGCGAAAAACAATTAGAAATTTGTAATGAATACATACTTAACTAGTTTGTTATCTATTGTCTGCAAGTGCTTATTAGCATTTATATGGCCTTTCTATTTAACCGATTTAAAAAAAAGGTGGTTGTTCATTAGTTTGTATATTTTCTTTGTCTATTCGGGTATAACTTCGTTGTTTATTAACCCATTTTGTTGATATTTCATTTTTGGAAAGGGTTTGCCTCAAGGATGGTCCCATAAAGCTTTGGTGATGATCTGACGAGGATCTTCGGAGTTACGAGCAGAATTTCGCCTTGAGAGTGCAACAAAACATTGCTTGTAATTGTTTCCCATTAGAATACCTATCGATCTGATTGTTAGTGCATTAAAAGTTACAAAATAAAATTAAAAAAACACTGACTTCAAAAAAAGGTAAAAATAACCGCACCTTCATAATTTGAAGTCGGGCAGCCAAACTACAAACTAGATAAAACGTAAAACTGCCCGACTTTAGATTATGAACGTGTAGTTATAATAATAATTGTCTTTTTTTTTCAGGTAACAGCTTTATAAATAAGTACAGACCCATATAAATTAAATACCTTACCTACATACTAACATACATATAAATATAGATAATTTTTTTTATAGGGTTTTCTATCTTCGGTCTCGCGTCCCTATAGCGTCGGTATACAATGCCGGCGGGCCAGAAATCTGCCGAGAAGAACATATTTTTCAGCGTCTGGAATCCGGAGCACGTCGAACTTAAAATTAGTCTTCCTTAGGTATTTCAGCTCCACTGGTTCGAGGCTGATACCAAGTTAAGTTATAATGGTGCAGTTACAAAGGTGCAATTATAAAGGTGCAGTTACGAAGGTGCAGTTACGAAGTTGCAGTTACGAAGGTGCAGTTACGAAGTTGCAGTTACGAAGGTGCAGTTACGAAGGTGCAGTTACGAAGTTGCAGTTACGAAGGTGCAGTTACGAAGTTGCAGTTACGAAGGTGCAGTTACGAAGGTGCAGTTACGAAGTTGCAGTTACGAAGGTGCAGTTACGAAGTTGCAGTTACGAAGGTGCAGTTACGAAGGTGCAGTTACGAAGGTGCAGTTACGAAGGTGCAGTTACGAAGGTGCAGTTACGAAGTTGCAGTTACGAAGTTGCAGTTATGAAGAACAAACAATTCGAAATTTATTGTAATGAATACATACTTACTTATCTAGTTCTCTATCTATAGTCAATTGTGTGTACTTTATTTGCATTTTAATTGCTTTTCTAATTTAAAGATAGCCTGAAAATTATTGGTATAAAAGGCGAAAGTTTCAAATTGAAGAATATAAGACTACAGTCATCCATTGAAAATGAAACTAACTATTTCTCTGGTAAGTCATATTATTTTAAATTAAATTCTTATTGATCCATTCTTACATTTTTAGTGGAGCTTAATATTTCGATCATTTTCTTATCCGTCTGTCTGTGAAAATGTCAACTGTCTAGCTATCACGGTTCATAAGATACAGCCTGGTGACAGACAGACAGAAAGATAGTCAATGGAGTCCTACTGCCGCACTCAGACACGTACATAAGATAAATAAATAAAATAAATAAATAAATATTGCAGGACATTCCACACATCGCCATCTAGCCCCAAGCTAAGTAACTAGACTTGTGTTATGGGTGCTAGACAACGGATATACTACTTATATACTTTTCTTTTGTAAATATATACTTAATATACATACAGACACCCAGACCACAGACAAATATCCATAAGATAACGTACATAAGATAAACTTATGCTAAGGAATGCATTGTCACATTTACGCTGACGTTGAATATCACTCACAAGAGCGAGACAAGGCATCCCTTAGAATAAATTTCCTTTAGGCACGTCTGAATTTCCTGCAATATTCATCATCATCATCAGCCGGTGTCAGTCCACGGCTGGACGTAGGCCTCTCCCAAGATACGTTCAAACAAACAAACAAACAAACAAACTCTTCAGCTTTATAATATTAAGTATAGATTCACTGTCTCTTTGCAGTTGTTGGTGAGCGTGTTGGTGATGGTGTCCGAGGCTGTTCCGGCACTTCATCGATCTGCCCGGGCAGTACAGAGCGAGCGAGAGCAAAGTATCTATTCGGCAGGCCAAGCCACCGGCGATAACGCTATCGCGTACTCGGATGCATATGAAGACTACTTCGCAAGGTAAACCTACAGTTATCCCATTAAAAGTCCTTTTTAAGGTTTCGTACCTAAAGGGTAAAACTGAACCCTATTACTATGACTCCACTGTCCCTCTGTCTGTCACCAGGCTGTATCTCATGAACCGTGATAGCTAGACAGTTGAAATTTTCACAGATTATAAATTTCTGTTTAGAATCGCTTTTTAACCCCCGACGCAAAAACGACGGGGTGTTATAAGTTTGACGTGTCTGTGTGTATGTGTGTCTGTCTGTGGCATCGTAGCTCCCGAACGGATGAACCGATTTGGATTTTTCACTTTTTGGCCTTTCGGAGCTTAGAAGTTATTTGAAGGGCGTTTGTTTCATAGCAGTTCCATACTCAATTATTGTATAAATTTCTTTACTTATTGCGTAAGTTGTAGACAACTTTGTTGCATTAAAAAAACAACATTTTTGGTTAAGAATCTTAATTTTTTTACAAATGATTTTTAATATTATTTACAGTTAATTGATAAGTACTGAAATTAAGATTAGTTTGGGTTGTTATTGGGCTGATAAAAATTACAATTTTTAAGGTTCCATACCTGAAAAGGTAAAGAAGGAAACCCTTTTAGGATCACTCTTCTGTCCGTCTGTCTGTCCGTGTGTCACCGTCGTTTTTTTTTTGATAAAATAAATAATTTACGTTAATATTTGTAGATTGGCTAGTGCAACCGCCATATCAAATAATGGCAGCGTTGCGGCAGTCAGCAGACTGAACACTAAAGAAGTCACCACTGACGATGGAAACACTGATGAAGGAAAGGTCAACCTTGATGGGGAGGAGGTCAACACTGCCAAATAAAAATACATTTTAAAACCTACATAACGTAGAATCAACAAGCTATGTATTCGATGGTATAACAATAAAAATCAAGATAAAACTTTAACAATCTTTTAATTACATAGTTAGTTAAGTACACACAGGTCGACCTAATAACAGCGTGTTAAAAATAAAAACAAACGGAGAGTTTCGATTTTAAAATCACCAATTAGTTTTCGCTATTAAATTAGTAAATATGTAACCTCTCTGGTTCCGTTCCCTGTAGTAACACTATGTTGTGTGTCATCATCATCATCATATCAGCCCATACACGTCCACTGCTGGACATAGGCCTCCCCCATACGACGCCACCAACAGCGGTCCTGAGCCGCCTCCATCCACTGACTACCCGCGACCGCCACAATGTCGTCGGTCCACCGGCAGCTGGTCTCCCAACACTCCGTTTCGCGTTGCATCACGGCCGCCACTCGAAAACCTTTACTCCCCAACCCTTTCCTTGCAGTGGGGTAAAAAGAAGAGCGAATACTCAAACGTTTAGGGGACCCCTAAATATTTAAGACGTTCCTATCTCATGACATTTAAATGTCAATTTAATCGCCACAGCCTTTCAGTATTTGGGCGTTAGACACACATTTTCCGAATGTACAACAGCTTCGGAAAATACTTAGGTTAGGTGATTTACAAAAAAAAAAAAACCATCTCGATCGGTTTAGCCGTCTTCAAGTAATCGGTAAACATACAAAAAAAACACATACCTTTTTTGAAGTCGCTCAAAAATGGCTACAATTTCTATGTTATAATCCTAAATATTTCATACGTCATACCATCAAACATTCCAATACAAATAGCTCACGATAAACGCTAGGATAAATCTTACAAGAGCGTACAACTAGATCGTTCCCAAGAGATTTAAGGCAATATACCTCGCCGCCTATACTATGAAGCATATTCAAGGCAAATGAGTGGAATCGATTTCTACGAAGACATACAGACAACGGCTAACGGCTCCTACTCCAGACCGTTCCCCTGTCAAGAACTTTTTCACAACCGTCAGATCCTCGGGACTGGGGGAGAGGACGGCCATTAATTTAAAATTATGCTCGAGCGCTCGTCGGCTCCCCTATGCAGGGGATTCGTCAGGAGTTGAACATGTAATGATTTTTTCACTCTCATCGAATTCAAGTGCAGAAAAGTTTCTAAAAGTATAAGCAGTCAATATCTCTCCAAATAACCTTCACGTCATCGATCTTGTCAACTATAATTGTGCATTTAATTTCGTCGGCGATGTAGCTGGGTGTATATAATATATCGGATATTGGGATGCCATTAACGGAGTGTAATTGAGGATTGAGGGATTCTGAACACTTACTTGTAGTTCCATTACTTAAGCTTCGATCTCAGGGCTGGCTGAGAGGAATTACAGAGTTTTTACATACTGTATAGTATTCCAGATCATTAAGGTTAGCGGTCACGCGGTTAGCCGCATCCAGCGGTCCTCCACACAGCTGACCGCACCCGGACAAACAGCATAGCGGACAAACCGCATAGCGCGTGCGTATGTAGCCTAAAATTACGTTACTTGATTTATTCGAGCAACCTTTACAATTTGGCACTTAATTTTATAATTTTACATTACTTCGTAACGTATTATAAAACTCGAAGAGTTTATAACAATATTATAATATTGTACTTTGATTTAATAGATTAGGTACACCTATGGATAATTTTATTACAAACAGAATAATAAGTAGGTATCTACTTGCCAAAATTTTAACAAATCTTTACAAATTATAATTATTAGTTTTATGTTGTCCAGGACAGAACTGCCTGGCGCAAAATAATTAGGAGAGCCGACCCAAAAGTGGGAAAAGGAAAAGGGAAAGAGAATGTTATCTCTTTAAAATCCCAACTCTCCGTCTGTTTTAACGTTCTATTGGGTCAAAGGCCTGAACCAATCTCAATAAAAAATTGTACTTAACTACAAAGGTAGTTGATAATGGGCATGGACATAGGAAATTTATTTGTTAGAAACAAACAAATTAACACACTTTTGCATTTAAAATATTAGTTGGAACTGTACTTTTGCATAAATGCACTTTTAGTGTCTAAGAAGAATACCTACTTAACTAACTCTGAGAAGTAAAAAAAGTAAAAAAACATCGACCTTAAAAAAAGGTCAAAATAACCTTAACGCACCTTGACAATTTGAACTGAGGCAGTCAAACTACAAACTAGATAAAACGTAAAACTGCCCGACTTTAGATTATGAACGTGCAGTTATAATAATAATAATCATCGTTTGCTTCAGGTAACAGCCTAAATATACAGACCAATATAAAATAGATACCTTACAGACTAACATACATAAAGATAAAATTATATGTTACTAGCGACCCGCTCCGGCTTCGCACGGCTATATTATGCATGTATTATACATATAAACCTTCCTCTTGAATCACTCTATCTATTAAAAAAACCGCATCAAAATCCGTTGCGTAGTTTTAAAGATCTAAGCATACAAAGGGACATAAGGACATAGGGATATAGGGACGGCGAAAAGTGACTTTATTTTATACTATGTAGTGAAGGTGAAGTAGGACCTGAGTTTTCAGGGAGGACCTATCCTACCCCTATCCTTTTCCCACGCGCGCGCCGCGCGATGATTCTATCCCTTTCCCCAGCGCGCTGCGAAATGGCCATTTTAACTGTTTTATGTAATTGAAAGACTCACATCTATTTAAGTGAAAAACCATCTGTACTACCTTATGGGATTTGATGTAAAGTTTATGAAAATATTAATTTTGTACTTGTTTTTTCTTTACAATCGCCGTAAAATTGAAAAAGCTTCAAAAAATGTCGATTTTTTGAATTTTTTTTGATTTTTTGAAATTGAGGATTTTCACGATTTTTTTCTATCGAGGCAATTCACTCTAATTGTGTTTCGAAGTGTATGACAGTACAAAGTATTTCTTCACCTTTACGACATTAGGAATAATATCATTTATGGACCTTAGTGGTCCCAAAAACTATTTCTTAGACACCTTTATCATACCTTTATCATACCACTTTGGCTTAGGTTAAGTTTCAGGGTTTTCTATCTTCGGTCTCGCTTCACTTTAGCTTCGGCATACAATGACGGCGGGCCAGAAATCTGCCGAGAAGAACATGTTCTTCGTCTAGAATTCGAAGCACGTAGGACTTAAAATTAGTCTTCCAGGGATTCCTGTTCGACTAGTTCGAGACTGATACCAAGTAAAATTATACTGGTGTAGTTATAAAGGTGCAGTTATGAAGGTGCAGTTACGAAGATGCAGTTACAAAAGGTGCAGTTATTTATGAAGAACAAAACAATTAGAAATTTATTGAAATGAAGACATACTTAACTAGTTCGCTATCTATAGTCAATTGTATGTACTTTATTTGCATTTTAATTGCTTTTCTAATTTTAAAGATAGCCTGAAAAATATTGGTATAAAAGGCGAAAGTTTTAAATTAAAGAATATAAGACTACAGTCATCCGTTGAAAATGAAACTAACTATTTCTCTGGTAAGTCATATTGTTTTTAATTAAATTCTTAATAATCCATTCTTACATTTTCTGGACACATTTCCCGTCGCCTCCCTTCCTAGGGACCTCTTTTAGACTTTAAATTTTTTAAAGATACTTAAAACTGGATATTTATCATGTTACTATTTTGTGGAGCTCTATCTTTGGATGTTGTTACAAACATCATTTTTAACTAGACTGGATGATTTAGGGTGCATCTTGACAGTTCGAGGTAGACGTATCCGGGCTATTTCCTTTCCTATGGCTTACTGCTTGAGTTTGCCTTTATGTCAGTAGGACCATTGATTTGTATCATTAACGGTACTAGTGACAATTATATAGGATCAGTAGTACCATCATAACTATTAATGTACCGCTAGTACCATGACTAATAACTGAGTTTAAAATATCGGTGGACTACTTTCGTTACGATCTCACTTGTAACTCGATTTTGTACTCGACAGGTAAAACAAACGTTATCAGAGACAAACTCGGTTTCCCTAGCATAATTGTCTGTTTTTAGTACTTGTTGTTATAGCGGCAACAGAAATACATCATCTGTGAAATTTTCAACTGTCTAGCCATTACGGTTTATGAGATACAGCCTGGTGACAGACAGACAGTGGAGTCTTAGTATTAAGGTTCCGTTTTAACTCTTTGAGTACGGAACCCTAATCATCTTATTGTAAACTGGCTGCGCTCCGCGGTTTCACCCGCATAACTCCCGATCCTGTGGGAATATCGGGATAAAAAGTAGCCTATAACCTTCCTCGATAAATGGACTATCCAACACAAAAAGAATTTTTCAATTCGAACCAGCAGTTCCTGAGATTAGCGCGTTCAAACAAACAAACAAACTCTTCAGCTTTATAATATTAGTATAGACTAGCTGCGCTCCGCGGTTTCACCCGCGTAACTCCCGATCCCGTGGGAATATCGGGATAAAAAGTAGCCTATAACTTTCCTCGATAAATGGACTATCCAACACAAAAAGATTTTTTCAATTCGAACCAGCAGTTCCTGAGATTAGCGCGTTCAAACAAACAAACAAACAAACAAACTCTTCAGCTTTATAATATTAAGTATAGATTCACTGTCTCTTTGCAGTTGTTGGTGAGCGTGTTGGTGATGGTGTCCGAGGCTGTTCCGGCACTGCATCGATCTGCCCGGGCAGTACAGAGCGAGCAAGAGCAAAGTATTTATTCGGTTGGCCAAGCCACCGGCGATAACCCTATCGCGTACTCGGATGCTTATGAAGACTTCTTCGCAAGGTAAACCCAAAATTATCCCTCTAAAAGTCTTTCTTCATAATCCCTTTTTTTCACTTTTTGGCCTTTCGAAACCTAAAAGTTATTCGAAGGGCGTTTGTTTTATACTCGTACTAGCGACCCGCCCCGGCTTCGCACGGCTATATTATGCATGTATTATACATATAAACCTTCCTCTTGAATCACTATATCTATTAAAAAAACCGCATCAAAATACGTTGCGTAGTTTTAAAGATTTAAGCATACATAGGGATATAGGGACAGAGAAAGCGACTTTGTTTTATACTATGTAGTGATTAGCGTATGCAGTACAATGAGCAATCATAAAAAAAAACCTAATCAAAATCGGTTCATCCGTTCGAGAGCTACGTTGCAACAGACACACAGACACGTCAAACTTATAAGACTCCGTCGTTCTTGCGTCGTGTCGGAGTTTAAAAATTCGAGATTGTATGAATTTCTATATTTCTCGCCTAAGTTGTGGACAATTTTGTTGCATTAAAAAAACAGCATTTTTGGATAAGAATCCTAATTTTTCCAAATGATATTCGATATTATGTAGGTGTAGACATTTTTAGACATAAAAACTGAAAATAAGGCTAGTTTGTGTTGTTATTGGGCCTAAATAAAAACATTTTTTAAAGTTCCGTACCTCTGAAGGTTAACTGTCCGTCTGTCCGTCTGACCAATTTTTTAATAAAATTATTAATTTATTTTAATATATTGTAGATTGGCTAGTGCGTACGCCAGATCAAATAATGGCAGCGTTGCGGCAGTCAGCAGACTGAACACTAAAGAAAGCACCACTGACGATGGAAACACTGATCAAGGAAAGGTCAGCATTGATGGGGAGGAAGTCAACACTAACTAGGAAGTCACAACGAATAAAAAAATAAAGAACTATCGTTCCAATACATTTTAAAACCTACGTAACGTAGAATCAACAAGCTATGTATTTGATGGTATAACAATAAAATTATAACAAACGGAGAGTTTCGATTTTATAATTACCAATTTCGCCATTAATTTTGTAAAAATACAACCTCTCTGTTCTGTTCCCTGTAGTAACACTATGTTGTGTGTAATGACATAAAAAACACAACACTTTCCTTGCAGTCGGGTAAAAAGAAGACCGAATACTCAACCGTTAAGGGCTCCCTAAATATTTAAGAAGTTTCTATCTCATGACATTTAAATGTCAATTTAATCGCCACAGCCTTTCTGTATTCGGGCGTTAGTCACACATGTTCCGAATGTAAAACAGGTTTGGAAAATTGATAAATACTTAGGTTAGGTGATTTTTCACAACACTGAAACATTGCTGAACCGTTTTTCATCGAATTTAAAAAAACCGTGATCATATTTTTTTAGTCTTTTTTATTTTTTATTTGTTAAACTTAATTTCTACGATAATTTAGAAAATGAAAAAGAAATAAAAATAGGGGCATAGTCATGGCAGTTATAGGTTTTATGGCACAAAAATATTTGTGCTAGTGTCATTATCCAGGGAGGAAACAGTCGACTACGTTTGTATGGAGAAAGCGCAGGTACCCTTTCACCTTAAGCTTCGATCGCAGACCTGGTGGGTTCCTGAACCCATTAAAGCTGCCTGTCCACAAAAGCGGAGCGAAATAGCGGAGCGGCGGCGTTTCCACATACTCGTACATTGTGCAACATGCCGACTCCGCGTGCGGAGTTTTTATGGTGCATAATGTATGTAAAAAACGCCGCTTCGCTCTTTTGGACAAAGAAGGTTCTAATAGGACAAAAAACGTTTAAAATCCTGTGCAGCACTATTTGAACATTATAACAACGTAACCAACGTAACCCACGTCGGTTGGTGTAGCGGGTGGCGGCTTATACCACTCACACAACTAAATACATAGCTAACATGTTGAAAATAGTAATCACACTGAGTACTTTTAATTCAAGTATTCATGTTTGTGTGTAACGTCTATTATTAGATGAAGGTCGTAAGTCCAATACTTGTTGATAGAATTATTGTAGCAAACTGATCGGTTACTAATGACCCATACTGTACGTATTCCGATGCGGCTGCCGTCCGACTGCACCGGTCGTATGAAGCAGAGCGGCCCGACACGACGACTGGCCGGACGGCCACAATACTTACCAAGCGCACCTAACTACCGCAAACAGAATAAAAAAAATCTTAAAAAATATAAATTTATAGGATATTCATTTGAAGTTCGAGAAAATCACCTTAATTTACTGAAAATTTTAAGAATATAGCATTACTATTTTGATTAGCGAGCCTACCTTAGGTAAATAATAGCGTTGTCACACTTTGAAAAGTCGTCAAATGATGTGTAAGTTAAGGTATTTTCCCGAGTTAAATTTAATGTTATATTTAATACATCTAGACATGTATACAAGAGGGATTACAGTGGTTTTTGTAACACACTCTAATAGTATTATGTATAAGCAATTAGCGGTCACGCCGTTAGCGGTCGTCCGCACAGCTGACCGTACCCGGACAAATCGCATAGCGCGTGCGTACGTAGCCTAAAATTACGTTACTTGATTTATTCGAGCAACAGTTACAATTTGGCACTTAATTACTTCAAAAGCATAATTTTACATTACTGCGTAACGTATTTTAAAATTCGAAAAGCTAATAACAATATTATAATATTGTACTTTGATTTATATATTACACCTAAGTATAACCTCTCTTAAAAATTCCAACTGTAACATTAAAGCGAAAGGGTGTCCGTTTGTTTGATATCGTTTTGTAATTAAATGGCCGCACCGATTTCAATAAAAAATTGTACTTACAAAGGTAGGCCATGGTTGCTTTTTGTTGAACAAAAACTGGTTGCCTGTAAAGTCGGTATACGGGCGAAAGTTTTACGTGACAACAACTGTGCTCGAGTGGAAGGGACGCGTGCCTTTTACTTTTTATGTCTGTCTCTCTCGCTCTTAGGCGGGCTAACCATGCCCGAGTGGAAGGGACGCGTGCCTCTCACTCGCTCTCATTGTGAGCGCATAACGTCAGCGGAGCGTAACGCAGTTTCTTGAAGTGTCACCCGGCAAACCAATTTATAAAACGTTGTCACGTCAACAAAATAACACACTTTCGCATTTAACATAATTAGTTGGAACTGTACTTTTGCACAAACGCAATTTTAGTGTCTAAGAAGAATACCTAGCTAACTCTGAGAAGTCAAAAAAGGGTTATCCAGTGAATGGATACTTTTAGAAGTGGATAATTTCTACCTTCAGAAGTCAAAAAGGGTTATCCATTGAATGGATACTTTTAGAAGTGGATAACTACTACCTTCAAAAGTAAAAAAAGTGTTATTCATTGAATAAATACTTTAGAAGTGGATTTCTTCTATCTTCAGAAGTCAAAAAAGAGTTATCAATTGACTGGATACTTTCAGAAGTGGATAACTTTTAGCTTCAAAAGTCAAAAAAGGGTTATCCATTCTAAGGATACTTTCTGAAGATGGATACCTTCTATCTTCAAATGTTAAAAAAGGGTTATCCATTGAATGAATACCATGAGAAGTTAACAACTTTTTACCTTCAGAAGTCAAAACAGTGTTATCCATTGTAAGGATACCATGAGAAGGTGACAACTTCTTACCTTCAGAAGTGGAATACTTTTTTAAAGTTAGACTTCAGAAGTCAAAAAAGGGATATCCATTGAATAGATACAAATATAAATAAGCTTTAAGCTCGTATTTGAGACCTTTTCCCTGTAGGATACTACAGGTTACCAAAAAACCCTTAAATCTGGTACTCGGTGTAGTTCCAGCTCCACTCCTTGTTGAGGCTGTTGTCTACATTCCTCTTTGGCACCATTGGAGGTTTCACTCCTGAATGTTTCTGGAATGAAAAACAAAAGGTCAAGTTTATTGAATGCTGTTTGCTACGAGTTATCGAGTAACAGAACTCCACGACCTAATCTTGTCATCTCCATTCTTTCGTCATACAACCAGGGGCCTAAGTCTGCTAACACAATTGTGTTTCAATAGTGTGTCGATATAATCGTAATAGAAATTTAATGTCAAAAATATGACATTACATGTCAAATTGGTATTCTCCTAACGTTGACTATTCTATCGAAACACCACTGACTCACTTTTGTAATCTGCTCCACAATCGTGGCTTAATGGAATCTCGATAGTTGTCAAAACGGTATATTGCTTAGCAACATATACCATGTTGCTAGGCAACACCTGCAAGGTAAATATTACCATACCATTGAGACTCCATAGTGATTATATTGCGATGTTATTAAAACTTTAGCAGAATACCAAATAAAGTCACAATCTCGATATAATATCAATAGAGTCTCGATATAATGACAATGGTTGACCAAATAGCAGAATAAGGCCCCAGGCAGACTGATGTGCGGCACCGATTAATGGTGGACCAGACGTTCGCACTAAGCGTTTTGCTTCGTCATTCCTTATTCGTACTGCAAGGGAATGGAATCGGTTGCCTGCGTCTGTCTTTCTTGACGTGTACAATTTGGGGGTCTTCAAGTCGCAAGTGAATAGGTATCTTCTAGGAAGGTGTGTTCCATTTTGACCCGCATCGACCATCAGGCAGGTGTGATAGTGGACAAACGCTGACCTATCATATAAAAAAAAAGAGTTATAAATCCGATCGTCCTCCACCAACTAAACTAAGTTAGTTTAGCTTAGCTCGCATAGTTGAGGTAGTTTTTTCTATTTAACGTTGTTTAGCTGGTAAAGTTTGCGATGGACGCACATGGTATTAAAAACTGTTTCAACAATGCGAGCTAAAGCTTAACTAACTTAGTTTAGTTGGCGATGGACGATCGGCTTTTTTTAGATTGTATATCAGATGCATTTCAGTAAAGTAAAACATAATAACAATTCTCGGTTTTGAATTTTTCCAAACTAGTTGAGATCCGCGGTTTTACCTCCGTTGGTGTCTCTTTAAAAGTGATATAGATTTCTTACAAACACAGAATACATATTAGTTAGAACTATAAACTTTAACAACACTTTTTCCCTCTTCAGAGTTCCAATTTCCAAAAACCTTTCTTAGTGCTCGTCTATACGTCCCAAAAAAACCTTATGTGAATGAAGTTTCAGTATCGGAAAACGGACAAGTCCGCTTGACGATAAGACTGGAGAGTGGTAAAAAACCGCAGTCGAAGCCTCTCACTTGGTTTAAACCGTACATATTATACAGCATTAAAAATAATATTAAAATTAAAGCTTCCTGTACCTCTAATTTAACGATAATCACAGTTAATACGAGATCGGCTAAATTGTTAATTTCAGGGTTGGAAGGCCGGGGTCCCCGCTGGTTAAATCTTATAATTAGTAACTTAATAAGATTTTGCGTTTTAATTACCTGATATTGCGCTGATGAAGAGAGAGGAATATGAGTATTTCCGGGAAACAAATATGATCTAAATATTATCTACGTTAACTACTTCTTTAATTCTACTTTAATATTCTAACTAGCGACCCGCACCGGCTTCGCACGGCTATATTATGCATGTATTATACATATAAACCTTTCTCTTGAATCACTCTATCTATTAAAAAAAACAGCATCAAAATCCGTTGCGTAGTTTTAAAGATTTAAGCATACAAATGGATATAGGGACATAGGGACAGAGAAAGCGACTTTGTTTTATACTATGTAGTGATAAATAACTGATTTTTAAATTAGCATAAACTCAAAATAAAAAAAAAATCGAATTTCTAAAAGTCTTAGAACCAAAGGTGATTGAGGTGCACAGAAGTAGCTCTCAAGCGTTACTTAAAATTACAAAAACCCAAAAAAAGTATAATTTTGAATAAATAATAATAAATATTGCAGGACATTCCACACATCGCCATCTAGCCCCAAGCTAAGTAACTAGACTTGTGTTAAGGGTGCTAGACGAATATACTACTTATTTAAGTACTTTTCTTTTCTTAATATTTGTATGCTTAAAATACCAGGAAACAACCAGATCGTCTATCTTCTTCATCGGCATGAAGAAGATAGACGAGAACAGATGAACATACCATACGTACTTACATGCCCACATACGGACCAAAAACAAAACTCTTTTGGCTTCGCTATCGGGTTAAAATGATACTTGAGCGTACTAATATCTGCTATTTCATAAAGAAATCTAGAATAAAAGTTCCTCCAGATTGCTGCTTTGGTATTCAACGGCCGCTCAATAGCAAATCTAATAGGTTCTTTCATCTAATTTACATGTTAATACCGTTCCAAATGAACACCGTTTCGACATTTCATATTATGTTTATCGCTTTTCAGGAACTGTCATTTATTTTAATTAGATTTCTGAAGCTTTTACTGGATTTTAGAGAGAGAAATAGTTAAGAGGAATAAATACCGCGAATTTATTCATCTATACTAATATTATAAAACTGAAGAGTTTGTTTGTTTGAACGCGCTAATCTCAGGAACTAAAATTCTTTTTGTTTTGGATAGTCCATTCATCTTAGGAAGGCTAATGGGCTAATTTTTATTTTGATATTCCCACGAAATCGGGACTTACGCGGGTGAAACCGCGGTGCGCAGCTTGTACAAGCATAAATTGCTCATTTCTCCCTTTAGTATATTATTCTGATTTTGGTATTTCTGAAATCAATTTTATTATTTATGGAGTCTTCAAGTCTAGAGTGAAAAGGTGTCTTCTAGGTAAGCATGCCACATCTTCGACCTCATCTTCGCTTCCCATCAGGTGAGATGAGATAAAATGCGTAAAAAATATAAACAAGGATGTAATTTTATTTTAGTTATTATATTTATTTTATGTTAAAGCTATAATTTTTTTATAAAATAAAATATGTAAGCCTAAAATACAAACCATTTAAGCGATTGACATCAATAAAGTAACATTTTGTTACAATTTAAGGAATGAAGAACAGGTTCCTCGTATGCCCCGTTTTACTTCTTTTTTTTAAATAATAAAATAAATGTAAGCCCTAGGAATTCAATTTATTCAAGCGATTAAAATCAATTAAGAAGATGAGACATTTATGGCTCGGAACGAAATTTCCATCTAAAAATAATATCATTGCTATGTGATCCTTTTAAGTTTCATTGGAAAATTTTAAGTGTAAAGTGGTTTAATTTAGCTATAGAAATACTATGAGACATTGCGACTTCTAATATTATTCCTCTATTTCTTTGATGTCAATTTAATTAAGCCAAAGTAGTTAAAAGGTTTGTCAAAAGGTTTTAATTTAAAATTAAGACTGGTGGGTGCAGAAATAGCAACTGAAACTAACATTAACAACCGAACGTAAACTTTTAAACTCATACATTTTATTTTTATAGACTTATTTGCCCAGTACTTATTGGACCATTAAGTTCCGAACAGGACTTATGCGGAGACAGCAGACGTATTGTAAACGCAAAAGTCATCTGTAAACAGAGAGTATAGCTCAGACCATCAAGTTCTATTCATACCTGATGTATTCCAGGTCCGATCTGTCCACGATAGCCCTCGGTACGGCCGATCCCAATGCAGTGGTTTGTACTTGTGAGGTACGAACGTCAAATTCTATGGGTTTGTACTTGTCAGACAGGCCTCTGTCCGGTGAGGCAAGTGGAAGCGAGTTCTCGGAACCTGCGTGATTCCTGTGGACGCAGTAGTCGCCTCTGGTATGCTTCTACTGTCCTGTATATTAAAAGGAGATCTACCTGATGAATTCCTGGTCCGATCTCTCCACTGGTAGCCCTCGGCACTGCCGGGTCCAAATGCAGTGGTTCGTATTCATCAGACAAACCGCTATCAGGTGAGGCGGGTGGGAGTGCGGGCAGCGCGTTCTCGTACACGGAACTTGCGTGATTCTTGTGGACGCAGTAGTCGCCTGTGAACGGGTTCTGGTATGCTACTACTGTCCTGTAAATTGAAAAAAATAAAACAAATACTGTCGTGTATAGCAATGTTATGTTTTTCGTCTGTAAATAGGAATAAAACGTGATATTGGCCGAAATTGCACATCGTGTCAGCAGAAGGCAGAAGGCCATAAAGAAGAAATTGAATTGAATAGAATTCGCTTTTTTTGCAAATCGCTCGAAAGATGGCGCGTAACCATAGATTACTACTAATATAGCGTATACATCATAAGGTCCAGCCAAGAGAATGCTGGCAAAATAAACAAAAATATAACTACTATATTTTATATCATTACAAAATAGTCTTGAACATAATCATATTTCTACATATTTTTACACATTTAAAAAGCATTGCCATCTCTAGAAGCAGTTCCTTATCTCTTTAGAGATAGTAGTTTCTAGTGCTTTTTAGAGCCCATTGGGCAGTTTATTTGTTTAAAAATGTTAGTTAAAATTTTTATTTATTTAAAAAGTTTATTTAATAAAAATGCCTTTAAACATTTTTTCAGTCAGCAGAGAAGGAAGTCATTGGTAAAAACCAAATGTAACGGATCTTAAGTCATAAATGTGTCATAACTTGCAACAGATGTAAAGAAAGAAGATGTACGGTCGAAGTCAGAATTGTAGACCCACCGTAGAGCTCCAAAACTGATATTATTAGAATAATTTCAACTCAAGCAAGATTCTAAGGTCTTGCTCAAAGTTTTTTCATGAATTTATTAGATAAATATTATTTGAATAAATACATTCCAATATTAGTTATTTTAGAACTCTACAGTGGGTCTGTAATTTTTACTCCGACTGTACATCTTTACCTGAGCTCTTCATCCGAATCGTCCTTTTTGTGTGAAAAGAGAACTCTTGTTGGCCTCAATAATATTGCTACCTGAAAAATATAGGTACCGATAAAGTTTACAATACAGTTAAAAAAATTGTTTCTTCTGACGAATGAACTTAACTAGGATTTTTATTAAGAAAAAAAACGAACCTGTCCACTGCGTTGTAATCGGTAAACTCTATAAAAGCAATAACCACATGTGAATATGGTTAGAAGTAGCTGAAACAGAAATAGAAATCTTCTCAAATGCATAGATAGATAAATTCTTTATTTAATTTATTATTACTAAATTACTAAATTTATTACTAAATATTATTATAATATTACTAAATTTATTATTAATGTTATTTTAAATTGGTGTAACACACTAATTTAAAATAACATTAATAATAAAATTAAAATATATATATAGTTATACATCCAGGTATAGTTATTACGTCCATGCTAAGACACTGACTTACGGCGTCCACCACTTCCACTGGCATTATCGGCAAAGTTTATGTGAATGTTGTCTTCTTTATCACATGCCATATTCCTGTGCATCTTATATTTACAAAAAGTAAGAAATTGTGGATATTCACATTCCTTTTATTCTGGTATACTTGGTACGTCATGTACATTTTCACGTCCTAGCGTATATTTTTTATATATGCTAATTAATAATGATGCTCTTATTGAGTCCTGGAGTACTTAATATTGATTGCGCGTCCTCAAATATACCTACTGACTTACGGCGTCCACTATTTCCACTGGCATTATCACCAAAGTTTATATTATAATTGAGGTAACAATACAATAGGGTATTACCGACCATGCAAAAGAAGAACCATGCTAGAATAAAAGTATAATTTCATCATGAAAGACGGATTTGTAAAAGCAGAAAGTACAAACCAATCTTCCACGGATAAATACATTGATGGTGGCGAAATTTTCTCATGCAATCCCGATATCTGTTCTGCCGAATTGAGGAAAATGTTAAAATATCTATGTAAGTACTTATCGTATCAACTTATGTTTAAAAATAACAACACATTATGATTATTTTTTATGTTGCGATCGCTATCTAACCTAACCTATTACAATTAGTTTTCAGATCCGGATCCAGAAGGGAATTTTACAGAGATGACGCTCTATTGGCTATGTGCAGCTCAAGCGGCATCAAAGCACATGCATCGTCAAGTGCACAATATGCCCCTGACATAAAGTGCGTTTTAAACTCTAACAGCCGTACTCAGAAATGTCAAAACTATACTTTACTTTTATTTGTGCCAGAGATGAGGAACCTTAAGTTTTATTTTTGCCAAGTAAAAATGAAACTTAAGCATAGTGAAGTTTCATTTCTACTTGGCACAAATAAAAGTAAAGTATAGTTTTGACGTCTCTGAGTACGGCTGTTAGTGCTATTGTCAACGAAAGCAGAAAAGACTGTTACCAGTGTTAGTTAAGTGCCACAACTGCCCCGCATCTAGTTTCTCTAGTGTAGTTATATAAGTGTCATATAGTTATATAATAACTTACATAATTAAACTTATAATAAAGGTTTTATTATATTTTTTATTTTAATTTTCTAACCCTAAAGTGTCATACCCCATTCTACACCCCTATGTCCGCAACCCCCCACCGATCAGACCGATGTTCTATTTGTGGCTTATTTTTTTCATATTTTTAATGCTTGTTTTAGGCTTTTTACGTTCATTCATACTACATTTATTATTTTGTGTAGAGGGTTTTTTAAATTTTAAATTTAATTTTTTATTTCATCCTTTTTGTTGGGTTGGACTTTTTAATTTTCTTATTTCATTTATTTTTTTCTTGCGATTTATGATTCAGGCTCTGGATTCAGGTAGATACTTAATTTGGTGTAAAAAATAACAATGATTAATTTACAGTTAAATAATATTTTAATCTCAAAATTTGGGTGAAAAATTTAAAATTATTTTTTTAAAATAATTTAATTTAATATCAAAAAATCACCCTAATTTTCAATCGAAAATTCTCGCGTCAAAATATCACCTTTTTTAATTGAAAATTAGGGTGCTTTTTTGATATTAAGTTAAAATAAGGCGAAAAAATAAATATTTTAAATCAAATAAATTACGGTGTATTTGGGACATAATAAGGTAAGTTTTCACCAAATTTCGTAGAAAAAAAAAAAAACATTTTTGAAAAAGATAAAAATAAAAAACCAAAAACTTGGTTATTTGAATTTTTCACCTAAATTTTGAGGTTATGTGAAAAAATTGTTAAAACAAAAGTTGTAGATCTTTTTATTACCTACAACTTTGCCATTCATTTTTTTTCCATAGGACTTGTAGTTTTGCCGGAAATCAAGATAAACCATTTTTTACCCTTAAAAACCCCCCCTCCCACTTCCCGAACTCGGATCGACCGTAATTTATTTTTCCTTTCATTTTTATCATATTCCGCTCCTTTTCTAATGGGTTTCATCCTACTGTGATTTTTTTTGTTTTCAAAAATTATCGACCCTGGTCTAAAGGAGGAGTGTTCTCGACGGCTAAGTGAGCAACTTTTGTTCTACGACTTTTAGAAATTTAACCTTTTTTTTTTTTCGATAATTCCAAGGGAATTTTTACTCAAAAATCAGCTGTTTCATACAAAAACTTCTAAATTTTTTTTCGAATTTCCAAAAGTCATAGAACAAAAGTTGTTCACTTAGACGTCTAGAACACCCCATTTCGTATTAAAACCCTTTGCTGGAACACGTATTTGGCAAAACAATTCTGGAATGAAAACTTTAATTTTCGGGCTAAATTAAACAATAAAATTATAAAATGGTCAACGCCTAGTTCTAAAATAACGTCAAGGTAACTAACTCTAGATTAAAACTTTAAGTTTAAGACAAAATTAAACAATAAAAATTATATCATAAGCAACGTCTTGTTCAAAATAACGTCAAAGTAACTAACACTCATATTTGGTAAAACAATTCTGAATAAAAACTTTTCGCTAAAATTATCACACAGAAAAAAAATCTGCTGTAGGTAGTATACATTTTGTCGAAGGGACACCACTCTAATCTATTCATTCTAGATTTTTTAGCGGCAAAATTTATAGTTGAGTTCTACTACTGCTATTTATACTTTAATGTGAGTACATTAAAACATAAGACTCTCACGCCCCTCCCCCCTTGAAAAGTGTCCCGTTTTACAGTTTTTCTCAATTTTCAGGAAAACGATATATGCTAGGTCAAAGTGGTCAAAGACGAAATTATTTATTAATAAATTACCTATAAATAAGTACTAATATTTATTTTAATACGAGTTATGGTTTCCAAGCTATGATACGTCAAAGTTGACGAAAAAAATTTTTTTTTTGCTAATAATGATATTCATTCAACGTAACCAGCCCAGTATTTCCCGAGTTATTTTGCTAAGTGCTGATTTTTCGTCACCTTTGACGTATAATAGTTTGGAAATTATAACTCGTATCAAAATGAATGTTTGTACCTATTTATAGGTAATTTAATAATAAATAATTTTGTCTTTGACCACTTTGACCTAGCTTGTATCGTTTTCCTGAAAATTAAAAAAAAATGGAACTGTGTTGAAAAAATCTTTACGTAACTCCATAATTCATCAGACGTCCTCTCAGTAGGTACTCCAGTAGGATGGTATATTCACGATATTCATCACAATTTAGTCTACGCAAAATTATTCACATCCGTTCGTACAGGATACTACAGCGTCCGCAAAGTTCACGAGCAGAATGAAACGATGGCCGCGCGCGGCAAGCCTCATAGTCTCAACGGTCAAAGCGCCTGAGCGGCAACGTCGCATTTCTTTTGTTTCTAACCACACGCACTGCACGAAGTGGCAACAGCATATTTGGGAGTAGACGCAACATTATCGGCCAAATGTACGGGAAAATACACCCAGAAAATATACAGCGACGCAGCGCCGCTATCGGATAATTGGCGAACTATATTATACTCGTCCAGAGACTCTGGAAGTGAAAATGCGTCTCACTGATTTTTTTACTATAGATACCCAATACCTATAGCTATGTAATAGAGGTGAAATCAATCTTGCGTCCGTATACCGGACGCCGTAAGTCGGTGGACGCAATATTACTATGGGATTTTTTGAGGCTGGATGCAATAAGTATTGCAAGTTATAAATATATATATATATATATATATATAAAGCTTCAGTCTAAGTGTGCATCAGTCATTTGACAGTTAAAATATTCCAGATTTAAACAGACAGCACAAAGGCTCTTACTGTATGTTCAGGTGACCAAAGGGTTGGCTGCTACTTTGGCCAACGGATCGGCATTGAATAGAAAAACATTTATTTGGACAAGCACACGACAAAAATAAATATTCAGAACAGTTGAGAGATGTTGACAAACAAACATAAGACTGACTTGTGCAGAGAATAATAAGAACAAAGGTATAAGATAAAAAACACAGAACATTAAAAAAATTGAATAGAAAAAAAAATATAAAAATAAGATCTAAGGAGCCGTGTGCCTCCAAAAAGGCTCTGCCTCAGCAAAAAATAGTTGCAACGACATTGAGTTGCTATAGCAGCTGATCTTCTGGATGTTCCCTTTGCGGATGACGCATCGCGATGATATTCAAAAAATAAATTGCCATCCAAAGAGGCAATGCAACCAGCTTTTTAGGCATCCTCCATAGAAACTTATGGTTTTTGATATTATTTTAGACTTTAAATTATTAATGTGAGTAGGTACTGTATTTTGAAACGGCAAATTTTTTAATTATGTATTTTTTTGTTTGATGTTTATTAATTTAATGTATTGTAATTTTCTTTTATTTCATTTCCTTAAAACTTTCCCTGGACTACGACAAACATTTCAAAACCGAAATCATCTAAACCGGACCAGCCGTTCTCGAATTTTAGCGAGACAAACGAACAGCAATTGATTTTTATTTAAATAGAAGATTATGGATTTTGATTTGTGTAATAGGCAATAAGTATAATACGAAAATCTTTCAATACGTAAGTACTACGTTGTTTGCGAACTCATTAACCAATTTTTCACTTACCAGTATAACTAACAGTAAAATATCGACGTAAATAATAATCATGTTGTCAAAAACCATAATAAAACCACTATTTGACACTATTGTACATTATTTTAACGAAAAAACCTCGACTTTCACAGGTTTCATATTTTTATATGACTCGTAGTTGCGCGGTCATTGTTTATGTGATCTGATTGGTAGATATTCTTCGTTCTCCATTGTGATTGGTTAGAATTGGTGTGAGAAAAGAAAACACCAATAGCAAGAGTTGAGATGGGGATGAAGATTCTGCACGATCGTCCAAAGAGTTGTGAAGTACAGAACGAACTTTTCGTACCATATTAAAACTATTGGGTGTAACTAAAATATTTATGTCTATATATTTTTTGCATTTTTAATAGTAATCGTATGATTTAAAAAAACTAGACTGGTTTACAACTACACGTGAAAAGAAGCTTCACTTTAAAACTAACCAATCTAACCATACTCTTTCATAGTCAAGTCCTCGGCGAGACCAAGATTCAGGTCGTCATCGTGAACAATGATCAAGCACAAAATCTAATTATTTTATCGAACACTAAAATATCGAATTAAGAAACAAAATGGCGGTCAGATTTTCATTTCATTCATTGCCTTTACTTCTTCAAAATCCACCAAGAAGGTAGCTAAAGTTTTCCAGACAATCTTAGTGTGAAATGGAAATCCAATTATCCCATACATACAAACATAGTCACAATAATAAATGCCACTCTATATTTGTCTACTACCTGCGCCCCGTGGTTTAACCCGCGTTAGTCCCGATCCCGTGGGAATATCGGGATAAAAAGTAGCTTATATATTAATCCAGGTCTCTAGCTACACCTCGAGTTTAATTGTAACAAAAATACTTTCACATTTATAATATTAGTAGGATAGTAGGAGTAGGATGATAATATTTACTGGTAGAAAATGTATCTTAAATAATCGTATCTGGATGCGTTCATACTCTTTGTCAGTCTCTCGGCAGGCTGGCGCCAGAGTGGTCGCGACGTCTGTCTGCCTTTCGACCTACATCTCTTTGTTTCTTTAATATAGAGTTTTTCAATGCAATTTAATTTACAATAACCTATAGAGTTGGCTTAGTGGTAGATACCTCAACTATCATTCAGAAGGTCTTCAATTCGAATCCCGGCCGGCCGTGCTCTAATGAATTTTTCTCTCTCTTCCGATCCAGTGGAATATTCAGAGACAGTAGAAATAATTATGCACAATACTTACTTACTTACGCTGGCTCAGCGACAAGAAGTGGATCTTGGCCTCCGACACCAAAAGCCGCCATTACACCCTATTCTGCGCCACTTGTTGCCAATCGGCTGCATGAAGGGCTTGCAGGATAAAAATTGAATTATGCACAATAAAAAAAAAAAACGACGTCAAATAAAAATAATAATTCCAGCTTTATACCTCCACGCGTTCCTGAGAAAAAGGGTCTTGACAGACAGACAGATGGACGGACTGACAACAAAGTGATCCTATAAAAGTTCTATTATTTCCTTTCGAAGTTCGGAACCAAAGAGAAAATCTAAAAATCTAATAAAGATTTAAGAATGTTTAAATTTTGTTTAAAGTACGACATTTGCATAGTTCTTTTTTTTATAATTTCGTGTTTTGTAATCACTACATCACTTCATAGTATAAAACAAAGTCGCTTTCTCTGTCCCTATATCCCTATGTATGCATAAATCTTTAAAACTACGCAACGGATTTTGATGCGTTTTTTAATAGATAGAGTGATTCAAGAGGAAGGTTTATATGTATAATACATGCATAATATAGCCGTGCGAAGCCGGGGCGGGTCGCTAGTATAAAACAATGTCGCTTTCTCTGTCCCTATATCCCTATGTATGCATAAATCTTTAAAACTACGCAACGGATTTTGATACGTTTTTTTAATAGATAGAGTGATTCAAGAGGAAGGTTTATATGTATAATACATGCATAATATAGCCGTGCGAAGCCGGGGCGGGTCGCTAGTATAAAACAATGTCGCTTTCTCTGTCCCTATATCCCTATGTATGCATAAATCTTTAAAACTATGCAACGGATTTTGATGCGGTTTTTTTAATAGATAGAGTGATTCAAGAGGATGGTTTATATGTATAATACATGCATAATATAGCCGTGCGAAGCCGGGGCGGGTCCCTAGTATAAAACAATGTCGCTTTCTCTGTCCCTATATCCCTATGTATGCATAAATCTTTAAAACTATGCAACGGATTTTGATGCGGTTTTTTTAATAGATAGAGTGATTCAAGAGGATGGTTTATATTATTATGTATAATACATGCATTATATAGTCGCTAGTTAGATATATTCTTGTTATTTGTAAAAAAAAAATTAAAGAAGTTTACTATGTTAAAGAATTAATTAAGTCACCTAACTAACAAAAGTTGAATTACGACATCCCCTAACTTTAAAGAGTTGAAAGCTACTAGTTGAACTTCGGTATTAGTGTTACAAAGTTGTAAATACAATCGGGTGAGAGTAATTTCACTTCATATTGGCTTCACATAGAACATTGTCGCACTCCAACGTACTGGCAGTATGTAAACGTTGATGCAGACCACTGGCTTGTTTATCGAGTGATAGTTGATAGTTTTTGAATGAAGTTCCAAACAAAGTTAAAAAATTTCATTCATTCCGAAGTTTTCATTTTGTATTTGTTTTATTCATTTTTTGTTTTGTAATTATGTCTACCTATTTAATATTTGTTTTCTTGTCCGTGTGCTTTTCTAATAAATGTATATTATTCTATTCTATTCTTTTTTTTTTTTTAAGTTTCTTATCACGGGTTGGGGTTGGACCTAGCCAAGAAAAAATTTAACGTTACGAAAAACCATAAGAAAAAAAGAAAATGAAGGATAACTCTAATCTCCTAACATAAGTACCTATATCACTATCACTTCACTATCACTACATAGTATAAAACAAAGTCGCTTTCTCTGTCCCTATGTCCCTATATCCCTATGTATGCTGAAATCTTTAAAACTACGCAACGGCTTTTGATGCGGTTTTTTTTAAATAGATAGAGTGATTCAAGAGGAAGGTTTATATGTATAATACATCTTAATATGCGGGTCGCTAGTTTATTATTAAACTGGCCCCGGCTTCACACGGCTATATTATGCATGTATTATACATATAAACCTTCCTCTTGAATCACTCTAGCTATTAAAAAAACCGCATCAAAAGCCGTTGCTTAGTTTTAAAGATTTAAGCATACAAAGGGAAATAGGGACAGAAAAAGCGACTTTGTTTCATACTATGTAGTAAAAAAACCAGTTGCAAAAACCAAATTAACGAATAGGTACTCGTACCTATGTAATCAACAAAACAAAACGACGGAATTAAGTTAGTGGTAAATACAGTAGTTATTAAATAATATTATGTTTTACTTTATAAAATGACGGAATATTAATTGGTTCTTCATTTCGCCATTAGCTTCATGGTTCTTGAACCATTTAATTGTGTCCAAAAATATTAGTGTAAATGTTGGCAAAATGTAACACTACGCCCACCCTGTGCGGTGTGACTTCAATCCTCTATCTATACTTCTATAATAATAATAATATCATACAGAGGAAAGATTTTTTTGTTTGTTATTATGTTTTTATTTTTTCAGATTTTGATATAAGGATACATTTATTCATTGTGAGTAACATAGGCTACTTTTTATCCCGATATTCCCACGGAATCAGGAGTTATGTGAGCGAAACCGCGAAGCGTTGCTAGTTCTATGTATAGAAAAATGAATTCGTTACAAACAAAAAAAAATAATAAAAAAAAAACATTTATCTTTATAATATAAGTATAAACGGGATATAGTTGCTCCTATCGCCAGTCGCGTCATGGTACTTGAACAGTTTAGTTGTCCCAAAATATTAGTGTAAATGTTAGAAAATATGACACTACGCCCACCCATGTGTGACGTCACTTCTCTATGTTAGTTTAGTTATATTGTCAGTGTTCATAATGCAGAGAATACAAGCACTTTCAGCCATTTATGTTAATGAGAGGATCGGTTTAAGTGAAGTACTGTCGGGGGAATATCTAAGTGAAATAAAATCGAAACTTTACACTGTTTCAGGCTTTACTGACAGTGTGAAATTTTCTACAAGCTATGAAATATTCATTTATGAGACTCCCTTATCTTGAATTAAAAAAAATCCTGTAAGTATTTTTTTCTTAACAAGGTCAATCTCTTAAGTAACCGTGATTTCACGCGGTGTAAACCAATATCAAAATGATCATGTGTTCAGGGAAAAAAAAAATGTTATAAACATAAAATTAAAGTCCTGATTGATAGAATGACTGACATATGCAACGCAAAAAAGACGGATCAGGCTATAATCTTAGAAAGGATTTTGGAAAATTTTACTACTAAGTCGGGTGTAAAAGCTAGTTTAAAATAATTTTAAGCAACTATTTTTTTTCATATAATAAATATTTTTAAATTATTTTATATTATAGACATTTGATAAATTATTTTGACATCATATTAGAGTACTTTTAACTAATTAATTTTTAATATTTGTATGCTAAGCTAAGTGCTGGGGAAATATGTTGAATTATATTTTTATGTGACATCTTTGTACCATATTTCAAGCAAATAAATGACATTCATTCATTCAAAAAAGAATGTCCTTTGCCTTATTACTTACACCACAAGTTAGAAATTTCCCCGACAGTCCGTCATATAAGTGAACGTAATGTAATAGTGCAATAATTTAAGTAGTTTATGCGATAGTTAGTAGTTCTATGGTTACATGGACTAAATTGATATTTTTGTATTAAAGTCAACGTCCATTGGAGCATTTTAGGATTATATTCAACATTATTACATTTTTAACTCTGCGCCTCGCAGTTTCACTAATCGATTAGATCCCGCTTTAATTTCGGGATTAAACATCCTATGTCCTATGTGTATAGGATGTTTAATCCCGAAATTCCATCCCTTATCCCTTATCCATCCTCCATCCCTTATCCCGATTTTCATCAAAATCGGTGCAGTAATTTGACCGTGAAGACAAAAAACGCAGATAAAAAAAATAGTTGTCTGTAAAGTCGGTTTACGGACGATAATTTTACGTGATAACGTCATAAGAAAACATTGATGGTAACCGTAGCAATGTATTATCCTACTTCACTCATAGTATAAAACAAAGTCGCTTTTTCTGTCCCTATTTCCCTTTGACTGCTTAAATCGTTGAAAATACGCAACGGATTTTGATGGGTTTTTTTTAATAGATAGAGTGATTCAAGAGGAAGGTTTATATGTATAATACATGCATAATATAGCCGTGCGAAGCCGGGGCGGGTCGCTAGTAATATTATAAACGTGAAAGTTTAATGTATGGATGTTTGTTACTCTTTAACGCAAAAACTACTGAATGAATTTTAATGAAACTTTACAATAATATAGCTTATACATCAGAATAGAAGTATAGAACATAGGCTATAATTTATAAAGATACTAGCTGCCCTACGCGGTTTCACCCGCGTAACTCCCGATCCCGTGGGAATATCGGGATGTAAGCTATCCTATCTCTCAAGTTGGATCGAACTGCACATGGTGTGCGAATTTTATTATAATCGGTTAAGTGGTTTAGGAGTCCATTGAGGACAAACATTGTGACACGAGATTTATATATATTAAGATGTGTGAATAGTCCAAAATTCAACAAAAACATCTGTCAACTGTCACTTTGACATCTGTCAAATGTCATTTTGACATCTGTCGCTTTGAAATCAGTCACTTTGACATCTGTCAAATGTCACTTTGACATTTGACAGATGTCAAAGAAACCATTATGCGTTTATCAGAATTATGATTAGCAGAGTGTTGCTTATCATAATTTATGCGAAAAACTTTAGGCTAAAACTGTTATGCCAAACGGAATTTGCAAGCGATAGGGCTATTTGTAGATAGCTGGAGTCCTCAGACCTGGATTAACGCAAAAGCTACTTAATTTTCGTTATATATTTTCACGGGATCCGTGGAAACCATAGTCACGATAATACGTTGCTGTCGTTACCTTGTCGATAATGAAACGTGAGCGATGACGTCACACTTTTTTGTGAGTGCTGAAAGTGTTCATCGATCTATGAGACGTTATCAAGGCAAAAACAAACTTTCAGATTTTAATATTAGTTAAGATTAAGATCAACTATCGGCCGACTTTAGTCTCAAGTCCGTGTTCTTTTGCTAGCAGCCTTCAAACTGCAGTTTTCAGACCAAATCGAAATGCATTTCGTGAAAGATTTCCCAGAAATCGTCTATCAAAGCTTGAATCGTAGCAGAGTTACGACGTAGAGCAGCTACGTGCTACGGTAATGCTACGACCGTTTGAAGCCCTATTCAAGTGAGTATACTAGCGACCCGCCCCGGCTTCGCACGGCTATATTATGCATGTATTATACATATAAACTTTCCTCTTGAATCACTCTATCTATTAAAAAAAACCGCATCAAAATCCGTTGCGTAGTTTTAAAGATTCAAGCATACAAAGGGATATAGGGACAGAGAAAGCGACTTTGTTTTATACTTTCTAGTGATAGCGATTTAGATTTTTATAATAATAAACTTTTTAAATATTTTCTAAGTTTAAGTTAAGTAAATGCATTTTCAGATCGTAAATGCACACTTTTGAGGCAACGAGGAAGGCGCGGGGCGTGAAGTAGCGAAGCGGTGTAATCCACTGATAAGATGGATAACTCTCCCTTGGATTTGATAGTGATGTATCGAGATAGGGGTTTTTGAGGGCCACGAGATTTACTTTCAGCGATTATACACGTCACTATCTTATTAAATTGTTTTTTTTTTTGGAAAATTATCGTTTTTAAAAGAGTCAACAGCATTATAATAAAAACATTGTTTACATGAACTGACGTGGTTTCGATTATTCCTAATGACTCTTTGCATGTTTTGGTGTATTACTAGTGAGTGCAATTAGTAGGTAACTGTAAAATAAATATTATAACAAATAAATAAAATAAATATGGAACAATCACCAAAAATATCTGCAAATTGCAAAAAAACTATCAAAAATCAAAAACTCTGCAAATCGCAAAAAACTATCTTCATACAAACTAAAATTAAATCAAACTACAAAGGTGTGGGACGATTTTTTCTTGATAGCCAGTAATTTTACATGGCCAGAGCCGTTGCTTTCCTAAAGTTCTTCATAAACACGCATTCCACCATGTTGATTATTGTACTACAACACGTTAGGACCTGATGTGTTCCGTACCTAGGGCTAAAAACAAGATCCTATTACAATAAGGCTTCACTATCTGCCTGTCTGTCACCAGGCAGTATCTCATGAACCGTGACAGACACTTGAAATTTTCACAGATGATATATTTCTGTTGCAGACTGGGTAGACCCAAGAAGTGCTGGCTTGACGTCGTAAAGGGTGATATGCGTGCAAATGGCCTTACTAACCAGGATGCCGAAGATCGTGCGAAGTGGAGGCGTAAAAGTAGGAAAGCGGACCCCGGGCTCCTGAGAGGGATGCTACCGGGAACATCGCTCGGCTGATGATGATATATTTCTGTTGTATACTGTGCCGCTATAACAACAAATATAAGAAAAAAATGGTTGTCTGTAAAGACGGTTTACGGACGATAAAAAATTGTTTCTTTTTCATTTTTTTCCTTCAAATAAGTCTTCCATTCGTCACTCGTCACCATAACACAAGTCCAGATGAGCGATATTATTATTAAACAATATAAAATATACACGAGACGCGGCACGCGGCATATTGCTGCTTGCTGTGTGACGTCATGACGTCACCGGAACGTGACAATGACGTCATAAAATATTACCATGACACTTTTTTATGAATGCAGGTGTTCCATCAATTTACTCGCACTTGGCTGGTTTTTTTTCCTTCAACTAGCGATTTCGTTTAGTCAAACATCGCGATTCGTAGCCCCTTGTAACTCCAGTCGTCGGTATCGGGCCAGATTGTGGCGGCACCCTTGTCAATCAGAGTAACCATCATTGTAATTAACAGGCCTTCTTCAATCAGTCAGTACGCTATCGCAATCGATCGCTATTCATCGAGATTAGCTTTATGTTTTTACTTAATTTGTCTTTCTAAGTGATTAGGGGTCTTAGTTAATTTTATTAACTGTTCTGTAACTTTTTGAACTTCTTTTTATGCTATTGCATAGCTTTTATCGCGGGCTTTGAGCGCGGCGACCGAATCAAGAAATTCCGTAACGAAAATAAAACCTAACACCCCCCACTCCGCCTACCATGTAGCTCGGCCGAGCGTTCGCTTAACGTGTATGTATATGGTACGACTGTACGAAGTTCGCACGATGCAATAGCTTTACCGCGGCAGTCCCCGAGTGCTACACGGTTTATTTTTATTTTGGAGGTTATGTTAAAGGGGTTCATACGCCAACGACCTTGTTACACAGCCTACCAAATAGTTACTACCGGCACCTGTCACCTTCGTTGGTGAAAATTGTTGATTGTTGCGAGTGAGTTTTGTTTTTTCAAAAGTGCTGAGATGGAATTGTAGGTGCGATTTTTACCGACATATTGGTGTGATTTTGAGCCAAACATTTCCTATAGTTTTGAAGCTATCCTAAAATTAAGAATTGAAACTAGTCTAGCTTTGAAATGACTAAGAATTTTCGCCTCGAAATTACCCCAAAATAGCGGTAAAATTTTCACCTATAATTCCACCTCAGCACTTTTGAGAAAAACAAAACACATTCGTTACAATCAACAATATTAATTGCAAGCGACGGGTATTTCTGGCGCGTTACGTTTGGCAGCATAAGCAGCCTTAACTGAAAAAAAAAAAAACAGTTGTCTTACAAAATGAAAACCACTAGCTCCGCCTCACAGTTTCATCCGCGTTGGTTCGAGTCCCATGGGAAAATCGGGATAAAAGTAGCTTTTAATTTATTTTATAGGTAGGTACTGGGCTATTTATCTATTTAATTGAAAGATTGTGTGTAAGTTGGGAATTGATTATCTGTTCTGTCTGGGTAGCGTATATTACTCGCGGTTATTAAAAATCGAAGCAACGCCATCTGTTGCCCAGTTCATGGAATAATTGATAGTTAGCTTTGCAACCAGTTCATAGCTACTTCTGCGCAAGGAACTTAAGTTCTACGAAATACGTAATTTTCCCGTCGAAGAAAAAAACAAAAATCGCAAGTTTGGTCACATTGGTCCCGTATTCGGACCTCAAATGAACCTTAAAGTTCCTTATCGAATAAAAATAAATCGCACTTGTAGCTAAAGCGATAACATAAAACTTTGTTTGTTTCGGAGGGACGCTATTTAACATATTTCCTTTAAGGATAAGTTATTCGATGTTTCTTTTATATCCTTCGTGTAAGTCCTTACTTATCCTTATAAAAACGGATATTTTTTCACTAAAGTTAGGTTTTTTTTTACTGCGTTTAGCTTTACTTATTTACTTTTAGAAGACTAGCAGTGCCATGTGATTTTTACAGCGTACGTCCCGATCTCGTGGGAATTTTGGGAAAAAAATTACTTACGTATCAAGTAGGTACATAATTCATACTGAAATTGACTTTATATTTTTGCGTTGCAATATCAAACTTGAATTTTCTTTAGAAAGAAATACCTATCTGCTAAGTTTTAATACTTAATAAAGTTTTTTTTATCCAAAAGTTAATATTCGAAAGTACGTTAAGAGGGTGACATACCACATTAAAAAAAAATACTTTCTCCTCCTAATACGGTCCGATTTCAGTCTTTATTTTTTTGTCTAATAAATTAATTTAATTTAATTAATTTAAATAACTACTTTTAATTTTTACTATTAATGTTATTTGAAATTGGTGTTTACAATAAAGAATTTATCTATCTATCTATCTATCAATTACCTATAATTATGTAAACTATGCTTGTATTTTTATTTTTTTATAAATCATCCTGCTGAAGCTGTCTTTCAGCGAAAAAGGTCATGCAAAATTCCCCCAGCCAGAACTTTGAAGGGCTTCAAAGTTAAAAGTTATCTTCTTTTGAAATAAAACCTGTGAACATAGAATACAAACTATTCAAGCAACAGTAACGTCAATAAAAAATAAATTTAGTATGAAACAAAATTTGATGAAATGAAAATTTGATGTTATTAACTAGGATATAAATATGACTTGTACTGTACATAATGGTTCTGGTTTGTACTGTACATAATTATGTAACATTTTGTTGCAATTCAATTAATGTAAACAGTTATGCTACAGAAATTATATCAAAAAATGTCATTGGGTATGTGGTCCTCTTAAGTCGACACCTACGACTTTACAAATCCAATACAAGTTATAATTGATTTGAAACTCGCATTACGAGATGTCGATCATTCTTTTTGTAAAAGTTTTGGAGTTTAATGATTATAAAGATGCTTGAAATTAAGCTAATTTTATCCCGAAATATAGATAGGTGCATTTGGATAAGACAAGGTATACTAGATTTTGAACAAAATGTCAACTTTATTTTGTGCCTTTTTAAAGCTAGATTTCTGAGATATTATTTTGTAGTTTATACAATGACGTATCTAGTTTCTTATTTTTATATTCGTGTTCTTGATGGTGTTTATGCACATGAGTAAAGAACTCATGTGGTTCATGTTTCATATATTTTTTTTAAATAGTATGCAATTCATAAAAACCTACATTTACTTTTATTTTTTTTTCAAATTTGTAGACTGTTTTATTTTATAGATAGTTTGGTATAAAATAAATACAAGCGTAACGCGTAACGAATTAATTTTGAAAAATTCTACGTTCAGTCCGAATCGATCGGTCGGCGCTTTGCGGGCTGACTGACGAACTACGCAAATATAATTGGCGTCGCGGGCGCACGGCCGACTTCTATAACTTAATCACAACATCGCCCTGGCTCTTTTTATATATTGAGCCCCTAAGAACAAACGCCAGTTCTAAAAAAAACTACAACTAAGTATTAGAAAAGGGAACTTGTCCTATAAATATTTATGAAGTAAGTTATTTAATTTAGATTCAGCAGCCCGGAGCGAGCGGTCCCGAATAATGTCCGATACTTCGGCTGTTTGTTTGAAAACAATTTGCAAACAAAATTTTGTTTATTTTATCCGTGACGGTTAACGCTTAAAGCCACCTTTTATCGGCAGTTAAGTCACTTTTACTTGGGTTTGTTATTTACAATAAGGTGTTGTTTTTCGGGAGTTGATAACAAAGCTATTGAATCAAAGCTTTTTAACTTTTTATACGTTTTAGTTGTTTGGTAATATAGTCTATTTCAAGATAAAAGTTAATTTATTAATTTTTAATTTTAAAAACCTTGTCTATGATACTAGTTAACAAGGATACAAAAAAATGCCTGAAAATAAAAGAATGATTTCAATTTAAAGTTTGGGAAAACTACCCAAATTTACTGAAAATTTAAAGTATTTTAAATAATATGTTACAGCCATTATACATAGGCAGTGAGGTACCTACCCTTAGGTAAAAATGGTGTTTCCACATTTGGAAAATTCCTCAGGCTCTGGGTAAATGAGAGAAATTTTCCCAAATTAAAAATTCAGTAGGTTCTGTAATTTTTGCGTGAAGGAGTAACAAACATACGAACTTTCCCATTTATAATAATATTAGTAGCATTACAATTGTACCGAATTCTCCATAGATTTGCATATTGCTTTCTTGTCGTAACGCGTCGAACCTTTTCGTTTGTCAACTAAACAAAACTAAACGATAAGAAAACTGTAGAAAAAAAGCGATAGGTTTTTTCAGAAAATAGCGGTTCGTCCGTGTAATTTGTTTTTATTTGACTGGTGTAGGTATCTTAAGTTAAATTGAAGAATAAAGTGAATACGTAGTACTTTTGTGTAAATACTGCCATGCGTAGATATTAGCTGCCTTATTACCCGAATGCAAAAAGGGTTATGTTTTCGTGCCTATCTTTGTATGTTTGTAATTAATTTTAAATGCCATTTAGTAGAAAAAATTATGTCTTTTAGTCTGTATAAGATCGGTTACTCAGATATTTTATTTTTACCGTTTTCCAATTCTTTTTAGAAAAAAAAGCGGTTAAAAATACAAAGAATAATAACTTTACATAGGTAACTAGGTACGGCTAAGTAACAATGCTAAAAGGCTATTAAAATACTTTAACTTTTGTTGTACCTTCTCTCTTACATGACCCAAAATAACGAAGATTAGGTAACTTTTTTTTGTTATGAAAAAATTACCCTAATTTAGGAACTCAGAATTTAGGGATTTTCCAAAATTGTACAACACCATTACTACAAGAGATACCGTTGCCAATAATAATGTTGCCACATTTTCAAAGTTCCCACATTTTTAATAAATTAGGGTAATTATAGCATAACTTAACTTAACTTATTTTCATGCACAAATATTATTTTTAGTAATTTCCTGGACCTACAACTTGAGAAAGTACAGCGTTTTTGTTACACACTGTAAAATATCTCCAAAATATAACCAATTTAGCGGTTAATAAGTTAGAACAAAGTTTCAGAATTTTGGTGTTACGCCAAAAACAATCTTTCATTTCTGTTTACATTGAACAAAGAAAGACTGTAGTTTGAACTTTGCCTTGAGTCTACGCCATAGACAGTCCCGGCAAGAGTGCATGGAAACGTCATAGAATAGATGACAAAGCTTCATCATATCAGCCACATGACTTCTACTGCTGAACATGGGCCTCTCTCAAAGACCGGCTCGATCTGCTGCGTCCAACGACTTCGCTCGACCATCATTTCATCATCATCATCTTTAAGTCATCTGTCTATGTAAAATGACTTCTAATCTTTTTGGACCTTTTCGCGAAATGAATTTCTCTGAAAAGGCCATATTCACATGGACTTATTCGCAGAATGCCTTATTCTGAAAATTCTTCTAAAATTATCTTTCTTCTTCTTCTTCTCTTCACTCTACTTCTCTCCCTCTTCTTCTCCCTTAGTTAAGTCGTCCATCCATCTAGTCGGAGGTATTCTTGCGCTGCGCTTTCCAGTACGTTACGTTTTCCGATGACAAGCCTAAATAGGTAGATTAAGTTTGTAACTGACTTTTAATCGTTTTCAGACTTATTCACGAAATGCCTTATTTTGAATAGGTCATGTTCAATACGACCTGTTCGTAAAATGTCTTATTCTGAAAAGGCCATATTCACATAATAACCAATTCATTGAATACAAAGACATATTGGACAACTGGGTTCCAAATGGAATGATTTTGAACGATTTCACCACAGCTTAATTAAAAAAATACACCTTTTTTAATCAGAATATAAATATCTCGATGATTCGAAAAGTAGGCTCGAAATCTGAAAATTTCGTAATATTTAAAAAAAATTAACTAAAAGAATCAACTTTATTGAGTTTTGTTCAAAGTTGTTGCCACAATTCTAGCTGTAATGTAAAGCCAACTATATTATTTATCCTTTCTTGGATTTATTTTGTGTGAAATATAAAAAAATTTTAGGTACTTATTAATTAAACAATTACTGTAAATGAACTTTCTCGCATCTCACTTATTTCTATTCAGTCCGACAGGGACCGAAGATTATGAGCGAGCAGCACCATAAAGTAATTAATTTACGTTTGATGTCTGTGGTTCGCCTGTATAGAGTGGGAAGAGCGCTTTAAACTTGTACCATTCCCAACATGAACAAAGAAACGTATGCATTTTTCAACCATTATTTACGTTTCACTCTGTAGTGAAACACCGGAGTTGGAACGATTTCAATTTACTTCCAACTTCGCTCATTACCGGTTTTAATTTTAAACTTTCACATTAAGTTGTATAAAAAGTTTATTTGCTTTCTTTTTTGGGGAATTTTCAGTTGAAATTACAAGAAATCATTGGATAGTTAGGTAAGAGAAAATACGAATAGTAAGTACAAAGAGTAATCTCCTAGAGTGCAACAGGAAAATTGAAAAAGAAAAACAGTAAAAAGTAAAATGCACTTAAACGTAAACTAAAGAAAAAACAACGAAATAACAAAACTACAAGAAATGTAGGCAAATTATTATAGTAAAAGTCTTTTACGCCTTAATTTTAAAAATGAAAAGGATAATGGCTAATTAAACTTCTTTGTTAGAAGGACCATTTCACAAATTAGTTAGATTAGCTACATCAGAATTATATAAGATGTTTATTTTAGCGAATTTACGGGGGCTTCGTGCTTGATATGCTTACAAGACTTTTTTTAATATCAATTATTTTCCAACCATTTCTTTAGGTGTAACTTCTTTACTTAGTTGAAAAGGTGCCTTTGGGTGACAATAATTCTAGGCTAACAAAAAAACTTTACTTAAAATATTTTTAAACTAAAAATGCGTCTTCTTCTTCTTCTCGTATAGTGGTGTGGCTTATCTATTTTTAGAGTTTTCAGATCGCCTTAAGGCGTCTAACTTGACCTAACGACTGCTACTAGAGGTAGCAACCGGGACCAACGGCTTAACGTGACTTCCGAAGCACGGAGGGGCTCACGAAAACACATTTTTGCCACACCACAAATGCGTCTTCAAAAATATTTTTAGATAGCAGTTCAGACTTCGCACTATAAAAATAAAAAAAATCATTGAGTTTACTTACAATTTAAACCCTTGAGTTATATTAAAGTAAAGTAAAGTATAACCGAGAATAATAACTCAAAATAATCTCTCAAACTTAACAAAAAAACAGTCAAGAAATTACAAGTAAGTTTCAACTTAAATCATTCTAGCCTCAGGCTCTTTGAAGCTCAAACTCGTAGAACAAACTCGAATAAGTTGAAATTATCACACGAAAAGCACGAGCGAACTAATACAGCTGTAAAAACCCATCACTGACTTGAAGAGAATAACTACATGTTAAAACTTTAACCACTTATGCCTTAAGAGGATAGGTACGGCTCTCTCTCCATATAAACGTAGTCGGCTTTCCTCCCTGGATAATGACACTAGCACAAATATTTATGTTGCATAAAACCTATAACTGCCATAACTGTGCCCCTATGTCTTGGTTTTTTTCATATTCTATTTATTATAGAAAGTAAGAGTTAAAAATGGTCATGGCAGTTATAAGTTTTATGCAAAAAAATTATTAGCTCTAGTGTCATTATCCAGGGAGGAAACAGTCGACTACGTTTGTATGGAGAGAGAGACGGTACCCTTTTCTCTTAAGAGCCAAAGAGTATTGTAACGCGTAAAACTGTATTATTTACATTAGTGATCTGAACAAAAACACATGAGACTTAGTTTGTGAAAGGGACATTCTGAGAAAAGGACATTCCTATAAAAAATTTTTTTAGAAAAGGACCAATCTAAAAAAGTGACTTTCTGAGAAAAGGACATTCAAAAAATGGATAGGTATTCTGAGATAAATAAATTTTGAGAATAGACATTCCGACTTGTGCCTTCAAGGGCAAACAGAACTTATATCACTATCACTACATAGTATAAAATAAAGTCGCTTTTTCTGTCCCTATTTCCCTTTGTATTCTTAAATCTTTAAAACTACGCAAAGGGATTTTGATGCGGTTTGTTTTTAATAGATAGAGTGATTCAAGAGGAAGGTTTATATGTATAATACATGCATAATATAGCCGTGCGAAGCCGGAGCGGGTCGCTAGTGTATTATAATGCATAAAATTTCAATAATATGATTTACTTCAGTGAACTAAACAACTAAACATGAGAAAATGATTTATTTTGTGGAAGGGACTTTCCGATAATAATGAAAGTTTGTAAAAAGGGCATTTTAGGATAAGGATAAGATAACCTATGAAATAAGGACAATCTAAAAAAAGGACATTCAAAGACAATAATATTCTGAGAAATAGTATTTTTTAAATAAATAGGTATTGTGGGACACTTCAAATTTAGCCCCAAGCTAAGCAACTAGGCTTATGTTATGGTGGCCAGACAACGAATAGAATACTTATGTCTTTCCTTTTGTAAATACATCTTAATATAAATAATCTTCTCTATATATATAAAATTCTCGTGTCAAAGGGGTTCGAACTTGAACTCCTCCGAAACGGCTCGACCGATTTTCATGAAATTTTGTGAGCATATTCAGTAGGTCTGAGAATCGGCCAACATCTATTTTTTTTTTTGTTTTTTTTTTTTGTAAATAGCAAAACAACGTTTGCCGGGACAGCTAGTCTTATATATAAAATTATCGTGTCACAATGTTCGTTCCCGTACTCGTCCGAAAAGGCTTGACCGATTCTCATGAAATTTTGTGAGCATATTGAGTAGGTCTGAGAATCGGCTACTATCTATTTTATTTTCTTTTTTTGTAAATTGCAAAACATCGTTTGCCGGGACAGCTAGTCTATATAAATATTTGTTTGAGGAGGGGATCGAACCCGCAACCTCCCAGGTGTTCGCCCGACGAGCCATAGAGGTCGTCAAACCCGTCATTTCGAGAAAAGTCTGTAAGTCTTCATCTAGTTAGTACTTATAAGTAATAACCAACCATTAGTTACTCCAGCCATTATGGTAATAGCGTCTACGTCTGCTCGATTCACCAACTTATATTATTGAATTTCAAATTCACTAGACTTTCAGTGCACCTTGATTAATAGCTTTTTAACTTGGAATGGAACGATCTGAAACTAAAGGGTAATGAATGTCTTTTACACAATGTGCATTGTGCATGAGTAAAAATCTTCTTCTGCATAAGTAGCCTGAAATAGTCACTGTGGCCGAAATCGGCCAAGGAGACATCATCATCATGAGTAAAAATAATTTAAAAAGAAGCTTTTAAACAACCTAGTTATTTTCACTATTAGTTAACATTAAAAATTCAAAACTAAATATTATTTACAATTTCCAAAAAGTCATGGTACACTCGTTTTTAGCCCGTCTCTGCGTCCAACGGCTTTCCGCGACTATTATTAAATCTTCTGTCAATGTGACTACTTCGACTGAAGGGAGTCCTGCGCTACGCTTTCCTGTACTTACGTGGTCTGCAATCTAGGACTTTCCGGGAACAACGGTCATCAGAAGGCCAATTCTCGTAAATGTAATTGTTTAAATTACATTTAAATATCATCCAGATTGCATTTCGATTGCAAAAGATACCTTCAAAGTCAGTTTTTTTTTTACAAAAAGCTAACTTTAAGGGTATTTTGAGCTACTTTGAGGGTATTATTTGTGATCGAAATGCAATCGAAATGATATTGAAATGTAATTTAAACAATGTTATTTACGAGAATTGGCCTTCAGATCGTAAAATGCCACTTCAGTTTCCTGATCCTCTGGGCTATGTTAATTAGAATAAAATAAACATCGTGCTAGCTTCGTACAGTCGTACGATATACATAGGTACACGTTAAGCGAACGCTCGGCCAAGATACATGGTAGGCGGAGTGGGGGGTGTTAGGTTTTATTTTCGTTACAGAATTTTTTGATTCGGTCGCCGCGCTCAAAGCATATGCAATAGCTTAAAAAACCTAAAAATTATTGTCTATGTCTAGTCTCTAGCTGTAATTTTTTTTAATTATTTCTAAACAAAGCGAAACATTTTATATGACAGCAGACACGATTAAATTAAATAGATATATATTCTCTTTATTGTACCATATACCTTGATTGTAACATAAATTTCTGTTAATTTTTTTTTATTAAAAACCAAACAATATAGCACAATGGGCTTATCACTAAAAGCGATATCTTATAAACAACCATTGAATTGACAAAAAACCAAATTAGGTATAACAATAGGGAACAAATGAAGGTCATATCACCGTAGCTACAATTACCATTATTTTTGTGATCAACCAAAACCTCTTCAAAGTAACATCAAGGCGAAATGGATTTTGTTTTTACCGTTAGATTTTTTTTAAAGCTCACAATATGTTCACCTTTATGCCTTTATGGGACGTTTGGTACGGTATTACGAGAGAATTCGTAATTTTCCGCTCATGAACGTGAATGTGGAGTCATGCAAAAATTTTAATTTCCTGCCTAAGCCCGGAGTCAGATATCGAAATGTTTCTCTTGTAGATTGAAGCTGTGATACATTGTGATTGGAATATGAGATTTTTTTATAGATATTGAAAGACTGTTTAATATTTAATAACAAGTCGGTGAACTGAATTCATTTTGACGTGAAACTTTCATTAAGAGTCACTTTCAAAAAACCAAATGTAATGGACGTAGATTTTTTGTTTTTATCGAAAAGGCTTCGAAACTACTAGACTGATTCTGATGAAACTTGGTATGAGGATTACATTGATTTAATGCGAGTAATATAGGCTTAGGATCGGAACTTACGCAGGTAAATCCGCAGGGCACTGCTAGTTTCTAGAACAAAAACTATTATCTAAAACAAAAAATTGTGTAAAACTGTGTACCTATATTAATAAATTTTAAAGTATAATAATACATAAACTAAACTTAATACGTAAAAGTTGCCTGGAAGAGATCGAAAGGTTGCCTGGAAGAGATAGAAAGGTTGCCTGGAAGAGATCGCTTTTAGCGATAAGGCCTCCCATTGTGCCATATTTTTTCATTTTTAGTTTCATATAATTTTATAATTTTTTTTAACTTAATTTTGTTGTTTTAATATCATGTAAGTACTTTGTTAGAATTAATTTTGTGTTTTGTTTTTATGGTACAATAAAGTGTTTATCTATCTTCTACCTATCTAAACTTTCTTAATTATTACAACAATAATAATATCTCTACTATACAATAATAATAATAACTGTACAGGGTTATTGGAAATTAATTGACACTGCGTTAAGGGCTTTTTCTGTGCACCTTAACAAACAACTTTTGTTCTACGACTTTTGTCGAAACTTAATACATATCCCAAAAAAAATATTTAAGTGTTTCTCGTACTGTCTGGTAATTTTCGATGTCTATGCGGCAAGTGCGCGCGCGCGATCGGCACGGGTCGGGTTGTACCATACCTACTATGATTGATTCTGTGACGTAGACGTAGAGTTGAGTATTATTTGAACTGTTGGATTTATTTTTTTATTTTTGTATGGAATATTTTTATAATGAATTTCCAAAAGTCGTAGAACAAAAGTTGATCGTTAAGGTGCACAGAAGAAGCCCTTAACGCAGTGTCAATTAATTCCAATAACCCTGTATATCTTTTTATGACACATTTTAAAATATGCATCTGTGCCATTTTTAGATTTTTTTTTCAAATTATTTTTTGGATTATACTGCCGTAGGTTATAAACCAATGAGACTTATAGATTTGTAAAACCCCCCCCCCCCTAATTTAAACGTAAAAATCATTTACCTATCTTAAGTCAATTTATTATTTTAATATACAAATTTGGCATTTATTATTTTAATATGGGTTTATTATTATTTTAAATATAGAATTTAAGCATTTGGTATTTTAATGGAAATTTAGCATATTTATTTATTTATGGAGAGTTGTAGTTAAATATGGCACGTGACGTCTAGTGGAAATAAACCCTAGATATGAGGTGTAGTAACCAGGTCCTAGTGACTCGAGATTCCTAGTGAAATATTTTTAAATAATCTAAAACCAAAACAATTCGTAAGCAGAGACGGATAAATATCGTATATGTGGATATCCTATGGTTTTAAGAAAATAATTAGAAAATTGAAAATTCGTAAGTGAAGACGGGTATGGACGGACGGACGGACGGAAGGTTAATATGATGTATGTATTATACATATAAACCTTCCTCTTGAATCACTCTATCTATTAAAAGAAACCGCATCGAAATCCGTTGCGAAGTTTTAAAGATTTAAGCATACATAGAGACATAGGGGCATAGGAACAGAGAAAGTAACTTCGTTTTATACTATGTAATGATAATGATAGTGATAAGTCAAGATATAGACAATTTAATATAAGTCACATAATAATTTTTTAATAAAATAATATTATGATTGGTAGACACTGGTTAACATTTATCCCTCTCATCGCGGCGTTGGAAACCTGACGTTCCCCAAGTTTTACAATATACAAGCCTGGTTCATAAGTGTTGGTTCACTAGCCTGGTTCACTTGCACATGTCTGTATAATTAGGATCTGCTTATACCTGACGTTCCCAAGTTTTACAATTTACAAGCCTGGTTCATAGGTGTTGGTTCACAAGCTTGGTTCACTTGCACATGTGTATATATTTAAAATCTGCTTCGCATTTATAGGCAGGTAGACCATCATTGCTATTTGGCCTGTAAAGAAAAACAGTGTGAGCATTTCATCATAACATCCCTATCACAGGACAAATAGATAAACTAGTTATGGAACTAAAACATATTCCATATTGTAAATTATAACATTATATCCAGACGATAATAGACATGTCTCCTGTAAAGTTATATCGCCTAATGTAATGTAGGGTAAGTAACTAAAACACACTAATGATTTTTAGGAAAGTAGTAACCATATACATTCAGTGTACGACCTTACGACCCCATCCATGAATGTCTGATTGTGACTGGCTCGTCGTTCCGCTCGTGTGCACACAGCACAGATGCCACTGTTCTACCTATGAACTCTACATCCTCTAGTTCTAATCTAAAAAAGCAAGCCACTACAAAAGCAATCCACGTCATAATGGTTATACAGAACAATTAACTGAACAGGAATACGATTTTATAACAGATCTATAAACCGACTTATATAATTTATTAATCTGTGAAAAGAAAGATATTAAGTAAAATGCTCAGTAGGAAAGTACTAAAGTACCACCTACCTCAAATCATACATAAGTCGAATGTTGCATTATCCCAACACATTCCATAGAAGTATTCCACTATCTTATATATTGGGCTGACTGATTGCCAGCAACTCTTCGACCCAATGGGTTCTTTTGTGTTTGACTAAGAAAAATCAATATCTAAAAGTAATATAGTGACACTAATGACTTGCTTGTAACAGAAGAAAGTAATCCTCTATGACACAAACAATTAATAGATAAAGAGTTTCCTCTCTAAACTAGTAAGAAGTATTTATAGATATCGAATGAGAATTTTAATTTTATAATCTAACGGATAAAGGGTGTTCCGTTACAGATTGTCAAATACAGGCTATTCTTTTCGAATAAAATCGAAACAAAAATGAATAAAAAAATCACCTCTATTCCGATCACCCAATTATATTTCTTTTTTGTCACAGAAACTGAACACTAAAAGCGATTACGTATCTTGCAATTACAATAATATTAACCCAAAAATAAAGGACAAAAAGAAAACTATTCTATTGTAAAACTGAAACCCATAATTTTCCCAATAATTGGACAATGTCGACGATTCTATTCATAAAATATATCTAATGACACTCTCTGGGCCCTTTTTATAAACCTTTTATACAAATCGATCGTTACACCCGCGCCCACATTTATTTTGTACAAATCATATCTTTCCACAAAAATATTCCAATTACATATGGAGGGAGCGTACTAAGGATAAAAAATAATATACCGGCCATGTGCGAGACGAACTTAAGCACGAAGGGTTCCGTTCCATTATATTCTGTTTTTAGTATTTGATGTTATAGCGGCAACAGAAATCATCATCTGTGAAAATTTTGATAGAGTCAAAAGTATTTGTAATACGGTCTTGTTTTTACCCTTTGGGAACCCTAAATAGTACATTGTTATCCTAGGTGTGAAAGTCACTCATTACAAGTCCCGAGACGGAGTTTGGCGCCCGAGCGTAGCGAGGGCGCTAATAGTTCGAGGGACTTAATGAGTCTTTCACCCGAGGTAAACACTGTGCTTTTCATTACGAATAATACATAAAATTCTTCATAACAACGAGAGTGAATGAGATTATGAGACTCCATACCACATGAGTAGGTACTCATGTGTCCATACTACCTGATCCTCTTACAAGGTTGGGACCAAAGAGGTTATACATTATGTAGTGTTTTTAGGTTTCTGCTATTTGTATTCAATACTTAAATACGGCGGTACTTACCGAAGAAGTTTTTATTAATGAGTAATCCAACATTGGGAAATGACGCGAAGTCCGTAGATTTAACTTACAGTTTTTGTAACACGGTTTGTCTAGAAAATGTTATTTATATCATAAATGAAAAACCAGATTAAACTTAACACAAAAACATAATAAAATAAGAAAAAATAGTTACTTAGTACTAAACTCTGGCAGTATGCATGAGCCGTGCCAAGCCATAATTATTATTCTTTGGTGTAAAAAAAAAGCAAGGAGGTTAGGTTTTTGAAGTTCCTAATGCGTAATGATACTGATACTGGCTACATGCAGATTGCACAAGTCGTGCGAAGCCATAATTTGACATGACAGCTGTCAGTGAAAGTGAAAAGCCCTAGGGCTGGAAATTTTATTTTCTACACGCTCTTCAGGCATATTTAGACCTACTTTCGGAGTATGAGTAATGAAATAGTACATTGTTATCCTAGGTGTGAAAGTCACTCATTACAAGTACCGAGACGGAGTTTGGCGCCCGAGCGTAGCGAGGGCGCTAATAGTTCGAGGGACTTAATGAGTCTTTCACCCGAGGTAAACACTGTGCTTTTCATTACGAATAATACATAAAATTCTTCCTAACAACGAGATTGGATGAAAGACTCCATACTACCTGATCCTCTTACAAGGTTGGGACCAAAGAGGTTATATACATGTAGTGTTATTCTTTGGTGCTACCTAAAGCAAGGAGGTTAGGTTTTGAAGTTCCTAATGTATAATGATACTGATACTGGCTATATGCATATTGCACAAGTCGTGCAAAGCCATAATTTGACGTGACAGCTGTCAGTGAAAGCGAAAAGCCCTAGGGCTGGAAGTTTTATTTTCTACACGCTCTTCAGGCATATTTAGACCTACTTTCGGAGTATGAGTAATGAAAAAACTATTACGTTTCAAAACGCGAGCGACCGCCTGTGTCCTTTTATCAAAGAATATAATAGATAAAAGTTCAGGTGCAACTTTCTCTCTCTCACAGACCGCTCGCAGTTTCAAATTGTCGGGTTTACCCCTTTCCCCTTAACCCCTTTTGTGGCGCTCAGTAGCTTTTGTTTTAGTGGCGAAACGAGTGTTGAGGTAGAAAGTTGTGTCGCCAGATCCAAATTTGGCGAGTTATTTAGCTTCAAATTTTGACAGAGCGGTCTGTGAGACCGCACGTTCGTATTTTCCATAGAAGTAGTATCATGGTCATTATGTTTGTAATAGGTAATTTTCATTTAAAAATGTCAATAAATTGTGATTGAATGTCAAAACCGATCATTTCTTACAAAAATAGCAAGAACTCTAGTCGTTCCACATATGCAAATACGTGCAATAAATCCAGTTTGCCAAATTAACTAAAAATGTGACACTAAATCGAGTTTTAGCAGCAGATACGCCTTCAGACGACTTCTACTCCTGTTCTACTCAGAATTTAAACCGTCAAAGCGTAAGACATGTCGTCTTTCCCCCAAAACTAAAAAGGAAGTCAAATTACACTTGCATAAATAAGTCATATTATTTTACAAAGTTCCAAACCCCTGTGAAAGGATTGCCAATAATTTGATACATCTTGGACCACTGTCAGAATTTTTTATTTTATGTTGAGAAGAAATTATTGGTTGTTTTTTATTTGCTATAAACCTTAAATTTATCGATAATACTATTAAAATTTGCAATAATAATAATTTGTTTGAGATTTTAGCTCTAAAACTGATCTCTAGTAAATTTAGACTAAAAAGTGACTTAAATTGTTCCAATGCTTCTATTATAAAAAATAAAATAAAAAAAAAATTAAAATAATACAATTTATTTTAGTTTAATAAACCTATAAAATAAGGCAATAAAATAATTATATTATCCGTAGCAATAAAATAATTATTTCCATAATATTGCCACAGACAAGTATTTATGCTTAGATATTTGTCTGTGGTCTGGTTGTTTCTATGTATTATAAGTATATATTTACGAAAGAAAAGTAATATAAGTAGTATATCCGTTGTCTAGCACCCATAACACAAGTCTAGTTACTTAGCTTGGGTCTAGATGGCGATGTGTGGAATGTCCTACAATATTTATTTATTTATTATTATTATTTATTTTGGCCGCACAACATTGCGGTTTGAGTGACCTCACGTCCATGGTAGTGCGACAAAAAATAACGTCCTTAGCTAAAGGTTAACTCTGTCGTTCTAAGGTCCGTATTAATAAACCGAACTCAATATCGATTTCAATCTTGAGTTTGCTCTTGAGTTGTTGCGCTGATTAATAAACATATCTTAAGACGCGATTAAAGAGCGACGTATCACTTGAGTCATACCGTATTAATAAATCAAACTCAGCTCTCAAGATATGTCTCAAGATGTAGTTTCGTGAACTCGAGTCTGATTGCGGGTCATACAAATCTTACATTTTTTTAAATATTTTCACATTAAAAACAAGTTGACAGCAAAATATGACGACACTACCTACCATAGGGTAAGAACATATAATTCAAGGTAAGAACAAAGCGTTACTGTCATTCAAGATCAGTCTCAAATCTCAAGAGCGATATCAGCCTGGTTAAAACTTGAGTTTTATCTATTAACTAGCTGCGCCCCGCAGTTTCACCCGCGTAAGTCCGATCTTTAAATTCTCACCGTTTAAACCTTCCCTGGACTACAACAAACACAACAAAAAAAGAATTGGCCAAATCGGTCCAGCCGTTCTCGAGTTTTAGCCAGACTAACGAACAGCAATTGATTTTTATATTATAGACTAGCTGCGCCCCGCGGTTTCACCCGCGTAAGTACTCACCGTTTAAACCTTCCCTGGACTACAACAAACACAACAAAAAAAGAATTGGCCAAATCGGTCCAGCCGTTCTCGAGTTTTAGCCAGACTAACGAACAGCAATTGATTTTTATATTATAGACTAGCTGCGCCCCGCGGTTTCACCCGCGTAAGTCCGATCTTTAAATTCTCACCGTTTAAACCTTCCCTGGACTACAACAAACACAACAAAAAAAGAATTGGCCAAATCGGTCCAGCCGTTCTCGAGTTTTAGCCAGACTAACGAACAGCAATTGATTTTTATATTATAGACTAGCTGCGCCCCGCGGTTTCACCCGCGTAAGTACTCACCGTTTAAACCTTCCCTGGACTACAACAAACACAACAAAAAAAGAATTGGCCAAATCGGTCCAGCCGTTCTCGAGTTTTAGCCAGACTAACGAACAGCAATTGATTTTTATATTATAGACTAGCTGCGCCCCGCGGTTTCACCCGCGTAAGTACTCACCGTTTAAACCTTCCCTGGACTACAACAAACACAACAAAAAAAGAATTGGCCAAATCGGTCCAGCCGTTCTCGAGTTTTAGCCAGACTAACGAACAGCAATTGATTTTTATATTATAGATTAACGCCTAACTTAAGATAGTGACCACATCTCAAGACTCACTCGATTGATACGCACTCAAGATCGATATTAAGAGCGATTTATTAATACGGGCCTAAGTCTGAATGACCTTTGTTTAAAAAAGCTTTCCCGTTGATTTTCGTCCAAAAAATGTTCTAATTTCCAAAAGTCGTAGTACTAAAGTTGTTTGTTTAGGTTCACAGAAGTGGCCCTCAACCGCCTACTAATATGATTACCCTGTAATATTCCTATTAGCGTTATTGCTAAATAAAATACGTCCCTGTAACAAAGAAAAACAAGCAATATCCAAAAACGATACAACCAACGAGAATCCGAATAAAATCCGGGACCCAATTAAATACCTATAAAGCGAAACATATACGGTTTTAATAAAAGATCCGCAGATGTGCACCATTTTCGGTGTTATTCGTATGCATGACAGGCATCTCTTTTGGAACTAGTGGGAGTTTTATTTTATTGTAAGGAATTATCCTTAAGCTCGTATCAGCTAAACCTACATAGATAGATAGATAGATAAACGCTTTAACGAAACGAAACGAATTAATATGATGTAATTTTAATAGTAAAAGTATAGTATTAGGTCCAATTTTTACATTTCACAAAATATTGTAGGTATGCCCAGTGTGGTGAACTGTTGTGTCTACCACTTATAGCAATGTACACAGTTAAACAATAAATGATTTCTATTCTATTCTTTAGTTGTACAACACAAAAAAAAACATTATAAAAAAAAAACTTAAAATATTATTATCACAGTTTTTTATTTTTTTTTATAGCGCGAGGTAGCATGTATTTAGGGTTGCCAGATGATCGTTTCATAATAGAGGGCAAATAGGTCTAAAAAGTAATATTTACTGTAAAATAAAAAGGAGGAAATCTATTGCTAGTATTGAGTAAGAAGGTCTTTTGTTTTAAAAAAGTTTGGTAATTAAAAGATTCATCAAAATCGGTTGATAAACAAAGAAGATATGCGCGAACATCCATAAAAAAACAACATAATTAAATATATTAGAAAAGTATATAAGTAGTATATCCGTTGTCTAACACCCATAACACAAGTCTAGTTACTTAGCTTGGGGCTAGATGGCGATGTGTGGAATGTTCTGCAATAGTTTTTTTTATTTTTATTTTATTTTATTTATATACAACCGAATTGAGAACCTCCTCCTTTTTTTGAAGTCGGTTAAAAGTTAGGTCCCTTCGTGCGACAACATATTAAAAAAAAAACAAGATGGCGCTGAATGACTATGCCTATCAAAATATATATGTCTATGCCTTTCGGACTAATAAAAAAAGTTACAAGAAACAACACAAAACACAGTTAACTGTCTCTAAAATGTACCAAAACGGTTTCGATCAAACTTTTCTATATCCCAAACAAATATTTCGGTATCTATCATACTTTCCGTATCGGTAAATGATTTAGAACTTTATCGGTACGTTACACAAAAAACATGGTTCTGTTCTCTTTCGTCCCGATAGGCCCATCCGTTACGTTCCGACGGGACAGAGTTTTTTTATCATATCGGTAATCTAATTTGGGGGAAATTTTAATTTTGTTCTTGGCGTTGGTTAGTTTGTTTTCTAATTTTGGATTATTCGATAATGGTGTTATTGTTTTGTTGATAAATTTTGTAACGAATTTGTGTTCAAAATTCTTTTGAAAAAAGAAATTTTCTGGGAAAATCAGCCAAAGAGCGCATTTTCGTAACATGGTAGCATTTTCTCGTGGATACAATTCAGTTAATACTTAGTATTATCACTATCACTATCATAGTATAAAATAAAGTCACTTTTCGGCGTCCTTATATCCCTATGTCCCTTTGTGCTTTGTGCTTAGATCTTTAAAACTACGCAACGGATTTTGATGCGGTTTTTTTAAATAGTTAGACTGATTTAAGAGGAAGGTTTATATGTATAATACATGCATAATTTAGCCGTGCGAAGCCGGAGCCGGTTGCTAGTGTAATATATTTTGATCTAAAATATGTCATGATATTCTTAAAAAATAGAGCGATCAAACGCTGTAAACCAGTCGGTTTAGTAATTTTTAATTGCATAGGTAACAGAGGACAAAACAGAGAGACGAACATCATATGAATTTTAAAACTTATGAATTCGTGTTGAAGTTAGTGGACATCCCTCCCAATTTCAAAGCAACTGAGCGAAAGCTAGCGAGCTAGTATTGCCATTCTACAAAAATCTATTAATTCTAAAATAATAATTCAAAATCACAACAAATCTATTTGGGTACCTACGACATTACTTTCCCCGAAAATACTGATCAATTTTACATCTTCAAATCCCATTTCAGTACGAAAGATTTCGTTAATTATTCGAGGTAATTAAGAGAGCCCTTAATTTTTGCTTGTCGGGACGAAATTATTTATTGCTTTCGGGAGAGCGGTCGTAAAAGTGGACGTATTTGAGTGCTTCTCAACCTGACCCTGGCCCTAGAAACAATTAGGTGAGCTTCGGTTTTTACTACCAATAAAGTGATTAATACCTGAACCTGAACGAGTGAGTTTCTTATGGTATCATAATTAATTAGACCAAATGTGTCAATAAAATATGTTTCCATAATATCTTAATTAGGAGCATGCGACCGATCGCTCTGGAAGTCTTTAGAGAAGGTCTATTTTCAGCGATGGACGTTCTATGGCTAATATGATGAATATGTTTTAGACATTAAGAATAACAACGATCAGATGGCTTATTTCACTTTTACTTAAACTAACTTCTTCCCGCGGTTATGCCCGCCATTTCACCCTGAGAGATGACTAACGGTGAGAAATTCCTTTTTTTTTCCTTTTTTGGGGGAATTATTATAATTCATAATAGTAATTAGTAGTTCATGCAAAAATTCTAAGCGACAAACGATTCCTTTCAATAATTATTGTCAAACCTGTATACTAAGTTTCGTAAAGAATAAAAAAAATAGTTTGACCTTCGATATTACTTCTTACTAATTTATATTATTTTTCATTACTCATACTCCGAAAATAGGTCTAAAGGTGCCTGAAGAGCGTGTAGAAAGTAAAACTTTCAGCCCTTGGGAAAATCGCCAATGTCATGCCAAATTATGGCTTCGCACGGCTTGTGCAATGTGCATGTAGCCAGTATCAGTATCATTACGCATTAGGAACTTCAAAACCCCTAACCTCCTTGCTTTAAGTGACACCAAAGAATAACACTACATGTATATAACCTCTTTGGTCCCAACCTTGTAACAGGATTAGGTAGTATGGAGTCTCTCATTCACTCTCGTTGTTAGGAAGAATTTTATGTATTATTCGTAATGAAAAGCACAGTGTTTACCTTCCCTCGAACTATTAGCGCCCTCACAACGCTCGGGCGCCAAACTCCGTCTCGGGACTTTAATGAGTGACTTTCACACCTAGGGTAACAATGTACTATATCTTACTAAAAGGAAAATAACTGTAAACGATCTGTTAAATTGTTACCTTCTCTAAACTATAATATTACCACAACAACAGTTCCTAAATTCGAACACTTAGCACCGTTTAAACAACAAACAACTGGCTACCTAGGTTAATATTCCGTGCCTAGGAGCACTTGGAAAACTACTAGAATCTCATTGAAGCACAATAACAATTCCCAAAATTGTTCTCTATTTTCACATTTAGAACTTCTGCAGACTACAAACTTTAGTATTAGTATGAGCCTGTATTATTCCACTGCAGGGCAAAGGTATTTCTACTCAAATTTAAAAAAAAATTTTTCATCAAACGCATACGTGTGGGGTATCTAATATCTATAGATAGGTGAAAAATGACGTTGAGGTTTCTAACATCATTTTTTTTCTAAACTAAATAATTCACGCGAGAGACTCTTCCAAAGTGGTAAAAAGTGTCCCCCCCCCCTTGTAACTTCTAAAATAAGAGAATGATGAAACTAAAAAAAATATATAATATACATTACCATGCAAACTTCCACCCAAAATTGGTTTGAACGAGATCGGGTAAGTAGTTTTTTTTTTAATACGTCATAAACCGTAAACCGCCATTTACCCTTCATTCATGTATTTTTACCACTAGCGCCATCATTTTTTTTTTGCATTTGTTTTTGCGTCGGTTTTAAAAACAGAATACAGTGGTACGGAACTCTTCATGCGCGAGTCCGACTCGCACTCACACGGTAAGTGGGAGGTTGCGACTTCAAACCTCGCCGCGGTGCTAAATTTTAGAGATATATAGACAGACAGATAAACTCTTTTTTGTACCATAGTATATCGTTAATCACTATCACTTTCACTACATCACTTCACTTCACTTCACTATCACTACATAGTATAAAACAAAGTCGCTTTTTCTGTCCCTATTTCCCTTTGTATGCTTAAATCTTTAAAACTACGCAACGGATTTTGATGCCGTTTTTTTTAATAGATAGAGTGATTCAAGAGAAATGTTTATATGTATAATACATGCATAATATAGCCGTGCGAAGCCGCGGCGGGTCGTAGTATAATAAAACAAAGTTGCTTTCTCTGTCCCTATTTCCCTTTGTATGCTTAAATCTTTAAAACTACGCAACGGATTTTGATGCGGTTTTTTTTAATAGATAGATTGATTCAAAAGGAAGGTTTATACATGCATAATATAGCCGTGCGAAGCCGGGGCGGGTAGCTAGTTCTATCATAAATTACTAAAAAAAAAATTGATTTATTTTTCCTAGAATTTTTACAGAACTGCCTAAACAATAAAATCTAGTAAAGAATTACTTCCAAACGTGAACTGTTTAGTGAACTATAGTCCGCAGACAAGTCAGTAAGCTATAGAGCTTTAATATTAGTCAAAGCTCCGTTAGTTTTGATAACATTGTGAACGTCCCTGAGGCCTAAAGTTTGTTCGACTTTTCTAGATAAATATTGTGTCTAGACTATAATTTATTCATATAGACCTTGTTTCGAGTTTAATCTTATGTTTAGCAATTGTTATGACGTCAGAAAAAGGCGGCCATTTTTGTGAGAACGTAGCCTGCTCTCTTTTCGATCAGCCGATGAGTTTGGGATAACCAATAACTCCCGGAGCCCTATTTTTGAATCGTTCGCCCCGCGTCGAGCGCTCGATTTCTACTGATATTCGTTCGACATCGGAAATTCGCTATTTTTGAATCGTTCCATCGTAACGAGTGGTCTCCACCACTCGTCGCCGAAAGGCGAGTGGTAGAATAAACATCAAACAATCATAGTCAAACATTCGGAAACGGTCTTTGAAAAATATTTATATCTTTTGGGATAATTTCGGATGTCAGCTGGTAATTACTGCTTTTCAAATAACTGCGTAAAACGAATAAAAATTGACATTTTAAATTTCGACGACGAACGATTCAAAAATACAGTAAATTTGTGTCATGCGACTTGGAAGTCGACCGTGACTTGTAGGCGTATACGACGAAGCATTGTCACACGAGCGATTCAAAAATAGAGCCCCCGATCCCGTTTGAATATCGGACTAAAAAGTAGCCAATGGTATTCCTAATGAATCAGTAAATCGAGATTTTAAATAAAAAATATAGTTTTTTAAACGCAGCTGCGTTTATAAATGTAAATCGACCTCCCATAGCACCACATGAAAGTTAGACTATTTTTTTCTACATTTATGGACTAATCCCATTCCGCAGTTAGCGTGTTAAAAAACTATTTTTTTTTAAATCTCGATTTACTGCACAGGTGCGAGATTAAGGCTTATCTACCTGTTACCGGATTAGTTACTTTAAATGCGAAATTCTAATTTTAAAAGGAAAAAGGGAAAGTTCTATATCTACAAGTGTATTCTGTCTTAACTTTCTGTTCGCCGATCGGTTTACCGACGCGCGTCTTTTGGCTATTGGCGTCTTTTTACGCGGGTCGTGATCGCGTTAGAGCAGCTAGTTATTTTAATATTTATTCGAAGTTTCGATCGAGCTACATCGATGATGGTCACTGGAAGACCAGCCGTGTTTCATATAATATGATTGCAATACTCAGACCTGAAACAAAATTATCTGCAGATCATCAATATCATCATAAAAAATATTTGGTCCACGGTGAGAATCAAACCCCCTGCATTGCAGGCAGATGTTCATTCCATAAACCATATTAGTACCACGTCAAACCACAGAGTATATTCTTTACACTGAACATTTAATTCGGAAGTCCGCATACGTGCCGACGCAACTTCCGGTCACCCTTTTAACCGTACCGGAAGTGTCCGTCGTCATGGCAACCGCTCGAACCTTTGATAAACAGCATCCTTCGTCTCAAAATCTGCCGTTACTAATGTCAATATGACTTTGGTGTTTTAAGTAAATAGAAATTGAACCCACTATAAATTAGTAAGTATATTTACTCATGGTATTTTATAAGTATTAAATTTAATGTATTTAGTAAGTAGTACCTATTATTTGATTTTAAGTTGTTTTTTGTATATTCATTAGGTTTGTATATTATTTTTGCTTAAATAAGGTATGTTACTTATTTATTTTGTGTTGTCCCTTTTTGTCCTTTTGAAACCGTGGTACACCCAGTAGTACCACTAGTGGTACTACGGTTACTTTTTCATTACCGTGGTACCCCAGTAGTACCTCTGTGGGTACCACAGTTATAAAAAAATAACCGTAGTACCACAGGTGGTAAAGTAGTACCAGGGTAATAACCGTGTTACCACTCAGTTTTACTCTTACTGTGAGTAGGACCAAGATAATTATTTTCAACCACTTTTTATTATTTAGTAAACTAGAATAGAATTTCCAAGGAAAACAAAAGACGATCGAAAATAATAAACAAAAGACGGTCGTAACGGAAACAAACGACGATCGAAAAAATAAACAAATGAAGATCAGAAAACAAATGAATTTGGATAACGACGACAAATGGCAAGTAACTGTCAAAATGACAGCTGTCAAACTTAAAACTGCTATAGCTCAGAAACTATTGATCCTAGATTGATATTTTGACAGTTACTTGCCATTTGTCGCCGTTATCCAAATTCATTTGTTTTCTGATCTTCATTTGTTTATTTTTTCGATCGTCGTTTGTTTCCGTTACGACCGTCTTTTGTTTATTTTTTCGATCGTCTTTTGTTTTTCTTGGAAATTCTATTATAGTTTACTAAATAATGAAAAGTGGTTGAAAATTAACTTTTATTATGTCATGGACTGTACATGATTGTCCAGTTGCTAATCTGGCCAGCTGCGATACTATCCAGTTGAGAATCTGTCCAGCTGCGAATCTGTCCAGCTGAGAATCTGTCCAGTTGCGAATCCGTCCAGCTGCGATGGAGGGGTCAATTTCAATTTTCAATTTTGACTTGTTCCTCTAGTTATGAGTGGCACCACGGTAATTTCTTCCTAACGGTGGTACCATTGACTGCGGTCAGTAGTACCACAGCTGTAACCTTAGTACAACCAGTCCACTGTTTGTACCACGGTAATGAAAAAGTAACCGTAGTACCACTGGTGTACTACTGGGTGTACCACGGTTTCAAAAGGCTTTTTGTTTAGTCAAAATTATTCTGCACAAGGGAATCATACGTACCGTCCAAAACATCATACCGTCCATTCTCATTGCTGTAGTTTTTTTCCTCGACTCACTTGACATTGGCAGAAATGCACCTTTATGTCAGCAATCAGCAATCAGCAATCAGTCATAAAAAAAAGTTGAAGTTAAAGTTGAACCCCATTAGGATAACTTAGTACTTATATTATTACTAGCTGCCCTCCGCGGTTTCACCCGCGTAACTCCCGATCCCGTGGGAATATCGGGATGTAAGCTATCCTATCTCTCAAGTTGGATCGAACTGCACATGGTGTGCGAATTTTATTATAATCGGTTAAGTGGTTTAGGAGTCCATTGAGGACAAACATTGTGACACGAGATTTATATATATTAAGATTACAAAAGCTAATTGCGCCCCGCGAAACCCGTGTAAGTCCCGATCCCGAGAAAACTTCGAGATCAATGGTATTCCATGTCCTTTTTTATCCCCTCAGCTATCACTGTCCCAATTTTCATCTAAATCGGTCCAGTCGTTTGACTGTAAAAAGAGAACAAACAAATAAATAAATTATTTAGAATATCACTACATAGTCACTACATAGGTAGTATAAAACAAAGTCGGTTTCTCTGTCCCTATTTCCCTTTGTATGCTTAAATCTTTAAAACTACGCAACGGATTTTTATGCGGTTTTTTAATAGATAGAGTGATTCAAGAGGAAGGTTTATACATGCATAATATATAGCCGTGCGAAGCCGGGGCGGGTCGCTAGTATAAAATAAAGTAAGTTTTCGCCGTCCCTATATTCCTATGTCCCTTTGTATGCTTAGATCTTTAAAAGTACGCAACGGATTTTGATGCGGTTTTTTTTAATAGATAGAGTTAATAAAGACTAAAGTTTTTAGATATAATACATGCGTAATATAGCCGTGCGAAGCCGGAGCGGGTCGCTAGTTAACTATAAACCATGAAATATGTTGGAAAAGTTAGCTAATTAATAAACAATAACTAAACAATATTTTTTGTATTAAAAAAATATTTTGCAAAATAAATACTTTTACGATTATTTTTCTGTTGGTTACGAGACACGAAACGCGACAGTCACAAGTGTGACGTTACAGTGTTTACTTGCAGTAAATTTTACTGGAAAAAATATAAAACCTTCATGCACTGAGCTATCAAATATGACATGAAATGTGACGTCATCGACTGTATTCGTTCAACAGTTGATTGTCTAGAAAGACCGGTGATTGGACGTTGTGCAGAGACCTTGGAGATGCATATGCCCTGCAGTGGGCTAATACATGCTGCTGAACAAGAAGAAGAGAAGAATAATAAAATTGATTGTCGCACCTAAACAGTCGATAACGTCACATGCCATATTTGAAGGTTTATTTCATGATGGTCTTCTTTAATCTGACAATTAAAATTAATGAAAAAAAAAAATGCATTTTTATCAATTAATAAAAGGTTTAAAATAAACATTTCGCTGAAAAACTGTCAAGGAGCCAATTGTCACAAAGTTCCATCAAGCTAAAATGAAAATCTTTATACATTTTGTTCATTTTATGTTAGCAGCAGCTTTGAGAAAGACGGTAAGATAGTTAAGTTGTGTTAAGTGGAGCTTAGCCGGTAACTTGAACCTCCAAGTCTAGCATCAATATCTTGAAGCTAAAATAGCCGAGCAGCTAAGACTATACATAGAGTGGAGTAGCTTGTTTCAGATGGATCAATTGTATAATGAAATCTTTTGTAAAAATATGGAACTTAATCATAATCATTTATTCGTGAATATTAGGTATATTCACGAATAAATGATTATGAATTATATTCAATATACCTATATGGAGCAGGCTTGTTCAGCAGGTACTACTCTCTCAGCTTAGTCTACCATGTCCAGAGAAAAGAACCTGTCAATACTTCTGGAGCCAACTATAAGCTGCGGGTTTCATCACGATGTTTTCCTTCACCGTAAGAGCAATGTCAACAATTAGCGGACTTATGTATATTTTTAATTTCCTGAAAAATTCATTGGCTTTATAGTTTAATACGAAGGTTTAATATGAAAGGGGGTTGTTTTAGACGTCTAGGCGAATAACTTTTGTTCCACGACTTTTGAAAATTCGAACTTTTTTTTTCGATAATTCTGAAGGAATTTTTACTTGAAAATCAGCTGTTTCATACAAAAACTTCGAATCAAATGATCGAATTTCCAAAAGTCGTAAAACAAAAATTGTTCGCCTAGACGCCTTAAACAACCTCCTTTCGTATTAAAACCTCTTCGCTAAAACACATTGTATACTGATAAATTAGTTTGGATAATTACTCGTTCCGGAACATTATTTTCGCTTTGAATTAATTAGTTTTGGTTTTTGTTTGGTTTGCATGGAATGCTATTAATTGTGCTGCCACAACAAAGCCTTTTGCATTAAATGATCCCAACGAATGTTAGGTGTTTCAAAACTAAGCAAAACATTATCAGGCAACAAAGTTAGAGACCCACCGTCACCGTAGTGTTTTTAAATTTCTATTATTTAAGTACCTATATCTGTATACAGGGTTATTGGTAATTATACTATAATATAATATTATAATTATAATTATATAATATATATATGGGAGATTAGTTTATCTTTGCTTTGTCTCTTCTTACTGTATGGGTTTTCGTTACGCGTCACGCGTAAAAATTTTCCTCGGCGATAAGGAACGTTTCAAAAAACCAAAAAAGTTTCTCCAGATAAGGTGCCTAAAAGGCTCTTCGGATGGCAATCATGCCGATTCGTTGTCCAAAAAACCAGCAAGTCCTATAGTCACTAAAAGTAATTACTTACGATTATTACTCCAATCAACGCCACCGTAATGGAATGAAAATTAAATTCCGTGTCGTGATTTGTGGAACTCAGATGGTCACAAGGGCGAGAGCCAATCAGCGTCGTTTACTGAATTTGTCTAGATAATTGTGATGGAATATGTCCCTACGGGGTTTCAACAAAGGTCAATTTTCTTTTTATTGAATTCAAGACTTGAGGTCGTTGAATTGTTTAAATTTGTACGTCGTTATAGATGGTCTTAAAACTAGCTTTTAAAAGGGGTACCGGGGGCTCTCTCCGTACAAACTATTAAAAACGTAGTCGACTGTTTTCTCCGTGGATAATGACACTAGCACAAATATTTTTGTGCCATAAAACTAAACTTATAATTGCCATGACGACGCCCATATTTTTTGTTTTGTTAATCTTAATTTCTATGATAATTAGAAAATGAAAAAAAGGGAGGAAACAGTCGACTACGTTTGTATGGAGAGAGCGCAGGTACCCTTTCACCCATTCACCTTAGGGTTGAATTTTCCACAATCTTTCTTAGCGTATGCCTGCATGGTTACAGCTATCTATGAGCCAAGTTTTAGCTAAATCCGTCAAAAAGCTCAAAAGCTGTGCAGTCAAAATTTTGAATTTTATATAAGAAAAATCGATTGGTGCATTGTTGGCCGGGATTTGAACCAACGACCTTTAAAATGAAACTCGAGGTAACTGTCACTTGGCCAATACCGCTATAGATAAGAATTTATAGTTAAAACTATTAATACGTATAATAATATACCTATTGTCTTTTATGGCTGTTATAGATATTTATTCTAAATTCAGGGCCATTATTCACTAAGCTTCAAGTCGTTGGGCGCGCGTGATTAGGGCGAGATTGCCATACAAAAACCTCTCCCCCTCCGCCCCTAATCACGCGCGCCCAACGACTTGAACCTTAGTGAATAATGGTACAGATTACATTGTTTTTTTAATATAATGGTACAATAAAGAATTTATCTATCTATATATCTTCTAAATCTAATCCTAACTTAAAAGACGCCAAAAAAAAAGAAATACCCACCACCCAGAAATTAAATGTAAAACCAAACAACATAAATATAAAAAAATAATAGTAAAACATTAAAAATCAAACTACGCCTCCACATTATTGTCCACCTATTGCTATTGTGTCTCCTATTGTCTAAAACTAACGTAGTTCTCCCCACAGTGGGTTTGTTTAGAATTGAAATGATATTTCATTTTGAAAGACAGTTGCAATGGGATTTAATTAAATGTTCGGTTGAATTATGCGTGTCACTGTGTGTCAGTCTATGGCCGACGGAATTGTTAAACCTCAGTTGAAGTAATAGCTATTGAAGCCCATTTGTTTAACTTCCAAAAGTGATGTTTTATACAACAGTGTTTATTGTTATTTCACTACATAGTCACTACATAATATAAAACAAAGTCGCTTTCTCTGGCCCTATATCCCTTTGTATGCTTAAATCTTTAAAACTACCCAACGGATTTTGATGCGGATTTTAATAGATAGAGTGATTCAAAAGGAAGGTTTATATGTATAATACATGCATAATATAGCCGTGCGAAGCCGAAGCGGGTCGCTAGTATTCTTATAAATACCGGATTCTTTACTAGTTTTTAATAACAGAACTACTGAAACTAAACAAACAGTATCATTAGTGTCAACAGTAATCAATAGCTCTCCTACAATCGAACTACTGACACTAAAAAAATGTCCAGTAGTTTGGTTACAGGACTACTAATTCGGAATCTAAAGGTGGTCGCAGATTGATCAGAGTTGAACGAATCGAATAAAGTACCTACATTTATATTACTGATGACGTCATCAGAGTCGACCGCATCGTCAGAGGCGGCCTACTCTGAAATATAAATGTACCTTATCTCTATTAATATAAAGTACTTTTTCCCGTGGACGGCAAAATTTTATTCGTTAGGCTCTGATCAATCTGTGTCCACTTTTAGCCGCATTTATAGCTTAGCTCACGGCTTTAAATAACGTTCCAAATTCAAACCCTAATAAAAACTTATGGTAATCGGTATTTTCCTCTGATTATTACAGCAGTTTACCTTTAAATAAATCTTTCATACAAAGGTTGTATTACATATATTTAACAAAAGTTCCAGACATAATACTTACCTATATACATAGCTACCTAACAGTTATATTTATGTAGGTAATTTGTGTAAACCGCTTCGAGTACGGGAATGTTTGGCGGAAACTCGCGGAATGACTTACATGTTTATATGTAAGGCTTGGTATAGACTGTGCGACATAGAACGCGTTTTAATGTCTTAAGAGATTTGCTTCGTCATTCCATATTCGTGCAGCAAGGGAATAGAATCAGTTGCCTGCGTCTGTCTTTCCTGACGTGTGAAGATTACCCGGCAGACCTCCTCGAAAGTGGCGAGACGACCTAGACAAGTTAGAGACTGATTGGAAATCTATCGTAGAAGATCGTGAAATGTGTTAGGGATTAGAAAAGTCTTTTAGTGGCGCACTACGCTTATAATAATAATAAAGTAAGTGAATTGGGGATAGTAATTTTTTAACTTATTACTGACGATCGGCATCAATTCTTCAAGCATTTCTGCTCTTGCGACTCCACTTTGGACGGCCCTGGTGAAGGCAAGCCAGAAGCAGAGGACTGTTTCCTCATTTATTTATTTATTTATTTGGAAATCCAACAGCTATTATAAAGATTTAACAACAGTATAACAATAGAAAGCCAATTACAGGATCTCACGAATAAAAAATAGAATAATATAATAAGATAAGGAGTGAGCGATCTCCTTCAACTATACCTCCTACAAGTCATTATGACAGAAATTAAAAAAGAAAAAGAAAATAATAGACATCATTCACCAGCAAAGAAATGCTTAGCCAACCGCCGCCTCACCGTCTCAGCACTAGTACTGAACAAGTCCAGATCTTTGTCAATTTTATCCACCAGCCCATTGAAACCGTTGCAGGCCCGCCACAGGTACGCATTCTGACTATAATTGGTACCTACTTTAGATACATAAATTGGTTGAAAAGATCAGTGTTCATTCCGATCAGCCAACTAAGACCTACTACGGTGGCTTCCCCCTGGAGCACTCGGGACCGCGGGGTCGCTGCTCCCCGACACTCCGCGCCTTAAGATGCCCTGCAGGTTGACATTTAATGAAGTAAGTTAAAAGATAGTAGTAATTTTTGACCTTATCACTGACGACCAGCATGGATACATCGAACATTTCTGCTCTCGCTTCTTTTTTTTACTTTTTATTAAAGTCATTATAATCGCATAGTCAGCCATTAGCCTTTACCTTCCACATCAGTATCTTACGAGCCTATAGTTCGTTTTGCGTATATTAACGCCATTGTCACAGATTTTACGAAGCGAGATGTTCGTAATGACAGTTGGGGTACGCCCGTGACGTAATTGATGCGTATTTTGCCTAACGATAATGGACTATCCATTATAAGAAAGGTAAAAGACGAAAGACTTATTATGCAAGCGAAGAAACGACGAAATATTTTGTGATATTGTTTTTGCTAGATTTGCTTTGCACGACTTTTAATGGATGATTGAAAGCTGCATTATTTTTTATGACACTACAAACGTGGAAAAAAAATTGCTTTGGTTTTAGTATTTGCGCGGACACTTTTCAATGTATGGCAATAATATGTAGAGGCCATTGGTTAGATTTTGTTACTTGCCATTTTAAACTATAAAAAATCCAAACCGCGCGGAGTAGAAGGGTGGGATGGTTGGTCGAAGATCACATCAAAATACCATAATAACATCTGCAGCCGCATAAACCTATCACAAGGCAGACCAGCTCAAAAAGAAGTCCTACATGACGTATTCACCAAGCAACGGCGAAAGGCTTAGCTATATTTATTTTTAAGGGTGATGGAAGTTGGCTTACGAATACAATCATCAGCCATTCATCAGCTTCATTCATTCTGTAGCAGCCTAACGGAAGGTCCGTTAGGCTGCTACAGAATGAATGAAGGCAGACTGGCCTAAAATAATAAGCTCTAAAAATTAAATTTACATATTTCAAAAGTGATGTTTCTAGACAGTGTGTAATTAAGAAACTCTACAACCTCTCCAATAACTAATAAACTTCATATATTAAGGTAATCTTTCAAACTTTAGAGACTGAACTAAATAACGTTTGCAACCCCTCGAAAGGTGAGCTTTTTTGTTGGTGGATTACCTCATATTAAATCTAAACCTTATAGTCTTAGAAATAAGGCATCTCACCTTGATCATATATAACTTTTCTGAAAGTTAGAGAGCGGTTTCTGAGATTAAGTGAAGTGCTTAAGAAAGATTGTAACTAGTACAATAAATGTCTTTTTTATCACAGTTGCTCATAAAGTGGATCTTATTAAACCGCTTTTAGGCTCATAATGCAACGTATTATACACGCGTGCGATAAAAAAAAATCCAACTTGTGCTACAATAATACGTCATCCCGATATGTCAAATACGTAATTACGTATCTTACTGCTAATGACATTATAGTAGATGAAACATGCTTAAGGACATCGTTCAAATCGTACCAACTTTCGGATCAACTTTCCACACTTGTATCGCAATGTACTATTAGCGCACTCTTTTTGAGCAGAAATTTTAAACGCTGGTTTAAGTATAGGTATATACTTGACTGCAGAAAGAAAGAATGATCCTTTTAAACAAGTGTACCTTTATAAAAGTGCACATTTCGGGAGAGAGTATAATAAGTCAGGATTTTGCCTATGAGATAGTCACTGTATGATATTTCTTCATGCAAAAGTTAGACCTTAAACATTGCGATGTATGTTAGCTAAAGTACTAAGATAGAGACTTATGTGTGTAAAACCAGTGGAGCAGCAAGTTTTTAAAACCACGACTTAATCCTCGTAGAGTGAATTTTCCTTAACCCTTTCTTAAAAGATGCCTACTTTAGAACAGCTATCTGTCTGGAAAATTTTAGCCTGAACCGTCAATTGGATTGAGCAGTCAGTCAGGATAAGTTTCTTGGTCAGGATTTTGTTTTCTTTATATTTAAGTATAAATATTCTTAAAGATTTTTTAAATTTTATAGTATGTGGTGGGCTATCTCAAAATATTGAAAACCATAGAATTAATATTGTGGGACATTTCAAGTTAAGCAACTAGGCTTATGTTATAATGAGCTGATAACAGATACACCTACACCACAAACAAATAAATATACATAAATATTTGTTTGAGGCGGGAATCGAACCCGCAAACTTCTGCGTCAAAGCACCCGCTGCGCCACAGAGGTCGTGACATAGCTAGATAATTCAGTATTTGATCAAAGAATAAAGTCTATTTATATAAACCCTAATGATATCTACCACCAGCACCAAGAACGTCAATAAAGTAACTTTATCCATGAATATAATAGAGATCAAGTAAATATGATACGAGTTCATATTAAGGACATTATCCCTTCAGACACGACACTCCAACTCATTAATTTCAACATCAATCTACTTCGGGAAGAAAGTTTCAAAACCACAACACAACACTTTGAACTCTATTTTCTAAGCTTCAAAGTAGATTTCGGTTCGGTAAAGGATGGTGACGTCAATTAGTAGGGGCTCCGGTGAGTGGCACTTTATTAGAAAAGCTGTACAAGTCAGGTTATTGGTATATGTAGTTTCTATATCAGAGAAAGCCTCCCCTAAGGTTGATGCGCGGGGAGGAGGGGTGGAATTCGGTCAAGATCAGCGCCGAATCGGCAATTTTCGGTACTTCTAACTACTAACGCTTTGCCAGTCAGGTTCAATATGGCACATTGGTTATTGGTAATGTATTGTGACTTTGTTTGAGGTTATTAACGTTTGGAGATTATGGTGAAAAGTATTTAGGGACGTGATTAAATAAGATATCAAATTCGATAGATAAAAGAGAGGTTTTTGACCATCGTGCACTTAATAATATTTACTTTTATGTCAATTAGGTGGTTTACACAGCGCCTGAAACTTTTAATTCATGCTTCTGAGTGCTGCGGTGCCATCTAGCAGCGTTATCTACCTTTTTTGGTGAAATATTGGCCAAACACCGACCTATCTCTAAAAATTTGTCCTCGTTATAGATAAATTTTTGTTTGTCTCGAATACGCTCCGAAACTACTGGACCGATTTAGATGAAACTTGGTATGACAATACATTGATTCATTGGGAATAAGCTCACTTAATACTTTTAGAGCAAGTTCGGTCGGACACAGCGGAATCCACGCGGACGCAAACCGCGCGGTTCCAATCCACGATGCAATCTAGAACTTTTCCATTATAATATGATCCGCGCGGTTGACCCGCGTGGTTTGCGTCCTCGCGGATTCCGCCGTGTCTGAACTGGCTCTTAATCCCGATATTTCCATGAGGTCGGGAGTTACGCGAGTGAAACAGCGGAGAGCCACTAATCTATTATAAAAAAAACTTTCAACTGTAAAGGGGGCTTACTGCTGTTTGGCCATGGCCGAAGTCCTTAAACCAATCAAGGTAGACCAGTCATATCCTCAGCACTAATAGCCTATATGGAATCCAAGCCTCTGGCACGGCTCCAGAGACCGCATTCACTGACAAAGTTTACCTAGTAGAGGTAAGCATACTCGTAGCTAATAAACGTATGTGAGAAACAAAACAAATATAGCTACAACTATTTGTTGAATTTGTCTCTATTTTTACCCAACTTTATAGAAACGGTTATGTTTTTTTAAGTGTATGTAAGTGTTTTTATATTTATATTTTAATCAAAAATTATATCAAATTAAAATAAAATACACACAAAATAAACTAAAATTACGTCAAAAAATACCAGAAATTAAATATGCAACAAAACTAAATCACTACATAGTATAAAACAAAGTCGCTTTCTCTGTCCCTATATCCCTTTGTATGCTTAAATCTTTAAAACTACGCAACGGATTTTGATGCGGTTTTTTTTTGAATAGATAGAGTGATTCAAGAGAAAGGTTTATATGTATAATACATGCATAATGTAGCCGTGCGAAGCCGGGGCGGGTCGCTAGTAAATAATAATAAATAAATATTGCAGGACATTCCACACATCGCCACCTAGTCCCTAACTAAGTAATTAGACTTGTGTTATGGGTGCTATACTTTTCTTAGGTAATTATATACTTATAATACATAGAAACAACCAGACAACAGACAAATATCTAAGCATAAATACTTGCCTGAGGAATCGAACCCTCAAAATGTGTTTGGCAGTCCGGCGTAGCGACCATTGTGCCAACAACGTCGCCTATTTGTCACCTATTTCTAAAAAAGTAAACTAGCCATGAAAAGTGAAGTGAAATGAGAAACAGCATAGCAAAGCAACGCTCCGAACCGAAGTGGCACTAGAGTACACTCGTTGAGCCGACACTACGTGTAACTGAGTCACTATTTTTAGTGAACACTTAACCTCCTATCCTAGATCTTTGATATCTATATCTACTCGAATATGGAGTTTAAACATTTATTGCGAATATTGCTCTGGCAGGTAAAACTGATCAAATCTAGTGTAAGTAAAATATAAACCGACTGAATTATTCATAATACCGACCCGCTCCGGCTTCGCACGGCTATATTATGCATGTATTATACATATAAACCTTCCTCTTGAATCACTCTATCTATTAAAAAAAACACATCAAAATCCGTTGCGTAGTTTTAAAGATTTAAGCATACAAAGGGATATATAGGGACAGAGAAAGCGACTTTGTTTTATACTATGTAGTGATTACTTTTATTAATTTATTCATTCATTTGGAAGCTTAATACAATTGTACAAAGATTACATAGTATCGTCTTAAAAACTAAGTTAGGATGTGTCCCTTCGGAACGCGCCCACCAATGAGAAGAAGACAAAATAAACACATGGGGTTTGTTTTTCATGTGATCACGCTCACAAAGGTCAATATTACAAATATTTGAAAGTATTATTTGAAATGGAGCAACTAAAGTCACGTCCATGGTTTCTTATCATTAAGGTAAGACGAAGTATCATAGTACGCCTTCCTGCACAATTTATGCTTTATAAAAGTTTTGAACCTGTTAATGGACATGTCATATACATCTCTAGGTAATTTATTGTAATAGAGCACACATGTACTATTATGAAAAGCTACTGTAAATTAATGTTAATAAAAACTGGTTGCCTGTAAAGTCGGTATACGGGCGAAAGTTTTACGTGACAACAACTGTGCTCGAGTGGAAGGGACGCGTGCCTTTCACTTTTTATGTCTGTCTCTCTCGCTTTTAGGCGGGCTAACCATGCCCGCGTGCCTCTCACTCGCTCTCATTGTGAGCGCATAACGTCAGCGGAGCGTAACGCAGTTTCTTGAAGTGTCACCCGGCAAACCAATTTATAAAACGTTGTCACGTCAAAAAACAAATAAGTAATAAATATTGCAGTACATTCCACACATCGCCATCTAGCCACAAGCTAAGTAACTAGACTAGTGTTATGGATGCTAGACAACGGATATACTACTTACTTATATACTTTTCTATTGTAAATATATCCCATAATCCCATTGGAATATCAAAATGAAAAGAAGCCTATAACCTTCCTCGATAAATGGACTATCCAACACAAAAATATTTTTTTTAAATTCGAATCAGTGTTCCTGAGATAAGCGCGTTCAAACAAACAAACAAACAAATTCTTCAGCTTTATAATATTACTAGCGACCCGCCCCGGCTTCGCACGGCTATATTATGCATGTATTATACTTATAAACCTTCCTCTTGAATCACTCTATCTATTAAAAAAATCCCCATCAAAATCCGTTGCGTAGTTTTAAAGATTTAAGCAGTCAAAGAGAAATAGGGACAGAAAAAGCGACTTTGTTTTATACTATGTAGTGATAGTGAAGTATAGGTAATACCTACATATAAACAACTAGTCCACAGACAAATATCTAAGCATAAATACTTGCCTGAAGCGGGAATTGAAACCACAACCCTGTGTTTGGCAGTCCGGCATGGTGGCAATTGTGCCAACAGGGTCGTCGAATAATATCCTCCATACATTGTCATAGGTAGAAAGGAGCCCGCGAGACTAAAAAAACCGGTCAAGTGCACACTAAGGGTTTTTAGTATTTGTTGATATAGCGGCAACATAATCATCTGTGAAAATTTCAACTGTCTAGCTATCACGGTTCATGAGATACAGCCTGGTGACAGACAGTGGAGTCTTAATTGTAAGGTCCCCTTTTTACCCTTTCTGTACGGAACCTTAATAGTGTCTGATCGTTTACTATGCCAGAATCTTACAACCCGTCACTATCACTACATAGTATAAAACAAAGTCACTTTCTCTGTCCCTATATCCCTATGTATGCTTAAATCTTTAAAACTACGCAACAGATTTTGATGCGGTTTTTTTAATAGATAGAGTGATTCAAGAGGAAGGTTTTTATGTATAATATATGCACAATATAGCCGTGCGAAGCCGGAGCGGGTCGCTAGTTTACGATAATATAATTTTCGCTGCCATCTTAAAGTTTCGTCATCCATTTAAATAAATGTCTTAGTGTAATGAAAGTATTAATATTTAGTTTTTAGTTATACTATTACTAATTTTTGCTTTTCCTCATTGCATGCCTCCTCAAGTTGGCGGGAGGGCGGTGCACATCGCATTTTGTATTTTGGCACTAGGCTCGGAAATAAAAACTAAATATTAATATTTCCATTACAGATATGGATTTCCAAAAAGTAACGCCGAATTCAATCAACTAAATATCTTAGTATTAAATATTATAAATTAAAACCACTATACTAAGAACATATTTTAGTCCTAATTACTCGAGTTAGCCTTAGAACAATGCTAACCCTATCTACTTCCGTCGTTGGACAGTTCCTGAGTCTGACATTTATTTTCTGGCCTAATCTCCATTGTGCCTCAGATGTTAATGATAACAAACAATCTTCGTCTTGGATTATCAAGCCCTTGAAGCCAGTGAAGCCCTTCAGGCACGTCAGTCAGACAATGGCTCTACAGCCTAACGACCTTCTATTGTTTCAGACAGTGATGCTGAAGGAAAATTTACAGGAATATGAAACTTATTATAACGGGGTAGGGTTAGGGAAATGTAACTGATTTGAAAGGTTAAAGGGTTGTGGAAGACAATGGGGTTTTTAATTAGGTATAGGGAATTTTCCGATTTACTTACAGTTAGAAAAAATTGTAAAAATCTATGAATATAAAATAATATTCGAGACTAATTGACAGATCTATCAAGGTACAACTTTTAAACCACTGTTACTGGAGACATGAACTTTAGAAAGTGCGTTCTTTGTGAGGTACCTATAGGTATCTACTAAGAAAGATTTTTCCTGAATTCCGTACCTACGAGGGTGAAATGGCGGGGTAAGCTACAGGCAGATGCTAGTATACCGATATAATAATAATAAATAATAAATATTTCAGGACATATTACACATCGCCATCCAGCCCCAAGCTAAGCAACTTAATGCTTGTGTTATGGGTGCCAGATAACGGATAAACTACTTATATACTTTTTTTTTTTTTTTTTGTAAATATATACATATTATACATATAGGAAACACCCAGAACCAGAAACAAGAATTTATGGTCAGCATAAATACTTGTTCCCGGCGGGAATCGAACCCGCAACCTTCTGCGTCGCAGTCGGGTGTTCGCCCGACGCGCCACAGAGGTCGTCTCAGATATACAGGGTTATTGGAAATTAATTGACACGGCGTTAAGGGCTTCTTCTGTGCACCTGAACGATCAACTTTTGTTCTACGACTTTTGGAAATTAATTATAAAAATATTCCATGCAAAAATAAAAAATTAAATCCAACAGTTCAAATAATACTCAACTCTACGTCTACGTCACAGAATCAATCATAGTAGGTATGGTACAACCCGATCGGGTCGCACGCAGTGCGCCCCGTGCCGATCGCGCGCGCACTTGCCGCATAGACATAGAAAATTACCAGACAGTACGAGAAACACTTAAATATTTTTTTTTGGGATATGTATTAAGTTTCGACAAAAGTCGTAGAACAAAAGTTGTTTGTTAAGGTGCACAGAAGAAGCCCTTAACGCCGGCGCCGTGTCAATTAATTTTCAATAACCCTGTATTCATTACACGCTCCAAGGTCCTGTGGAATAAGGGGAATAAAAAGTAGTATTACCACAGTATTACTTCTAAGGATTATGTGTATCGTCATACAAGTTATCCCGATGAGTTAAATACGTATCTTACTGCTAATTACATGTTAGGTAGATGAAACATTCTTAATTTATCCGGGTTATACTTTTTTTATGTATAAAAAAGGTAGGTACCAACAAAGAGTTTTTAAACTAGCAAAAATAATTGGCTCTAAAGTCGGTTGATAAACGAAAATTTAACGTGATAACGTCAGTTTTGTTTTTATTTTGTTTTTTCTTTACATAAATATATTTCTTTCCTTACCATTATGTTCTGTTTTTAACCCCCGACGCAAAAACAAACGGAAAAACCCTACAAAATATTGTATGTCAGACGAGGCTGTACCTGTGTTGTATTATTTACTCATGTGCCTATAGGTTAAAAGTCAGTCAAGTCAGTAAAAGGTTGCCTGGCCTTTCTAGAGTATAATTAACAAAAAAATATTGCCTAAATAAATTGTAAAAATAGACTTATCACCAATATTTTGTTAATTTATTATTTTCTTTTCAAGTATTTTCTTTTATTCGCAACTGTGATAAAAAACGTCGTACGATACGCGTGTGGAGTTGATCTTTGCATCTCGGCTTCTAACATGCTCGCGTACCGCTCGCGCGTTTAAACCGCCTCTATGCAAAGATCAATTTTCCACACTTACCTATATCGTAATGTACTATCGTTGTGTTGAGTCAAATTGGAGGAGCTGCAAAGAAAGAAACAGACTAATTTAGTTCTTTATGAAAACAAAGTTATTTATAACAAGACTAGCTTTTGCCCGCGACTTCGTCCGCGTAGAAGTCGAAAATGGCTCTAAAGGATTTCAATTGGTTTTAACACTAATATATTTCTGTGGGTTTTAATATTACCAAAATCGGTAGGTTAATTAAAATATTCTTGATGGTAAAGCATGGTTTCAGCAAACACGAACGTCACAGAATACATAATAGTGTAGCATACATTTTATCCCGATATTCCCACGGGATCGGGACTTACGCGGGTTTGATTAGAGATTTTTTTTTTCTTCAGTTATGGCTTCGCACGGTTTGTGCATATAGCCAGTATCAAGTAATATTTTGCATCAAGTTATGGCCCGATTTACAGAAATCGGGCTCAAAGTGTTTCAAGATGGTCAAGTCGTCAAGTCACAGTTTGTCAAGTCAGGGGTCATAGTAAAGCGGTGGCTACTTTACTATAACCTTGTAGGAGATTTTGGAGGCAACGGGAAAAGTCCATGTTTGACACTGCTTTTTTCTTTCACTACACTTGTGCACTTTCACAGAACTAAATTAGATAACTTTCCACCGGAATTATACAATTTAACTCGGTTTACAACTAAGTTTCGTGTAAATAAAACTGCAGCACGACATGTTGTTGGCTCGTTCCCGCCAAAACTCTGATTAGAGATTAATTAGTCCTTACCATTTTAAATATCGAATTCTACGTTCCTATGAGGCCGTGTCCTAAAAATGCAACCTCTTTTGAATAAAATCATGTGTCAAACATGTGTCAAAATGACAATATAGGTAAGTTAAAAGGAGTATTGATATCAACTTCGGAGGAAATCACCCCCAAAATAACTTCCTACCCCTTTTTAACCCCGTTAGGGGATGAATTTCGTTAAAATACGAAACACGTGTTTCATCAATTCTGTTACAAAATGTTTATGCAAAATTTGAATTAGATTAGACCAAGGAATCACGTTGTGCCATACAAACTTCGCCCCCTTTCTCACCCCCTTAGGAGTAGAATTTCGGAAAATCCTTTCTTATCGGCTGCCTACGTCATACAGAGAACACACCCTCCAAGTTTCAGGTCTCTACGATCAGCGGTTTAGGCTGTGCGTTGATCCGTCAGTCAGTCATTCAGGACAAAGCATTTTATATGTATAGATATTTACTATGTTTTTGTTATCATTTTGTAGTGCTCAAATTATTCGATGCTGTTACAATAATCATTTTCACGAGACTGAAAATGATACTGAAAATTATGATGTCTCTTTGACCGATTTTGGGCACAGTGTCTATTTCTAGCTACCTGCGACCTACCTATGACGACCTACCATGACGACCCATCTATGATGAACTACCTATGACGAACTACAAAGTGAAAGTCAAAAAAAAAATTCACATGGATGCTTCATACATTTGTACAAATATCGCATAGAAACGTCTTAAAAACTAAGTTAGGATGTGTGCCTTCGGAACGCGTCCACCAATGAGAAGAAGGCACAAGAAACTCAAACTCAATTCTTATTCTAATTCTTATCATAATTGTTGAGAATAATATAATAATGTAAACAAAGATCGCGAGTTATGTTTCTAATTACATCTATAACTGTGTAACATTGCCACAAGATCAATGTGTGTTTGTTGGAAATAAGAATGAGAAGATGATGTTAATAGCAATGTATGTCGATGACCTGATTTTAACGACAAATGATGATGAATGGTTGAATAAAGTAAAGAAAGAGCTCTCTAAAGCATTTGAAATGAAAGATTTAGGTAAAATTAATAATTGCTTAGGTATAGAGTTTAGTCGTGATGACAAGAATAGAGTATTTATGAATCAGAGAATGTATGTTGAAAAAGTATTAGAAAGATTTGGTATGAGTGAATGTAAATCTGTCATAACACCCATAGATATAAATGTAAAACTAGATAAGCCTGAGAGTGTGAACGAGAATATTATGAAGCAATACCCATATCAAAGTTTGATAGGTGCTTTAATGTTCCTTGCAGTATCCACCAGACCGGACATTGCCTATGCAGTGAATTACTTGAGTCAGTATAATACTTGTTATGATGTTGAGCATTGGAAGGCAGCGAAACGTATCCTACGCTATTTGAAAGGAACTATGAATTATGGTCTGATGTATGAAAGAACTGGTCTGCCTTTATTTGGTTTAGTGGATGCTGATTGGGGTGCGAATGTTATCGATAGGAGATCGTATTCTGGATATGCATTTATTCTTGCAGGCGCACCTATATGTTGGGAGGCGAGAAAGCAACGAACAATCGCGCTTTCCAGTACGGAAGCCGAATACATGGCACTTTCTGAAGCTACCAAAGAGGCCATGTATTTGCTAGATATTCTGGGTAACTTGGATGTCGATGAATGTGAGTGTGTTCCAATATTTATAGATAATCAGGGCGCGATAAAGTTGGCCCAAAGTAGAAATTATCGGTCGAGAACAAAGCATATTGATGTGAGACATCACTTTGTTCGAGATATGTGCGAGCAAGGTGTTGTTAATCTGAGATATTTATGTACTGAGCGTATGCCAGCTGATGTTCTGACAAAAGGATTGAGTGGATCAAAACATCATGAATGCATGCGTAATCTGGGTATGATAAGTATGTGAAAGTCTGTCTGGATGTTGCTCGCGACTTTGAGGGGAGGTGTTGAGAATAATATAATAATGTAAACAAAGATCGCGAGTTATGTTTCTAATTACATCTATAACTGTGTAACAACCTATGCATACGGCCACCGTGAAGTTTGTAACGCGAGTCAACCAATGTGAAGTGTGATGTTTATGATAAATCTCTCTCTCGATCGACCATCTTAGAAGATGTACCTAGCTTCTCAGTTTTTCTATAAATAAATACTATTATCTACTTGTTTAGTTATTATTCACTGCCCAAATAATAATTTCAGATAATTTCAGATTCTTATTTTAATTCTTTCTTTCATTAAGGTAAGACGAAGTATCATAGTATACACCTTACTGCCTTACTACCTATGAGGACCTACTTATAACGACCTACTTATGACGATGACGAGCTTCGATGATCAGCTAGTCTATGGCGTGTTCTTTGAAAATAATCATATTAATTTAAATTCCTTATTATTTTCTACTAGCTGTTGCCCACGACTTGGTACGCGTAGTAGTTTTGTTATATGTACCAAAACCTTCCTTTTGAATTTACTCTATCTATTAAAACAAACTCAACAAAATCCGTTTTCATAGTAATTATTTTCCCGGGTCTTAATCGCGTATTTTTTTGTTTTTTTATTTCTCTTACCTCGACGTTTCGACTATGTTACAATAGTCATGGTCGCGAGGAGACCATGACTATTGGAGGAGGATGTCTCCTCGCGACCATGACTATTGTAACATAGTCGAAACGTCGAGGTAAGAGAAATAAAAAACAAAAAAAAAAAACGCGATTAAGACCCGGGAAAATAATTACTATGAATACAAATCGTGTGAGTTTAAAAAGTTTAAAATCCGTTTTGTAGTTTTAAAGGTTTAAGCATACATAGGGACAGATAGCGGAATGCGACTTTGTTTTATACTATGTAGTGACGATGTTTTACCACTAAAATTACATTATAGCATATAAATTGACTAAAATATTCTAAGTAAATAAATCCCTTGTCTCGTCTAATAAGAACACTTCAATTCGTGAAATTTAAGCTAACTAAACTTGGAAATTTCCCAAAACACGATACAACAAAGCCTTCAAGTTGAAATTCTTGTTAATCCAAGTACAGGATTAAGTTATCACACGTAAGATCCTGAAAAGGTTCTGTTCGGGATTAGTGACGTCATTCGGATTATACTACGTGACGTAATAAACAGATGTGCGTGAGACGACGGGAAGTGAAATTATTATAATTTAAATTTTAGAGAAAAGTTAAGAGGAAAGGGTACCGGGGGCTTTCTCCATACAAACTATTACAAACGTAGTCGACTGTTTTCTCCCTGGATAATGACGCTAGAGCAAATATTTTTGGTGCATAAAACTTATAACTGCTATGACCATGCCCCTATTTTTTGCTTTTTTTAATTTTTTAATTTATTTAATTTTAATTTCTATCATAAATAGAAAATGAAAAAAACCAAAACATAGGGGCATAGTCATGTCAGTTATAGGTTTTATGCCACAAAAATATTTGTGCTAGTGTCATTATCCAGGGAGGAAACAGTCGACTACGTTTGTATGGAGAGCGCGCAGGTACCCTTTCACCTTAAAGCGCTATGGTTTTAACGTTAAACATATTCATACAAACTTAGAGAAAGGATAATATGCATTTAAATTATTCTTTTTTTTAGTTTTAGCAAAATTGTCGCATTTTTTGCGCGTACACAATTTATAAGAATAAAAGCGTACGAAACTTAACAGAAATCATTTAGTGTATAGGTAATTTAGCTAAAACTTACAAACAAGACTGTCTAAACATACATTTTTGATTTTATTTTCAAATTGTAGGACACAGCACCATCTAGCCCCAAGCTAAGTAGCAAGGCTTGTGTTATGGTGACCAGACAACAGAAATAATACTAATTTATTTGCTTTTCTTAAATACATACAGAATACCCAAACCAGAAACAATTATCTCTATAAAAATACCTTTTTTGGCGTGAATCGAACCTATAACCTTCTGTTTAGCAAGCAGATGTTCGCCCGCCACGTCACAGAGGTTATCATATTATAGTAGGTATATTTATAAATACAGGAAAAGTATTTTTGTAGTGCACAAATTTCGGTATGTTTTAAGCACATTAAAATAAAAAATACTATTTTTTTTTATTTTGGAGCTAACTCAAAAACTCTCAGAGCTATAACCATTTAAGTGTTTCTAACAAAACGACGAAGTCCATGGACACAATACTAGCGCCAGCGAGTTTAATAGCGCGCTCTAAATGAAGGTACGTGTCCTACCTACGTGTCACTGTGTTTCAATACTGAGATACCCAATAATTTAGAAATTGCAGGAAGTTTTTCACATGTTTTTTTTTATTTTTTTGCGTAAATGTACTCCACTGCTGACATATATTCAGAAAAAAAATGTGCACTACAAAAATACTTTTCCTGTATAATAAAAAATGAATTTCCAAAAGTCGTAAAACAAAGACTATCCTCTTAGACGTCTAGAAAACCCTTTTCGTATTAAAAACCTTTCTTTGAAACTTATTATGTACTTACTGTATATTATTATCTTTCATGAAACGTCAGTTTTCATCAACTTTCAGATGCAAAGTTACAAAGTTTGGTGCACCATGTCGCTCTCGCTCATAAAACAAGCTGATCTTATTAAGATAAACCGTGATTTTAACCACGTTCTACATAAATGAAGACTGCAAAGTGGACTGTAAATAATATACTTAAAACATGTCAGGTTTTCTCTAACAAAACAAATCTTATCGTATAAGATGTGAAAAGGTTTTATTCAATTTTAAGGGGTATATGGTAAAATGTTTCTGGGTGATCTAACCCAAGAAACATTTTAGTGTCCTTTAAACACTTGAGAAATTAAGCACCGAGAGGGAAGGCTAATTCTCTTAACATTTGTGGCGACGCTTCACATCGCCACCAACAGATGGCGCCACTGATACGATCATTGATCCTAGATCGCGCAAGCAAAGTTTTTCTGAAGATAAACTCATATACAAGTTCCAACGAAACCTACCGGGTACAACACCTGCCCGGTGGAAGATCTTCTCTTTGGAGGTACACACCACCTCGTTCCTCCAAACTGGTTCACCCCTCCAAACATTTTTCACATTGATCCAAACTCATTATCCCTTTGACGGCCTAGGTGTTCTTATAAATTTACTAGTTACAGGTATAGAGTTTCCTTTAAGGACCTGGGTGCTTATGTATGTAAATGGTCATTTATTAATGGATACCCAATATCATATTCTCATTTAAATACATAAATATTGCAGGACATTCCACACATCGCCATCTAGCCCCAAGTTAAGTAACTACACTTGTGTTATGGGTGCTAGACAACGGATATACTACTTAATGCTTTTCTTTTGTAAATATATACTTATAATACATATAAACAACCAGACCACAGACAAATATCTAAGCATATATACTTGTCTGTGGTGGGAATCGAACCCGCAACCCTGTGTTTGGCACTCCGGCATGGTGACCATTGTGCCAACTGGGTCGTCGGGTGGGTTTAAGTAGCCTGGGGCCTGATTCTGCTATTTGGCCAACCAATGATATCGAGACTCTATTGATATTATATCGAGATTGTGACTTTATTTGGTATTCTGCTAAAGTTTTAATAACATCACAATAGAATCACTATGGAGTCTCAATGGTATGGTAATATTTACCTTGCAGGTGTTGCCTAGCAACATGGTATATGTTGCTAAGCGATATACCGTTTTGACAACTATCGAGATTCCATTAAGCCACGATTGTAGAGCAGAATACAAAAGTGAGTCAGTGGTGTGTCAGTGGTGTTTCGATAGAATAGTCAACATTAGGAGAATACCAATTTGACGTGTAATGTCATATTTTTGACATTAAATTTCTATTACGATTATATCGACACACTATTGAAACACAATTGTGTTAGCAGACTTAGGCCCCTGGACCAGAAGCCCAATTCTAAAAATAAAAACATAACAAAAAATACCCTTTACCTACCCTAAAAGCTGACTTTGGCGGTATTTTGAGCTACTTTGAGGGTATTTTTTTGTAATTGAAATGCAATTGGAATGATGTTGCAATGTAATTTGAACAAGCAATGTTATACAAGATTATTGATAATTATACTAGCAAGCCGTTGAGGGCTACTTCCGTGCACCTAAATGAACAACTTTTGTTCTTCGACTTTTGAAAATTTTGAGGTAATGTTTACCTGAAAATCAGCTGTTCCATACACGGAGAGGTCATAAACCTTAAAATTTAACTTATTTTTTAAGTTTTATCTACTGTTTTTAATCTAAATAACCTTTTTTTAAAAAAAAAAAAAGCCTCAAAATTTTCATCTTTTTTTTTGGTGCACAGAAGTAGCCCTAAACGCCTTGCTAGTATAATTATAATAACCCTGTATTCGAGAATTGGTCTTCTGGTCCTTAAAGGTCACTCCAATAAAAATATGATTTTGGGTATCCATTGATGAGCTGTGAATTTACAGAAGCACCCATCAGGTCCTAGGAAACTCGATACCTATGACTAGTAAATTCATAAAAGCACCCAGGTTCTCAAGGGGAGCGAATAATGGATGATCGGTGACAGATTAAGTTCAGTGTTTACCTTATTCTAGTGTCTTGACTTTTAATCCGGGTTTAACCCGACAACATAACGGTATGAACACATGGAATGTGTACGAGAAATGAATAGTCAAACTTAGGTAATTTGGGAAAATTATAATTAAAGTACAGTCAAAATTGTCGTGATAAATACGTGAAGAAAATGTTAATAGATTATTTCAAAATCTAACCAAATATTTATTCCTTAAATAGCTTCTGGTAACCGCAATATCAGAAAAATACCATGGAAAAGAAATTCCAGCAGCGAATTAAAGTACAATTTTGAAATAATTCCGAAACCCTGCAAATTCCAGTTATTTTACGGAAGTTTTTTTTTTGTTACAAATTACAGGAGCATTTCCACGGGACCTGAAGGTACAACATACCACGTCACGCTGATCTGGGTCTGGTCTAAAAAAAGGACAACACGCAGCCAAATTAACTTTTTGCAAGCATTTTTGGGAACATTTTAGGCGAGAATTTGCGGAGTTTTTGCGCAAACTGTATAGGCTTTAACTGAACGGCCCTTAAGGCAAAAAGGAAGGAATTCACAAATTGAACTTTGACTTCGTTTTTGCATTTTTATGTCGTTTTCTTTGTAGTGGTAGAGGGAGGGTTTATTTCTTATTTATTTCACTTAGTTGCTATACAGTCATTTGAAAAGCTAAGCAATTTAAATATTTTTCGGTCTTTTATCTCGAATGAAATGGAAATCTACGAGCACTTACAATCTTTTCTGCCGCAATATTTAGCTAGGCGTATTTTTTTTGGAACATTGCCCTTACAGTGAAGAAAAATGTGCTGAAACCCCCGGCATAATTGGCTCGAGACGCCAATACGAGTTCTTTCTTTTGGACATTGGACTAAGCTGAAAAAGTAGGGATAGGTTGAAATTTCCAAAAAATATTTTTAGCGGATGTCTACGTCATAAGTGCTATATTTAGGCCGATATATCTATTGGTGAGAGCTGTGCGTTGATGGTCAGTCAGTTAGGACTTTAAATCTATATATATGTATAAAAGAAAGTCGTGTTAGTTACACTATTTATAACTCGAGAACGGCTGAACCGATTTGGCTGAAAATTGATGGAGAGGTAGCTTAGAACCAGGAGACGGACATGGGATACTTTTTTTTTTTTTTTTTTTATTATTCAAACGACACAGCTCTTACGCGGGTGAAAAAAAATATACGGATTATATAAGCCATATAAGCCCGCATAAGTCCCGATCCCGTGGGAATATCGCGATAAAAGTATGCTACACTATTATGTATGTAAGGCGCTCGACCGGGGGGTTTTCTCGAGCGGCTGCAGTTTTTAACCGATTCACTTGGTTTAGGCGTTTTTAATTGTACAACAAACAAACAAACAGACAGATATATTTTTGTTCTACTACTTTTTCGAAGTCCCACAGACCCATTTTTTTTTGATTTCGTTGTAATTTTATAACTCAAGAACGGGCTCACGTATCCAAACCAAATGTTTAAGCTTTGTTCGGACTATTTAGTAGATGGTTTAAGTGAAGTTTGCACAAAATCGGTCGAGCGGTTCTTCACTTATCTCAATTTTTTTTATATGGCAAAACGACGTTTGCCGGGACAGCTAGTTTTATATAAAGTCTATTTTAATACATCTCTTATCAAAGGAAAACAGCTTAGTACAACTATGCACTAAAGGAGCCAAGTCGCTTTAAAAATGGCAACAAAGTAAGTAAGTATTCGAATGTTATCGCTGGAAACTTCTGGAAAAACTCATAAATAACTGTTTTGAAGTGCAACTGCTGACGGGGACGGATTGAAATGTTTTACGACTCGAAACATTGTGATGCAGTTCAATTAGATTCCAGATTTTGTAAGTTACTACCTCAATAATAGATTTAGGAAAAATAAAATTTTTATATAAATCTTTTGTGTGTCGATAAGTATAAGAACTCTATTAAAACTTCTTTAATTCGTCAGTAGTAGGCTCCGGAAAATAAGGAGGCTGTTCAGCAGTGTTCAGTGGTACACGTGTGCTGACGAATTTCAATTAACAAGTTCAAATTTTTTATGAAGCATAAATTGTGCGGTAAGGCTTACAACGATTCTTCGTCGTACCTTAAAACCCAAGGACAAGACTTTAATACATGAACATGACATGAAATAATCTTCATCTTTGAAAGCATGATCACAAAAAAAACCCCATGATTTTTGTGCCTTCTTCTCATTAGTGGGTGCGTTTCGAAGACACTTAGTTTTAAGACGATTCAACTTTTCTTCCTCAACTTCTTGTCCATTCAAAGGTTGCCTAGAAGAGATCCCTTTGAGCAATAAGGTCTCCCTTTTTAACATTTAGACTTAAGCTTTGTTTTTTTAAGATACTACTCACTACTTACTTCTCTCGCTCAGCGACTTAAAGTGGATCTTGGCCTCCGAAACGAGAGTCTTCCATCGCTTGTCTTGCGCTATTTCTTGCCAATTGTTGACTTTAAGTTTGCGCAGGTCTGCTTCCACTGTGTTCTTCTAGCGATACCTGGGTCATACCACTGAGTTCCGACCGGTTGAGCGACACCCATAATATGCTTTTTCAGCGCCTCGATCTTCTTCTATTCGCTCAAGATGTTTTTTTTAAATATTTATAATGTAATTTGAAAATGTTAACAAAATATAATTTATCTCAGTATCTGACACACAAGTCAGATTTAAAACAGAGACGTTTTCCTCGCTTCGCTTGCTCAGTCAATAAAACAACATGGTCTCTATAACTGCCTATAGTGGTAGGTATTATTGTAGCTGCTCTAGTTTAGTCAGAACATAACTTTTGATTCTCTCCGTGCAGTTATTGGATACCAAATCCGGATTTACTCGCTGTACCGCTCGACGTTCACTGGGATAAAACGATTAGATTTTGTTTTCCGCTCTCTGATTAGAATTTGGTAGTAGAGAGAAATTATTAGTAGTGAAATTATGGAGTAAGCTTTGGAATGCAATTTTGCTTATTAGTTTATTTACATAGTATAAAATAAAGTCACTTTTCGCCGTCCCTATGTCCCTATGTCCCTTTGTATGCTTGGATCTTTAAAACTACGCAACGGATTTTGATGCGGTTTTTTTAAATAGATAAAGTGATTACCTAACGAGGAAGGTTTTAAGATATAATACATGCATAATACAGCCGTGCGAAGCCGGGGCGGGTCGCTAGTTAGTTTATATTTTAAATGTTTTTATGGTTCCGTACCTCGAAAGGAAATGACGGAACCTTTATAGGATCGGTTTGTTGTCTGTCCGTCCGTCCGTCTGTCTGTCTCTCAAGACCCTTTTGCTCAGGAACAGGGTGGAGGTATCAAGCTGGAATTTATATTAAAAACTCAGGTCTACTGTCCCTTGGAGTTGTAAAAAAACCAAACTTCTAAGCCAACACAACCAAAAGATACAGCCGTTTATGCCGCGAATTTCCGCATCTTTAGTTGAACACTGACATTTTTAGTACTTAATGAGATTAAGCGAGCATGTATGATGACTCGCAAGCAAACAACTTTTTATTAGCCCGGGCTAGTATTCCGTATGACTATAAAGTAGCATAAAGTAGGACTTCAGCAATTGCGGTTATTTAAGCAATTAATATGAATGAAAATAACACAAAAGATATTAAAAAAACAACCACCGAGTCACATTATGTTTGTCGAAAGTTTCTGTAAATTTTTCGGGGTTCCCGATCAAACTATGCTGCAACCCTTATTCTGTCGCCTTAATAACTGTACATTGGCAGACCTAATGTCAGAAAATAATAATGGCAAAGACCTGGGAGCATACTGGAGCAGCCGGATCTGACCCTACCTAAGCATTTCTCCTTTAATTGGTGCTATCAATACAAAGAAGAAGAAGTATTATTTAGAAGTATTAATGTAAATATTTTACAGTGTCACACGTAGGACACGTTAGGTGTATTTACAGAATTTCGTACAAAGATTATAATAAATAGGTTTGAAGAATTTGTTTGTTTGAACGCGCTGATCTCAGAAACTACTTATGAGGAAAGGGAACCGGTGGATTTTTCCATACAAACTATTACAAACGTAGTCGCCTGTTTTCTCTCTGGATAATGACACTAGAGCAAATATTTTTGGTGCATAAAACTTATAACTGCCATGACCATGCCCCTATTTTTTTATTTTTTTTTATTTTTTTATTTTTATAATCTTAATTTCTATGATAATTAGAAAATGAAAAAAACCAAAACATAGGGGCATAGTCATAGCAGTTATAGGTTTTATGGCACAAAAATATTTGTGCTAGTGTCATTATCCAGGGAGGAAACAGTTGACTACGTTTGTATGGAGAGAGCGCCGGTACCCTTTTACCTTAATGGTTCGAATTAAAAAAAAAATGGGAGGCCACTCCACACATCGCCATCTAGCCCCAAGCTAAGTAACTAGACTTGTGTTATGGGTGCTAGACAACGGATATACTACTTATATACTTTTGTTTTGTAAATATAATATATTTACAAAACAAACTATATTATACTTATAATACATAGAAACGACCACAGAAAAATATCTAAGCATTAATACTTGTCTGTGGCGGGAATCGAACCCGAAACCCTGTGTTTGGCAGTGACCATTGTGCCAACTGGGTAGTCAAATTGAAAAATTATTTTTGTGTTGGATAGCTATTCCCACGGGATCGGGAGTTACGTAGTGTTTATTGCTGTCTATTTCAATAGAAACATACGGTCGCGTTGAACCAGCGACAGTTCCAAACCTATCGCCCAACCAATAAGTCCTCAGTATACGTTCGCTCAGCTCCTTTGGCAGGCTTAATTAACAATATCCTAGTAGACCAATATTGCTAATTACGAAGCCTATGCGGCCATTACACAGGTTATGACGTCACTAACGAGATTACCGCCGTCGATCAACGTTCTAATGTTATTCATGGATTCCGCCATAAGTTCAATATGTGCACAGATTTGGTGGTAGTGGAATGTTTACAGTGGGATAACTTTGTCTGACCATGGCTGGTGTAACTCGGTCGGAACGTACTAATAAAACTTCACCTTTACCTTCCTCAAAAGAAGAGAAGAAAAGAGGGAAGAGGTCGCTTTGAGTGATAAGGCCTAAGTGTTAAGTGTAAGGGCTTACACTTAACACTTAGATTTAAGTTTTGTTTTATATATTACTAGCGACCCGCCCCGGCTTCGCACGGCTATATGCATGTATTATACTTATAAACCTTCCTCTTGAATCACTCTATCTATTAAAAAAAACCGCATCAAAATCCGTTGCGTAGTTTTAAAGATTTAAGCATACATAGGGACATAGAGACATAGGGGCAGAGAAAACGACTTTGTTTTAAACTATGTAGTGATGTTATTTAAAAATTGTGTTTGCAATAAAGAATAATAATTCATCTATCTATCTAAAGCTATCGTGTTTAAATTTTAAAATAATTGGTTAACTTTATAGCTGTTTTCAAGGGTTTTGGGCGCCATTATTGAGGTGACATGCCCATAAAGAATTAAAAAAATCCATAATTTTATATGTTAATTTTTAATTAGTTTATTTTTTTCGTGATTAAAAACTAAGTTATTAATCTACATCTACACTGATATAATAAATAGGAAAGATTATTTAGTATTTTTTTTGTTTGTAATGAAAAGGCTCTGAAACTACTGATTTTGATAAAACTTGGTATGAGGATACACTGATTCATTGCAAATAATATATGCTACTTTTTATTCCGATATTCTCACGAGATCGGGATTTACGTTGGTGTACCCGCATTGTAATGTTTTATTTCACAAAAAACTACGCAGCGCACCAAATTGCATCATAAAATCAACTTGTGATTTGCTCCCGTTCCAGAACAATGATTTGTGTCTTACTGCATTAAATTCACTGTGTCACAGTGTAAATTACCAAGTCAAGAGTAATAAGAGGAGAGGCAAAATGCCTGTGACTTGCCTCACTGCAATGGACCTACTATTTCTACTGTTGAGGTGGGTACTATTCTGAATTTGCTCTTGTACTGAGGGTTGTGAATGTCTTACAATAATCTTCATTTGTCATATTATTAGGCTCAAAGTCAAAGTAAAAATCTACTATGCTATGCATAATATAGGTAGTTACTTGACACGTTGCCTGTGTATGCACCACATGTGGGTCACTGTGAGGTCACTCTGACACGTGCGTGCACCACATTTGGGTCCCTACTAATTTGAAGCCTTTTTATAGTTTACACGTGTGATCTATTTTAAATTTTTTTCATACACGTGTGAACAATAAACTGTTTGCACTAAACGTGTTTGCACGTGAGGGGCTCCTCTCACATTTAGTAGCTGCACTGTCAACGTGTTAAGTTAGAATTTATTTTGTTATATTGGTGTATTTTAAGTAATATGTAATTATTTTGCGTTTTGTTTTATGGTGCAATAAAGTGTTTATCTATCTATCTATGCTCAGCCTGACAAAAACTGAATTAAGGGCAACATAAAATTGCCTATTTTATGGCGACTTGCATGACATTTGCTCATATACAAACTTAGCTAAATGCATGCAAAATTAAATTATATTTCGATAAACACAACGTTAGTATTAAGAGGAAAGGGAACCGGTGGATTTTTCCATACAAACTATTGCAAATGTAGTCGCCTGTTTTCTCCCTGGATAATGACACTAGAGCAAATATTTTTGGTGCATAAAACTTATAACTGCCATGACCATGCCCCTATTTTTTATTTTTTTATTTTTATAATCTTAATTTCTATGATAATTAGAAAATGAAAAAAACCAAAACATAGGGGCATAGTCATAGCAGTTATAGGTTTTATGGCACAAAAATATTTGTGCTAGTGTCATTATCCAGGGAGGAAACAGTCGACTACGTTTGTATGGAGAGCGCGCAGGTACCCTTTCACCTTAAGTTTGACAGTTGGTTAATCATGGTTTTATGGTTGTAAATCAATTTATGTTGTGTTGTGCAAGTCAATCTCAATACACCAATATAACTATTTATTTTAACTAAAATTTAGATTAGGTTTTATTTAGGGTTTCTTTTTCTTTAAATGTGTTACTAGTAATAATTTATTATTTACTTTCACAAATATTGGGATAAAAAGTCAATCCAAAATTCTTTATTCATTTAGAATTATGCAATTTGCATGAATTCACATTTAAAACGTCTTAAAAACTAAGTTAGGATGTGTACCTTCGGAGCGCGTCCACCAATGATAAGAAGCATTCATCTTCTAAGTTAAAGCTACCATCAATTAAGTTAGTTTACCAATGGTAACAGTTTAAAAAACCCATTCAAGTAAATTTAAAATCTTCGCCTTTTTTGAAGTCGATAAAAATAAATATCAACTCGCTATCTCTACCGTTCCTGAGAAAAAAAGCCATGACAGATGGACAGACAGACGTACAATCGAGTTATCTTACAAGGGTCTTGATTTTTCCTGTTAAGGTATACGTATTGTAACAACACATGGCCACTAGCTTAATATCACCTATCGATACCCCAGACTTCTAATTTCGTTTCCTAATAAACGGAGAATGTGTGCTTGTAATTCCAGCGGTTAGGATCGGGGTTCGGAATTTCAGTGGGTACTTATCGTATGGAATACCAAGGTACTATGTTAACGTGGTAAATACATCAACAACTATCCTTGTACTGCTTGTTAATATAAGTGGTGTTGACGTCGTGGTATATACCTCAGCACGTCGCGCTGCTTTTGAAACAGAACGATGTGCTGTTAAAAGAACTTAAACGAGACGCGATAAGGCCAGACCACCCTGGGCCATTTCATAGCCTCCCGATCAGAAAGTCTAAGTAGCAAAACGTCAAACAAAGCGAAAAGTCTAGTGAGCAATCTGCCTAGTTAGCTAATCGCCCATGTAGCAAAACGTCTAACTATCAACATGTCTATACATCAAAACGTCTTTTTAGGAAATCGTCAGTTTTTATAATTCTGTAAATGGTCTGCTTAGTGCTTACATGCCCGATATGCGGTAGAACATTTTCTTCAAAAATCAGTTACGCCAGTCACCAAAGAGCACACCATAGACGAGCTGCTGAACATAGATGCTCGTCATTTTCTTCTGCACAGGTAGCCTTAAATAGTCACTGTGGTCGAAATCGGTCAAGGAGACATCATTATCATATGTCTCGACTTTCATTTCAAAGGTTGTTAATGAACTTCCACAGGTGTCTATAACCATCATTGAAGGACAGACCAGGATTAGAATTGCACCGCGTTCCCGTAGCCTCAACATCATGGCGGGAGAAGAACCGGTGGATTTTTAGTGGCCACTACCTTCAGGCCAGTAGGGAGCCCTACATACCTTGCTACCTAGGAGCTGTGGGATGACGGATAAGGCTCATTTCTCCAGCTTAAAGAAAAGGATGAATGAGTTATGATAGCAAACCAGGCATGCTTTTACGAGAAACGTTGTTAAGGTCATAAGACTTTGTGGTGGGTTATCAGTAGAAAAATATAAACGCAATATGCGATTAGCTCTTGTCAACCAGCGGGCATGAGACAACTTACCAGGACTTCTGTGTATATTTAATCGGAAGGCAGAATTAGGACAGCAGTAGTAATGCCTTGTTAATATTTCTGGTCTGTACACCAAGATGCTCAAAATGATCCAACGGCAGCGTTTCGCATGTCTGTAATGCTTTTCCTATTTCCTTATTCTCTACTCTCTACTCTCTACTCTGGGTTCTGGGTCCAAAACTGGCAAGTTCAAGTCGTGATAACCATAGAAAATGTTATCTCTGCCTTTACTTTATTTTTGTCTGTAGCTGTGCATTTGTCCTTTGAGCATACTTACCAGTAAACACTTAAACAATTCGCAGTCATAATGACAAACCACTGCCTTAAAGCTCCGGTGTTACCTCTTAAACTTTTAAATTACATCTCCCTACTCCCTCAATCTTGAAACATCTTCTATTTTGTGTTTCTTTCACACCGAATGGCCCAATTTAGTAAGTTTATTCGTGTCGTTTATTCATTGGAATAATTTTTATGTTTTCCTTATTATTTGCGTGAGAGTGAGACATTTCAATTTGTTCGTCTGAATTGAATAGGTAGGTAGGTACTAAGTAGTTCTTTGTTTTGTTTCTTTTTAAGCTTATAATAAAAATTATGAGATATGATAAATTTTCAGATAAAAATACACTTTGAATCAATATCAATGGAATTTGTGTGGTATCAGGAACACACTGATTTAGTACTAGGTAGTCTGGGCTGGAATCATAAATAAAAACTGTCATCACCACTCTTCTAAGCTTTGTCGACCATGTTCAGAAGTGAGAACTCGTCAATACGTTTGGAGCCAACGAAGCTGCGGGTTTTATCACGATACTAGCGACCCGCCCCGGCTTCGCACGGCTATATTGTGCATGTATTATACATATAAACCTTCCTCTTGAATCAATCTATCTATTTAAAAAAACCGCATCAAAATCCGTTGCGTAGTTATAAAGATTTAAGCATACCTAGGGATATATGGACAGATAAAGCGACTTTGTTTTATACTAGGTAGGTAGGTAGGTCGCCGCGCTCAAAGCCTGCGATAAAAGCTATGCAATAGCTTAACAATATATTTTTTTATTATGTGTTCGTCGGGTTTGTATACCTACCTACATAAAAGCAATTAAAAATATCAAATGTGTGCGGTTACGTAGATGATAAATAAATAGTAAATAGCAACAGAAATCCTAAATATTCCAACCATAGCGAAGCTAAAATAAAATTCCCCAACTACCGTGTCGAACATTTCATTAGTACGAAACAAAGGGCGAACAATTTCCTTCGAAGCCTACTTCCGGACCCGTGTCTCACCTTAATTTACGACCGTATGAACTGTTAAACCTCGTTGGCCGGAACTACCGTCGATATGGGTAACGTAACGGGTAAGTAACGAACGCTTCAGATAGGACGTGCTAAGATTTGCTATTTATATAGGCATACTTGACGTTTGAGACTGTATAAAACATTAAGATATATTTACTTGAATCAATTTTACTGTATAATATTAATAAGGCTATTTCAATCATTTGTTCTTAATTATTTTAGTTTTATTTGTATTTAATTAATTAAACAAAGTGCCTATTTGTTTACCTGACATTTGTGTACATCTATGTTTATTATCACTATCACTACATCACTACATAGTATAAAACAAAGTCGCTTTTTCTGTCCCTATTTCCCTTTGTATGCTTAAATCTTTAAAACTACGGAACCGATTTTAATGCGGTTTTTTTATAGATAGAGTGATTCAAGAGGAAGGTTCATCTGTGTATTACATGCATAATACAGCCGTGCGAAGCCGGAGCGGGTCGTATAAAATAAAGTCACTTTTCGCCGTCCCTATGTCCCTTTGTATGCTTAGATCTTTAAAACTACGCAACGGATTTTGATGCGGTTTTTTTAAATAGATAGAGTGATTAACGAGGTAGGTTTTTAAATATAATACATGCATAAGACAGCCGTGCGAAGCCGGGGCGGGTCGCTAGTTAAATAATATTGTTTTGATTTCATATGACTCCTTAGGTATTTTGGCGAAGGCTGTATAATAATATAGAATGTTTTCTAAAAATATAAAATAACCGGCCAAGTGGCGAGTCAGACTCGCGGACGAAGGATTCAGTACCATTTTATTCTGTTTTTAGTATTTGTTGTTATAGCGGCAACAGAAATACGTCATCTGTAAAATTTTAACTGTCTAGCTATCACGGTGTATGAGAAACAGCCTGGTGACAGACGGACAGTAGAGTCTTAGTAAAAGGATCCCGTTGGATCCCGTCCCTTTGGGTACGGAACCCTAAAAGTAGGAAATAAGATTGTTTTTATTATGTTTGGGAAAATTACCCTTATTTATTCCAGGGACCCAGAATAGACAAAATGTCACAAATTGAAAATTCATTAATTTTTCAGTAGAAAGCAATTTCTCGAACATGAAATTCAAATTACTTCTTTTCATTAGTTCCTACAAGTACCTAGCTAAGAAAACCTACTGAAGTATTAAAATTCTTTGTGTACAACAAAACAATAATAATTTAATTCCTAGACAAAGAATGCAAAATATGATTTTCAATATTAACAACTATCTCAACAGACTTTTATCAAAGTTGTAATAAAGAAAATGAATAATGCACGATGATTCCTGGAGTCGAGGTGAAACAGAACGATGAGAAAGACGGCGAAGATAAATTTGTTTTGCAATTTGTTCCCCGGCTTCAAGATGGTAGTTTTTCTAAGTTTGAAGCCAACTAACAAATTATAGAAAAAACAACTAAAGTATATTTTGAAAATTTTAATGTAATATTGAATTGGGTACAGGAGGACGGATGTCGGAATCGAGGCAGACCCCGTAAACGATGGCATGACGATCTCTATGCGTTTGACAAGACGAGGTTTGAGGATAGTCCGAGATATGGATTTAAACCTTAGATTACACAGATTTTCTCGTGAACTATAGTCTAAACACTCATCATCATCATGTCAGCCCATACACGTCCACTGCTGGACATAGGCCTCCCCCATACGACGCCACAAACAGCGGTCCTGAGCCGCCTCCATCCACCGACCACCCGCGACCGCCACAATGTCGTCGGTCCACCGGGCAGCTGGTCTCCCAACACTCCGTTTCGCGTTGCATCGTGGCCGCCACTCGAGAACCTTTACTCCCCAGCGGTTGTCAGTTCTGCGAGCTATATGACCTGCCCATTGCCACTTCAGCTTACCAATCCTGAGAGCTATGTCGGTGACTTTGGTTCTTCTACGGATTTCCGTATTTCGGATTCTATCACGTAGAGAAACTCCGAGCATAGCTCTCTCCATAGCCCGCTGAGCGACTCTGAGCTTATGAACGAGGCCTATAGTCAGCGACCACGTCTCGGATCCGTATGTCATCACTGGTAACACACATTGGTTGAAAACTTTCGTCTTGAGGCTCTGTGGTATTTGTGACGAGAAGATATTGCGAAGCTTCCCGAACGCTGCCCAACCGAGTTGGATTCGTCGGCTGACCTCTTTATCGAAGTTGGATTTACCTAGTTGGACCATTTGGCCTAGGTAGACATAGTGATCAACAACTTCGATAACATCGTCTCCAATGTGAACAGGTATGGGTACGACGTGGGCGTTCGACATGATCTTTGTCTTACCCATGTTCATTTTAAGACCCACCTGTCCGGAGACGGTGTTGAGGTCTCTCAGCATCCTGCTGAGGTCCTCCAGCGATTCTGCCATGATGACTATATCGTCGGCAAACCGAAGATGAGTGATGTAATCGCCATTGATATTGATGCCATATCCGTCCCAGTCCAAGAGCTTAAATATATCCTCCAATGCAGAGGTGAACAGTTTCGGAGAGATAACATCTCCCTGTCTCACCCCTTTTTGCAATGGGATCGGATTTGTGCTCTGGTTCTGAAGCCGGATAGACATAGTGGCGTTGCTATACAAACACTTCAGCACTTGGATATACCGATAGTCAATTTGGCACCGCTGGAGGGACTGCAGCACTGCCCAGGTTTCGACTGAATCAAAGGCTTTCTCGTAGTCCACAAACGCAAGACATAACGGCCGATTATACTCCTCTGTCTTCTGTATAATCTGCCGGAGCGTATGAATGTGGTCTACGGTACTAAAGCCTTTTCGGAACCCGGCTTGTTCGGGAGGCTGGAAGTCGTCAAACCTTCGAGAAAGACGGTTGGTGATAACTCTCGAAAACAGCTTATAGACGTGGCTCAACAGTGAGATGGGCCTATAGTTCTTTAGAAGGGCTTTGTCACCCTTCTTATGGAACAGCACCACCACGCTCCTGTTCCACGCCTCTGGCGTTTGTCCCTCGAGGATGACGGAGTTGAACAGCCTCTGAAGGACTTTAAGTACCGGTGATCCACCTTTTTTTTTTTTTTTTTTTTTTTTTTTTTTAGGTGGAGAAATGCGCCTTATGCATCATCCCGCCACTCCCCGGGGGGGGAGTAGCGAGGGTATGTGGGGCTCCCTGCTGGCCTGAAGGTGGTGGGCGGCCAGAGGTTTACCCACTAAAACTCCACCGGTTCCTCTCTCGCCGTGATGTCGGGGCTGCGGGAACGGGTGCGATTCGACCGCGGCAACCGGTGATCCACCTGCCTTCAGAAGTTCCGTCGTTATTCCGTCATCACCCGGTGCCTTATTGTTTCCGAGCTGTTTGAGAGCCGACCTTATCTCGTACAGGCTGACGTCCGGGATATCTTCGGTATAGTATCGGGTTAAACGGGCTCTTGCATCGCCCGCCGTGTTATTTGCAGGGCATTGCGATGAGGTGTACAGCTGTCCATAAAACTTTTCAAGCTCTCTCAAGATCTCAGACTTAGAGGATATGATGCTGCCGCTATCGGTCTTCACTTCTCTCTGCCATTAATTGCAGAGTGTGATCCGAGAGTCTCTGTGTTTTATTTCTGCGGCGGGTCCTAAAGAACTCCGATCCGACCGCTTGGACAGTTTCCACCAGCCCATTATTCAGCTCGTCCACTGTTGCGCATTCCGCGAGGCATTCAAAGCGGTTTTGTAGCTCCAACTGAAAGCTTTCGGGATTTTGTATTTGGACAGGATTTGGGCGTACCGTAGACTTTACCAGACGAGACCGTTCCAGCTTAACATTGATATTCAATGACGCTCTTACTAAGCGATGATCGCTGCCGGTTTTCACCCTGTTGATCACAGAGACGTCATTGAATATGTGCTTGTGATTCGTCATGATTAAGTCTATCTCATGCTTGTTACCGCGTGGGCTCAGCCACGTCCATTTTCTGGACGACCGCTTCTTGAAAAAAGAGTTCATCGCGAAGAGTCCCTCTTTTTCCATGAAGTCGGCCAATCGCTGGCCCCTTTGGTCTCGCTGTCCAAATCCAAACTGGCCCACTCTCAGTTCGTCACCGCTCTTCTTGCCAAGCCGCGCATTGAAGTCCCCCATCACAACCGTGTAGTGTGTTTTCGAGGCATGCATGACACGTGCAATATCGTCGTACATGACCTCCACTTCATCGTCGGGGCGTTTCGAGTGTGGCGCGTATACCTGTATGACCTTCAGCGAATACCGGTTGGTTATTCTGAGTATAAGGTATGCCACCCTGCTCGAAACGCTCTCGATCTTAACAATGTTGTTGACGAGGGACCTGTGGACGAGAAACCCGATACCATGTTGGGACAGCTGGTCGCCCTCCCGGTGGTAGAACAAGTTGCCGGAATTAAGGGTGATCGTGTCCTCTCCCTCTCTTCGGACTTCTGATAGCCCTATGATATCCCACTGCAACTTGTCCACCGCTTTTTCCAGCTCTATCATCATCGCGTCAGTCCTCAAAGTTCGCGCGTTGTATGTTACCAGGTGCAAGGGTCGTCGGTATTTGGTTGGGTAGCTCGATCTCTTCCGGAGATTCTTAGCACCCCCTGCCCCGCCGTTACCGTGGCCGCTACCGTGACCAGGAATAGCGGAGCTGCCGGGGACTGGGGGCCGTTCTCTATTTGCATCCGTCATGTAGGGGGGGGGGGGTTTGCCATAATCACCACGCTTGGCAAGCGGATTGGTGATCGCAGTTAGGTAGTAAATACTCAGAAGGAAGCTGCTGCCCTTCCTCTGGTAGAATCCCTTAGTCGGCTCTTACGACATCCACGGGCTGAGTTGGAGGGGTCGATATTCTTACGCCGCCGCCCCACGGCACAAGTCTAAACACTATCCCTATAGATTATAATATATTGCACGAGTAAATCTGTGTCTAAATCTAAGGTTTAAATACACATCTCGAACTATCCTCAAACCTCGTTTGCTGCACCGAAATGTTTGGAAAGGTGTTAGGGAGGCTTTTGCCCAACATTGAGACAATAAGCTACCAAAAAAATGTAACCTTGTATATATGGAGACAGAAATAATGGTCACCTTTTTTTGCACAGTCACTTTTTAATTTACAGAGGACATTAATACAAACATGGAACCAGTTGCCTGCAAAGTTGCGTGTAAAGTTTGGGGGTTTTTAAGCGTGCTACATCTTAGGCTGCATCGTCAATTGTCATCAAGCAGGTGTGATAATGGTCAAAGGCTGACTGTTAAAAAAATCAAAATCCCGTAAAGTGTTAAGTTTGCCTGTTATTCGATGGTAAAAAGATATTTATAAAGATATATGTATATTTATTTTTTGCAAATGATAGACCAGCATTCGACCACTATCACACCTGTCCGATGGTAGGTCTAAGGTGTTGCATGCTTTCCTAGAAGATACCTGAAGGTCAATTCTCGTAAATAAATAAATTACGAGAATTGGATAATATTGAAATGTAATTTATTTCAATATTATCCAATTCTATAATTCTATATATTTATGAAATAAATTACATTTCAATATCATCCCGATTGCATTTCGATTGCAAAAGATACCTTCAAAGTCAGTTTTTTTTTTACAAAAAGCTAACTTTGACGGTGTTTTGAGCTACTTTGAGGGTATTATTTGTGATCGAAATGCAATCGAAATGATATTGAAATGTAATTTGAACAATGTTATTTACAAGAATTGGCCTTCTGGTCACTCGTGACTTGAAGACCACTAATTGTACACGTCAGGAAAGACGGATGCAAATAACTAATTCCATACCCTTGCTGTACAAATAAGGAATGACAAAGCAAAATGCATATCTGTCACTAATATCTACTAACACCAGATTCGTTCCTACGACTCGACTTAAAATAAAAATCTACGTCATAGCTTAGTATTCAGTCAGACATGACGAACCTGAATATTAATTCGAATAATATTCTGCTAAGTCTGCCTGTATGGCACACTCAAGACGACGTGATAAGACTTTAAATACCTATCTATATATTGCATTAAACAGTTTGTTTAATTCAATATAGTTTGTTAATGACTCTAGGTACAGGCGATAGACTTTTGACCCCGTATATACTAAGATTACCTTACGTAAGAGTTTCTATGATGTTTCAGGCATATTCATTTTAATGAAGAGGAAGAAAAAAGATAAATGTTTTATTAGAAACGGGATATTTATCATGTTTTTTTTGTGGAGCTCGATATTTTGATGTTGTTACAAACATAATTTTAAATAGAAAGATAGATAAATTTGTACAACACAGTAAAGAACATAAAACATGATTAATATACACAAAGCAAAATAAAGTAATAGCTATAAAGTACAAGTTGCACAAATGGGCGGCTTTAATCAGACTGGAGTTTAGGGTAGATCTAGTGAAAATAACCATGGTAGTTTAAAATTATATAAGACAAAAGATGTCGTTGGACCCCGTATATACTAAGATTAGCTTATGTAAGAGTTTCTATGATGTTTCAGGCATATTCATTTTAATGAAGAGGAAGAAAAAAGATAAATGTTTTATTAGAAACGGGATATTTATCATGTTTTTTTTTGTGGAGCTCGATATTTTGATGTTGTTACAAACATAATTTTTAATAGAAAGATAGATAGATAGATAACTTTATTTGTACAACACAGTAAAGAACATAAAACATGATTAATAGACACAAAGCAAAATAAAGTAATAGCTATAAAGTACAAGTTGCACAAATGGGCGGCTTTAATCAGACTGGAGTTTAGGGTAGATCTAGTGAAAATAACCATGGTAGTTTAAAATTATATACCTAAGACAAAAGATGTCGTTGCTTAGCTCTATAGTGGCTCTACTAAAAACTGATAAACATTGAATTTAATGAACCTCCGATTTCAAGTGTTTTTCAAACCAGTTATTCGATACATACTAATTTAATTTCGTACGAAACAAAACCTTAACCTCTTTAACCTAGCAAAATTATTTAAATCAAGTCACAAAGAAACAAAATTTATTCAAACTACGCAGGATATACGACGCGTTATGCGCAAGAGTTTATTCAAATAGCTTCCTATCGGTCAGGTAGATAAAGTCAGCCTGCGCAGTCGCAAACGAGTTCCGAATGACGTTTATATGAGACGTTGCCGCTTAGTGCACTTTGTTTACATTCCATTCCAGTTTTAAACTCTAAACAATTATCATCTTTTCTTAAAAATCACACTAATTCTCAATTCAAAGTTGTCATTCGCTATTGCGAACGTGAGTGATAAGATGATAAAAACACGAATTAATTTGAATTATGCTTAAAATGCGAAGTTGCCGCTATGTGCTGACAGATGTCAACCGTTGGAAGCAGGTAGCAGATTTCGAGAAGTCAGTGACAATACATTTTGCTGTGTGATTAAACGTGTTTAGTTAAAAAGGACTAGAAAATTCGTAGTTAATTGCAATTTTAAAGGATTTCTGAGGAAAAATGTTCGCTTCGTACGAAGTTTTGGCCACTTTTGGCATTTCAGCGGTAAGTTCTGAATTTTGTTTGTAATTTTTGAGGTTCCTTTGTGAGAATTGTTTACCAAAGGATTGTGAATTAAATACCACGATGCGAATGACAATGTAGTAAAATAAAGAGACAATAAAAATTAGTTGTTCATTATGAGTTCGACAAAGGATTCGAAATATTTTATTGCTAAAATTAAATAATCTCTACTTCCTTGCTTTTTTTAAGCCCCAATGCAAAAAGAGGGGTGTTATGAGTTTGACGTGTTTGTGTGTCTGTCTGTGGCATCGTAGTTCCTTAACGGATAAACCGATTTTGATTTTGTTTCTTTTTGTTTGAAAGGTGAATTAGTCGGGAGCGTTCTTAGCTATGTTTGATCGAAATCGGTTTAACCGTTCAAAAGTAATACAATTTATATGAAGTCTCTTGAATTAGTGGTGCCTGGATAATCTGTCTTGGGTTGTCGCATCGCACCAGAACCATATTATGTCCCCTGATAGGACCATTACGTAGTAGAAGGTCATCCTCCACCTCTATAGTGTTCAGGCAGTAGGTCTTTGATAAGATGTTCCTCGTGTCTTCGTAGCATGACTAGCATGTGACCATACCGTTGGGGCTCTCTGTCGTCTTCTTGCCGAAGGCACACGTCCTAACTTAGTTTTTAAGACGTTTTTATGTGGTCTGTTATACTTTTAAGGTATTATGCATGCAAAGAAATATTTTTTTATGACTTTTTTGACTTTTTCTAATATACTCGATGACCTCTCCGGTGCAGAAGGTTGTAGGTTCGATTCCTGCCTCAAAAAATATTTATAGATATTTATTGCTGATCTGGGTGTTTCTGGTTTTATATTATTTTTATAAACGTATATAAGTATAAGTATTATATTGTATCCGTTGAATGGTAACCATCACACAAGCCCAGTTGCTTAGCTTGGAGCTAGATGGCGCTGTGTGAAATGTCCAAAAATATTTATTATACAGGGTTATTGGTAATCAAATTAGCAAGCGGTTGAGGGCCACTTCAGTGCACTTAAACAAACACCTTTTATTCTACAAATTTTGAAAATTCGAACATTTTTATATTTATTTAAGGTTATGTAATTCTAAAATCAGCAGATTTTTTAAAAAAAGGTCATTCAGACTTGGAACAGTAGATAGCCCTTAAGAAATAAGTAGGTCTTAATCTTAATGACCTCTCCGTTTAAGGATTTTCAGCATAAACATAACCTCAAAGTTTTCAAAAAATGTTCGAATTTAAAGGTCATGTTGGGAAAATCTCGTCGGTACCCTACGGTGGAGGTTTACAGAGAGAGTGGTGTCCTTAACGTCCGGCAGCTTTTCATTCTTAGAACAGCACTCAAAGTACATAAAGCAACTATATCTTCCAAAGAGTATAACAAATTAAATAAGCAGAGAGTCTTTAAATTGCCAGGTAAGCTTGTGTCGACCGTATTTGCACATCGTTTTGGAATATTTGTAGAAGCACACATATACAACTTGTTAGCCGAGCATTGTGGCGTGGATATAAGGCACTTGTCAGTTTCCCAATTCAAACCCAAAATTGAACAATTTCTGAAAACACTTTCTTACGATGAAACAGAAGACTTGATAGTAATTATAACCTAAAATTCTTGAGCAATGTCAATGTTAATTGTATTTTATTTTTTCTATTAATTTTAATTTTAATATTATTTTGAGAAGTTACTAACTTTATAGGTACATAGAGGCAGACAAAAATTATTTTCTGAAAAGGCAATCCTGGTGCCCACAATACAGGCTTAATGCTTAGTGTGGTCACCAACAGTAATTTATCTTTTTATAAATGCTCTCAACACTAACACATCTTTTATACACTAGGATATACCTTGTTTGTAGAATATACTTATATGTAACTTGTGTTTGTGCTGTAAATAAAATAATTTTCATTTTCATTTTTTTTTTTTTCATTTCCAAAAGTCGTAGAACAAAAAATATTTGTTAAGGTGCACAAAAGTTGCCTCCAACCGCTTGCTAATTTACCAATAACCCTAGTTAAGCGTAACTTTGTAAAATCATTTAGGCATGTAGTAGGTAGGTATACCTATCTAATTTTATTTAAATAACGAAATAATAAGCTATCACGTGTGTATTACTCACGGTTTCGAACGTTTTAATGACACATTTAAATGTGCAATTCGGTTAACCGAATTGCATAATCAATAACAATTAGTAGTCTGGCGACCTATGTGACGCAGTGGGCGAACACCCGCTTGCGATGTAAAAGGTTGCGGGGTCGATTCCCGCTGTCAAACAAGTAAGGTATTTGTAGGTATTATGGGCCACTTGTCTTAATAAAAACTCAATATTTTGTAAAAGAAAACTACTTCAAACCGGGCATTGAATAAATATTGGCTTTAATTTCTGAAAACAATTAATTTATTTATTTTGAAACTAATATCTAGGTTTATAAAAAGGTTAATTTTCAAATAAAAATATTCATCACTACATAGTATTAAAAAAGTCACTTTTCGCCGTCCCTATTTCCCTTTGTATACTTAGATCTTTAAAACGCAACGGATTTGGATGCTGTTGTTTTTAATAGATAGAGTGATTCAAGAGGACGGTTTATATGTATAATACATGCATAATATAGCCGTGCGAAGCCGGGTCGGGTCGCTTGTTAGTCATAAATCTTAAAACAAATACAATGAATAAACAATTTAAAAAATGACAACAAAAGTTGAAAAAAAATTAGAATATCACAAATAATCCAACTAAAAAATTTGTAGGTAGGTATATAGATTTTTACCCTTATTTTTGTTTCTCAAATGCGTGTTTCTAAAGCATTGCGCAGTAGGTTAGGTAGTTATAAAGTCCTTTGAAAAGAACACTCATTCAAACAAGTAAATAAAATGTAATCATATATTTTCCACAACAATAGGAAAACAAACAGAGATCTTAAGTTAAAGGTACACACTACAGACTAAAGATCGTATTTGAAGGCAAACGAAATACAAATAACTGAATATCTTTTCCATCAAATGAGGCTTACTCAAAAAAAAAACAGACGGAAAGACAGACAAGAGAGGATCTTATAAAGGTTCTTTTTTTACCTTTTGAGGGACGAAACCCTAATAAAGACCGTTTACATTATGCCATGATAGATGGCGTATCACTAGCTCAAGGGCGCGTTCAGATGACACGCGTTCACCACGCGCCCACCAGGCGCATCACACGCGTTGACCACGCGTTGAACACGCGTTGAAATTTGTTCTATATGTAATTTGAGTCTTATGACACATCAATAGATCTCAAATTGTATTTATCAAGTCCACCCGCTTACGCCACGCGCACGCGCACGCCCCGCGCGCCCCGCGCACGCCTCGCGCACGCCCCGCGCCTGCTTGCAGAAATGCAATTTGAGATCTATTAATGTGTCATAGGACTCAAATTATGTATAGAACAAATTTCAAAGCGTGTTCAACGCGTGGTCAACGCGTATGTTGCGCGTGGTGGGCGCGTGGTCAACGCGTGTCATCTGAACGCGCCCTCACGCTGAACGCCCTTTAGCAAGGCGTGGACTAAAAATTTAGCGCGAAAAGAGCATCGCCTCGCGCTTGCTCCGTAAATATGATTATACAGTTTTATTTCATTCTTCTTACAGACATAAGTACATGTATTTGTAGGTATTGAACGCACCAAACATCTATTTTTAAAATAATTATTCGTAAATTAAATCGGTCGAGAGAAACAATTTATAATAAATCTTATATGGAAAATACTAAAATGACGCAAGTAGAATTTTCATGTCAACACAAAAGTCAATGCGCCAATTCAGCGTGAGTTGATAACGTTTATTTCTTATATTTTTTGGCTTCGCTTTACTTAAAACTTGATTATAATAGAACTAGCGACCCGTCCCGGCTTCGCACGGCTATATTATGCATGTATTATACATATAAACCTTCCTCTTGAATCACTCTATCTATTTAAAAAAAACCGCATCAAAATCCGTTGCGTAGTTTTAAAGATTTAAGCATACATAGGGATATAGGGACAGAGAAAGCGACTTTGTTTTATACTATGTAGTGATAGTGAAGTTGAAATTAACAGGAAATTATTAACGAAATTATAATGCCTTTCCCAAATTTCCATATCAGTCTTAATCGTCAATTCGTCATCATCGTCATACCAGCTGCAGGACATCTACTGCTAAATATAGACCTCCCTCTAAGACTTCCAGAGCAATCGGTCACATGCCCTCTGTGTCTTATAATTTAATCTTAATAATTGATAAACTAATCAATAAATTTAATTATCCTTCTGCCCTTCTTCTGGGAGAAAATCGTTGCGCTAAGAAAGCATACAAGCACCCAAGGTATAGCTGCGCTGGAAGGACACAGTAGAAGCTGACTTGCGCATTAAGTCAACAATTGGCAAGAAATACCTAGGTCATGACAGAGAGCGATGGAAGATTCGGAAGCCAAGATCCAATATGGGTCAAGAGCCAGCGGAGTAGTGTATCCTTCTGCCGATCGTAAAGTCATTCGTCTGCATTCACCCATAAGATTCACAGAAGTTTTTCTTACAAAGAAGCCAAATATTGCTTCAAACAGTCGTGGGTAGCTCTTGAAGCAGCAATAAAGCCGAAATAAGACCTTTTGTTCGTATATCTGAACAAAGCTAAAGTTAGCCGATTCTGATATCAAATATGTAAACAAGTAACGTGATTACAGAGTTTGATCTCAGATTATTATACTGAGGTTGTTGAGATAAAATGAGTACAAACTCAAATAAAAGATAACGCGATTTGGCGCGTAACTGAGTATGTTTCTTGAGTGACGGCGGGGTGCGGGAAGGGCGTGGAACTTCACCAAACTTTGTTCAGACGTGCTACCTCTTTACTAAAATTGACTGGAACTCCGTCAAAATCCTATTCTACTTCGAGCAAAAAGGACGCAACTTAATAGATAAATAAATAAATATTGCAGGACATTCCACACATCGCTATCTAGCACCAAGCTAAGTAACTAGACTTGTGTTATGCGTACTACATTATATACTTTTTTTTTGTAAATATATACATACTTATACAATACATAGAAACAACCATACCACAGACAAATATCTAAGCATAAATACTTGTCTGAGGCGGAAATCGAACCTGTAACCCTGTGTTTGGCAGTCCGGCATGGTGACCATTGCTATATTATAGATTTAATGGATAGATAGATAACTTTATTTTTTATCACAGTTGCTCATAAAGTGGATCTTATTAAACCGCTTTTAGGCTCATAATGCAACGTATTATACACGCGTGCAATAAAAAAAAATCCAACTAGTGCTAAAATAATACGTCATCCCGATATGTCAAACTGCTAATGACATATAGTAGATGAAACATTCTTAAGGACATCGTTCAAATCGTACCCAAAACTTAAGGTGCCGGCCAGAAAAAAAAATGTTTCTATTTTGAAGAGAATAACATTTTAAACAATGTTTACTAAGGCAACAAAGAGCTACGATCAACCATCGTTGAGTTATTTTATATTGAAAACCCAAAAATATGGATTTTGTAGAGATCCGTTTGACCACTTTTAAGATATTACTACAGAAAAAATATAAAAATAAGTAGTAAATGGATAAGCTTTGTCTGTTTTTATTATATTTATATAAATAGCTATATCCAATAACCCTTTCAGAAGTTTTAGTGGGATCTTAAAAGTGGTCAAACGGATCTCTATAAAATGCATTTTTTGGGTTTTCAATGTAAAATAATTCAACGATTTTTGATCGTAGCTCTTTGTTGTCTTAGTAAACATTGTTTAAAATGTTATTCTCTACAAGATAGAAACATTTTTTTTTACTGGCCGGCGTTTTTTTTTTGTTGGTATTTTTTGTTAGAAACATGAATGATCTCCTTTATCTGGGTTATACTGTTTTGATGTATAGAAAAAGGTTCCATCCAAAGAGTTTTTAAGCCTTGCTGGCTTAAAACTCTTTGTTGGTACCTTTTTTCTTCTTTTCAAAAGGTTGTCTCTAAAGTCTGATAACGAACGATAATATTACGAGATGACGTCTTTGAAAATAATTAAAAATTGAGTTTTGTTTTTATTTTGTTTTTTCTTTAGGTACATAAATATATTTTTTCCTTACCATTATATTCTGTTTTTAATCGCCGACGCAAAAACAAATGAAAAAAATCCTGAAAAAATATTGTATGTCAGACGCATAGGTATAGGTTAAAAGTCTTTTGCCTAGCCTTTCGGGAGTGTAATTAACAAAAAATAGCAAACATAACATAAACTCTTAAAAACTTTTTATTATTAAAATTTTAACAAGTCTTTTTTTTATTCGCAACTGTGATAAAAAACGTCGTACGATACACTTGTGGAAAGTTGATCATTCCATCTCGGCTTTTGCCACGCTCGCGTTCCGCTCGCGCGTCATAAACCGCCTCTATGGAATGATCAACTTTCCACACTTGTATCGCAATGTACTATTATGCAACACCTGGAAGGAACATGGAACATAATCTAGGTACACAAAGTATTCGTTTGAAAGTAGATATAAGTTGCACAAATAGGCAGCCTTATCGCTGAAAGCTATTTCTTTCAGCCAAAGTTTGGATGAAAAAGAACTGATTTTGCTTGAGAGATGTCTAGTTTCAGAAAATTAGCGCATGAACAAGAGGTTTATTGACTCTAGCAGAATATTATACAGACAATAATTCGAAGTATTTTTAAATCATGCATCTCAAAAAGTCAGTTTGCTTGCTCAGTTTTCACAAGCCCGTCTTCCAAGCAATAAAAATAAGTATTAAAAGATGCATGCTTTATAAAATCATATTGTTTGAACATTGCACTATGTGCACGGCGCACATGCATTTAAAAGCCGCCAAAATATGTGTACGCGCATAAGTTCCGAACGACTGCACCAATTTGTATAATTCTTTTTTTTGTGGTCGTTATTGTGCATTATTATGATTTAAAAAAAAGAAATAAAAATAAAAATTATAATGTGTTCACTATTTGTTGCTGTTCCAAAATTTTTTTTGTAGATAAAATCCTTGTTTCAGTGTTACCATTGAAATAATTTTAGTCAGAAATAACTTGTGCCATATATTTATGTCTCAACCAAATTTTAGATTTATAAAAAGGTTAAATGTGACCACAAATTAAGTAATTAGGGGCCAATATGGATAGTTTTAATAAAGTTTAAGTTAGGGTATTGTAAAAAACTTACTTACTTGAGAATATTGTCAATTTATAACCTATTAAAATGATCCTTAATCTTAAGAAGAATTATGTACTTAAGTTTTATATGACCTACTAGTTAAAATAGATATGATTAATATAATTAATTAATCATGCACCTCAAAAAGTCAGTTTGCTTGCTCAGTTTCCACGAGCCCGTCTTCCAAGCAATAAAAATAAGTATTTAAAGGATGCATACTTTATAAAATCATATTGTTTGAACATTGCACTATGTGCACGGCGCACATGCATTGAAAAGCCGAATACAGAAGTTTAAAGGTGCATGTTCACACGATGCAAGTTAGAAATTCGGTTTTGAGAGGAAATGTTAAAGTCATGTAGACTTACCAATTAAATTAACAATGGGAAAATGTGGTGTGATGCGTTGATTCCTTTGCAACATTCTAATATTTTAGTAGAGCGGAGAGCGGTATAGGCCTAGTGGTAGATATTTCGACTTTCAAACCGAAGGTCGTTGGTTCAAATCCCGGCCGGCAGTTAAAGGATGAATTTTTCTCAAGAAAGAAATATGTGGGTTAGATAGATAGATATTCATTTATTGCACCACAAGAAGCATACAACATATTCATATCCCAAAACACCCACACAGAAACAGATATCTATACATAAATATTTGTTTTAGGGGGAAATCGAACCCGTAACCTCTTGTTTCGCAGGCGGGTGTTCGCCCGTCACGTCACTAGACCATAATTTATAGGTCATCCGTCACAGATACAATTATTATTTACAATTGAATAGAATGTTATTTGTGAGTAACCACAGAATTTATACAGAGTTATTGGTAATTATAGTAGCAAGCCGTTGATGGCTACTTCTGAGCACCTTAACAAACAACTTATGTTCTACGACTTTTGGAAATTCGAAAAAAAAAATGAAAATTTTAAAGTTATGTAAATACAAAAAACAGCAGATTTTTTTAAAACAAAGGTCATTCACACTAAGTACAGTAGATAAAACTTAAAAAATAAGTAAAATTTTAATGTTAATGACATCTCCGTGTATGGAACACTCAAACAGCTGATGTTCAGGTAAACCTAACCTCAAAATTTCCAAAAGTCGTAGAACAAAAGTTGTTTGTTTAGGTGCACAGAAGTAGCCCTCAACGGCTTGCTACTATAGTTAACAATAACCCTGTATAAGCGTAACTTGAACCTGTCCGCTTGCACGTGGCGTTTAGTTATGATAACAATGAGTTGCTAACCACATTTAATAGAGTCAGTCCAGGAAAATAAAGCTTATTTTTTTAGTTATAGTTGTGAGAAGTATAAATAGTAACGCATAAAGGTGGGCGCAGATTGATCAGAGCCGAAAGAATCGAATTTTTGCCGTCCATGAGAAAAGATTCCTTATAATAATAGAGACAAGGTAGGTACCTACATTTATATTTCCGATGACGTCATCAGAGTCAACCGCATCGTCAGCGGCGAAATATAAAAAGTATAAATGAAATAATATAAATGGACCTTATCTCTATTAATTCAAGGTACGGTCGGCTGCATAATTGCAGACCCACCGTAGAGCTCCAAAACGGCTGATAAAAGAATGTTTTTAACACAAGCAAGATTTTAGGCACCTGCTTTAGTTGAAGTTTAAAGTCTTCTAACTCATGAATTTATCAAACAAAAATATTAGAATGAAAACATGCCAATAATAGTATTTTTTTACTCTACCGGGGACTGCAATTATGCAGCCGACTGTACTTACCTTTTCCCGCGGACGGCAAAAATTCGATTCTTTCGGCTTGATCAATCTGCGTCCACCTTTTCTGTGACATAGGCGCAGAGTTTACTTTGTTTATTTTTTCAGTATTCATATTTTGAAGTTTGGTTTATGTTTTATTGTTAGACGGAACAATGAATACCTAGTAGACATGTTTCTAAGAAATGCATCCAAAAATGGATAGAAAACACATACCTAAAGGTCAAGGTAGACTCAAAAAATAATAAGTTTATACTGTACTAGCTTCTGCCAGCGACTTCGTCCACGTATCTATACTAATATTATAAAGCTGAAGAGTTTGTTTGTTTGTTTGTTTGAACGCGCTAATCTCAGGAACTATTGGTTCGAATTGAAAAATTCTTTTTGTGTTGGATAGTCCATTTATCGAGGAAGGCTATAGGCTACTTTTTATCCCGATATTCCCACGGGATCGGGAGTTACGCGGGTGAAACCGCGGGGCGCAGCTAGTAAGTAATATGATTTTAATAATGGGACTTTTTTGACCTTAAATCGGATTGAGTTTTCAAAATTGTGTCAAAATAAAATGTAAATTTAAATTAAAAGGAACATAAACCCTTAAAAAACTTTATACCCATTTTAACATGAATTACAATTAATGAGAATAATTTAATTAACTCTAGTATTATATAAATAAACATAGCTTATAAATAGGTGATAATTACAGCATAGAAAATATACTTCTGAAATAAAAAAAATAACCCACTTTTTTTTCAATTCCAGGTCCTATCCTTCGGTCTATCAATGATCATACTCCTCGTGGTGGCAGCCAAGCGAGGGTTCTTCCGTATCGGCGCCAAGTCTGCCCTCGGCAAGCCCACACAAGTGACCATAGGCAAGGCCCAGAGCCCACTGCTGGTTACGCCGTCTGCGCCTCCCCTGCCGATGGTTGTTGAACTAGCACCTTTAAAGGAATACCCGTAGAATATCGAAAAAATAACCACAAAACAACTTAATGTTAAGTTGCTTAGTAGACGCAAGAGAGGGCGTCTCACACGTTCATAAAGAAAAAAATTAAGTCTTCACCGAGCATAATTTGGCGGAAAAAACGAGAAAATGCAAATTTTTCTTTCGAAACTAGAACAAAAGACGATCCGAACTAAAGACGTTGTTATTACGATCGTCTTTTGTTTCTTTTTAGATCGTCTTTTGTTTTGGTTCAGACTACCACGCCACACTTCGGTCTTCGGTTGTAAAAAAATATAGTTTTGCAAAAATACCCAACTAAGTACATATAGTTTGCAATGTATAATTTCCTCTCGAACTATTTTGTAAATAACACCATTGCCAACTTTCTAAAAGTCTAATTATGCTTTGAAACTCGCAACCTTAATTAAAGTGTTTAACTTAACCCAATAAGCTGATTTGCAAGACCGGTTAAGTTTTTTAACTAATTTTAAACTAACATGGTTGTTTTCACTTCTCTTATTTCTTTCTCTTAGCCTTATCCCATTATTTGGGGTCGGCTCATGGTTGTTTTCACTACTAAAGTAATTTAAAATATTATATTATTTCGTGATAATTATGCTTAGAATAGCATTTAAATATTGAGCTCAACAAAATACAAGGTAAATATTTCGTTTTAAATAACTTTAGAAGATCGGTTTGGTAACTTACTTAAGTTTCTTTAGAGCACAATCAGGCTTTTAGAAGGTTAGACATAATGTTCTTTACAAATAGGCTGCTAGGGAAATGACATATTTCGATTTTCGTTCCCGCCAAATTATGCTCGGTGGGGCCGATTAGGATAAAAAAATTAAGAGAAAAGGGTACCGGCTCACTCTCCATACAAACGTAGTCGACTGTTTCCTCCCTGGTTAATGACACTAAAGCAAATATTTTTTTTAGCATAAAACTTTTAACTGCCATGACCCATATGTTTTATTTATTTTGTTTTTTAACTCATAATTTCTATGATAATTAGAAACTGAACCAAGACATAGGGACATAGTCATGGCAGTTATAGGTTTTATGCAACAAAAATATTTGTGCTAGTGTCATTGTCCAGGGAGGAAACAGTCGACTACGTTTGAATGGAGATAGAGCCGGTACACTTTCCTCATAAAGAATCTTGCAGTTTTAAAACAAAATACCTACCACGAAAACTATTATCGTAAAGTTGTATCCATTAGTTTCAAATAGTTTAACGCGTCATCTATGTTATGTAAAGCATTATTTATTTAATAACCCGCTAAGCAACCTTAATAAGTTATATTCATGTTTGATGTCAAATTGATTCAATAATTAATATTAGCGAAATTCAACCATATAAAAATCTTCCAATTACTTTTAACGTACAGTCACATTACTAATTAACTGAACCCCACGTGACCCAGAGCTCATTCGCATATCTGTAAAAAATAAAGTATTTACCTATTTTCGTTATTTTATTTAAATTGTAAATTGTATTGTATAGTATATTGTTTAAAAGAAACAGAATCAGGTAACATTACTTTACAACCTTACAGATTTGCGAGTGAGCTCTAGGTAACGTGGGGTTCAGCTAATTGGTAATGTGACTGTACACAAAAAACAAAGCGAACACATTTTTAGAACGCAGTAGACTAGGAAATTGGATTAGATGTCATTTTAGTCAGATGTGTTTCATAAATTAGGACTATTATCCTTTAGTAGCTTTTTCTTCCTGTTTTACATCTTATCTAGTTGATTTATTCATGCTATTCCAGCATTTTTACCATCTACTTAGCTTAGTCGACCGTGTTCAGTAAAACTTAAAGTAAACATTCTTTATTAGTTTGGAATGATTCGCATGGAATCACGTTGAAACGCCGTAAAAACTGAGTTAGGATGTGTGCCTTTGTGACGCGTCCACTAATGAGAAGAAGGCACAAGAAACTCATCAATACGACTGGAGCCAATCAAAAACTTATATGTATAAAAATTAATCGCCGAAATATGTGTACCTACGCGTATAAGTTCCGAACGACTGCACCAATTTGTATAATTCTTTTTTTTTGTGGTCGTTAGTGTGCATTATTATGATTTTTAAAAAAGAAAATAAAATAAAAATTATAATGTGTTCACTATTTGTTGCTGTTCCAAAATTTATTTTGTAGATAAAATCCTTGTCTCAGTGTTACCATTGAAATAATTTTAGTCAGAAATAAATTGTGCCATACATTTATGTCTCAACCAAATTTATAAAATAAGTAAATAAATAAATATTTCAGGACATATTACACATCGCCATCCAGCCCCAAGCTAAGCAACTTAATGCTTGTGTTATGGGTGCCAGATAACGGATAAACTACTTACATATATACTTTTTTTTTTTTTGTAAATATATACATATTATACATATAGGAAACACCCAGAACCAGAAACAAGAATTTATGGTCTACATAAATACTTGTTCCCGGCGGGAATCGAACCCGCAACCTTCTGCGTCGCAGTCGGGTGTTCGCCCGACGCGCCACAGAGGTCGTCTATGGCTAAAAAGGTTAAATGTGACCACTAATTAAGTAATTAGGGGCCAATATGGATAGTTCTAATAAAGTTTAAGTTAGGGTATTGTAAAAAACGTACTTGAGAATATTGTCAATTTATAACCTATTAAAATGATCCTTAAGAGGAAAGGGTACCGGGGGCTTTCTCCATACAAACTATTACAAACGTAGTCGACTGTTTTCACCCTGGATAATGACACTAGAGCAAATATTTTTGGTGCATAAAACGTAGAACTGCCATGACCATGCCCCTATTTTACGTTTTTTTAATTTTAATTTTTATGATAATTAGAAAATTAAAAAAACCAAAACATAGGGGCATAGTCATCGCAGTTATAGGTTTTATGGCACAAAAATATTTGTGCTAGTGTCATTATCCAGGGAGGAAACAGTCGACTACGTTTGTATGGAGAGCGCGCAGGTACCCTTTCACCTTAATCTTAAGAATAATATGTACTTAAGTTTTATATTACCTACCTACTAGTTAAAATAGATATGATTAAGAAATATTGTTTGTTTGTTTTTTAATTGTAGCTGCAATCCAAATAACTAAGTAGTTACCTACACAGCAGTTATAAAATGTTGAAAACGTTTTAAATTGTCTTCATTGTTAATTTGTGACTTTGTCTACAAGTTCGCCATTTTTTTTAAATCACTACATAGTATAAAATAAAGTCACTTTTCGCCGTCCCTATATCCCTATGTTCATTTGTATGCTTAAATCTTTAAAACTACGTAACGGATTTTGATGCGGTTTTTTTTAATAGATAGAGTGATTCAAGAGGAAGGTTTATACTCGTATGTATAATACATGCTTAATATAGCCGTGCAAAGCCGGGGCGGGTCGCTAGTAAAAAATAAAACACACACTTACTGCTCTTCTGAGTTTTTTAAAGTATTTATTATAATGTTTGAATCATTTTATAACTGAAGTGTGAAAGCATCAACATCCTGAGGCATCAGAGCAGAGTCAAAACTCACGTGATAAGAGACAAAAAGTAAAGGCTTTTGTTTGAAAACAAAAAGGATCTTTCTAAAAGCTTTTATTTACTTGTAATGTATGTATGTATGTACGGGTGAAATCTTGCAACTTAATTTTGATCCACTTCACGGTTACCAATTGAGCTGAAATTTAAAAAATCCCGCGGGGCACATCTAGCAATTTCTAAATTTATTCAAGTTTACAAAATGGTAGGTAATTATGATAAAATTGACCTTTTATTAGATGTAGAATGTCAATTCTGTCTCGATGCTTTATACAGCGCTAGTAACTTTAAATATTATTTAGGGCGCTGTAGTGCAAGGAACATGTACCTACCTTTTTGATGAAGTAGGCTTAGTCGACCGCTTCCAGAGGAAAGAATTCCTCAATATACGTCTGGAGAAAACTAAGTCGTGGGTTTCATCACGATGTTTTCGTTCGCCGTAAGAGCAATGTTCACAGTTTGATAACGCACATATTTTGGCGATGTATGGAATGTCCTGCAATATTTATTTATTTATTTTTTATTTTAAAAAGATTTAAAGATTAAAGCCGGCCGGTATTCAAACCCACGACCTTTGGAATGAAAGTTCAGTTATCCACCACTAGTCCAACCCCGATCTACAAAATGGTAATCGCAAAGTAAACACATCAAACCTAGTTAGACACTACCAATGTTTACTTGGTAGATGTCGCTCCAGAGCAATTTCCTTAGAATGTCGTCAAGGAATGCCATTCCGCGCCATTTTCCGGTTGCCGCCACTCGGTTTGATTTTATTAGCTTTGGTGTTGCCAGCGTTTGACAGTTGAATGAATTTAGGGAGATTAATTCGGTCTAAATTTTGCGATATAAATTACGAAATTGCCTTTGGAAATATCGACAGCAAGATTGTTGGTAAATATTTTGACTTTGTTATGCGAATGAATTAATTTTAAAGACAAAAATTCAGACTTCTAACTTAACAATTTCATCAAAGTCACTTAAATTGGCGAGGAATTTCATTGAATTCTTAAGTTAATATTAAAATTTAAGTTGTAATAGTTCACAAGAGAGGGATTCAATCAAATGTAGCAGACGCCTAATGACGATGATGTCAAATGTAGCTCGATTTCTGAAAAATCGGGTCACAATTTGATGCAAAATATTACTTGATACTGGCTACATCCACAAGCCGTGCAAAGCCATAATTGATATAAAAATACAGTCTATGTTTTAACAAATTGGATTATCTTTAAATAATTAGTAAAATAACTTGTTAATTATTAAAATTACAACAATTTAGAAACTCTATTTTTAGCCTCTACTTTTATTGGTTGATTATCCTTATGTTATCTAACTAGCGACCCGCCCCGGCTTCGCACGGGTGCAACGCTGGTACTAAATATACTACAGAATGTCTTTACATATCTACAATATTCACAGTTTTTTGTCCTAAGACAATACAAATATGTTTTCTTTAGAGGTTACTCTTGAAAGAGCGACATCGACATAAATATAGATATTTTGAAAAACACTCAACGTTACGCGGCCCGTACCGCCGCAACCACTAGGTATGTCCCTGCATTTTAAATCTGTGATATCTTTGAAAATATTCATTTAAATTACATGCTGTAAAGAACCATACCGATATATATAAAATTCACAATGTATTTAAGGTACTTGATGCGACAAGGATTAATGCTGTATTGTCAAAAATCGCTTTGTAAATAAGCCATTATGGTTAATGGTTAATATAAAAATGGTTATTGTGGTTTTGTGGGTTATCCCTAAAAGATAGACATATACCGTATCAAAATCCGTTGAGTAGTTTTAATGATTAAATAATACCTAAGGACAGACAGAAAGAGCGACTTTGTTTTATACTATGTTTTAAGAAGAAGTGACTTTCAGTATTTCAGTTATCAACATCAATAAACAATTATTAAATCATTTTCCTGAATAAGTAGCTGGCAACTGGCAACACTATACTGTAATACGTTTACGCAAACCTCCTTCAGCGGTTCACCACTTAAAAAAAACCACTCTGAACGCTGAACTCGATTCATTTTATCAGCCGAATGGAAATAAGCTTCGAAAGCCTCGCGTTACATAGACATCTATAATTTTATTTATTACAGACAGGGTACAAAATTTGTACTTTTTTTTTAAATTTTATTTAATAAAATAAATAAATCATTTAGTATAAAAATAACTGAATAAAAGCTTGCCTACCTTTTTACTACAAAAATTCTTCAAACTTTAAAAAACAGCACAATTTCATGTTGAGTGCAAATCAAGTCATCAGTTTTTTTTCCCATACTTGTAGCGCTATCTATGCGATGGTAACTGAAAACCATTAATTTTGTGCGATTAAAATAATTGATTATCCTGGATACCTAAATGGTGGCTTAGCTAGGTACGGGGGTTGATGCAGTGTATGAGGCCAGGTGGCGTTGTATGCCTATATATTACAAACATACCTATTAAAAACATGAGTGGCTCCAAATTTCTGAAGAAAAATAAAAACATAACTTATCAGGCAAATTTAGCCTCGGCACCTTTTTTTAAGTATCTGAGTACTACTACTGTTCTCGTACTGTAGTTGCGAAGATTATTTATTTCAAACACAACAAAAACTTATTTCCAAACGTATATTTAATAAAATATTGTGTATAAAATAAAAAATAAATAAATCAAAAAAATTATTATTCTACCTATTTTTCCTCGGTATGATGTCTATCCACTTTGATCACGGCTTTAAATTATAATAATATAAAGTGAGCATTGGAAGCCACGCAACAGCCAGCCTTCTGAAACTGTTTGTACAAATACGGGTTTGATGACTGAAATATGTCTAACTATACTCAATTTGTATAGATCTTATTTGTGTTGTTAGTTTTAAACACAAACAGACAGACAAATTTTACTGGGGTCAAACTCTAGGGTTACAAATGAGTTAAATAGTTAGTGACCTCGACCCTTGAATTTTGAAGAGGTCAGGGCTCGGATAATATGAGTGAACTATTGAAAATAGACCGGGAGGTGGTGACAGAAACTACTTAATTATTTGTAATTATATTAAGCCTAGATGACACTATGTGGATTGTGCTGCAATATTTATTTATTTAATCCGTCATTATCGTACCTCATCATAACATACTCATTACTTAAACTACACACAGTGGTTGTATGGTTTCGGCTAGTATTATACCAGGAGATAGTGACACAAAATACTAAGTCATTTGTACCAGTATGGCGGTTCTTCAGGGGTCTACGGAATGACAAAAAAGAAAGTGATAGTTATAGCGCTGGTGCGTTATTTAGCCGACACGTTCGATTAATGCCCACGGGATTGGGCCTCGCGCCACTACCAGCGCTATGACCATTATTTTCGTTTTTGTCATTCCGTAAAATAGACCTCTGAAGAACCGCCATACTGCTACAAATAACTAAGTAGTTTCTGTCACCATCTCCCGGTCTAATACTAGCCGAAACCATGCAACCACTGTGTGTAGTTTAAGTAATGAGTATGTTATGATGAGGTACGATAATGACGGATTAAATAAATAAATATTGCAGCACAATCCACATAGTGTCATCTAGCCCTAAGCTAAGTAACTAGGCTTGTGTTGTGGTAGCTAAACGACCAGCTGATGACTAGCTGATTCTTTTAGGATGTAGGCAAGCACTTCAAAACAGATTTTTGGAAATTCGAACTTTAAGGGGTTAAAAAGGCTGATGAAGTTTGAAGATTAAAGTTACTATTGTGTATTTTGTGTTTAAAGCTACAATAATGCGCTTTGGGAGTAGATTAACGCAGGTAAAACTGTGGGGCGCAGCTAGTATATTAAGCCGAAGTAAAGACCAGAAGCGCGACAGAAGTGTTTTAGACAGTTTTTGGGTATCTACTGCTAAAATTCATGGAATGATATTCCTACTGTCGTAAAGGTGAAAATATGTTTTGTATTATCATGCATTTCGGAACACGATTATAGTGATTTGCCTCGATAGAAAAAAATCGTGAAAATCGTAAAAAATCGTCTTTTATTTGAATTTCTTCAATTTTACGGCGATTGTAAACAAAAAAATAAGTACAAAATTTATATTTTCATAAACTTTACATTAAATCCCGTAAGGTAGTACAGATGGTTTTTCACTTAAATAGATGTTAGTCTTTTAATCTGTTTATTCTGATATTAAATCATTTATTATAGAAAAAAACACTATCTACAATAAATTAAAAATAATTAAAACAAATAAAATAAAATGTAAAAATTCCAAAAAAAATTCTATTATCTAAAACTAAACATTAAAAACATAATTCTTCATAAGTCTTTTTGACCGAACGAGCGAAGCGAGAGAGGTCTAGTGGCGAGAGGGTCGGTCGGTTGTACCTATGTATCTATGTATCTATATATCTATGTATCTATGTATGTTTGTTCGACGATAACTTGAGTACCATTGCTATGATCTTAATTATTTTTGGTATAAGAGTAGTTGAGGTCCATAGAATTTTTAAGTTCGAACATGAGAGGGATCGGTTTGGGGGCTTCGATGATAGGGGGTGCAATAGGGGATCTACCTATATGACAGGCGAACTATAGGGCAAATATACCCGAGTGGGGTATCAAATGAAAGGGCGTGACTTCGGTGATAATAATATGGTACCATGGAAATGATCTGATGATGGAGCTCGAAGGAATCCACAGGAATGTATCATTTCAGCGGTCATTTTTATTTCAAACTCATTTGTATCAAAAAGGAAAAAAACGCTTAGACCTTCATGATTCAAAACTGACAATGTCAAAAATCAAAATGACATGTTTTCTTTTTGTCATTGTCGTAAAAAATATAAAAATATGATTTCCAGATAATATCAAAACCATTACATTTAACTTAGCTTTGATATTTTGATTAAAATTTATTATAGGTACCTATCTATATAATAATATGGTCATCCTAAATAAAATTCAAATAATTCGTATAAGTTTAGAGTGCAAAGTCATGCACTCTTGTGTTCGTTCCCGATGGTCTTCGAAGGAGCTGCTTGAACCAGCTACCGATCAGCTAAACGGAAGCCGAACCGAAAATTGGACAATCCTTCTATGGTTGACGTCGTCTGGGCCACTCAGGATGTACCTACTTACCTACCTTGGGTGAAGGCTGTAGATTAAAAGCGTCTACTTATTTTACTTTCCCATAAATCGTCAGACCTCTCTTTGCTTCATATTCATAATTATTCATTTATTTCATAATCAAGTGTTGGTTTGGTTAACAATTGTGGTGGATAATATTAAATAGTATTGCTAGCTGATCTAGAGATTCTAATTAAAAAACTTGTGACTAATCTTTTTATTATTTTTATTTAATAATAGGTTAGGGACTTAATATAGGACATATAGGTCCACCAATATATATTTGTATCGAGGGAGGAGCCTCTCTCCTCTTTACCTCTTTCGTTAGATTATGATGAGTACGTACTACATAGGTACTAAAAATTTGAGTGTTAAGTCTGATGATAAAGACCCGATGAGAAAGGTGACAATAAGATCTTGACGATCTTGAGAACAAGATAGTCATAATATCATGTTTGTTCTCGTTCAAAGCACCTTGATAACTAGGTATTCTATAGCTTCTGAAGAATCAGCTGATATCTGGGATCTGGTGATAGAGGTGGAAGAAGGCACTCAACTTCAAAGAAATATGAACTCATCTTCTAGACAAGATAAGTCTATCGCTAAAGCACAGCTAAAGTTCGTTAAAGTTGTCATAATAAGTAGCCGGCGGAAGAGGGCTATATTAACTCATCTCTAGACAAGTAAGGTCTATCGTAATTCGTGTTTACTTGATGAGTAGGTAGGTACTCTAGGTACTGACGATATGGTGATATAGAAGGAATAAGGCTATAGGAGTTTTTTAATCACATACGATTTATATTCATTGTAGGTACTTATTCTCTCGAGTATCAATAAAACGCGAATTTAAAAAAATACGTGATTGAGACCTAGAAAATTAGGCTAGCTAAAGAACTCATTTTCTAGACGAGATACCCATGCCTAACGCGTTTGGATTCGTTAAAAGTATAATAGAGTCAGCGATGTCCAGGGTCTGATGATAGTGATACGCACTTATCATTTAAACAAGATATACCGAAGTATTTGAAGTATTTCGCCGATATATCATACTTTACGCTGAAAAGTGAAAATCGGTAAAAAAACACTCGTGAGGTCTCAGTTCGGGGCGAACTACTAGTAATTACATAAAACAGTTAAAATTGCCATTTCGCGGCGCGCGCGTTGGAAAGGGATAGAGGTTTTCAGGTACTACTTCACCTTAATAATCATAAGATCCGAATTAAAAACTACAAGAGACACAATGTTTGTCTTTTTTATTTTAACAATGAAAACAGTTCCAAACCTACCTGCCATTAAGCTCCACAAAATCTTCGAACGCAATAACCGAAAGCTTCGTCTTAACCGCACCGCTGTTACACACATGATTGAATTAAATCTGGCACAATCGCGATTCCTGAACGATTCAATTGCATTTATCTACTCAATTTAAAAACAAACTGAATTAAAGTCTACATCATGAAGATAGGGTTGCTTTTCCCGTGTGTAAAAGAACAGAAATGCGTGATGATAAATATAAATAAAAACGAAATTTACCCTCGATAAGTGGTGTTTTAAGTAAATCGAGCGGAAGTTGTTTTTACGATTGTTATTGTTCCAAATATGTTTTTTTTCGTAGGGGAAATGGTTTTTTTAATGTTTTTTCCGGAACTGGGAGTTTTATTGTTTTATGAGATTGCAGTTTATATCGAAGTAAGGAAGTTTTAGAACAGGAAAATATCTCTTTTACCAACTTTTAGGTATTTGGTTTCAATTTCCGTCAATTGTTTTGATAGGGAAATTGAGATCTCTATCTTTGACGATGCAAAAAGAGAATTCTTAAAACCTTCGCTGACTATTCTCAGCTTTTCAAGCTGTTTTATATTACTATGTTTGTTGTTTAATATTTGTTTCTTGCATGCACTGGGTAGCAATGATAATTCACTGCATCTTATTCTAGGTTTTTACGTTTTAATTTTTGGTCATTTAGTTTAGTCTATTAAAAAACAATTGAAACGCTCGATGAAGTTTTTAAGTCAAAAATATAGATATTCAGAGACTAATAACTTTTAACTTAGGCAATATTTCTTTATAATAAAAACGGTTAAACCTAGTTTTCCATTAGATCTAGAACATTTTCAAAAATTATCTAAATCGGACTTCGTTTATGGGGGGGGGAAATGTTACCGTTTTTACAGCCTCACACTGGCCTTTAAGTGAAGAAAGCGCCAGCACTTCGGTCTTCCGACGTCACTTTGAGATGCCCTGGGGACCCGAAGCTTCAAGTAGCTATTCTAGCTCCTCAAAAAGAATAGCAAAACTTTAGACAAAAATTAGTTGTTTGCAGAAGGTTAGGTTCTTGAAATTCCTATTACTTATTTGCAAGGCGTTAGTGTACTTAAAGTTCCTATATTTGTAATGGCGTCAATTATTGCTGACGAAGAAAAAAAGTTTTCCAATTTGGTCCAGGCGTTGTCGAGTAATCCGCGAACATACATAAAAAAAACATACGCGGCCAATTGAGAACCTCCTCCTTTTTAAAAAAAACTGGTTGCCTGTAAAGTCGGTATACGGGCGAAAGTTTTACGTGACAACAACTGTGCTCGAGTGGAAGGGACGCGTGCCTTTCACTTTTTATGTCTGTCTCTCTCGCTCTTAGGCGGGCTAACCATGCCCGCGTGCCTCTCACTCGCTCTCATTGTGAGCGCATAACGTGAGCGGAGCGTAACGCAGTTTCTTGAAGTGTCACCCGGCAAACCAATTTATAAGACGTTGTCACGTCAAAAAATGTAAATAACGTGACTTTGAATGCTTATATTGATATATTGTGTGCTACGACCTTAGAGCATTTTTATATCGTTAAAATGTTTTTGATTTTGACTGTACTTTTTATCATATCAGGTAGAGTTGGGAGTTTTTGTTAGGTATTTTAAAATCGGGTAGAGATGGGATCGGGTAGACTCGGGATGTAGCCATAATAATATCTTAATTCAACGCCTAGTTTAGGACACACTAACAATTCAATTGCAATCTAGAAAAACGGATTTAGTTTATGCTAAAGTATTGCATTACCATCATTGTTTATCTCGGTATATTATCGTTCCTCCACATCCACCCTTGTAACCAATTTGCACGCATAGATAGAATAGATACAATTTGCTAACCCTATGTTTACAAACCGAACACCGACGAAGGTCCAAGTGAATTAAAGTAACAACTCGATATTGCTAATACGATTGGAAGGGATAGGTTCTGTCTGAGGCTATTCAACAGATGAGATTCTGTACCAATTTATTTTTCAGCATTTTTATGTTTTTTTTTTGTTTGTTTCTGCAGATCTCATACTAAGCGCAACTATCGAAGGGCATTGAAAATGTAATAAAGTAAATAAACGACGACGTAAGGGCACTACCACAGCCTACAATTTTTATCCGACCGTGGTACTTGATGGTTGGAATTGAAGCTGAATTCAACACCGAGATTCCTTCCACTTCTTGCATCTACACATACATAGCACTTTTCTCTAATTTAACAAACCCTTTTAATGTTAAAAAACTTAAATACCTAATTGCGGTCGTAGGTAACTAAACATAAAATTAGAACTGGGTTAATTTTAAAGTTTTTGGCGATGTTTGTATAATATTTTTGTAATCACCTTTTAAAACAGTTTATTTTGATACACTCACCGATAGGTTTCGAAATAAAACTTTTCAGCCCCATATTTTGGCGTTGTAATACTTATTTTTCATTGTATTTTATGTACTTACTTAAAAATACGCATGCTGTCAATGGCAAATCTACCGATGTATCAATATCAAAAACGGTTCAGCCGTTCAGTCCCTATGAGGTCACAAAAGCACAGATGCTACTCATATCTTAACTAATATTATAAATCCAAAAGTTTGTTTGCATATTTTTTGTTTGTTCCCCATTCACGGTCAAACGATTTAATCGATTTGGATGAAAATCGGCATGGTGGAAGTTTAGGGGCATGGAAAAGGACATAGGAAACTTTGATCCCGAAATATTCGCGAGAACTGAACTTAAGCAGGTAAACCGCAGCGCGCAGCTAGTACACTATTAATACATACTCATATTAATTATCTATAATATAAAAATGAATCGCAAAATGTGTTGGTAAGCGCATAACTCAACAACGCTTGGACCAATTTGGCCAATTCTTTTTTTGTTGTGTTTGTTATTGTCAGGAGAAGGTTCTTATGAAAGAAAATATTAAGAAAATTGCGTAGAAAATTATTACGCGGGTGAAACCGCGGGGCGCAGCTATTTTCTAATAAAAATAAGTCGGGTTTTCCTTCCTGACGCTATAACTCCAGAACGCACGAACCGATTTAGATGATTTCGGTTTTGAAATGTTTGTCGTAGTCCAGGGAAGGTTTAAACGGTGAGAAAGATCGGATCACTTACGTGAGTGAAACCGCGGGGCGCAACTAGTATTATATATATTAATCCTCCTCCTTGCGTCGTATTCCTCAATGCTGAGGGTCGTGACCACCCTTCTGAAACACCTTCTCTCGCACGATCTTTCTCCAACTGATTCTATCTCTGGCGGTGTGTAGGGCGTCGTAAACCGAAGAATCAAGAGCGGCGCGGATCTGGTCAGACCAACGTGTGGGGCTGCGACCGCGAGGCCTTTTCCCATATATTAATACATACTCATATTTAAAATAAAAGCGTCAACCTCCCAAAGCTGTAAATGATAAAAATCAGTAGTGTTACTTAAATAACTTCTGCCGCTTTGTTCAAAGCTCCTAATCTCTATAATTGGTCACTATAGGAGCATTTTTATTTTATGTTAATCTGAAGACTCACAAACTCTGCTTTTAATATTAAAAAACAAGAAAATGTCCTTATTTTACGACCTACCCTTACAATTTAACCTCCAGAGGGCAGCAGAATAGGCAATCTTAATTGGTTACTTTAGCGCCTTATCAGTATGAGATGACGTGGTTAGATAGTAAATAGGTTTAACAAAACATTTTTTATTAATGTTAAAATTAGAAGCACAAAATAATTAAGCATTTATGCGTATTAAATAGTATTTGACCTAAAACCGAAGCCTGAAATATAAAATTCTGGTAGAGTCGATGATAAATGAAAATTGCTATGATAAGGTATTGGAAAACCATGTTAAGCTTTAAAGTGATTTTCTGTTGGGTAAATTAAATACAAAATTTAAAAAAAATAATAAAATATATAAAATAATAAATACCTATACAGGAAAAGTATTTTTGTAGTGCACAAATTTCGGTATGTTTTAAGCACATTAAAATAAAAAATACTGTTTTTTTTATTTTGGAGCTAACTCAAAAACTCTCAGAGCTATAACCATTTAAGTGTTTCTATCAAAACGACGAAGTCCATGGACACAATACTAGCGCCAGCGAGTTTAATAGCGCTAAATGAAGGTAGGTACCTACGTGTCACTGTGTGTATCAATACTGAGATACCCAATAATTTAGAAATTGCAGGAAGTTTTTCACATTAAGTTTTGGTTTTTTTTTTATTTTGTTTTTTGCGTAAATGTACTCCACTGCCGACATATATTCAGCAGAAAAAAAATGTGCACTACAAAAATACTTTTCCTGTATAATATAATATTAATAAAAGAAAAATCTCGAACATATTCCATTGAAAATTAGTTTGTTATGTAAAACAGGCAGTTTTCAATATAAGCTGTTTACGATGTTAGTGAACTTAGCAGAGCATTGTCCAGCAGATCAAAAATAAATGTGAGTTCTTATCGCATGCAGATGAGTTCTACAGTTCCTGATACTTTTTATGAATAGTTCTGGCGTTTTTGCCGAGATTTTTTTTTTTCAAAATGATCTGCTAACTTCCCGTAGCAGATCATTTTACAGCAGATCAAAAACAAATGTGAGTTCTTTTAGCATGCAGGTCTGTTCTACAGTTCCTGATACTTTTTATGAATAGTTCTGGCGTTTTTGCCGTAAAAAAAGTAAATTGACAAAATAATCTGCTATTGAAGTTCGATAAGTTGACAAATACTATTTTTATAGTTTCAAATTATTTGAAAGGCTGGAACTCTTCTTTTTTCCACATATTCGTATTAGAACTGCAGCCTAGAACTCGATTCGAGATCAGAACCCTGTTCCAAGTGCCAGCAGATCATGTCAGAACTCTTAGATCATGTCAGAATTTTTCACAAGTCGAAAAGTAAGATTTGCAGCGTTTCAAATGACATAGGACGCTGGAACTCTTTCGTTTTAGTTAGTTCAATATCAGAACTGCAGCTAAGAACTCGATTCGATCCCAGAACTCTCGTCCAAGTGCCAGCAGAGCATGTCAGAACTCTTAGATAAAACTTCAACGGTCAAAACTTTTCACAAGTCGAAAAATAAGATTTGCAGCGTTTCAAATGACACAGGACGCTAGAACTCTTTCGTTTTAGTTAGTTCAATATCAGAACTGCAATCTAGAACTCGATTCGATCCCAGAACTCTCGTCTAAGTGCCAGCAGAGCATGTCAGAACTCTTAGATAAAACTTCAACGGTCAAAACTTTTCACAAGTCGAAAATAAGATTTGCAGCGTTTCAAATGACATAGGACGCTGGAACTCTTTCGTTTTAGTTAGTTCAATATCAGAACTGCAACCTAAAACTCGATTTGATCCCAGAACTCTCGTCTAAGTGCCAGCAGAGCATGTCAGAACTCTCAGATAATGTCAAAACTTATCACAAGTCGAAAAGTAATCGAAAAATAAGATTTGCAGCGTTTCAAATGATATAGGACGCTAGAACTCTTTCGTTTTAGTTAGTTCAATATCAGAACTACAGTTTAAAACTCGATTCGATCCCAGAACTCTCGTCCAAGTGCCAGCAGAGCATGTCAGAACTCTTAGATAAAACTTCAACGGTCAAAACTTTTCACAAGTCGAAAATAAGATTTGCAGCGTTTCAAATGACATAGGACGCTGGAACTCTTTTGTTTTAGTTAGTTCAATATCAGAACTGCAACTTAAAACTCGAATTGATCCCAGAACTCTCGTTCAAGTGCCAGCAGAGCATGTCAGAACTTTTAGAAAAAACTTCAACGGTCAAAACTTTTCACAAGTCGAAAAATAAGATTTGCAGCGTTTCGAATGACATAGGACGCTGGAACTCTTTTGTTTTAGTCAGATCAATATCAGAACTGCAACCTAGAACTCGATTTGATCCCAGAACTCTCGTCCAAGTGCCAGCAGAGCATGTCAGAACTCTTAGAAAAAACTTCAACGGTCAAAACTTTTCACAAGTAAAAAATAAGATTTGCAGCGTTTCAAATGACATAGGACGCTGGAACTCTTTCGTTTTAGTTAGTTCAATATCAGAACTTCAGCTAAGAACTCGATTCGATCCCAGAACTCTCGTCCAAGTGCCAGCAGAGCATGTCAGAACTCTTAGAAAAAACTTCAACAGTCAAAACCTTTCACAAGTCGAAAAATAAGATTTGCAGCGTTTCAAATGCCATAGGACGCTGGAACTCTTTTGTTTCAGTTAGTTTAATATCAGAACTGCAGTTAAAAACTTGATTCGATCCCAGAACTCTCGTCTAAGTGCCAGCAGAGCATGTCAGAACTCTTAGATAAAACTTCAACGGTCAAAACTTTTCACAAGTCGAAAATAAGATTTGCAGCAATTCAAATGACATAGAACGCTAGAACTCTTTCGTTTTAGTTAGTTCAATATCAGAACTGCAATCTAGAACTCGATTCAATCCCAGAACTCTCGTCCAAGTGCCAGCAGAGCATGTCAGAACTCTTAGAAAAAACTTCAACGGTCAAAACTTTTCACAAGTCGAAAAGTAAGATTTGCAGCGTTTCAAATGACATAGGACGCTGGAACTCTTTTGTTTTAGTCAGATCAATATCAGAACTGCAACCTAGAACTCAATTTGATCCCAGAACTTTCGTCCAAGTGCCAGCGGAGCATGTCAGATTTCTTAGATAAAACTTCAACGGTCAAAACTTTTCACAAGTCGAAAAACAAGATTTGCAGCGTTTCAAATGACATAGGACGCTAGAACTCTTTTGTTTTTGTTAGTTCAATATCAGAACTGCAGCTATAAACTCGATTCGATCCCAGAACTCTCGTCCAATTGCCAGCAGAGCATGTCAGAACTCTCAGATAATGTCAAAACTTTTCACAAGTCGAAAAGTAAGATTTGCAGCGTTTCAAATGACATAGGACGCTGGAGCTCTTTCGTTTTAGTTACTTCAATATCAGAACTGCAGCTTAGAATTCGATTCGATCCCAGAACTTCCGTCCAAGTGCCAGCAGAGCATGTCAGAATTCTTAGATAAAACTTCAACAGTCAAAACTTTTCACAAGTCGAAAAATTAGATTTGCAGCGTTTCAAATGACATAGGACGCTGGAACTCTTTCGTTTTAGTCAGTTCAATATCAGAACTGTAGCTAAGAACTCGATTTGATCCCAGAACTCTCGTCCAAGTGCCAGCAGAGCATGTCAGAACTCTTAGAAAAAACTTCAACGGTCAAAACTTTTCACAAGTCGAAAAATAAGATTTGCAGCGTTTCAAATGATATAGGACGCTAGAACTCTTTTGTTTTAGTCAGTTCAATATCAGAACTGCAGCTTAGAACTCGATTCGATCCCAGAACTCTCGTCCAAGTGCCAGCAGAGCATGTCAGAACTCTTAGATAAAACTTCAACGGTCAAAACTTTTCACAAGTCAAAAAATAAGATTTGCAGCGTTTCAAATGACATAGGACGCTGGAACTTTCTTGTTTTAGATAGTTCAATATCAGAACTGCAGCTTCGAACACGATTCGATCCCAGAACTCTCGTCCAAGTGCCAGCAGAGCATGTCAGAACTCTCAGATAATGTCAAAACTTATCACAAGTCGAAAAGTAATCGAAAAATAAGATTTGCAGCGTTTCAAATGATATAGGACGCTAGAACTCTTTCGTTTTAGTTAGTTAAATATCAGAACTGCAGCTTAAAACTCGATTCGATCCCAGAACTCTCGTCCAAGTGCCAGCAGAGCATGTCAGAACTCTTAGATAAAACTTCAACGGTCAAAACTTTTCACAAGTCGAAAAATAAGATTTGCAGCGTTTCAAATGATATAGGACGCTAGAACTCTTTCGTTTTAGTCAGTTCAATATCAGAACTGCAGCTTAGAACTCGATTCGATCCAAGTGCCAGCAGAGCATGTCAGAACTCTTAGAAAAAACTTCAACGGTCAAAACTTTTCACAAGTCGAAAAATAAGATTTGCAGCGTTTCAAATGACATAGGACGCTAGAACTCTTTTGTTTTTATTAGTTCAACATTAGAACTGCAGCTATGAACTCGATTCGATCCCAGAACTCTCGTCCAAGTGCCAGCAGAGCATGTCAGAACTCTCAGATAATGTCAAAACTTTTCACAAGTAAAAAATAAGATTTGCAGCGTTTCAAATGACATAGGACGCTGGAACTCTTTCGTTTTAGTTAGTTCAATATCAGAACTGCAGCTAAGAACTCGATTAGATCCCACAACTCTCGTCCAAGTGCCAGCAGAGCATGTCAGAACTCTTAGAAAAAACTTCAACGGTCAAAACTTTTCACAAGTCGAAAAATAAGATTTGCAGCGTTTCAAATGACATGGGACGCTAGAATTCTTTTGTTTTAGTCAGTTCAATATCAGAACTGCAACCTTAAACTCGATTTGATCCCAGAACTCTCGTCCAAGTGCCAGCAGAGCATGTCAGAACTCTTAGATAATGTCAAAACTTTTCACAAGTCGAAAAGTAAGATTTGCAGCGTTTCAAATGACATAGGACGCTGGAACTCTTTCGTTTTAGTTAGTTCAATATGAGAACTGCAGCTCAGAACTCGATTCGATCCCAGAACTCTCGTCCAAGTGCCAGCATAGCATGTCAGAACTCTTAGAAAAAACTTCAACGGTCAAAACTTTTCACAAGTCGAAAAATAAGATTTGCAGCGTTTCAAATGCCAAAGGACGCTGGAACTCTTTTGTTTCAGTTAGTTTAATATCAGAACTGCAGCTAAAAACTTGATTCGATCCCAGAACTCTCGTCCAAGTGCCAGCAGAGCATGTCAGAACTCTTAGATAAAACTTCAACGGTCAAAACTTTTCACAAGTCGAAAAATAAGATTTGCAGCGTTTCAAATGACATAGGACGCTGGAACTCTTTCGTTTTAGTTAGTTCAATATCAGAACTGCAACCTAAAACTCGATTTGATCCCAGAACTCTCGTCCAAGTGCCAGCAGAGCATGTCAGAACTCTTAGATAAAACTTCAACGGTTAAAACTTTTCACAAGTCGAAAAATAAGATTTGCAGCGTTTCAAATGACATAGGACGCTAGAACTCTTTCGTTTTAGTTAGTTTAATATCAGAACTGCAACCTAGAACTCAAATCGATCCCAGAACTCTCGTCTAAGTGCCAGCAGAGCATGTCAGAACTCTTAGATAATGTCAAAACTTTTCACAAGTCGAAAAGTAAGATTTGCAGCGTTTCAAATGACATAGGACGCTGGAACTCTTTTGTTTTAGTCAGTTCAATATCAGAACTGCAACCTAGAACTCGATTTGATCCCAGAACTCTTGTCCAAGTGCCAGCAGAGCATGTCAGAACTCTTAGAAAAAACTTCAACGGTCAAAACTTTTCACAAGTCGAAAAATAAGATTTGCAGCGTTTCGAATGACATAGGACGCTGGAACTCTTTTGTTTTAGTCAGATCAATATCAAAACTGCAACCCAGAACTCGATTTGATCCCAGAACTCTCGTCCAAGTGCCAGCAGAGCATGTCAGAACTCTTAGATAAAACTTCAACGGTCAAAACTTTTCACAAGTCGAAAAATAAGATTTGCAGCGTTTCAAATGACATAGGACGCTAGAACTCTTTCGTTTTAGTTAGTTCAATATCAGAACTGCAACCTAGAACTCGATTCGATCCCAGAACTCTCGTCTATGTGCCAGCAGAGCATGTCAGAACTCTTAGATAATGTCAAAACTTTTCACAAGTCGAAAAGTAAGATTTGCAGCGTTTCAAATGACATAGGACGCTGGAACTCTTTTGTTTTAGTCAGTTCAATATCAGAACTGCAACTTTTAACTCGATTTGATCCCAGAACTCTCGTCCAAGTGCCAGCAGAGCATGTCAGAACTCTTAGATAAAACTTCAACGGTCAAAACTTTTCACAAGTCGAAAAATAAGATTTGCAGCGTTTCAAATGACAAAGGACGCTGGAACTCTTTCGTTTTAGTTAGTTCAATATCAGAACTGCAGCTTAGATTTCAATTCGATCCCAGAACTCTCGTCCAAGTGCCAGCAGAGCATGTCAGAACTCTTAGAAAAAACTTCAACGGTCAAAACTTTTCACAAGTCGAAAAATAAGATTTGCAGCGTTTCAAATGACATAGGACGCTGGAACTCTTTCGTTTTAGTTAGTTTAATATCAGAACTGCAGCTTAGAACTCGGTTCTGGGATCAAATCGAGTTTTAAGCTGCAGTTCTGATATTGAACTAACTAAAACGAAAGAGTTCCAGCGTCCTATGTCATTTGAAACGCTGCAAATCTTGTTTTTCGACTTGTGAAAAGTTTTGACCGTTGAAGTTTTATCTAAGAAATCTGACATGCTCTGCTGGCACTTGGACGAAAGTTCTGGGATCAAATTGAGTTCTAGGTTGCAGTTCTGATATTGATCTGACTAAAACAAAAGAGTTCCAGCGTCCTATGTCATTTGAAACGCTGCAAATCTTACTTTTCGACTTGTGAAAAGTTTTGACCGTTGAAGTTTTTTCTAAGAGTTCTGACATGCTCTGCTGGCACTTGGACGAGAGTTCTGGGATTGAATCGAGTTCTAGATTGCAGTTCTGATATTGAACTAACTAAAACAAAAGAGTTGTAGCGTCCTATGTCATTTGAAACGCTGCAAATCTTATTTTTCCACTTGTGAAAAGTTTTGACCGTTAAAGTTTTATCTAAGAGTTCTGACATGCTCTGCTGGCACTTGGACGAGAGTTCTGGGATCAAATCGAGTTTAAGGTTGCAGTTCTGATATTGAACTGACTAAAACAAAAGAGTTCCAGCGTCCTATGTCATTTGAAACGCTGCAAATCTTACTTTTCGACTTGTGAAAAGTTTTGACATTATCTAAGAGTTCTGACATTCTCTGCTGGCACTTAGACGAGAGTTCTGGGATCAAATCGAGTTCTAGGTTGCAGTTCTGATATTGAACTAACTAAAACGAAAGAGTTCTAGCGTCCTATGTCATTTGAAACGCTGCAAATCTTATTTTTCGACTTGTGAAAAGTTTTGACCGTTGAAGTTTTATCTAAGAGTTCTGACATGCTCTGCTGGCACTTGGACGAGAGTTCTGGGATCAAATCGAGTTCTAGGTTGCAGTTCTGATATTGATCTGACTAAAACAAAAGAGTTCCAGCGTCCTATGTCATTCGAAACGCTGCAAATCTTATTTTTCGACTTGTGAAAAGTTTTGACCGTTGAAGTTTTTTCTAAGAGTTCTGACATGCTCTGCTGGCACTTGGACGAGAGTTCTGGGATCAAATCGAGTTCTAGGTTGCAGTTCTGATATTGAACTGACTAAAACAAAAGAGTTCCAGCGTCCTATGTCATTTGAAACGCTGCAAATCTTACTTTTCGACTTGCGAAAAATTTTAACATTATCTAAGAGTTCTGACATGCTCTGCTGGCACTTAGACGAGAGTTCTGGGATCGAATCGAGTTCTAGGTTGCAGTTCTGATATTAAACTAACTAAAACGAAAGAGTTCTAGCGTCCTATGTCATTTGAAACGCTGCAAATCTTATTTTTCGACTTGTGAAAAGTTTTGACCGTTGAAGTTTTATCTAAGAGTTCTGACATGCTCTGCTGGCACTTGGACGAGAGTTCTGGGATTAAATCGAGTTTTAAGTTGCAGTTCTGATAATGAACTAATTAAAATGAAAGAGTTCCACCGTCCTATGTCACTTGAAACGCTGCAAATCTTATTTTTCGACTTGTGAAAAGTTTTGACCGTTGAAGTTTTTTCTAAGAGTTCTGACATGCTATGCTGGCACTTGGACGAGAGTTCTGGGATCAAATCGAGTTCTTAGCTGCAGTTCTGATATTGAACTAACTAAAACGAAAGAGTTCCAGCGTCCTATGTCATTTGAAACGCTGCAAATCTTATTTTTTACTTGTGAAAATTTTGACTGTTGAAGTTTTATCTAAGAAATCTGACATGCTCTGCTGGCACTTGGACGAGAGTTCTGGTATCAAATCGAGTTTAAAGTTGCAGTTCTGATATTGAACTGACTAAAACAAAAGAGTTCTAGCGTCCCATGTCATTCGAAACGCTGCAAATCTTATTTTTCGACTTGTGAAAAGTTTTGACAGTTGAAGTTTTTTCTAAGAGTTCTGACATGCTCTGCTGGCACTTAGACGAGAGTTCTGGGATCAAATCGAGTTTTAGGTTGCAGTTCTGATATTGAACTAACTAAAACGAAAGAGTTCCAGCGTCCTATGTCATTTGAAACGCTGCAAATCTTATTTTCGACTTGTGAAAAGTTTTGACCGTTGAAGTTTTATCTAAGAGTTCTGACATGCTCTGCTGGCACTTGGACGAGAGTTCTGGGATCAAATCGAGTTTTAAGTTGCAGTTCTGATATTGAACTAACTAAAACGAAAGAGTTCCAGCGTCCTATGTCACTTGAAACGCTGCAAATCTTATTTTCGACTTGTGAAAAGTTTTGACCGTTGAAGTTTTATCTAAGAGTTCTGACATGCTCTGCTGGCACTTGGACGAGAGTTCAGGGATCGAATCGAGTTCTTAGCTGCAGTTCTGATATTGAACTAACTAAAACGAAAGAGTTCCAGCGTCCTATGTCATTTGAAACGCTGCAAATCTTATTTTTTACTTGTGAAAAGTTTTGACCGTTGAAGTTTTATCTAAGAAATCTCACATGCTCTGCTGGCACTTGGACGAGAGTTCTGGGATCGAATCGAGTTCTTAGCTGCAGTTCTGATATTGAACTAACTAAAACGAAAGAGTTCCAGCGTCCTATGTCATTTGAAACGCTGCAAATCTTACTTTTCGACTTGTGAAAAATTCTGACATGATCTAAGAGTTCTGACATGATCTGCTGGCACTTGGAACAGGGTTCTGATCTCGAATCGAGTTCTAGGCTGCAGTTCTAATACGAATATGTGGAAAAAAGAAGAGTTCCAGCCTTTCAAATAATTTGAAACTATAAAAATAGTATTTGTCAACTTATCGAACTTCAATAGCAGATTATTTTGTCAATTTACTTTTTTTACGGCAAAAACGCCAGAACTATTCATAAAAAGTATCAGGAACTGTAGAACAGACCTGCATGCTAAAAGAACTCACATTTGTTTTTGATCTGCTGTAAAATGATCTGCTACGGGAAGTTAGCAGATCATTTTGAAAAAAAAAAATCTCGGCAAAAACGCCAGAACTATTCATAAAAAGTATCAGGAACTGTAGAACTCATCTGCATGCGATAAGAACTCACATTTATTTTTGATCTGCTGGACAATGCTCTGCTAAGTTCACTAACATCTGTTTACGAACCATGTAACATAGTGAAATACAATACTTACGGAACCTATATTGCCCGACGCGCACTTATTTAAAAAAAATAATGGATCTATTTAATTTGCGTTTTTAGGGTTCTGTCCCTCAAAAGGTAAAAAAAGGATACCTTAGGGCGCGTTCAGACGACACGCGTTGACCACGCGCCCACCACGCACATCACACGCGTTGACCACGCGTTGAACACGCGTTGAAATTTGTTCTATATGTAATTTGAGTCTTATGACACATCAATAGATCTCAAATTGCATTTATCAAGTCCACCCGCTCACGCCACGCGCCCGCCCCGCGCACGCCTCGCGCACGCCCCGCGCCTGCTTGCAGAAATGCAATTTGAGATCTATTGATGTGTCATAAGACTCAAATTATGTATAGAACAAATTTCAGAGCGTGTTCAACGCGTGGTCAGCGCGTGTGATGAGCGGGGCGGGCGCGTGGTCAACGCGTGTCATCTGAACACGCACCTATAAGATCACTTGCTTTTCCGTCTGTTTTTTGAGATGTTTGCGTTTTCTTCCCTCGTCTGCAGCTTCCAAGTTACTTTAATTATAATGCTGAGTCTCTTGACACTTGCTCTTAATAATTCCCGTAGAAAAGTGCAGTTTATTTCCTCCGGACAGATTCTCTAGGATTATCTCCGTTGATTGACCCCGGCCCGTGGGCCTTTAGAAGCTCTCGGGACTTTTCCTTCGTAACTTAACGTTTTATAATGTTCTTTTGGTTATTAAGTGCAGAGATAGATAGATAAGTTCTTTATTGCAAACACAATTTGTAAACTACAATATATAAAAAAACAAAGTTTAAGTCTAAGTCTTACAAAGGGCGGCCTTATCGCTCAAAGCGATCTCTTCCATGCAACCTTTGTATGGACAAGAAGTTGAGGAAGGTGAAGGGCAGAGTATTTTTTTTATAAAGGAAGCATAAAACGTGAGTTCTGTAAAAGCTTGATCTAAATGCTTTGGTCTGCCGGTTGGTGCAGAAAATGACCAAAAATCAAGACTCAAAATTGTAACAATAAAGACCCGAAAATAGCAGGTTAGGTTAGGAACAGCAAAAAAATTGTGTTCTTAACTCAAATTGAAAACAAAAGACGATCAAAATGGAAGCAAGCATATGCTATTGCTCGGTCGTGGTCATCCTGTTTTAGAATATCCAAACAACAAACGTGAAGGCGATGTGTCGTAAAAAAAGACAAACCGGGCAAAATTGGCAATCGACCGAGCCTGAGATTTAGTTGGTTGCTTGATCTTGGCACGAGAAAACCCACGGCTAATGAAGCTAAACTGCTTCGATGTGTTTTGGAAAATGTTTGAAGATATTTGGGGAAAATACGACGTGAAAAGTACCTGAATAGTATTTTGCAATCGGCTTAGAAAAATACCTGCAGTTAGACAGAAATTTATAATGTTTGTTTTTTTCGCTTATTTATAAATTCTTTAAACATATTTTTGTGCCGACTGACTGACTAAAATTTGGCTTGACGTGAACATCCACTGAGAAAAGATTTTAGAAAATTTTACTCCTACGCGACTAATATATCGCACCTTATCGCACTTACAATAGTGTTTTAGACACGCTTGGTTGACAGTGGCTAGAACTCTTTTCATTTATATAAAGACTAGCTGTCCCGGCAAATGTTTTACGATATAAAAAAAATAAAGGAAAAATTAGATGTTGTTCGATTCTCAGGTATACACAAAATAAATCATACAAATCGGTTCAGCCGTTTAGGTGGAGTTTGGCAACACCGCGACACGAGAATTTTATATATAGACTAGCGACCCGCTCTGGCTTCGTACGACTATATTATGCATGTATTATATCTTAAAACCTTCCTCTTTAATCACTCTATCTATTAAAAAAAACCGCATCAAAATCCGTTGCGTAGTTTTAAAGATCTAAGCATACATAGGGACAGACACCGGAAAGTGACTTTGTTTTAAACTAGTAATGATATAAAATTTACAAAATAATTTAATGAAATATTCCTAACAGACCAACGAAGGAAGTTATGTCTTTGGGAAAGAAAATAGTCAATCCGTTCTAATTGGTCATTAGTTTCGTTGTACGGAACGGAACGATCTTGAAAATACAAGTACCTTCAAAAACTGTGAGACTAGACATTAGTAGTGTTAATATCTGTTATAGAAGCATCGCATAATAGGAGAATCGAGAGCTCTCGATACGCGGCGCGAGTTAGTAGGTGTTTTCAAAAATGTATCGTGCGATAGAAAGAGTTTAAGTTCGGACGTAATTGCTTACATTTTGTTTTCAAATAAGGTTGCGTTTTTACCCCCTTTATCCTTCACAAAATGAAATAAATTTGGTCTCATTTAATTCACTGCATCTTATTCTAGGTTTATACGTTAATTTTTTGGTAATTCAGTTTAGTCCATTAAAAAACAATTGAAACGCTCGATGTAGTTTTTAAGTCAAAAATATTCAGATACTAATAACTTTTATCTTAGGCAATATTTCTTTGAAATAAAAACTGTTAAACCAAGCTTTCTATTAAATCTAGAACATTTTGAAAAATTATCAAAATCGGACTTCGTTTATGGGGGAAAAGCGTTATCGCTTTTTGTCTGGAAATTTACAGCTTCACAGTGGTCTTAATAGGCGAAGTTCTGAAGTTCGAAGCCGCAAATTCTGATTGAAATTAGTTCCAATTCACGCAGAAACTAATACAATCTGAGAGACGATGGTTTATGTACTAAATAAGTTTTGTGAGGAGACAATCAGGATATTACAGTTAATGGTTATTTATGAATGTTATTTACCTAAATCTACAAATGCTTAAACAACTGCAAATTAACCATAAGATTTAATCTGGTAAAGTTAGTTTCTAGGTCCGACAAGCAACACCCAATATTAATTAAATATTTCAGGACATATTACACATCGCCATCCAGCCCCAAGCTAAGCAACTTAATGCTTGTGTTATGGGTGCCAGATAACGAATAATTATATAACAGATAATTAGGTATAATAACAGATAATTAGGTATAATAACAGATAATCTTATCTTATAATATAAAAATGAATCGCAAAATGTGTTGGTAAGCGCATAACTCAACAACGCCTGGACCAATTTGGCCAATTCTTTTTTTGTTGTGTTTGTTATTGTCGAGAGAAGGATCTTACGAAAGAAAAAAATAAGAAAGTCACCCAAAAAAATATTACGCGGGTGAAACCGCGGGGCGCAGCTAGTTAGGTATAATAACAGATAATTAGGTACCAATAGGTACAGTTGGCAACATAATTATTTACGTACCCACCGAAGAGTTATCCTCCTAACTGGCAACAGACCATAATCGGACGGTCGCCATATAAAATTACTTTAATGTTATTCTAATAAATTCATGAGTTGAAAGTAAGAAAAATTCGATCTAAGGAGCCGTGTTAAAGACTCAATTCAATAACCTTAGAATCTTGCTTGAGTTGAAAACATTCTGATAATAGCTTTGTAGCTCTACGGTGGGTCTGCACTTTTGTTGCCTGATTGTACATAAAAACGTGACGTCATCTCGTATGTGTTCCGGGTTACCTCTACCTTATGTGAAGATGAACCCTCCATAATCTGAGTAAATAAGTATCAAATTTTGGGTACAAGTTGATGTTAATTACACGAAGGTTCTCTTAGAAGCTCGTTTAAACAGTAAGTAAACCTACCTTTAGGATATCTGATTACGGAACCTTTGTAAATTATTTGGTGTAGGGATACCTCAGGTATTATGGCAGTGGCGAAGGGTGAAATTTCTTTAAAGTTAAGTCGATAAAAACAAGCAAGAGATTGAATCCACTGTAAATAAATTACACAGTTTTGTTTCTTGACTTGTGTCAAAATAAAATTCAAAATTCTTTATTCATTTGCAATCATACAATTTGTAGGATCACATATTATTATTATTAGTTGAGATATGTGCCTTCGGAACGAGCCCACAAATGAGATGAAAGCACAAGAAACTCATGTGATTTTTGTGATCATGATTATAGATAAGAAAAAAAGATAAGAAAGAATAAATAAGTAAGAAGGTACAGTCGGCTGCACAATTGCAGCCCCCGGTAAAGTTCTAAAATTACAATTATTGGAATGTTTTCATTCTAATAATTTTTGTTTGATAAATTCATGAGTTAGAATAGAATGAGTTGACTTTAAACTTCAACTAAAGCTGCAGTAGCCTAGAATCTTGCTTGTGTTGAAAACATTTTTATAACAGCCGTTTTAGAGCTCTGCGGTGGCTCTGAAATTATGCAGCCGACCATACCTATGCCTGAAAGGCCTCATGAGTGCGACGTCTAAAACGCAAAATAGCATAATGCCGTAAATAAATGTGTAATCCGTAAAGGTAAGCCGACAGAAATTTGGTTGTATGGATCATTTGCTGCTGCAGCGTGGGGCAGTAAAAAAAAATGCCACCGACTGCAAAACTGTCGGCAGATATTTCAGTGTGAAGTTACCGATAAAATTTTAATCTATCTAAGTCATGTATCTATTTTTTTTTGTCGCGTACAACAATTACCGTGTGAAGCGAAGGTTTGGAGCATTCTCAAAATATCCAGGATAGATCTATATAGTGAGATATTTTTTCTAATTGAATCCTGATTTTCACTAGTCAGAGGTCAATTTTTATGACCTTGTAGGACCTTAGGTACATGAACGGTGTTATTATGATTAGTGGTAACCATGACAACCATTTTTCATAGTGTCCAAATTGACAGTTATTTATTAGGATCACCTATTGTACTTAGCTGGACCATGGCCAAAGGCATTTGTAAGTTCATCTGAATTTCTCCAGAATCTTGTGATCTCCATGACGAGCTTGCAAGCCTACAGAGCCTCTAATAAAATCAAATTACCTCCTAAATTTGCATGAGTATTAAACCTACTCTTATATTACGAGAAAAATCTTTTCAAAGTCAAAGCCAAATGTTGGAATGTTTCCAAAGTTAGATAAAAGAATCAAGTAAATCATATAAAACATACGTATTAAGTTTTATTTATTCGTTTGATTTACCATGGATTATGATAAAATATACCGCGTATTTATCTATACAAAAATAAATAAGTTACCGGTGGGTCATAAGGGCAATCAACCACCTTTATTAAACACTAAATATTTCGTAAAAATAGCGAAAACTACTTAAAAACAGATCCTACTAATATTATAAATGTGAAAGTGTGTATGTGAGTATGTATGTTTGTTACTCCTTCACGCAAAAACTCCTGGACCGATTGCGATGAAACTCGGTATCTAGATAGCTGGAGACCCGCCCAATTGCCGTATTCTTATGCAGCGCGTCTTGACTGCGTTTGCGTCATAACCATAGATTTCGTATTGCTAAGAGGCACTCGTCACGCAGTTACTCATGTGGTTTAGGTTTGCGTAACGTGTGCGTGACGAGTGCGTGACGAGTGCGTAACGTGTGCGTGACGAGTGCGTCTTAGCAATACGAAATCTATGGTTATGACGCAAACGCAGTCAAGACGCGCTGCATAAGAATACGGCAATTGGGCGGCTGGACTTACGCGGGTGAAACCGCGGGGCGCAGCTAGTAATTAGATAAATAATAAAGCTTTAAGGGGGGTCCATACGCCAACGACCTTGGTACACAGCCTACTAAATAGTTACTACTGGTGATGATGATGATGATGATATTTTGTCACGTCTGCCGTATGTCACAGCCACTTTTTATTTGTGTAATTAAATCGTTATATAAACCAGTTCCGTCAGTTCCTAAAAGTTTTTAGTTAAAATTATACATAAGTACTTACAAGGTAAAATATTGCTTTTAACTCAAGGTAGTGAAATCCTCCAAAAATTATCTATTTAAATAGATGTAAATCAGATGTAAAGTTTATCGGTACGACTTCCAGCAACTTTGTTTAATGAATATAATTTATGTTTCACAACTACAATTGTTAGCAGCACAGCAACTAGATAGCGACCGTGGTTATGCCATAGTTAGGAACAGTAGAGAATCTTTGAACTAACTCGGACCTCACCTAAAATATATCAGAAAAGAATTGTTTTTTTGTTATTTCATAAAATTAACCTACGGAATTAAACTGACTTTCATTCTGAAGGTCGTGGGTTCGAATCCCGGCCGGCCGTGCACCGATGGATTTTTCTTAAGATTTATGTGCGCTAATTGACATTGCTCTTACGGTGAAGGAAAACATCGTCCAACATCAGGCTCTAGAAGTATTTACAAGTTCTTTCCTCTGGACATGGTCGACTAAGCTCAGAGTTTTGTAGGTGCTGGGTAAGCCTATTCCATCTTCATGTAAAAAGAACCCAATTTAAAAAAGGTCTGAGTGCGGAAAACAGCCCGTATACAAGTACAAGTTGAGTGTAGAAGGTGATGAGTGAGTTATAAAGTTGTAAAAGGCTTGAAAATTATTTATTTCATTTGTCAACGGACTGAGTTTCACCTTCCTCAGTCTAAGATATAGAATGTGGTGACCGGGCGGAAAGCACGCTAGTGCCACCTTTCACAAACTAATTTTAACGGAAGTCGATGGCGAGACTGTGCATTGGCCAGACGCTAGCGGGACCCTGGCTCCTTTTTTTTTAAGGTGGAGAAATGCAGCCTTATGCACTGGGAGGGAGGTTTTATCGCGGGCTTTGAGCGCGGCGACCGAATAATGAAACTCCGTAACGAAAATAAAACCAAACACCCCCCACTCCGCCTACCATGTAGCTCGGCCGAACGTTCGCTTAACGTGTATGTATATGTATATGGTACGACTGTACGAAGCTCGCACGATGCAATTTTTTTTTGTTTATTTATTTATGAAGAAGGACATCATTATACAATTTCTTAAAGTACATTAGCTAAACAATGCCAGGAAACCTAACTGGGTTTGTCTTGATATCTAGGTACAATCGACGCTACACTATTTTATAAAAAATCTCAGTCTATGCTATTATTTCAGACTGTTAATTCACTATAATTCATCCTACAAAGTCTGTCGCTTCGTAGACTCTACAAAATAGCAGAACTGAATCTGTTGTACTGAAAATGTACGCCGTCTATTTTCATGAATCTGCAAGTTTGTTGTTCTACTGATTTTTAACCGAATATAAAAAAGGAGACATGACAAACCAAGGTCCGTTCCTGCTGATCAAACTTTCTGGTCAAACAAGTTTGTCCAAAAGAAATACATTTCCTCGTAGTCAAACTTCTCAACTACCTAAGTGGTTAACAAAACGCGATCAAAACGGAAACAAAAGACGATCGAAAAAAAAAAACCAAAGTCGATCGAATAATACAAACACAAGATAGAAAGAACAGTTAAAAGTCATAAAGATTTATTGGCAAATATACTGGTGAGCGGTTGAGGGCCAATTCTGTGCACCCAAACAACTTTTGTTCTACGATTTCTGGAAATTAGATAATGTTTCTGAAAAATTTTAGCTTAAGTAAATTCGAAAATCAGCTGATTTTTTTAAAACAAAGGTCATTCAGACTTAGAACAGTAGATAAAAGTTTATAAATAAGTATAATCTTTAATCTTAATGACATCCCGTGTAAGGAACAGCTATTTTCAGAGACACATAACCTCAAAATTAAAAAAAATTGAACTTCCAAAAGTTTAGTGAAATTTAGCACACAGATTTAACGTAGACATCCGCTAATGAAGAATTTTGATAATTTAAATTGTGGGTGAAAGCTAGTCTCAATTTTCCAATCTCTGTTTTTGAGGCTAATCTTCTTTTGATTCTATTTGTTTGTTTCTAAATCAAAGTTGGTCTTATGCGTAGTTGGTATTTTGCGTAAGTGGTATTTTGCGAGATAGGTGTTTTGAGTAAAGGTAGTGTTTTGCGTAGTTGGTTTTTATGCGTCTAAAGGTAATTAACGCTGTGTTAATAAAATTTTCTCTAGATTAGCTTTGATTTGACGACCCACTTGGCACAATGGTCACCATGCCGGACTGCCAAAAAATAGGTTGCGGGTTCGATTCCCGCCTCAGACAAGTATTTATGCTTAGATATTTGTCTGTGGTCTGGTGGTTTCTATGTATTATAAGTAAATATTTACAAAATAAAAGTATGTAAGTAGTATATCTGTTGTCTAGCGCCCATAACACAAGTCTTGTTACTTTTGGGGCTAGATGGCGATGTGTGTAATGTCCTGCAATATTTATTTATTTATTTAATTTCACAAAAATACGATTCTTTCTGCAAAGCTACGAAGGTAGGTACGTAGGATGGGGTTACAATATATTATTCCTATTGAATATGCAGTAGATACCAACACGTTAGAACAACGACTAAGGCGGGGAGCACACGGCGCGTGCCATACAAATATTGGGTGAGATAGCTAGCGCGCTGTTTGTTGAATTATTCATGCGATCGCTCGTCTGCGGCGAGCTTTACTAATGTCTGATAAGTTCCTTTGCAAGTAGGTGCTAGTGTTTCGTTGTTATATTTTACCCGACTTGAAGAAAGGGTAGAAAGGGTTATGTTTTTCTTGTCTATGTTTATTTGTTATTTTTTTTTAGCAAGTATATTGGCCTTTAGTACATCAAATTAATCTAAATCCTACTATAATATTATAAATGTGAAAGTTTGTGTGTGTGTATGTATGTTTGTTACTCCTTCACGCAAAAACTACTGAATCGATTGCCATAAACTCAGTATGTAGATAGCTGAAGACCTGAATTAACTTATAGGCTACTTTTTATCCCGTAATTCCCATGGGATCGGGACTTACGGGGGTGAAACCGCGGGGCGCAGCTAGTAGATATTTAAATTAAAAAAAAAACGAAAAAAAGACATGAGGAACGAACCAACGCAACTACGCCACGATCCGCACAATCTTTTCAGATGTTTTATACCGCGTGAGTAACTTTAATCCATGCTGTAGGCTTGTCCAGAACCTACCGCTCCGCTTAGTCCAGATGAAAAATTGCCACTACATCCGTAGCCAACTGAGGGTGCGTTTCCACAGACGCGGAGCAGGGTGGCGTGGAAAAGAGCGGACAGTGAATTGGCCAATCACGGTGCTCGAAATCTACATTTGGCATCAGTGAAAACAGTTATTAGGCCAATTCAGTGACTGCTCCTCTCCACTCCGCCCAGCTCCGCGTCAGTGAAAACACACCCTAAACCGTGGGTTTCACCGCGATGTTCAACGCTCGCAGATTTGTTCCAAAGTTCAATTTAAAACAAATAATTTGAAATTAAGCTTTTGAGTATACCTATTTCATTAATTTCCATCTAACATTTTAGTAGGAGTATTAAACAAACTAAAGTAATTTCGATTCTATGATTATAACAATTGGAATTCAAACAGAACTATCTAATTGTTTGAAGCAAACTTTACTTTTAGGAAACATCTGACGTTTTCAATTTTAGGGTTAGCATAGAAAACTGACTTATTTAAAAAAAACTACCAACTAAAAACCTCTTTTCACCCATTTAGACGCCTTTCCAAAAATCTGCGTCTATCTTTCCTGACGTGTACAACTTGGGGGTCTTCAAGTCGCGAGTGAATAGGTATCTTCTAGGAAGGCGTGTTACATCTTAGGCCGCATCGTCACCTACCATCAGGCAGGTGTGATAGTGGTCAAACGCTGACCTATCATATGTAAAAAAAAAACGTTTCTTAGTGCGCGCCTACGTCCTAAACAGGAACCCCCATGCGAAGTTTCAGATCCATAGCACTTGTAGTTTCAAAGATTTTTTGACGAATCTTTTTCTTTTACATATTAAAGAAGTTTAACTTATTGTCTTTAGAGGTCCGCCGCAAATATCATGATATAACACTTTTTAAAATTATACACTCACATCTTCATTCCCCGTACCTCCTAAGTCATATCAATTTTAATATCAAGTCCATGATTAGACAGCCACATCTTAGAATTTTTGTACTTCAAATATATATAAATAACACTTCTTTTTATAATCCCATTGTCCGCATGTGTCGCCAATACAACGATCTCATGGTTAATCATAATGACAAATTGATGTTTTTAACAATAAACTTAATAAGTTTAAAAAATGCTTATTGCATACTTATATTGTCTTTTTAGGTATACTGTTCACTGCATACTAAAAAATAAATGAATAGACTCTAAATTAGGTATATTACGTATGTTAACTGCTTAACAAGAAATAACCATGCTGAGTACACATATTTTAGGATATAGTCTAGTTCTTATTTGTTATATTTATCTTATGTCCTTGATATGACTGTATTCTGTTTTGTGTTCAATTAAATAAATAAATAAATATTTAAAGATCAACGAAATAAATTCCCGAGTCTCGGAATCAAGAAGAGATAGATAGATATATAGATAAATAACTTTATTTGTACAACACAAGAGTAAACAGAACACGATATACACAAAGAGATGAGAAATGTGTGGGCAGACCATGTGCCAGATGGTCCAACAACATAAGAGCTCATGCTCGGGCAACGTGGTTCAAGAAAACCGGTGCTAGGAAGGTGTGGAAAGACATTGGAGAGGCATATGCCCTGCGGTGGGCTGATACATGCTGCTGAAGAAAAACATTTTTTGCCAAACCAAAACCTGTTTTAATAATACCTTGCTGTAATTTACTCAACTGATTAGGGTGGCCCAGTTTGAGAGTTGGCGAGTCTCCGCCTGCCACTTTTACATGTTTGTTGAACATTGTTACGGCAGGTGCCATAGTACCCATAGTTCCCCAGTATCCAGTCCACTATCATCCCATCACAATTAAATAGCCCAAGTAGTAGTTTTCTCCTGTAGTTTATCAATAGTTCTATTCAAACCGGAGGTTGTCCTTGGCTGCATTTTATAGTGCAGACAGGGATAATCGCCGGTTTGATGTCCACATCATACTTTGCCATTAAACTTGTTATTGTAAAGGGCCTCTACGTGTTGGCTTCGGCCCCACGCATGCCTTTCAAAGGTCCGGGACTCCATAGTCCCGTGATATAGGACATATAACAAACAAATAATAATAATAAATCATTAAGCATTTTTATTTTTTTTAATCATTTTAATCATTAAAAAATGTTTAGCATGACTAGATTTACTAACGTAACTAATATTTTATTTCTGAATAGTGACACACCTAAACTCACTCGAGATTCAAATACAAATAAATAAAATATGTATATATCATGTAGAGGAAACCGACGTGACAGTATTTGTTTAGATAAAATAAATTATCCGCGAATATGTTGCGCGAAAAATACATAAATCTAAAAGGGTTACTTAAGCGTATGCGTACAGTGAAGGATTGCCCTAAATTTTTCCCCTCATAATGGTGAAAAAATTGGAAGCTTTTCTTCAAAGACTTAGATAAATAGTATACCTATCCTTGATTGATAAAACGTTTATTTGGTCTCCAAACATACACATTTTACTACAAAGTATCAGAACTTTTTAAATTAGTTAGAAATTGTAAATATTTTCCAGCTTATAATCGCGTATATTTTTTTTATTTCTTTTACCTCGACGTTTCGACTATGTAACAATAGTCATGGTCGCGAGGAGACCGGAGCACTGGCGAGGATTGTCATCTCATGTTGATAGTTGAGAGTTGTAATCGAGGTTAGGTCGAGTACCGAAACTTGATTTTTATGAACAGATTTTTTTTTATGATATTTTTATTTATGAAATCAAAAATCTGAAACTTATTCTATTCGTGTGCATTTAAAAAGTTTATCAATACTAATTGACCGAACGAGCGAAGCGAGAGAGGTCTAGTGGCGAGACGGTCGGTCGGTTGTACCTATGTATCTATATATCTATGTATGTTTGTTCGACGATAACTTGAGTACCGTTGCTCTGATCTTAATGATTTTTAGTATACGAGTAGTTGAGGTCCATAGAATTTTTAAGTTCGAACATGAGAGGGATCGGTTAGGGGGCTTCGATGATAGGGGGTGCAATAGGGTATCTACCTATATGACAGGCGAACTATAGGGCAAATATACCCGAGTGGGGTATCAAATGAAAGGGCGTAACTTCGGTGACAATAATATGGTACCATGGAAATGATCTGATGATGGAGGTCGAAGGAATCCACAGGAATTTATTATCTCAGCGGTCATTTTTATATCAAACTCATTTGTATCAAGAAGGATAAAAACGCTTAGACCTTCATGATTCAAAAATGAAAATGTCAAAAATCAAAATGACATGTTTTCTTTCTGTCATTGTCGTAAAAAATATGATTTCCAGATAATTCCAAAACCATTACATTTAACTTAGCTTTGAGATTATGTTTAAAATTGATTATAGGTACCTATCTATATAATAATATGGTCATCCTAAATAAAATTCAAATAATTCGTATAAGTTTAGAGTGCAAAGTCATGCACTCTTGTGTTCGTTCCCGATGGTCTTCAAAGGAGCTGCCTGAACTAGCTATTGATCAAGCTAAACGGAAGCCGAAGCGAAAATTGGACAATCCTTCTATGGTTGACGTCGTCTGGGCCACTCAGGATGTACCTACTCACCTAGCTTGGGTGAAGACTGTAGATTAAAAGCGTCTACTTATTCTACTTTGCCATATTATTATATCGTCAGACCTCTCTTTGCTTCATATTTATAATTAATCAAGGGTTGGTTTGGTTAACAATTGTGGTATAGTTTGCTTGCTGATCTAGAGATTCTTATTAAAAAACTTGTGACTAATCTTTTTATTAATTTTATTTAATAATAGGTTAGGGACTTAATATAGGACATAAGTATAATAATAGGGCCACCAATAAGGAGCCTCTCTCCTCTTCACCTCTTTCATTAGAATATGACTAGCTGACCCGTGCCCACTTCGTTGGGCATAATGTTAATACATTAAATTATCTATACTAATATTAAAAATAATACTTTTTGTAACTTAAATATAAAAGTTAGACATATGCTGTCGTTGACTTTAATGTAGGCATTTTCAAGCTCCACATCTTTTCTCTAGAACTCAAAAATATATCTTTCATAGTTAAGGCAGCGTTCGTAAGAAACGCTTTCATTCGACCGTTTTTTCTCCGATTCACTTTGCAAAACGGACTACCACGTAAAAGCCTTTTTATTTTTTTGTTTTTTATATAACCTATGACACTCAGCAATAATGTGGCTTTCTATTGGTGAAAGAATTTTTAAAATCGGTTCAGTAGATCCCGAGATTACCCCTTACAATTTAACAAATATACAAACACACAAACTTTACTTCTTTATAATATTAGTATAGATGAGTACATACTACATAGGTACTAAAAATTTGAGTGTTAAGTCTGATGATAAAGACTCGATGAGAAAGGTGACAATAAGAACTTAACGATCTTGAGAACGAGATAGTCATATCATGTTTGTACTCGTTCAAAGCACCTTGATAAGTAGGTATTCTATAGCTTTTGAAGAATCAGCTGACATCTGGGATCTGGTGATAGAGATGGAAGAAGGCACTCAACTTCAAAGAAATATGAACTCATCTTCTAGACAAGATAAGTCTATCGTTAAAGTTCGTTAAAGTTGTCTTAATAAGTAGGCACTCTAGCTGTTAAACAAGCAACTCATATCTGGGGTTTGGTAATATAGCCGGAAGAAAGCTATATGAACTAATCTCTAGATAAGTTAGGGCTATCGTGTTCACTTGATGAGGAAGTACTCTAGGTACAGACGATATGGTGATATAGAAGGAATAAGGCTATAGGAGTTTTTTAATCATACACGTTCACACACATTCATTGTAGGTACGTATTCTCTCGAGTATCAATAAAACGCGAAATAAAAAAATACGTGATTGAGACCAAGAAAATTAGGCTATGGAACTCATTTTCTAGACAAGATATAGGTATCTTGTCTAGAAAATGCCTAACGCGTTTGGATTCGTTAAAAGTATAATAGAGTCAGCGATGTCCAGGGTCCACCTATCATTTAAACAAGATAGACCGAAGAATATGAAGTATTTCGCCGTTATATCATACTTTACGCTGAAAAGTAAAAATCGGTAAAAAAAACTCGTGAGGTCTCAGTTCGGGGCGAACTACTAGTATTATAATAAAGAGAAAATATTTTATTTGTTTGTAACGATTACGCTACGAAACTACTGGACCGATTTTGTTGAAACTTGGTATGAGGATTTTGTTGAACTTGGTATGGGGATTCATTGGCTACTTTTTATGCAACGGGATCAGTTGCTTTACTCTTGAATTTAATGTCAATACAAGCTCAAGCTCAATTCAATTTTAATACAAGGCCAATGTTGCTGTCATTTGGTACTCTTGAAATTAATTTTGCCGGGATTGTGTTACCCTTGAGATTGTGACGGGATTGTAAATAAGACATGAAGTTAGTAACATACGTCAAAGTCACAGACGAACAAAGGCCGAAACCGAACGAACGAAACTCAGACCATCTAACTAACCTCTATGGAATGAAAGAATAAAACTTACGAAATAATAAGCAAAATACAATATTATATTAGAATTATTTATTTTAATTGCTATTTTACAATAAAAACTACCATATACTTAACATTTAAATGTATTTACACAAGAATTTAATAAAAAATGAATGATGGCACTATTGCAAATTGTACGGGGACCATCCAACAAGAAAAAAAATATTTCGTCAAAGAGACAAGCCACGTCAAAGTCCTGTCGTAAAAATTATATTGTTTGTTTTGAAATTATTTTGTGATTATTTTATTAAAATCCCTGCGAAATTGAGGTAAGAAAATCTATTTTTACAATGTAAAATTAAATTGTGTGCATGTTAGTTAATAAATCAAGTGTTATCAAGGTCAATTTATACGAAATGCCTGCTTTTCATTGTAGAAAAATGGCAAGCCCACGACCTCCCGTATACATTCCTTGAATGTAAATATTTCCTATTAAAAACGTTTCTTCGTTTTTAGATGGACGTATTACAGCCACATGCATCCCGTGAATGAAGCCTACGCAGGGATGCCAAATCTTTTAGAAAATCTGAAAATGTAAAAAATGTACTCAGCTACAGAAGTTATCAAGCAAATAATGTGTAATGCTGAGCCCGATGGCAGGTTCATAGTAAATAAAATGATTCAAAAGAATTTTACAAACCGTCTTTTATTACGTATTACTTTCTTCTTCAGTTTGTGGAAATTTTACTACAAGTAATGTGTTGAGATGGGGTAGGTGGACTGAATAGGGAACTATGGAGACTGTAGTCCTTCTGTACTCATGTGCTGTGGACTATAGGGACTGTTACGGTGGCCTACCACCGTAACAATGTTCAAAACACGTAAAAAATATTAATTATGTAACCTTGTATTTTGAGCTAATATCATTTGACTTGTTGTAACTGGCATCAAGGGCTCCAAATTCTTGGTACAATTCACGAAACATTACCTTGGTGATGCCATAGTTCACCATTCGTCTTCGTTCATAGTAGGTAAGGCTTTATCGGTGTAGAGGGCAATCAGACGAAAATTACGTCTTTCTCGTAAATCCATCCTTTTGGCTTCACGGAGGATAACATTGTGCAATATTAAACGAGCCATTATATGTACCTACAGTTTTACTTGAAAATTAAAACTCGCAATTTCAACAAAGTTACCTACACTTTAGTTATTGGGACTATCCGCAATACAAACACAATCAATATATGCAATATTCAGCTGTCAAACAAGCGTCAAAGAGTACCGTTTCTCAATCCCGTAATCCAATCCCAATGGCATTTAGTTCCACTAATTACCACGCAATTCAATTCCAATGTGGCGCTAGTCTTGTTTTCAAGAGTGCCATTTGACATATTTTCGCTTGAGATTGGGATTGGACATTGGGCTTGTAAGTCAAGAGTAAGGCAGCAGGAGTTACGCGGGTGAAATCAAAATAAATTCTTAATACAGTACAGTTTGATTACGTAAACAACTCCTAAGGCTTAACAATTAGGCCTTAGGACTCAGTGTATAATTTCAATCTACCAAGCAAACATTAATACTCTATCATCAAGAGAAAATAAACCAACAAATACGATAGATGAAGACTTTCTAAGTACAAACATTACATAGGTAATTAGGTAGGTAGTAAGCAATAATAATAAACAGATGTTGGAAATACTTAGAGGTTGCATTTAACTAACAGGAAAACATCGTGATGAAACCCATGCCGCTTTATGTATTTATAGACAAGTCATTTTCGGATGGTAATAAGTTCTGGGCAAGTTTATCTCTATCAAGTCCCAGGCACAAAAACGCACTGAATAGCATACCTATATATTAATCAGTCAGTTGATGATGCGTCTGTCTTTCCTGATGTGTATAACTCGGGGGTCTTCAAGTCGCGAGTGAATAAGTATCTTAACACAAGTCCCACAACCAACACAACACAAGTCTAGTTACTTAGCTTGGGGCTAGATTGCGATGTGTGGAATGTCCTGCAATATTTATTTATTTTATTTATCTTCTAGGAAAGCGTCTATTTGATGTTGAGGTGATGATGCGGTTCTATTTTAGACCGCATCATCACCTACCATCATGAGAATATGGTACTGGTCAAACGCTGACCTATAATTTCTAAAAAATAAATACCGGCCAAGTTCGAATCGAACTCGCGTACTCGGGTTCCGTGGCATATTCTACGGAATCCCTCTAGTTATATTCTATTTGTTATCACAGCGGTAACAGAAATACATCATTTGTGAAATTTTCAACTGTCTAGCTATCACGGTTTATGAGATACAGCCTGGAGACTCTGGTGAGCCTTGTGCCAGACAGACAGCCGGACAGTAGAGTCTTAGTGAAAGGGTCCCGTTTTACCCTTTGCGTACGGAACCCTATAAATGGCTGGTGCTGTATAAATAACATAGATTGTACACAAAATCACGGTACAAGTTGCAAAATCAACTCGTATATTAGTAGAGAAGTAGACCATAAGTTCCTCCTTTGCTCTATGATATCTAACAATAATGGCTCCTCCAGTTATTAAATTTCTAACTGCTGTAACACAATGGAGTAACAAGCGACAGCGACATCGTTCAAATCATCCTGAACCTAACACTTTTAAAATAGGATTTGAATAGGTTTTGTTGATTAAATCTATAAATTAGGACATAGAATCGACAATACATACCTTTTGACGGAATCCTAAAACTGATGGAGATTTTAGTTTTACATAATTATAATAGAATCTTAAAGATCAATGCATTTTTAGTGATGAATTATAGACCGCTGACATTTCAAATTTAAAAAAAAAACAGAATGGTTTTAAAAATATTCGACCAGCCTACTTTACTCATGGACTTAATATTATTTATATCTATTAAGTCCATGACTTTACTATAGCCCCCGACTTGACAAATTATGACGACTTTGACTATTTTCAAATAAGTTGAGTCCAATTCCTGAAAATTCGGCATTAATTAGATGCAAAATATAGTTTAATACTGGCTATGCACGTTGCATAAGCCATAAGTAGCCATAAATAAATTTATCCTTATATTTTTATCGTGTTGACTCAGGACCTTGATTTTATACACCTAATAGGGACTATGGACATCAGTATCTGGTCAGAATTTTATCTTGCAATTTCCACTCGCTCTTGATAATCGGTGGTGAAACACGGGCAGACAGACGGACAAGAAATTGATCTTATAAGGGTTCCTATTATGCTATTGCATAGCTTTTATCGCAGGCTTTGAGCGCGGCGACCGAATCAAGAAATTCCGTAACGAAAATAAAATCCGACTTGACAAACCCCCCATTCCGCCTACCATTTAGCTCGGCCGAGCGTTCGCTTAACGTGTATGTATATGGTACGACTGTACGTAAGTTGATAAAAACTATGCAATGGCTATACCGCGGCTTAGCACGGCAGTCCCCGAGTGCCACACGTTTTTTTACCTTATGGGGTACGGAACCCTAAAAAAATACAATGTCTCCGACTAGTTTGTCGCAATAGCTCTATTGTAAACTCCTTTTATGGAATTTTGTTGTTGATATTACGAAGTTATTTCTCTATTGCTCCATATTGAGTGCTGTACTTCACAGAATATTTCAAGTCATGAGTGGGTTTCAAACAACTGTTGTTATGAGGTTTCTACTTTATTTGTTATGATAGTTTTTCTAATATATCAATACAATATATTTTATTTACTTAAGCATTAAAATGATACCACAACCAGGCATTTTCTGCTCTGCATCAGAAATATTACTTACGTTTTTGAGATTTCTTTTTTGTTTGTAAGAGAAAGACTAAAAGCTTTTAGCCTATACCGCCTCTACACACCGAGAAGTTAACGCAACGAAAAGAAAAAACTGTGACTTTAAAAGGTTTCTAATAAACATTTACGACTTTCAAAATATTTACTGGAAAATTGTCAAAAAAGCCAAGTAAGCAATTCATATTTGGTATTGATTTTCTATATTGATTTTCTATAAGTAAATATAATAATAATTACAAAGAACTACAAACTTTTTTACGCATCTAAGGGTTGAGTTTTAATAAACCGTTTCTTAGTGCGTACCTACCTAAGTACTTACTAAAAGGAACTCCCCTGTGAAACGTGAAGATGCTAGCTGCACTTAATACATTTAATCTACACTAATAATATAAACAGGCTCCGGGAATTTATTTTAAATTCGCCTTCAGGGCTTTTTTCTAAACTATAATAGAAAGCTACAACTACTGATGCAAGGAAAAATCCAAGGGAAGCGACCACCCGGAACGAGGCGAACTTAAAATAGCTTTAATGGTAGCCGATCTCCGGCAGGAGATGGCACCTTAATAAGAGAAGATAACAGAAAGCTAAAATGCTGAAAATAATCGCGTCCTAAAACATAATAATATTTCGAATGATACAGAAGTGACTTTACAATTTTTTATTACCCTATTAATTTAATGAGTGACAGATTGTAATAACTTCGTCACTGAATCCCAGCCCTTCAGACAAGAATGTGGAAAGGTCTACCCCGACCTGCCGTTAAAACATGATATTAAATTTAATTTCCTGAACTTTACACCCTACACCTAATGAATATAAGTTAATTTTATGAGGGTGTGAGAAATCTCGTCGTATTTTGTGGCAATATTATGATCTTTATGTCCATAAATGTTCCTATTATTATTCGTCTATGTGGCTCATCCAGCATTACCAATTTAGATACCTTGCTGCATATCTATTGTCATTACTTCTTAGGTAAGCTCCTACGTAGAGCAGTATTGGCAGAGTGATAATAGATCTATATTTTTCTTCCGAAGGTCGTGGTTTCGAATCTCGGCCGGCCATGTACAGTCACATTACCAATTATCTGAACCCCACACGTGACCTAGAGCTCACTCGCAAATATGTAAGGTTGTAAAGTAATGTTACCTGACTGTTTTTTTTAACAATATACTATACAATACAACATACAATATAAAAAAATGACAAAATAGGTAAATACCTTATTTTTTACAGATATGCGAATGAGCTCTGGGTCACGTGGGGTTCAGCTAATTGGTAATGTGACTGTACCAATGGATTTTTTACGAAAAATATAATTATGTGCGCTAATCAACATTGCTCTTACAGTTAAGGAAAATATCGTGATAAAACCGGCGGAACTTTTTTTGGGAACAAAATATAAGTAGTTTATGTTATACAAAATCTAGAGTACCTACTTTGAGTATAAATCTATGCCTTTATTTGAGAACTTTTAGTCCACCAAAATTCTGTAATAAAAACCTAACACCGAGATCAACGTCGACACGTGTCGAAAACCGCTCCAAAAGGCTCTCATTTACACATTTTTAGACCTCAAAAATTATTCAAAAAAGTAGAAAAATTCCGTACCTAATGACAGTTTGAACAATTTCATTCTAAGCCTTGTTCAGTAAGTAACGAGCTATTCACCATTACCATAATTTGATAATAAAAATGTATTTTCTAAGGATTATCTTTCTATTTTCAACAATGTTAGCTTTAGGCGATTTGGTACTTGTAATATCAAATTGAAGGTAAGACTTGATTATTTGTATTGTCTTAATCTCGTTCATATTTTGACAAGGCGTTTTATTTCAATAGCACAAAAAGAATACAATGGTTTATTTAAAACGTAACACAAGACTGAAACATAATCAATTGCAAACTGAGAAAAATCGCTTATAATTAGTAAAAATATTTTTTTTATCACAGTTGCTCATAAAGTGGATCTTATTAAACCACTTTTAGGCTCATAATGCAACGTATTATACACGCGTGCGATATAAAAATATCCAACTAGTGCTAAAATAAATGCTATCCCGATAAGTTAAATACGTATCCTACTGCTAATTACATGTTAGGTAGATGAAACATTCTTAATTTATATGGGTTATACATTCTGTTAGTCTATGGGGTTATACTGTTTTGTTTTGATGTATAGAAAAAAGGTACCAAAAAAGAGTTTTTAACCTAGTAAAAACAGTTGTATCTAAAGGTTTACGTGATAACGTCAGTCAATTAAAAATTAAGTATTGTTTTTATTTTGTTTTTTCTTTACATAAATATATTTTTTTCCTTACCATTATATTCTGTTTTTAACCTCCGACGCAAAAACAAATGGAAAGCACCTAAAAATATTGTATGTCAGACGAGGCTGTATAGGTTAAAAGTATTTTGCCTGGCCTTTCGAGAGTATAATAAAATAACAAAAAAATATTGCCATAAAAAATTGTAAACATAGACTCATCACAAATATGTTGTTATTTATTATATTTTCTTTTCTTTTCAAGTCTTTTCTTTTATTCGCAACTGTGATAAAAAACGTCGTACGATGCAATGTACTATTAAATTTGTGTAATGCTTTATTACAAAAGTGTGACTCATATTTCTACAAGTGTTTGAAGCGTTTTATAGATTTAATTAGATTTGTAACAGATAGCGTTACTAAAATGTTACTTTACCTACTTCCTACTAATATTATGAATTTGACTCTTTCCTACTAATATTATACCATATACATTTATATTTGTGTTTGTTACTCCTTCACTCAAAAACTACTGGACCGATTCAAATAAAACTTGGTGTGTTTATAACCGGAGACCTGGCGTAGCACATAGGCTACTTCTCTTCCCGATATTCCCATGGAATCAAGACTGGGCGCAAAAGATAAAATAAAGTTATTTAATTCTGCGACAAATAAAAGACTACTTAAATTACTGTGCACTTTTGTAGCATACGACTATGTTTCAATTTGTTGTGGGTATAATATAATTATCGCATAATATGGTATGTCCTTCCTTGCCCCAGATAACTTGTAAGTAACCAACTTATTCAATAAGTACGTTGAAAATAACATCGATCAATTTAATGCCACCAAAGAATGATGGATGACAGACGCGACAAGGCGAAATCTTTCGGAAAATTGCCCGAATAGCCTATTATAGGCGAAATTACGTTTCACGACGATAAAGTTACACCTTACTTTTTTTTATTTCGTTTTCTAGGACACTAGCGACCCACCCCGGCTTCTCACGAGTTTTAAACCGATTTCGATCAAACATAGCTTAGAACACTCCCGACTAATTCACCTTTCACACAAAAAAAACTAAATCAAAATCAGTTCATCCGTTTGGGAGCTACGATGCCAGAGACAGACACACACACACACACACACACACAGACACGTCAAACTTATAACACCCCGTCGTTTTTGCGTCGGGGTTTAACAACAAACATAAAGTGAACAAAAATTTGGTACCTTTTACATTTGTGCAAATGGGTGAGATAAATAATTATTATACTGCCATTCGAAAAAAAGTTCGAATTTCCAAAAGTCGTAGAACAAAAGTTGTTCGCCTAGACGTCTAAAACAATTTCCTTTTGTATTAAAACCCCTTCGCTGAAACACATTGTATAGGGGAAAGATTTTAATTTTTTTTGTTTGTTTGTGACGAATACGAATATGCTCTGAACTTCTGATCAGCTTAAACTTGGTATGAGAATACCAACCTTTTTTTATTTTTTAACCCGATATTCCTACGGTATCGTTAGTTACCCTTCGGTCGCATACGAAACCGAAGGTTCGTAACCATAGTTACCAAGGAAGGAAAGGAAAAAAACCTCTTCGTATGAAACCAGTTTTACGCGGGTGAAACAGCGAAGTGCTGCTGCTAGGAAAAAAAAGATAACAACAAATATAAACAAAACAATAAGATAAGACAAGTACTTATTTAATTAAACGTATTGTCTCGAAATGTTGGTGAGCTATCTGCCGATAAAAAGTTACTCTGTCAGCTCTACGTTTATGCAAATTGATCTGGAAAATTATTTTTAAACAATGTTATTATTTATGGTCTAAGACGTTTATTTTCTGAGAAAAAAAAATATAATTTACTCACATTGAGAATTAATGTTAATAAATATTGTAAAAAAAGATCGAACGAATAATGAAATACAAAGATTTAGAAATGTATGTGCAACTAGATATGGCTTTAGTTTTATAGCTGCACTTATGCTGCACTTATTTATTTGAGACGTAGTTTTCAATTAATAATAAAAATAATATTAAATTTTGATTCTTATATTTTTTAAGGTAATTTTATTTTAGTTCTCCAGTCTTCTTCGCTTCAAGTATAATCTTCTGTCCCTCTCGTCGCAGCAGTTTTCCACTGTGCGTGTGAGGGAGAGAAGAGACGAACACAATACCGCCATGTAGACGCTTGTGATCACTCAGGGCAGCTGGAAATAAATGACGTTATAATGGTGCAAATATTGTAGCGCTAGCTGCCGTATAGCAGACAATTACCATCAACAGCCTGGTGTATCTGATCCCTGGTGACGTTACAGCCTGGGTGAATGCACACAGCAGCCGCGGGGCCGTCGTCTGTTCCGCACACCAGGCTCTCCTCTACGCCTGGAACTGTCTCGATCACGCTTTCTACTTCTTCAGGCGACACCTGACAAAAATTAAGCAAGTTTTTAGAGGTTTTTAGCTCCATTCAGCTCTCTCGAATGATCCTTTAATATTTTTGTGGTCTTACATGACAGCTTCTGAACTTGAAGCTGAACTTCCTTCGCTCTACGTAAGACAAACGCTCGTGGTCGTCAATGTAAAAGAGGTCTCCTGTGCGGTACCAGCCGTCAATGAAGGTTTCATCATACGCTGAGTCATCCTTGTAATAGCCCTGGAGTATAAAATGTAAAGATTTATGACCAGCGATGGTTTTGTTTAAGAAGAGAATTCATAAGTTAAAATAAAGTTCTTACTTTGATTAAAGTAGCACCTTTTATATATAATTCACCATTACCGCATTTAAGCACTGGATTTCCGTCATCATCTAGTAACTAAAAGAAAGTAAAACAGGATTTATAATATGAAGGTAGTTAGTAAGTAAAACTCATAGTAACATTACCTTGAAAAGAAAGAAGTTAGCAACTCTTCCATTGTACTCTAACGGTGCTTCTGGATCAGGAATGGCTATGAAACTTTGACCTTCAGTGGCTCCATAACCGTCGCTCAGCTGTGCTGTTTTTGGAAGTTTTCTCTAAACAAATATCATTTTAGAAAAAAAATGATAACTGACATTTTTAAAAATATAATTGCAACCAGGTTACTCACCAATAAAGCTTCTTTAAGATCCATTGACGATTGTGATCCTAGCAGAATCAGAGTTTCTAACGACGAGAAATGATCATTGGTTATTTCCGGCAAAAGCGATTTGGCAAATCCTGGGTTGAAGAAAGTCCAAGTAGGCTAGAAAATACATACAGTTGGAACCTTTAATTTTCTTATATTTTAAGAGACTGAAATTAAAACTTAAATTACGAAAACCGGCCAAGTGTGAGTCGGACTCTCGCACGAAGGGTTCCATTCCATTGTAGTAGCAGCAACAAAAATACATCATCTGTGAAAATGTCTAGCCATCACGGTTTATTAGATACAGCCTGGTGACAGACAGACGGACATGTCCGGACATACGGACAGTGGAGTCTAATAGTGTCCCATTTTTACCCTTTGGGTACGAAACCCTAAATGCAAGACGTGTTTCAAAAAACCTGAAACATTACCAATCTGACTGAAAAAGAGGAGTAATAAAAAAGATAATAAGAATAAGAAAGACAATATTTCTGAACTTACCCTAAACTTTACCAACATATCTCTCACGTGTTCAAGAGTAACCTTTTCAGGTGAAATGAGCACTGGAACTTCATAGATCAGCGAGCTGTTCACCGCAATCGTAAAGGTTATCCATTGAATAGTTGTGAGAATCATAACTAGGCCAGTCGGCTTTGGGAACGTATTGTGGTAGGCCCTGGTGAAGTAATGATTCCTTTACTTAACTCTAGCAAAGACAATTGAATTTAATGGTAAGATTTACACAAAATTTAAGAATATAATTGGTATACTTGTAATGTACAAAGTGATAAAATGGGACTATTTCAAAAGTTTCCTAATGGGCAAACCTGTTTGAGAAACTGTCCCATTTTCAAGTAGAATATACTATAACCACAACTTTACCATGGAAAAGCAGCGTTTGTCACTAGTCCGACATTTGTCAATAGAGCAGCTTTGGGAAAGCCAGTAGAACCGCTGGTCGGCAGCATAAGTATTGACGATTCTGGATCACTGTTTGGTATGCTAGAACAAGATGATAACAGGATTTATTTCAGTGTGTAAAGTTATTATCATTTATGTTGATTTAAAACTGTCTTACACAAAGTTTTCAACATTATCGTTCTCTCCGTCTGCAAATTTCTTTAGATGTTCTTCCGCATCAGAAAGCAAGACCTTAGTTTTTAAGTTAGGTATTGTCTGAATTGATGTGATAATATCATCATAGTGCTCCTGATCACAGAATACATGGGACGGCTCGATGAGTTTCAAGAAGTGGGCGATTTCAACTAATAACAAAAGGTATGATTTCAGAAGTGGGATTCATAAATTTTTGTATGCGTAATTATAAGTAGGATGGCTTTTACTTACAAACAGTACAATTAGGGTCCATGTTAAATGGTAAAGTTCCAGCAAACATCGCAGCGTAGTATATCGCAACCATGTGCTGATGGTTCCTCATGAGGAGTATCAATGTCTTTCCTCTCGCACCTTTGGCGATTAGTGCACGAGTGAGAGAGACAGCTTGCTTTAAGATTTGGCGTTTTGTAATCACTTCACCTGTTGAGCCGTTTATCTAGAATAAGGTTTTACAGAAATGCATTAAATCTGTTAGTAACAGTGACTTGCATTGTAGAATGGATATCAAAAATCTAATCAGTAAAATATTTCGAACTATCATCTTTAATAATATAAAAATGAATCGCTGAATGTGTTGCTAAGCGCAAATATCGAGAACAGCTGAACCGATTTTGCTAATTTTTTTTTTTGAATATTTCTTAAAGTACGAGGATGGTTCTTACGGAGAGATTTTTTATTATTATGCATGTATTATAGATATAAACCTTCCTCTTGAATCACTCTATCTACGAAAAAAAACCGCATCAAAATCCGTTGCGTAGTTTTAAAGATCTAAGCATACCTATGGACAGACAGCGGAAAGTGACTTTGTTTTTAACTATGCAATGTAATGATATACAAAGAGAAAAACATAACCTTTTCTTTTCAGTCGGGTAATAAGAAGGAACTAACCATAAACACATCATTAGGATTCTTCTTCAAACAGTGGTAGAGTAGTTGCGGATAGCTGACTCTGTCCCTCTTGCTGGAGTCATGTATGTTCATCTCTTTCAGCACCTCATCCAGTATACCATCGAGATAAATTTGTGAAGGGTACGGGTTTCCGCGAACTACAGCGTAAGACATTTTGAAAAAAAAAAACTTTTAAATTAATTAAAAACAGCACTTTTGTTCGACGTTCGATCATCAGATAACACTAAGAAGTTGTGTAAATAAATATTCGTGGAAAATCACATACATAATATTTATCAGTCATACATTTTTATCTAAATATACCTATTTTATTTATCTACACTTACAAAAAATAAGAAAGAAAAATCTGTACTTAATTTAAATATAAAAAAAGAAGTACCTAGAACTCGTATTTATAGATTTTTTACAGTGTTCTATCTATTACTAGACCCGGTATAATAATTACTACGAGGAGACTTACAGCTAAGCGACGCTCGCTGATCGTTTACGGTCGTGCGGGTTAAGCGACGCCTGGCGCGGTCATGACTTCGATGGGTGGCCAATTAGTAGTGTGGCAAAAATGTGTTTTCGTGAGCCCCTCCGTGCTTCGGAAGGCACGTTCTTACCTCTAGTAGCAGTCGTTAGATAAAGTTAGAGGCCTTAAGGCGATCTGAAAATTCTAACAATAGGTAAACCACACCACTATATACGAGAAGAAGAAGAAGATAATTACTATGACTACAAATCGTATGACTTTAAAAAGTTTGTCTTTCTGTCTGTTTGTATGTTAAGAAATATGAATGCTTATACGGGGTGTCTGGGAATTTACCATGATTTGGTTTCGCATATTGCTTTGCCTGTTATTCAGATTAAATAATCTAAACATAATACTTTTTAATATGTTTACCTAGGTAGGTACCTACCAACTACACAGTGGTGTTTTAATATTTAAATTTATGTATAATTTAATTAAATTAATAATTTATGTGGTTGAACCCAAGATTTTAAAAGATAATTTCTAATCCTACAACATTTTATAAATAACGTTAGGTACGGTGCTAAAGTTTATAAAGAGGCTGCATATTATACAGGGTGAATTTTATAACATCACACGGAGTGAATGTATCTACTCTAAATAGTGAAGATAATTATTATTCAAACCAAACAAAACTGCATTTTAAGATATTTTAAAATCTTTTGCCACACCGGCTATAAAGAACTAGAAAAATAACAGTCTATTCTTATAATAATGGACATACAGGATTATTTTTCTATGTGGGCCTTCAGGGCTATAATCCTAAACTTTAAGAGATTCAGCAAAAATGCTGAAAGGATTTTGACAAAAACTAAAACTGCATCGTTAAATTTTTGAAAAAGTCATTATCCTTGCCCACTTGTTGATTTTCCAATAAAAATATCATTCTATATTTTTATACCAATTGATAGTGTTGCCGTTAGAGATTAATTCATGGAAACAAACATAGTATGGCAAATCGAAAGAAATAGCTTATTTTTGTAGTTTTCTACAATTTTCATAGAGGAAAAAGTTTTCTGAATTCTCTACATCACTCACAAATTGTAAAAAAAACAGTTTATGTTTTTTGTGAAGCAATTTGTTACGTCATTAGCTATACCTCCTCACTACAATTTTTCAGAGACAGTAGTAAGAAAATTACAGTAGACTACAAAAATAAGGTATTACCTTTGATTTGCCATTCTATGTTTGTTTCCAAGAATTGATCTCTACTAGCAAGACCATTCAGACCATCCATTGGTATAAAAATATAGGATGATTATTTTTTTGCAAAATCAACAGGTTCGAGTTAGGGTAACGACTTTTTCAAGAATCTAATGAAGCAGTATTAGTTTTTGGCAAAATCGGGCACGCAATTCCTTTTAGCATTTTTTGCTTCTCTTAAAGTTGAGGATATCCTCAGGGCTATATAGCCCTGAAGGCCCACATAAAAAAATTCACCCTGTATAGGGTCAATCATGTAGGTCATATTTTTATAACAAATACGAATAATAAGATACCTGTGGTTAATAACCCTGCCATCTTAATTAAAAACTGAACACCTTAATTAAGATAATGCCGATAAGACCCTTCTTTCCTATCAATGTATGTATGTATAAAATGATAAAGTAATCAACAGATAATGTCTGGTCGATGACTAGTAAATTAAACATCAATTCACAATGATATAATAATAATTACGTGTTTATGATATAATTTTGCTCGATGACCAGTAGCTAATATTTTTAATGTCTGAGATAAGATAATCGTGCAAATATATATGTAATAGGTAAATATATCCATAGCAGCGGTAATTATCGTGATATGAAGGCTATTTCTCGTTTTTTTTTTTGCAGATGATAGGTCAGCGTTTGACCATTATCATACCTACCTGATGGTAGGTGACGATGCGGCCTAAGATGTAGTACGTTTTTGTTTAAGTTACATTGCGATATTATTTCGATTGCATTACGATTACAAAAAATATTCTCACACGACTTTGTCTGCGTAGGAGTTGAATTTTTCAAAATCCTACGTCATACAAAGAACACACCCTCCAAGTTTCAGGTCTCTACGATCAGCGGTTTAGGCTGTGCGTTGATCCGTCAATCAGTTATTCAGGACAAAGCGTTTTAAACGTATTTTCTTTCTGATTTCTGTAGTTTTAACTGACTTTTTCAGATGTCATACGACTTCTTGGTACAAGTTACTTTGTTGTTTTATAAATATTATTCTTCGGTTGTTTAATATGTACCTACCTTCTTACTTCTTATCGTATTTCATTTTATTTTCTCTACATTGTGTTTGTTCGTCGTGTGCATTTTATCTTTAAATATTTTGAAGTCCTGACTGACTAGCTGATGAACGAACTCGTGACGAACGCTCAAACCCATGGACGATTCGGGCTAAAGAATAATGGCAAAAAATTAATTACTTATTTGCAAGGATTATATTTGTAATGGCGTCAGATGCTGTTGAAGAAAAACAAAAAAAACAAGTGACTTTAAATGCTTTTATCTTTTTTTCACATCTCATCATCATATCAGCCCATACACGTCCACTACAGGACATAGGCCGCTTCCATCCACCGGCTTCGGCTCCACGCACGCCTTCCAAAAGTCCGGGGCTCCATAGCCCCGTGCTACAGGACGTATAACAGACAAATAATAATAAAAATAATAATAGGACGGATAATAATAATAAAAATATATATATATATATCATACAGTGGATTCTCGGTAACTCGAACCTTGTTAAGTCAAAATCCTCAGTAAATTTCGCTAAATTTTTATGTCTGTTCAGACAATCGTTCTGAAGTAGGTAAACTCCAATCGTGCGTCGGAGCTGACACACACACTTTTTTTTTATTTGTGTATTCATGCCTTGCCATCATTATTTTGCATACAGCTGTTGTAACGTAGGTATCCGCGAAAAAAGGATTTTGGAAAAATCTAACTCTATGCGGACGAATTCGCGGGCATAAGCTAATCCTACTAATATTATAACTGTAAAAGTTTGTGTGATTAGTATATGTGTTACTCCTTCACACTAAAACTACTAAACCGATTGCGTTGAAACTCAATATGTAAATAGCTAGAGACTTGTATTAACACAAAGGATACTTTTTATTCCGATATTCCCGCGGGATCGGGAGGTAAACCCGCGAAGCGCAGCTAGTGTCTGTAAAAATCTTTATCTAGCTATAATAAACTCTACAAATATCTTAACTGTGCTCCCCACAATAAAACGGAGTGCAAGTAAAGATCGTAAAAGTATTAGTAGACAAACTAATTAGGTATTGTTGCTGAGCTCGCTCTATCTATTGTTGTTCATAACGTCAATGTTCCACGGTTGTTTCTAGTTGAGAGATGTTATTACAAATCAATATTGATTTGTTCTTAGTATTGTCTTTTTAATAAAGCTGCGACGTTGTAGAAATAAAGTTCCTTGTGGAATTGGAAACTGATGTTGGTTGTTCGAGCAACTAAGATATTTCTCGATGTTTCTTGTTTCTATTTCCAAAAGGAACATACGAATAGTTTCATGAAGAAGAGAGAATAAAACTTAGATTTCAATTAGCTAGGATTTTTTCTAAAGTGGTAAAATCTCGTAAATCATTTGGAGAAAAAACAATTGTTTGAAATGCGTTAAAAAGTAATAAGTTGTTTCTTGTATTTTTACCTAAAATTTAAACATGCAATGATCTTCAAAACTAGAAGGTTGAATTACATAAGTGATTCAAAATACCTATTATCATGTAAGTATTTTGCATGTGTATCATCACTACATAGTATAAAATAAAGTCACTTTTCGCCTTCCCTATTATATTCCTATGTCCCTTTGTATGCTTAGATCTTTAAAACTACGCAACGGATTTTGATGCGGTTTTTAAATAGATAGAGTGATTCAAGAGGAAGGTTTATATGTATAATAGCTGTCCCGGCAAACGTTGTTTTGCCATATAAAAAAAAACTAAATCAAAATCGGTTCAGCCGTTCGGGAGCTACGATGCCACAGACAGACACACACACACACACACAGACACGTCAAACTTATAACACCCCGTCGTTTTTGCGTCGGGGGTTAAAAATCATACAAATCGGTTCAGCCGTTTAGGTGTAGTTTGGCAACTAACACCGCGACACGATTGACATCAATATTTATACGTCACTCAATTGTTTTGCCTTCCCGGAAACTCTCCATTAAAACTTGAACTTTATGTTATGGTATTAAAGTTCTTATTGACTTGTATTATTACGAATCGTTTGTATGGTATGGAGTATAGAAAAGTGTTGTTTTTAGACATTTTTAGGCAATTTATTCAATTTTTCTCTCCGTAAGAACCATCCTCGTACCTTATGAAATATTCTAAAAAAAGAATTGGCCAAATTGGTCCAGGCGTTGTTGAGTTATGCGCTTACCAACACATTTTGCGATTCATTTTTATATTATAGATACATGCATAATATAGCCGTGCGAACCCGGAGCAGGTCGCTAGTAAGTTATAAAAACCCAAAAAAGTAATAAAAAATAAATAAAGACATTTTAAATTAATATTTACCTACTAAAAAGTGAAAATAAAATAAAATATAAAACCGATGTCCAAAAAGGCAGTTTAAGTACTTGCAAGTTTTAGAAATTAGGTTTTGATCCATATATAAATAATGAAAAATATGTCTCTCTATTAGTCAGGAAAAAGACACGTCAAACTTAGAACACCCCGTCGTTTTTGCGTTGGGGGTTAAAAATTAAAAACAAATGTTTTATACTTTCCAATTTGATGTCAGTTACGCCTCAGTTTGCATTGTCACAGACGTATTTCAATGTATAAATTCTCTCTCCATTTCACTGTTAAATCAAATCTCTTTCATTCTAACGTTTCAATAAAGAAACCCACGAATTGTCAATAAAACATCAAACAACCAATCACAGTCTTTAAACCATCAAACCAATCATCTCGGCTTTACCAATCAAACACTGTTGTTTGTTCGCTTCTCAAGCTTTTTTCGTAGAAACTCTGCTCGCTTCTTTATCCGTTAGTCTTTCTCTTTGTGTTGCTATTACTCAGTACAAATCCGTCTAAAGAACCCCTATTATTGGTTCTCGAATTTAAATAACAAATGAAAAGAGATATCGACCTATTTTCGATAAACCGTATTTACCTAGTTTAGAAACATAAAAAGTTACTTTAGAGCTTAAACCACATTGTAAAATTTGTTTTAATTGTATGATTAATAGGTTACCGTGCTTAGTCATCACCGGCCTTTCTCCTCCCTCAAGGGGTTTTAACAGCATTGTGAGTGATTTTTGGATACATAGCTTAAAAGGCCAATAAGAGATAGACAGTGACATCATCACAGCGAATATAAGAACCACTAGAAGATGGAGGGTTCTCTGCACGCTGTCTAATACCGTGTTTGTTTGCTAAATGCTCATGTGAGGCGGTATCATGAGCAGCAAGTCCGTCAGATACAACGTTATACTAGTTGTCATAGTCCACTGTTTAAAAATCTTCTTCTTCACTTTACATAGTCATAAAAAACACTTCCCTAACGCAATCCCTCCTGTAGCCGTTCTCTCGCTCTGTGATCATTTACTTTCAACTTCTGCACTCTCATAAGTATCCTCTCTTCGCATGACATGACCTGACCATGCCAGTCTACTACTTTTTAACTTCTCAGTAATGGCTGTCCCTAATTCTGTCACTTTTTGGTACACCACACAACCATCTCAGAATTCGCATCTCTGCTACATGTGCCCTCTGCCCCTTTCATGCTCATACTTGGTAATAGATTTCCAAAGGATCCATCTCACAAAAGTTCAAACTCCAGAAGACAATTAGTAGGGGAAGTTGTAGGGAAGTACAAGTTTGTCCTGCACCGATGTCGTCAATTGGACGGAGTTAAATTGCTTTAAAGTTCTAAGTTGGCAGTATCGCCCGCTATCGGACGAATCGCTCGCAATGTTCCGGTCTTGTGAAAGAAACTTACAAATTGTGTTCGTCCATAGTTCTATTAGATTTTAAATTGTGAATGGTTGTGTATAGTAACTTAATATTGAGAAAAAAACTATATCATATCTGACTAGACTCAGCGCATTTAGGCATTTGATGAACACGTCATAACTCTACGAGCTTTACCCGCAACTTCGCCTGCGAAGAGTTGAAATCATTCAATCTGGACTTTGAATTTTTTATATATTCAGTTGCCAAGGAAAAAGTGCCATTTGTGCTATAATATCCATCTTTGAAATACTTTTAGTACCGATTGTCTTTTGTTTATTTTTCGATCATCTTGTTTTTTAGTTCAGATCATCTTTTGTTTCCGATTTGAACGTCTTTTGTTTACGTTTCAATCATTTTTGTTACTGCTTCAAAAATAGTTGGACCACCACCAACAACCACTCAATCCTATTCTACTAATATAATAAATATAAAAGTTTGTGTGTTAGTACGTGTGCTGTGTGCGTATGTATGTTTGTAACTCCTCTACGAAAAGACTACTTTACCGATTGCGATGAAACTTGGTAGATATGTAGATAGCTGGAGACCTAGATTAACACATAAATTCTATCCCGATATTCCCACGGGATTGAGGCTTACGCGGGTGAAACTGCGCGGCGCAGCGAGTATTTCCATAAAATAACATGCCAGCACTAGTGTTGAAAATCTTTCGTGTACCATCTTCTGTAAGCTATTCCATAGGTTATCGATTTGAATACAAATTGACAAACAACTGTATCACGGCAATTACCATCGTCGTTCTCGATATTGTGCAATGTATGAATAATAGAGGCAGTTTGGCATAGAGATTTAATGATAACTGTCAATGTTAACTGATATTACACTCTCCAAAATGGTTACTAAACTGCGTTTATTGACAACAATAATACAGAATATTTGGCCAAAAAGTTTCGAAAACCGTGTCTAAAATTTCACTCTGTAGGCTTTTGGGAATTGAATTTCTGGGATATAAAATTTTATGAGTATTTTTTAACTAGCGTACATTTTGAATTTATATGTGCGAATTAACGAATTTTATTTTTGTTGTGCCTATATTTTAAGCTACCCAGATTTTCGATGATTGCCTATACCTATTCAATGTTTACTTTTATGTTTAATTAAGTGAGTGCTTCCCGTTTGCCCCACCAAGCTGCCCCACAGTGAGGCAAAGTGGAATCGTTAAAATTTTGTAGTCTCGTTTGCCCCACTAAAATGATTCTGCCCATCAGGGTTGGCACCTTGTTTAGAGTTTGAGAATTTTCGTGTCATCTCCAAAGTTATGAACCATCACGGTATACAAATACACAATTCAAATTTCAGTTGTGATAAATGTAACTGGGTTGGTAACCTATGTTGTGTGTTTAAATAAAAGTACAAAATGATTATTTGAAACGTTTACTTCTGAAGGAATCTGGTTATAAATCACAAAATAAATTACACGACTCATTACAAATAAAATCTTTGCCAAACTCAACACACAATAATTAGTCACTTTTACTACTAACTGTAAAAAATAAAATATCAGATTAATTGACATTTGACTACGCTAACTGTATTTAGCGTAGTCAAATGTTTTTACTGCTACCGGAATGGGAACCACGTATTTTTCAGTCATATTTGAATCATATTTTAATTATGTATATGAGCTCATAGCAGCATATTTGGAGATTGATTAACATTTGACTCAGCTAACTACATTTTTACTGCTACCAAAGCTTACATCGCTCTTTTCTCTGTAGTAAAATGACAGATTCCGGAATGGGAACCACGTATTTTAAACTTTTATTTATTTAACTTGTTTCAATAATATTTGAAGACAGCGAGCTATGAAAGCTTTGGTTGACATTTAACTCATAATAGCGTACACTAATATTTGTTGTTTCTTGAAAGCTACCTAAATCACCATGTTATGTAGACACTTGCAAAAACGGATGTGGGCAACTTTAAAAACGTACCGTCACATAACAACAAAACCGGCGAGACCGTTACCTACGAATATGCTTACCAAATAAAACTGGTTTGGTCTTTCTAAAAAATTTCATATTTTGCGTGACTGTTTGTATGTTCTGCATGATGTTTTTTTATTATTTAATCAGTAAAACTGTATTTAACTTAGTCAAGTGTTAATCAATCTGAGATTTTTTTTTTACAGTTAGTAGTGACTAATTATTGTGTGTTGAGATTGGCAAAGATTTTATTTGTAACGAGTCCTGTAATTTATTTTGTGATTTATAACCAGATTCTTTCAGAAGTTAACGTTTCAAATAATCATTTTCTTTATTTATTTTCTTTCTTTCATTTTGTACTTTTATTTAAACACACTCCATAGGTTACCAACCCAGTTACATTTATCACAACTGACATTTGAAATGGAGTCAATATTATTTAATGTCTCGTATTATACATAGCTCGTATTTCGAGATTATGGCACCACAAGTAACTTAAGTCTGCATGTTTTAGGTCCGTATTAATAAACCGAACTCAATATCGATTTCAATCTTGAGTTTGCTCTTGAGTTGTTGCGCTGATTAATAAACCTATCTTAAGACGCGATTAAAGAGCGACGTATCACTTGAGTAATACCGTATTAATAAATCAAACTCAGCTCTCAAGATATGTCTCAAGATGTAGTTTCGTGAACTCAAGTCTGATTGCGGGTCATACATGACATAAGTTAGCTGTTTCGTTAGTTTTGTAGTTCAGGAACATGGAGCTAGAACAAATTTTGTCAGAAATCAATTATTATGATGATATTTTATGCTAATGACTTTTTGAACAAATCATTCGCATTCAAATAATTATTTAGTAGTAAAATCTTACATTTTGTAAAAAAATTCACATTAAAAACAAGTTGACAGCAAAATATGACGACACTACCTACCATAGGGTAAAAACATACCATTCAAGGTAAGAACAAAGCGTTACTGTCATTCAATGTCGCTCTCAAGATCAGTTTCAAATCTCAAGAGCGATATCAGCCTGGTTAAAACTTGAGTTTTATCTATTAATTAACGCCTAACTTAAGATAGTGACCGCATCTCAAGACTCACTCGATTGATACGAACTCAAGATCGATATTGAGAGCGATTTATTAATACGGGCCCTAGTGTAATTTGTAACATACCGTGATGGTTCATAACTTTAGAGATGACACGAAAATTCTCAAACTCTCAACAAGGTGCCAACCCTGATGGGCAGAATCATAATAGTGGGGCAAACGAGACTACAAAATTTTAACGATTCCACTTTGCCCCACTGTGGGGCAGCTTGGTGGGGCAAACAGGAAGCACTCAATTAAATACTAATGTTTTAGATAAGTAAACAATTTGTCGTTAACGATGTTAGGGCAGGGTTAGCGCCAGTCAAGTACCCACGAGTCAAACGTTAAATTTCATTTGAAGACTTGAAATGTTTAGGTTTTTTAACTCGTTGCTTTAATATTTTAATGATTAATTCTTATGAAAAAATCACAACCTTAGTAACACGCTTAGTTGGCAGCAACTCTTTACAAATTACTATCACTATCATCACTATCACTATCACTACATAGTATAAAATAAAGTCACTTTTCGCCGTCCCTATGTCCCTATATCCCTTTGTATGCTTAGATCTTTTAAACTACGCAACGGATTTTGATGCGGTTTTTTTAATAGATAGAGTGATTCAAGAGGAAGGTTTATATGTATAATACATGCATAATATAGTCGTGCGAAGCCGGAGCGGGTCGCTAGTAATATAATAATATCAGTCACGGCTGAAGACTTAAAAACCACCTACTTACTGTACTTTTAATAAAAATAAAGTACCAGTGAGATTTAATTATATTTATTTTATATGTTCTTCTCCTTTTCTTTCCGTCATTATTATTATTATTCTTTTTTTTTATATTTTTGCACTAATTTGTTTTAAGAAATTTTATGACGTAAGTAGAAAATATTTTGGACAATTCTAATCCTACGCGTTCAAAGTCACGGGTAAAATCTAGTTAGGTAGCTATAAGTCGAACAGTTTTCTAATCTATACGGTCCCTAAGGACACTTCAATAATGGATACGCTTCGAAAAGTGAACAGAAAGGCGAGCCAAACTCTCATCTAAAGACACAAGTTTCCTCCAATGAGCTTAGTACAAGAGCCGCTGACTCGACGCTCGTTAGACACGGAGTCATTGTAGCCTAAGAGCTGACGACAAAAACTCTAACGCCTTCTTAAAATTAAATGTTAGCAAATTGTTACTGAGTACAATTTTTTATGTGATATTCTGCTTACAAAAAAACTATTGTATTTATAAACGATAGGGAAGACTTTGGCTTCTAAGAGCTGACGACAAAAACTCTAACGCCTTCTTTAGTAATGTTAACAATTTTTTTTTACAAATGATAGGAAAGACTTTGACTTCTATGCTTCCTATCCCCAACTCCTGTTCTATGCTGTACAAATAAAGTTATCAAATAAACTTAATTTGTAAATTATAGACGGTGTGTGCATTTTAAAATGTATTGACGCTTTTGCAAATTTTTCCGAAGTAAGTAATTAATTTGTATTAGGGGATCGATAAATCACTGTAATGTGTGGACTGAAGGTACATAGTAACTATTGCTTAAACTATGATGGCGTCGTCATTACACTACATCTTCCCTTTTTTTTGAGTCAAAAATTGAATCAGTTTTAATTTTTGACTCAAAAAAAAAGGGAAGATGTAGTGTAATGTGACGCCATCATAGTTTAAGCAATAGTTACTATGTACCTACAATACCACCCACGATGATAGAATACTTATATTTAAAGTAAACAGATGAATATTGTATTTCAGTAATATGATTCATTCCTAGATAACCATATTAGTTAATTCTTATCAATTTTGTAAGTTAATAAATAAACCAAATAAGGCACCGCAACGAGATAAGTAACATTTATTGTAAATTAAATATTAAACAATAAGGTAAAACATACTACATACTACACTACATCACTTATACTTACCCGCTTATTTATAGTGTGTTACAAGTAAAAAATAAAGGTTTATTCTAGTAAAAACTCATACAGAGAATCTGAATTAGATAAGTACAAAAGTTAAATATTACCTTGACCGATTATAACTCTAGAATGGCTGGACCGATTGTGATGAAACTATGATAGTTAGGGAGTTAGATTAACAAAGTTTACTTTTATCGTGACATTCCCCCAGGATCAGGAGCCCTATTTTTGAATCGTTCGCCCCGCGTCGAGCGCTCGATTTCTACTGATATTCGTTCGACATCGGAAATTCGCTATTTTTGAATCGCTCCATCGTAACGAGTGGTCTCCACCTCTTGTCGCCGACAGGCGAGTGGTAGAATAAACATCAAACAATCATAGTCAACCATTCGGAAACGGTCTTTGAAAAATATTTATATCTTTTGGGATAATTTCGGATGTCCGCTGGTAATTACCGCTTTTCAAATAACTGCGTAAAACGAATAAAAATTGATATTTTAAATTTCGACGACGAACGATTCAAAAATACAGTAAATTTGTGTCATGCGACTTGGAAGTCGAGCGTGACTTGTAGGCGTATACGACGAAGCTTTGTCACACGAGCGATTCAAAAATAGAGCGCCAGGTCCTACACGAATGAAACCGCAGGGCCCGCTACTTTCTAATAAAATTAAAAACATTAGCTAGAAGTTATTAAAATTAATAAATATTAATTAAAAGGTAAGTAATTTATAGAACACCTAGCTGTTCCGGTAACCGTTCTTTTGCCATATACAAAAAAAATAAGAAACATATGGACTGTATATATATACCATCATATTATTATAGCGTGCGCGGCATGCGTCGCCACGCCTGAAATCGGTTTTACGTGCGGCTATAGATGTTTCACATCATAAAAATAGAATAGTGTTCAATTCTCAGACCTAACGAATGTACACAAAAAAATCATACAAATCGGTTCAGCCGTTTAGGTGGAGTTTGACAACTAACACCGCGACACGGGAATTTTATAATAAAAGGGATAATAAATTTTAATCGAAACAAATTTGGAGCTATGGCCACATCTATGGCTATACAGCTCCAAATTTGTTTCGATTTTCCACAAAAAACGAGGCAAAAGCTATAGGTACTTAATATTAAATAAGTAATGGGAAAATTAAAAAATCAATGGTTTAGAGAATTAGACGGTATCTCTCGGACTACACTGATGAGGAATGGAGAGCAATGACTTTAAATTATTGTAAGAAATCAAAGTTGTTCCATTATTGTCGCTTGTTAAAGTTAAAAAGTTTGTTTTTTCGTCAGAAATCTACACTAATATTATTGGATTTTATTAGATCTTGGTATGAGGATACATTTATTCATTGGTAACATGGGCTTTAGACTTACGGGATACAAATCGTGTGAGTTTAAAAAGTTTTGTAACCCTACCTAGACAGGTATAAACATTTTTATATCTAGACAGATATAAACATTGTAAGATTTAATAATAACAATTCTTACTCCTACTTACTCCATTTTACACCTTCGCACAAGAATAAAGTGAGTGAAATCAAATAAAAATCCTTTCTCCTTTAAAGTCAAAGGGATATTCGGAATCAAAGTTCGTGATGCAATCGAATAAATCCCACGGGATGCAGCCGCTATAAACCTGAAACTTGTAGTTGAGCTCGATAGTTTAGGACTGGAAACTTTTAGATGGCTCATAGACAACACTACATAAGTTAAAAGAATCACATGTATTCATTAAACCATCTACTAAATAGACCGAACAAAGCTTAAACATTTGGTTTGGATAGGTGAGCCCGTTCAACGAAAAGTGGCATTGATTTTTATATAATACTAGCTGCGCCCCGCGGTTTCACCCGCGTAATAATTTTCTACGCAATTTTCTTTCATAAGAACCTTCTCCTGACAATAACAAACACAACAAATAAAGAATTGGCCAAATTGGTCCAGGCGTTGTTGAGTTATGCGCTTACCAACACATTTTGCGATTCATTTTTATATATAAGAGAAGATTATTATATGTATAGATATAGAGAAGATAAAGATATAATCAACTGATAGATTGATTTATTTATCTATACTCTATCTTTATCATATTATTATAATAGTAACACATACTTAATCTATCTATATTTATCTATCTATTCTTAATATTATTATAAAGGGGAAATAATTTGTTTCCAACAAAATATAGGCTCCTAAGCTACTGGACCGATTTGGTGAAACTTGGTATGAGGATACATAATAACATAGGCTACTACTTTATCTTGATATTCAAAGCAAAATAAATATCCGACTTAATACCTGAGTCAACTTGATTGGAATCTCTCGCCTAAACCAAATAAAAAAGATAAAAAATACGATAAAAAAATTGTTCAATTACTAGTTTGAACTGCAAAAACATTTGAAACATACTGAGTTATTAAGAAATTATGTAATATGAAGGTCACCCAACAGTGCAATGTTTATCTACTTTATTTATCCTAGACTACCAAGGCTTCGCGGTTTTGCCGGCGTAACTCCCGATCCCGTGGGAATATCGGCATGAAAAGTAGCCTATCTTATTCCCAATGAATCAATGTATCCTCAAACCAAGTTTCATCAAAATCGGTCTCGGAGTCTAATCGTCGTAATATAGACTAGCAACTCGCTCAAACACAACCTCCCACTGTTAGTAGAGGAATTTGACAGAACTCAGAAGCGGCGCGAGCGCAGTGCGGCGGGGGGGCGCGGCAATGGGCGGGAGGCACTTTGTTCAGATCTACATTAAACTAGTTTTTCCTCCCGAACTGAGACCTGATAAGTTTTCATACTTACCGATTATTCTTTTCAATGTAAAGTACTAAAAAGTATGATTTAACGATGAAATATGACAAGTCTATCTCGTTTAAATGGTGGATGTCTAGCATCGCTCCATCATTTTTTTAATAATAATTAGGGCAGCGTTTGACCACTATCTCACATGATGGTAAGAGACGATGCTGTCTAAGATGTTGCATGTTTTTCTAGAAATACCTATAAGCTCGTGACTCAAAGACCCTCAAACAATCAGGGGCCTTCAAATGACGCAAGTGACGACAACAGTGGAAAAAAAACTCAATTTATCTTCGAATAAACTTACAACATACGAAAGACCGCCTCGCCACTAGACCTCGCTTCGCTCGCTCAGTTAACGAGGTCAGTAAATAATCACAAGTAGGGCAACTACTTGTGATTACTTGATATTATTATAACGATACTTCTATGATCTATAATAAATACTAATAGTCAGTATTGTCGTGCATCTTACGCTAAAAACAAGTCTTTATATTTTAGACGTCAAAATTCGATATATATTTAAGTTAAAACTGACGTTTGTATTAAATTAATACATTCAAGTGAATAAATAGTGTCAACATTGCTTTTAGTGTCTTAACTGAGATATTTTAGAGTAGGAAAATTAGTGTTGTTTAGCACAATGTCTTACGCTGTAGTGCGCGGAAACCCATACCCTTCACAAATCTACCTCGATGGCATCCTGGATGAGGTGCTGAAAGAGATGAACATACGAGATTCCAGTAAGAGAGACAAAGTCAGCCTCTCACAAATACTCTACCACTGCTTGAAGAAGAACCCTGACGATGTGTTTATGGTGAATACCTTTGAATTTGATAATGTTGTTAATTTTCTCACGTAATCGACAATTAATATTATAACTCGATTCTGCTACGGCTGAATGCCAAAAGACTTCTTATACCACTCTATCTGAATCCTATGGTGTCCGAAAAGAATATAGCTGATTGATGTCATTAACTTAATAGTACGGGTTCCCGGTACTGAGCTGCTTAATGGATGAAAAATAGGTATTATGTATCAAATAATAGGTCAAGAAATATAATATTATTATATTGAAGACGCATACATAATTAATATATTAGTAACTATACTACACTAAATAACAATTAAATATTATTATTATTGCAAATGGATCGACTAAAAATTTCAGTTCAGGACGATTAATGATTTTTTTAGTTTTTCTCACCTAACTAAACCACTGAAATGTTTAAAAATAAAAAATAAAATTGTTAATTAATCATAATTTCTGGGCTGTAATTTTTTTGGTTGACAAAAAATTTGCAATATATTTTTTAATTTGATATAAAATACTTTTCATCCAATTAGCAGGTTGTTAACCAGGTCGTAAGGTCACGTGAAATAGCAAAAATAAATCAAATCAAATCAAATCAAATTTTTTTATTTCTTTGGATGTATAATACCTTAAAAGTATAATAGACCACTTGAAAACGTCTTAAAAACTAAGTTAGGATGTGTGCCTTCGGAACGCGCCCACCAATGAGAAGAAACTAGGATCATATCAAAATTGGAATAGTTTTTGAAAATAATAAATATACGCGGATTCACAATAATCAAATAAGTATTTACTGTAATATAACAATAAAACATCCAATGCATGTCTTCAAAGCTAAGTGATGTGTTTCAAATTCGATTTTAAGGTGTCATGTTATTTATTTATTTCCTGTTTAGAAAGGTTAGGGTTTTTAAGACTCGGCAATTATAATAACCCCTTGAACTGATATGGTAGCTTAAGAGTTGACTTATTTTCGACGTGAAAATCTTCTGGTAGCTTTTGAGCTTTTTCCATGTCAGATTTGTTTTTCGTTGTTTCTCTTGACCGATATTAACTTGCATATGGCGAATACTGTACAACCATGAAGTCTAAGACAAGGACCCCAACATCATTCAAGTCATAAAAACGTATAGACTGTCTTGACTTGACCATGTACACCGAATGGAATCAAACAGGGTACCTAAACGTTTGCTTGAGTCTAACCCACATGGTAAGCGAAGGATTGGAAGACCTAAGCTTAGATGGTTGGATGGAGCTACACAAGACCTAAAAACTATCGGCTTAAAAAATTGAAAGAGAAGTGAATTTCTTATCATAATTTTATACTTAACAATACTTCGTTGTATTTTATTACACCGGGGTATTCATCTGCAATTCTTCTTATCAATCTTATCAATTCTTATCAAAGCTGAAGAGTTTGTTTGAACTCGCTAAACTCAGGAACTCAGGTTTGAAATGAAAAATTGTTTTTGTGTTGGATAGTCCATTTATCGAGGAAGGTTATACGCTACTTTTTATTTTGATTATATCACGGGATCGGAACTTACGCGGGCGAAATCAATAGAATAGAATATAGAATTGAATAGAATATAAAATAATATAGATATATAATTGATAGATAGATAGTAATACTTTATTGTACCATGAAAACAGAAACGCAAAATGATTACAAATAAAAATATAAAATAAAACAAAATAAATTCTAACCTTAGTTACTATCTGCTGCTAAATTAAAATAATTAATTGCAGAGTCATAAAACCGTAACGAAGTTGTTGTTTAAAATAAAAATATAAGTAGGTACGATATCGATGTTAATTGTGCCTACCACAATAACTAAATTGTATAGAAATAACGACCCAGTTGGCACAATGGTCACCATGCCGGACTGCCAAACACAGGGTTGCGGGTTCGATTCCCGCCTCAGACAAGTATTTATGCTTAGATATTTGTCTGTGGTCTGGTTGTTTCTATGTATTATAAGTATATATTTACAAAAGAAAAGTATATAAGTAGTATATCCGTTGTCTAGCACCCATAACACAAGTCTAGTTACTTAGCTTGGGGCTAGATGGCGATGTGTGGAGTGTCCTGCAATATTTATATATTTATTTATTTATATTTATAAATAAAACAATGTTTTTGCTATAAGATAAGCACCAACGTTAAGGCTAACATAATATTTTTTATAGACTTATACAACCAAGTTATCTTTTAACGTAATATTTAATTTTCTAGATAAACGGCTCCACTGGTGAAGTGATCACCAAACGGCAGATTTTAAAGCAGGCCGTTTCCCTCGCTCGTACACTCATTGCCAAGGGTGCGAGAGGGAAGACATTGATCCTTGTCATGAGGAACCACCAGTATATGGTGGCGTTGTACTTAGCTGCGATGTTCGCAGGAACATTGCCGTTTAATATGGACCCTAGTTGTACTATTTGTAAGTATTCTTGACCAAAGAAATAGTCAGTAGGTACTAATGTAGCTATCGTCTCAACAAATCTCTTTGCCTGAAATCCCACTTCTGATATTTCAATTATAAATGTTGTTGATTCCCAGTTGAAATCACTCACTTCCTGAAGATTATTGAACCGTGTTTCGTATTCTGCGATCAAGAGCACTATAATGACGTCTCTACAAGCCTTAAAAAGATAACAGAATTAGAAACAATGGTGCTAGTTTCTGATGCAGAAGAACATCTGAAGAAGTTTGCAGAAGGAGCGAACGATAACGTGGATAATTTTGTGTAAGTTTATATAAGAAACGCTCAAACTGCAAGCATAACAGCTAACGAATGAAAAGCTATCAACTTTTGCAAGTATCTAGTATATCAAGCCTTTGACTTACTAATAGGACTGATAGGTACGAGCATAATGATTCAAGCAGTTGAACAAAGTCTTAGATTCAAGCATTTACTGCATTTTCACTTTCGAAGTTCAGAGTTTTAGCGCATGGTTTCAGAATTCCAGACAGCGAGCCAGAATCAACAGTACTTATGCTCCCGACCAGCGGTTCCACTGGTCTCCCCAAAGCTGCACTCATGTCAAACGTTGGACTAGTGACACAATTACCTATACCTTGGTAAGAAGCTAGATACCTTGAGAACCTTTAATAATATCCAACAATAAACAAGTTTTTTCTTGAGATAGAGCTGAGCTCTTAAGACCAACTTCAATTCATTCCAGCGTTCGTCTTCTAGAAAGAAATGCAATGTTTGTAAAACCGTTAGCACATTATTTAATTATAGCGACCCGCCCCGGCTTCGCACGGCTATATTATGCATGTATTATACATATAAACGTTCCTCTTGAATCACTCTATCTATTAAAAAACCGCATCAAAATCCGTTGCGTAGTTTTAAAGATTTAAGCATACAAAGGGAAATAGGGACAGAGAAAGCGACTTTATTTTATACTATGTAGTGAAGCCGAAGTTTCATTACTCGTCATTTAATTACCAGGGCATACCATTCGACCATCCCAAAACCAACTGGCCTGGTGATGATTCTCACAACTCTTCAATGGGCAACCTTCACGATGATGGTGACCAGCTCGTTGGTGTATGAGGTCCCAGTGCTAATATCGCCAAGAAAGGTCACCGTGGAGCACGTCAAGGAAATGTTAGTTAAGTTCAGGGTAAGGAGCATTTAGTCTCTATTGGACTTCTAATTAAATAAGGCGTTTATTTATCAATACTAGGGTCTGGTCTAGGGTCTGGCCTGCGGTCAGTCAAAACACTTTTTCAAAAATATCATGGTTCATTTTTGTTTCAATACTTTCCAGTTTTGAAGACAATATTTTTTAATTTCAGCCAACCTGGACCTTTTTCAATCCAGCATTTGTCAAAACCCTGCTACCTGAAGTCACAACGGAGCATTTCTCCTCAATCAAATATTTATATCTACTGGGATCACCGTCTTCTGCAGAACTGAAGGCTTCGTTGCGGGTAAATTTTATGTATTTTTTTTTTATTAGAGTTTAGTTTTAAGATCATTATCCATACTATAGGCGCTCAAAGCCTACGCCAATTTGCGGTTTGTTTTATTTTAGTATGTTTTTAGGACTTTTAACTGTTCTTTCTGCCTTGTGTTGATTTATCGTGTGCCTTGGACTGATTAAATATTTAATCTATTTGTCCACTTCCGTGGTTAGATAACATTAATTTGTAATTAAATTTTCATACAGGAAAAACTTCCGGAAATTGCACGCATATGCGACGGCTATGGCTCGTCTGAGGCCCAAGGATTTATGGTCATTCCTGATTCAGAAACACCGCCTACATCCAATGGCAGAGTTATTAACATCTTTCATTATAAGGTAAATACAGTTTAATCCGAAGCTTTGCTTGTTACAGTATATACATGTAATATAGGTATATTTATAATATAAATACAAAAAAAAAACAGATAATTCTATTATAGCTAATTTTCAGACCTACGCGGTATGCACACAAAATTTCATACAAATCGGATCAGCCGTTTCGGAGGAGTTTGGTAATTTGTTACCAAACTCCTTCCCTTTATATTTTTTATATAATTTTATATATTTAAAGAAGAATATCATACTCGTATTAATCAAAATATGCGTTTATTGTTTTTAAAGCTCATCAAGTACCACTCAAGGGATACAGTTAGGTAACTCCTGCGGGTGCCAGCTTACGACCGCCCCCAGGAGTTGTGGTTAGAACAGTAAAACATGTATTAATTTGTATCTTTGTTACAGTTGTTAGATGACAATGGAAAAGTTGTGGGTGTATGTAACAATGGTGAGCTGTACATGAAAAGTATTTGTACAATCAAAGTAAGTTATTTACAAGAAAAATGTTTAAAAGTTTTTTATTGCATAATAAATAGGTCAGCGTTTGACCACTATCTCACACGATGGTAAGTGACGATGCGGTATAAGATGTAGAACGCTTTCTTAGGATATAATATGTAGATGCTCGTGACTCAAAAACTCTAAACAAAACCTTCAAGAGACGCAAGTGAAGGTAGGAAGACGGCAGTGGAAGAATATATTTCCGATCTGTCCTCGTTTTGTGGCTGTACCGGCCTACGTATCGAAATACGGACATTACAGACAAGTCGAGGCTCACAGCTAAGCGACTCTCGCTAATCATACGGTCGTGCGGGTTAAGCGATGCCTGGCGCGGTCATTACTTTAATAATAATAAAATAAAATTCTAAAATAAAATAGGTGGCCAATAGTGTTGCAAAAATGTGTTTTTGTGAGCCCCTCCGTGCTTCGGAAGGCGCGTTAAGCCGTTGGTCCTGGTTGCTACCTCTAGGTAGCAGCCGTTAGGTCAAGTTAGAGACAATCTGAAAACTCTAACAATAGGTGAGCCACACCACTATACTACTGGGGATACGACTTAAGCCGGTGGGTAGTAACAAGTCGCCGAAGCCTCCCACCACGAGATTGCTCCTTTAGCACCACACCCAAGGGTGACGTGTGAAACATCTAAGGCCATACAAATCCCCAAAAAAGACTTGAGACTACACAAACGTGAGAGTAAGGCCTTGCTAAACAGTGACCTTACTGTCGTTTCCTACATTCTCGAAATAATATTATAATATAATGTAGAGCTAAAATCGATACCGTTAATGAAGTTTTAAGACAAAATCAATTGTCACTAATCACAATTCTCCTTAAACAAAGGGCTTACAAATTTTAATTTAATATATGAATCGATTGAGTTTTATCGAAATTACAAGAAAAGACGTCAAACAACATAATGTTTAAGAGAAAATTGAGAGTAAAATAAAAAAATAAATATAAAGGTAGTAGGTATAAAGTTTTTGAAACGGAATATATTACCATGTTTTTAGTTTGTGGAGCTCGATATATCCATGCTATTTCAAACACCATTTCACCAGACAAATATTTATCAGCAAAATCTTTATATTGATTATATGATTATCTATAGAAACTTTTAATTAATTCTTTTGTTACATCCAGGGATACTTCAAAGATGACACAGTATACAAAGAAACATTTTTCGACGGCTGGTATCGAACCGGGGACCTGTTTTACATCGACGAGCACGAGCGGCTGTTCTACGTCGAACGGAGGAAGTTCAGCTTCAAATTCAGAGGTTGCCAGGTTAGAGACGCTATACGACTGTAAATAATCAGCAAGATAGAGAAATATTGAGGTGTTTCTTAAAAGCTGCTTCTTTTTAAGGATCCGTAGCCAAAGGGTAAAATGGGACCCTATTATTAATACTTCACTTCCGTCATGAACCGTGATATTATCTAGTTGAAATTTTCACAGATTATGCATTTCTGTTGCCGCTATAACAAGAAATACTAAACATTTTAGTTGGGCTCGCATACAACATGGTTCAGAAACCTTCGGAGTCCAACTCGCACTTTGTCGGTTTTTTGTCAGGTGTCACCTGAAGAAGTGGAGAGCGTAATCGATTCAGTGTCAGGGGTAGAGGAGAGCTTGGTGTGTGCCACAGACGACGGCCCCGCCGCAGCTGTTTGCATACACCAAGGTTGTGACGTCACCAGGGATCAGATACACCAGGCTGTTGATGGTAAGTATATAAAATAGTAAGAAACTCGCCATGGGCCATTGCAGACACCAGGCTGTTGATGGTTAGCATGTAAATCAGTAAGAAACTCGCAGTGGGCAGTTGCAGTCGCAGACTTTGAGCAAATGGGGGTATATTGCACCGACCAAGAAGCAATGCGAGTGTGACGCCCCGTTGAAACCCATGGTGCACCTACTCCCATGCCCATTGTATCCTAATACCTGCACATTGGGGAACCTGATAGAGGCCAACGCCGCTGCAGTTGCAGTGGCTATTTGAGGGTATAATGTACCAACCGAGAAGCAACTGAGTGTGGAGCCCTGTTGTAGGGCATAGTCCACCTACTCCAATGACCATTGTGCCCTAATACCTGCACAATTGAGGACCTTAGAGGCCAACACTGCTGCTGTTGCAGTGGCAAGAAAAAATTGACTGGTCGAAGTAGTTGAGCGTCACTGACTCGCAAGAAGAAGAAGAAGAAGAAGCAGCTCGTTTATCTATTGCACTTTTACGATCTAATTTTATTTGCAGCTGCCCTAAGTGATCACAAGCGTCTGCATGGCGGTATTGTGTTCGTCTCTTCTCTCCCTCACACACACAGTGGAAAACTGTTGCGACGGGAGGGACAGAAGATTATATTTGAAGCGAAGAAGACTGGGAATTGTTACTAATTTTATTTACTAGCAGCGCTTCACGGTCTCGATCTCGTAGGAATATCGGAATAAAAAGTAGCCTATGTTACTCCCAATGAATCAATCTAAGCTTCGTTAAAATTAGTTCTGAGCCAAACAAAAAAAAAAACAAACAAAAAAATCTTTCCTCTTTATAATATTAGTATAGCTATATATAGATTTGGTAATACAAACTAATACTAATCCTAAGGTCCTCCTCCTAAGGTTGCCTGGAAGAAATCGCTTTAAGCGATAAGGTTGCCTGTTTGTACAATTACGTAGTTAATAAGCTTTCTCGTCATTTTTGTTATTTACAATGTTTTGTGTGTTGTATCTACAAATAAAGTGTTTATCTATCTATCTATCTAATACTAAGGATAGAGAAAAACAAATAGTGCTCTAAATTGTAGTGGTGATGGAAATAGTGGTGGTGGTGTTAGTGGTAGTTACCGTCACATTAACAATTAGCTGAACCCCACGTGACCCAGAAGTCATTCGCATATTATTATCTGTAAAAAATATAGGTACTTAGTATTTACCTATTTTTTTATTTTGTATATTGTATTGTGTAGTACCTATATTGTATAGGTAACATGCATGGGCGTGCCCAGAGTTTTGTAAAGGGTGGGGCGGAAGCAAATAAAGTAAAATCTCGATTAGGTTAGGTACTTATCGATTTTTTTTTACTTTTATTTGCTTCCGCTTGTAGAAAATTATAAATGTTTTTATTTACTGTACTTATTTATTTTATTAATATCGTGGGGGGTTTTGGCTAATTAATCTCTACATGATGATGGCCCAGCACTAAACCAGCGTGATGGCAATGCGATGGTTAAAACGCAACTACACGATGGCAACGTTCAGTTGTAAATTGGAGAAGGACGTGGAAGCAGCCGTTGCCGCAATATAATATCTATGCACCATGTACCTACCAATTTTCAAGGACTCACTGAGGAATGGGCCACGTGCAGATGCATACCGCCGAAGGCCCACTTCTTTTAATGTGTGACCGAAAAACTGACACCGTGGCCCAGCAGCAGCAGGGCCAGCATGATGGCCCATCATGAAGAGGGACCATTAAATTTGTCGCGAGCGTGCAAATGGTAGGAGAGGGTAGGGAACGCGGGCGGATAAACTTCGGTATTCGTTCAAAAATCACTCTACATTTGAAAGTAACTGAATATTTATATTTGTTACTTATATCAAAAACCATTTTTTTTATTATAAGCTCCGAGTCAGGGTGGGGCAAATGCCCCACCTTGCCCCACTGTGGGTACGCCCATGGTAACATGACTTTACAACCTTACAGATTTTCGAGTGAGCTTTAAGTCACGTGAGGTTCAGCTAATTGGTAATGTGACTGTACTCAAACTTATTTATATTTATTAAATATTTTTAATTTGAAGTTGTTTTTTCGACGAATTCTTTGTGATTTATGCAATCCCAAACCCCTAAATTGTTGCATAGATTTTACCCGCAATGGCAGTAAATCATTATTGTAAAACATTACTTATTTTGAGAGTTTTTCTTCATCGCATCACTATATAAAATTGAGAGAAAGAGACCACGAGTTTTGTTTATTGACAGGAGTCGCTTTACTAGTTCAGCATGTTTGTTTAGAACCTAGAAACCTAATGGTAACACACAATGCAAACACAAACAACACAATGCAAACACTACCTATGCACTATGTTTTCTAGCTATTACTTTACTTTGTGTATATCGTGTTCTATGTTCCTTCCTGTGTTGTACAAACAAAATAAATAAATAAAAATAAATAAGTAGGTATTGCAAGGCATTCCATGGCTAGATGGCGATGTGTGTCGTACCTATTAGACTTATGTTATGGGTGCTAGACAACGGATATACTACTTATATACTTTTCTTTTGTAAATAGGTATCACTATCATCACTACATAGTATAAAACAAAGTCGCTTTTTCTGTCCCTATTTCCCTGTGAACGCTTAAATCTTTAAAACTACGCAACGGATTTTGATGCAGTTTTTTTTAATAGATAGAGTGATTCAAGAGGAAGTGTATAATACATGCATAATATAGTCGTGCGAAGCCGGAGCGGGTCGCTAGTATACTTATAATACAGAAACAACCAGATCACAAACAAACATAGGGTTGCATGTTTGGCAGTCCGGCATGGTGACAATTGTTCCAACTATAAATAATAATAAATACATTTTGCTGGACACTTCACACATCGCCATCTAGTTCCAAGCTAAGTAACTACACTTGTGGTATGGGTGCTAGACAACGGATATACTTTTCTTTTGTAAATATTAACATACTTAACAACAACCAGACCACAGACAAATACCTAAGCATAAATATTTGTCTGAGACAGAAATCGAACCCGCAACCCTGTGTTTGGCAGTCCGGCAAAGTGACCATTGTTTCAACTGCGTCGTCAAATAAAGTTATCTAGCTATCTATGCAAACAGATTCGTAAAGCATTACCTATGCTATTCCGTTAGCACTTACACTGTTAGTTCGAAAATCGTATTTTAATTTCGATCAGAGTTGAGTGCGTCCTAGGATAGAGTCACCAAAACCGCTCGGGGCCGCGGGTAGTTGACTCAAATAAATTGGCCGGCATTAAGCAAACAGGTTCTGCTGGGGTAACCATGAATTTAGAAATACTCGTAGAACGTTTGACAAGTTATTATTTAATCGTATACACTTAGGTCCGTATTAATAAACCGAACTCAATATCGATTTCAATCTTGAGTTTGCTCTTGAGTTGTTGCGCTGATTAATAAACCTATCTTAAGACGCGATTAAAAAGCGACGTATCACTTGAGTCATACCGTATTAATAAATCAAACTCAGCTCTCAAGATATGTCCTAAGGTCCTAATAATTAATTAAATAAATAAATATTAATTGTACCTACTTTTTCTGTAACTTGTGTGTGCAATAAAGCGTTCTATCTATCTATCTATGTCTCAAGAAGTAGTTTCATGAACTCAAGTCTGATTGCGGGCCATACAAATCTTACATTTTTTAAAATATTTTCACATTAAAAACAAGTTGCCAGCAAAATATGACGACACTACATACCATAGGGTAAGAACATATCATTCAAGGTAAGAACAAAGCGTTATATTCAAAGTCGCTCTCAAGATCAGTCTCAAATCTCAAGAGCGATATCAGCGTGATTAAAACTTGAGTTTTATCTATTAATTAACGCCTAACTCAAGATAGTGACCAAATCTCAAGACTCACTCGACTGATACGCACTCAAGATCGATACTGAGAGCTATTTATTAATAATATTTATTAAAATAACCTCAATCTGTTCAATGAGTTTTTACAAGCATTCCAAGATGTCGACGGTATAAAGATTGATTGTTCCTTAGTAGGAACTTAGAATATTGCGCGTTTTGCTGTACACTGATCTCGTGGGAATATCGTTATAAAAAGTAGCCTATGTGTTAATTCAGGTCCCCAGCTTTCATCGCGATCGGTCCAGTAGTTTTTGCTTGAAGGAGTAACAAACATACATACACACACACAAACTTTTACATTTATAATATTAGTAGGATTAATGAATTAATCGTAGAGTAACAAAAAAAAAATACTGCATGGGCGGGGAAAATTTTTTGTTCGTAATTTTTTAAAGAATTAATAAATGATATTTTCCCTGTGAACACGTGGTCCGACCGATAAAATTAAAAAAGTTCAAGTTGTCAGTGAACTTTTTACTTCTATTAATCGGACAAAGAGTAAACACAAATTCGCATGCTCCAATCGATCAGACGACGCGATCGGTAAATGTTGACCTGTGACCTGTGACCTGCGACCTGTGATCGTCCCCCAATAATAAAGGCCAATAAAGTATTTGATCGTTATAAATCAGCGTTTGGGCCACCTTGACGTGAGGTTGAGGCACAAACCAAACTGAAGTTAACAAAAAACTACTGTCAAATAAATCAAACTCGCACGAAAATTCGCGTGACCAAAGACACTAAAAACGCGTTTATAAAAAAATTGAAAATTGCTCTTCGGCCTTTATTGACTACTTACTTATCCATACAATGTTACCTTTGCTGGTCACCCTACAAGGGAAATTTACATGACAAACATTTGAGACAGATTCCCGAGGGACCACTGTTTGTGTTTCCGTTCGTGCAGTATTAGAACATCGGGAAAAATTGACTACACCAATGGGAAAGCCAATATTCATTCTGTTTCCTATCATGGCGAGATATTGTGCAAAAAATAGCAGCAATGTTGGAAAATTTTAACTGTTATGCTTGTTACCGGGGAGGGGAGGCTGTTGAGTCTTAACCAGGGGAGTCTTAACTAGGAAGCCTTAACCAGGGAGCCTTAACTAGGGAAGCCTTAATTATAGAACCTTAACTTAGAAGTCTTAACCGGGTAGTCTTAACTATAGAGCTTTAATCGGGCTAGAGCACTAGTCCTTACTAACATATCCCTCCTGGTGGGTAATAATGGTTTTTTTTCCACCTATCTTTACTAGGCGAGTTGGAAATTGGACTTCCGCTTAGCCCTACCAAGTGGTTTTTGTTGACAAGTACAATTCAGTTCATAAGTAGTTTAGAATATCGGGGAGCCTTAATCGATGATCGATCGTCTTAACTGAGGAGCCTTAACCGGAAAGCTTTAACTGCAGAGACGAGACATAACTGGGAAGTCTAAACTTGGGATCTTTAATGAAGGAGCCTTAACCGGAAAGCCTTAACTGCAGAGACGAGACGTAACTGAAGAGCCTTAACGGGGAAGTCTTAACTTAGGATTTTAATGAATAAACCTTAACCGGAGAGCCTTAACTGCAGAGACGTAACTGAAGAGCCTTAACTGGAAAGTCTTAACTTGGTAACCTTAACGAAGGAGCTTTAACTGGAGATTCTTAACTGTGGTAAACTTCAAAGACAGCTGAAAAGATGTTGACCCACCCTTAACACACAGTGGAAAGTAATTATGCAAAGTTGTCACCAAATTGTGTCTAATTATGATGAGACGCGCCTGAATTACTCTCTATGGCTGTAATGGGTGTAATTATAACAACAAAGGATGATGTTTGTTTGTATGTTTTACCTTTTTGGTTACGGTTGAGGCGAGGCCTCGGGTAATTAGAGTACGTCTCAATTCTGTATGTCGACGCTTTGTTTTGAACCGCCCGACTCGTTATTTTGAAGAATTATCGTTATAGTATTAACTTAGGTGAAGTAGGACCTGAAAACTCCTATCCACTTTTCCACGCTCGCGTCGCGCGATCTCAAAGTCAAAGCCAAATTTTTTGAAGTGAAAACTTCTTTAGCGGCGTTGAGCACTTTTTCTGTAATGGGTATAAAATCTTAAACTCGCGTCAGGACACGTGACCTGATCGAAAAAGCGTAAGACGGATGGAGAGTAGACAGCTATCCCCTCTCTACGGCGCGGCGAAAATGTATGCCTGGGCCTACTGTTTTTAATTTGACTGTGAGTGTATTAAGACGTACATATTATGGTATTTTTTAACGGACGACTATTGACGGACGACAAATGTCGGACGACTATTTGTCGGACGACTATTGACGGACGACAAATGTCGGACGACAAATGTCGGATGACAAATGTCGGACGACAATTTGTTGGACGCCAAAGTCGGACGACTATTTGTTGGACGACAAATGTCGGACGACTATTTGTCGTCCGACTATTTTTTTTTTTTCATCTAAAACTCTTTTTGCGTATGTTCTCGCGACATATGAGATTTTACACAGATATACAGTTTTCACTTCTGCCTGCACTCCCGGAGTGCGCTGTTTTTTTTTATTCACTTTGATGCTTAATACATTTGTAGAAAGATCACATAGAAACGTTTTAAAAACTAAGTTAGGATGTGTGCCTTCAGCCGGATGATTCTATCCATTTCCACCGCGCGCCGCGAAATAGCCGTTTTAACTATTTTATGTAATTAAAAGACTCGCATCTATTTTAGTGAAAAACTATCGGTACCTTAAGAGGAAAGGGTACCGGGGGCTTTCTCCATACAAACTATTACAAACGTAGTCGACTGTTTTCTCCCTGGATAATGACACTAGAGCAAATATTTTTGGTGCATAAAACTTATAACAGCCATAACCATGCCCCTATTTTTTGTTTTTTTTAATTTTTTAATTTTTGTAATTTTAATTTCTATGATAATTAGAAAATGAAAAAAACCAAAACATAGGGGCATAGTCATGGCAGTTATAGGTTTTATGGCACAAAATATTTGTGCTAGTGTCATTATCCAGGGAGGAAACAGTCGACTACGATTGTATGGAGACCGCGTAGGTACCCTTTCACCTTAAAGGATTTGATGTAAAGTAAAGATGAAAATATAAATTTTGTACTTGTTTTTTCTTTACAAACGCCGTAAAATTGAAGAAGTCAAACAAAACAAATTTCCCTTGAAAACTTTATCAAAAGAAACCACCCTGATTAAATCAGACAAACAAACACAAACAACTCATCCATCCCCAACCTGAAAAGCCATCACAATTACGTCCTTAAATTTTAATTCCTAATTAAGTCGACCTTTGTAGTTGCGGGGGTTGCCACTTTATTACAGGTTTCCCAACTATTAGGGAGTTTTAACTTGCTAATGGGATACGGAAATGGTAACACTTAATAGTTAATTTCTATGTGTGGACACTAGATAATATTAAATGGATGAAAATAATGTAGCAAATATTATCTTAATTACGGAGGTACCATTTAATTTAATTTTACTCCATTCAAATTTTTTGCGGTATAGCCATACCTACTTTTGTAAAAATAATACCTAAATAGTTTAGGATATTTCACACATCGATATCTAGCTTCAAGTTAAGTAACTATGTCATGCATGGCAGCCCTATGGAAAGTGCATAGTTGCATTCGCCGCCCCGCGTAAATACCTCATTGACGTCATTCGCGGCCAGAGTGCCGATTCAGCATCGAACGATGTTAGTCTTTGTGACAATTTTAATGTATTTTATGTTCACTTTAGATCCTCACTTCGGACTAGGTACATACCTTAGCATTAAAATAGATTGTAATTTCTCAATTTAAAATAAATCTTTTATAAGTAATTTTGGTTTTTTTTGAGATCCCTGCTGTGACCATATATTTTTGGCGCAGTCGGTAGGATCGCTTAGGGAATTAGGTAGGCAATATTACGAAACCTAACGAGGCGATCCAGAATCTACGTGTGGTTGCGGCCGGGAGAATCCAAACTTAGACTCGTCAAGGAAAACCAATGTGAGTACTTTGAATCTTTCAAGTAATCGCCGTCCTTTCTTATAATTTTTGATCCTTATATTTTATGTGTATTTTATGTGTTATTTTTTTTTATGTGTTACGTGATAATAAGGCTACAAAATTTTTCATCCACGAATATTGCGTAGTGATAGGTTTAGGTGTAATAGGAATAGTAGATTGGTTATGTTAGACGAGAATAGGGAGCTAGGGTTGAACGAATCAAACGAGTCGAACGAATTAAACGAATCGAATAATATGGCACACCCAAGTCCGGTTGATGTGGATACTATTCTCAAGTCCTTAAGACTTTTACCGGAATTTGACGGTAACCAGCACGTTTTGACCCGGTTCATAAATTTGTGTGACCAGATAGTGATAACCCACTTCAGAGAGGGGCCGGGTAACGAGTTATCTAATTTAGCACTTTTTAACGGGATACTTAATAAGGTTACGGGACCCGCGGCTAGGCTTATAAATACCAATGGTATTCCCGACACCTGGCAGGGCGTCCGCAATGCCCTTATTAATAATTTTGCTGATCACCGCGACGAAACCGCGTTATACAGTGACTTATCCCTGCAGACTCAAGGGAATAATACCCCGCAGGAGTTTTACGAACGGTGCCTGAACTTATTTAGTACAATTATGACGTACGTTAGCCTTCACGAGAGTGTACATACCACTGTAGAGTCAAAAAGGGCGCTGTATTCTAAATTAACGTTACAAGCCTACTTGCGCGGCCTTAAGGAGCCACTAGGGTCTAGAATACGGTGCATGCGTCCCGAGACCATGGAAAAAGCTCTCGAATTTGTTCAGGAAGAGCTCAACACCCTCTATATACAACAACGCAATGAGGGTGGGTCCAGTAAGAAAGAGCCGACGGACCGGCAAGTACCACCTAGTAGTTTTAAATTACCTTTTAATAACACGCCGGTAGTGAGAGCTCCTTTTAATATGTTCGGTCCCGCGACACAGCCGATTTATAACGCGCCGAGTACATCTCGCCACCAGGCAACCTTGAACCAGGGTATGCAAGGGTGGAGGTCTAACTCTGGACCACCACCATTCCGGGGACCATCGCGCACGCAACAAATGTTCCGCGCGCCCCCGCCTAACTATAATCCCCAGGGCAACGGCTTTAGGATGCCTCCGAGGCCCCCTCAGCAAACGTCGAATTTTAACGGGCCGCGTCCCATGAGCGGAGTAACCCCGTTTGTCCAGAGACAATTACCATCTACGGGTCATGATTGGAGAACGCATGGTAACCCACCTCCGTCTAACTATTTTAAAACACGTGAGGTTAACTTTAACGAGAGCGGTTTTGATAATGACATGTATTACGCGTATAATACCTACCCCGAATACGAGCCGTACTACTACGTCTACGATCAGTATCCAGATTATTACGATGACACCTATGAATTTTCCGACGGTACGGCAGTAGAAGAAGTAGGGAACCCCTCGTCGGAACAGGAGAATTTTCAGAAGGCTCCGGATTCCGACAAGCAAAAATAGAAATAAATTTGCAAACTCAAAGACAGCTCATGTACGTTCAAATTAAAAATCCCCCACTTAAAATATTGGTGGATACGGGAGCAAACCAATCCTTTTTAAGCCCTCGCGCTGTCCAAACTTATTTCTATAATTTGCCTCTAAACTATGAACCTTTCGAAGTGACTAATTCAAATGTTACAACTACACATAAACATTCTATCACGATACCTTGTTTTAATGAATATCGTGAGGAAGGCGATATGACATTATTCGTATACGACTTCTATAAGTACTTCGATGGGTTACTAGGATTAGATTTGTTAACTATGTGGGATTCTAACATAGATCTTAAGAATAAATTACTAACAACTAGGAACGCGAGGATACCTTTACAGATTTACGATTCACGAAACATCAACCTGTACGAAGACATTATTCCAGCTCATTCATCGAAGATGGTTCGTTTGCCTTTTAACACTCGAGATGATAACGTAATTGTACAGGACCAGACTATTTGTAACTGTCAAATAACGGATTGTTTAACTGTAGTAAATAATAATCGCGGTTGGGTAGAAGTACATAATAGCTCTAGTAATGACGTAATTTTTTCAATGGATAGACCAGTAGAAGCTGAGATTTTCAATGCTGAAAGCAGTCGTATTGAGCACGCGCCGGAACGCGTGGCTGAAGTTTTATCGCGATTAAGAACAGATCATTTAAACCCTGAGGAATTAGTTAATCTAAAAACATTGTGCTCGCGATACGCGGACGTCTTTTATATAGACGGTGAGCCTTTAACTTTTACAAATAAAATAAAACATCCTATTAAAACTACGGATGAAATTCCTGTATATACAAAACGTTATCGATATCCTTATGTCCATCGTCAGGAAGTTAAAGATCAAATAGCGAAAATGCTTGAACAAAATATAATCAGGCCATCTGATTCTGCGTGGAGCTCGCCGATTTGGGTCGTACCTAAGAAGGCAGACGCTTCAGGTAAAACCAAATGGCGGATAGTTGTAGATTTTCGTAAGGTAAACGAGAAAACAATTGATGACAAATATCCTATCCCAAATATCACCGATGTCTTAGATAAACTGGGTAAATGTCAGTATTTCACGACCCTGGATTTAGCAAGTGGGTTCTATCAGGTGGAAATGAACCCCGCTGATATCCCAAAAACAGCATTTAACGTGGAAAACGGTCATTACGAATATCTTAGAATGCCAATGGGTTTAAAGAATTCACCATCCACGTTCCAAAGGGTCATGGATAATGTGCTTAGAGACCTCCAGAATAACATCTGTCTGGTATATCTAGATGATATAATTGTATTCAGCACCTCCCTGCAAGAAATGATGGTTAATTTAGAAAAGGTCTTTCAAAGATTGCGCGAGTCTAACTTTAAGATTCAGATGGACAAATCAGAATTCTTAAAGTTAGAAACCGATTTCTTAGGTCATGTGATATGTAGGGAGGGAGTGAAACCAAATCCAAATAAAATTAAAGCTATAACTGAATACCCTATACCTAAAACCCAGACTGAAATCAAACGTTTTCTCGGATTACTCGGTTATTACAGGAAATTCATACCTGATTTCGCGAGAATTACCAAACCGCTCACACAATGCCTCAAGAAGGGTTCAAAAATAACATTAGATGAAAAATACACGAATTGCTTTGAACATTGTAAAAGACTTTTAACTAACGATCCGATCCTCCAGTACCCAGATTTCACCAGGGAATTTAATTTAACCACTGACGCATCCAACGTCGCCATAGGTGCAGTACTATCCCAGGGTACTATAGGCTCAGATAAGCCCATCGCGTACGCGTCAAGGACTCTTAACTCGAGCGAACTAAATTATAGTACGATCGAGAAAGAGCTTCTTGCTATTGTGTGGGCCACAAAGTACTTTAGGCCCTATCTTTTTGGTCGTAAATTTAAAATCTTAACGGACCATAAGCCCTTGCAGTGGGTGATGAGCTTAAAGGAGCCTAATTCGAGACTTACAAGATGGCGTTTAAAGTTAAGCGAGTACGATTTTGAAGTAATTTACAAACAGGGTAAATGCAACAAGAACGCAGACGCCCTCTCGCGTATTCAGTTAAATAACGAGGAAGTTAGTTCAATTATTGTAAATCCTTCAGAAAACTCAGGCCAGCTAGATGAATCTAGGACCCTTACAGCATCAGAAGGCGCCGATTCTAGAACTGTCACGGTACATACTGACACCGAAAACCCCATCTTAGAAGTGCCGATTTCAGATGAACCTTTGAATAGGTTCACGAAGCAGATCATCTTCACCGTAGTCGGTGACATCAAAGGTAAGACCATTGTAACTAAACCATTTGATTCACACACCCGCATATCCATCCAGCTTTCAGAATCTAACTTAGAACAGGATGTCATTAATGCAGTCAGGGAATATGTCCATCCAAAAATAAAAACAGGACTACTTATTAATCCCTATGACGCTATGTTTAAAATAATACCTAGTATTCAGAGTACATTTAAAAATTCGGCTATGAAATTATTTTTGGTTAAAAACGAATTAGAAAATGTTCGCGACTTCTTACGACAACAGGAAATCATTAATAAATACCACGATGGTAAAACTAATCATCGCGGTATTAACGAATGCTACCTAGCTCTATCTCATAAGTACTTCTGGCCTAAAATGAAAGAGCATATCACAAAATTCATAAATGAGTGTATCATCTGCGGTCAAGCAAAGTACGATCGAAATCCAATAAAACAACAACTCAGAATCGTACCGCCACCCGGTAAACCACTAGAACTTGTTCATATGGACTTATTAACTATACAGGGTGACAAGTTTTTAACAATTGTAGACGCATTTTCAAAATACGCTCAGGCCTACTACTTACGGGATGGAACCGCCATCAGTGTCATTCAAGCTTTACTCACACATTGTACCCATCATGGCATCCCTCATACCATCGTTACGGATAATGGACCTGAATTTGTTAATCAATTAATGGCAGAATTTGTAAGGATGCATAAAATACATCACCATAGAGTTGCACCCCATACTCCTAATGAGAACGGTATCGTTGAGCGTTTTCACTCAACAATACTCGAACACCTTCGCATTTTAAAACTTGAGCATAAAGGGGAAGCTACAATTAATCTTATTCCATACGCCCTTCTGGCATATAATAATTCTATTCATAGTTTTACTAGATGCAAACCTATTGAGGTTATAACGGGACATTTTGATCCGCGAGATCCCTTTGACCTAGATCTTTCTTCTCACCTTTTACAACAATATATCATAGATCATAAAGATAAAATGTCTAAAGCGTATAACATAATTCATGAGTCATGTACCATGCTTCGCTCAGACTTAACTAATAAACGTAACATCAATCGTGAACCGGAAGTAGAATATTTACCGGAGCAACAAGTATTCGTTAAAAATCCAATTGCAGCCAGGCAAAAATTAGCCCCACGTTACACACACGATAGAGTAATGGCTGATTTACCTATACATATATATACAAAGAAACGACGAGGGCCGGTTGCTAAATCACGACTTAAAAGAGTACCTAAAAGCAGTCAATTGTTACAGGGCTCCCCTGGTACTTCCACTTCTACTCCTGCCGATAATAATCAAAGCACAGGAGATAAAACTTGAAAGTATCGATGATGGTCCAGGAATTTTACCTTTCAAATTAGGTCCCACCAGAATCATTTCCCACTATCATTCATTCATTCAATCCATAAACTTGCATGAATTAGAAACTAAGATAAACTCCGTAGCTAACCAATTAGAAACCATAGGGCCAGTGTTAATTAATAAAACTTATTCATTATTCGAACTTCATATTGAATACCTATCTCGTAAAGTTCATAGTGTTTCAGAGCAATTAGAGAGTTTTGAAAACGGTCGTATAAAACGCGGCTTAGTAGACGGACTCGGTTCTATAATTAAAAGTATAACGGGAAATTTAGATCATACAGATGCCCTTCGGTACAGTCAGGCTATTAAAGATCTCCAGAATACAGATAATCAGTTACTAACCGAGATGAACAGTCATGTTAGTTTATCTAAAGAATGGATGTCTCAGTATTCGAAAATTATAGATAATATCGCAGCAAATCAAGGTAAAATCGAACAAATAGTTAATAAAATTAGCCAAGTCGAATATGAACGTGATTATGATCTAGTTAAATATGCACAGTTGGCACAAGCATTCTTGATACTTGACGACAACGTCGATTCCATTTCACAGGAAATACTTAGATTGCAGAACGTGTTAGCCTTTATTAAAATGTCAATTCCGCATCATTCAATTATTACTAGAAATTTATTTGACACCATTGTCAGCAAGTTGCGAAATTTATACACTAATGACAAAATAATTGAAATTGATTTCAGAGAATATTTCGAAATAATTAAAGTAGGTTATTATTATTCAGGTAATGAAATTATTATCGTTTATAAATTCCCCTTAGTTTTACCCCAAGAATATGATATTTATAAATTATCTATGATTCCTAATAAGTATAATGAAATCCTCACCGCACCTTTCCCATTCCTGGCAATTCACGAGAAAGCATTCAAGTACATTGCGGCAGAATGCCTGAAAACCACCAAATGGTACATCTGTGACGAGGGACGGGGCCTGCAGCATCAAGCGAAACAAGATTGCATCTATCGACTTATAACCGAGCAACGTAAAACCAACTCCTGCGAAGCAGTACCAGTACAACTGCAAACTCCAGCCTACGACGAACTCGATGAAAAACACTACACTCTCAGTTTCCCTACTTCGACCAAAGTACATCTCTCCTGCGGACAAGATCTCTTCAAGGAACTCAAAGGAAGTTATCTCGCAGTCATCCCGCAGGGCTGCTCAATCACGACCCCTGATTTCGTCATCTCAAACGCTAATGATCGAATCAAAGGTCAAGCGCTCAAGATAATGGACATAGCTTCAGAAGAAGCACTGCGGCAGCCAGCACCCGCGACGATAAAGTTGAACTCCATCAACTTGGACCACCTGCACGCTGTCAACACAAAGGTCTCCATGCAGCAGCCAATCCACAAAATGCACGAAACGGACAGCAGCCTATATCATACCACCATACCCTTGTATCTAATACTTCTGGGTATTGGCATCACCGCTGCTGTTATCCTGGTATATCACAAGTACCACCCCAAGCAAGGACCTGTTGAAGTAAATGAACAAGGACTGTCGGGGATCTATGCTATTCCCGATACCAAGAGAAAGGCTGACGCTGGTCAGCCTCCAGCTTCGTTCTCGACCAAGATCTTCACTCGCTGTTCTACGGGGGGAGGTGTCATGCATGGCAGCCCTATGGAAAGTGCATAGTTGCATTCGCCGCCGCGTAAATACCTCATTGACGTCATTCGCGGCCAGAGTGCCGATTCAGCATCGAACGATGTAGTCTTTGTGACAATTTTAATGTATTTTATGTTCACTTTAGATCCTCACTTCGGACTAGGTACATACCTTAGCATTAAAATAGATTGTAATTTCTCAATTTAAAATAAATCTTTTATAAGTAATTTTGGTTTTTTTTGAGATCCCTGCTGTGACCATATATTTTTACTAGGCTTCTGTTATGGTGGCCAGTTAACGCAACGGATATAGAATAATTTTTATGGTAAAGTTTTTAAGTACTATACCCTTTGACGAACCAGTTGGCACAATGGTCACCATGCCGGACTGCCAAATACAGGGTTGTGGGTTCGATTCCCGCCTCAGACAAGTATTTATGCTTAGTTATTTGTCTGTGATCTGGTTGTTTCTATGTATTATAAGTATAATTTACAAAAGAAAAGTTTTTAAGTACTATATTCGTTGTCTAGCACCCATAACACAAGTCTAATTACTTAGCTTGGGGCTAGATGGCGAAGTGTGGAATGTCATGCAATATTTATTTATTTATTTTTATTATACTTTTTTATAATTTGAATTTCGTTTTTTAAGAGTTAAAAAAAAGAACCTTAATGAGATAGATTACTCTCTTTTCCGTCTGTCTGTATGTGTGTCACCACCGTTTATTTCTTTTTTTATGTAGGTATAGGTATTTCGGCTTCTGCCAATTCATTTTTCTCTACTTTTTAGGGAGTACCTCAAAAGGTTAAAAAAGGAACCCTTATAAGATGACTCTTTTCTTCGTCTGTTTCTTTCATTATAATAATATACCTACTTCCTTCAAGCCGGATACAAACAAATGTATGTCGAAACATATTTATTAGTTCAATGATTGTTTTTATATTAAATATGTCAGCGTTTGACCCTCATCTCATCCGATGATAAGTGACGACGCGGTCTAAAATATAGCACGCGTGTCCGGAAAATACCTATATACGAGTGACTTGAAGACCTCTAAATAAACGAGGGCCTTTGAGGGACGCGAGGAAATAAATAAATAAATATTACAGGACATTCCACACATCGCCATCTAGCCCCAAGCTAAGTAACTAGACTTGTGTTATGGGTGCTAAACAACGGATATACTACTTATATACTTTTCTTTTGTAAATATATACTTATAATACATAGAATAACCAGACCACAGACAAATATCTAAGCATAAATACTTGTCTGAGGCGGGAATCGAACCCGTAACCCTGTGTTTGGCAGTCCGGCAAGGTGACCATTGCGCCAACTGGGTCGTCCCAGTCCCAGGAAAGGTAAGAAGATGGAACGAGAACTTAGTTTTTGAATCGCAAAAGTAGTTTGTTATTTTCAAAAGTTAAATACATCAACTGGCAGATAGATGGCGCCATATTAAAAATGTATGAAGAAACCGGCGGGCGGTTTTTCTGCCAGTTGAGAGGCGGAGAGTTGAGAGAGTTGAAAGGTGAAGAGTTCCCTCGCCTCACTTATCTTGCTACACTCACATGTTTTTAAACTGTCACAATTATTAGAACCATTGATTTCTATAGGGAAATAACTATGAATTTAAATGTGGGTCAAATCGGTTTAGTTTAGAATGATAATAATTAAAATTGGGTTTATCAGTCCACTACCATCCCATCGCAGTAGCTCAAGTAGTTTGTGTAGTAGTTTATTAATAGTTCTATCTAAGCCGAAGGTTGTCCTAAAACTTTATAATTTGTATTAAAACTTTATAAATTGTTTGTTTCTTGTATAATTTTTTTTTATTAAATCATTTATTTCAGAATAGAATTCCATATACATTAATAAAAAGAAACAAAAATTAAATTAAATATTTAAGTACAAAAATAAATCACACAAAAAATAACATTATTCATATTATGACTACACAACACACACGTACACTAAGCATCACTGGACACCAAACACCGCTCTGTTTGGTGAAAAAATTAAATAAAATATTTAAGTACAAAAATAAATCACACAAAAAATAACATTATTTATATTATGACTACACAACACACACGTACACTAAGCATTAGAGTGGGTCGATATTTTTTTATTTTTTATTTCGATTTCTAATAGTACGCAAAGTGTGACCTAGTTAAAAATAAGATACCTAGTACTTTTAAAAATTTATTTTTATCACTTTAATTACCCGCGCATTGTATTTTAATTTTAGAAAAAACTCCTTAAATGTGTACTTTTCTAATGGTGTTTGAATAATAATACAAACAAAACGACATGATTTTATAGGTTTATTATTATTGCAAAACATGTTAAAAAGTATAACACTCATCGGGTGAGAAATGCGGGGGGAGTGGGAGGAGAGGCGTGAGCGCAAGTGTCGTTGATTATTGTATTGTTTTAAGTGCGCCAAATGGTACCACAACAGGGCCTTCTACTTACTCAGGTGCTGTCGGAAAATTACTCGAGGGGTGTGAAAAGCGTACTGTTTTGCTATTCGAAAAGATAGAAGGAATGTTACCAGATATTTCAGAAGTCAAAGATCTCAGTTCTGACCAACGTTACCTTTACGATATTACATCTGCTGTTATAAGTGGGGAGTTTCCTCCTGATTTGGGTCATCGTTCCCCAGGAAAAATGTCTCACGCTAGATGGCTGACAAAGGCCAACAGAATTTTGCGTTTATACGTGTCGATTAATGAACCTACGAACGAACTGAAACAACTTGCTATATTTATAGTTAAGGTCTACGCTCCAATGTGGTTTGAAATTAAACGACATCCGTCGTGCAAGGATGGAGCAAGACATTTTATTCTAGATATCTTCCACGAGAATTAAAGAGCGTAATCGATCCTGTTCTTAGGCGTAATGCCTATTTCGCACACCCGGAAAACTTGCTTTTGTCTATGCTAACTGACGAACAAAAGCATGTAAGAGAACTCGCTGCAAGACGCATTTTAAAGACGAGAAGAACAGTACCTGATTCCAGACAGCCTCGGTTATTCGAAGTACCAAAGATTAATTTAAATGCTTCGTCTTACATTGATTTAATTGACTGGCAGCAAACCTACTCTCAGCCACCTATATTAAGCAATGTTTCGAATGAAACGCTCAATTTTATAGCAGAATCGGGAGGTACGGAAGAAGTTTTGTTTCTACGGCTGCCATGCCACACGCAAGCCGTGGAACGTGCAGTAAAAACTGTCACTGAAGCATCTTTGCAGCTTTGTCACAAAGACTCTAGAGAAGCTTTAATAAAAAATAAGATTCAGTCTCGCAAAATAATGCCTCAATTTGAGAGTAAGAAAGATTTTAAGGCTATTTAAATATGTTTTTTTGTATCCTGGAACACTTAATATGTTATTTTTTCCTATTAAATTACATACTTTATCCTAAAACTTGTGTATTTTTTAATAAATAAGTGTATTTCTCCCTTTAAGTCCTAAGAAATAGTGGTGGAAACAGATAGCATTTTTTCCCAAAATCTCAGATTTTCAAAGTCAATGCGCGGGTAGAAGGAAACTTCTTAGGAATATTATTTTGACTTATATTTATTTTACTGAAGTAGGATCATCACTATATGACTATTAAAAACAAAAATTAATAAAAAAAAATTTTTCCTTAGAGCAGCGACCCACTCTACTAAGCATCACTGGACACCAAACACCGCTCTGTCCTCTCCCAACAAGATTGCAGTCCAGTGTTTGTGAAAAGGGCCATCGGACCTTGACTCAAACATCTTCAGGATGCTATTGCTGCTGGACCTGAACCGTCGGAATAATGATGTTACTTTCTTGCGCATGATAGCTTTAAAATCATCAATAATAAATATGTTAAATTTATATAAATAAATTTTCAAAAATAGTTCTAAATCATTCAATAAACCGTTCAAAATCCTATGTCAATAAAATAGAAATAGCAATCAAATACTTAGCAATTAGCGACGACTTGACTTAAGCGAAAAGAAACTAAAGTTCAGTACTAATCTACCAGGCAATAATAAATAATGAAGAGGTCGCATTAATTTATATCGCGGACGAAGCGTATCTTCACTATCACTATTACCACATAGTATAAAATAAAGTCACTTTTCGCCGTCCTTATATCCCTATGTCCCTTTGTATGCTTAGATGTTTAAAACTACGCAACGGATTTTGATGCGGTTATTTTAATAGATAGAGTGATTCAAGAGAAAGGTTTATATGTATAATACATGCATAATATAGCCGTGCGAAGCCGGAGCGGTTCGCTATAGTCTAGTAACAAAATAAAATTCTACTAATTAGGTGTTATTAAGATATCTCTGGTTGTCCTTGGCTGCATTTTATAGTGCAGACAGCAGACAAGGATAATTGCCGGTTAGATGATTACAACATACTTGTTATTGTAAAGGGCCTCCACGTGTTGGCTTCGGCTAAAGGTCCGTGGCTCCATAGCCCCGTGATATGGGACATATAACAGAGAATCTTATCAGAAGTAGTAAAGGCTTTTTCATTTGATATTGTTTTTTTTTGTGTGTTCAAATTTAAGTTCTCGGAGAAACATATTTTACTTTTGGTCCCGATATACCCACGGGATTGGAAAATATGCAGGTGAAACCGCAAGGAGCTGCTAGTTAAGTACAAAGTAATATAAATATAATATAGTAACTTTTGGAATAAATACATTTTAACGTTGTTGTATTAACTCGAATGAAATTACCTCCCTGAACACAGACTTATAAATCGTCAGTGGAAAGGCTACTTGGCTAAAGCGCCAAAATGACATTGTTGGGAAATGAGGTTTAAAGTTTTTTTTTTACGAAAAAAATTCATATCTTTTTTTCCTCTAACGTTAACTAGTTCAAATTAATATGTGTATCTATTTATACATGCGTCCACAATTAGAATATGTTTCTAGATCCATATATCCCTTGATTCGTGAAATAAGTGTCGCTTTAGCAAAAATGACCTAGGTTATAATAAAGGTTAGTCAGGGATAAAATGCTAATCTACCATCATTGTTTCAAACGTAGTCATTGAAATTTGCTAATAAAAAGCAGTAAGCTTTAACCTAGTAAAGAAAAAATACTAATAAACTAGAATTGGATGAAGTTAAAGAATGGCAAATTGCTAACTATTGCTACAGGTAGTAAAACTTCGTAAAGAATAATTGCTTATAAAACTAAGACATGCAAATGTAATAAAAGCAAAATATCTAACACTCACGAACCTTTTCAAACAAAATTAAGTAAAAGTTGCTGACTACTTATTTATCGATGAGTGTTTCGATATTTGTAAGGTAATAAACATCGCTTATTCACCTTATGAATGAAATGCTTAAGTTTCAATTTTTAAATGAGTCTATGATTATACTAAGAAATAAAACTAGTTGAATAATTATCAATTTTGTTTTTATTTATGCATAATAATCAGTATTATTAGGTAGACAGTACCTATTTAGTAGAAAATAAAGAGAGTTCGAATCATTATCATAACAAATAACCAGCATTAAATAGGCTTATTTACTTATTAATAGGTAAATCACAATAGAAAAGTGCGATAATTATTTTAAAAGTATGATAACGTTAACAAAAAATCCAAAAAACAGTAAGTAACACCGTCTTCTGTAAACGAGTTTAGACTCTTAGGGCATAAGTTTAAAATTATAAAATTAAAAACAAAAACCTCTAAATTATTAATTAATCTGGTGGCCTTGAAATCAACATTAATTGTACAACTTGTACATTAATTTAAAACAAAAAAAAAACTCTAAATAATCTAAGACTAAACACACCAGATCCATACATGTACTATTGCATTGCAATGTATCAAACTGTATGAGACACGGCACCACCGCATTATGCACGTCATAATGCAGTGTGTCATGTTTTATACATGGTACCTCGACATGTATCGATACGGTGTTTTGATCTTTAAGATATTGTGACTAACATAATAATATCAACATTAGTTAATCAGTCTCATCCTCATTATCTGTATCTGCTAAAACATCTTGTACGTTGCCCGCTTGCGGTAAAGATGTGTATTCTGCAATGTATATAGAAGGAATAGTCTTATTCTTGCATAATTTCTCCAAATCAGAATATTTTTTCTTTGAAATAGGTAGTTTATTTTGTAGATTTTTTTAGGTATTAAGTCAGTTTTGCCTATGACCTCAATATTTTCTGGTTTAGCTTCAGCGTTCATGGAATACTTTACTTCAATATGGGTTGGGTTGTTTTTTTTTAAATGTGGCTGTCCGAATTTTGCTAACTTTCCCAGTTAGATTTCCTTTGAAATATTTTTCAGTACTAACATCCCATCCATCAAAATCTTCATGAGATAATACTTCAACTTCGTATGATTTCGGTACTTTTCGTGCTAGAGAACATACAGTAGGCCATTGAGACGGTGCCCATACTATTGTGTTTGCAACACTTTTCTCAATAACAGAGTGCATCGAGTCTACGGGCATGAAAGTGTGTCCCGGTAGCAAGTAATTTATTTGAATGGTTGCAATATTCATGCATTTTTTCAAGTTCTTGTGAATGCAGGCTAGAAGCGTTTTGTTTTTATTCTGTCCGGGACACGAATCACAATATAATAGTAAATGCTTGATAGAAGCTCGTATGTCTACATCTTGAATGTATCTCGTAAGAATGGTACATACTTCGTTTGCGCCCCGTTTTCCTTCTACTTCGTTCCATAAAAAGCAGAAGCCTTCTCTGGTAACAGATTCGTAGAATGTTAAATTGTATATTGCAATCTTTCTACTATAATAAAGTAAAATAGTTTATTTTATTTTTTTCAGGTTGTTTTTTGTTTTTTTCAGGTTGTCTTTGACGTTTTTCTTTGCTACTTCCAGGTTTTTCTTTGCTACTTCCAGGTTTTTCTTTGCTAATTCCAGGGTTTTCTTTACTACTTCCAGGTTTTTCTTTACTACTTCCAGGCTTTTCATTGCTTTCATACATTTCCTTTTTAACAACACACTCAATGTTATTCTGATATTCTGTTTCTTCCTCCAACTCGATCGTGATCTCGTTTATTTGAATATCGACGTTTTCATTATTAGACTGTATTTGCAGTAAACAAAGTTCAATCTCCTCGTCCCGAGAAAGTGAAATGATGTTTTTAGTTTCTGCATTCACATGGACAGAGTGCAGCTGTTCAGCTGGAGCCGAAGAGAGCTGAGATGACATCTTCTCGGAGGCGTTGTTCACGTGGACAAGCTGCAGTTGTTCAGGAGCCGACGGAAGCTGAGATGACATTATATCTTCGGAGGCGGTGTTCACGTGGATAAGCTGCAGCTGCTCAGGAGCCGGCATAGGCTGAGATGACATCTCTTTGAAGGCTTTGTTCACGTGGACAAGCTGCAGTTTTTCAGGAGCAGGTGTAAGCTGAGATGAATTCTCGTCAGAGGCGTCGCTCATGTGGATAGGCTGCAGTTGTTCAGGCGCCGACGTCAGCTGAGATGACATATCGTCGAAGCCGTTGTTTACATGGACAGGCTGCAGCTGTCCAAGAGCTGGCGTGACCTGAGATGACACCTCGTCGGAGGCGTTGTTCACGTAGACAGGCTGCAGCTGCTCAGGAGCCGGCGTGAGCTGAGATGACATATCGTCCAAGCCGTTGTTTACATGGATAGGCTGCAGTTGTCCAAGAGCTGGCGTGACCTGAGATAACACCTCGTCGGAGGCGTTGTTCACGTAGACAGGCTGCAGCTGCTTAGGAGCCGGCGTGACCTGAGATGATATCTCGTCGGAGGCGCTGTTTACGGGGCAGGCTGCAACAGTTCAGGAGCCTGCGTGAGCTGAGAGGAGAGATTGTACGCATGGCCACGTATGTCTAAATAGTCTGTTAGTTCAACTCTTTGTTTGCTGAATCTTTGTTTTAAAACACTTCACATGTAGGGGTAAAAAAGACATTTTCAGGGCCTGCATTTTAATAGAGAAAGATTTCTAGGAAGCACCTTCCATACACAGATAAATAGACAAAGGGGTAAAAATATACAGCTTTTGTGTTAAAAAATAATCTAATTCACGTATGGCAACTTAGTACCATCATAAATTAAAAAGTTAAGTGGTCTATAAAGAAAGTACCATCGGAGGGAAGATCGTTAAATAATTTTACTGCTTATATCACATGTTTACATGATTAGCATTTCGTAACTACCTCACATTCAAAAAACAACTAATTTTTTTTGCTAACTCGAATGTGAGTACTAAATTTGAAAACAACATTTTCACTAAAGTAGTGACAATAAGCAAACAAAAATCAATAGAAATTGCTTACACTCCACGCGTCTCGAAATTTTGTGCAGGACCTTTTGGCTTAAGCGCCAAACAATTTTATTCAATAGTAAGCAAAAACAGCTAACATCCAAAAGCACAGTAAAGTACAGTGATCTAAAATTGCTAACATAATAATGTTGATAAAATTAAATAAAAGGACAAATGCTTACATTACCAAAGAGAACAAAATGTAGTAAAGAAAAAACTCTAAAGCGGTACGAAACCGAAAATTGTAGCTCGTAAGCGACGTCTGTTGCAAAATCAATGGAATTAGGTCGTTTTAGTCATTGATGTTAAGCATATTTTTAATATTTTCGGATTGCTAAAGCGCCAAAAAAGTGCTCGGATTGGTTCGAAACCGACATCAATCGACGCAGAAAAAAAAATCCAATCCAATGATATAAAAAAGTCATTTTGGCCAATGTGGCGCTTTAGCCAAGTAGCCTTTCCACTGACGAAATAAAATATGGAAATGGCAAGTCGTGACCAGGACTGGCAGTTTAGATTTCCAGTGAAATATTATCGCTGAAAAAATCGGTGATGACACACACGGACAGACAGACAGATGGACAAGAGAGTCATCTTACAAGGTACGTGTTTTACCTTTTGAGGTAAGTACGGAACACTTAAAATGCCGTGTTGTGATGTTGCTTCTAAAAAAATCAGCAGTAAAGTGCAGGTGTAAGATAGCATCTTATTTTACTAATAAGAACTGTTTATAATAATTATAATTATTATGTCAATTTAGCACTTTTAATGCTATTTTTAACCGACTTAAAAAAAAGGAGACGGGATATTTTTTATTTTTATTTTTAATGTATATGTTCCCCGATTACTCGAAAACGCCTGGACCGATTTTGAAAATTCTTTTTTTGTTTGAAAGGGAATAATAAGTGCCCTAGATTTTTAATCGCTTCGGCCGTCTATATAGTACCAAAGTTTCGGAAGTGGTTCCATACGAGGGTTTTAATTTATTTGTATGGAACTTGTTCCGATCAGAATTTTTTTTAATTTATCCTTTGAATTTGCATTTTTAACACTTTTCGTAGAGTTTATTAGCATTTTTACCACTTTTCAGCATTTTTTGACCGTATTTTAGCACTTTATAAGTAATCCTTAGTTGCAAACACTAGAACATCTTTGAAATTTAAATATTTTAAAGTAAATATGGCGTGAGAATTGAAGTATTAACCCACCGGTTGCTCTACTAGTGGGCCCACTGTTAATTTTTGCACAAGATTGGAACTACGGATTCTTATATAAACACTCAAACTCTCAGAGCACATCTAGTTATAATTATATGTTCTGGAACTCCTAAATAATTAATTGTCTCTACGTATCTACTAACGTTACTGTCGCATCTTGCCCTGTTAATATTAATTAAGTTTAACTAACTGAAAGCAAGGTCGCATTCGTTATGTTAATTGATAGGATATGTATCTAAACATACATGGGTAGTTGGAAACGTATCCAATCAATCAATTAAGTTTAAGCTTTTAAGGTCTGCGTCTAGTATCAAACTAGCTTTTATCCGCGAACTCAAAGCGTAGGAGTCGAATTTTTAATAAAAAAAAACTAAAAAAAACTTGCTGTCTCGGCAAACGTTGTTTTTCCATTTAAAAAAAAACTAATAAAAAAATGAAAAAAATTAAAAAAAATATGATGTGGTTCGATTCTCAGACCTAACTAATATACATGAAAAATTCATACAAAACAGTTCAGCTGTTTAGGTGGAGATTGGTAACAAAACTGCGACGTGAGAATTTTTTAGGGTTAGTCTCCGAGGAAGTACACACTTTCTAAATACTCGACAAATGACGACTAAGAATAGATTTTGAATAAAAATACCGTCATCAAGTAAGCTAAGGACTTAGCCAAATTTTAAATTAATTTTATTTATTATCATAATATACACTTTTTATAGCGGATATTAGGGACTATATATTTATTTACTAGCTGCGCCCTCGCGTAAGTCCCGATCTCGCGGGAATTTCAGAAATTCTATGTTTCTTCATCCCCTTAATTACAACTATGCCGATTTTCATGCAAATCGGTCCAGTCGTTTGACCTTGTAGAGGGAACAAACAAACAAATAAAAATAAATAGACAAACTGATGAAAAACAATTCAAGTTCAAGTTTATTTATTGCATAATCATGTGTTACAGATGGTGGTACAAATAAATATAAGTTCATCATGATACCCGTTTGGGCATAGCAATGTGTTTATACAATAATAATGTTTTTAACATGTTTGACTCTACTTCTTAAGTTATTGAACGTGTAGCAGGTCCATATAAAGGTACTTAGGTAGATTTAGGTAGATTCTCAACTGAATTTGTTGCGGTTATTTTGCATTTTCACTTATTAGTAATTTGGTACATCTTCACGATTCTTTACACCTGTACGTTTTTCATCCTTTCTATTATCTACAATAATGTTAAAAAAATATAATTAAAAATAAATTTCGCCATATGCAATGAAATCTAGCAACCCTCATATTTTAATTTTTTGTCACCTATCTAAGAACATTTGGACTTGGAGACGAATCTTACGATACCTTAATTAAAGAAATCCATCAAGGTTCAAGGTTCTTTATTCGTAAAAATGGGAGTGCTTCGTCGGTCCGCCCGCGAGGCGACCGCCCGAATCGGGCGGACCGCAGTATTGCAAAAAAAATATTATTTTCGTTCCGCATTCCGCCCGAATTTATTTGATACCTATTTTTCTATAAAAGTACAGTCGGCAACAAAATAATTTGATGAAATAAAAGTAAAAAATGGTTTGAAAATTGTATACTTAATACAATAATCTGAAGCTAAGTAATTACATTAGTACACACGTTATTCGACTGTTAATATGAATAGATAAACTTAAATAAATTACTTAGCGTATAGATATTAATTACATTCTACATTTGATTTTACATTTCAATCATATTAGTGGTTCTGTGTTGCTGGACTTGCTGGTTATAGCAATTCCAATTACTAATAAAAAAACCGGTCAAGAGCGAGTCGTACTCGCGCGCTGAGGGTTCCGTAATTTGGTTTTAACTCTCTTTCTCTACCCTTGCAGTGGTACGGTTGTTACCAATTTAACTTGACCCCTGTTTTGTTTGCGCGCCCTCATAATGTAAGGCTATAGTTAAATTGGTTTAACTATGTAAACGTATGGGGACACTCTTTAATTTTCAACTTTTTTATTTTTTGGAAATTTTTTCTTTATGTGTGCTGTAGGGTTTGGGTCGAAAACCTATATGGTAGTTCCCGTTGACCTAGAATCACGGAATTTGGCTAAAAGCAAGATCTTACAGCACACATAAAGGAAAATTCCAATAGGGTACTTCCAGTTGACCTGAAATTATTAATTTTGGTTAAAAGCTAGGCCTTGCAGCACATGTAAAGGGAAAAATCCGAAATATAAAAAAGTTGAAAATTAAGGTAAATTTTGGTACTAACAAGTTTTTGCAAAAATGAAAATTTGCCCAAATCTTTTTATCATGTTGACTCAGGACTTTGATTTTTATACACCTAATAGAGACTATAAACCCCAGTATCTGGTATGAATTTCAATTTGTTAGGTCCACTCGTTCCTGAGAAAATGGGTGATGGATGACACACGGACAGACAGACAGACAGACAGACAGACAAGAAAGTGATCTTATTAGGGTTCTCCTAAAAATGATGTTTCCTGTACCAATTAATCTACAAAATAGTCACTAAAGTTGGGGAGCCATTATATACAACCACCCATCACTGACTGAGGTTTGTGGCAAATGAGCCAAATCTGCACATTTTTAGGGTTCGGGAAAAAGTAAAAAAGGTAAAAAAGGAACCCTTAAAAGATCACTTTCTTGCTCGTCTGTCTGTCTGAATGTGTTACCACCGATTTTCTCAGGAATGGGTGGACCTAGCAAGTTGAAATTCATACCAGATACTGGGGTTTATAGTCTCTATTAGGTGTATAAAAATCAAAGTCCTGAGTCAACATGATAAAAAGATTTGGGCAAATTTTCATTTTTGCAAAAACTTGTTAGTACCAAAATTTACCTTAATTTTCAACTTTTTTATATTTCGGAATTATCCCTTTACTTCTGAACCTTGGTTTAAACCAAAATTGACATTTCCAGGTTAACTGGAAGGTTTTGGGTCCTATATCTTATGGTAGTTCCCGTTGACCTAGGATCACGAGGTTTGGCAAAAGCAAACTCGTACAGCTCAATAAAGAAAAAATTTCAAAAACAAAAGTTGAAAATTAAAGGGTGTCCCCATACATATATAGTTGGATCTATTTAACTTGACCCTTACATTGTATAGGCGCCCAAACAACACTGCAAGGGTACAAAAAGAGAGTTGAAAGTAATGTATGGAAGCCTCGGCGAGCGAGTACGAATCGCATTTGACTGGTTTTTTATGTGCTTTTTCACAAGTTTAAACTTTTTTCTCCACAAACATCTTAGAAAGTGAAAGAGGCAACCCTATTTTTTGGTGTAGGAAATACATCTTCCACAGCTTAAGAGGTACTACATTATTATGGGTTTTTAGTACTCCATAATCGACATGCAGCGTAAGTAACTGATAAAAATGCTTTACGTAAACTTTAAAAGGGTCATCACAAAGGATTACCATGTCCTTTTTCATTGAGTAAAGATCCAGCGGTTTTTGAATTCATAACTCCAGTCTGTAGTTTTTATTAAATGTAATAAACCGATTTTGTTGCTAACTGTACTAAATCCAAGTAAGTTATTAAAAAAAGTAGGTATAATTTACAATCGGGCGGTCTGCCCCATGGATTTATTACTTTATGCGGTCCGCCCGATCGGGCGGTCGCCTCGCGGGCGGACCGACGAAGCACTCAAAAATGGATTTACAAGTCAGGTATACATTTACAATTAAATAACTTACTGATATTTCGACATCGATTTTGATTTTTGTCATCGAGTAGGTATTTTGAAGGATATCCCTTTAAAACATATACCTTTATTTGCAGTCGAGTAATAAATAAAAAGGAAAGGTTTTTCATTTTGTTGCAAAACTGAAACTACTGGATCGACTTTTGAAAAAAATTGGTATGATTTATAGAGAGTAACATAGGGCGCTGCTAGTCTCTCATATTACAAATTCTAATTTAGGCAACATATTAATTTTGCATCATCACAGTGTGACACACACCGTTATGGGTCGCTGACGTCACAGGTTCCTGACATCTAATAACTGCCTAGCTGTCTCATTTGACCCTTAACCAGGGATATGCATGTTTTGACGTTTATTAAAATAAATTAATAATGTTGGAATTACAGACATTATGCATTAAAGGAATAGGCAAATGTGCCAAAAAAATGTGCAAATTACAAAAGTAAGAATGCCGGTGCTCGATTGGTAAGGTCGAATCGACCTTACCAATCGAGCACCGGCATTCTTATATTTCATACTAGCGACCCGTCCCGGCTTCGCACGGCTATATTATGCATGTATTATACATATAAACCTTCCTCTTGAATCACTCTATCTATTAAAAAAACCGCATTAAAATCCGTTGCGTAGTTTTAAAGATTTAAGCATACAAAGGGAAATAGGGACAGAGAAAGCGACTTTATTTTATAAGGTATGTTCGGGTAAGATCGGCAGTGGGGGAAGACCGTATGAATGAAATATCTCCCAAAATAGAAGGATTTTTAAAAACTTGGCCACATTGTCGGAAAGAACATTTCACCTCGCCCCCGTCTGTAGTGATTGCAAGTGGCTCCGACAAGGGAGACGTGCGCTACGCGCCGTTGAACGAATCAACATATTTTTTTCAATTTTTCAGTAACATTTTAAGCCACATCTCATTTTGATTAGCGTATATTTTCTAAAATATGAGAGTTTTTGTTATTATTGTTTTTGAAAACTTAGTTTATTGAATAAAATATTAAAATGATCTAATTTAGACAGTCCTACGATCGCTGTAGGCAAAGTTCCGAACTTCGCCCTTCGCGTCAAAGATCGGATAATGATCATCTGATCTTAAACCTTAAAAAAAAAGAAAGCGTTTGTCAAACTTTTGTAACTCACTAGCTATGCCCCGCGGATTCACACTTGTAATTTCCGATTCCATTACGATTTATAGAAAGGGCAGTTCTTTGAAATTTAATTTGTTACTTCTGTCGTATGTTAGGACTGATCTCTGTTGTACTAGTTGATAAGTTTAAACTTTAATTATTATGTTATTTCATAATTATTTAGAAAAGATTCGTTAATTGATCACTATTCATTGATCACTACTTCAGTATTATAACATACTTTGACACCAATAAAAAAATCAGGTAAGTATAGCTACTTATTACACGCTCTTACATTTAGAAAAAGAACCTAAAAACTTAGTTTCAAACGAGGAAGTCCGTAAATATTTATCTTGTAGAAGCTTTGTATGCTAGTTAAGTAGTAAGTACCAAAAATATGGTGTTTTACGAGAGAAACTGTAAATAATAATTAGGTAAATAAGGTATGTTAGTTTGTCATTATCAATATCAAAGTTTGACCAAAGTTTGAGAATCGCAAAATCTCGTTTGGGGTAAGAACGGATAGCCAAAACCAAAAAAAATACGAAGTTTCACAAAATAATTTGGGATACTCATAATCTATCGAATTTGTAGAACATTTTTATCGCAAGCTTTTGTACGTGAAACGCCGGATACACTCCTATAAATGACCTTATTCTACGAGCAGTAGAAGTGGTTTTAAATTGCTATCAGCTCTTCCCCCAATTAGGTGAATTTCTCAACATGATTAAAATATCGTGTATCACAACTTTGAAGACGTATAAAACAAAAACGAGTGATAGTAGAGAAACAATTTAAATACAGGATCAAACTTCAATTTATTGTTATCAATTATTTCTATATTTCGTTTATTTCACGTTCACTGAAGCTGAGAAATCTGAGATTTTGTAAAACCTTTTGAATTGCTCCAAAAACCATTCGATCTTACTCTAACATACCTTACTATGTAGTGATAGTGAAGTGATAGTGATGTTTATCACTACATAATTTAAAACAAACTCCTCCTCCGCGTCTGTATGTCTGTTCGCTATAAACTCAAAAACTACTGCACAGATTTTCATGCTGTTTTCACCAATGGATAGAGTGGTTCTTGAGGAAGAAAACTACTACTTACAAAGTTGCGGGCAACAGCTAGCTTAATAATATAATGACAAAACGCAGGTCACTCTGTCTCAGTGGCTTTGCAATATTTGAACCGCTTAGTCGGCTCCCAATCTATTTGAATCTACTCAACTACTAATTTAAGAATTAATAAGACATGACTCGACACAAGACTGGCCCTTTATGCAATGCCGCCTAAAGGCACGCACCTTTATACAATAACCAAACAACATAACTACGTAAGCTTAACCAAGTTGAGTAAACTAAGTTCACTAAACTTGCTGAGTAGGCCTTCATCTTAGTAGAGATTTTGATGATAAATTATGAAATAATTACTGACTAACCTGTATGAGGTTTGTTTGTTTATAAACTGAAATACGGACCGTTAAGGTACTTACACAATGTTGAAAATTAATGGCATTTAATGTTGAAATAATGATGGCTAATCAAGAAATACTTCCTACTAATATTATAAACTAGCAACCCGGCTTTGCATGGCTATATTATGCATATATTAAACATAACCTTCTTCTTGAATCATATTAAAAAAAACAGCGCACTCCGGGAGTGCAGGTAGAAGTGAAAACTGTATATCTGTGTAAAATCTCATATGTCGCGAGAACATACGCAAAAAGAGTTTTAGATGAAAAAAAAAAAATAGTCGGACGACAAATAGTCGTCCGACATTTGTCTTCCAACAAATAGTCGTCCGACATTTGTCGTCCGTCAATAGTCGTCCGTTCAAAAATACCATATGTACGTCTTAATACACTCACAGCCAAATTAAAAACAGTAGGCCCAGGCATACATTTTCGCCGCGCCGTAGAGAGGGGATAGCTGTCTACTCTCCATCCGTCTTACGCTTTTTCGATCAGGTCACGTGTCCTGACGCGAGTTTAAGATTTTATACCCATTACAGAAAAAGTGCTCAACGCCGCTAAAGAAGTTTTCACTTCAAAAACCGCATCAAAATCCGTTGCATAGTTTTAAAGATCTAAGCATACATAGGGATATAGGGACAGAGAAAGCGACTTTGTTTTATACTATGTAGTAATGATGTGAAAGTTTGTGTGTGTGGATGTTTGTTACTCATTCACGCAAAAACTTCTGGACCGATTGCGATGAAACTCGACAGTTAGACAGCTGAAGACCTGAATTAACACATAGACTACTTTTTATCTCGAAGTTCCCACGGGAACTTACGAGGGTGAAACCGTGGTGTACAACATGTGGTACAACTAGTATACACATATAGAAAAAATATGATAAAATTCTCCGCTTTTCTAGATTACAATGAAATTGATAGTACTATTTCCTCCTATTTCGAGAACTAGATGTGGACAGAAATATAAGCATTAAAGTCACGTGTTTTTTATTTTTTTAATTAGCAACTGACGCCATTACACATATGGGAACTTCAAGAATCTAACCTCCTTGCAAACAAGTAATTTTTGTTTGAACTTTTGTCGTTATTCTTTGGTATAAGAATGCATATAATTTTAAGGTATGGATGAGCCTGGCTTTTCCAGAAAGGAAATGCCGTCAGACTTTTGGGGATGATGCCGCGTAAATTTGTAAATATTTTTTTGTATAAAAAGTATAGGTATGTTAATTCAAGTTCCTTGCTATCAACATACTGAGTTCCATTGTAACCGGTCCAGTAGTTTTTGCGTGCAGGAGTAACAAACATACACACAAACTTTCTTGTTATAATATTAGTAGAATAGGAAGTAGGTAGGAGTAGGTATTATTAAGTTTTTTTTGTTGATGTTATTTGACGGCAACATAACAATGGGCTTTAGGTATATGGGACGAGAAAGAAAGAAAGAAAGAAAGAAATCATTTATTTGGACAAGCACACGACATAAGACAATCAGAAAAGAGTAACAAACATAAAAGCACTAAAACAAAAGTGACCATGAGTCACTCGATCAAAGCATCGTCTTACATTTCTGTTTCGATTGTTTTTTTGTTTCCATCTTTAAAATCTCAAATCGATTTTAGTTTAATCAATATTTTTTTTAAATTTATATGTCACATCGTAGTAATTTATATGTCACACTTACGACCCGCTCCGGCTTCGCACGGCTATATTATGCATGTATTATACATATAAACCTTCCTCTTGAATCATTCTATCTATTAAAAAAATCGGCATCAAAGTCCGTTGCGTAGTTTTAAAGATCTAAGCATACAAAGGGACATAGGGACGGCGAAAAGTGACTTTATTTTATACTATGGAGTGACGTGTATCTACAGCCATATTTTTGAGTGAGAGCTCAAAAGCCCAGTGTGCATGCGTCTGAATAGCAAACAGTGGCAAATTAACCAAGTTTCAGGCCCCCTCGATTGTAGATAGCTACTGTATTTGGTTTCGGTCCCATGTGGTGACGTTTTAATTTGATAAGAGCCTCAATACACTCACTCAATACAACACTCAATAGTTTGTGGTGTCCATGTTTTCTAACTTTCTGTACCGTTGCGACTAGTTAGACGACTCTCGACCCTTACAAATAATAATGCCAATAATCGATAAGTACTTACTTGATCCAAAAGTATTGATGTTTATAAACAAGTGTTATTCACTACAAAAGATACTGATATTAACTATAAAAGATAAGATATCACTACTTATTATAAAATAAAGTCACTTTTCGCCGTCCCTATGTCCCTATTTCCCTTTGTATGCTTAGATCTATATCTATAAAACTACGCAACGGATTTTGATGCGGTTTTTTTAATAGATAGAGTGATTCAAGAGGAAGGTTTATATGTATAATACATGCATAATATAGCCGTGCGAAACCGGGGCGGGTCGTTAACTATAAAACAAGAGTTCCTATTTTAGTCCATTTTTCCATTGTCAAAATGCACAAAATATTTGCTTGCTATTTTGCATTTTCCCCAAATTTCTGCGGTGACCTTAAGGTTCCGCTGGTCGATCGTGTTTTCCATACAAATGAATTTAGAGTGTTATCCATTTATTCTTTATGGAATTTGAAAAAACAAAAGTTAAATCTACATAACAAGTCTATATCTAGCCCATATAGGCGACGAAATAGACAAATTATATTTAATTTAATATAAATAAATATAATTTGTCTATTTCGTCGCCTACATGGGCGTCATCATTCCATAAAGAATAAATGGATAACACTCTAAATTCATTTGTATGGAAAACACGATCGACCAGCGGAACCTTAAGTATCTTTGCTTAAAATTAATGAAGGTTCTATAGACTGATAATAATAAAATGAACCCCAGTCCGCTAGTATCCAATAAAGTTTTCCCTGTTCAAATACAATAAAGTTCAATTCTTATAATGTACAAACAAGTCCTTCCTGCTTCGGGGCACAATATTTCGTGCTTTGATATAGCATTGTTGTATCAAAGGAAATATTACAGAACGCGCCGCGGTTTCACCCGCGTAAAGTATTGAAAAATTATGTAAGAACTATACCAGGTACCCTTTCACCTTAAGAACTTTACTGTCATCAGCCGCGAACACGTTCCAGCCGTGACTTCGTGTTTGCTGGGACGTGTTCGTAGCTGATGACAGTTCTTAAGGTGAAATTGTACCTGCGCTCTCTCCACACAAACGTAGTCGACTGTTTCCTCCCTGGATAATGACACTAGCATAAATATTTTTATGTAAATATTTTAAAATTATGTAAGAACTATACCAGGTACCCTTTCACCTTAAGAAATGTCATCAGCCGCGATCAGCTCAGATCAGTCGCGACGTGTTCGTAGCTGATGACAGTTCTTAAGGTGAAATTGTACCTGCGCTCTCTCCACACAAACGTAGTCGACTGTTTCCTCCCTGGATAATGACACTAGCATAAATATTTTTATGTAAATATTTTAAAATTATGTAATAACTATACCAGGTACCCTTTCACCTTAAGAAATGTCATCAGCCGCGATCAGCTCAGATCAGTCGCGACGTGTTCGTAGCTGATGACAGTTCTTAAGGTGAAATTGTACCTGCGCTCTCTCCACACAAACGTAGTCGACTGTTTCCTCCCTGGATAATGACACTAGCACATATTAAGCGACCAGTTAGGCGCCATATGTTTCGTTTAAGGATAGCGCTGAACTCGACATGTTGTCCTTAAATATTGACCCAAAGTTAACCCAGGCCTCCATCAACATACCGAGTTTCAACGCAATTGGTATAGTAGTTTTTGCGTCATCGCAGTAACAAACATACACACGAAACACATAATATACTAAGACAAACTTCACATTTATATTAGTAGTAGGATGAGGTATCTCTTTTCAAATACAAAATTAATCATCTCAGTCGGTTGAGCTTTCTTCGAATAACCGGTGAACATACATTAAAAAAAGTTACGAATTAAAAATCTTCTCCTTTTTTGAAGTCGGTTAAGAGACAAGGGTACCGACGCTCTTTTCTTACTAGTCGACTGTTTTCTCCCTGGATAATGACACTATAGCAATTTTTTTTTTACATAAAACTCGTAACTGCCATGACCTATGCCCTATGTTTTTTTTTCTTTGTTTTTAAATTTTAATTTCTATGATAATTAGAAAATGAAAAAAACCAAGACAGGGGCATAGTCATGGCAGTTATAGGTTTTATGCTACCAAAATATTTATGCTAGTGTCATTATCCAGGGAGGAAACAGGCGACTACGTTTGTATGGAGAGAGCGCAGCGCATTTAAGGACAACATGTCGAGTTCAGCGCTATCCTTAAACGAAACATATGGCGCCTAACTGGTCGCTTAATATGTGCGATTTCGCCAAGGAGTGTTACATCAAAATCTACTAATTAGAATACTAAATATCATCGAAAAACTGTGTCTTTAAAAACGAGCTCTGCGCCTACCATTTATCCCAACTTCCCACACGAACGGAACCAACACGAGTAAAACTGCGAAGCGCAGCTAAATATAAAGCAGGTACCTATTAAGATTCCATACATTCCCAGGTAAGAGGTGTCGGACACGAGCCGAATTTGAGACAGTTTGAACAACTAGCAACCGAGTGGCCAGCAAATAGTTACTGATGTAAGCTCGGTGCTAGGTGTCATATTATAGGGCCATAGTGGAGGTGATGTAGTAGCTAAAGTAACTACAAAATCTATTATTTTGACCGCAGAATCTTCTTTGTATCGATAGCACAAAATAAAAGGAGAATTGATTTGGTAGGATCAGATTCACATTTTTTATAGCGTATAGTATAGCGTGACGTTTTTTCTGGGCTAAGTCCCCAACCGCTAACCCGTGAAAAGAGACTTCGGGTTTGGTGGAGATGTGGTAACTAAAGTAACTACAAAATCTATTATCTTGACCGCTGAATCTTCTTCTTCGTAACGAAATCACAATTTTTTCGTATAGCATAAAAACATTTCTCTGGGCTAGGTTAGCCCCCACCTGCTAACCGATAAGAAACTTCATTCCAAAAAGATAAGGGAAGAAAAGAGATATTTTATTTTTGTAACCCTCACTGGAAAAAACACTAAATATTTCAACTTTAACTTATTCATCTGATAACAAACTTATAAAGTCACTGTGTCTGTGTCCAGACGACGCGCGATATGAATAATTCAGGAACGCCAAACCGATGTACTAGTACTTTCATAGTTGGCCGCCACCTGCGTCTCGCTCAACTCGCTCGCTTTACTCACACTGAGCGAGCTTTCTATCCGTTCTAACCGTGCCGTTACTGATTTACAAGGGATTCCAAGCGTTTGTTTAATTAGCTAAACTAACAACCGCAAGAGATTTAACTTGTTTTTCTGGTGATTAGTCCGTTTGTAAAATAAAGTGTGGGTTGTTTTTATGTTAAATTGAATTAATACTTACCGATACCTCTATTTTGTATGGAGACTTTTTAAGGTTCCCAAAGCGTAAAAAGGGGTCCCGTATTAATAAAACTTAACGTTTTTCAAAATTTCAACTGTATAGCTATCACGGTTCATGAGATACAGTCTGATGACAGACATGTATGTATACAGTGGAGTCATAGTAATAGGGTTTTTTTACCCTAAGGGTACGGAACCCTTAAGAGGAAAGGGTACCGGGGGCTATCTCCATACAAACGTAGTCGACTGTTTTCTCCCTGGATAATGACACTAGGGCAAATATTTTTATTGGATAAAACTTATAACTGCCATGACCAAGCCCCTATGTTTTGTTTTTTGTTTTTTAATCATAATTTCTATGATAATTAGGGGCATAGTCATTATCCAGGGAGGAAACAGTCCACTACGTTTGCATGGAGAGAGCGCCGGTACCCTTTAACCTTAAGATACCGTTTATTATGTCAAAATAACTACTAACCTACGTCCCAACGCGGTCTCAAAATAAAGTTTAAAGTTTATAAATAAAACAACCACCAAACAGTACCACAACAATAAATTAACATAAAAACTTTTAACGCTACAATTTTTCAGTAGAAATAGTTTAAAGAAACATCCCGGGTCATGAATACAGGGTGTTGCAATATTTCACCATTGTAGTTACCCCGGTGTCACTGTCACAAAATGAATTACCTTGCTACTGGTACCGCTGCGATGAATACAACTATTTTTCATACCATATCTTTTACTTGTATTTTGAAATTGTAATAATTTTTAACTCTGAACGCAAATAGAATTGTTGAACTTTATATTTGTATACATACGGGCTGGTTTCCGCAAATAGACATATTTAGTTGGGTTCTTTTTGCATAATGCCTGCTCTTCACGTTGGCCAACATTGTGGCGAATGGTTATGGCCAAACCTATGGCCATCATGTAGAGCGGGTGTTTGTGCTTAGCTTGGTATGTATTGGAACGATGGCCCACAAGTTGGCGCAAGATCCGTGTGGTGTCGGTTTTTAGCAAAAGATCAAAGGGTTATGGCCGAGTGATGGCTGCCGCGTCCACACGTTGGGCGCGCGTTTAGTTTGCTACGAGCTCCCAGAGTGATCGCATGCACGCCCTTGCTTTAAATATATTCTCGCGTCTTAAGTTCGTAAAAAAAGGTGACCGTACAAAGATGGACAACTATAGACCGGTGACTCTTATTCCTATATTTTCTAAAATAGTCGAAAAGGTGATGCACACTAGATTAAATAATTTTGCTGAAAAAAATAATATCTTTAAAGACGAACAAAATGGTTTTAGAAAAAATAAAAGTACTACTCTTGCCGCTTACCAGTTGGTTAAATACATTACGGAATGTATTGATGAGAAGGTTCCGGTTACTGTGCTATTTATGGATATGAGTAAAGCCTTTGACTTTGTTTGCCATAAGACACTGCTCAGGAAATTATATAGTTACGGAATAAGAGGTCCCACCTATAAGTGGATAAAATCCTATTTAATTAAAAGAACTCAATGCGTACAAATAACAAAATACGATGAAAACGCAAAAACCGTAGAACATTATCAATCGGAGTTTAAAGATAACAATTATGGCGTCCCCCAAGGGAGTATTCTAGGGCCACTCCTCTTTTTATATTATATAAATGACTTACCAAATGAGATTGACCAGAAGTGTATTTTATTTGCAGATGACACAACCATAGCCATTAAATGTCAAGACCTTAATACTTACGAAACAGACATAAACGTTGCTCTAAGTAGTTCCATAGAATGGCTGACAGCTAATAACCTTAAGATAAATATAGATAAAACTAAATTCATGCAATTTCATACATTACAAGGCGGGCCAAAACAGCTGAATAACATTGAATATATGGGACATAAAATAGAAGAGACTGCTGTAATTAAGTTTCTTGGTATCACAATTGACAGCACACTATCATGGAAACAACAGGTCGAACTTGTTTGCAGTAAAGTGAATAGTTTTGTGTATCCATTGCGACGTTTGGCTCAAGTGGTCTCCATAGATGCGGCGATTTTAGCGTATCATGGATATGTTGACTCTTCATTGCGATATGGGCTACTAATATGGGGTAAATCGGTAGATATAGATAAAGCTTTCATTAAACAAAAGCGTTGTATTAGAGCTATATTTTCCTTAAAACAAAGAGACTCCTGTAGACCTTACTTTAGAAAATACAAGTTATTGACAGTTACATGTTTGTACATCTTAGAGGCATGTTTATTTGTATTTAAACACAAAAATATGTTTGAAATTGTTGGGTGTGAATACAGGGGCCGGAGGATCAGACCACATCGTCAAAATGAAATACGAAGGCCTGCGTGCAATCTCGTATTGACTACAAATAACTGTTTTGTAATGAGTGTTAAAATTTTTAATAAAATACCTAATGAATTTAAGAATCTGACATTTGTGAAATTTAAATCAAAACTGACGATGTGGCTCACTGAGAAATGTTTTTATAGTATTAATGAATTTTTTGAATATAAATTATAACTGACTGACAATTGGGAAAAAATTTAAATGAAATTATATTGATGAATTAAATGTTTCAAATTAATAAAAGTATTGGCTGAGTATGCTTGACAGTTAGATATATAATTATCTGCAATTTTTTAATTTCAGTCGACTTATATAAAATATGTTTGATTTCATACGCCTTTACAGGCAGGTGGCGGCTGGACTATACTGTATATGCAATATAATTATTAATTGTAACAACACCTTGATGTACCCAAAATCTATGAAATAAATTTTCTTATTCTTATTCTTATTCTTATGTAACTAGTGCCCACAAAATGGCAGGAACAATGACCAACGAAGAATCTTTTCGCTTTATAGAGCTCTACCAAGCCGAAACTTTTTAATAAATACGTGCGCACATTGGTCTGAACCGAAGCAAACTGAACGACCTTCCAACGTGTGGACGCCATCACAAACTCTTGGATAATACCTTTGCCACAATATTCGCCACAATGTTGGCCAACGTGAAGAGCAGGCATAAGGCAATTAAGCAGGCCAACCAGAGGAATGAATTCGCCACTATGTCTGGAGCCAACTAAACCGCCGGACGTTTCATCACGATGTTTTCCTTCACCGTAAGAGAATTCACATACATTTCTCGTAAGAAAAATCCATTAGTAAACGACAGATGCCGGCCGTAATTCAAACCTTTGGAATAAAAGTCGAGATCTCTACCACTTTTCCTAATCACTACATAGTATAAAACAAAGTCGCTTTCTCTGTCCCTATATCCGTTTGTATGCTTAAATCTTTAAAACTACGCAACGGATTTTGATGCGGTTTTTTTAATAATAATAATAATAATAATAAAATTCATTTATTCAGATCATTACAATCCAATATTTGTTAGTACTTATGTATATATTCAAAACTTATAAACTAATGTTAGTAATAAGAAATAAAACAGCGAACACAAAAACATCAAAACCAATCCCCGTTATGCATTACCCGCCTGTTCCACATGTACAGCAATCCATTGCTTCCATATGGGACAGTCAGGTCTATCCGATAACACACTCAGAATGGCATTAGAGCTATCGCGCACCCGCCGCATCAGTGAGGCAATTCTCATGCGAAGAATGGCATGAAAACCATTCACCGCTGCTTCCGCCAGCATACCTGAAGCACTGCAGGAATGCGGGAGCCCCAACAGCACCCTAAATGAGTTATTATACTGCACCCTAATTTTGTTAAACGATGCCTTAGTGTAGTTGGTCCACAAGCTGCACGTGTAAAATGTCTGACAGTATGCTTTGAATAGACTTATCTTCACTTGTTTACTACACCGTGCAAACTTGCTGACCAACATATTTGCCCTTACAGATAGGGCTCTTCTCTCCCTTTCAATATCATCTACATCTGACATATTCTCCGTGACCCAATGGCCCAGGTACTTAAAGCGAGAGACAACCTCCAACGGTGTACCATTCAGCTTGACAGGAGGAATGTCAGTTATTTTATTTGGACCACGTGGCTGAAAAACTAAAAGCTCGCTTTTCTTCGCATTATACCTGAGCCCATGTGACACGGCATACTCATCACAGATGTCTAACAGCTTCCTGACCGCATTTATTGAAGGACTCAGCAAAGCCATATCATCCGCGTAACTTATATTATTAATTGTGACACCATCAATTGAGCATCCAATATTAGCATTGCTGAGTCTCTCAATCAGCTCATTTACATACAGATTAAAAAGCTTAGGCGAAGACAAACCTCCCTGTCTCACCCCACAATTCAACCCGTATGCATCCGAGTAGCGGCCAGCCCACCTTACATAGTTAGTCTGCTTCTCATACCAGTATTGAAAAATCTTTATCACTTCACGGGGAAGACTCGTCTGACTATGGAGCTTATGCCACAACACGTCGTACGGAACCAGATCAAAGGCTTTCGACAAGTCCAAGAAGCAGGCGTACACGGGAGTTAATCTCTGTGTGTAGTAGTGGACAACCTGCTTCAAGGACAAGACAGCTGTCTCGGTAGAGAGCCCCGGTCTAAAGCCGAACTGTGCATCGTTCAACTCAAGATGCTCACCCAAGATCCTATCCAGCAGACTATCCAGCACCTTCGATATTATAGTAGCCAGAGATATTGGCCTATAGTTTGCAACATCAGACGGATCTCCCAACTTATTTTTAACAAGAGGTACAACTACTGTTCTCATCATACTATCAGGTAGGTAGGAATGTCGAATACATAGATTAAATAACAGACTCAGCACTCTCGGCAGATGAACCCCGGCATGTTGCAGATGCTCGATGCTCAGACAATCATGCCCGGGTGACTTTCCCCTGGTCATGCCATTAATAACATTCTTGATGTCCCTACAAGTTACAAATGTCTGACACTCAGTCACCTGCACATCGGGCACCGACACATTAGCAGGCCGCACTGCGGGCTTGATTTTAAAATGTTTCATAAATAGGTTCGCGATATCACGGGCCTCATAGTGGTCACCCACTCTGTCAGGCAACTTTTGCTTGTGGTTGCATTTTTTAATTTGTTTCCAGAAGTCACTGAAGTTTTTAGCAGAGTGATGTGAAGCTAAAATTTCCATTTGTATTTTGTCTTTGTTGTTTTGACACCACTTCAGTTTTGATTTAAAGATTTGTCTACTTTCGGACATTCTATCGTACCACTGGCCACACTTAGGTTTACCATATAGTATCCACAAATCAAACTGAAGTCTCGCCTCACAGTGTGCCTGCCTAACGTGTCTATTCCAACCTACTACTACTTTTCTTTTATTACACAACTTGTAACTATCAGATGCGGCTTTACTCATTATACTAACAATGCTGTTATATAACTTATCTATGACCCTCTTATGTTCCGGGTTATGACACATATTACTGCTACATTCCTGCAACTCTTGAGGAAAGTCAATGTCTCTAAGCAACTCATTACAATTATCGTGATAACTATCTATCTGAACCTGATCCCTAGAACCCCATACAACTGAGTTAGTTACGTTCATTATTAAAACATGTTTAGGTTTGAGAGTTTCTAAGTTACATCTAATTTCAATAGGTAAATGATCCGACCAGTAGGTACCATACAAAACATTAATATGTGATACACACTGTTCGGCCGCTTGGGAAACCACACAGTGATCAAGCCAACTCGTACCGCCATCTATTTCACTAATAAATGTGTAGGTATCTTTATCCAAACGCTTAAAATCTAGAAAAATTAAACCGTGGTCGTTACAAAAATTATTCAATTCATTAAAAAACAATTTATTTGGTTTCGCATTAAAGTCACCTAACATGAATACCGACTCGATATCGTTATTGTCTATAATTGCGTTCATCTCACCCAAGCATTCCGAGAATTCGGGGAGATTGTCCGTTCCATTAGTAGGCATGTATACCGAGAACACAATAAACGAACGCGCACACACATGCACTTTAATTGCAACGAGCCGCGCACTATTACATTGAATCACAGATACCTTTTCAAACGCACTCTTACGATACAATATAGCGCATCCACCATACGGGCGACCTCTCACCGGGCCGGCAGTCGTGTCGATCGCTGACTTCGCAACATACTCGAAGTTCTCATCGATAGTACCGAGAAACGCTAGGTTATCCGGGAACAACCATGTCTCCTGTAGCGCGACGATGTCCGCCCTGCGACACAACCCCCGTACACAGTTTATTGACCTTTTAATATTCTTACAATTAAAAGTCACAATAGTACTTTGTTTATTTGTGTTATTTAACGTATCCATCATTGGTTATCTTTTGAAACACGTCTGAAATCTATATATCGACGAAAAGAAATACCTTCGGGCCATAAGTTGTCATTCATAAACACTGAAAGCTTATGTTTAGGTACAAACACTTTGTAGGCATGATAATTCTTATTCTGCTTCACGATCACTTTTTCTAGGGTAACTTTGACTCGTGTCTTACCTTCAATGTACTGTGAAATATCCACAGCAGAGACTTGAGTATCAATGTTGGAAATAAATAACGGGATTTGTATATCCGCCGCCTTAAATTTACACTCTGGCCTGCACACAGCATTTCCAGTCATACCTACAAATCTATTTCTCAATCTAAATTTCTGTGCATCTCTCCAATTACTATCTATAGGCAATGTTTTCCATTCTTTTTTTGAATTTAATACTTGCGCGAACGATTTTCTGTTGTCAATATCGGAGCGAGTTGACGATTCATTCCGATGCACTTCGGTACTACCTGCCGCTGTCATCGGCGGCGGCCGCTTACACGAGCCGTCCACGTTTGAAACCGCGGTAACTGCGGCCTGCGGGTGCGCAGGCTCCAGCACGCTCTCGCTCGCTATGATACTCGAAACCGCAGTTGAAGATGCGCTGGCCTCACCTCTCTCTGTACACATGCGAGGGGCGACAGAGACAGGTGATTTCTCTTGCAGATTAAGTGAACGAGATGGGTTATTTGTATCGAGTGGCTTCGTAACAGATGGAGTTGAGGCAGTCTTAGTGATCTGCTGCTCGGAGTTTATTGACCTTTCGGTAGGTATTATGAAATCGCTTGACTCTTTATCGCAAATTTTATTGTCTTGCACTACTAAATTTGACATTTCCATATTATTATTTACACTAGAAGACTGTGAATAGTAAGACAATCCAAAGGGACCACTCTCTAGTAGGAATGCTCCCCGCTTCCCAGTGTTGACGTGAGGATTTACGACGGAAGCCAATTTTAAATTTTCCAGATCCATTTGAACATTGTGTACCAACTCCGCAGTAGCATATTCATCTTTTATTTTCATCACGTCCGACTTTAATATCAAAATATCCTTTAGTAATTTAGTGACGTCTACGTGGTCAAACGATATTGGAGGTAGCTTCTGCAGATCTCTAGCTACAAATACCGGTATTAGTTCTGGGTCTATTTGTTTAAATATATTAATAATATCCTCTAAATCTTTCTGCTTCACATCCTTCTTACGAGATATCTTCTTTAATTTTGACGTCACCGATTCAAATAGTAACGACTTTGCCTCGTCAATGTCTGTTTCAGAAAAAGCAGTTATACATATTCTTATTAAACTTTCCGTGTCCATAACGTCATTTTTATTTTGCACAAAAGACAACAATTCATTTATTACAATATTACAATTACTGCACTTCACTCGTTTTTCCATTATTACAAAATTAAATGCACTTTCGAGCACAACCGAACGCGTTCCGTGCGACGGAGCAACTAATAGATAGAGTGTTTCAAGAGGAAGGTTTATATGTATAATACATGCATAATATAGCCGTGCGAAGCCGGGTCGGGTCGCTAGTTTTTATATATATTTGGGTATACTACCTAATTATTTCAGGTAAATCAAACATCAATGTTAGCTTTGTCCAGTCTCGACAAAACCTAAGTCCGAGAATGGAGGACGAAACAAAATTTCACGTATAAAACTTCAAAATGGTTTCTAAAGTTATTAAAAGTTTTCTCAAAATGAAAATAATTCTTTTATTAAATAGTAATTCATTCGTTATTTTTTATCTTTTGATATTCTTGAAATTTTGTTACTTAAGACTTAACACAGTGATGCCAATTGCGATACTTAGCAGCTTTAATTTACTTTTAGAATAGATATAAAATAATAAATTCCCTCACGCTGTAAAACAAAATGCTCTCTCTAAAAAATATACTGTGAATTTTGTGTCCACTCCAAATCGAAGAAAAATGAGCTTTCGTCGAAAGTTCGAAGATTATGGTAATAAGTACGCGCCATGTTGACCACGACAAAATGCTGGGAACTTGTTTTGCTTCGGAAATTTCAATTTACAAATCTTACACCTGTTAAGGTTTCGAGGTTAGAAAGGTCGGAATCATGGGCTTACAAGCCTTTCAACAAAAAGCGTGAAAGGAGTAGGAAGTGCCAAAAAATTACGCCAGCGTCTACTCACTCCGTCTAGTCACTCCATACACGTAGAAGTAAGAATAATTTCTTATTTTTGGTAAATAGCAAATAATAAGCAGACAGTATTTTTAAATAATGAATATTGCTTTTGTTACTGCTTATACCTTTTTGCAGGCACACGGCTTCTTTAGATCTTATTTTTTTTGTATTTACTTTTTTTTTATGTTTGTTACTACTTTTCTGATTGTCTTTTTTTTTGGACACTGCTTATTGTATTGATCATAATTCGAAATTGTATTCTAGTGCCTAAAGAGAAAGGATTATTTCTTGCCGATAAGAACTATTTTTCTATGAATGTGCTGGAACTCTGATAGCCAAATCATAAGGAATAAACAATTAACTTCCATTATAAACTAATCGTTTGCACCATACTAACTAATACCTACCACCTAATACTTCTAAAATGACGACCCAGTTGGCACAATGGTCACAATGCCGGACTGCCAAATACAGGGTTGCGGGTTAGATTCCATTTCATTTCATTTCATTTCATTTATTTGCATTCATATGGTAGGTACAATAGATGTTACAATAGGCATACAAGTTCACATATGAGCCCTGCCCGCCTCAGACAAGTATTTATGTTTAGATATTTGTCTGTGGTCTGGTTGTTCTATGTATTTTAGATATTTACAAAAGAAAAGTATATAAGTAGTATATCCGTTTAGTGGCTAAATCCCGACTCTACCCGATCCCATCTCTACCCGATTTAAAAATACCTCACAAAAAATCCCAACTCTACCCGATTTCATTTTTGCATATAGATAAAAGTAAGAGTACAGTTAACATGAAAAGTTGTAAACATTTTAATTATACAAAAAATGATTGGGATGACGATGTAATACTTGCGGTTTAAATAAAATGATCATTGTTGTAAGGAGGCAAGCGCTGGTGAGGTAAAACCAGTAGAATTTATTTTCTTGGATCTTTTTTAGTATTCCTGAAGAATTTCAATGTTGTTTTTTAGTTACCTACTTAGCTTGCGGCTAGATGGCAATGTGTGGAATGTCCTGATAAAATGATCATTGTTGTAAGGAGGCAAGCACTGGCGAGGTAAAACCAGTAGAATTTATTTTCTTGGATCTTTTTTAGTATTCCTGAAGAATTTCAATGTTGTTTTTTACTTACTTAGCTTGCGGCTAGATGGCAATGTGTGGAATGTCCTGATAAAATGATCATTGTTGTAAGGAGGCAAGCACTGGCGAGGTAAAACCAGTAGAATTTATTTTCTTGGATCTTTTTTAGTATTCCTGAAGAATTTCAATGTTGTTTTTTACTTACTTAGCTTGCGGCTAGATGGCAATGTGTGGAATGTCCTGCAATATTTATTTATAAACTAATCGTTTGTACAATAACAGTAACTAATACTAAAACAACAAAACAAGAGTTATTTGTTCGTCCATTAGTATTCCCAAAAGGAATACTAAGTTTAAACACAAACAATTTGGTCAACAAACAACTCTCTCGAAGTTTCTTCAATTCTTACGAATTAACACGGAATTCGAGAAAACGTGGCCTAAATTAAATTAACAAAGACCTTGTTGTGGACTTTGGAGATTAATTTAAATAAGTTTTTAATAAGTAGGTACTACAGTATCTTTCAGTTTAAAAATACAATCTTCAACACTAAACACACACACATGTTGGCAAGTAGGTGTAAAGATTTTAATTATATTTTTGAGGCGTTATTAGACTAAAAGATCTCAAGAGTTCTAAAAATTAAAAAACCGATCAAGTCCGAGTCGGACTCGCGCGTGATGGGTTCCGTACCATGTTGTATAGGAGCGCCACTTAATTTTTTTTTCTTCTGTTTTTTGCATTTGATGTTATGCAACAGAAGTACATCATCTGTGAAAATTTCAACTGTCTAGCTATCACGATTCATGAGATACAACCTGGTGACAAACAGATAGACAGACGGACGTACGGACAGTAAAGTCTTAGTAATAGGGGTCCCGTTTTTACTCTTTGTATACGGAACCCTAAAATATACGGTAGGCTGTTTCAATGACGTAGTCGCAGTAAACTGACACAATTCTGTCGGATTTAGCTAATCCAACCTATTTTTTTTAGAAGCTAGGCAAGGAGTAAAGGTTATCGCTAAGGTTTATGGCAAAGAACTTCGCTTGTTTAACTTCCAACAAATAGCTTGGATTAGCTACATCCGTCATAATTTTGTCAACTTGACATAAGATTAGGGAATCTTTATAATACAGCATACTCTTTTTTTATTTACGACTAGCTTTCGCCCGTGACTTCGTCCGCGTAAAAGTCGAAAATGGACCAAAGAACTTTGCCCCATTTAAACTTTGCCCCCCCCGTTTTTCACCCCTTAGGGGTAGAATTTAGGCAAATCCGACGAAATCCGATATGACGTAGGGATCCGATAAGACATTGTCGGATCCCTACGTCATACAAAAAACACACCCTCCAAGTTTCAGGTCCCTACGATCAGCAGTTTAAGCTGTGCGTTGATCAATCAGTCAGTCAGTCAGGACAAAGCATTTTATATCTATAGATTATTTTATTGCTGATAAGTAGTTAATAACTACCTTCTTTTTAGGAAGGTGGTCAAATCAACCGTATTGCCGCGCCGCCTTAATACCTAAAAGACTCCAAAACTTCAATCAAAATGACCATTAAACATTCCAATACAATACAAAGTAATGTCGAAAATCACCTGCATTAGGGTGTCAAGGCTTTATTCGTGATGCAGGATAAGTTCCGCTGTCAGTTTGCAGTGACAGTGACAGACAAAAGGCAAACTATGGTAATAGTCGGTCGGAAAGGTCACAGCTTCAATTGAATTAATAATTCATAAGGGTTGCTTTGTAGGGTGGCTATGAGGTAGGAGAAATATCAGAAACTATTGTTATAAAATATAGTATGATTGAATCTTCTGTTATTGCAAAAAAAACAAGCGAAGCTGTATATCAACACAATGGTTATTTTGTGGTATACGTCAGAGCGCTGGTGCTGATCGTAGCGCTATCTTGTATTTTACTGTAATATTTCATATTACCAACTTATACTTTCTAGGTATTACTTTACTTTGTGTACTTATGTTGTGTTTTACTTCTTCCCGTGTTGTACCGTAACAAATAAAGTTAAGGTACGTCTAATCATCTAATCTTGCGGGTTCGAGTCCCGCCTCAATATATTTGTGTCTGGTCTGGGTTTCTGTATGTATATTAAGTAAATATTTACAAAAAAAATATTTATGTAGGTATTCCATCTGTTATCCAGCACCCATAACACAAGCCTAGTTTCTTAGCTTGGCGCTATGATTTGTCTCATAATATTTTATTTTAAACTAGCTGCGCCCCGCGATTTCACCCGCGTAAGTCTGATCTTTCTCACCGTTTAAATCTTCCCTGGATTACGACAAACATTTCAAAACCAAAATCATCTAAATCGGTTCAGCCATTCTCATGTTTTAGCGAAACTAACGAACAGCAATTGATTTTTATTTATTATTGATTATGAAATTTAATGAAAATAAATGAATTATTCCAGAAACTCGAAACGTAATGCCACCCTCTCTGCCTAAAGACGACGGTTAGGGTACGTCCCGCGTTTCTAACAGAAGTCCTGGAACTGTCGTATGCCTAGATGTCATTCTTATTTATTAACCGTTTAAACACACTTACCTGCAACTTACCTGTCTATAGATACGTTGATACGGGAGTAAATAGGTCATTTTTTTCCCTAAACCACGTGAGGGTATTTTGCCACAGGATGGGTATGGACAACTATTGATCGATTTAAAGACAAATAGTTCCGTACCATGTTGTATGAGAGCCTCTAAGATTTTTTAAGCTATTAGTTATGCATAGCTTTTATCTCGGGCTTTGAGCGCGGCGACTGAATCAAGAAATTCCGTAACGAAAATAAAACCTAACACCCCCCACTCCGCCTACCATGTAGCTCGGCCGAGTTTTTATTCTGTTTTTGTTTTTGACATCAGAAATAACCTACACGATCTGTGAAAATTTCAACTGTGGGCGCGTTCAGATGACACGCGTTGACCACGCGTCCACCACGCGCAACGCACGCGTTGAACACGCGTTGAAATTTGTTCTATACATAATTTGAGTCTTATGACACATCAATAGATCTCAAATTGCATTTCTGCAAGCAGGCGCGGGGCGTGCGCGAGGCGTGCGCGGGGCGGGCGCGTGGCGGGCGCGGGGCGGGCGCATGGCGTGAGCGGGTGGACTTGATAAATGCAATTTGAGATATATTGATGTGTCATAAGACTCAAATTACATATAGAACAAATTGCAACGCGTGTTCAACGCGTGGTCAACGCGTGTGATGCGCGTGGTGGGCGCGTGGTCAACGCGTGTCATCTGAACGCGCCCCGGTTCATTAGATGTATCTCACGTCATATCTCTGTGTCTGTCTGTCTGTGTACACACAGACAGACACACCTTTGTTCCCATTATACCAGATTCCCAAAATACCAGATGACCGAAATACCAGATTCCTATTATACCAGATTATTTTAATACCAGAAGTACAGTAATAAACAAAACTAAACAAAACCTTGAAAAAAATATTTAATAATAATAAATTTAATATTAACAGACAGACGGGCAGACGAACAGACGGACGGTCGTAAGGACATTGAAGTGTAGGTAATTTTCCCGTTTTTACCCTTTGGGTATGGAACCCTAACAAAATACTTCCATAATAAGTGCATTTAGTTTGAAAGGGTGTTTGTTTGTTTGTTTGGTTGCTGTTATTGTTGTCTTATACAGGGTTATTGGAAATTATACTAGCAAGCCGTTAAGGGCTACTTCTGTGCACCTAAACAAACAACTTTTGTTCTACGACTTTTAGAAATTCGAAAAAAAAAATGAAAATTTTGAGGTTATGTAAATTCGAAAAACAGCTGATTTTTTCAAAACAAAGGTCATTCAGACCAAGGACAGTATTATTATATTATTATATTATTATTATGAGCCTGTAGTGTCCCACTGCAGGGCAAAGGCCTCTCTACTCCCCCTCCACTGATCGCGATCTTGTGCGACGGATTGCCAATCTGTCATAAACCTGTCGATATCGTCTCGCCACCTTCGACGGGGTCTGCCAGGTAGTCTTTTTCCGTTGGTGGGTGTCCAAAAAGTTGTTAATTTGGCCCAAAGTTCTTCCGGCATACGGCAGATATGGCCGGCCCAATTCCACTTCAGTGTGGCAGCTTTTTGGGTGACATCGACTATTTGGGTTTTGGAACGTATTTCGGTATTCCGAACCACCAAACCAAGGACAGTAGATGAAAAATTAAAAACATAAGTAAAATTTTAAGGTTACTGACCTCACCGTGTAAGGAACAGCTGATTTTCAGGTAAACCTAACCTCAAAATTTTCGAATTTCCGAAAGTCGTAGAACAAAAGTTGTTAGTTTAGGTGCACAGAAGTAGCCCTCAACGGCTCAACCTCAACCTCTCTCTCACTGTTGGCTTTCCGAAGATAATAAAATAAAAAATACACGAAAACATGACCCTTTCCCTGCAGTCGGGTAATAAACAGGTAATTTAAACCCGAAAAGTGCTGAGTCCTCGTTAATTGCGAGGTAGTTAGCAAACAGAGTGGCCGCGTGCAATACATTCTGTTAATTGTAGAGTCGACGTACTCCCAATGAAAACTAATGAGGCCATTTATTTACTGAAATATAAACTCGCTGTCAGTTACACCATATTCATTAGCTGTGTTATTTTTATATTTTTTTCGTCGAGAAATTATTTATAGCACTAATTGAGCTCAATTTGAGCTAAATTCGATTTCCCTGAATAGCAATAATACCATGAGTTTCCCAAACTAAAAGACAAATGTTTGTCTGTAAAGTCAGTTTACGGACGATAGTTTTACGTGATAACGTCATAAGAAAAGAATGAAATTTTTTATATTTTATTTAGTTTTTCTTTCTTTTTTTTAATTTTTTCCCCCTGCTTTTTTCATTTTTTTCTTTTAATTTTTTTTCTTTCAATTTATTACACGTCATCACTTCAAAAAAACAGTCATATAACAGTCTTTATTTGTTTATGTAACCGAGAAACAAACAAACAGACAGACATGAATTTTAAAAACTATAAGTACAATTTAAATTATTTTATCATTCAAAGTACCTATATGAGGCATTCCAGGAAATATTATACAGGGTTATCGGCAATCATATTAGCAAGCGGATGAGGGTCACTTCTGTGCACTCCGCTGCTTAGACGAGTTGCTACCTAGACTATCTGAGTTTATGACGATTCGATAATACCTACAAACATCTTTTGTTGTACGACTTTTGGAAATTTTGTTAATTTTGAGGATATGTTTAACTAAAATCAGCTGTTCCTTACAGATGTTAGAAACTAAAGAAAAGTAAGAAAAAGAAAGAAAAAGCATTTATTGAGTACAAACACACGACAAACACAGGAATGAAGAAATGAACATTACAATGAAAATGAATTACATAAAAACAAAAAAGTGACAAAGAAAAAACAACATAAATGAGGAGTCGTGTGCTGACCCAAATGGGTTGACCTCAGCTAAAAACTGCAGCCAAGCATGCTTAGCTGCAGCGCTGGTCTTCCAGCCAGACCCGTCTAGGTAGAGCTAAACTAAAAATGCCATAATAATCTGTAAAGTACGGTTTGTCAACAAAATGTCAACGAATATTGGACTAACTATCTATATCAAAGTTAACATAATCCGGTTATGCCTGGTTATCCGGCAAAGTGGCACTTGGACCAGATAATTGGCCGCACCGGTAACCGGGTGTACCTAGTTAAAACTAGTTATGAAATACAACAAAGTTCGGTTACGTACATGGAAGATCATAGAGGTTTAACAACTTAAGGCGCATTCATGAGCCGAAAGCAAAATGCATTTCGCCTAGAACTATATGGTATGAGAAAGATGGTGTTAATATGTTGTTGTGTGCGTCATTTGTAGATTAAACTTTTCCTTACATTTATGAAGACGAAAATTCTATCGTTTCGTTAATAGCTAAGAGATTAAAACTCAGCAAATTGCTGCAAGCTCTAGGTGCATTTTCATCACTTCGATAAATCTCATCAGATTCTCATGTATTATTATGGGACCACCCCTGAGGTATCATTCAATCTGTCTTTGAATAATCGGGAATGTACAAAAATACAATATTTGATGACCATTTGAGAAACTCATAATATTTTGAAGTCGGTGAAAAAAAATCAAGACAAATATCCCGATGTTACCACAGGATAGGGAGTCGGGACTAACGTGGTTCCGTCATAGTCGAATCAAGTTCTGTCCGTTTGTATTGTGTTACATGAAAGTAGAAATTGTAACTATAATATTATGTTTCGAGCAAACATACCGTATCTGCAGTCAGTTTAAAGTTATTTTTACACGAGGCGTTACGAGGTCTAAAATAACTTTGAAGGTCTTTACTTATTATTTTTATAACGGCTACACAATAAAACAATTTTTTAAATGTCACTTAGACTAACAAATAGGAAGCAATGTCTTATCGCCTAAAACGATGTTACTAAAGTAAAGGACAAAATTTCGTAATTGGCTTTTCCAAGAACAAAGTATTCTAAAGATTTTAAAGTCAAAGATATTATTTTACCATACATTTAGTTTATTTTGTTAGTACCAACCCTCGTCGTAATGTTTTATTTAGGGTAACGAAATAATAAACAGTGTATTATTTTTAGTATTCTACATGATCCCAGGCAACTCTAATCTAACAATCTCCATTTTGTTTGATTATTTTGTTTGAAACGCAAAAGTTCATGGAAGTATGCTGGCACTCCAATATTTTTCTGTTATGCTTGGTGTACTAGTTATATCAAGCCATATCTTCTATGGAAGTGGACTTAGTCCTTTTGTTTATTTTATTTATTTTTAGGTTATACCTATTGACTATTTTTATTCATCTTTAATTTAAAAATCAGCAAACTCAACTTATTTTTATTTTATTTTTGCTATTCCTTATTTCCAAAAGTTGCTTGTTAAACTTAACAATACAAATTTTCAATTTTTTGTTATTCCTTATTTCCAAAAGTTGTTTGAAGGAGTACGAAAGTAGTAGAGATTTATACCTACATCCCGTCACAACCTTCCCTTAGCACTGAAAACGCTAACCAATCAAAACAAGAACGTGTCCCCGCAAACATTTCAGTATTTTAGAGATAAACAAACAGGATTTACCGATAACCCCATACTTTATGACTTATTCTATCAATTTTACCTATTTTCACGGTGTAGGTAAACTATTATTGTTTTGTTATGAACATATTAATAGTTATTATAGAAAAAAACTGGTTGCCTGTAAAGTCGGTATACGGGCGAAAGTTTTACGTGACAACAACTGTGCTCGAGTGGAAGGGACGCGTGCCTTTCACTTTTTATGTCTGTCTCTCTCGCTCTTAGGCGGGCTAACCATGCCCGCGTGCCTCTCACTCGCTCTCATTGTGAGCGCATAACGTCAGCGGAGCGTAACGCAGTTTCTTGAAGTGTCACCCGGCAAACCAATTTATAAAACGTTGTCACGTCAAAAAATGGTCGATTTACGTGATTGGTAATGGTAAAATGGTAATTTTACGTAAAAACGTCAAAAACGATGAAAAATTGAGATTTTTTAATGTTTTTTCTTTATGTTTCCCCTATTTTTCCTGCTTTTTCTTTTCCCCCTTTAAATTTTATTTTTCCTATTATAAGCCTTCTGTTCGTCACTCGTCACCATTACACGAGCCCAGATGAGCTATATTACTATTGAACAATATAAAAGAAACACGAGACGCGTGACGTTTACCGGAACATGATGGCGTCATGGTCATATTGTTACCATGACGCATGACGTCACACTTTTTTTGTGAATGCAGGTGTTCATCAATTCAATAGACGTAATCACGTCAGACAGCACTTGGACTGTTCCTACACTTAAAAAAAAAATAATTACTATTGCTATACAGTATAAGTTTAAGTTTTTATTATACTTGCTTCGTCCTCAACATTAGTGTTAACATGCAGCAACGCGGCTTGTACCCAGTCATACACACTATAGTTTAGATAATTGTATAAAAATAATATTTTTTAAATTTGACACTGGGTATATGCTATCTAGTGGCAACCCCAGTTGGTACTGACATCTTCATTCGCGTTTTAGTGCGCAGTCAGTGTACACCATATTTATCACTTTCTAGAATTTTATTTTAAATACATCAATAGTTATGTCTAAACAAAAATCTAGTTTTTTTCAGTGATGAATACCTATTTCGAAAAATCAAGAAGTTGGAAATGAAGCTAATATTATCTTGGTCGAAATAGTCGCGCAGTTTGTCTTTTGAAAACCATAATCAAAAGTTGTCATGACAACAAGGAAAAAATGGTGTGACAGCATCGTGACATCGTGACAGCGTCTTTCACGTCTATTTACATTATTATGTTATATTATTAAATAAAGGTATATTAATTATGTGTTGAGTGCACGTCCAAAGAGAGTGATACCTTCACAATGTAATTACATGTGTATAGTACCCTGAGTCTATCGCCTTGTATAACGTGATTGAGTGTGCTTACACGAGAGTACTACCTTCCCTATACACGAGGTTAGTTCCTTGAGTCTATTACCTTGTAATATATACACAAGAAACAAATAAAATAAATAAACTAAAGTGTTGAGTGCATATCCAATGAGAATGCTACCTTCACAATGCAATTACATGAGTATAGTACCCTGAGTCTATCGCCTTGTATAACGTGATTGAGTGTACTTCCACGAGAGTACTACCTTCCCTATACATGAGGTTAGTTCCTTGAGTCTATTACCTTGTAATATATACACAAGAAACAAATAAAGTAAATAAACTAAAGTGTTGAGTGCATATCCAATGAGAATGCTACCTTCACTATCGCCTTGTAAAACGTGAGTTGAGTATACTTCCATGTAAGTACCACCTTCACCATACATGAGGGTAGTTCCTTGAGTCTATCACCTTGTAAAATATACACAAGAAACAAATACAAATTGTTGCACATCCAATGACAGTGCAACCTTCACCATGAGTGTATCACCTAGTAAAATATACCTATATTAACAAATAGAAAGTGTTGAGTTCACATCCAATGAGAGTGGTACCTTCACAATACAAAATGAGTGTGGTTCCTTGAGACTATCACCTAGTAAAATATACCTATTTAACAAATAGAAAGTGTTGAGTTCACATCCAATGAGAGTGGTACCTTCACAATACAAAATGTGTGTGGTTCCTTGAGACTATCACCTAGTAAATTATACTTATATCAACAAATACAAAGTGTTGAGTGCACATCCAAAGAGCGTGCCACCTTCACGACGCAACATGAGGATAGTTCTTTGAGACTATCACCTATTTTAGTTAGAAAAACGTAGATTAAATAATTACACTTTATCAAAAGTGCTACTTTTACAAAAATATTGAAAACACAGGTTTATGACAACCAACCAGAGGAGGATTCAGGTTGACGTCGAAGAAAACAAACCTGACCAACCCTCAAACATGGATATGCAAATATTACTGTACGTACAACCGTCAACTACCTACTTTATACCACACGAACAAGATATCGTTCTACATGAGAGTCTTCTAGAACTACTCGGCAAAATTCCTTTAATAAATAAGAAGTTATTATGGCCGCATTGTCGAATATTTTAGTAAAAGAAAACAAAGCTTTTTAAAGGAATCAAATCAACTAGCTCTTGCCCTATCGGGTGTAGACCAAGCGCAAACGAAAATCTTTGGAAGAAGAACAGTCGACCCAAGCGTCTACAGGTCAACTTTGACCGTCGCAAATAGCGTTGTCCTCGCAGCGCTCACGCAGGCGCACACCAGGTATGCCGATAAATGAGGTATGTCCCGCCGCTGCCGCCACCATGTAAGGTAAGCTTTGTTTTACAACAAAATGCTTCTTATTACCAATGACAAATGTCGTGGATCATAGACGGGTATGAAATACCGTTTGAAACCATACATTATGTATACCTTTTATTTCTATTTATTCTAAAAATGGAATTTAATTATTCTCATTTCACAATTAATGAACTTAAAAACTCGAGAACTATAATTGAATGTTAACAATGAATGAATTATTCAATTATTTACAAGTATTTTTTAATACCAAAACCCAATGACGACAACGTTTCATTATAAATCTTTAATCCCTCAACAAGTCAGTAAAACCACATCATTTTCAAATGGTAGATTTAAAATCGACTATATAGTTGATTTAAACATACTTAAACTTAAAAAAAAAAAAAACCTAATTAAACATGAAGTATCCAAGTTTTTTTGTTACAAATTGCATGATACACTGTTTAAGAGTTCATTCGTCTGACAAGTTAGCTTACTACTAGTCTACTACTGTCCCGCTATTCAATACGGTTAGATTTATACCGAATATTGAACGTTGTTAATATATTGCCTTCAAAAACCTGACGATTACGATACCTAGTTATAATATGTCAGTACTGAAACTTTAGACATTCCGGCCTGCTCTTTGCGCACCGTTAGCTGCTATTACAGACGATCCGGACGAGCTAAATGGCGGCAATCAAATGTTGTTACATCTGTTAACCCATTGAGAGTTGACTAACTTGTTTATACTATTCTCTGAAGCTAGTACAACAGAAAAGGGGGGGCCGTATTTGGGGGCAGGAAAGTTAACGGCAAATGGAGTAATAATGAATAAACTAAGAACCCAACATTTTTGGACTTTAAATATTATTTTATTTTAGTAAGCAATTTAGACAACCCGAACTCTTTGGACTTATTGGCAACTTAGAATAAATACAAAGACATGAAATGGTTGTTCCTCTCTGGCCAATTTTCAAAAGCTGTGTGTTGTTTTTAGTAATACTAGAAACTAAAACAATTGTTTTATTATCTGTAACTAACAGACAACTTCATGGCAAAGTGACCCTAGTAGCCGCGAATTATCCGCACGGCACTCTTGAGAAGATGTATCTCTGCAAGTTTTTATTTTAGATAATATGATGTGTGCATCTTTGTCTTTGTCTGATGTTCAAGTTTTACAAAAACTTGACTATTAAGAAGCATCAATCTCTACGATTAATACTCTCTTTTTAGTCTTTGTCCTATATCCGTATATGTGACAGAGTAGTGCACAATTTAGTTTGTTACACTTAAAGATCCGCATTGTCCTTAATTGTCAATATTAAGATAAGGTCTGATGACAGAGTAATTAGACTTTTCAAAGGTTTTTATAAGCTCTACCTTTACGGAAATATGATGTGGCATGAAACCCTGAAATTGTTCTTAACTTCTTAAAAATTTCGTATCCTTACAATGAAACTAATACTAAGAAAGTTGCAACTTTATTAGCGCTTATTACAACACAGTGCAAACTATAAATAAAATTAAAGTTCAAAATATCGAAGTAATTGTAAATGATAAAGGGAAGTAATTGTAGATGCTTTGAACAAAATTGAGTAAGGTTAAAACAACTAAATCACTATCTTATAGTGTTATTTTCCTTCACGTACGCAATAAGAGAACGTAAACCAATTTTCATTAAAAAAAAAAAAAAAAAAAAAAAAAACAGTAGTTTTTATCTTTCCTGAGTGTATGTGTGTATACTAGGTGGCTCTGCTAGAGAGAACACTCCACAGCAGTGCCACAAACAATTTTTTACCTTATTTTCTAGTATACCTACACACAGCTGTAATGGGCAACGTACATCATGCATACGTTCCAAATACATCATTTTAAGATATATATTTTTTTAGATATTTATTATGGTAGCTCTGCTACAGAGCACGACATAATAATATAATCATGATGAAAAAAAAAATAAAAAAGTAAACAGATTTGTAAAAAACATCCTCGTATTATTCCTTGAAAATCCCAAATGATGTCAAAAGAAAAACTAATAAAAACTAATTGCATAAGAAGAAATAAACAACTTTTCTCCTTAGTCCATAAGCCGTGGGATAAAAGAGGGTTTACATTAAAGTGGTAATTTTATATAGATTCAAATATATTTAATTCTCATTCTACTCACTTCTAAAGCATATACGAACGCTGTTTGTCTAGAAGTAGTTAGAAAAACGGCTGATTGGTTGAAATACTCTTGCGTATTCGCTAGATTCTATCACAATCTGTTATTACTGATATACAGAATAGCTTGGCGCTACACATTTTAAATCAGATTACCTAGAATGACTAGGTATTTTAATCAACAAACATTTATTTTATTATTTTTAAGCCTATTCTGCCCCACTGCAGGCTAAAGGCCTCCCAATGTTCCCTGTCTAGTGCCAGCTGCCAGCTGGGTACAGTCCCTATGATGCGAGTCAAACTTGTCCCGCCCCATCTAATTCTGGGCCTGCCGCAGAATCTCCTGCTGATTTTGTTTACTTTTTGGTTAATCAAACTAATATTGAAAGCTATTTTTGGTATATCAATTTAATATTAGAATCTTTGGTTTTAGTTACTAAAGATTACATAAAAAACCCATAAAAATTGTTTAACCAAAAAAGGAATTATCTATTCTCTGAACTAAATGAAGATGTCAGTACCAACTGGGGTTGCCACAAGATAGCATATACCCAGTGTCAAATTTAAAAAATATTATTTTTATACAATTATCTAAACTATAGTGTGTATGACTGGGTACAAGCCGCGTTGCTGCATGTTAACACTAATGTTTCAGACGAAGCCTCGTATAATTACGATAGAACTTCACTTAAGGTAAGTTCGTTTAATCATTAATTATTTCCTTTAGACATAATATTATGTGTACACAAAATATTAATTATCGGGTAACTTCAATATAAAATTTTGAAACGACTTAGGTACTTTTTGTTTTATTTTTCTAAACTATGTTGTTGCCGACTGTTCTTATAAGGTTACGTAAATATAAAGTGAAATCGGGTAAAATACACCATGTTTTTTTTTTATTTTGCAATCGTGCGAGTCATATTTCTTTTACCTTGACGTTTCGACTATGCTGCAATAGTCATGGTCGCGTGGAGACTGGAGCAGAAGTGAGCGTTGTCATCTCATAGTCGAGGGTAGGTCGAGTAGGTACCGACACTCTATTATAAAAAATTGTCGTCCGACATTTGTCGTCCGACGTTTGTCGTCCGACATTTGTCGTCCGTGAATAGTCGTCCGACATTTGTCGTCCGTCAATAGTCGTCCGACAAATAGTCGTCCGACATTTGTCGTCCGACATACTCTCCATCCGTCTTACGCTTTTTCGATTAGGTCACGTGTCCTGACGCGAGTTTAAGATTTTATACCCATTACAGAAAAAGTGCTCAACGCCGCTAAAGAAGTTTTCACTTCAAAAATACGCGAAAGAAAATGATCACTAGGGTTAATTTTCGTTTCTAGGTTTCCGTACTCAAAAGTTAAAAACGGGACCATATTACTAAGACTTTACCGTTCCTCTGTCTGTCTGTCTCCAGGCAGTATCTCATGAACCGTGATAGCTAGACAGTTAAAATTTTCACAGCTGATAGTTTTCTATTGCCATTATAACAACAAATACTAAATACAGAACCATTCTTGCACAAGTCTGACTCACACTTAGCCAGTTTTTTAAGTTTTCTATCGATATTAAATGCAATGGCTTACCTTGAATCTACTAAAAGCCGGCATTGCAAAGCTTAGAGCTTTCAAACTAAAAATAAATCCGCTGAAAATAAGCTCTGAAACCTAAAAATAGTGGGCAAACTTTCAGTCCGCGGCGGCGGCTGGCCTCCGTCCTAGTTCTACAAAGCTAGTAGGTATAATTCAGACTAGTTTTTGCCCGCGACTTCGTCCGCATAGGGTTTGAATCACTACATAGTATAAAATAAAGTCGCTTTCTCTGTCCCTTGTCCCTATATCCCTATGTATGCTTCAATCTTTAAAACTACGCAACGGATTTTGATGCGGTTTTTTTAATAGATAGAGTGATTAAAGAGGAAGGTTTATATGTATAATACATGCATAATATAGCCCGCGCCCGCTACTCGCACCACACGCGTACAACTCGCTTTGAAATTAGTTTATATTTATAATTTGAATCTTATGACACATTAATAGATCTCAAAATTCATTTATGCAAGACCACGCAAGCGGGCGCGGGGAGTGCGTGGGTCGGACGCGGGGCGGGCGCGGAGCGTGCGCGTGGCGTGAGCGGGTAGACTTGCCTAAATGCAATTTGAGATCTATTGATGTGTCATTAGACTCAAATTTATATAAAACAAATTCCAAATCGAGTTGAACGCTTGTGGTGAGCGTCGAATGCGCGTGGCGGGCACAAAAAAATCATACAAATCGGCCGTTTAGGTGGACATAAGTAACTAACACCGCGACATGAGAATTTTATTTTTTATAATTTTTGGGATTATAGATGCCAAACTTTTTCCAGATATGTCCATTAATTTGAGCTGTGTATTATTACAAAATCCTAGATTTATCAAATTTGGCAAGCAGACAGATCGAAATATCCTTAACTACGACCATCCACCCCGTTTCTATTTTCCTTTAAAAAATACTAACAAAAGCCTTATCCGAAAATAAACAATTCTTTTTATTAAGGTTAAAAACCAAAGAGTTTTTTCCAGGGTATTACTTTTTGGTTTTTCTAACTTTACAGTTTTCTGGTTCGGAGTCTCCTTCTCGCGAGCTGCATGTTTAACTAAATAAGGCTGAAGAACGATTATCCTCTAATATGGCGAAGTTAAGCGGATTTGAGAAATAGTACTAAGGTGTAAAAAGCTTTTGTTCATAATTCTAAACGTCACTTAGTATCTGTGTACTCGTTTAATATGGTTTTAGTAAATAAAAGCTTTTTCCTTTAAATTAATGGAAAATGAAATCGGATTGCTTGTGTGAAGTGATTTATGGGAGTTTAACATGTGAAAATGAATACACCGAATAAAATAAAAATCGACGACGAAGACAACGTAAGGGCACTACCACAGCCTACAGTTTTTATCCGACCGTGGTACTTGATGGCTCAACTGGAAGCTGAATTCAACACCGAGATACGTCTGGGATAAATAGACTAAATATTTCAAAATTTTGGAGATTTTTCAAAAAGTAAGTAGCTGATTTCCGAAATTCAAATTCTTCTCCACTTGGGGCTTTTTTTCGTGCCGGGTAGTTCGCCTTGCAATGCCAATGAACCCTCCTTCTTTAAAACCGGATTTAGAACCGGGATAAGCTAAAAATAACCTAACCCATAGGCAGAGCAAAAACATAGGTTTTCAGTTAGAAATCAATATGTAGCCTTGTTTTGCAGTCAGTACCTAAAAACGTAATTTTTCACCAACGGAATCCTTAATTAGGCCTTGGAAACCAGGCGCCAAAATTAGCATTCTACAATCTAGGTACATGAATCCGGTTTAAATAACATATATATCTCATTGCGTTATTCAGTGACCTTTTGTTTGAGGCTTTATTTCACTTTTTTCAGCGATGTTAAGTGAAATATAAAGTCCCAAAGGAAACATTAAATAAGTATTACCTTCAATAATAAATACATTATGTATGCTGTATTCATTCTGAACATTATTTTTTGTTGTTCGCTTCTCAAGGGACCAATTTTTATTCAATTTCATCGTATTGTAATATTTTTGTCTTTGTTGGATAAAGTTTTTTGAGCGTTGCTACGATGAAGCATTAAAAATACAACATAATATAAAAAAAACTGGTTGCCTGTAAAGTCGGTATACGGGCGAAAGTTTTACGTGACAACAACTGTGCTCGAGTGGAAGGGACGCGTGCCTTTCACTTTTTATGTCTGTCTCTCTCGCTCTTAGGCGGGCTAACCATGCCCGCGTGCCTCTCACTCGCTCTCATTGTGAGCGCATAACGTCAGCGGAGCGTAACGCAGTTTCTTGAAGTGTCACCCGGCAAACCAATTTATAAAACGTTGTCACGTCAACACGCTTGACCAATCAGAACTGTTTTTGCACTTGACGAGTCGAGTACTAAATCATATAATTTACATCTTTAAATTGTTTATCGAAAGGACTGAACTGACAGGTTATTTGTTAATTTTGTTAAGATTTTCAAATCCTTTTGTATAAAATATTCTATCTATTTTTAGGTTAAGTACAACTTCATGCAATGACGTATGATAATAATTGAATTAAAATATGTAATGATGTAGGTAAGTTTTTCAAAAAATATGTCGGTACATTTGTCTGTTCTTAATTATGAATCACGTAGTAGATAATATTAGATACCTACCTCGATTATTGTCTAACGTTTCAAAAAGTAATAAATTCAGACTAAAGTTTCTTTAAGTCGATGGCATACTGACGTACGGTAAATCTATTGATTTCGTAGCGGGTTTATGTGGCATAAATGTAAAATAAATTAAACTTCATGTAATTGTAGTCATGGCAGTTATAGGTTTTATGCAATAAAAATATTTGTGCTAGTGTCATTATCCAGAGGGGAAACAGTCGACTACGTTTATATGGGGAGAGCGGCGGTACCCTTTCTTCTTAAACTATATTGAACAGCTAACTAGTTTAGAACTAGAACATATTTAGGCCCGGAGGTGATTCTAGAAACACTAATAGAGACATTCAATCCCCGCAGGCCGGCAACGAAATAACTTAGCAAAGTAGAGTCTCTATTTACACTTCCCAGAGAGTAAAATTATAGTAGTCATAGGTAGCTTAATAGAGCGGTGTTGGCCTAGTGGGTGATACATCGACTTTCATTCTGAAGGTCGCGGGTTCGAACCCCAGCCAGCCGAGAACCTATAGATTTTTCTTACGTAAAATTTATATGCAGCCAACGACAACGTCTGGTTTGAATAGTACAGGAGGTCATGATAAATTACAGATGAAAACTACTTGGATTATTATGATGGGGGGTAGTGAACTGGATACTATGGTGGAGCAAAACAAGGCAATTTGTTTTTTTTTTTAAACCTCCTGTATTGTTAATCGTTGACCATATGAAAAAGCTTCATTCAGACAAAAAATCAAAAGTCTACGACTTTACCTTCAGGTGGCGCACCGTAAAGGTAGTTTATACATATACTTTTTGCCTTTTATATTCTACTCATGATAAATTACAGATGAAAAATACATGGACTATTATGATGGAGTGGTAGTGAACTGGATACTTAGAAACTATGGATACTATTAGTTATGGTGCCTGCCGTAACATTCAACAAACTCTTAAAAATGACAGGCGAAGTTACCAACTCTCAGATTGGGCTACCCAAAGTAACGGAGCTTACAGCACCATTAACTGTCACCCGCATGGCACCTTAAAGGGAGGTGTCAGGAAGTAGTGACCCCGCGGTCTCTAATGCGCCAGGAGGAAGCCACCGTTCCTAATCTCCGGCTTACCCATAGCTGGGCACCGTTAATCAAATAGTTAACTTCGTTAATCGTTAATGCGGTAAACTTGCGGTAAATAGTAGGCATTGGATTAACGATTAACGGACTAAAGCATATTAACGGAAGTTAACATTTTTAAAAGTTAACTTAAAAGTTAATCCGTTAATCAAAATGTTAACTTCGTTAATTAACGATTAACGGATTAACGAGTTAATGCCCAGCTATGGGCTTACCTTAGTTGGTTGGTCGTAGTGAACACTAACGGGTTAGCAGTCTCACCGTCTCTGGCCGTCCAGAGTAAAGTCTCGAGAGTAGGAAAGCTTTAAGAATGGATGCAAAACGACAGTGTTAAGTTAGCCCGCTTGCTTGGACTACCAGGGAATTTATTGATTTATTTTATTTTTAGCCTATTCCGTCCCACTGCCGGGCAAAGTTCTCCCTCCCCTCCTTCCACTGTTCCCTGTCTAGTGCCAGCTGGGTCCAGTCCCTACGATGCGAGTCCGAGAATAGAAAATAAGAATAGAATAGACGTTTAAAAAAAATAATGAAGCCTGCCGTAACAATATCCAACAAACACGAAAAAATAACAGGCGAAGACTTACCAACTCTCAGACTGAGCCACCCTAATTAGCTGAGCTTACAGCACCTATAATTATTACATTTCTGTTTCCTTTCCTAAGCTTGCCTTGTCATGTACAAATAAATATTTCTTTTCCATCTTGACTAAATAATTCTGTTAGATGTGTTATCAATCATATTGTTATGACAAGAATCCTCTGATATTCCCCTAAGGTAGGTTAGTAATAAGTTTATTACAATAAAACTATCATTAACTTTGTCTGAAGGCTACAAAAGTGTAATGTAATTCATATGTAATTTAATCTATTCATTGGATTCGATGTTTCTCAATATTTTCACATAAAAGTACCTCATACTCTTACTACTCCACAGGCTCAGCGACCCAAAGTGGATCTTAGCTTCTGAAACAAGAGTCTTCCACCCCAACATTAAAAATAATACATTAAAAATAATACGCCTCTACGTGTTGGCTTTGGCTCTATGCACACCTTTCAAAGGTGCTCCATTATGCCTAGCATGAAGACCAAAACACGATACGATAAAGCGATATAACTACATCAACACACAAAATATGATAGATAAAGCCGCCATGTTGAATTTTTATCATATTTTTTATCGCAATTTATAATAAAAATTCAACACGGCGGCTTTATCTATCATATTTTGAGAGTTGATGTAGTTTTAACGCGTGATATCGCTTTATCGTGTCGTGTTTTGGTCTTCATGCTAGGCAGGCAGAGCCATTGTCGATGTCAAAAAACACCTCCTTTTAAAGGCTGATCGCGATCCGCGATTAATAAAGTTGAGAATCTGTGTAGTTTGTTTATTATCATGTTAGGTCTTTCACTAATATAATATGAATTTCGAATCGAATAATCTCACATTCAAAGATAGCTTTTTCATTGAATTCGTATCAATCATTCCTATGAGAATTTCGAAAATAGGTACCTACATACATTCTAACTTATGTCTTGAACTTTTCTAAATCTTTGACTTAATACGACTTGTGCAATGTGCGTAAAACCAATTAAAGTATCATCAAGTTCTATTAATAATACTTTTTATGCATTTTTTCGTTTTGGTTAAACAAGGTCTAAATTTAACGATGGTATCGATTGTTATCATGCAATACTATCGAAGTTCAGTCGGAATACCAATTAGCTAAACCCCACGTAACCCAGAGCTCACTCACACATCTGTAAGGTTGTAAAGTAATGTTAACCTGATTATGTTTTTTTTAACAATATACTTTACCATACAGTACACATTATAAAAATTACAGACGAGGTAAATACTACATTTTTATAGATGTGCGAGTAAGCTTTGGGTCACGTGGGGTTCAGCTAATTGGTAATCCGACTGTACCAAATACTATATAAGTATATTATAAAGCTGAAGAGTTTGTTTGTTTGTTTGAACGCGCTAATCTCAGGAACTACTGGTTCGAATTGAAAAATTATTTTTGTGTTGGATAGTCCATTTATCGAGGAAGGCTTTAGGCTACTTTTTATTATGATATTCCTACGGGATCGGGAGTTACGCGGGTTAAACCGCGAAGCACTGCTAGTACTATATAAGTATACTATTTATTTTAATGAACTATAGATAGACTATCCATAGTTGATTATAGATCGACAATACAAGTAGAAATAATTCCTTTAACGTTAAATGATAGTTGGGTTGTAGCTATACACTTTCGTATCGCTGAGTCTCTAGTGTGCAAAGGCCCTTAGTGGTTTTAATTGTTACCGAATCAATACTGAATTCATTCCAATAAGCTAAGATTGATCTAATAACAAAAGGTAAATAGGTAAGGGCAATATGTATTCAAGTCCCTTTCTCTATCAAACATCAATTTGAAATAATTGTTAAGTAATTGTTCCGAACAAACACAACTTTAATTGTGAATCAAACCCTCAATCAAACCTAACTTATTTGTTAGTCTATACATATTATAAAACAAAGCCCTTTATCACGTCTGTCTGTCTAAATGCGACAAAAATTGCTTCCTAGTACTACAAACTTTTTGTCCTTTAATAAAAGTAAAGATTAATTTCCATACGGTTTACTAATGGACGAATTGATTCATGAGGAAGTTATAGGTATATTAAGTACTAGCTTTTGCCCGCGACTTCGTCCGCGCAGGAGTCGAAAATAGTTAAAATAGGATTATTTTTTGTTGATTTCAAATTAGATTGAGTTTGAAACATGTGTGTCAAAATAAAATGTACTTACTTAATTTAATCAAAAGCACTAAGGAGTTCGAGTCGAAGCAAATCGCCTAAAATAACTTTCTACTCTTTTTTTAAAAACCCGGTAGGTAATTAATTTCTTATCGGATGCCTACGTCATACGAAGAACACACCCTATAAGTTTTAGGTTTCTACGATTTAGGCTGTGCGTTGATCCGTCAGTCAGTCAGGACAAAGAATTTTATATGTATAGAGAAGATAGATTTTGAATGAGATGTATTTTAACTTGGAACACGAAAACCTCGGGTGCACCCAATTCTCTTGGGATGGGATCCAAAATGGGCTATACGTCTAAGTACCTAAAGTTCTAAACCAAAAAAATGAATTCTTCTATTTCTGTCTTTCTAACACAGAGCCAATAATGCACAAAACTCTACGATTACCACATGAGTAAATCTTTAATCATATCGTGCTAATTAGTAATTACCTATCTATCATAGTCATCTTTTGTGTTTTTAGGGTTCCGTACCTTAAAAGGTAAAAAAGGAACCCTTATAAGATCACTTTCCTGTCCATTTAAAAAATGAAAAAGGTGTAAAAGTCCTATTCATTTGTTTAGGTATTTTCGTATTCATAACAAAAGATATTTCTTTTAAATTACTTAATAATTAGTATCTACTAACTTTGGGAACTGTGACTTTTGGCAAATTGTTCAAAATTTTATTATTAGGTATGGCTGAACAGTTGCGCAGAGAGTAATTTTGGCGTATCCTAATAAAAATATAGAGTTTTAAGTGATTCAGTGGCTATCCTATAACAGTTCTATGTTTTAACAAATATCCCGTCTCCGAGATGGTTTAGAAGTTTGGTTAGGAAGCATTATTTGTGCACAGCGCACTTTTGATAAAATCTTAGTCATAACGTTTGGTCAAATACCCCATTTCCGAGACACCTATGAGATTTGGTGTAAAGGCATATTTCATTTGCCGTAATGTCCTCTATCGACAGGTAGCATTAGCAAACGTATCGCGCAAAAAAAAATACTATGTCAAGTTCCCAGTACTAAATGGCAAGACACCTTTTTTCAGTTCAATGTTCGAAGTTTTCAAACTCTTAGGTTTTACGTTAACGCTGTCAGCTTGAAGTGACGTCTTACCAATCATAGATTAATGAGTATGTTACCAACCTAATCAAAAGCACTAAAGAGTATTGATATCAACTTCGAAGCAAATCACTCCCAAAATAACTTTCTTCCCCTTTTTAACCCCGTTAGGGGATGAATTTCAATAAAATACGAAACACGTGTTCCATTAATTCTGTTAAAGAATGTTTATGCAAAATTTGAAATAGATTGGACTAAGCAATCACGTTGTCCAATACAAACTTTGCCCCCCTTTTTCACCCCTTTAGGGGTATAATTTCGGAAAATTCTTTCTTATCGGATGCCTACGTCATACAAAGAACACACCCTCTAAGTTTAAAGTCTCTACGATCAGCGGTTTAGGCTGTGCGATGATCCGTCAGTCAGTCAGGACAAAGGATTTTATATGTATAGATATAGATAAGAAGATAATACATGCATAATATAGCCGTGCAAAGCCGAGGCGGGTCGCTAGTACTTTGATAAAAGAGATCCAATCAAAGAGTATTTAAGTTTTTAATAACCCCAGCACGCCGCTTCATACACATGTTCATACAAAATTGCTGGAGCGTTGTAATGTTCCAAATTCAAAAAACGCTTCTGCATTGGATTTAATTTTCTTTGACCGCGACACTGGCTATATGCACGATAGTAATAATGCGAAGCCATAATAAAATTATAAATAAAAAAGAGATGGCGCTAGATGCTTCTTTCCGTATGTCAAACTGACAATTTTGACATCATCCCTACGTTCTGTACGTTTTCATGCAAAAATATTATGGTTTATTTTTTACGCCAAGAAATATCAAATTTTAATTAGTAACATAAATCTACTTGAAATACCTAAACCTCTTCTGATATTTTCTGAACACATTCGTGAAGATTATGTTAAAATCTGTTTCCTAGTTCCCGAAATTAGACTGCACAAACAAAGGTAAACAAATAAAATCAACATTTTCTGAGATGAATGGTAGTTTCGCGAAAACGAAGAGATGGCGCTAGTTACTTGAAATTAAAAAAAATATCTTATTAAATTAATTACTTTATTTTCTAGTTAAAAAATGTGTATATTGCTATGTATTCTTAAAATACATAAGTGTACAAAATTTTTAAGCAGAACAAAAAGAATAATCAACTAATTTGTGATTTTCTAAATTTAAGAAAACCTGAATCGCGCATGCAAGATTTTTTTCTACCGGAGCTATATAAGGTTAGCGAATTCTATAGTGCTAAGATCATTATGGACGTAGAACGCTTACTTCCAAAACTTCGAATTTATTATATGTAGAGATAATAATAAAAAAAATAAAAAAAAATATAGTATATATATAGCAATATATAATATGTATGTAGTGTATATATAGTATAATTTAAGGTTGCCTGGAAGAAATCGCTTTCAGCGATAAGGCCGCCCATTTGTGCAACTTGTTCTTTCTAGCTTTTACTTTACTTTGTGTTTATCGTGTTCTGTTTCTTTCTATGTTGTACAAATAAAGTTATCTATCTATCTATCTATCTAATAATATTTGTCTATACCTTATCTATATTATAAAGCTGAAGAGTTTGTTTGTTTGAACGCGCTAATCTCAGGAACTACTAGTTCGAATTGAAAAATATTTTTTGTGTTGAATAGTCCATTTACCGAGGAAGGCTTTAGGCTATATAACATTACGCTGCGACCAACAGAGGCGAAGAATCAGTGGGAAATGTGGAAAAATAGCGGTTTCACCCGCGTAAGTCTCGATCCCGTCGGAATATCTGGATAAAAACTAGCCTATATTTTCAATTTGATCTAGCAGTTCCTGAGATCAGCGCGTTAAAACAAAAAACGGAAGTCCTCAAAGATGAATAACTTTCCCCGTTTTTCCACATCTCCCACTGATTGTTCGCTCCAATTGGTCGCAGTGTGATCTTATATAGCGGAAAGCATTTCTCGATAAATGGACACTTCAACACAAAAAAGTAGTTCCTGAGATTAACGCGTTCAAATAAACAAACAAACTCTTTAGCTTTATAATATTATATAGTATTGATAAGTGTGAAAAAAAAAGTGGGTATAAGTATATGTATTCAATCCGACGTCTGGTCACCACAACACAAGCTTAGCTTCTGTGTCTCTGAAGTGTCTTAAATATTTATTATATTTATATTTAGTTTTAAATAACTTTAGTAGTAATAACACCTTCACTGCCACTCAGTGAGACGAACTGTCTGAGTTCATTAAGTTTCAGTACCGGTAACAACACCAACCGCAGCCCACAAAATACCGGGACGAGGTGTTGGAGCAGAAATACTGCAATTAGCTTTGTACCTGACTACAAGTCGTAATTACAACGTTTTGACAACGTCAAGGCAAACATTAGTTGAGCTTCGTTGAATCGTCTTGTAGCTGGTTTTTAGGGAACTAAGACTTCGGTATCCGTCTGTCTATATAACCAGGCTGTATCTCATGAACCATGATAGCTAGAGTACTGAAATTTTACAGTGATGATGTAATTCTATTGCCGCTATATAAACAAATACTAAAAACAGAAAAATATCAAACATATTTTGAGTATGTTTTTAAGAATATTAGGTTATTTTCATGTAAACTATTTTTTGAGGCAATTTTTTTTTTGTTAATTATTATACTCTACAAAAGGGCAGGCAAAATACTTTTAACTAATACAACTTCGTCTGACATACAATATTTAAAAATAAAAATTGCTAAAAACAGAATATATTTGTACGGAACCATTCGTACGCGAGTCCGACTCGCACTTGACGGGTTTTATTATATTTGCTTTCTATTAACCGAGGTCGATTTGACCGTTTCATAATAATAATAATAATAATAAAACCATTTATTTCAGGTAACAGCCTTATAAATAAGTACAGACCCATATAAAATATATACCTTACAGACTAACATACACAACTAGTTATAGTTAGTTAGTTATAGTTTAACTAAGTACTAACTAACTATAGGCTGATTGACTACTTATCTACCGAATATCTTAATGTAGGACCTGAAAACCCCTATCCCTTTCTCGCGCGCGTCTCGCTATGACTCTATCCCCTTCCGAAATGGCCGTTTCATTTGTTTTATGTTATTAAAAGACTAACATTTATTTTAGTGAAAAACCATCTGTACTACCTTAAATGACTATTACTCTTAAGTTTTGTATCGAAGCTATATAATTTATATATAATTGGAATCGTTATGAAATAAGCTAACATCTTAAACATGGTTAAGTCTAGTTTTGTCTTGCAATGTACTATTAATTATAACTTAAATTTGGGGTGAGGCTAATTTTCCCAGTTTTTTAACAAAAGTCGTTATAAATAAAAAAATATACCAATACTTCAAATAGTTTTAGTTTCATTAAATTGCTATGCAATAATACAAATTATTCCATTTAAAATAATCATGTTTCTCAATACATTTCTTTCAACCAACTCACAATTTCACGTGCGGGCGGGAACGAGACTGACGCGATACTTTTTTTTAAACATGTCGTCACTGCTTTGGGTACGTTTTTGTAAGTTAGCATGTGACCTTGTGCCATCCTTGTTGTTTTCCCTACATTTTATGCAAGTTAGAGCGGTAAAGCCATAGTTTATGGTATGCAACTGTATAAAAATTCCGTTAGCTCACAGAACTCGCTTTAGAAGCGTGGTCCACAGTTAAGGGTCATTTGACACATCGCTTCTAAAGCGCGGTCCACAGACGAGCGGTTATGGGATTAGATGTAAAGTTTATGAAAATATAAATTTGTACTTTTTTTTTCTTTACAATCGCCGTAAAATTGAAAAAGCTCAAAAAGTGACGCGTTTTTAGGATTTTTTCTATCGAGGCAAATTATTCTAATCGTGTTACGAAGTGTATGACAATACAAACCATTTCTTCACCTTTACGACAGTAGGAATATCATTCTACGGATTTTAGTGGTTGATACCCAAAAACTGTTTCTAAGACACCTCTATCGCGCTTCTGGTATTACCACTTCGGCTATCTAAACTATTAGTTGACAGTTAAGTACCTACCGGTTGGCTAACTAACTATCGGTTAAAAATTAATTACAGGCCCTTTGTAACACTTAAACTTAAGCTTTGTTTTTATATTTATGTAATTTAAAAATCGGCTTAAAACTATCTAAACTATTAGTTGACAGTACTTACTTACCGGTTGGCTAACAACTATCAGCTAAAAAATTAATTACCGGCCCCTTGTAACACTTAGACTTAAACATTGTTTTTATATTTTATGTAATTTAAAAATGGTGTTTGCAATAAAGAATTTATCTATCTATCTATTACCGAATGATTAACTGATGATGTCTCCTTGACCGGTCACAGTGACTATTTCTGGCTAACTATGCAGAAGAAAATGACGAGCTTCAATGTGCAGCAGCTCATCTATTATGTGCTCTTCGGTGACTGTCGACTAACGAACTACCGGTTTACTTACTACTATCTGCCAGTTTATCAACTAAATACCAGTTGACTTAATAACTATCGATTGAATTACTAACCACTGTTTTACTTGCAGATATTACCGTCCTAGAAAATAAACATAAAAACAGTGTACAGTCACATTACCAATTAGCTGAACCCCACGTGACCCAGAGCTCATTCGCATATCGTTAAAAAATATAGCATTTACCTATTTTGTTATTTTTTTATATTGTATTTTGTATTGTATAGTATATTGGTTAAAAAAAAAGAATCAGGTAACATTACTTTACAACCTTACAGATTTGCAAGTGAGCTCTTGGTCACGTGGGCGTGGTGTTCAGCTAATTGGTAATGTGTACATATTAAAAAGTCAATATTTTATTACAGAAATGTCATGAAGTATTACTACTGTACCTTTTTTCATGCTATTTTCATAAATGTATAGATTAGTTCTCGAGTAAGATTTTAGTATATTAAACAAAACTACAATGCGCACAAAGTCACGGGAAAAATGTAAAGCCTATCGCCTTCCTCGATAAATGGACTATCCAACACAAAAATATTTTTTTCAATTGGAACCAGTTGTCCCTGAGATTAGCGCGTTCAAACAAACAAACTCTTCAGCTTTATAATATTAGTATAGATAAATTGACAGTCATCGTTAGATGCATGGTAAAAAAACCCACGAACAGTTCCGACAAAACACCTCGCAAAATTTTAATAGCAACATAATAATGGCCTAAATCTGTCGACCCTGCCCGAACGAGCAATTAATAACAGTTTGATTAAAACGGAAGTCGCACAATAACGTGGCTATCGCAAGCATTTCCGCCGCGTAACCGTGCTGCGGTGTTGGTGGTGTCTGGTGTGTTCCCGTTGGAGCTGGATTGATTAATTTGGTTCAAATATGAGTAATAAATTGTGAAATCCGAGGGCAAATCATTAAATAGTATAAAACAAAGTCGGTTCCCGCTGTCTGTCCCTATGTACATTTAGGCGCATAACACCAACTACGCAAAACACCACCTTTACGCAAAACGCATAACTCGCAAAATACCACTCACACAAAATACCAACTACGCATAAAACAAACTTCGATTTAAGAAAAATTTCTTCTACGCATAAGCCCAATTTTGATTTAGAAACAAACAAATAGAAACAAAAGACGATTGAAAAAAAAAAACAAAAGACAATTGAACTATCGCAACGGAAACAAGATAACATCGAAACGGAAAAAGAGCCGATCGTAACGGATACCTAAGACTAACGAAATGGAATACCTTTGAAACTACGCAACGGATTTTGATGTGGTTCTCTTTAGACAGAGTGATTCAAGAGGAAGGTTTATTTGTTGTTAATAAGGTTATTCTACCATGCGTACAAAGTCGCAGGCAACATCAGTGATATGACAACCAGAGGTATAGACGTCTTTGTCAAATAAACTTGACCACACGAAAGTACTCATAATCGCTCGGTTGTTTTCGTATATTGCCCGAAGACACGTAAAATTATTGTGTCACAATAAAAGAATGAGATACCACTCTATAATTGTTACATTTCACGATATATAATGAGATTTAAACAGCATTTCCAGCAGCAGTGTTTATTATTGTAAGGATATTTACAAATAAGTCACAACAGCACGTCAAATCTTACAGCAAATCGACCAATTTACCAATTTTACTAATGCTAAATTACAACACCACACAGATTTTATCGTTCCACTACAATTCAAATGTTGACAAGTTCTAAATGTTGAAAATCTTTCAGCATAATAATCATAAATCATAAATAATCATAAATCATTTATTCACCATGTCATCACATTTCGCAATATTGGCAAGTCAATTACATAGATAATTCAAACACATAAACAGGTAAGTATTAGAGTAACAGTAGTGTTCATTATTAGGTAAATGCTATTTTAAAACGTTATCTCTGAACAGTAGCAACTTATCACGAATCATGTAAATCAAAAAATGAATACGCCATATACTCAGAAATATTATAGAAGGGGTTAAGTTTAAAAAAATTATGCATCTTGTTTTTAAATTCAATGTACGGAAGTTGCCTCACGAGGTAGGGAAGATTGTTATAAAGATCTATTTTAAGGCTTATGCCAAGTCTCTTTGTTCTTCTTCCGGTACGATGAAGTTCATATTGAAAGTTGCCACTGGCCTATTAATTTAAGGCCAACATGTAACACCCCTAGCCTAACACGAGTCCGCTATCATGACGATGCAACTGTATTGTGATCACTACCCATTCAATACAACCTTCAACCTTCAGGCGTCAGCCCTGACAGCTAATTCATTACCGCCTAAAGGTGATGTGTTCTTTAAGAAACTTCTTTTTAAAAGGAAATCCCATTAACCAGCTTTTCTTTAAGAAATTGAAGTTTAAATGAATGGCGAAAATTGTTTTTCTGGTTTGTTAAGAGCTCGGCGGGAGTAATTTACCGCAAGTTAACTTATTTTAATGCTTGTTTTTTTGGTTTTTTATTTCATTCGACTGCCCTTATAGGGTTCAAAAGGTTTTATTGAACAATGGAATCCATAGGCTATTGATCTATCTATATAAATAAAAATCAATTGCTGTTCGTTAGTCTCGCTAAAACTCGAGAATGGCTGAACCGATTTAGATGATTTCGGTTTTGAAATGTTTGTCGTAGTTCAGGAAAGGTTTAGACGGTGAGAAAGATCGGACTTACGCGAGTGAAACCACGGGGCACAGCTATTAAGTAATAAATAAATTCTGCAGTACATTCCACACATCGCCATCTAGTCCCAAGCTAAGTAACTAGACTTGTGTTATGGCTATACAACGGATATACTACATATACAGGATTTTTTTACATGGGCCTTCATAGCTATATTTTAAACTATAAGTGAGAGCGAAATATTCTAAAAGCAGTTGCGTGCCCTATTTCAATAAAAAAACTGCAGCATTAGATTAAAAAAAAAAAATAATTACCCCTAGTCAGGAATCGAGCTTGTTGTACCTATTTGCAAAAATATAATTTATATTTTTATATAAATCGATAGTTTTGTTGACAGAGATGAGTTCCTGGAAACAAACATAGTATGGCAAATCAAAGGAAATAGCTCCTTTTTTGAGTTTTCTACATTTTCAGTCAGTATCAGTCACTTTCAGTTTTCTACAACGTCAGTTAAAGTAGATTTGATTTTGGAATTTAGAGGCGGGAATTGAGCCCATAGAGATCGCCGAGAGAGATCAAATATTCCTAACTTTCCTTTCAGTAAACTTGCATAAAATCCAATAAACCGTTTTGGATTAGTAACAAGATACTTAGGTTTCCAATGAAACTGCATTTCACTGAAAACGGAGCTCAACACTCTACTAATGAACCATTTCTGGTAAAAAGTAACCCACCTTTGACTTATACGTTCGTCAACAAAAAGAAAAACGAAACGAGTTCGACGCTTTAAAAATAGTGCTGGGTAGAAACCGGATAAATAAAAGTATCCGGGTTATGTCTTATATTGTATCCGGTTATTTTATGTTATAGAAATTTCCTTTTATACATATTGAATGTACTTACCTATACAAAAAATTAAGAACACAGTATCTTAGAAAATAGAGTTTAAAGAAATTTATAATATAAATTTCTTAAAACTTTATATAAAAATAATTTTAACGTGCATTGTTTTTCACAAAAATGCGATTTTTCAAAAACACTTTAACCGTTTTTTCTCAAAACTTCATTTTCGAAGATACTGTGCCCTTAACTACGAATCCACTCCGACTCCGCTTGCGAAAACAAAGTAACACATTACCAAACTAATAAAGAAAGTAGTAAATATCGCCCCATTCCACCATAAAATGGTTCAATAATATAGCTATTACAAAATTAAACTGGATTCTGGCATTATTCCACCCACACGTTGCAGTTATGAATTTTAAGTGTATTTCTATGCCAAAGCGTTTAACGGTTATTATTATACGGTTATATTTTCAACCGAGATTTTAGTGTCTTGAGCAATATTGAACGCGCTAAATAGAAATAGTCGAAGATCCCTATAAGAACGACCTTTACCGAGCTAGTTATTGTAATTAAAGTATGTTGTATCAAATTAATAATATATTCTTACAAGTCTTACAAGTTTTTAAACAACTAGTGATGTCACATCTATAAATATAAAATGCTTTGTCCTGACTGACTGACGGATCAACGCACAGCCTAAACCGCTGATTGTAGAGACCTGAAACTTGGAGGGTGTGTTCTTTGTATGACGTAGGCAATCGATAAGAAAGGATTTTCCGAAATTCCACCTTAGTGGGGCTAAGTTTGTTTGGGCGAACGTGATTCCTTGATCCAATCTACTAATTCTACGCAGACGAAGTCGCGGGCAAAAGCTAGTCAGTCAATATAAGTCAAACTTGCGGTTGGCATTGCCGATCCCCACCATCGCCTATAAAACCTAAGGAATTTGATATAGAAAGCACCCTAGGCACGCGGCTAGGGCACTGCAAATAATATAAAATGTATGGAGGCTAATGAACGAAATATACTACAAATAGAAATAGAAAACAGCGCGCGGCCGCATCCCTGAGGCGCTTTCTATAATATAAAGTCCTGTACCATACTTGCGATTCTCTTTCATACGATTGAAAATCATACTCTATGCGCTTTTTTTGTAATTTAAAGAAAAACAAATCAATAAATGCATATTTTTAAATGATTTTGAGATTTTACCATATTATTATATGAAATAAATAACCTGGGGCCTTATTCTGCTATTTGGCCAACCATTGTCATTATATCGAGACTCTATAGATATTATATCGAGATTGTGACTTTATTTGGTATTCTGCTAAAGTTTTAATAACATCGCAATATAATCACTATGGAGTCTCAATGGTATGGTAATATTTACCTTGCAGGTGTTGCCTAGCAACATGGTATATGTTGCTAAGCAATATACCGTTTTGACAACTATCGAGATACCATTAAGCCACGATTGTAGAACAGAACACAAAAGTGAGTCAGTGGTGTGTCAGTGGTGTCTCGATAGAATAGTCAACGTTAGGAGAATACGAATTTGACATGTAATGTCATATTTTTGACATTAAATTTCTATTACGATTATATCGACACACTATTGAAATACAATTGTGTTAGCAGACTTAGGCCCTGGTCTATTACCACTAGATACTTTTATAAAACCGGGTATCCGACAAAAACCGGATAAAACGCCGCTGTAAACATGTCCGGTCTGCAAATTGCAACTGCATCGTTGTTCGTCCTGCTCTAAAGGTATAGTTTGACTTTTAACTTTTGTAGATTATTTAATACTAGCGACCCGCCCCGGCTTCGCACGGCTGTATTATACATGTATTATATCTAAAAACCTTCCTCTTTAATCACTCTATCTATTAAAAAAAACCACATCAAAATCCGTTGCGTAGTTTTAAAGATCTAAGCGTACAAAGGGACATAGGGACGGCGAAAAGTGACTTTATTTTATACTATGTAGTAATTCAACATTTTTTAAACACATACGAAGTGTTTTAGTGGTGTTTTTTCTAATTTAAAGAAAGACAAACGTATTGAAATGCATTTTTCTTAAATTATTTAAAGATTTTATCACCTCATATATAAATATGGTTCATTACTACTTTTTATTTCTTTTTTTTAACCGGATGTCCGACGAAAAACCGGATAAAACACCGCTGTAAACATGTCCGGTCTGCAAATTGCAACTGCATCGTTGTTCGTCCTGCTACGTTGATTAAAACGAAACGCTCCAGGGCTCTGTTTACGAATAATTACTTGCGTGACCGGATTAAATGTATACCAAAGAGATTTATATAAATTGATCCGTTTAATTTTAATTAAGAGTGTAAACTTGAATTTAAGTTTAAGGCAATTAATCTCACCAAGATTTAGGAAACTTAGGAAACAAGGTTTACCCACCTAATTGGCTATAGGACTATTGATAAATATATCATTATAGCAACGCTCTCCGGTTTCACCCACGTAATTCCCGATCCCGTGGGAATATCGGGATAAAAAGTAGCCTATGTTACTCTCAATAAATCAATGTATCCTCATACTAAGTTTAATCAAAATCCGTCAAGAAGTTTTGGAGTCTACTATACAAACAAACAAAAAATCTTTCCTATTAGTGTAGAAAAGAAAGTGATTGGGGTTACTTCTGTGCACCTTCAAAATCAACTTTTGTTCTACAACTTCTGAAACTTCAAACATTTTTTTTTAAATTTTGAGGTCATTTGAAAATCAGAGATTTTTAAAATAAAGGCCATACAGACATAGAACAGTCAATAAAACTTAAAAATAAAAATAATCTTAAGGTTAACGACCTCTCCGTATAAATAACAGCTAATATCTGTTAAACATAACCTTTAAAAAAAATGTTGTCGTGGAATTAAAGCTTAGTTGTCTCCTTCTTAGGGGGCCAAACTACGTTAAAATTTCTCATTATTACCATTGATTAGATTCTGATTAAAACACTTACAAAGCACCACCCTTGCATCTTCGATCATAGATGTCAAGTAATTCAATCGCATTCAATTCCAGTCAAGCATTCTACTAAAGTGTTCAAGCATTGTTTGACCATTGGGAACTTGCATACTGATGCTTTTCTGCATCACAATAAAGCTCCCAACTCTTTCAATGATTGTTGTCGTTTAGTTGGTTTTCAGTGGTGCAGAATTCGTTTTGGTCCTGGATTCATTTCGATCCTAGGGTCCTTTTATAAATCGATCAGTGCTGCCTTTAAATTGCTTCTAATTTCAGAGATAGATCCTTTTTGATCAGAGTTAATAGTTTAAGTATAAGCCTTATTTCGGTGATGGGTGTCGTTTATTAGTTTCCGGTACTAAGGTCATTTCTGGATCAGAGTTTCGGTTTCTATGACAATTTTGACTACAACAGTTGTCATAACACAGCGTCTTCCTTATTTATGTGTAAGAAAATTAATACATTAACTGAGCCTTGTCTAAAACTGATTATTTATAGAAAAATCTACATCGTTGCGAAAGTACCCATCGCAGTGCTGCATGCCGCCTTGCCGCCGGCGGCGGCGCCGGGTAGGTTGTGGAAATCGCATCGTCCGCACAACGCTTACCTTTGAAAGCTTCTACCGCCTTTTAAAGTGTGAATTCTGACATGAGGCAGGGCACGGACTTAGGGCAGAAGAGACGGAGGAAAATTAAAAATAAACATGTTTTCAACTTGAACTTTTTTGCTGACATTAGAACACAGTTCTGCCACTGTCAAGTGAGTCTAGATAAACACAACATATACATTGACAGCAAAATACTTAAATCTACACGTTAACTTATCATTTTTACCAAAGACAAGTCACAGACTTACATACTCGTATACAAACTGTTTATATTTAACAATGGTTATATTATAACAAACTAGTACCTAAATAAATAGAAAATAAACTAATTAAATTTATATATACACACATTGGAAATAAGTTTATAAAACAAAAATATTTGCATAAATTAAATGAATTTAAAAATCAAACATTTTAAAACTATTAAACAAGAAATATTCAGTGGATAACCGTGCCCACATAAGTACATACACACGAACTTATCACATAACACTCCTTTTTGGCTTCGCTGTAGTATTTTTTTTAAATCACTAAATTATGAAACATCTTTATACCTTCCAATTAGGAATACAATCAGTTGGTAGTAGTACCAAATGAATCCAGAGCCCAGAACCCAAATATCTATATTTATAAAATTCTAAGTCCTGACTTACTGATATATCAACGCACAGCAGAAATCGTTGGTCCTGGATACATAAGGAGTATGTGTTCTGAAGTGTAGACTGTAGGTAATCATTAACAAAAGGTTTTTTCGAAATTCAAGCCCTAAAAGGGTAAAATGGGTAGAGAAGTTGAAGGCAGAAGGTAGTCTATACTAATATTATAAAGATGAAAGATTTTTTTTTTTTTTTTGTAACAAATTGGCTCCGAAACTACTGGACTGATTTTGATGAAACTTGGTCTGAGGATACATTGATTAATTGATGAAATGTTACTCTTTAACGCAAAAACTACTGAATGGATTTTAATGAAACTTTACAATAAAACATAATTTATAAAGATTTTGTTCGAATTGTCTAAAATATAACGTAAAGTGTCGAAAAATTGACAGATGTCAAAGTGACAGATGTCAAAGTGACAGATGTCAAAGTGACAGATGTCAAAGTGACAGATGTCAAAGTGACAGATGTCAAAGTGACAGATGTCAAAGTGACAGATGTCAAAGTGACAGATGTCAAAGTGACAGATGTCAAAGTGACAGATGTCAAAGTGACAGATGTCAAAGTGACAGATGTCAAAGTGACAGATGTCAAAGTGACAGATGTCAAAGTGACAGATGTCAAAGTGACAGATGTCAAAGTGACAGATGTCAAAGTGACAGATGTCAAAGTGACAGATGTCAAAGTGACAGATGTCAAAGTGACAGATGTCAAAGTGACAGATGTCAAAGTGACAGATGTCAAAGTGACAGATGTCAAAGTGACAGATGTCAAAGTGACAGATGTCAAAGTGACAGATGTCAAAGTGACAGATGTCAAAGTGACAGATGTCAAAGTGACAGATGTCAAAGTGACAGATGTCAAAGTGACAGATGTCAAAGTGACAGATGTCAAAGTGACAGATGTCAAAGTGACAGATGTCAAAGTGACAGATGTCAAAGTGACAGATGTCAAAGTGACAGATGTCAAAGTGTTATAAACGTGAAAGTTTGTATGTATGGATGTCTGGATGTATGGATGTTTGTTACTCTTTAACGCAAAAACTACTGAATGGATTTTAATGAAACTTTACAATAATATAGCTTACACATCAGAATAGAACATAGGCTATAATTTATAAAGATTTTGTTCGAATTGTCTAAAATATAACGTAAAGTGTCGAAAAATTGACAGATGTCAAAGTGACAGATGTCAAAGTGACAGATGTCAAAGTGACAGATGTCAAAGTGACAGATGTCAAAGTGACAGATGTCAAAATGACAGATGTCAAAGTGACAGATGTCAAAGTGACAGATGTCAAAGTGACAGATGTCAAAGTGACAGATGTCAAAGTGACAGATGTCAAAGTGACAGATGTCAAAGTGACAGATGTCAAAGTGACAGATGTCAAAATGACAGATGTCAAAGTGACAGATGTCAAAGTGACAGATGTCAAAGTGACAGATGTCAAAGTGACAGATGTCAAAGTGACAGATGTCAAAGTGACAGATGTCAAAGTGACAGATGTCAAAGTGACAGATGTCAAAGTGACAGATGTCAAAGTGACAATTTGACATCTGTCAAGTGTCAATTTGACATCTGTCAAGTGTCAATATGACATCTGTCAAGTGTCAATTTGACATCTGTCAAGTGTCAATTTGACATCTTTCAAGTGTCAATTTGACATCTGTGAAATTGCTCCGCGTTTTTCGTCATCTATTTTCACTGGATCGGGACTAACGCGGGTGAAACCGTGGGGCGCAGCTAGTTTATTATAAAGACGAATGTTTTTTTTTTGTTGTAACGATTAAGCTCTGAAACTACTGGACCGATTTTGATGAAACTTGGTCTGAGGATACATTGATTAATTGAAAATAACATAGGCTACGTTTTATCCCGATATTCTCACGGGATTATGAGTGACACGGGTGAACCAGGGAGCGCTGCTAGTTTTCTATAATTATTATTTATCTTTTTTCTATTTGACAATGTTATCAAACCCGAGAGCAATGTTCAGAAAGGTCAAGCTACGTTTTCTTTATAATAATAACGATATAAAATATATACTTATTTTATGTCTATGGAATAATAGGTATCATTGTTTCATTTATTTATGTTCTTCTATTAGACTGAAAGGTTTTTTATTAAGAACAATACAATTTTAGGAATAAAATGGCTATTTTTTTAATTTTTCTTGAATTTCTTTAGCAAAAATATAATAAAGATTAACATAATTTTGCTATAATGTCTCGTATTGTTAAGCACATACTTTACACAAATTAAAGAAATAGTTGTTTTCTTTTTTCATTTAATTGATCCAAACGATGGCACAGCTGACGGCCTGCTTTCTATGCCCTGTTAGAAAGGGCATACGATGCGGTTGGTGCATTGAGCGAAGGTATCTTAACTGAACTACATTGACGCCGTTAACATGAAAAAAAGAAGAAAAAATATTAATTTAAATCACTTCAAAGGAATAATAAAATGTGTGTGAATAATGTTTTAGCCAATGTTATGTTGTTTACATACAAATATATTTTAGGTAGGTAATAATATAAGCTTTTGAATCCAATCTAAATGATTTAATTACACAATAACAACTTTGAAATATGTCATTCAGAAGGCCAATTCTCGATAATAACACTTTTCAAATTACATTTCAATATCTTTACGATTGCATTTCGATTACAAAAAACACCCTCAAAATCAGTTTTTTTTTTTTTCAAAAAGCGGATTATGAGGATATTTTGTACGACATAGAGGGTACTTTTTACCATCGAAATGCAATCGGAACGATATTTAAATGTAGTTCGAATTCACGAGAATTGGCTTTCAGGGACTGTTTAGTAAATTAAAATTTAACTAGCGACCCGCTCCGGCTTCGCACGGCTATATTATACATGTATTATACATATAAACCTTCCTCTTGAATCACTCTATCTATTAAAAAAACCGCATCAAAATCTGTTGCGTAGTTTTAAAGATTTAAGCGTACAAGGGGAAATAGGGACAGAAAAAGCGACTTTGTTTTATACTATATAGTGATATGTGAATTTCAGAGACCCGGCCCCAGGGCGGCAGCGTCCTGAATACCCCCACCTTGAACTCGCAAAATGCGAATAAAAGAACGCGTTGCAGTCACCTACATCTTTTTTGAGGAAAGTGGTGCCCTCTGTGCATGCATTAAAGCAAAAAGCGGGACCGGTTGCTGTAATGTACGACTTTTATTCATGTCTAAATTTATTGCCATGAATGTTTAAGAGGAAAAGGTACCGGGGGCTGTCTTCATACAAACTATTACAAACGTAGTCGACTGTTTTCTCCCTGGAAAATGACACTAGCGCAAATATTTTTGGTGCATAAAATTTATAACTAGGTACCATGCCCAATTTTTTTTAATTTTTTTTTTATTCTTAATTTCTATGATAATTAGAAAATGAAAAAAAACCATTAGTCAGTTATAGGTTTTATGGCACAAAAATATTTGTGCTAGTGTCATTATCCAGGGAGGAAACAGTCGACTACGTTTGTATGGAGAGAGCGCAGGTACCCTTTCACCTTAAGGGTGTAAGGCAAACGGGCCAACGACGGATTAAATCAACGTCCATAATAGTGGAGTTCCGAAGACAGAAGATTTTATAAAAATTAAGATAGGTGGTATCAAGAACCCGATGCTGCTGCAGTGAGTTCGTGATAGCTAATCTAACTTCTTTATTAGAAGGTTAAAGCAAAAAACTTCGCATCGCATATTCTCAATTTTTTTAAGTTCTAATTTCTAAATGTAGACCTAAAATTGATTTGTAGACGTCTAGGACATCCTCATTTTGTATTACACTATCCTCATAAAAAAACACATTGAAATAAAAAACATCGCTTCTATTTGTGAAACGATTCACATCTTACGTCGATCAAATTCTGACGAAAGTAGCTAAAGTACCTTTCTTAGAAGGTTATCATAGTCCTCCTTATCGATTTCGATAACGGCGACCCTGACTAATCCTAATTATGAATCTTGCTTTCCATGACCGGCCAGACCAAATTTAGTTTTAAATACCCTACCACATATGCTACAGTAAGGTTGGCCCTCTGAATGGAAGGTGTAGTTATAGGAGGCCTTCGGCCATTCTTTGCGGATTTGTCGCTTTTTGTCCAGCGTCTCGAGGCGGTTAGGTACCGTGGGCTGCATAATTGCAGACCCACCGTAGAGTTTCAAAACGGCTGTTATAAGAATGTTTTCAACTCGAGCTAGATTCTAGGCACCTGCTTTAGTTGAAGTTTAAAGTCTTATAACTCATGAATTCATTTAACAAAAATTATTAGAATGAAAACATTCCAATAATAGTAATTTAAGAACTCTACGGTGGGTCTGCATTTTTGTACCTGCGGGTAATAAGGGCCGCTAAAAGTTTATATTTTTTTTATATTATAGCACCGATTACTGAAAAAGTAAAAGGGAACCGTTTATGTTGGTATGGACATGTGATGAGAAGAGAGGAGACGCATGTGACTAGAAGAGTGATGAGTATGAATGTAGAGGGATGGAGAGGAAGGGGACGACCGAAGAAAAGATGGATGGACTGCGTGAGACAAGACATGAGAGAGATGGATGTGAACGATGAGATGACGACTAATAGGAGTGAATGGAAGAAAAAGACCTACTGCGCCGACCTCAAATAAATTGGGATAAGGGCAGGAAGATGATGATGATGACAAAAAAACAAGAAAATAAACAAATTAGTTTTTTATCAGATTTGTTAAATGATTTTAAGCAAATATTTATCCAAAGACTTGTTTTAAGTAGTTTTCCCATTTTTTTCGACATATTTAGTTTTTAATTACGGCCGCAAGTGGCACTTGTGACTAGCAAGTACCCTATAATATTAAATAATTTAGGTAAGTACCTCCTTTTATTAATCGCGATATTGCAAAATATGAGTGCACTGCACTTACACATAAGTGGCTAGTTTGTAACTTTTTACTGAAAAAACGTCGGTTCAAATTCATGCTCAATCTACTATCCATTGAAAGTTTTCCTTTGCTTAACATTCTCATCTTTATCACTATTAAAATACGGTTCATTTTACGATACTAAATGCATGTGTACTAAATTACCAACGTTTAACAACTGCTATTCGGAATATGAACTTAATGCATCAAAACTTAAGGATTAGTTTACTGTGGGCAAGTTTGAAGTGTTAATTCGTCAGTAAGTGGAGTTGAAAAGCGATGCAGCGCTGCAGGTTTCATAGAAGTTAGATGGAAGCGCTGAAATGATACGTAAACTGGACACTCTGGGAATTCACTGGTTTTTAATTTGGATTTTTTGAAATGTCAATCTCTTGTTGGTCATTTAACTTCGTCTGTGAATGAAAATTTTTTGAAAAATAATTGAAAAATAATCAGAGATGCAGCAGCAGTGGCGCTGATGAAACATCTCAAAAGTCGATATAATTTTGATGATGTAGTTAATCTTATTACCAATCTCAAAATTATATTTGTATTTTGTAAGTGTGCAGCTTTATTTTTCAGATCAATTTTGAAAATTGGTCACGCAAAGAATGAAATTTCATTTTTTTCAGGTTATCTTTTGATCACTATTTCACACGATGGTAAGTGACGATGCGCTCTAAGATGTAACACGCTTTCTAGAAGAAGAACAAAAACTTTTACGACCCGTTCTCTTTGTACGTATTATTTTTAAACACGGACAAGACAATAAATTGGGGCACTTAAAGAACTTCACTAACTGTTCCAAGAACTCTAGATCTTATCGGATTATAATACACCAAAAAGACATAATTTGTATGAAAACTGAACACAGGGTTCAGTTTTAATATTGTAGTATTGTAGTATTGTATCAAGAGTCTTGGACAAAATAGAAATACATTTGGACAGACATCAAAGTCATCTCAAAATAATTTTATTTTCATAAAAATAACCCTAAAAAATCATCATAATTGGTAATAAACAACGAAGTTGTAAGGATGTCTTTAGAATGGAAACGAGAGCTCTTGACTACATCTCATTTATTACTGACTATAATTCTTTCTTTTCTCCTTGCCTTTTCCCATATCAGTTGGGGTCGGCACTCCTAATATTTTTTATTTTTTTTATTTTTTTTATTACTGACTATAATTAAAATACTATAATTGAATTAATAAATATGCTACTTAAGCTCTACACTGAGGTGTAGAGTGGTGATGTGAAACAGGGGTGCGAGAGAAAAAAAAATGAAGGATACATTTTTTTTTCATTAGTCCTTTAAATATATTCTTAAATACTGATATAATAAAGTAAGTAATTTAGGTTATATATGGCTTTGTCCTATTTTGATGTATGCCCGAACAGCCCTAAAAATATACAATCGATTTACTAACCTCCTCCTTTTCTTGAAGTCGGTTAAAATACGAAATATTGACTTAATATTTCTCTGTAATCTCACTTCAATATAAAAAGACATTACTTTAAAAACAAATCCCATTACGAATGAAAGGAAACAAGATAAAGTTATCGAGAGGTATCGCCTCTGTTACTTTGATGGGCGATACCAGACATCACACAATGTTGCTGCGACTGTTGCGTGCGACAGCTCGACCAAATGTTCGTTCGAATAAAATGGGCGGGTTTGCAACTAGTAAAAATATTAAATTTTAGAGAATCTTTTACTTTGGTGTACGAATCTTTTTATAGTAAGGTAAAAGACTATTTTGATCAATTTACGCCCGAATACTGAGAGGCTACTTTATCATATGTGGTGATTAAACTGACATTTAAGTGTATGCTTCAATAGGATAGGAGCGTCTTAAATATTTAGGAGATTATTATTTAGGGCATTAGTCTTATCTATAAAATATGTATTTAATTTGAATTATGTATTTAATTAAAAGAAATATACCTAAATAACAATGATAGAAAAGCAGAGAGCCTTCTGGCATGAGCGTTCCAAAAAGAAGGCTTCAACCAAATGTATATTGACATTGTTGTATTGTATTTGACGACCCAGTTGGCACAATGGTTACCATGCCGGACTGCCAAACACAGGGTGCCGGGTTCGATTTCCGCCACAGACAAGTATTTATGCTTAGATATTTGTATGTGGTCTGGTTGTTTCTATGTATTATAAGTATATATTTACAAAAGAAAAGTAATATAAGTAGTATATCCGTTGTCTAGCACCCATAACACAAGTCTAGTTACTTAGTTTGGGGCTAGATGGCGATGTGTGGAATGTCCTGCAATATTTATATTTATTTATATTTATATATTTATATTTGACCGAACGAGCGAAGCGAGAGAGGTCTAGTGTTGAGAAGGGTCGGTCGCTCGTATGTTTGTATGTTTGTATGTTTGTTCGACGATAACTTGAGTACCGTTGCTCTGATCTTCATGATTTTTGGTATACAAGTAGTTGAGGTCCATAGAATTTTTAAGTTCGAACATGAGCAGGATCGGTCAGGGGGTTACGGAGATAGGGGTGGTCATAGGAACTTCGCAATGAAACGACACAACCCCATCGAGTTTGGGCTCGTTAGAATCGTATTGACGAGTAGTTTGTCTTTCAATGGTAACAAGGGTCTGATGATGGAACTGGAAGGTGGTCATAGGAACTTCGCAATGAAACGACACAACCCCATCGAGTTTGGGCTCGTTAGAATCGTCTTGACGAGTAGTTTGTCTTTCAATGGTAATCAGGGTCTGATGATGGAACTGGAAGGTGGTTACAATAAAACGACACAACCCCGTCGAGTTTAGGCTCGTTAGAATCGTCTTGACGAGTAGTTTGTCTTTCAATGGTAACCAGGGTCTGATCTAACATATTTCGTTATCAAAGACCAAAAAGTATAAAATAAATTAATAGTTTAAAAAACTAAAAAAAACACGCTTTAATAAAAAAATCCAACTAAAAAATAGAAAATAAAATTTAATAAATTTGGATTAAGAATATTGTACTTAAATAGTAAGCGTGTTACATTGTGATTGCAAAAGAAAAATAATGAAGGTGTAGCATCACAATGTAACACGCTTAATTTACAATATTCTTAATCCGAATTTATTTAAATTTAAAATTTATATAAATTTATTACTTTACCCCAAATCGTCCGAACGTGGTCCGAACTCTCTTTGCTTCATTTCCTATAATTATTTATTTCATAATCATGGGCTGTTTTACAATAATAGTGGTGGATAGTATTAAATAGTAGGAATGTTCGGTTCTAGCCGATCTAGAGACTCTGATAATTATTAAATTTGTGACTATTTTTTTTATAATTTATTGACTTGTTATATTTTAGTTTAGGGACTTATTACAGGACATATTGGTCTCAAACTTCTCTAATATATTCTCGTTCTCGACCTTGTCTTCTCGTTTCCTCTTACGTAACATTATGATAAGTAGAACCATAAGGAAGGAAGGAAAGGAATCACTATCTTCTGGATATTATGTTGGACACATTAAAAATGTCTTGAGTAAAAACAAAGAGTCAACGGATGTCCAGGGTGTGATGATTGAGCTGAACCTATGCTTTTAGAACTTAACAACAACAACAACAAGTTAACAACAACAACAACAAGTTATGCCTATCGTGTTTGGATTCTCTAAATCATCCAATGTCAGATAATAGCGATACTAGGCACCTATCATTCAAATAAGATAGACCTGTCGTATTTGGAGTCTTTCGTCGTTATATTATACATTTTAGTACTTTACGCTGAAATATAATAAAAGCTGAAAAAAACTCGTGAGGTCTCAGTTCGGTGCGAACTACTAGTATAGCATTATTTAAATTTTAATAAATTTATAGTGATTATTTGATGAGGATCATTAAATAACGAACAGAATAGCTCTTTAAATTGCAGTTAATGGCTATATTTACTTATGAATTTATTATCAATCTATTATATTTTAACATCTCAATCGGTTGAATTGCTTCGAGTTATAGGTGAACATACAAAAATAATATAAACGTGACGAATTGAAAACATCCTTCTTATTTGGAGTTGGTTAACAAAGTTTGTGCTTGCGAGGTCTACTGCTTGTAAAACAACTAGTTAATTTTTAACTGACAATTTTCTTTTATATGAAATGCAAGACTGGTTTGTCGTATCCACCATCGTGGACTGTCAGATCTCAAGCAAATGGACTTCCGATAACTTCGGGTAAATATTACTAACTTTGATGACGGTGATTAGTTTCTCTACGTATCCTACTTCTTGTTATGTTTACCTAGTACTTTTGGTTTAAAGCCTCGGACAGACTGAAGGAGTCACTTGCTCTCTTGGATGCAAGGGAGTCACTTGCTCTCTTGGATGCACATGTGTGCTCTATTATAATAAATTACCTAAAAATGTATATGACATGTCCATAAACAGGTTCAAAAATGTTATAAAGCATAAACTGTGCAGTAAGGCGTACTATGATACTTCGACAGTAGTTTTGTTCGTAATCGTTAAAAACAAAAACACAAGTATTTTCTCTGTATATTGTCGTGGTGATGTAGATAAAACTAAAGAGTTTGTTTGTTTGAACGCGCTTATTTCTGGAACGACTTGTTTTTTTTTTAATTTGATAGTCGACTGTACTCTGTCCAGCTGTACCTTAAAGAGCGGTTTAAGATTAACATTTTTGACGTGATGACGTCTTATAAATTGATGAACACTGGCAGCACTTATGCCACTCTCAAAAAATATATCAACTTACTAGCTGTCTCGGCAAAATTAAATGTTGTTTTGCCATTTACAATAAAAATAAAAGGAAAAAATATACCTAGGTACCTAAAGGAAAAACAAAAACAAATGTTTGTATAATTTACTGTTTTTAGAATGAGTATTTAAATTTTACGATTAGTTAAAGACATGTATAAAAGTTGTTTATAAATAATTCAATTAAAATCACAGAATTATGCAATTTTTCATCATTTTCTTATGACGCTATCACGTAAAATTACCGTCCGTAAATCAACTTTACAGAACACCAAATTTTTTTTACAATCTCAGGGTTAGTAGTCAATGTTAGTTTATATGAGAACCATGAAACAGCATTTATCAATGAATCTATTTAGTTTGTTCAAAATGTTACACTACCTGTATTATAATACATTGCGATACAAGTGTGGAAAATTGATCTTTGCATAGAGGCGGTTTAACACGCGCGAGCGGTACGCGAGGGCGTTTACAAAGTCGAGATACAAAGATCAATCGGCACGTGTATCGCTTTTTTTATCACAGTTGCGAATAAAAAAAGACTTGTTAAAATAATAAAAAGTTTGAATTATAGGTTATGTTTCCCATTTTTTAGGCAATATTTTTTTGTTAATTACACCCCCGAACGGCCAGGCAAAAGACTTTCAAACTTTTTTCATTTGTTTTTGCGTCGGGGGTTAAAAACAGAATATAATGGTAAGGAAAATATATATATACGAGTAATATGTAAAGAAAAAACAAAATTCAATTTTTAATTGTTTTAGAGACAACCTTTTGAAAAGAAGAAAAAGCCAGCAATGCTTAAAAACTCTTTGTTGGTACCTTTTTTCTAACCATCAAAACAGTATAACCCAGATAAATTAAGAATGTTTCATCTACCTAACATGTAATTAGCAGATAAGATACGTATTTAACTTATCGGGATAATATTTATTTTAACACTAGTTGGATATTTTTAAATTGCACGCGTGTATAATACGTTGCATTATGAGCCTAAAAGCGGTTTAATAAGATCCACTTTATGAGCAACTGTGATAAAAAGACAGTTTTTATTTTTTAATTATGGAGGAATAAAACAAATCACGGAATTTTTTTTCTTGCTTCATGTTTTTAATGCACTCTCAGATAGCTGTACTAAGTTTTCGTAGCTTATTTCGTAGACGAGCTACGGCTCCCCTACGCCGTAGCACGTAGTACTCGTAGCGGATTACTAGCTCTCACTTTGCTCACATTACTGGTTGTACTTTCCAACATTCTCCTTTTTATCTATCTTCTTCTTTATTCTATATCTACTTCTATACATATAAAATGCTATGTCCTGACTGACTGACGGACAACGCACAGCCTAAACCGCTGATAATAAAAACCTGGGTGTTTATTATCATATGAGGGTGTGTTCTTTGTATGACGTAGGCATCCGATAAGAAAGGATTTTCCGAATTTGTACCCCTTAGAGGGTGAAAAAGGGGACAAAGTTTGTATGGGACAACGTGATTATTTGGTCCAATCTACTTAAAATTAAGTATAAACACTCTATAACAGAATTGATGGATGACCTGTTTTGTATTTTATTGAAATTCATCCCCAAACGGAGTTAAAAAGGGGTTGAAAGTTATTTTAGAGGTGATTTGCTTCGAAATAAATTTTAATACTCCATAGTGATTTTCATTTAAAAAATTACGCGGGTAAAAGCTTCTCTATTAAAATGATTGCGATGTTTCTGAATTAATTTTGTTCTATTTACGACTGCCGGAGCAGTTAGACAAGTACATAAGTTCCTTTACATTAGTTTCCATATTCTATTATTACCGTTTACACTACGCGGATGAAGTCGCGGGCAAAAGCTTCTCTATTTAAATGATTGCGATGTTTCTGAATTAATTTTGTTCTATTTACGACTGCCGGAGCAGTTAGACAAGTACATTAGTTCCTCCACATTAGTTTCCATATCCTATTATTACCGTTTGAGTGACATAAACAATCGTTGTGTAATCGGGATCGCGTCGCACACATCTGCGTGTTCCGATTTAACGAACGCTGCAGCGGAACGGCAGATCGACCGGAAACACCCAGAGGGGGATTAAGGACATCATGTATGGGGCAACTTGTCTATAAAGTACTGTGTGACTGACTGATATATCCAAAGGTTGCCTGGAAGAAATCGCTTTCAGCGATAAAACCGCCCATTTGTGCAACTTATACTTTCTAGCTATTACTTTACTTTGTGTATATCGTGTTCTGTTTACTCTTGTGTTGTACAAATAAAGTTATCTATCTATCTATCTATATCAACGCACAAAGCAATGGTGCAAAGGTTGCCTGAAAAAGATCGCTTAGTGCGATAAGGCTGCCTTTTGTTACACTTAGACTTAAACTTGCATGGAGGCTGAAGAAACAACCACGCATGTGCTGCTAGACTCCACAGTACTAACGGAAATTAGACTCAGGACAATAGGTGACGTTAAAAGCCTTCCAAAATTTTTTGAGAAACCACATCTAGTGGCAAAATTTATGGAAGAGCTGGGCTGGTTCTCCCCCTGACAAGTAGATGCAAATGAGGCCCAACTAAAGAGGTCTAATTGCGGAAAACAGCCCGTATACAAGTACAAGTAGACTTAAGCTTTGTTTTTTCTATTTTTTATTTAATTTATAAATGTTGTTTACAATGCATAATTTATCTACCTATCTCAAATCAATGAACGGATCGGATTATTTTTTTTTAATCAGATAACTATCATGAACTATTAAGAAACGATATTGGAGAATTCAACCCCTACGCTAATCTTTGGTTGCCTGAAAGAGATCGCCTTTGGGCTATAAGACATCGCTTCACTCTAGGACCTTTCCTCTATATTTAAGATTTTTAGTTTGTGGTTTAGGTACTTCATATTGGTATCTTCTTTTTCTTTTATTTCATTACTGTTGCAGTAAAGCGTTTATATCACGTCGTGTTTAATGTTTATTATGTGTTTGAGTTGTGTTTAAGTGTTGTGTGTATCCTATCTATTCATTCAACCTGTTTAGATTACTAAGTTTATTGCATCAAATAAGAACTCTTTAGTTAAAGCAATTTGTTTTCTCTAACTGCGGTCCTGATGTAGCCCACCCGACTTTATTTGATTAACTAGTTGTACATCTAATGCCATTTGCCCCTGGAGCCTTAATCCGTCCCTACTCTCGATAATATCGCTGACAATTAAAACACTACTGGTTTGGGATTACTTACTGTTTCCATTCCGTTTATTTAATACGTCATTTGCGGTAACTCGAGCGATTCGTTTGATATTTGCTTTATTTTAATCATTTATTGTAATGATTTTTGTTAACACTATGTCTACGTTTTTAATCAATCATGTACTCGTAGTATTGGATTTTACTTCTTTGTAATGGATTTCATTTAAAGCCCTCAGCTAGAAAACATGGATTTTAGCGTAAACTAAAGTCTTTATTTCTTTGGATGCTTAATACATTAAAACTTGTATAAAGACCACTTAAAATCTTCTTAAAAACTAAGTTAGGATGTGTGCCTTCGGAACGCGACCACCAATAAGGCACAAGAAACTCATGGGAATCAGTCCAGTAGTTTCGGAGCTACCCATATTATGTTATGTATACCATAATGTAATAGTAGGAAATACTATTTATATAGGTACTTTTTTTGTAAATATATACTTATAAAATAGAAAAAATTAGACCACAGACCAATATCTAAGCATAAATTGTATAGCACCCATAACGCAAGTCTAAAGTTACTTAGTTTGGGGTTAGATGGTGATGTGTGGAATGTCCTGCAAAATTTATTTTAAGTACCTAAGGCTTATTGCGCTGAGAAAGCCAAACCATTATTCAGGGCCAACAAAAAAGTCAGAACCGATTAAACCTGCACGACATCACTAGTATTTTACGACCGCACTATCAAGGCTTTAAGCTCCCTAACTTGAGAGAGCTTATTTTACATATCCAGTTTCTAAACCGTGACCTCATAGGAGACGAACTTACTTTTAAGTTAAGAAGGTAAATCTATAATAATATGAAGCTGAAGAGATTGTTTGTTTGTTTAAACGCGAACTACTGCTTCGAATTGATTTTTTTGTGTTGGATAGTCCATAATTTATCGAGGAAGGCTTCTCTTTAGTCTGATATTTCTACGAGATCGGGAGTTACGCGGGTGAAACCGCGGAGTGCTGCTAGTAATAAAACATTATTTAGTGAAGGACTTCACTAAAAAATGCAACTTTGGCAAAATTGCCTTAATTTATCCGTATACGATACCATGGTTTTTGCTGAATCGAGCTCTATAAATGAAGATCATACGAAATATAGTATATGAGAAGCCTGTGGTCTGTTATCAAAGGTCAAAAAAAGGTGCTTTCGTTTGATCAATTTTTTGTTCAAACTGATAAAGGAGGTTATTTCTACTTGACTGTGACACGGGAAAAAAGGGAATCTGTCGTAGCATCCTCCCCTAAACTCATAACTGGGGGAATGTGGTGGATAATTCGGCTATCTCTTCCTATTTCTTCTATCTAATTTCTTAAATATGGACGTAGACTTTCCAAGTAAAATAAAATAAATAATAAATAATGGCAGTAAAAGATCCTATGGATTTATAGAAAGGTATTTTTTTTTAACATTTATATTTTTAAATTTAACGTAAGTTTAGCAGTCATGTGCTTTGGATGAGATGTAATTGATTGGTAAGTATTGTTTTTCTCTAATTTATATTTAACGTAAGTCTGGCAGTCATGTGTTCTCGATCTGTTCGTAAGCTCGTTCGGAAAACATGTGTGTCCCCAGGGAGAACGCGGATAAGAAAGACCGGCATTTTTTACCGGCTACGGTAAATAAGATTAATATTCAAGTAAATAGGTACACGTCTTGTAGGGTTACGTTACATTCTCGACTTATACCGTAAATGCGGGAAATATGGGCCACATAAGGATTTTTAAAAACCTTAATTATTATCTTTCTTTCTAATAATACAGGGTAAATTTTTTATGTGGGCCTTCAGGGCTATTTATTTTATTTTTATTTATTAATGAAGACAAACAGTTACACTTTACTAGAGGATAAAACTAAATCTAAAACTAAATACCATTTAAATGTCTTCACAAATGGCTTGCTAGACGCTTGATTTTACACTATAGATAATTAAGACTAAGGAAGAGAATAAAAACAACCGATAACAATGTGAAAAGAAAAAAAAAAGAAAAGAAAATATAACAAATTTAGACTAAAAGTTCCGCATTCAACCACTGATTTGTCCGTCTACGGAAAATTCGTCTAAAACAATTCGTCTAAAACAATTCGACTAAAACAATTCGTCTAAAAAACAATTCGACTAATAACAATTTGACTAATAACAATTCGTCTAAAACAATTCGTCTTTTTCGTATTTTTAATTGTGTAAGAAGAAGTGTTGAACAGATCAAATTCAGGAAAGTCAACAAGGTTGTTAAAATTGTTCGCTGTTCTAATAAAAAAGAATTTCGTCTAGTTAGTGCCACTACGGGACACCCCCAGACGTGATTGTTTACGATTATATCCTATATCCTAAACTATAAGAGATAGCACAAAATGCTGAAAGTACTTGCGTGCCCGATTTTGACAAAAACTAAAACTGCATCATTCGGTTTTTGAAAAAGTTAATATTCTAGCCAGGAATCGAACCTGTTGATTTTGCAAAAAAAATATACTATATTTTTATCCAATCGATAGTCGTACTGATAGAGATCAATCCTTGGAAACAAACATAGTATGGCAAATCAAAGAAAATAGCTAATTTTTGTAGTCTTATTCTGTAATTTTCATACTACTGTCCCTGAAAAAATGCAGTGAGGAGGTATCGCTTATCTTTTTTCGCTTCTATGCCTCCAACGCGATTGTTTTGCCAGAGACGGAAAGATGAAAATTGTAGAAAACTACAAAAAGGACCTATTTCCTTTGATTTGCCATGCATGTTTGCTACTCTCCGAAACTCCTCCGAAACGGCACAGATTTGTATAAAATTTTGTGTGCATACCGGGTAGGTCTAAGAATCGGCCAATATCTATTTTTTACTATTGAAATTGCAAAACAGCGTTTGCCAAGACAGTAATGACATAAAAACTCCCGGCTAATATGGAAAATCACTTCACTATCATCTCCATATCACTACATAGTATAAAATAAAGTCACTTTTCGCCGTCCCTATATCCCTATGTCCCTTTGTATGCTTAGATCTTTAAAACTACGCAACGGATTTTGATGCGGTTTTTTTAATAGATAGAGTCATTCAAGAGGAAGGTTTATATGTATAATACGTGCATAATAATAGCCGTGTGCGAAGCCGGAGCGGGTCGCTAGTAGCATATAATTTTTAAACGACTGAACCGATTTTGATCAAAGTAAGGAGCACTCCTGACTAATTCTTCACCTTTCAAACAAAATTAAAATCAGTTCATCCGTTTGGGAGCTACGATGCCACAGACAAACTCGTCAAACTTATAATAATACCCCCTCTTTTGTTACGGGATTAAAATCACAAAAAAGACAATTTTTCTTTAATTAAAAATAGATCAAATATTTATCTAATGACCTGTTTTTAGGTGATTTTCCCTATTTTTAGTTAAAAATGTTCGAATTTCCAAAAGTAGTCAGAATAAAAGTAAATTGTGAAGGTTCACAGAAGTAGCCCTCAACCGCTTCCTATACAATCCTACTAATATTATAAACGTGAAAGTTTGTATGTATGGATGTATGAATGTATGTATGGATGTTTGTTCCTCTTAAACGCAAAAACTACTGAATGGATTTTAATGAACCTTTACAATAATTTATAGCTTATACATCAGAATAGAACATAGGCTATAATTTATAAAGATATTGTGTGAATTATCAAAAATATAACGAAAAGTGTCGAAAAATTGACAGATGTCAAAGTGACAGATGTCAAAGTGACAGATTTCAAAGTGACAGATGTCAAAGTGACAGATGTCAAAGTGACAGATGTCAAAGTGACAGATATCAAAGTGACAGATGTCAAAGTGACAGATGTCAAAGTGACAGATGTCAAAGTTACAGATGTCAAAGTGACAGATGTTAAAGTGACAGATGTGTGTCAATTTGACATCTGTGAAATTGCTCAGCATTTTTCGTCATATATTTTCACTGGATCGGGACTAACGCGGGTGAAACCGTGGGGCGCAGCTAGTTACCAATAACCCTGTACTTATACAGATTTACACAAAGGTTAAACGTAGGTATTTAACCTAATTTATGTTTATTCAGGCAAATCAAACTGAAATTGACTGATTATCCTGTTAATTAACCCTGAAACTATATTTAGATATTAACTAGCTTTGCCCTGGAGTGTCTCCTGCGTAAGTTTTGATCCCGTGGAAATATTTTATTGTATTTTTTTTCTTTTTTAATGTATGCCAATTCGAAATAAATGAAGATAGTAATTAAATTTTAAAAATATTATAACATACCAGTGGTTGGTTTGTTATGTAATTTTTAAAGTTGCATACTAACCTCTTATAAAGAGGGGGCTTTCTCATGCTATCTCTGATAATAGTTGCAAGAAAACGCCTATATTTTTTTACTAATCGGTACAAAAATAAAGGCGTTTTCTTATGACGTTATCACGTAAAATTATTGTCCGAAAACCGACTTTACGACTACCATTTTTTTTTCAGAATTAACAGGTTCGATTATTGGATTTGCTGCCTGATAACTCTCCAATCTACTATGGTCTCAAATCAACTTCATAATTGCAAATCGTTCATAACTGTGTTGTGAGAATTTCTCAGCGTATGCCCCCAGCATACGCTGAGAAATTCTCAGTGTATAAGAAATCACGAAAGTTCGGGTGGTAGGCGGGATCTTACTCTAAAAGCAATTGTCCCTGATTTTGAAATAGACTATACTTGAGAGACCCAACTTAAAGATAAAACGATTTGTCCCTGCTTCGAAAATAGACTATAGTTATGCGACCCAATATATCAACATTTTTCATCATAATAAATTAATACCTACCTACAAATTAACAAAATCACGTTGCATGCAGTATTATAAATCATAATTACATAATTTAATATTAGGTATATTAGTTCGAAAACTCATGAATAATTTTAACGACAATCCTCTATTTGATATAGAATTAATCTCAAATGTTATTGACAGTTTCAATATTATAGTCACTCTATTATTCTGTTAATATTATTATATAATATTAGGTATTTTAATTGTTTGGGACGATTACCGGCTTCAACAGAGACGTTAAAGCGGATCTGATGCAAGTTGTCCCATTCGCAGCTCGTCCCATTAACAAATCGTCGCATCAAAATTCGTCTCATCCTCCGTCATATTCCGTCATATCCCTATAGATTATATATAGGGATAGTGTTTGAGTTTATGTTTACTCGAAAATAAGCTGATATTTAAAACAACCATCTATTTGTTTTTGTGCTATTTTCCAGGGCACAAGTTGCTAATTGTAATTACTAAATCAATGTTGATTGCTCGCATTGCATTAGAGAAATTGTTTATTCTGTTACTGCAAGTTTACTGGTTCCTAAATTCGGTTGTAGCTTTGATTAATTTAATTGAAATATTCGGAAGCTCAGTTGAATTGTAAAGATCAACGCCTATATAGTCACAGACATACAAATTAAATAGTTACTACAGTCACATACGTAATATAAATCTAAAGTAATTTTTTTTTTTATTAAGACTAAGGATTCAATAAAAACAATAAATTAAACATATTGAACTAATTTAAGATATTCCTACATTTTTTAAAGTTGAAGAGCCTTCTACTTGTTTGCTTCTATTCCCATTTTGATAAGTTTTTATTTCCATTTTGATCGTTTTTTTGGTTCTTGGAATCGAATTAATCGCGGAGTTAGAATGGAAACAAAAAAGATATGCGCGAACATCCATTAAAAAAAAACAACCGAATTGATAACCTCCTCCTTTTTTGAAGACGGTTAAAAAAATAATTATTGAAAATGAAGATGAAAGCTTAATTGATTTATTCACTGGCTCAGAGACAGCAACCAAACGCACGCCTTCCAAAGATCCGAACTTCCATAGCCCCAAGATAAAGAGACTAAACAGAAAAATAATATCACAACATAAACATTACATGGTTCTGTAACTAATTGATCTGACGTTTAATGTGACTAATGTGTTCTCGTTGCTCGTTCGTCATCATTATTAAATCAGTTCCGATCTGAATTACAAGACAAATTGCCGTCTGATCATTATCTTGACGTAATTACGACGCTAATTGCTAAATTCTAACTATTGTGTTATGGGATTGTTAACAATTGTGACTTACGAAAATTAAATTCTAGACTGATTTCAAAAATGTTTGTTTTTAACTTGCGAATGTTAAAAAAGTGCGGAACGGTTAAAACTCGAGTGGGGAAAAATGCGATTAGAAATTTTGCTACGCGGAATTATTAGGTTTGAGGAAAAATACTAACTACTCACTTTGTCACGAACATAATATAGGTATCTTCTAGGAAAGCGTGCTACCGCCTCGTCACTTGCCATCGTGTGAGATAAACCACACATATATTTTAATAAAATAAATACATACATACATACAGGTCAAATACATAACCCTCCCTTTTGACTTCGCCGTAGTCGGGTAAAAATAGACTCATCTCGAAATCTCTGGAAATTACAAGACCTGAAACTTTGTATATTTTTATAGGACGTAGGCGGGTACTTATATTTTGGTAAAAAGGACTGTTAGAGTTTGTAGTTCATAATAAAGTGTAGTGTCCTGCCCCTCTAGCATGAGCAGCACGATATAGCGATTTATCGACAAAAACTGTCAAAATATGCTATATAAAATATTAGCATATTTTTATCGAAACTGCGAGCATGGTTCGTGTCCGTGACGTCACGTGTTACGGTATGTTACGATAGACAAAAGAGCGAGCACGACAGTCTGTTATTTATCGAAAAGTCGAGCATGACCGACTAATTGTCGATAAAAAACGTGAAAAGTTTCGATTTTTGACATTAAGGCGCGTTATTTTATCGACAACGTTTGGAGTGTGTGATAAATTTTGTAAAATTATTTAGCTCAACAAATATTAACTTAAATCCATTATTTGGCTAGAATGTAAGAAATATTTTAATGATTTTTGTGTAAATGTTCATAATAAATACAGAAAATGTACTAATTTAACTAAACTAAAAAGATTCTATTCCATTCGATTTTTTATATAAAATGAATTATAGTTTCGCAGTGTGCATTTAAACAGTGTCAAGTTACTATTTTTGCACTGTCACGAAATTAAATTAAATAACTTACAACCGGAATTGTGCAATTTAACCCGATTATTCACAAAGTTTTGCAAAAATAAAAATCAGCGCGCCATGTTGCTCTCTCGTTTTCACCAAAACTTAACACGTAAAATATAAACATTGAATAAAATCTTGTTTGGACATTGGCGTGCAAGTGCACAGCCATTACTTCGGTCTGCGACCGAAAAAAGAAAAAAAATCTTGTTTGATCGTTGTGTCAATAAAGATGTGTCAAATTCAGCCACAGATTGCGTTAAAAGTAGCAAAAAAAAAGAGAGAGAAAATAATGAATGGTTAATGTTATTACATTGGCAGTATTGAGTGGATGTGACGTAATTTATCATCTCATATTGCGTGATAATTATTTTAACTTATCATATCGGTCCTTTGGTCATGCTCGTGAAATCAATAATTATGAAGGTGTGGATATAATACTTTATCGTTTATCATATCATATCACGAACAGTCGTGCTAGGGGGGCTGGAAGTGCTACTAACATAGTTTTAAGTTATCTATTAACACTCTCAATTTATATTATAAAATATGTATGTTAGTCTATAAGGTATGTGTCTATGGGCCTTCCTAGCCTGAAATAAATGATTTATTATTATTATTATAATAACTATTATTCTGTGTTTGAAAGAAATCAATATCACTTTTAGGAAATATACTTTCTGCGAATAAAACTGCGAAAAGCTACAATAAATGGAAATAGTTATAAAACTAAATCTGACTAGAATAAATCTAATTGACACTTCATTCAAAAAATATTTTCAATTATTTTTATATCTACATTTGAATGATACAATATAAAAATTAAATTAAACTTTAATAATGAAACTAAACACACTCCGAGCTCAAACACAATATTTTAAAAACTTGCAATAAACAAGCACATTTATTTTGTCAAATAAATACGTTTAAGTTTTCAGTCAGTAAACAACGCAATAAATCATAATGGTTGACTTTTAATAAACACATTTTTGTTAAGAGGGTTACCGCGTACTGCGAAATCTGCGTTATCTGTACAAAAATAAATTGCCAGCTTTTTCCCATAACATTGGTTCCAATTCCGGTGTTTCTTTTTAGGGTTCCGTATCTTAAAAGGTAAAAAAGAAACCCTCATAAGATCAGTCATTCTGTCCATGTGTCACAGAGTTTCTTGTCACGGATTTTCTCAGGAACTGGTGAACCTAGCAAGTTAAAATTCATTCCAGATACTGAGGTTTATAGTCCCTATTAGGTGTATTAAATCAAGATCCTGAGTCAAAGCGATAAAGAGATATAGGCAAATTAACATTATCGCGAAAAATTGTAAGTAGGTACTTACCAAAATTTACCTTCATTTTCACCTTTTTTTTTCTTTTTTGTTTATTATGAACTAGCCTTATATTTCTTCTTTTAAGTGTTTTTAATCGCTTAAAACTTATGCCTCACCTGGGGATCAGTAAGCTTTTGGCTTTTTCGCTCAGAGAGTGAGTTTGGCCATCCCGAGGGGAAATGTTGTCAACCTTCTTGGGAACGATACCTTGGACGCGCATGAGGATATTTTTTATTTGTGATTTATCATATTATTTTTGTTTCTAAGTTACTTTTTAATTTTATATTTTTAATAGTTCATTAATATTTATTTTTGGTACTTACTTTTTTTAAATAATAAAATATAACAATAACAAACTATTCAAGCGTTTAACATCAATATCATATCATTTTGTTGCAATTTAAGAGAAGAAAACAGGTAGGCCTAGTGTTTTATTCGTGTGAAATTTGTAGTGGATTTTTTTTCCACCTATCTCTACCCATGAGCTACTAGTGCCCCAGAACAAAAATTCCAAAAATGGTTTGTAATCCTCTTAATAAAAACATTAAAGTTAAGAGTAAAACCAAAGAATGAAAGAGTAGGTACAGAGTAAAGTAATAAATTATCAGTAGATGTCGCGAGTGACGTTTTTTTATTCAAAAAACTTTAATCGAGTGGAAAAGTTTGGCTTCAGCACAATGTGAAAGAAATAAGTAGGTAAATTCAATTGTTTGCTTTATACCGAGAATGACAAAATAATAATAAAAGTTTTGGTTAGTTTATGAGCAGGATATAAACAGGGTTATTGGAAATTATAGGTATAAGAAAGCATTTTATGGCTATTTCTGTACACCTTAATAATCAAATTTTACCAATAACCTTATGATTTTTTTTTTGGATTTACTTATGATCGAATTTACAAAAGTCATAAATCAATAATAGTTATATTGTTAAGTAACGCAGAATTAGACTTAGCTTAACCGTTTTCTTATAATATTTACCAATAATTCAATTATCCTATCCTACTAATATTATAAACGTGAAAGTTTGTATGTATGGATGTATGGATGTTTGTTACTCTTTAACGTAAAAACTACTGAATGGATTTTAATAAAACTTTACAATAATATAGCTTATACATCAGAATAGAACATAGGCTATAATTTAAAAAGATATTGTGTGAATTGTCTAAAATATAACGAAAAGAGTCGAAAAATTGACAGATGTCAAGGTGACAGATGTCAAAGTGACAGATGTCAAAGTGACAGATGTCAGGGTGACAAATGTCAAGTGTCAATTTGACATATTCTGTGAAATTGCTCAGCGTTTTTCGTCATATATTTTCACTGGATCGGGACTAACGCGGGTGAAACCGTGGGGCGCAGCTAGTGTATAATACATGCATAATATAGCCGTGGCGAAGCCGGGACGAGTCGCTAGTGTGATTATAATTAAAATCTATGGATATAAATATAATTGAAATTGTAATATAATATGAAAATATTTACAAATTCGTAAAATAACAAATTCTTAAAATGACAATAAATATTACCTAGAGAAAATGAAACATTTCGAAAACGTAAAAAAAACTGCACGTCACTTTGTCCGTGTCTCCTCTTTAAATTACGCGAGTTGCAAATTAGGTGGGGAGTGGTTTTGTAGTTTTTGCGGGAAACAGTTCCACTTAAAACGGTAATTGTTGTTCTGATGAACTCCACCCGGGTTTCACATTTTAACTGAAAATTCACATTTTAAAATGTGAACTGGCTTTGTAGATTTAGTCTACGTAAAAGGAAAAACTGTTGTTTTATAACTACCTACTCTTAGGGTGGCTTGCAGGTTGTGCTTAAACAAATTTAATTAAATTCTAGCTAAATACAATTAACGGGTAATCTAAAATCAAATTTATTGAAATATAATTTAATGTTAAAATAATCGTTTTGATAATATTTCAGCTTGACACTTTGACAGTTGGTTAATCATGTTTTTAATAACTTAAACGCTTTTAATTTTTAGTTTAGAAAGTTCAAGTTTTTCCCTCCGGCCGTTTTGCCAACAAAGATTCGCAACTTGCTGTCAAAAATGAAATAATTTGTGTTTTCAAAATAAAACTGCATCACCAACCAAAACATTTATCCAGCGTATTATTGATAGAAAAATCTTAAGAATTAACAATTTAGGAAAAAGGGATATTTTATCCTTGCAATATAAAAGATCAAATATAGAGGGTTATTGGAAATTATACTAGCAAGCCGTTGAGGGCTACTTCTTTTGGAAATTCGAAAAAAATGTATTTTGAGGTTATGTAAAGTCGAAAACCAGCAGATTTTAAAAAAAAAAAGGTCATTCAGACTAAGAACAGTAGATGAAACTTAAAAAATAAGTAAAGTTTTAAGGTTAATGACCTCTCCGTGCAAGGAACAGCTAATTTTCAGGTAAACCTAACCTCAAAATTTTCGAAAAAATGTTCGAATTTCCAAAAGTCGTAGAACAAAAGTTGTTTGTTTAGGTGCACAGAAGTGGCCCTCAACGGCTTGCTAGTATAATTTCCAATAACCCTGTAGAAGAACCGATTTGCCAGTGACCATGCGTTTGCTCGCAGTTGGTCCAAATCACAAATAGTCATTACCGAATAGTCCTTTTCGCATTATGGTCTTTTCAACATTAAAAATATGGAACACCGAATAACAGAAGATCTGAATATTTTATCCGAACTAACATTCACTTCAAATTTTTTCAATCTTTTTATAAGTTGGTGACTTTTTCAAACATACTAAGTTTGTTTTGGAACAGCTGGAGAGCGTTCAAATATCTACCAAAGTATTCTGCGCCACAAAACTGACATGGATACGTTCAAATATGCTATTTTTATACGTAAAAGAAAAGTGCTAACGATCCTTCATAGCCTAAATAGCCTGTAATTTGTTCCAAAATGTCGTTCTAAATCATAACCTGCGTGCCTTCGTGTCGGCATTGTTATTAAAAACTGGGCAAGTACTGTGGATTTGATGTCTGGTGTCCTCTGATATGAAATATTTATAGTTGTTTGAACTATGTGCTGAAATTTTTTAACTTATAATTTCTGTATTTTTACGAAAAAATTCGGCATAGTGTCAGCAGTTCGATTCGAAAAGAGAACTGAACTCTTGATACTATTTAGCTCTATCTACTTATCTATTTGTAGCATTAAACTTTTCATCTTTACATTTAAAAAATCTTTCTAAGTACCTATTAAAGATTATCAATCTATCTTAATTTAAGAAGTTCGGTTGTCAGTTTGTATTACCTTGTGCAACTTTCAATGTTAATAATATAAGGCTTAAATCAAAACAAAACAAAGGACGATTGAAACAGTTTTATCTCCTTCGAAGGTACGAACATGGATTTCTATACTCCTTCGTTAAAAACGCCTATAAATTCCTTCAAACGTCAATTCGACATGATTTTTGACATACCTATAATCGGTCAGAAGAATATATAAGGGGTCACGTGAAAAAACAAATGATGCATGTGACGTCATGGCAGTTGTAACGGATGTCTCTAATCAAAATCTTTTTGTGTTATTAAATGTAGTATTGCATTAAAATTAAAACCCATTAAATAAAATATCGTTTCGTTTCTACTGCGGCAGCGTCCTTAAAACAGCCTACCCTTGCCAAATCGTTAAAAATTTAATCACCTAATATTTTTCCCATGAAGAAATTCAATAACCTTTAAAAGTGTGATCCAGTAAGCTAATTGCCAGGCTAATCTGTTATTAAAATAGTTGGGGCGAACTCGAGTTGGGGGCGGTTCATAAGCCAATATGTTCGGCGGGCGGCATATTATGCCCTAATCTCTTAGCCACAGAATCTCGTACTTTTACTTATACAATTTTTACACTCACGCGATTTGTATTAATTGTAATTATTTAGACGTGAAAACGCGACAGACAGACAGAGCTACTTTCGCATTTATAATATTAGTAAGGAAGTAAGGACTAGCTGTACTACCGGCATAAGTTGTTTTGCCATTGACAAAAAAATAACTAAAGGAAACAAAATAAAAAAATAGATAGTAGCCAATTCTCAGACCTACTGAATATGCATATAAAATTTCATAAAAATCGGTCAAGCCGTTCCGGAGGAGTATGGTAACTAACATTGGTGACACGAGAATTTTATATATTAGGCTAACTTGATATGTTAGCTTTTAGATACGATGTGAAAACTTCGTAATCCATATATGAATTGACGGTTTATCTACATTCAATAAAACAGAAACTACTAAACAACTTATCCGGGAACATTTCTCTTAGGAAACTTTCGAGTCACCAGCCAGTTGTGAGGCCGAACATTATTTCTTTGAAACAATAATAAGTTACACAGAATTGGTCCATTGTAACTTGTGTGTGAGCTATGCACTTGGGAGGAATATATTTAAGTCGGCTATTTGGCTTTACGTCTAACGGGGGGCTTACATGAAATGCTTCAAATATATTTAGCTAAATACTTGTTATATGTATTATACGTATTAAATTTAATTTAATTTTAATAACTACAAAGTTGCTATTATTTAATTAGCTTGATACTTTGACAGTGGGTTAATCATATTTAAAACGATGTTTAAGGTTTAAAACGTCTTTATTTTTATATCCGAATCAGAAATAAGAAATCCATGTTCGTATTTTCTAAGTTTCTTTTCTTAGTTTCTTTTCTTTTCTTTCTAAGTTTCAAATAATTGTCCATTTTGGTATTGAGTGTGCTAAGTATAGTAGAATAATACCTATAGCGTGTTGCGTTTTGTTTTCGCTAGTGTTGATTCGAATATATTTGCATAATCAAAGCATCATAGTGTGCATTTTGGGTGTATAGACAGTAAGCCAATGTATATTTTATTTTTAATAAATAATGAATTTCAGCGTATCTAAGGAAGATTATAATGCAAGTGCAATAGCATGATTTTTCTTGATTCTTCAAAGCTCTATGACACAGTTCATGAAAGGGTAGTCGACTATTTCCTCCCTGGATAATGTGGATAATGACACTATAGCAAATATTTTAATTGCATAAAACCTATAACTGCCATGCCCCTATGTCTTGATTTTTTCATTTTCTAATTATTATAGAAATTAAGATTTAAAAAATAATAAAAAAACAATACATAGGAGCATGGTCATGGCAGTTATAAGTTCTATGCAACAAAAACATTTGCTCTAGTGTCATTATCCAGGCAGGAAACAGTCGACTACGTTTGTATGGAGAGAGCATCGGTACCCTTTCGTCTTAAGTTCCTGAAACCACCACTGAATTGTTTTTAGTACTTAATACTCATTATATGCATTATTAGCTGCACCCTGCCTGCATCCCGCACCCGCATAAGTCCCGATCCTGGGGAATTTTTAAGATAAAAATTAGCTTGTTATTCCCAAATAATTTAAGTTTCATCTAAATCGGTTCAATAGTTTTGGATCAAACTCGTTACAAACGAAATTAAACTTTTATTTTAAATTAAACTAGCTGCGCTCCGTGGTTTCATTCGCATAAGTCCCGATCCCGGGGGAATATCAAAATAAAAAGTATCCCTACGCCTTCCTCGATAAATGGACTATCCAACACAAAAAGAATATTTTAATTCGAAATAGTAGTTCCTGAGATTAGCGCGTTCAAACAAACACTTCAACTTTATAATATTAGTATACAGAGTTATTGTAAATTATACTAGCAAGCCGTTAAGGGCTATTTCTGTGCACCTTAACAAACAACTTTTGTTCTACGACTTTTGGAAATTCGAACATTTTACCGAAAATGTTGAGGTTAGGTGTACCTGAAAATCAGCTGTTTCTTACACGGACAGGTCATTATCATTAAAATTTTACTTATTTTTTAAGTTTTATCTACTGTTCTTAGTCTGAAAGACCTTTGATTTAAAAAAATCTGCTGGTTTTTCAAATTTACATAACCTCAAAATTTTCATTTTTTTCTTCGAATTTCCAAAAGTCGTAGAACAAAAGTTGTTTGTTAAGGTGCACAGAAGTAGCCCTCAACGGCTTGCTAGTATAATTTCCAATAACCCTGTAGATTAATATTAGTACAGATTCGTGTGAAGTTTACTCACTACCTTTAGATACGTTTATGTATATTCGTGGCCAATATCAATTAATTGCTCGCATGTGTAAATAAAAATGGTATCCATTGTAAGTTGTAATAGCCGAAGGCAATTGTAAGAAACTTTTAATTAAGTTTGTCAACAATAGGATATAATTATAGAGGCCGGAACAAATTGATTTTATTGGTTCGGTTGGCGGTTGTCTATTTACCTATAATTTGGGAATTAGGTAGGTGTTTGATTTCACTGTGATGGTTACTATTAATGGTTAAATGAATTTAATTTAGGTTATGTTTGACCATCACTATCATCACTACATAGTATAAAACAAAGTCGCTTTCTCTGTCCCTATATCCATATGTATGCTTAAATCTTTAAAACTACGCAACGGATTTTGATGCGATAGATAGAGTGATCAAGAGGAAGGTTTATATGTATAATACATGCATAATATAGCCGTGCGAAGCCGGGGCGGGTTGCTAGTCACTACATAGTATAAAACAAAGTCGCTTTCTCTGTCCCTATATCCCTTTGTATGCTTAAATCTTTAAAACTTCGCAACGGATTTTGATGCGGTTTTTTTAAATAGATAGAGTGATTCAAGAGGAAGGTTTATATGTATAATACATGCATAATATAGCCGTGCGAAGCCGGAGCGGGTCGCTAGTCTATATATAAAAAAAAACAATGCAACTTTTAATTTTAATTTTATAACTCAAGAACGGGCTCACCTATCCTTTAAGCTTTGTTCGGACTATTTAGTAGATGGTTTATGTGAAGTTTACACAAAATCGGTCGAGCGGTTCTTCATTTTTCATTTTTCACAACGTCTGCCAGGACAGCTAGTAATTACATAATATCATTTCGGAAAAGTACAGGATGGGGTCGCAAAAGTGAAGCATTTTTCTTTTATTGAATGTAATATTAAGTAAGTATTGTTTTTTGATATTTCCGAAATGGACAACTGTCAAATTGGCGCTAGTGTAAGATAATTTAGAAATTTTTGAGATTTCGTTCGCGATAACTATATTTTAATTTCAAAAAATAAAAATGACACGCTATATACTATCAAAATGCTCAGAAATTGGGATTCTCAGAAGGACAAGAAAACTTGAAGATTTTAATTAAAATTAAATAAAAAATCAAAATTATAAAATCAAATTCAAAAAGTCAAATTGAAAATACCTACAATTTGCCAAATACCTATATTTTAATATAATTAGTGTGTTTGACTAGCTGCACCCCACTGTTTCACCCGTGTAAGTGCCTATTTGGTTATTCACGTTTCTTGCCATCTACATAGATAGATAGATAAACACGTTATTGTACCATAAAAACAAAACACAAAATTAATTCTAACAAAGTACTTACATGATATTAAAACAAAAAAATTACGTTAAATAAAAATTAGAAATTATAAGAAACTAAAAATGAAAAAAATATGGCACAATGGGCGGCCTTATCGCTAAAAGCGATCTCTTCCAGGCAACCTACATACCGAGTTGCATCGTTATCGGTCCAGTAGTTTTTGCGTGAAGAAGTAACAAACATACACACAGATTATACACACACTAACACACAAACTTTCACATTTATAATATTAGTAGTACCTAAGTGGGCTAAGATAAGATTACATTTTGACTTTAACTTACTAATCTAATTACAATACTTAATTGTTTACAAGATTAATAAATTTAATTAATTAAAGAATATTACATTCCGTGATTTAGGAAATAACTGGTTTACGTAAATAATAATAATTAACGTTTACAATATTGTTTTAATTTTACAATTTGTAAAACGGAATGGTTTTGATTATTTAGGACAGACGAGAATATAATGAAATTTGATATTAATATTGTTTTTGTATAAACTTTTAAGCACTCGCAGAATACAAACTCATGAACCATCGAAAAGTAACCCGATAGAAAATTTACAAAATTTTCGTCTGAGTAGGAGAGTACCTAACTAAAAAAAATAACATTTCACACATCGCCATCTAGCCCCAAGCTAAGTAACTAGACTTGTGTTATGGGTGCTAGACAAAAGATGTACTACTTATATACTTTTCTTTTGTAAATATATACTTATAATACATAGAAACAACCTGACCACAGACAAATATCTAAGCATAAATACATGTCTCAGGCGGGAATCGAACCCGCAACCCTGTGTTTGGCAGTCAAGCATAGTGACCATTGTGCCAACCGGGTCGTCAGATAAAGTAAGCTTGTACATAACCTAAGTATACATACATAACATACAGTATACGTACATAAGTCGACCGTGTCCAGAGGAAGGGACTCCTCAATAATAATATGTCTGGAGCCAACTAAAGGTCGAAGCATACGTACCTTGATTTTTCTCATGCCGGAAGGATCGTGATATTTTTATATTAAACGATGTCAACCACGACGATGTCACGATGTTCCGTGACGATTTCTCCGGCACGAGAAAAATCACGTTACGTATGTTTAAAGACCACGAACACTTTATGAACAATGCACGTCACATCCCCGTCCCGTCCGAGGTTTTATCAGTTTTATCTCGTTACGTATGCAGCGAACTTAAGTCGCTAGTTTTATTACGATGTTTTCCTTTACCGTAGAGCAATGTTAACTATCGCACATAAAACAAGAAAATCTTTTAGTATGGCCAGCCAGGGTTCAAGAATCAACCTTCAGAATGAAAGTCGAAGACTCTACCACTAGGCCAATTATACTGCTCTTAAACTAGGCAGATGTACGAAAATAGATTTTTTTTCTTTGAAAATTAGTTACGTATCTGCGGGTATATTAATTAATTATTAAAGCCGATAGAAAAAACTCGATAACAAAGTCAATCCAAAAATCTATACATAAAAGAGAAGTCATTTAATCAGGAAATCTCTGAAAATGCAAGAGCTAGGCTACGACTCTGAAAATTCGCATGAAGGTTTTTTTTAAGTTGTGTGCGAGTACATTACAAGATTTTTTTGGAAAATTTACCTCTAAAGTTAGTGTCTGTAGGAAATCAAAATATCTTTAAAGAGCCACTGAAGCGAATAAAACCGCGGGGCGAAGCTATTTATTTATTAAGGAAATGTGTAAATAAATATATTTATGTTTTATTTTATGATTAATAAACATCTGCCGTTCCCTGGAAAACGTATGTTTTGGACAACAACAAAAACAATAGCTATTTATTCGCGGAAATTTTGTATGATTTACGTAATTATACTGGAAAACATGTTTATCTGACATGATTGCTAAAAAATATAGGAAAAAAATAAGTAGAAAAAATCTGCTTTGTAAACATTGCAAAATCAACGTACAGTCGGCAACCGAATGGCAGACCCATCGTAGAGTTTTAAAATTATTATTATTGGTATGTTTTAATTCTAATAAATTTTGTCTGATTTTATAATCATGTTCAGTCGGCAATAGAATTGTTTATCTGACATGATTGCTAAGAAATATATGTACGAAAAAAAATAAGTAGAAAAAATCTGCTTTGTAAACATTCCAAAATCAACGTACAGTCGGCAACAGAAAGGCAGACCCAGCGTAGAGTTTTAAAATTATTATTATTGGTATGTTTTTATTCTAATAACTTTTGTCTGATTTTATAATTATGTTCAGTCGGCAACAGAATTGTTTATCTGACATAATAGCTATGAAATATACGAAAAAAAAAATGTTGAAAAAAAATCTGTTTTGAAAGTCTTCCAAAAACCACTGTACAGTCGGCAACAGATTTGCAGATATTAAAATAATGTTTGTCTAGTAAATTCATGAGTTGAAAGACATAATACTTACTTCAACTCAAGCGTGACCTTAGAATGTTTCTTGAGTTGAAATCAGAAACATTTACTGTTTTGACTTTTTAATTTTATACTTAACTAGTTTGTTTTTAATTTGATTTATTTTTGATTTTTTAATTTTATAGTTTTATGTTTGACATTATACTTGTGACCTTTTAATTCCATTTATCATTTATTTTATTTTTAATTAATTTATTATTTATTGTATTTTAAAATTTCAAAATTTGACATTTTTTACTGATTGAATATTTAACTTTATTAACAATTGAATTGTAATTATGTATTAAGGATTTAAATATCTGAAATAAATGAATTTTAATTTCAATTTTTTTTAATTTACTGATGTTTTACAGATGTTTGGTTATACTATAAGAAATTAGGTAGTAACAGCCATGTTTGCACCAGACGTTCAGTAGGTAATGTAAACATAATATTCTTAATTTTTAAATTAAAAACTAACATTCTAATAAAACCAATTTCGGAGCTCTACGGTGGATCTGTACTTTTGTTGCCTGATTGTACTTCGGTACATTTTTTCTCCAAAACTCTCTACATCTGAGACAACAAAAAGCTCTCAAAGCTTTGTTATTCTAAAACTAATAAATACTTGATAAATATTCCCTCGTTTTCCTGCTAGATGTATTCCAGACGGCCACGTTTTCGGTGTTAAATCTTATAACATATCGCCGATCTGCTTTGTATTCATCGAGTGGAGTCGGGCGTGTGCGATGTATGTAACGTAATAAGTGGTTGGTATTGTGGTGACGGGCGGAGCGAGAAGCGGAGCGAGCAGCGGGTTATGGTAAAAATCGGGTATATAGGCTGTTCCAGAGATGCAAAGTTCTTGGAAGTCTCCGATACAGAGCGTCGCATCAGATGTATCAGATGTAGCTAAGGTTGCCTGGAAGAAATCGCTTGCAGCTATAAGGTCGCCTGTTTGTACAATTTAATAAGCTTTCTTGTCCTCTTTGATTTTTTTTCAACATTTTTTGTGTTGTTCAAATAAAGTGTTTATTTATCTATCTAATTCAACCTCTTTGTTCTATCAAATATATTGGATCAACTTGATACACCAGATCATCGCTCTTCTAAGAGCTTAAATCCTCTTTCCTTATAAAAATACTAGCTGCGCTCTGCGGTTTCACCCGCATAAGTTCCAATCCCGTGGAAATATGAAAATAAAAAGTAGCCTATAGCCTTTACAATTCAAACCAGTAGTTCTTGAGATTAGCGCATTCAAACAAACTCTTCAGCTTTATAATATTAGTATAGATTATTATCGGTTACATTTTTTATAAATTTGATAGGTCAGCGTTTGACAACGCACCCATCTGATGGTAGGTGACGATGCGGCCTAAGATGTAGCATGCTTTACTAGAAGATACTTATTCACTCGCGACTTGAAGACTCCCAAATTGTAAGTACATGCCAGGAAAGACAGACGCAGGCAACTGATTCCATTGTCTTGCGATACGAATAAGGAATAATGAAGCAGCGCTTAGTGAGGTGAGGACGTCTGGTATTTCGTGCTTATGTGGAAATTGATTCGAATTTTACTGTTTATTAGACATTTCTACTGATATTGAAAACTTTTATCTCGAGGTTCTCTATTAATCACTTCGAAGATGCTCGTCAGATACTTAGGTACCACATTATAGACAAACCACCCTTGTCGTATTCTCTTTTCAACAAAAAAAGAATCATTGTATATAAATATGAGAGATCAGTCTCCTGCATTTTTTTTTCTTGTACGGTTTTTCCTACCCAAAAAAATTTAACATTCTTATTGAGAACTATTTTTTATAAGCTTTAGAGTACAAACTATTCAAGCGATCTTCATGAATAACATAACATTTTGTTGATAATTTGTAAAATTAAAATAAAAAATTGGTTGGTAGGTACGTGTTAAGCTTAATAGAAATCTCATACATCAGTACCCAACCTGTTCCTAAATATTAAATTTACTATAAATATTTCAGCTACTTAGCAACTCAGCACGAAGATTATGATTGTTTACTAAGCAAAGTCTATACCTAATCCTAAGATAAGCAACGTAACGTTGAATAACAGCTGCGGCCTCTTGGTCTAAGTTTTAGATAAATAGTGTTCGAGCAAACGTTACGCAGGTGTTAGGGTGGGGTCAAAGTGATAGCGAGAGAAAGAGGGAATTTTTCATCGACACTTTTATAAATGTAGGAACTATAGACTATGTAGGCTTTAGAGCCTGGAACATCGTCGCAAGGTGGCGAGCTTGTCGGCCTTTTACCGGATACATTTCGGGGACTGTGCAACATAACTCCACGACCTAATCTTGTCATCTCCATTCTTTCGTCATACAACCAGGCAGACTGGTGTGCGGCACCGATTCATGGTGGACATACCAGACGTTCGCACTAAGCGCTTTGCTTCGTCATTCCTTATTCGTACTGCAAGGGAATGGAATCGGTTGCCTGCGTCTGTCCTCCTCGTCTTCCTGACGTGTAGGTACAATTTGGGGGTCTTCAAGTCGCGAGTGAATAGGTATCTTCTAGGAAGGCGTGTTACATCTTAGGCCGCATCGTCACCTACCATCAGGCAGGTGTGATAGTGGTCAAATGCTATGCTATCATATGTAAAAAAAAACTATTAACAGTAAAATACTTAGTAAAATCCGTTAAAATCGTTTTGATAACCACTCCCGTTGAACGACCTTTAGAAAAGCGTGGCCTTATTTGGCGCGATAACTGCATCGCCTCGCGCTTGCACCGTAAATAAATGATTTTACAGTTTCATTTTCTGATAATTCTTCATTCTTCTGATAGACAACCAAAATGTACTTGTATATTTTATTTTCTTATTTATAATTATTTGATAAGTGGAGTCATAAAATCAGTCGTACAAATATGATTGTATGTCAACCGCCCTTACTCTGACCTCGGCAAACGGTGTGTAAATCTGTACCTTTAGGTTTCAGTTAAATACCGCGCCTGAGGTCAACGACCTCACTAACTAGATTCACTATATTTCGGTCAACATGGATCTCTAATCGTCCCTAAAATTAACGTTGAATAGGTCTAGTACGAAACCATCAAAGTTAATTTAATTTGTTCCAAGTTCTATTATAAAGTGACGACCCGCTCCGGCATCGCACGGCTATATTACGCATGTATTATACATAGAAACCTTCCTCTTGAATCACTCTATCTATTAAAAAAAAACCGCATCGAAATCCGTTGCGTAGTTTTAAAGATTTAAGCATACAAAGGGAAATGGGGACAGAGAAAGCGACTTTGTTTTATACTATGTAGTGATGTAGTGATGATAGTGAAGTGAAGTAAGATAATGTTTTTATGACGACGACCCAGTTGGCACAATGGTCACCATGCCGGACTGCCAAACATAGGGTTGCGGGTTCGATTCCCGCCTCAGACAAGTATTTATGCTTAGATATTTGTCTGTGGTCTGGTTGTTTCATATGTATTATAAGTATATATTTACAAAAGAAAAGTATATAAGTAGTATATCCGTTGTCTAGCACCCATAACACAAGTCTGGTTACTTAGTTTGGGGCTAGATGGCGATGTGTGGAATGTCCTGCAATATTTATTTATTTATTTATTAATGTTTTATGTATTTAAGTTTTATAGTATCTAATTTTTAATTAATTTATGTTATTTTATTGCAAAAAAACCGGCGCTAAGGGTTCCTTACCATTATATTCTGTTTTTAACCGACTTCAAAAAAGGAGGAAGTTCTCAATTCGGTTGTATGTATGTTTTTTTTTTATGGATGTTCCTGCATATCTTCTTTGTTTATCAACCGATTTTGATGAATCTTTTTTTGTTGGAAAGAGTCTACCTCAAGGGTGGTCCCATAAATTTTTTTAGTATTTGCAATAAAACGCCGCCTTATGAAAGTGTTAGGTTGGAGTCTTCAAGTTTAGAGTGAATAGGTACAGTATGGGTCATAGGTAAATGATCAGTTTGCTACAATAATACTATCTACCAGTATTGTAGATACGACCATCTTCTAATAGACCTTACACACAAACTTAAATACATACTTGAAATAAAAGTACTCAGTGTGACTATTATTTCCAACATGTCTTTAGTTGGCCGAGTGGTATAAGCCGCCGCCCGCTACACCAACCGACGTGGTTTCGATGTTTAGGTTACGTTGTTATAATGTTCAAATAGTGCTGCACAGGATTGTAAACGTTACGGTGGGCAGAGACTTTTGACAGTCGGCTAGATAATTGCAGCCCCCGGTAGAGTTCTAAAATAAATATTGTTTTAATTCTAATAATTTTTGATTGATAAATTGATGACTTTAAATTTCAACTAAAGCAGGTGTCTAGTATCTTGCTTGGGTTGAAAACATTCTTATAATAGCCGTTTTATAGCTCTACGGTGGGCCAGCAATTATACAGCCGACTGTACCTTCTAAGCAAGTATGCTACATCTTCGACCTCATCTTCGCTTGCCATCAGGTGAGATGAGGTGAAATGCAAGCCTATTTTGTTTAAAAAAAAAGGTATATTTCATAAAAAATGTATGCATTCTCCTGACTGAAAAATAAAATGAAATTACGATGGTAATGCAGAATTTAAAAAAAACACACGTATGTAGAATTCTTTAATTATTTAATCTTCTTGTTTTATCTTTTTGGTCGTCAACCATCTCTCTAAAAACTTTTCTGTCTGAAGTTCCTTTGCGTAGAACAGCAGTGTCAGCAGTACCGGTCCAGAATTATACACGGTATAACAAGTGGGTTGAAACATTTGGACCTTTGTAAAATTTTAGTCAAAATCAGATTTCACCCTGAACTTCGCAATTACAGCCAAACTATCAGGTCTGCGATTCTGCCTTTTTTTGTGAAAAAAGTTCAATAGTGGACCTTTTGTACCCCTACACCAAATGAGAGTCTTAGATTTATAGAACTCAAAATAAAACCTATAAAGATATATATTTTTTCAAAATCTAATGTTTATATTATCATTGTATGGTTCTAAAAAAAAATTCAAAGAATATTTTTTTCTGCAACCTATCCAAAAAACTACTGGCTTTCATGAAGAATAAACCCTGAAAGTTTCATTTGGCTAGGACTAGGGCAACATGTTAAAAAATGTACTTGATAGTCCAAAAAGTGCAAAATAATCAATTGTTACACCGGGTATATTGTAACATCAGGCAGTCTTTCCCCTTCCTCTACCTCTTTTCCCATCTATTTAATACTCAAATACTCAAATACTCATTTATTGGTAAGGTCATTACAGGTCAAATAAACAAAAATCATACATTACTTACTATTAAGTAAGTTAAGGCGAGTTTAAAAATCCAAATAATAAAATAAAAACTAGTAAATACATTAATTACAATTTTCATAAATCAATTGAGTAAAATTGTAAAATTAGTAATAAAAAAGAATAAAAATAAAAAGTCAATTTTTACTACAATTCAAGTGATGTATAAATTCTTAATAAAATCATTAACGTCATAAAACGTCTGCTCAACAAGCCATTTCTTTAGTTTACTTTTAAAAGCCGGCAGGCTAGGTGCCGATACAACTTCACGAGGCAGTTTATTGTATATATTTGGACCCATCACGTGTGTCAGTTTGCCAGACCTCGCCAAGCGTCTGGGTATGTAATGTAATATAATAGAGTAAGTTGTATTTTACATGTTTATTGTCAAACTAGGCACAACTTTTCTCTTCTTAACTGTGGTAAGTAGCTATAATTATTTACAATATGAAAATAAGCATGCTATTATATTATTACTTGGTTGGTTTCCCTGACAAGAAAGTAAATCGTTTTAAAAAATAACCTAGCGACAGCTTCGTGTTTTCAGTTAATTTTTCCTCCGCAATGTAGATTTAGTTATTTTCCTGTACATTTTCCATTAAAAAGGATAATATATTTTTAATTTTATTTCGTTTACGTTTTTGAAGTGAAAACTTCTTTAGCGGCGTTGAGCACTTTTTCTGTAATGGGTATAAAATCTTAAACTCGCGTCAGGACACGTGACCTGATCGAAAAAGCGTAAGACGGATGGAGAGTAGACAGCTATCCCCTCTCTACGGCGCGGGCGCGGCGAAAATGTATGCCTGGGCCTACTGTTTTTAATTTGGCTGTGAGTGTATTAAGACGTACATATGGTATTTTTTAACGGACGACAAATGTCGGACGACTATTGACGGACGACAAATGTCGGACGACTATTTTTTTTTTTCATCTAAAACTCTTTTTGCGTATGTTCTCGCGACATATGAGATTTTACACAGATATACAGTTTTCACTTCTGCCTGCACTCCCGGAGTGCGCTGTTTTTTTTTTTTTAGATTATAGTTAACTTTACTGTTTACTTGCAATTTATCGTATTATGCAAAAAATATTAAAACCAACTTATAAAATAGATAAAAAATATTTTTATCGTGTAAACATATTTAAAATCAGTTTGAAGAGTCACTAGCTGAAACCAAATGACAACATCAAAAACATAACGTAATAAAGACCTATTTATGACGTCATAATCGTCAAATTTGCATCGGAAATAAGGATCAAGGATAACCCAATCAATTAAATTCAAACTTTTTCATTAATAGTTTTTACTTACGTACCTTCAATACAGCTCGAGGTTGGATTAGCAACATCTACCTTGGGTTCCATCGATTTGAGAGTTGAAACATTTCACTAATAGAGGATGTATCCTGATACAGCTATTGACAAAGCACCGATTTTTTTATTTATTTCATTTAGTAAATTCAACAACTAAGTACCTATAAAAAAGTACAAAAAGGTAAATATAATTTTGTTATATTTTATAACTTTTTAATAAAAATAGGTAATACATAAACATCGAATAAAAAATATAATATTTTGTATAGGAAAATGTATGTGCTGTAATTAACATTGCTCTTACGATGAAAAAACATCATAATGAAACATGCGGCTTAGTTGGCTCCAGACTTATTGACGAGTACTTTTTATTGGACACAGTCAACTAAGTTGAGAGGGTGATATGAGGCAAGCCTACTGCATCTAACACCACATGAGTAAAGATTCGGTACTCAGTATTCATGTGCTAACACTATGTTCCATGCACTATTACGCCGTATATGGCATAGATAAAAATTGCTAGTGCTGTATAAATTATCTTGATTTATTATTATTACTAGCGACCCGCTCCGGCTTCGCACGGCTATATTATGCATGTATTATACATATAAACCTTCCTCTTGAGTCACTCTATCTATTAAAAAAAACCCCATCAAAATCCGTTGCGTAGTTTTAAAGATTTAAGCAGTCAAAGGGAATAGGGACGGCGAAAAGTGACTTTATTTTATACTAGCGACCCGCCCCGGCTTCGCACGGCTATATTATGCATGTATTATATATATAAACCTTTCTCTTGAATCACTCCATCTATTAAAAAAAACCGCATCAAAATCCGTTACGAAGTTTTAAAGATCTAAGCATACATAGGGAATAGGGACGGCGAAAAGTGACTTTATTTTATACTATGTAGTGATTTTCATAGCATAACTTCGGTAAGCGAAACGGGGGTAAAAGTTAATATATTCTTGTTTTATCCCACTTTTAGTATAATCTCCTAATCACATATGGGTAGCATTAAGAGAAAAGGGTACCGGTTCTCTCTCCATACAAACTTAGTCGACTGTTTTCTCCCTGAATAATGACACTAGAGTAAATATTTTTGATGTGAAACATCTATAGACGCACGTAAAACTGATTTCTGGCGTGGCGACGCTATATGATGGTATATATTATATACAGTCTATATGCAGTAATAATCGACTGTGCGATTCTATCACAATCTGTTCTTTTCTGCATATTACTTTTACAAAATAATGTCGACGTTTCACATCTTCCAGGCGTCGCGTCCCGTGACGGCTCACATTTTTTTTTACCATAAAACTTATAACTGCCATGACCATGCCCCTATGTTTTATTAAGCTATTGCATAGCTTTTATCGCGGGCTTTGAGCGCGGCGACCGAATCAAGAAATTCCGTAACGAAAATAATACCTACCACCCCCACTCCACCTACCATGTAGCTCGGCCGAGCGTTCGCATATGGTACGACTGTACGAAGCTCGCACGATGCAATAGCTTCACCGCGGCAGTCCCCGAGTGCCACACGTTTTTATTTTGGTTTTGCTCTTTATTTCTATGATAATTATTATAAAATGAAAAAAAAACCAAGACATAGTATGGCATAGTCATGGCAGTTATAGGTTTTATGCTACAAAAATATTTGTGCTAGTTGCATTATCGAAGGAAGAAACAGTCGACTACGTTTGTATGGCGAGAGAGCCTGTACCCTTTCCTCTTAAGTACTCTATACCTATCCACCCTTCGATCTCCCGTTAGGCTTTGGGATATTTACTGTGCCGCCCAGTGTCGTTCAGGTTTATTTACAACTATGACTTCTACTTAGTAGAGCAGATAGTGACTACTCAATGGCTTTAATAACGTGAGAACTACTAGGGACTTCTGAAGGAGCCAAAAGCGAATGCTTTTCGTCTAATAGTCTGAGATCCCTGTATTGAACGACCTTCACTAAGCTGGGTAATGGATGAAAAAAAATATATATCAAATTAAATGGGTCAATAAATATATTGCAAATGGGTTGCCTAAACTATTTAAGTCCAGAATATTATTAATCATCATTTTTTTGTTATTTAACATTACACTGGTTTGGTTAATAGAAAAATTCAATACCAATTATAAGTATGTAGCTTAGAAGATGCAAACATTAGGTTGACTATTATTTTCCCCTTACAACTCTTGAGTATAGGTAGGTATAAATAAATCGATACTATATAGTAATTTGCACTTGTCTGGTAAATGAATGAATTAAAGTTAAGTTAAAATAAACATTACATTTTTTATTAGTATGGAATTTGTCTATTAACTAAAACAGTGAAATGTTTAAAAAATAATCATTTTAAAATTAACTAATCATTCTGGATTACAATTTGCTAGTCAAACCATTTGCATTATTATTTATTGACATATTTAATATGATATAAAATACTTTTCATCCAATAATAGAGATCGCTTTGAGCGATAAGGCCGCCCTTTGTAACACTTAGACTTAAGCTTTTTTTTTATTTTACTATTAATTTTATTTGTAATTGGTGTTTACAATAAAGAATTTATCTATCTATCTATCTATCTAATAGGCTCGGTGAAGGTCGGTCTTAAAGGTATCTTAGACTATAAGGAATTCCAAAGGAGCCAAAAGCGAAATGCTTTTTGTCTAAAACTAAAATTGTTAATAACTGCAAGGGAAATTGTTTTTTGTAGGTAGAATCTTCTCCAACATTTTAGTATAATTTAAATACGAAAATCCTTTGTAGCGTCTAAGCTTATACAACACCTGAAAAAGACGACATTCAGTGAGCGGTGTTGGCCCAGTGGTACATTCCTCGACTTTCATTCCGAAGATCGTGGTTCGAATCCCGGTCTTTCACCAATAGGTTTTCCTCGTTTTTCTTAGTAAAAAATTATATGCTCTTCTTCTTGTTCTTGTCGTATAGTGGTGTGGCTCTATATATGCGCTAATAATAATAGACATTATTCTATTATGGTGAAGGAAAATATCGTTATAAAACACACAGCGTTTTTGTCTCCAGAAGTAACTGACAAGTTATTTCCTTTGGACACGATCGACTAAACTGAGAGGGATATGTGCTGGGCTACCGGGATGGCAAAGATCTAAACACGAGTTTCTTTCAAATTATACGACGAAATTTACTTATCCTATGGTACAGCATGGTTATAAAGTATGCATTCTCTTCTTTATAAAACCAAGTTTTTTTGTAAAGTAAAAACCCATGTACTTATTTCAGTTGGCTGAAGTGTGTCGGCTTCGTCCGGTATTGTTTGTTTGCTAGTACTGTCCTTTAATCCGGGCTGGGAGAGGCACAGTGTCAAATCAATGCAGAGGAAAAGATCAAATTAGCACAAGAAATTATGCTGCTACCAAACTCGTATTCTTTGTATTTATAGATTTCCAATTACCCTATAGTTATTGAAAATCTATAAATATAAAACTGACTAAGAGCCGGCTCGGCGCGGTGCATCTGGTGAAAAAAACGGTCGTCTACAAGCGCTCTAACAGTTTTTTAATTGTTTTTAATCAAAATAGGCTTGCGTTTGACCTTATCTCACAAAGATGAGGTCGCATGCTTCCCTAGAAGGTACCTATTTACTTTAGACTTGAAGACTTCAAGGTTGTAGTTCTGAGGGAACAACGACGAGGGCAGATAGTTACACGTAGCAGTGCACACGAGAATAGTGAACGCGTAACGCTTTGTACGCGAAATTTGAACTTTCACCATGTGTGGATCGTTCGTGTGCCTCGTAGGTAGAGAAAATTCACCTTTTTGCATCGTCCCAAAAATACCCTCGACTGCTGACTGACTGACTGATATATCAATGCACAGCTCGGACCAATGAACGGATAGAGCTTTTTTCTGTACTACTTTATAACAAGAAACCTCGTAGAGTTCTAAAATTACTACTATTTTTGGAATGTTGTCACTCTAATAATATTTGTCTAATATGAGCTAAAAGGCTTTAAACTTTAACTCGAGCAAGACCTAAGACAGTAAGGAAAATTTTTGAATAAAAAATTCATCGTCTCCCTATAAGCGCTAGTAAACAATTTACTAAAAAATCATAAAATGATTAGCAGTATTTTTATTTTAAAAGCAATATTACTAAATTAAGAATATTGCTTATTATTTTAAGATTTTTAGTAAAAACAAAAAGTTACCTATTCTCTATATATACAGAGAGGATTATAATATCTCCCTTCAAAAAAACCTTTGCTCTTGTATAGAATCTTGCTTGAGTTTATTCATGACTCAAAGACCGCTCAATAAACAGGGCATTCGACAAACGCAAGTAAAGGTAGGAAGAAGTCAGTTTCTCTACTGTGTATTCCCAAGACTGTGACTCAAGGCTTTGTTTCAAAGCAAGCGAAACGCTCAGGCGGGTGGCGTTCAGAATCCTGCAGCCAGACGCTGATTGTAGCTGGAAAAGAATCGACTAAGCCTTTAGAAACTATTGTGGCACGGTGAGTTTGAAGTTTTACGGTAAGGCGAATGCGAGATTTGTAAGGTTAGCTTGTGAGCTTGGTTTGAATAGTACTTTGATTTGAAGTACTTCCTTTTCTTGGAGTAATATTGGCCTTCACGTACCTATAATCTACATAATTTATATTTCTCCCAGCAACTTTATTCAATCCTGTTTGGGTCGCTGTGTGCCTAAGTCATGTTTTAGATAGAGTAGTCTTCCCCGGCACCTATACTATCCTCTCAGTTTAGTCCACCGTGTTCAGAGGAAAGATTTTGCCAATACGTCTGATAGTCAGAACTTACCTATTAAATTTAAGTACCTACGTAGTTCATTAAATAATTTAATTATTTAATTTAAAATTATTTTTGAAAGTTTTATAAACATGTCATGCATACATAAATATAATATTGTAAGCAGAATCCTCTCTTGAGAGCAGAAAAGTGACGTCACGTCCGTTATTATAAGTCAAACTTGCTGTGTGCAATGCCGATTCCTACCACCGTCTATATAAGCGAGCGCTTTAGTGGTAAGCGGGTTCATTCTCCGCTTGGTCGTCAGTTGGTAAGGTGTTTGGGTTCGACGCTGCATACAGTAAGACGTTTCCATTTTTATTGTTAAAGTGTTTTCATGTTTACTAATTGTAAGCTAACTATTGTTGCTCATATTTGAAATAGTTTTAGACTTAGTAATTAAAAGGTGATTTATAAGCTAAAACAGTTATTTGTGTCAAATCTACCTTAAGACTTATCTACCTATCGGTTTAGCTGCTATTTTGAATGATTATCGCTTCTGATTCCTAAAATCAGCAGTGGCTTAGGATCATTCTTCCCCAGATTTCTAATAATATATTAAATAGCTAATATTATTAAGTTTATTTAAAACGGTATATTTTTACCATTATAAAGCATTACTTACCTATCTGAACTATGACAGATAAGTACCTAAGTCCTACTACGAAAAGTTACGACACAATTACAATAAGATAACTAATACTAAACTTAATAAATGGAAAATTGTATTTTTAACCCTTGACGCATAAATGACGGGGTATTATAAGTTTGATGTGTCTCTATGTTTGTGTGTCTCCCGAACGGCTGAAACGATTTCGATTTTGTTTCTTTTGTTTGAAAAGTGATTAGTCAGGAGTGTTCTTAGCTACGTTTGATCGAAATCGATTTAGCCGTCTTTAGGTTATGGGGGACAAAAGTCGAGGGTTTTTTAAATTCTAAATTTAAGTTAGTGCCTATAATTCTAAAATTCACTCTTATTTAAGAATAGAAAGGTGAACTTGAATATATTTTTTTCGGTTAACTGGTTAATCAAGTAGATATTTACAGGGTGAACCTCATTCTCCGATAACTTTCCAATATCGTAAATATGAAGATAACAGATAAGAGGTTAAATATTTAGGCTTCTTTTTCAATCTTTTATGGTAATCTAAAAGTCTTTGGGAGGGCAAATTATCCGCCCAGTGCTTTTAGCAGATTTACATAAGATTTTTTATTTAGAAAATGGATTTTATTTCTTTGAGAATTGACTAGATTTTGAAATTGATTTCATTGAGGCTGAAAAAACGTCAAAGCGGACAAGAACGGACAAAGTGGACAAAAACGGACACGGACGGCCAAAGACAAACTGATCCGATTCATGTTGGAATCCCAGAAACCCGTACTAAACGTTTTGCTGCGTCATTTCTTATTCAGCAAGGGAATGGAATCAGTTGCCTGCGTCTGTCTTTCCTGACGTGTACAATTTGGGGATCTTCAAGTCACGAGTGAACAGGATATTCAAGAAAAGTGTGCTACATGTTAGATCACATTGTCACCTACCATCAGGCAGGTGTGATAGAGAAATAGTAATTATTTTTCCGGGTCTTAATTGCGTATTTTAATTTTTATTTCTCTTACATCGACGTTTCGACTATGTTACATAGTCATGGTCGCGAGGAGACTAAAAAAGTTAATTAGGTGTGATAGAGGTTAAACGCTGGCTTTTTATTTATAACAAAATACTGACAAACATGGACAAAGACGGTTCAGGTAGAAAAATGCGTACTATAACACCCAAGGACTGCAAAAGGAAGTCAATTTTGTTGGTTACAAGTCGGCGGCCATGGCTCGAATTCTCAGTATAAGTCTAAAAATATAAGTAAAGTTATAATCAGTTACTACGGAACCCAACGCTGCGTGGCTTGAAAATACACTTGACCGATTTATTAATTAATGAGTGACTATTCCCCGTCATTAAGGTTCTAGCTAGAACTAGTGTAAAAGAAGGTACAGTCGACGATAAAAGCGTGCTTCAGCTTCAGTGTTCTAAAACGTTTCAATGACGCTGTCACGACTGAAATTTATTATTATGTGTTTCAACGAAAGTAACGTAATACGAAATGGGATTGTTCTACGTCTAGTCGAATAAGTATTGCTCTACTTTTAGAAATTCAAACATTTTTTAGTTTTGGTTTCGTTTGTTGGAAAATTAGCTGTTTTTAAATAAACACCAATATTGCTTACAATAGTGGTCAAAACTAAACAAACAACTATAAACCCCAAGATCAACCTCTAACTTTACAAAATAGTAGATGTCCAAAACGAGATATTTTCGAAAAAGAAAAGAAATTGTTCACAGACGTCAAAAGAAAGGTCTTTTTAACCGACTTCAAAAAAGGAGGAGGTTCTCAATTCTGTTGTATGTATGTTTTTTTTTATGGATGTTCCCGCATATCTTCTTTGTTTATCAACCGATTTTGATGAATCTTTATTTTATTGTATAGATTTCGGTCATTTCTATATGCAGTTCAAGCAAGACCGATCTTTAATTCTTCTTAGACTCTATAACTAGTTCACTAGTTTCTTTGCAGTTGGTCGAACGTTAACCTCTTTTCTTATGTCGAAATGGGTTTTTGAAATAAAATTTAATTAAACTTCTACCGTCACCTGTACATCTAAGTTTTTGTACGTCGACCGGTAATTACTCCGCTCACTTCTTATTTTACTTCTCGGTTCAAGTTTACTAACTTCGCTTCGAAGGATTATGAACTTTATTTCAAGAGGTTTAGGGGAGATTTCGAAGTGAGGTCGGTGGCATAGGTTCACCATCGTTATGTAGAGGTAAAAAGGGTTGTAATTATAAAGTTTTAAACTCTGTCTCTTAAAGAGTAAAGTGGTTCGGTCGGAGCCAAACCGTTTGACGTCAAGCATGCATTCTTTCAGACTTATCAAAAACTTTGTCTACAACGTCGAAGGTTGATGAAATATTTGTGAACTAGCGACCCGCCCCGGCTTCGCACGGCTATATTATGCATGTATTATACATATAAACCTTCCTCTTGAATCACTCTATTTTAAATAAAAAACCGCATCAAAATCCGTTGCGTAGTTTTAAAGATTTAAGCATACATAGCGATATAGGGACAGAGAAAGCGACTTTGTTTTATACTATGTAGTGATTATATATAGTGATAGTGATATAGGGAAAGTTTTTAAGTATCACATTTTCGAAATGTTTTTCGCACATCAAATAAAAAGGTTAAAATATGCGTATATAGGTTAAAAATGGGACTCTTTTACTAAGACTCCACTGTCCGTCTGTCTGTCTGTCACCATGTTGTATCTCATGAACCATGATAGCTATATAGACAGTTAACATTTTGACAGATGATGTATTTCTGTTGCCGCTATAACAATATATAAATTAAAACAGATTAATATAATGGAACGGAACCCTTCATGTGCGAGTCCGACTCCCACTTGGCCAGTTTTCTTGAGCTGAGATTGAAACTGTTAGTGGTAATGGCTAGTTCAATTGTCTACATATACGATGCGCTACAATCATTATTAAATGGAACTTAGTTTAGTTTAGTTTTACGGGGCTGGTTATTTATCTATCTATCTAATGCGCAATACTTTTCATATTAAATTTTGGACCAAAAAAAGTTATTTTTGCGAAAATGTACGTACTCTACCGCCGACATAATAAATGTTCAGTAGAAAAAAGTCTAAAATATTTTTCCAGTATATCTGAAGTGAAATTAAATCAAGTATGAAATCTTAGACCGTTTAGAAGATTACAAGAAATATTTCGTGATATTTACAATACAAAGGGTTCGCTTGAAGCCTGAGCATTTGACCCCGCTCAAACGCTTTGAAGGCGGACTGCATCACAGACCGCCTTTGATCAAATCGTCTCCGTTCTGACAAATATATTCAATTTGTTTTGTTAACCTAAGGTGAAAATGACATAGTAGTCGCATGTAGGTCATTTGATAATGCATGTGAGATCAACCGAATGTTTTCCGAAGGTCTGAACATCCCAACGTATTTCAATTGTTAGACAAGACAGTATTTCAATTGATAAACAATGGACTCGATTCGAATGTACCTACACAAATACGACTTAACTTAACTAAGACCTTTGCAACCGGCAGCGCATAAGTGTTCGATGAATCGCGTCAAGCCCCTCAGCCCTCAGCCCTCAGCTCTTATGATTTACGGTTTATTCTTAGGGTGGGATTAGAAGAAGCAATAGAATCTGAGAAAAAACCAAGCGAAAATCAACCAAGTATGAACAGTTTCCAATTTTGACAAATCTGGCCGAAAAATACTTGTTTTAACTGTTTATTTTACGTTTCTTCTGTATCTGCTACAACAACTACCACATACTACTCCATTTTCACACCAAAAATCAACAACAAATCGTAAAAACTTCAGAAAGTTTGGTTAATTTTAAACGATACGAAATCAGTCGCGACTAAAATTAATCGTAATTTAGTTTGACATTTCTAAAAATTTGACAGTTAGACGATCATTCCGAATGGCAAGATTATGTTTTGGACAAAATTTAGTTCGACTTAACTAAAAATTCTTATTTATTTAGATTAGATTTAGATTTATTTATTTTACTTTAATTATAACGTTTTACAAAAACATTTACAATAATTATAGAACTAATGAAAGGGACACTCAGTCAGACAGATCTCTCACAGAGTCTTAAACACACGGACAATATATCATTCCATTCATCCACATACAGATCACAGGCAGGGAGGTTGGGCATTTCCGAATAGCAAACGTAATTTTCCCATCAAAACCTAATGTCGTATTTGTGTACATTCGAATCGAGTCTAATATTTCAATAAATAGACAGTATTTCGATTGGTAGACAGACAGATCGACAGATTAATAAAAAGTTATAGGTACATGACCGTAAGTATACCTATTACAAATTTTGACCTTGAAACTCAGCAACTCTTACAGAAGTTTTATAAAACTCATGGCGATGTAAGTGCCTGGAACATGAATTAGATAGAGTAGACTTCACGTAGGCATGCTCAATACCTTTTCACCATCTCCTCAGCTTAGTCGACCATATTCAGAGAAAACATCAGTAAGGCCTGTAGCTAACTATCAAGAGTAAACATCTAAAAAAAATCTTTTATTTAGATTTAAAAGTATTATAATATACATTACTAGCGACCCGCTCCGGCTTCGCACGGCTATATTATGCATGTATTAGACATATAAACCTTTCTCTTGAATAATTCTATCTATTAAAAAAACCGCATCAAAATCCGTCGCGTAGTTTTAAAGATCTAAGCATATAAAGGGACAAAGAGACGGCGAAAAGTGACTTTATTTTATACTATGTAGCAGCTATGTAGTGATTGTTGAGTCAACTAAGGAAACTACTGACATGTTCACTTAGGCCCATAACACACGGTGAAATGAAACTGCAACGAAACCCTTTTGAAATTATTGATTTGAAACTAGTTTCAACCATTTTCTACATACGCTGCAACCTTTTCTACACAACGCTACACAATCATTTCGGTTTTCTTTGAGAACAGACGTCTGCAAAATGAGTTCTTCGAGTGACGAAGAAATTGTGGTTATGTATTTATATCTTCGACAAAGCAGAAGGCGCAAAAGGAGAAATTTTCCAATTTCTGCCCATGCTTTATCAGTCTCAGTCCTGCGAGAGTAGCTTGATAGTGTGGTATTATACAAGCAAGGATACTTTTCCACTTCTAACACAAATGTAATGTTTTTTTGTTCGTCGTCAGCCATTTTGTACAAAAGAAGCCAAACTCGATGAATGAAACGCAACGCGAGTTTCCTGCACGACGGTTTCAATGCGACTGATTTGCAACGCGTTTCAAACCGGTTTCAGACTGGTCGCGTCATGTGTGGTCTCTCTACGGAATCTATGGCAGAAACTTAGATGCAACTCAAAAGTAACTAGAAGTTGCAGTTTCGTTGCAGTTGCGTTTCACCGTGTGTTCTGGGCCTTAGTGACATAAGTTCCAAATATTTAGATAGATAATAACTAAGGAAACAAATTATATGTGTTAACATATATTTCCAGTTATTTATGGTAAGAAAAATCGTCTTAAATTACCATGAAAATAAGATCATTATTAAAGGAAAACCACGGGAGTATGGAATGAAAAATTCATATCATTAGGCCGAAATTCGGGGCGGCGCTTGTGACCGAACACCAAAGCCTAATGTTTTAAGACAAGGATTTATCACAATAGAAATGAGCTAAAAGTAATCTAATACACCTTTTTGACGTGATAACGTTTAATAAATGAATGGAACACCTGCGTTCACAAAAAAGTATCACGGTAATATTGTGTGACGTCATGCGTCGTGGTAATATGACCGGACGCGTCATGGTAACTTAGGAAACAGAGGATTTAATAATAATATCGCTCATCTGGGCTTGTGTTATGGTGCGACGAGTGACGAATAGAAGACATAAAGAAAAAAATAACAAAAAAAACGCAATTTTTAATCGTTTTCTCATGATGTTATCATGTAAAATTATCGTCTGTAAACCGACTTTACAGATAACCATTTTTTGAGACTCATTTTTTGATAGAGCGGTTAGCGGCGTATCTGGGACAACCTTAAGGGGAGATAGAGAAGGAGCGAGTTTCCAAAAATATCAGTACAATACACTGGTATTTTATGAAACTTGCTCCTTCAGGATACTTGGTTCGTTTCTTTACCTTCTTTTTTTTGACAGTTGCGAAATTTCAAGGACGTTCAGAGTTTTAAAATGCAATTTTTATTTGGTTGTGCTGTCAAAGTGTTTAGGTGGTTCAGTCCACCCGATGCTCAACAAAGACGGACCAGGAATATTAGATTTCCTATGGTTTACCACTACTATTTGTTACAAGTAGGATTCGAGTTGCCGAGAGAAAGGTAAACTAAATCTACTCACGAACAAAAATCGGGTGGAGAAACGTAGTCTGGAGTGGAGTTCGTAAAATGTTACCAAAAAAATGAATAAGTACAACGAATGAAAAAAAAAAAGATTCATCAAAATCAAAGAAACAAAGAAGATATGCGCGAACATCCATAAAAAAACATACATACAACCGAATTGAGAACCTCATCCTTTTTTTGAAGTCGGTAAAAAATAATTAAAAGATTAATGTATTTTTATTTATAAAATTAAATTCCTATTTCCATTGGTCATGCCATAACTTGAACGGCTAGACCGATTTGGCTAATTTTATTTTTAAAATATTTGTGGGCCGAAAGATGCTGAGAAAGTATAAAAAAATCTCGGGAATCACGCGGGTTTAACTGCAAAGCGCAGCTAGTTAAAAATAAATTTATTTCTTTAAAAACAATAAGCCACTTGAACGGGCGGGTTCCGAAGACACATCCTGTGATGTGTCTTCGGAACCCGCCCTCCAATGAGAAGAAGACACTCGGAACTCATAGGTTTATGTCTCATCAGTTTGTTGAGGATCTAAATTTTCAAAAAGATCAAATCTTGCGTCCATTAAATAGGAGAGCCAGTTCAGACACGGCGGAATCCGCGCAAACGAAGTCCGTGTCTAAACTGGCTCTTACTGATAAAGTTTTAATCTAATCTATTTGGTAGATTTAGATACACCCCCTTTTGATCCATTACACGTTTATAATTACATCCGTTACTTTTGGTTTTTGCATGACAATATGCATAGGCAAATTGGTGATTTAAAAGCTAAAGCTTGTTTATAAGTTACCTTAATAAAAATCGATCCAATATTTTTTTTATTGCCAATTTTCTTTTTGTGTTCGAGTACCATTAGTACCTAATATCTTTATTATTTTCTAAAATTTCGTGTAGTTTTCTAACGAAGCTTGTTTGAACAAAATTTTAATCCGAATTAAATCTTATTCTTCCTAATTAGGAGTTTCCCAAATAAGGATGTATTAAATTTAATTATTTTTCAGAAGAATCATAGTTCTTTTATTAATTCATTCTTTCTTTTCATTACTTGGACTAACCAAATAAAGGTTTTTGTTCGACTTCTTAATTTAATTAACTAGTTTAGGTAAATACTAAATGAAATACCTAATTAATTAACCATAAACTTTTTCTTTTTATAATTAATAGGTCAGCGTTTTACCACCATCTCACACGATGGTAGGTGACGAAGCGGTCTAAGATGTAGCACGTTTTCTTAAAATATACCTTTACGCTCGTGACTCAAAGACTAAATACCTTTTTATATGGCATTATTGGATTAGGTTGGTTTAAGGAAATAGTAAGTATAAGTTTTAAGACATCCATGTTGATTTGTAATAAACCATTACTTAGCATTGACTTGATAAACATCAACTCCTATTTGCTTGGAATCAACTCCTAATTGCTTAAAATCAACTCTGACTTGCTTGAAATCAACTCTGACTTGCTTGAAATCAACTCTGACTTGCTTGAAATCAACTCTGACTTGCTTGAAATCAACTCTGACTTGCTTGAAATAAACTCTGACTTGCTTGAAATTAACTTCTACTTGCTTGAAATCAACTCTGACTTCTTTGACATTCACTCCTACTTGCTTTACATTAACTCCTACTTGCTTGACATCAACTGCTACTTGCTTGACATCAACTGCTACTTGCTTGACATCAACTCCTACTTGCTTGACATCAACTGCTACTTGCTTGACATCAACTTCTACTTGCTTGACATCAACTCCTATTTGCTTGACATCAACTCCTATTTGCTTAAAATCCACTCTGATTTGCTTGAAACTAAATCCAATTTGCTAAAAATTGACTCCAACTTGCTTGAAATTGACTGCTACTTGCTTGAAATCAACTCTGACTTGCTTGACATCAACTCCTACTTGCTTGACAGTAAACTAATATCTGTATACTTTTTGGCCTTCAAATTTAATATTTGGATAGTTGTCGACCGATACAAAAGTCTGTGATCTGGTGGTCATAACCCGTCTATAGGCCTCCTTAAATATTTCAAACTTTCCGATTTCCCTCCAAAGTTCGGTTATGTCTGTCAAAAGTTCTTACACAATATCCCTGAGTTATTTCAAACCAAAGTCTTTGGGGTTTCACAATTTATTTGCGAAAATTAGCTGAAATATTAAATCTGCTTTAATTTCCGAGGTCGTTGTTCAAATAATAGAATTATTTAGTATCTTACAAGAATACCTTGATTGTGATTTTAAAGATAAAAAAATTGTGGTTGTATAAGCTTCAATGTGCGGCTGGAGTTTACCCTTCGGATGCTATCGTGCTGCTATCTATTGTTAAGTACGTATAATAAAACGTAACTTTTTTTGTTAACGCTCTATTTTAGTACCAGAGCTTTGAATCGATTCTTAGGTAAGGGGTTTCGTACCGGAAGTCAATATTGCAACAATGCACACACACAGCGCCATTCTGACTCCAAGCTAAGCAACTAGGCTTGTGTTATGGTAGCTAGACAACGGATTTGACGAGGTGTGCAAGCTCTTTGAGCGCATCCTTGCTGCACGCCTCGTCAGGCACCTGAGTGCCGTGGGTCCGGACTTGTCCGACGACCAATTCGGCTTCCGCCATAGCCGCTCCACGACGCACGCTATCTTGCGCGTCAAGGCGCTGGCCGAGGAGGCGGTTGGGCGAGGGGAGTGCGTCTTGGCGGTGTCCTTGGACATCGCCAACGCATTCAACTCGCTTCCCTGGAGTGTGGTAAGAGAGGCGCTCATCCATCATCGTGTGCCTCCCTGCCTCCGCCGCGTCATAGCCGCGTACCTGCGCGAGAGGCGTGTCGTGTACCCGACGTCAGCAGGAAGCGCCAGCTACCGTGTCGAGTGCGGTGTTCCACAGGGGTCGGTCCTTGGGCCGGTCCTGTGGAACATTGGATACGACTGGGCGCTGCGCGGCTGTAACCTCCCAGGTGTGAGTGTCGTGTGTTACGCCGACGACACCCTCGTCACCGCCCGGGGGAAAAACTACCGAGAGGCCGCCCTGCTGGCGACGGCCGGAGTGGCCCATATCGTGTGGCGGATCAGAAGCCTCGGGCTGAAGGTCGCCCTGGAGAAGTCGGAGGCCCTTTGCTTCCATGGGCTCCGACGAGCCCCGCCCCCGAACGCCCATATAATCGTGGGTGGCGTCCGGATAGCCGTCCAGGGTACAATGAGGTACCCGGGTCTTACCCTGGACAGCCGTTGGTCGTTCGACGCACACTTCGCGCGTCTCGGCCCACGGCTTAAAGCAGCGGCTCTGGAGTTGTCCCGACTACTTCCGAACCTCGGAGGCCCGGCTGCCTCGTGCAGGCGGCTCTACACGGGAGTAGTACGGTCGATGGCGTTGTATGGCGCTCCCGTGTGGGCGGGGACCCTGACTCGCCGGTCGCTCACCATCTTGCGACAGTCTCAAAGGGTAATGGTGATCAGGGTAATCCGGGGCTACCGAACGGTGGCGGTTGAGGTGGCCTGTGTCCTGGCCGAGGAGGTCCCTTGGGACTTGGCTGCGAGAGCTCTTGCAGCCATGTTCGTCTGGCGGGAGGAAATGTGGGACCGCGGAGAGCGACCTGCGCAGCGAGAGATCGACAGTCGCCGGTCGGAACTGCAACGGGTTGCGCTCGCTAGGTGGGCCGATCGGCTGCGAACTCCTGCGGCCGGTCGGCAGGTGTTGGAGGCATTCCGGCCAATTTTAGAGGAATGGGTGGGCCGACCACACGGCCGCCTGACGTTCAGACTGACACAGGTGCTGACCGGGCACGGCTGCTTCGGTCAGTACCTGTGCCACGTTGCGGTGCGAGAACCTGACGAGCGGTGTCACCACTGTCATGCGATGGTGGACACCGCTCGTCATACTCTTGAAGAGTGCCCTGCGTGGGCTGCCCAGCGACGGGAGCTGGTTGGTGTTGTGGGGCGGGACTTGTCCCTACCCGCATTAGTTCGGGCCATGCTCCAAGACGAGGCCTCCTGGAGCGCCGCTCTCCACTTCGCCGAGGTGGTAATGGCGACGAAGGAGTCTGCGGAGAGAGAGCGCGACCTACTCGCCTCCACGGAGTACCCTCTCCGCGCTCCAAGACCTGGGCGCAACGGTCGTCGTCGCCGTCGGCGCGACGACCTGATGCCTTCATAGGTGGGTCCTTGGCAGTGAGTGCGGGGGCACTCATTGCCATGTTTTGGACCCGGGTAGCGGGCGCACCCAGTGCTCAGGTGCGCCCCACTCTGAGGTTTGTCTGGGTTTTCCCAAACTTGCGCGCCGGGGTCGAAGAAGAATATTAACGTGTCGCCTTCACCCCGGCATCATGCGCGTGCGGAGCACCCCGGTGGTTTAGTCGGTCGGCCGCCCCGCCTTACATCTCAGGGGCTGTGCCAACCCGACACTCCCTGCCGCCTCCCCCCGGGGGCGGCAGGCGTTCCTTGGGGAATTCCACCGGGTCAAAAAAAAAAAAAAAAAAAACTAGACAACGGATACAATACTTAAATACTTATATTTTGTAAATAGATACTACTCATTATACAAATAGGAATACCCAGACCAGAAAAAAATACAGGGTTGCGGGTTCGATTCCCGCCTCAGACAAGTAAGTGCTTAGATATTTGTTTGTGGTCTGGTTTTTTCTATGTATTAGGTACTTCTTCTTATATATAAAAATGAATCGCAAAATGTGTTGGTAAGCGCATAACTCAACAACGCCTGGACCAATTTGGCCAATTCTTTTTTTAGAATATTCCATAAGGTACGAGGATGGTTCTTACGGAGAGAAAAAATTAAAAAATTGCCTGAAAATGTCTAAAAACAACACTTTTCTATACTCCATACCATACAAACGATTCGTAATAATACAAGTCAATAAGAACTTTAATACCATAACATAAAGTTCAAGTTTTAATGGAGAGGTGCCGGGAAGGCAAAACAATTGAGTGACGTATAAATATTGATGTCAATCGTGTCGCGGTGTTAGTTGCTAAAACGGCTGAACCGATTTGTATGATTTTTAACCCTCAACGCAAAAACGACGGGGTGTTATAAGTTTGACGTGTCTGTCTGTGGCATCGTAGCTCCCGAACGGCTGAACCGATTTTGATTTAGTTTTTTTTTATATGGCAAAACAACGTTTGCCGGGACAGCTAGTATAAGTATAAATTTACAAAAGAAAAGTATTTATGTAGTATATCCGTTGTCTAACACCCATAACATAAATCTAGTTACTTTGCTTAGAGTTAGATGGCGTGGTGTGGCATGTCCTGAAATATTTATTATTTATATTTGTTTCAGCGATGTAAGTGATCTTCCGTTTTTAATGGTTTTTTTACTTATAATATGACCATAAACCATATTACACCTGCCTGATGGTAGGTGTCGCTGCGGTCTGAGATGTAACACGCTGTTTTGCATTGTAGGTTTTCAAAAAACAACAGCAATTCGACTGTATAATCTGCAACAGTAACGCCCACATGTGACATGTCAATTAGCAAATGTAAATTTTGCACGAAATATATTTAGCAACATTTTATTAAAACGTCTCGTCGATGTAACGGTTCATTAAAATTGACAATTTTTCATTATAAATTCGAGCCATATTTCGGCGTTAAAAGCAGATTTTCTGTGAATTACTTTATTTGTGTGATTTTGTGTGCCTTTGTACTAACTTTTTGGAATTATCATTTTCATTACGATTGGTAATCTGTTTCAAATAGGTAGGTACTTACCTATACTTAAATAAATATTGTATGACGATTTACCCACCATGACAGAGGTCCTCAGGAATGAGACATCGCGATGCAGAATATTCATTACCTACGTAAAACGTCCCATACGCAAAATGTTAAATTTCAATACGCAGAATGTTTAAACCGCAGAATGTTCAATGAACGTTTTGACTGGACAATTTTAAAACTAGTCGTTCTGCGAATAACAAACCTCACGCGCGCAAACTTTGAGAATTTTTGTGATCAGAAGATGATTAGAATAGAAAAACAAAGAAAGATGAATGCGAGTGATATATCAATCTAAAAATCCATGTTTAAGGCTGCCTGTACACTGGGGGGGAGTAAGATAGCGGAGCGAGGTTTCCACCAATAGCGCTCCGCAAAAAATGCCGCGTGTGGCGTTTTTATACAATTCTATTGGCGAAAACCGCCGCCAGTAGACAGGCAGCCTTATACCTACATGTTTTTTTTAGATTATATCACTTCACCGGTCTTGCGAAGCATAGCGAGGTAGCAAATTTACACATAATATATTGTGCTACATACGGAATCCGCACGCGGAGTATTTATGTTACACAATGTATGTTGAAACGCCGCTTCGCTACATCGCTTTGCTTCTAAGGACAGGCAGTCTAAAGAAGTTACTCGTCATGCAAGATCTTACACCCTCATTGCAATAAATACAAAAACACTTTATCACCAAGAGACGCCTCTTCAAAAAGAATTCGAGAAAAAGTTGTGAAACGATATACAAATACGAAGCGATTGTGGACAGACGGGACAAGCGAGACAAGCGGGACAAACAGACCGACGACGGGACGGGACAACAACGGTACAAAAACTCGTGACCGAGTTGCCGCAAGTTCTGCCAACTCGGGTACAATGCAGCTGCGGCCAGACGTAGTCATTTTACAATCCAGTAGGACAATGTTTGGCAAACAGTATTTTACAACTAAAATAATTAAAACCGGAGTCGCGTACGAAGGGTTCCATTATATTCCGCATTTTAGTACCTCATCCTCATCTTCCTGCCCTTATCCCAATTTATTTAGGGTCGACGCAGTATGTTTTCTTCTTCCATTCACTCCTTTTAGTCGTCATCTCATCGTTCACATTCATCTCTCTCATACATGAGAGAGATTAATGTCCGCGCTGCATAAGAATACGGCGGGCAATCGCCATATTCTTATGCTGCGCGTCTTGACTGCGTCATAACTAAAAATTTCGTTTTGCTGTAATTTCTTAAGACCGCACACGTCACGCAAACCTAAACCAAATCTAATTTCCTATATACGGCAACAGCTTCTTTCACGCGTAGGTGATGTAGACTTGCAGTTAAAGTAATGGTTACGCGTTACTTCATTTTACGGCAATACCGATAATAATACGGATTATTGTTTGCGTGCACATTACGTATGCGTCAACTAAACGTCCACTCGACTAATGCGTTATAAATTACGGCAATCGGGGGGCAGGATATTGCTCTTTGCGTGCTCCGATTATTACAAACAAAAAAATGTTTTCTTCATACATCAGCATACAAATAAGTGTGTACCATATTTCCTTTGCTCACTGAATTCCTTAAACTATGTCACCCCTCTATACGTGGCCCGTTTGTAACAACTCTGAGCACACTTTTATCGCAATACAAAACTTTGTGCATAGCACCACGATACGACATGCCTCATACAAACATTATCGAAGAAAACTTGCACACTTAGGACCTATATTGACATAACCGCTTCCATATCAGCCCAGTAAGTACTGTCAGGGGACAAAATTGCATAACCACTATCAGTGTGTATATTTATTTGTAGAAAGTTCAAAAGTTCAAAACTACTTTAATGTTAGTAGAGTGCTGTTCAAAGTCAAAATTAAATTATTGATAATAAAGTGGGGATTTGTCTTTGGATGCGACCACTGATGAGAAAACACGTGAAACTCATATATTCTCTTTTTTGTGACCATGATCACAAAGGTCAAGATTTCAAAAAAATATTATTTAGGTACATTAAGTCTGCATGTATTCAAATTCTGAACTACGCTAATGTTGCTAATGTTGGATTTCACTTAACATGGCACATTTTGGCAAATAGAGACAACTCCTGCATTCAATTTAAAAGTTGTGATCGATATTCATTACAATATTTAAAACGAAATTTCACGTCGTTTAAATATTTTTTATTAAACTGATGGGAAATAATTCATTTTAAGAAAAAAATGGTGGACGTTATCAATTTATGTACCTACTTAAATTATGTAATGTAATAAATAATTTTTCAACGAAATAATAATTACCTATTTCTTCTAACTATATGTTTTCAGTAGCCAGTAATGCCCCTAGTTTTGTAACAACATAAATGAATTGCGCTTTGAAAACATATATTAATTGACATAAAGTCGTCGACTTATGACCTCCTTCTGCAATGAAATTATTCACACTTTAACTTAGTGGCAATGGTTAAGAAATTTTGTCCCCTGACAGTACCTTCGTCCAATAAAACAAAGTTTGTAAAAACCGCACAGATTCCAGCTACTTTTTATCTTGGTATTCCCACAGGATCGAGACTTAGGTACATAGGTGAAACTGCTGGGTGTTTTTCGTATTGAGAATAGCATATAATAAGAAAATAATAATGTTATTAGAGAAGAACACGGACGAAACAGAAAAGAAAAAGAAAATAAGTTTGTACACACAGACAGAATTAAACAAAATTATTAAAGAATAAATGTATAGGCACATAAATGAAAATGAATTCGGGAAGCTGAGTGCAAACATGGCATAAATGGGCCAACTGCAGCCAGCATGGTGCAAGGCTACAGACAGCGCTGGTCTTCCAGCCAGGTCCAAACCCAGCGATGCAGAAGGCACTGCTGCGAATCCGTGCTCAACCATTTAAAACATACTATATAGATACCTATTGCATAAAATGTTATAAATAGTATTTAATTATGATAATTACTGTTGAGTCATAAACTAGACTAGTACTCTAAGCGATTAACTTGATGGACAATCGACGCTCAAAAGTCCACTAGTAGTGTAACGTTTACAATCCTGTGCAGCACTATTTTAAACACATACAGACGCACTCCATACAGTGCAACAATGCAATGGGCACGTCGGTGGGAGCTTCATAACTCGGCCAATTATTATTAGAGACATAGCTAACATGTTGAAAATAATAATCATACTTTTAATTCAAGTATTTATGTCTGGGTGTAACGTCTACTAGAAGTCGTAAGTCAAAATACTTGTTTATAGTATAATTATTGTAGCACACTGATAGTGGACTTATGACGCAAACTGTACACAGTTGGTCCCAAAAGTAAAGACCCACCGTATAATTCTAAATTTTATATTATTAGAATGTTTTCAACTCAAACAGGGCTTTGAAGTTCTACTTGAGTTAAAGGATTTTAAACTTAAATAATTGCTTAAATTATAACTGAAATAATAGCCTGACAGTACCTACGGTGTAGAATTAACAACACTGATATATAAATACTAGCTGTGCCCTGCGGTTTCACCCGTGTAGTCCAGATTTCGTGAGAATGCCGGCAGATAAATAAGTCTATGCCCAAGGAATGAATGAATCATTACCTATACTAAGTCTCATCAAAATCACGCGCGCGTGCAGCGGGCCGATCGCCCGCCGTATTTTTATGCAGCGTCTCTTGACTGTGTTTGCGTCATAACTTTAGATTTCGTGTTGCCGTAATTTCTTAAGACGCACACGTCACGCAAACCTAAACGTCGCGCGCTCGCCGTATTGCCCTAATAATACGTGAGCTACGCGTCTTCGTAAATTTTGACGTGAAATAAATGTCAAATTAATTTTCATCTAGGAAGATAGGTCAAAAATTTTGTACGGCAACACAGCTTGTTTTAACGCGTAAGTGAAGTAGACGTGCAGTTAAAGTAACGGTTACGCGTAGCTTTATTTTACGGCTATTGCCGTAAAATAAAGCTACAACAACAACAACAATTACAACCAACAACCGACAATTAGCGTTCACGTTGCGTATACGTCAACTGAACGTGCAGTCGACTAATGTGTAGAATTACGGCGATCGGGCCACTGTACTTTTGAACTTGTAACCCCTTCTTATTCCTTACAAAAAAAATACTGTATTTGCTACTTCGGGATGGTGGAAATCAAAGCTGGAAACTGTAAATATAGTAATTTATTATAAATTGTTCGATGGTGTCGTGCGCCCGGCAATGGCGACGAAATTGAAGAGAGGGCAGAGACAATTTTCTACCGTAGAACGGCCCTCAATACTGCCAACCGTATCAAAACAAACTTACTTCTGCTACTCGACGCCAGATGGCGCTGTTGGTGTTGCCAACAATTACATACGTAAAAAAATATCTACATATATTATACGCGACGAATAGAGAACCTCCTCATTTAAAAAAATCGGTTAAAAATAACAAACATCTTTTCTCATAATGAAACTATTTTAACGGATATAATCACGTTTTTGTATTAATTGGACGGTAGTTTAACAATATTTCAAATATTATTGTAAGAAGAATAATGTCACCTTAGTCTGCGTGTGACCATGAGATCTGCAAAGTTTTCGAAATGTCATATTTTTTTAAAAATAAAGCTTCATTATGAGGTCAAGTCGCGAAAATCTTAGAAAATACAACATCTTTTTTTATAAAATATAGATATACGGATATGTAAATTAAAAATACGAGAAAACCCGCACCTTAACTTACCCTCGTTCCCATAACTACTTACAAATAAAATATTCAATTCAACAAGAAAGCATATCAATTTCAGTAACAGCCCAAAACACAGGTAACTGAATAGTCTAAATAACTTCTCTACTGGGGCCTTACCACCAGTTTTTTTACGTTCAAACGTACCGTGTTGAGTATTTCGATTCACGCTTAATAGATCCAACGGATCCCCTACGCTCAACGGACCCCCTATCATGACCAATATAGCCCAGTTAAAATAGCCGAATTTTAGGGGTAAGCTTACTATAATTCGCAGGTCGCTGAAAATTTGTACGAATGTTTGGAACACTATTATAAATGAACTGTCAAAAGTCCCCATCGATCTGACATCTGCTAAAAAAGTTATACGAGGTCAAAGGTCGAAAATATGGGTTTTTTGCATTTTTCAGCCAAACGGTAAGTTTTATCATAAAAATATGTTAGACACGATTGTATATCATGTAATTATCTATAAATATTGTCTACACTTCTTCTCCTAAAAGTCACCGTTCCTTAGATATAATGGTTCAAAAAGTTCGGAAAAGTTGTGTTCTTGAAGTACGCGACCTGCGAATTATTGTAAGCTTAAAATTTATTTTGACTGAGGTAATAAGAGATAATTTAAAATAAGGTCGAAAGGTCGCTCTCATGAGAATCGAAAGATTTTGAAGTATTCGACCTTAGTTTTATCAAATATTTTTTACGTAAAATAAGCTTGAATTAGAACCTCATCTCACCTGGACCATAATTCCGTTAGACTATTTAATGATGTAAGAAATAAGACTTCAGAAATAGTGTTTATTATGACAATTATGAATTGAAAACACAAAATCGATAATTATATATTATGGAGCCACTAATGGACTAAGTTTGTCGATATATATACGTCAAGTTGCCCTACAGAATTATGGGAAGCGACAATGAGATCAAGAATATACATTAAGCAAAGGACTGAGAGTACCAGGTGCATAATATTTTATAGTTTTAATTTCTTTGGTGACAGTTTGATAATTTTTGGTTATTCCAAAATGAAATAACTAACATTTTGGAAGCTTTAGTGATAAACAGAATAAATAACAATTACAGAAACATGAAAATTTTAAAATTTGCACCTGGTATCCTCCGTCCTTTTCTTACTGTACCATGCCTGGACGCGACGAGTCTCTTGGCACCATGACTTAATAGTACATTGTTATCCTAGGTGTGAAAGTCACTCATTACAAGTCCCGAGACGGAGATTGGCGCCCGAGCGTAGCGAGGGCGCTAATAGTTCGAGGGACTTAATGAGTCTTTCACCCGAGGTAAACACTGTGCTTTTCATTACGAATAATACATAAAATTCTTCCTAACAACGAGAGTGAATGAGAGACTTCATACTACCTGATCCTCTTACAAGGTTGGGATCAAAGAGGTTGTATACATGTAGTGTTATTCTTTGGTGTTACTTAAAGCAAGGAGGTTAGGTTATGAAGTTCCTAATGTATAATGATACTGATACTGGCTATATGCACATTGCACGAGTCGTGCGAAGCCATAATTTGACATGACAGCTGTCAGTGAAAGCGATTTTCCCTAGGGCTGGAAATTTTATTTTCTACACGCTCTTCACGCATCTTTAGACCTACTTTCGGAGTATGAGTAATAAAAAGAATATTATAGTATTGTATTTTAATTACATGAGAAATACTAAATACGATGCGTTTGTTCACGTGAGTAAACAGCTCGTGGTAAGACCTCTGAAAGTTTTAGGTTTCCTACAATTTATTATTTAGAGTGAAATCCGAGTTGATTCGTAGACTTTGTGAAGAACTCAGTATATTTGAGGGGCGATTGTTGAATGGTTTTTGTTGCTTCAACTTAAAATAAAAATGTTATAGTTTGTTTATTTCTTCTATTATACTAAAGTGTAGTAAGTTTATGTATTAAGTATTCAGTTAAAAGTCATTGCTATCCAAAGAGGCAATGCAGCTACCAGCCCCTTTGGATGACAATACCGATTTGTTGACCAAAGTACATTTTTACAATTAAAGTAAAATAAATAAATAATAATAAATAAATTTTGTGTTTTACTGTTTTACATTTTGTGTTTCGCTCCGACTTCAGATGATGTTTGGTGCAGTTATTTTTTTTTTGGTTTTAGTAATTCTTATATAATATTTCTACTGTCTCCAGTAAATAAAAGAAAATAGAGATTAAAAAAAATATTACTTCTACTTTCAAACAGTGGTACTATACTTGTATGGAAAAGGACTTATACATTTTATCCCAATGTTTCCACGGGATCAGGAATGATATGGGTAAAACCGTGGGGCGAACATAGTCACTTTGTAGTAATGTGTGAAAACAGAGCTATCAGTGAGCGGGTGACTAGGTATCTTCTAGTAAAACATCACACTACAAGTAGCGTTTGACCACTGCAACACCCGCCTGATAGTAAGTGACGATGTGGCAAGCTTTTCTAGAATATAGAGGTTTACTCGCGACTTAAATTGTATTAAACTAGCGTCCCGCCCCGGCTTCGCACGACTGTATTATGCATGTATTATATCTAAAAACCTTCCTCTTTAATCACTCTATCTATTAAAAAAACCGCATCAAAATCCGTTGCGTAGTTGTAAAGATCTAAGCATACATAGGGACATAGGGGCGGCGAAAAGTGACTTTATTTTATACTATGTAGTGATTGACTTGAACGTCAGGAAAGACAGACGCAGGCAAGTGATTCCATCCCCTATACAAATAAACTTCTATTAAAAAAACTTAAAACTTCTTTTCAACCTATTTTCTGGGCAAACGTTCCGTTCTCGCGATTTCCTCTACCAGTCACTCCGATATTAAATGGTAAATACCTATTAAATTAACCCAATTAACATTAGATTTTGAGTAAAGTATTCTCATTAGAAGTCAGTACCCACTCATCTCCTTAATTTAGTATGTACTTAAAGCAATTATAAATGTCAAGGAAGGAAATAATGAAATTACTTGATCATTTTAATCATGGCGTAGGTTTATAAGACGTCGCTTTTAAAATCCAAGTGTTAAATTTCCTTTTGACATTAATGTAAAAATACTTAGCAGGCAATAAAGTTAATTACAATATCCTTGGAGATATTTGATCGTGTAATTATCGTTTTTGATGTCCTGGAATATTGGGTCTGTAATTTATAAATTCTTCTTATATATTTCAACATCTTAAGAATAGGTTTTTACAAAAAAAGGTAGTATAATTTTTTTATTAATAATAATGATAGATCTGCGTTTGACCACTATCACACCTGCCTGATAGTAGGTGACAATGTGGCCTAAGATGTAGCACACTTACCCAGAAGATATCTATTCACTCGCGACTTGAACAAAAAATGTTTCAATTGTTTTACAGTAGATCAATATTATATAAAATACTAGCGACCCGCTCCGGCTTCGCACGGCTATATTATGCATGTATTATACATAAAAACCTTTCTCTTGAATCACTCTATCTATTAAAAAAAACCTCATCAAAATCCGTTGCGTAGTTTTAAAGATCTAAGCGGTCAAAGGGAAATAGGGACAGAAATAAAGCGACTTTGTTTTATACTGTAGTGTAATGTAATGTACTCAAATTTTCAAATTTCAAATTTCAAATTTCTTTATTTCTTTCAATGCTTATGTATTTACATACACATGATCACTTGAAATAGTCTTAAAAACTAAGTTAGGATGTGTGCCTTCGGAACGCGCCCACCAATGAGAAGAAGGCACAAGAAACTCATGGGGTTTTTTTTTTATGTGATCACGCTCACAAAGGTCAATATTACAAATATTTGAAGGTATTATTTGAAATGGAGCAATTAAAGTCACATCCATGGATTCTTATCATTAAGGTACGAAGAGGTATCATAGTATGCCTTACCGCACAATTTATGCTTTATAAAAGTTTTGAATTTGTTAATGGACATGTCATATACATCTTTAGGTAATTTATTATAATAGAGCACACATGTACTATTAAACGACCTGCTTATTTTCCGGAGCCTACTACCGGGCAAGGTCAGCTCATCCCTGTTTCTTAAGTTGAAATTATGAATATCGCTATTTTTGCGAAAAATATCAGGATTTTTGTGAACGTAGAGCAAGTTTTCGTAAATATATTGTGAATAGAGCGTTAATATATTTATCTCTTTAAATTTTTCTCTAAGTGATTCCCTGGGGCCCATCTTATAGATAGCTCGGACAGCTCTTTTTTGTAATATAAAAATAGCATCAATATCTGCAGCACACCCCCACAGCAGGATGCCATACGACATGACACTGTGGAAGTAGCTGAAATAGACTAGACGAGCAGTCTCAATGTCCGTGTATTCGCGAATTTTCTTAACGGCGTAAGCGGCAGAACTAAGTCTATTGGACAATGCTTCCACATGCGGGCCCCACTGAAGCTTAGCATCTAAAGTTATACCTAGAAAGACAGCCTTACTGACTAATTTAACTTCCTCATCATTAATCTTTACAACAGTTTTTACTTGTTTTACATTTGGAAGTGTGAATCGAATTAATTTAGTTTTGGATCCATTCAGTAATAAATTATTGGAGTTGAACCAATCAACTATTCTAGAGAGAGCATTGTTCACATCGTCAACGTTGGACTGACGCCTTTTAACCTTGAACACCAAGGAGGTGTCATCTGCAAACAACACTATCCCATGGTTGTCCCTTACAAGGTAAGGTAAGTCATTTATATAAACTAAGAACAAGAAAGGTCCTAATATGGATCCTTGAGGAACCCCCATTACTATCGCAGATCCGGGAGATCGTTTTCCGTTAACATCGACACACTGGACCCTACCACTCAGATAAGAAGAGATAAGATCCAGGGCGCCGTTCCTAATACCGTAGTGGTGTAGTTTCATGATCAATGTTTTATGTTGAACGCAATCAAATGCCTTGGATAAGTCACAGAATATGCCATACGCATCATGCGACTCCTCCCAAGCATCAAATATATTTTTAATTAACGCTATCCCCGCATCAGTGGTCGAGCGCCCCTTACTAAAACCGAACTGTTTACTATGTAAAATATTATTATCATGAAAATGTTTAAGTAGTTGATTTAAAATAAGTTTTTCAAAAATTTTACTTAACGTGGGTAGCACTGATATTGGTCTAAAATTGGAGGGGTCTGAGGTACTACCAGATTTAAACAGTGGAACTACTTTACTCAATTTCATTAAATCAGGAAACACACCACAATCTATACATCTATTAAATACAATGACAAGTTCCGGTATAATGAGTTCAATAATTGATTTAACAATCGGAACGGAGATCCCCCATAGATCTTTAGTTTTCTTAAGATTTATTTGCTTAAGCACTACAATAATGTCATGATTTGTAACATATTGGAATTGAAATATTTTATTACAATTTGGTACATTGGTTTTTATTACTGTAGTATAATGTAGTGAAGTGATGTAGTGATTAATCTAGAGAGTTGTCTACAGCGTGGCAAGACCCAGGCTACCAATACTTAGGTCCATAGAGAGAGGAACCTTCTGATTATCAGTATACATAGAATAAAACAAAGTCGCTTTCTATGTCCCTATATACATAGGGATGTATGCTTAAATCTTTAAAACTACGCAACGGATTTTAATGCGGTTTTTTAATAGATAGAGTGATTCAAGAGGAAGTTTATATGTATAATATAGCCGTGCGAAGCCGGGGCGGGTCGCTAATACGTATAAAGTTTGTGACTGATGGGAAGCTTTGAATAAACGTCGTACTTCAATAAGTAGAATTGGAATAATCAACAAAAGACTGCACGGTGGAAGATCTTCTAATTGCAGGTATGGTCGGAGGCCAAATTGCAGAGATCTAAATTTATTATTGGAATGTTTTTATTCTAACAATATTTATCTAAAAAATTCATGAGTTGAAATACTTCAAATTTGAACTCGAATCCTTAGAATCTTAATGGTTTTTTTTTTTAAATTGCTTGGCCTGCTCTGGGCTATCTGAAAATATTAATTAACTAGCTGCGCTCCGCGGTTTCACCCGCGTAACTCCCGATCCCGTGGGAATATTAGGATAAAAAGTAGCCTATAACCTTCCTCGATAAATGGACTATTCAACACAAAAATAATTTTTCAATTCGAACCAGCAGTTCCTGAGATTAGCGCGTTCAAACAAACAAACAAACAAACTCTTCAGCTTTATAATATTAGTATAGATTATAACGAAACTTAAATTCGAAAAGAGGATAATGCGATTTTTAAATTCGACTATGACGGTACTTGACTGAGTGGCGTAATTGGTAAGCGCACTTGAACGGTATTCAAGGGATGCGAGTTCGAGTCTCGTCTCAGTCGCAATTTTTGAAGACGCATTTTTCCGTAAAAAATATCCTTAGAATCTTGCTTAAGTTGAAAACATAATAATATCAGTTTTGGAGCTTTATGGTGAGTGACCATACATACTACCTCATGCTTCCAATCTTCAATACCTATTTACTTTTCCTTACTTTTATTTGATCCCTCTAAGTTAATGTCGCCATGGACGCCCCTGCTCGGGTGCGGGGGGTGGGGGGTGTTGTAATCTTTCAGACAACTTCAGCGCGGTATAAAGGGATATTGTTTAAAATTTTGCAATGTCATGCTAGTCGCTCTGTAAAATGGGAATATACGGGAACGTAATTGTAAAATTAAAGACAAAGATTGAGGAAAAATAGATAAATAAATTGTTTTTTGTCAACACCATTTTTAAACTACATTAATTTAAAAACTAAAGCTTAAGTCTAAGTGTTACAAAGGGTGGCCTTATCGCTCAAGGAAACGATCTTTTTTTAGGAACAATATGGTCTTAAGTCATACTCGAAGAATTTTGTTTAATCAATCGGTTTAACTCAAACTAAAACTTCTTAATACCATTCCCCGATTCCGTAGTATATCACTACATAGTATAAAACAAAGTCGCTTTTTCTGTCCCTATTTCCCTTTGACCGCTTAGATCTTTAAAACTACGCAACGGATTTTGATGCGGTTTTTTTTAATAGATAGAGTGATTCAAGGGGAAGGTTTATATGTATAATACATGCATAATATAGCCGTGCGAAGCCGGAGCGGGTCGCTAGTGTATGATAATTGGTAGATATGCGTGGTAACTGTACGGTAAACAGAAGGTCGTGAGTTCAAAGCTCGTCGCGGGACAAATTTTGGAAATGTATTTTCTAAGAAAATAGTTTAAAAAACGTGTAGTTTTAGTGTAGATTAATTTTATACAGTCTCAAATTCTCGCATTTATAATCTATACTTCATCACTTCACTACATAGTATAAGACAAAGTCGCTTTCTCTGTCCCTATATCCCTTTGTACGCTTAAATTTTGATGCGGTTTTTTAATAGATAGAGTGATTCAAGAGAAAGGTTTAAATGTATAATACATGCATAATATAGCCGTGCGAAGCTGGGGCGGGTCGTAATATTATAAAGAGGAAAGTTTCGATTGTTTGTTTGTATTGAATAGGATCAAAAACTACTCGACCGATTTAGATGAAACTTGGTATGATGATACATTGATTCATTGACAGTAACAGAGGCTACTTTTATTCTGATATTCTTAAGGGATCGAGAGTTTCGCGGGTGACATTTTTCGCAATATTTTAATTTTTTTCGCGAAATTGTTTTCGCTTAATTCTCTTAATAAATTATCAAAGTCTTTTGATTGGTTTTAGGATTCCGTACATCTAAAGATAAAAAGGAAACCTTAAAAGATCACTCTCTAAGAGCGGTGTTGGCTTAGTGGTAGATACCTCGACTTTCATTCTGAAGGTCCGGCCGTGCACCAATGTATTTTTCTTAAGAAAAATTTATGTGCGCTAATTATTGACATTGCTCTTACGGTGAAGGAAAACATCGTGATGAAACCCGCGGCTTAGTTGGCTCCAGAAGTATTGACAAGTTCTCTCCTCTGGACATGGTTGACTAAGCTGAGAGGGTAGTAGGTGCTGGGCAAGCCTACTCCATCTTCACGCAAAAAGGACCCAATTAAAAAGGGTCTAATCGCGGAAAAACAGCCTGTATACAAGTACAAGATCACTCTCTTATCCGCCTATCAGTGTGTTACCATCAATTCTTTTTTTTTGTCAGGTTTTACGTGTCATACTCATCGTGTGACTAAAATATTCAAATCACCGAAATCAAATTATGTAACCGTATGTCCCAAAGCATTTAAATTAGGCGGTCGGTGTTTTGTGCGAGCGTGACTCGCGGCCGCACTCCGCTCGCCGTTAGCCCTCCGCCGCGATGGTGGCTCGTCCTATTTCTTTCCGAATTAATTGAATTTTTAATAATTCGCGTGGGACCGCCTTGATTGATGGCGGTAGAGGTCCACAAGAGGTTCGTTTTAATTTCCGGTAAGGTCAAATATTTAAGGACAAAATAAATAGTTAAGTGTTTTCGTTGCATGTTTTGCTGAATTGTTGACTTGATTGGTTTTTGTAGGCCTTCCTCGACCGACTACTGTTCAAAGTTTTTTGTAGGCCTTCCTCGACCGACTACTGTTCAAAGTTTTTATTTTATTTTTGACAATTTTTTCCAATGCTGATTTATTTCTTTTTAACCGACTTCAAAAAAAGGAGGAGGTTCTCAATTCGGTTGTACGTATTTTTTTTTTAATGGATGTTCGCGCATATCTTCTTTGTATATCAACCGATTTTGATGAATCGTTTTTTAGGGTTCTGTTCCTCAAAATGTAAAAGAAGGAATCCTTATAAGATTACTTTCTTGTCCGTCTGTCCGTTTGTCACCGCCGATTTTGAGTTGGGTGGTGACAGAATATCAGTGTTTACTCGCTTGAGTGAAACTACACACTGAGTCATGGCCCTTTTGTACTGCTGCAACACACACATGTTGTTTATACTTTATTTGGAGAGAAAATGTTGTAATAATTAGATTAAGACCTTTATTGTATAGCAATTCAAATGTTTTGAGAACCAATAAACGTTATATGTACCTATCTATCTATCTATTTTCTCAGGAACGGGTGGACCCTAGCAAGTTGAAATTTATACCAGATACTAAGGTCTGTAGTCCCTATTAGTTGTATAAAAAATCAAGGTCTTGAGTCAATACCATAAAAAGATATGGACAAATTAAGATATTCCCGAAAACTTGTAAGTACCTAAATTTTTCTTGCATCTTTTAAAACATCAAAAAAAAAATCAAATTATAACTCTCTTTTTCTTTAATTTTTTAATTATTCGATGAAATTGAAGAATTTTTATTGATTTAGATTCCTTGAAAGCTTTCCCAAGAAATATTGAACCAAAGACGTCTCGTAGCTGAGCTACGACGTAGAGTTGCTACGTGCTACGTTAGTGCTACGAGCTGTTGGAAAGGCTATTCAGGAAATTCCCGCAATAAAAGATAGTTTATTGACCGACTTTTAAAAGGAGAATTCGAATAAAAGTGCTAATAAGAACTATTTTAGAGTTCATTTTATTGTTATTTTATTCAACACTTCGCTACCGTACGTTCCACTCAACGTATTTTTTATTTTAAAATTTGCTGCGTTGCGGTATTATTCGTTTAAATTTCGATTCAAAATGGATGAAAATTAAAAGAAAAGAAAAATTAAAAATAGAACTGGATACTGGTTGGCTCAAGCCATGAGAAACCATAAATAAATATAAAAATAAAATATTTTTCTTTGTTACTGAGACGAGGTTGTCCCTTAGTATTCTACAAATAGAAAGTTCAAAGAATTTATTTGAAATATAAATAAAATAAATAAAAATAAATAAATAAATAAATATTTCAGGACATATTGTGTGGAATGTCCTGCAATATTTATTTATTTATTACACATCGCCATCCAGCCCCAAGCTAAGCAACTTAATGCTTGTGTTATGGGTGCCAGGTAACGGATAAACTACTTATATACTTCTTTTTTTTTGTAAATATATACATATTATACATATAGGAAACACCCAGAACCAGAAACAAGAATTTATGGTCAGCATAAATACTTTCCCGGCGGGAATCGAACCCGCAACCTTCTGCGTCGCAGTCGGGTGTTCGCCCGACGCGCCACAGAGGTCGTCAAATAAAACTTTAATTCACCCAGGCACCAAACTTTTAGAAAACCATCAATTTTGTATCGTTTCTCTTTGTAATTAAGGCTTATTTTCGTCAAACAGCAAGTTCTTTAACTGAAATTTCCCAGCGGTTGATCGGTTTCGATGTAAGACTTGTACCTAATTTGTTCAAATAGTCAAAGTCAAAAAGATTTTATTGACTCTTGGTGTTTTGGGAACATTTTTATTTGCAAACTTTTAGGCTAGACTAAACTCAATCTAGGTTAAAAACAATTCTTTTAAAAAGTTGATAATCGGTCTGATTTATACCTGGGAGAGAAGTGTTTTTTTTTGTCAATGTATAATTGTTTTTATTGGGTAAGAAAGAATACAATCAAACTACTATTAAAATTAAATCATACAAAGAAAAAATAAAATAATTTAACAAATAAAGAACTTCTTCAAGCGCGTCGCATCTTTCCCAGAAGTCTGGCACCATTTACCCTCTGGATGACTAAAAACCCCAAGATTCCAAAGTCTCCACCAGGACGAACATGAAACGGTCCGCCAGCTCGAATACTTCCAAGAGTAGTGTTTTTAGAATTATTAAATCACTACATAGTATAAAACAAAGTCGCTTTTTCTGTCCCTATTCCGTTGCGAAGTTTTAAAGATTTAAGCATACAAAGGGAAATAGGGACAGAGAAAGCGACTTTATTTTATACTATGTAGTGACTATGTAGTGATAGTGATGTGAACACACACCATAAAACACGGCTTAAGTAAAATAAAAGCAGTCATAGATAACGCAATTTGCATTTATGACGTCACCGTTTCACCGACTAACTGAGTAAAAAAATATTGTGTGATACCAGAATAGTAAAACAAAACATAATATTTTACCCAGTCAAGTTTTTAGATATTGGGCTATGTCGGTAATTTTAACATTATTTCGCCTACGAATCTCTTCATTTCTGGTTAGATTTGAGATTTTGGTGGTAATGTTTTTGACGTGACAACGTTTTATAAATTGGTTTGCCGGGTGACACTTCAAGAAACTGCGTTACGCTCCGCTGACGTTATGCGCTCACAATGAGAGCGAGTGAGAGGCACGCGGGCATAGTTAGCCCGCCTAAGAGCGAGAGAGACAGACATAAAAAGTGAAAGGCACGCGTCCCTTCCACTCGAGCACAGTTGTTGTCACTTAAAACTTTCGCCCGTATACCGACTTTACAGGCAACCAGTTTTTTTAACTTCTCGCTAAAATCACTAAATTCACGGGAATGTTTTTTATTATTCCCGCCAAATCCCCAAATTCACTCTAAATTGTAATATAAACAATTCATTAGAGTTTAAAGTGACAAAAACTTGAAACTACTTCAATTAAATCCTTTGAACCCTTCCGGGGCTAATCCAGCTTGGTGGTGATTCGCTAACTTTGATCCATTGGTCGTCGCTTTAATCATTAAATTGGCAAAACGTAGCTGAACTTACCACAGGTGAACTAATCAATACAAAATTTCATTTAACTACAAACTCCAATTGGCTTCTTTTTTGGATATTTTAAAGAAGGAGTTAAAGAAGAAAGAAGAGCCTATATGCCCAGGAAGGCGATATCAACAACCCTCTAGGCATACCTATCTATGCTCAGGGGGTAATTGTAACACCTAATATAGGTGGGTTATTGATTTTTCAAAGTTTTTTTATGAGATCAGGTTTTGGTTTTTTTTTATCGAGTTTCATTTTTGTTTCGATAGTCTTTTGTTTTACTCTTCGTTTGGCTCCCGTGGGTGATGGTAAAAATTTAGTAAAAAAAAAAGTAGTAAAAACTGAAGTAAAAACTTTCGGTTAAGAGTTAACCAGATCATCCTATTATCAGACCTCCAACATAATATTTAGTACAAGCCATTTGGTTTTCCCCGCGTTTATTCTGATGCAGTTGAAATATCGGGTTGAAACCCATGAATTATAACACAGAAGAATGCCCTTATCAAAACTAAAGTGACTCTCACTTAAAACTAAATCAGTGAATCACAACACGGTTGTACATAAATCACTGAGGATGAAAGATAGTCCCTATGAGGTGACAAGCGCTTTTTACAATTGTGGGACAGTTTCAGTCGGGATAAAGAGACAATGCTATGATTATATAAATTTACTAGCTGTCCCGGCAAACGTTGTTTTGCCATTTAAAAAAAAAACTAAAGGAAACAAAATAAAAAATAGATGTTAGCCGATTCTCAGACCTACTGAATATGCTCACAAAATTTCATGAGAATCGGTCAAGCCGTTTCGGAGGAGTTCAAGTTCGAACCCCGTGACACGAGAATTTTATATATAAGACTAGCTGTCCCGGCAAACGTTATTTTGCCATTTACAAAAAAAAAACTGAAAGAAACAAAATAAAAAATAGATGTTGGCCGATTCTCAGACCTACTGAATATGCTCACAAAATTTCATGAGAATCGGTCAAGCCGTTTCGGAGGAGTTCAACTTCGTACCCCGTGACACGAGAATTTTATATATATATATAGCGATTGTTACTTAGTTCTTGAGTAAATTGTTGATGAGTCTTTGTATTATATAGATTCAGTGATAGTCCTGCAGTTATAGACATGTTAGTATATTGGATTCTCTGCTTCAAATTCTGCAAAATTTGTTTTCGTCCGTCGGTATGTGTATGTTTTTACTGCTCTAGCTCTGCATTTTATAAGCGATCTAGACAAAACCTGGGACCTAATGAAAATTACTTATACGTGACGTTATGATAACTAATGTAGATATTTACCTCGTCTCTTTTAACCTAAGGCTTTAGAAACTCCTTCGAGGTTTTTGACGTGATAACGTCTTGTGAATGCACTCGCAAAAAAGTGTGACGTTACCATTTACGTTCCGTTTTTGACAAAGTAACCTTAGCAACGTATTGAAGTATGCAAAATAGTAAGGTGTCAGGTTCTGTTGACGTGATAGGTAACCATAGCAACGTATTATTTCATTAATGTTTTCTTATTACGTTATCACGTAAAATATGCGAAAACGTGTAAATGGTGTTGTGCTTTATCTTTCTTTTTATCCTTAGTTGTATATCACTGTAGGTTTTCCTATGAAAATAAACTAAATAAAATAAAATTATCGTCCGTAAACTGACTTTATTTACAAAACAATATAAAATACTACTCTATAGAACTCTATAGTGGGTCTGCAATTCATATGCCGACTGTACCTACTGTGTGTAACTATCAATTTGAAACCCCTAAAGGACCCCAATCGACGCGAAGTAGATTCCCTTGTCTGAACATGATCGATGTTGACAAATCACACGTCAGATGTCAAACGAACTAGACATGACCCGCTAATGGTTGCAGTTACTACAATTACGAAACAGGAAACAATTTTTTGCGAAAATCTTAATTTGCCGATATCGTTTTATGGTGTTGACTCAGGACCTTGATTTTTATACACCTAATAGGGACTATAGATCTCAGTATCACTACATAGTATAAAACAAAGTCGCTTTCTATGTCCCTATATCCCTATGTATGCTTAAATCTTTAAACTACGCAACAGATTTTGATGCGGTTTTTTTAATAGATAGAGTGATTCAAGAGGAAGGTTTATATGTATAACACATGCACAATATAGCCGTGCGAAGCCGGGGCGGGTCGCTAGTCTAGTATACATTTTAACGTGCTAGGTCCACAACAAGACACACAAGGACAGACAAGAGAGTGATCTTAAAAGGGTTCCTTTTTACCTCTTGAGGTAGGGAACCCTAAAAAAATACATACAACCGACTTGAGAACCTCCTCCTTTTTTTGAAGTCGGTTAAAAATAATATCCCACTATGATATTATTAGTTTTTACCTTGGACAATGTCCGCGTTGGAATTTAATTTTCCAAAATTATTTCTTATCGAATATCTTCGTCATAATAGCTATTTGGCATGTTTGCATTTTGCACTGATTAAGTCTGTCAGTCAATCGGAACTCTGAATTTCGAAAAACCCTACTTTCGAATACCAACATTTCGTAGGTACAGTATGGGTCATAAGTCTATTATCAGTTTGCTACAATAATACTATCAACAAGTATTGGATTTTAAATAAGATTTCTAATAGACGTTACACATAAACATAAATACTTCAATTAAAAGTACCTACTCAGTGTGATTATTATTTTCAACATCTTAGCTATGTCTTTAGTTAGCCAAGTGGAATAAGCCGGCACCCACCACACCAACCGACGTTGCTTCGATCCGCAAGTTACGTTGCTCTCAGGAACTCCATGAGCTCGTTCCATCCTGCCCTTTCTTCCATAAGACAACGAGGTGTACGAAGGCTCGCCATCCACACATGGTGAAAGTTCCTATTTCGCGCACAAAGCGTCATGCATCCACCTTTCTCGTACGCACTGCTAAGAAATGGAACTCTCTACCCGCGTCGCTGTTCCCACAAAACTACAACCTTGGAGTCTTCAAGTCTAGAGTGAATAGGTACCTTCTAGGCGAGCATGCTACATCTTCGACCTCATCTTCGCTTCCCATCAGGTGAGATGAGGTCAAATGCAAGCCTATATTGTTAAAAAAAAAAAAAGTTATAATGTTCAAATAGTGCTGCAGAGGATTGTAAACGTTACGTTACACGACTTTTGACCGTTGATTTTATAATGTACTCAGACATGCTTCAAGGTTGCTTAAAAGAAGAAACCGCCGACAATAATTCACTATTTACTTTGATGTAATTATGCAGAATACCTCCACTTTCTACTCTAAACTGGTCCTTCGAGTCGGATCAAAAAACCACGTACACCGTTTGCGGTCATTCAACGACTCAATCCAGGTCGCTAACATCTCTCCAGGGTAACACTATATTTAATCCAAACCGCAATATTCGAAATAAAACCACACAAGTTACTCCAGACAGTAATTAAACTAAGTTTCGAGCTCCATTGTTATAAGAACGCTCGTTAGCAAAAACCTCGTAAGCACAGAAAATAATGTGTGTAAAATGTAATTATTTCGCTCTATGTTTCATTCAGTCGCCTTTTTTAACTAACATTTCAAAAATCAACTCTAAAACGAAAGTAGTAAAGTTAAATTTCCAGTATAACGAAGCCGTAACGATTTTGATTCAAAAGGCTCGGTGAGATCTCGTCATGCGTTGAGCTTAACACCCTCGATTTTCTTGTCAAAGTAATTTAAACTTTCTCTTCTAAACTTTAAGGTTTGAAATAGCTTACAGTTTTTGATGTTAGACTGTCATCGTGTCTAATTAAGTTAATCCAGGGTAGGTCTTCTCGAGATGTCGACAAAATGACGTTGAATTTAAGATCTCACCTGAAGCTTGAACTGAAACGCGATAATGAATTAAAATTGTTAAGGAATGAATAATTTTGGTTCAAAACTCTGGTTAAAAAGCTCAAAACTCTGAATTTATGATAATATATATATTGTCACACATCGCCATCTAGCCCCAAGGTTAGTAACTAGACTTGTGTTATGGGTGCTAGACAACGGATATACTACTTATATACTTAGTTTTCTTTTGTAAGTAAATATAAAAGTACTTATAATACATAGAAACAACCAGACCACAGACAAATATTTAAGCAAAAATACTTGTCTGTGGCAGGAATCGAACCCGCAACCTTGTGTTTGGCCGTCCGGCATGGTGACCATTGTACCAACTGGGTCGTCAAATACCCAGTGGTAATACACCACTTGACTAACACTGTTTTTACCATTGTTATTAACACCTTATGAGAACGCATAGAGCCGCAAATAAGACGCTGATTCACTAGAGTAAAGAGAGCAGCCCAACACTGACCAATCATAGGGCTGCATTTAGCGCAGTGCGTTCACTTATCCAAGAGCATCTTAAGTACTATTTATGAATACGCCTTCAAAAAATATAGTTCTTAAATAGGCCTTAGAATCTAGCCAATGACATACTTAGCATTCACATAGCATTCGTCATACCAAAATCAATACAAAAAAAAATACGTCCAATCAAACAAAAGCCAAAAAAAATCTCTTCCAATTGAATTCCGGACACAAAGCTGAAATTAGTAATAATTTTCCATAAAGATAAATAAATACATTTGGGTCGAAGGGGATGGCTCAAGCGAGAGCACGAGGTCTGAATACGGAATCGGGCAATCAATTCGTGACGGTTCGGGGCAAGGAACGCGGCCACTCATTATTGGCTATTAATATAAACTCATTGATTGGTAAGGTAAAGAATACACTGGGAACTTTCTGGAATTTTAATTAAGTAGGTACTAAATTTCCAGAGCTCATTTCCATGAGGTATCCTCTTTCTAAAGCAAATAGAATCATCTGTATCGAATGAGCTGGCTTCGAACAATCTAGTGGGCCACATAGGTGGAGATGTAAGTTTCAATCCCGTTGGAATATCAGGTAAAAAGTAGCTTTTGGGTTTTCAGCTACCATATACCTACCGGGTGTTCCCGTCACTACTGCTTTTAAATACGACGCGCCGAGCGTCCATTTTATATTATGATTCAGAATTGTCAATCGACACGACATCCATACTACTTAAACACATAAATATAGGTACGCATTAAGATTAAACAGAGTTCCTTCGTATTATACTACAAAAGTATTTTATTATAAATCCACTATGAACACCAAATATATCAAAATAAATTCAAAAAGGTTAAAATAAAAGGAAATAAAAAACAAAAAATCGGGTTTTATCGCAAACAATTCTGTAGTTTTTGCGTAAAGAAATAACAAACATACAAACACAATTATGACAAACTTTCGCAAATATATTAAGTAGGAAGATACAATTTCATTATCAAACTTGACGGCATTAACTACTTTTACTGTACTACTAGCTACCTACATGCCGAATTGAAGGACTTGAAACATAATTTACCTAATTTATGCATTTGGTGTCGACTAAACGCTTCAAGTACTATAAAGCCACTACGATAGAGTGAACCACATTCCGTTATTCTATAAATAGAGAGATAGACAGTTAGAATCTCAATATATCACAACTTTACGATTATTACTATTCCGTCGGGTTGTTCGAGCATCCGGTCCCGTGCCCGAGCTTGGCTGTCCGTAGCTCGATTCAATTACAGCTGTTTTCTCTTCCACTCTGCATACAATGAGGGTGACAAATCTTATTCTTTATTTTTTCCGAAAAGTATTCTGGTTGGAAAACAAATCGGTTTGTCAAAAGAAAAACTTTTAGGACCAAAACTGCGTTACGCGGACGCCCGCACGGTTTTATACAAAATTGCCCCGCCGCGGAGTGATTTTGTATGAAACCGCGCGGGCGTCAGCGTAACGCAGTTTTGGCCCTTAGAATTTTATTTTTTTGAGCTGCGTTTTGTTCGTCTTAAAAAAAGTTTTAAACTTCGTGTAGAGTTTGTATTGTAAGTAAAATTTTATCATTAATACCACAAATTTTCAGTCTACTTTAATTCTCTTAAAATGTTAAAAGATAAGATAAAAAGAAACCTAATTCCGCCTACAAACGAAAAAAAATCCTATTGAATATTCAAATTATCGACTACCTTACAAATTGATAGCGAACCCAAAATAAATTGAAAAAATATAAAAAAATACAACCGTGTTGAATTTCTATTTACTACCGATTTGAAAAGATCTCTTGAAATCTTTGGAAATATAAGTACTTTAACATCGTATTGCTTTCAGTAGAATCGACTTTTCTAAAACAAACAATATAAAGAAAAATACCTAAAGTTATACCTATATTTCCCGTCTTCCGTAAACTAAACCTCCGATTGTAAAGTACCCTATCGGTTTCCGTGTTCCTTGCCTCGAACACGACCACAAATTCAACCTTCACTCCTAAAAGTTACGGTTGAAATTCGACTATTTGTGTCCCTAGTACAGATAAGACGGAACAAACGCTTTGTTTCATGAATTTTATTAGCAGAACTTGCGGCAACCACAAACATATGACACAGTTAGATGCGTTACTTTGAACAAATAACAGAACCACCTAGATATTACAGAGCTCTCGCTCTAATAAGTTAAGATAAAGAGAGATAGGTGGATAAATTTGCTAATGGTTAAGAAAATTATGCGTATTTTATTTGTGCATTTTACTGCAGAAGAAAGACGAGTGTGTTCTTATTTAGAGCGCTTGTAGTAACATATTCTGTGGTTTCATCGTTTGTACGTCGCTGATTTGTTCGGAATAAATGGCGGGAAGGACTGCAGCTGTAGTTAGCATACAAAATTTATAATGTACATTTTAAGGGATAAGTACGTTGGGTTTTGAACAAAAATTCCTGAATAAACAGTAAAGTGATACGACGTCTATGACTGATGCTTTCAGGGTTGGCCCTCTAGATGCTAGATCGTCATATCTTGTGTACTATCTTATGACAACCCAACACAGGGTTGTGGGTTCGATTCCCGCCTTAGACAAGTATTTATGCTTAGATATTTGTCAGTGGTCTGGTTGTCTCCATGTGTTATAAGTATGTATTTACAAAAGAAAAGTAGATAGATAGATAGATAGATCTTTATTTGGCCAACAACAAAACTAAAACTTAGACACAACTTATTTTTTATATGACTAAAAATAACAGACTTACTTAAATATTCTAAGCTACGTTATTTATAACATAATAACAATGTCGTCGCCAAATAGGCTCCTGCTCAGCTATGTGTTGCATAAATGCAACGCTGATTTTCAGCTTAATTTTAAAGATTAAAGAGAGTAGGACGATGCTGTAATTCTGTTATAATAGGCAGGAAACACTGAAGTATATAAGTAGGTAATATATCCGTTGTCTAGCACCCATAACACAAGTCTAGTTACTTAGCTTGAGGCTAGATGGCGATGTGTGGACTGTCCTGCAATATTTATTATTATTTATTGCAGGCGTTAGGCGTCGTCATAATAATATACTTACACTCATATGGTTTGAGTCCAAGAAGAAGAATAAGCAAGAGATCCGCTGTAGTTTTTGCCCATATCTGGTCGGACTAGCGGTAGATATTTGGTCTACTTCCGATACTATTGAAAGTCTTTGCTTTATGATAAGAACTTACTAAATTCCTCATTGAATGCCGCAAAATAACACAGAAAGTCCACAAAAAAGATTGTTTACGTACTTCCTGCTGCAAAACATAACATTATCGCAAGCCAGCCGGCGGCGACGATATTTCAAAACTTCCCGTTTTGAGAGTAAACATAATTATACATCTAGTTGCAGCTAATTCTATACGATAACTCACTCTAGTTTTCACGTGAAAACTAAGTTTTTGATTTATATACTACAGACTTTAACATGTGACTACGTTGCGTAGGAGTAAAGTTTTACAAAATTCTTTCTTAGAATAGAATAGAATTGAATAAAAAAACATTTATTTGGACAAGCACACGACACTAAAATTAAAAAAACAGCGCACTCCGGGAGTGCAGGCAGAAGTGAAAACAATAAACTTGTTATTTCTCATAGAATATTTCTTGAAACGATCTGCTACTGCCATCTATTAGCACTCACTTAAACAAATATAGTTTATTTTTTATTCGCTAGATGGCAGTATAAGTTAAACAAAAAGACTAACACAAATAAAATCTCATCTGTCGCGTCAAAATCTGTCGCGTCAAAATCTGTCGCGTCAAAATCTGTCGCGAGATCGGTTGAAAATGCTCACCCACAAAAGTGCCCAACGCGCCATAAGAAGTTTTCACTTCAAAAATTTGAAACGTAGAGTGACAAACAAATATAATAACACTGACATGTACAGAGCATAAGAACAAAACTATAAGATAAAAATACAGAAAATTCTGAGAATACAATAGAAAATATATATAAAAATAAGATCTAAGGAGCCGTGTGCCCCCAAAAAAGCTCTGCCTCAGCATTAAGTTGATGCAGCCGGATCCTTTCCGGATGACGCTTCGCACCGCGACCAAATGATTACGTCCATTCATAACACATAAATACTAATAATAAATAATATTGCAGGACATTCCACACATCGCCATCTAGCCCCAAGCTAAGTAACTAGACTTGGGTTATATGTGCTAGACAACGGATATACTACTTATATATACTTTTTTTTGTAAACATACATGGAAACAATCAGACCACTGACAAATATCTAAGCATAAACACTTGCCTGAGGCAGAAATCGAACCCAAGACCCTGTGTTTGGCAGTCCGGCATGCTGACCATCTCGTGCCAACTGGGTAGTCCTAACAAAAGTCACTATTTTATTGACCCAATTTTTTTAAGTCTCCTCGCTATTTCAGTGCATAATATTCATCCTTTCCGTAATAAGTTTGAGAAGAAGCGATTTACGTGACGCTGAAACCCAAAGAAATATAATTATTGATGGTGGCTGGTGGTGTCCTCACATACTCACGGCCAAAATTCGGTTTCAAACCATGATGAGGAGGAACTAGGAGCAGCGCGGGAGCGGTGTTGGACTAGTGGTATATACCTCGACTTTCATTTTGAAGGTCGTGGTTTCGAAGCCCACCCAGCTAGATTTTCCTAACGAAAACCAAAGTTTTTAAGAAAATCTGATTTGACATTGCTCTTTCGGTGAAGGAAAACATCGTGATGAAAGCGGCGTATATGACTGGAGACATATTGACTAGTTCTTTTCTCCATACGGTCGACTAAGCCGAGAGGGTAGTAGGTATATAAGTGCTGGGCAAGCTTTACACCAACCTAAAGCAAAAAGGACCCAATAAAGAGGTTTAGTTGCAGAAAATAGCCCGTATACAAGTACAACGTCCGCGTCGGTCTGAAACTTTTGCTTTTATTTGCAAAATACACTGAAGGAGGCTATTTGTCTAATAATATAATTTCATATTTTCCAGAAAGCTGAACCTCAAACGGGATTCGGATTACAGAAACATGACCAATTTTCCAATAATTTGTTTATTAGGTTTCCGGACAGTAAGGTAGATTCCATTATTGTTTTAATGTTGGCATTATATTTTTTTGAGCATAAGTACTGAATTCAGGAAAGAACTCATCAATACGGAGCCAACTAAGCGGTTCCATCACCATTACAACTAAGCCGCGAGTTTCGTCATCATGTTTTCCTTTAACGTAAGAGCAATATAATATTACATTGATTCATTGGGAGTACCAAGTAACTTATGCTATCTTTTATACCGTCCCACGGTATCTGGACTTACGCGGGTGAAACCGTGAGTCGCTGCTATTTAAATAGTCGAAAATCAGTGTCTCTCTTCTCTTCTGCCTGCCTTTATCCCAATTTATTTGTGGTCGGCGTAGTATGTCTTCTTTCATTCACTTCGATTAGTCGTCATCTCATCGGTCACATCCACCTCTCTCATATCTTGTCTTACGCAGTCCATCCATCTTTTCTTAGGTCGTCCTCTTCCTCTCCATCCTTCTTCGTCTTTATCGGTAATCTAAAACGCTTTTAGCCTTTGTAGCAAAATGCCACAAAAGCATAATATTTGATTTGTAAATTACCTAAATAGCGTTAACTTCGGCATGTCGTATTGAAATTCATTCGAAATTCTGTTAGAATTCTAAATTCTGAGTGTCTTTCACGAGAAACAGACCCGTTTCCAATTGAGCATATTGAGCTAGATTGGAACTATTTTTGTCTATTTTCATATCCGTTTTCGAGTTGGAACCATTAGGACGAGGTTCAATTAAGGCCGGTGCGCGATGTTCGTAAACAATCAGCGTCGATCGGAGATGCCTCCATCTAACGAGCCTGGATAATCTACCTATTATGCTGCGTTTACACTGTCAAAGTATTGACCTTTATTCGTTACTAGCTGTACTTTGTGGTTTCACCCTCGTAAGTCCCGATACCGTGATATCAAAATAAAAAGTAGCCTATAGCCTTCCTCGATAAATGGACTATCCAACACAAAAATATTTTTTTTATTCGCGCCTTCAAATAAACTTACAAACAAACTCTTCACCTTTATGATAATAGTATAGATAAACACAATTTTAAAATATTAAAAGTATTAAAATAAACAAAAGCAGATTTCTATCAACTGAATGTTCTAATAAGAAACTTATGAACTTCTGGATATTATGAATGTGTCGTTCGTAGAGCTGTAATTCCGGTCATTAGTTTTTTCGATCGTCTTTGGTTTTCGTTTCGATCGTCTTTTGTTTCGTTTCGATCAGCTTTAGTTTCCGTTGGGATCGTTTTTAGTTTCGATTATTACAATCGTTTTTCGATTGATTGAATATTTTCATTCGCATCAGCAAACATTTCAAACAAACATGAAATACGTCGAAAGTTTGAGTAAACAATATTGATAAAGGTTTAAAACAACTATACTTTATTATTCCCGTAAATATTGGTCTGAAATATTATACCAATATTTACAGACATTTTGCTATGAGGTCCTCCTGATAATATGTATAATCATAATAATATGCAGAACTTCTAAAGCTCGAAATTCTGACAAAAATATTTTAATTTAAGTTACCCAGTTACTTTAACAATTTACATCGAAGTTTTGAACATTGAACAAAGATAATAACTGTGAAGTTTTGATCAGTCGGACTTTAGTTTTTTTTTTTAATTAATTGTGGGTGTAATTAATGTACGTACCCGTCTCCAAAATTCACACTTTCTAAATTCTCGACTAAAATTTGAATAAAAATACCGTCAGCAAGAAAGTGCTTAACCAAATTTTAATTTAATATTATTTGAAGTTTCATGTTAATAATTAAGTTTACTAGTTAACTTGTGAATAAACTTACACCATGTAAATGCCCCATCAGTGTTACTTGAGCCATTAAGGCTCGTTGTCCACAAAAGGCCTTTATACACGCGCCTTGTCGGGCAAATTATTTAACGTTTAATCTGAACCTTCTATAAAGCGGGCTCTATGCATATTGTTATTTTAAATGGGGATAATGTGCGGTCTACATTGACTAGGTCGTTTATAAACTAGGTTAAAAGAATATACTTACTTAAAATATCAGTTCAGTTGACAACTATTATCTGAAAATTTTCATTTAATTCTTTGATTTGTTTTCTATTATTTCTCACAACTGTATTGAAAAATGTCGTGTGATACAGGTATGTGTAGGTTATTTTAAACTCGTGTCATTAAAAACACTTGCCTTCGGTTTGGCCTTGTCAATGACAGCTCATTTGCAATAAGCTACTTTCCACCCTTATATCACAATGTACTATTTTTTGTTTGCCTTTATTGCCCCACTGCTGGGCAAAGGCCTCCCTAACATCATCATTTCCAAGCAGTTCGGTCCTGAGCTAGGTTTAGCCAGTCTGTGTCAAATGCATCGAAATCGTCACGCCATATCGTTTTCAGGGTCTGCTTTGATTCCGACGTCTGTCTTCCGGCACCCAAAGCGTGACGACGTCGTCAGAAATAAATACTTAGATTCCAAAATAATATATTATGACGTAGGTACTCTAGATACACAAAATGAAGTAATTTATCTGACTTAAGTGAAGTTAACAGTTTAATTTCACAACGAAGCCGCAACACATTTTCATTCAGTAGTTATAATAGGTATAAAGTGCTACAAACTTGTAATTTACAATCTCAGCTGCGGTTTTTCAGCTATTCTCTGTGTGCAAGTTTGTATTACTTAGTTGGTAACGCAATATCAAGTTATGACATGGTAGGTTTAAGTTACAACCTCATAAGGAACGCCCCTAGGACGCTATCGAGGCCTTAAAACTAGTATTTTCACTGATAAGTGCATTTTATAATTACACTAGCGACCCGCTCCGGCTTCGTACGGCAATATTATGCATGTATTATACATATAAACCTTCCTCTTGAATCACTCTATCTATTAAAAACCTCATCAAAATCCGTTGCGTAGTTTTAAAGATCTAAGCATACATAGGGAAATAGGGATATAGGGACGGCGAAAAGTGACTTTATTTTATACTATGTAGTGAAGATCACATGATCGATCATCCGACCAAACGATTGGCTGTCCCAGATTGTCTAAATTGTATTATTTTGTTATTTAAAATTTGTTAAATAAAATACAATTTATACCAAAAAATAGTCTTTTTGCCGATGGGAGCGTTTTCAGATCATCCTCATACCCAATCGAATCTTCCAGATTGTTTACAAAGATAATTTACTAAATTTTTAAAATAAAATACAATTTTTACCAGTCTTTACTTTATGTACAAACCTTAAAGATGTCTGAAAGGTTAGTAGGGTCAGAAAATAAACCGCATAAGGACTAAGGAACGCCCATTATTGTGACGCTATTGTGGGCGCACTTGTGATCACGTGGCCTCAAAATACAGTTTTTTCACTGATTGATGCATTTTGTGATCACAAGGTCATAATCTTGTGATCACAAAATGCATCAATGCACAAGGTCATAATCTTGTGATCACAAAATGCATCAATGCACAAGGTCATAATCTGTGATCACAAAATGCATCAATGCACAAGGTCATAATCTTGTGATCACAAAATGCATCAATGCACAAGGTCATAATCTTGTGATCACAAAATGCATGATCATCCGAACACACGATTGGCTATCCCAGATTTTCTACATAAAAAAAATCTAAATTTTTAAAATAAAATACATTTTATATCGTTCTCTACTTTCTAAACCTAAAAGATGTCTGAAAAGGTTAACACTGAAATTCAGACCCGGTTCGCCAGTCGCTCGGACAGACGGCAGACGGATGGTGATAAATTTTAAAACACTCTAAAAACCGTCGAGAATCGATATCCGAACATATGCGGTTCTACCATTAAATTGATTGCGTTTATTTTGCACTTTCTGAGTGGTTTTTAAAATATATAATTTATCTAATGGTTACAAGAGTCAATTTGGTATAGTTTAATTTTTACAAGCTTTTATTCACGTATAATTCTTAACTCATCAACTTTATAATACAATAGCAATTTCTATTATTTGTCAAAATACATAAAATCAAGGCCTGACTGCCTAACTGACTGATTTATCAACGCACAGATCAAATTAATGGACGGATCTATGTATATAGATTATATCCATACTAATATTATAAAGAGGAGGATCTGATTGTTTGTTTGTTTGCACTGATTAGGTTCTGAAACTACTGAACCGGTTTAGATAAAATAAATAAATAAATAAATCGTTTATTAAAAGAAAATAGGCAAAGATTACAAAAAAATCCACCAAACTTTAAAGAAAGTTTGTAGGTGGAAAAAAACTTTGTATGAGGATAACATGGATTCATTGAGAGTGACATAGACTACTTTTTATCCTCATTACGTGGGTGAAACCGTGGAGCACTGCTAGTTATATATAAAAGTAAAAATTTGGCAACACATATGTTTATTTTACACTGTATAACTTAATGGCTATGAATTACGCAGTTCATCGACTAGCTTTTGTCCGCGACTTTGATCTTTGATCTTTGAACATCCTAAAGATTTTGTTATAATAAGTGCTGTATACAGCACTTATTATAACAAAGATTTTAGAATGTTTTATCCCTACGCGGACAAAGTCGCGGGCAAAAGCTAGTCATACCATGAACTGCGTAATACGTAGCCATTAAGTTACAATGTAAAATAAACATATTTGTTTGAGGCAGGAATCGAACTCGCTACCTTCGCGTCGCAGAGGTCGTCAAATAGGTAATAGAAGCAAATTTTTTAATTCAATCGTTTGACATACGTATGACATAGCATAAACGATAAGAAGAGCAAGCGATACGTAAATTCGACTTTGAGAGTAGCCCCTTCATAGATTAAGCAACAGTCAGTACAGATGTGGTATAGGTTAAATGAATTATTAGTTTCACTCTGATCTAATGGAATGCAGCTAGTATTTGCTACATAGTAGCCAACTTAAATCATACTTAGATTAATTCTCAAACGTTTGCAAATACGTTTGCATCATATACCAAAGAGGCTGTATAAACAAGGTAGTTATAGAGTGCTCATGACAGTCATCGTCAGTTACGCTGATCGTAAGCAGTTGTTAAAATTCGTATTTTCTTACAAATAGCATTTCCAATGTAAGATCATTATTGTAAATCTATAATATAAAAATCAATTGCTGTTCGTTAGTCTGGCTAAAACTCGAGAACGGCTGGACCGATTTGGCCAATTCTTTTTTTGTTGTGTTTGTTGTAGTCCAGGGAAGGTTTAAACGGTGAGTACTTACGCGGGTGAAACCGCGGGGCGCAGCTAGTAATAAATAAATATTGCAGGACATTTCACACATCGCCATCTAGCCCCCAAGCTAAGTAACTAGACTTGTGTTATGGGTGCTAGACAACGGATATACTACTTATATACTTTTCTTTTGTAAATATATACTTATAATACATAGAAACAACCAGACCACAGACAAATATCCAAGCATAAATACATGTCTGAGGCGGGAATCGAACCCGCGACCCTGTGTTTGGCAGTCCGGCATGGTGACCATTGTGCCAACCTGATCGTCAAATGGATGATGGATGATGGATGAATGAATGGATAATATTATGTACAGTAGTATTGTAAAAGAGCATTAAGTGTTCTAGATTACCTCACAAATATTAAACTCAGTTACCAAACTATATGACGTCACAACCGGGCCCAAATAACAATCGCTTTACAAGCTGTTATCTCCATGAAGTCTACGTTAAACCATTCATAAAAACGATGTCAACCTTAAATAATACCACAGAGCAAACCTAATATCAGTGGGATAACTCTACTGTAATAAAACTTAACCCTTAAACATTTTTAGGAACATTATGTTAGGTATATAAAAATGCATGAATTAATTTGCTGCAGCGGTATTGGCAGCGGCATTTAATACTTAAATTGTAGTCTCTTATTTAGTACAATAAAGTGTCTATGAATAATATTTTTCCTTTATACAATGTAGAAGAAGAAGAAAGTGTATAAAGCATCAGTAATGTAATTAATAAGGATTTGAATATAACATAAATCAAATCTAAACCGGTAATGTGATTATACCAAAGATCTATGATCTATGTATCTACGAGGTAGTTATAGAGTGCTCATGTCAGTGTACGACCATCACGCTGATCGTAAGCAGCTGCTACTACAGATTTTGCAAAATTTGTAAGAATCATCAAAATCAGTTCACGCGTTTGGCCTATAAAACGCCACATAAAAAAAAACATACATACATAGATCGATATCACGGTTTTCTTACTCCCTACCTTCCAGCTACTTATTCGCGTTATCAGCTCCGTAGTAGGATTGGCAACAGTGTCTAGTCTATTTATCATTCTAAGTTTCTCATCTGAAGAAATCCTTGCACTGTGTCCGCGCGGGTCTTCTATCTATTTCGTGTAATGATGTTCTCATTCAACAAAAACCGTGTAGGCTTGTCCCACTTCGCGATCCAGGTCGTGGCTTCGGCCCTTTGAAGTCCAAAGAAAGGGAGTCTCGCTATTCCATTACCAACCTTTTCCTGTTTATAATAGATACTATAATTGCGTGGCAGTAGAAGAAGTGGAGACTGAAATTGTGTTTCTTTTGAGTCCTACTGCTGAACTAGTTTTTATTATGAACTTAAAACTGAGCCTTTTTAGTGGACTATGGTGAAGGTTTGTTTGTTTGTTGTTGTATTGTTATTCGAAACAGCTGTGAATGGAACTTTTTATGAAAACGATGTTCGCACCACGTAGTCATACTTGGTATTGACTACATTTCTGCCTTCGACATTTTGTAACTAAACTCCATCGAACTTTTTTCAATTATAGAGCATGTTGATTACCACGAAATATTTTCCTTCTCCGAAAGAGCATTGCTAAAAACGCAGATTTAAATGATATTTTTATTGAAAACTAATTGCGGCCCACGATTTCACCCTCGTAAGTCCCGTGGGTATATCAAAATAAAAATTAGCATATAGACTTTCAATGGACTATCGAACACAAAAATAATTTTTCAATTCTAACCAGCAGTTCCAGAGATTAGCGCGTTCGAAGAAACAAACAAACAAACAAATTCTTCAGCTTTATAATATTAGTATAGATATCTTAATATATATAAATCTCGTGTCACAATGTTTGTCCTCAATGGACTCCTAAGCCACTTAACCGATTATAATAAAATTCGCACACCATGTGCAGTTCGATCCAACTTGAGAGATAGGATAGCTTACATCCCGATATTCCCACGGGATCGGGAGTTACGCGGGTGAAACCGCGGAGGGCAGCTAGTATATTATAAAAAGATACAAAAGATTCAACGCGCGAATCGCAAATGAAGTTTCGTTTTTTTTTAATATACCTATTATAACCACAAAACACTACCTACCTAGCCTAATAACTAATAATGTTTAAATTACGAAACGAAACAACGGTACCGCGTTCAAATTTAAAGTCGAGGTACTTCCCGTTAGGCCCTTACTGCTTAAAATAAAGTGTTTTAAAGTCTTCAAACAAAATACCTTACAAAAGCTCTTAACAGAGATACTCCTTACAGTTCCTCAAGCATGCTATTAAGGTATCGAACTCGGCTCAACCACGTCAATAATACACTCCACTTCTGCTGAAGACGGCATTTCTGCCTTCGAACCAGCTCTCGAACCCCTACCATGAACCACAACGATACGAATTCATCGATCAATCCGACATACCTTGCGTGTTTTATTCAAGGACCCTTTGAATAACGGTATGTACTATGCGATGGTTGTAATACAGTTTGGATTAGTCAATTGTAAATGGTCTCGTAGTAAGAGAAGGGTGCTTAGATCGAAGAAAACCTAACACAGATTCCTCTCATAGTATTTGTAAGTGATTTTCTGAGCTTCGGCTTTTGTCTTTAATTAATTGAACGTAATGGATAGGGACAAATAAATGGCGTGCAAATGTAGGGTTTAAGACAATGGTCGCTGTTCGAATAAATATCACAAAGTGTCTAATGTAGTTCGAGAACCCTTGTTTTCTTATGAATAGTGCTGATATTAATGAACATTTCTTAACAAATACTATGAATGAATACATATTAAGACATAGGAGTACTACAGTGATTTTAATTGAATGGTACTTATTTGTTTTTCAACAATACTCTAAGTAATTGATACAACTACCGTCACCATGGAACCTCCTCTACGCCGATGACATAGTCCTGATTAGCGAGGATACGGACGATCTGCAGAACATGCTAGAATGCTGGAGAGTGGCATTGGAAGGGGGCGGTCTGAGAATCAGCAGACAGAAGACCGAGTACCTACATTGTAACTTTAGTGATAGCAATAATGCCAACGTTGTGTACCTCGAGAACACACCCCTTCAACAGGTACAAAACTTTAAATACCTCGGGTCAGTCATAGCCGCTGATGGAACTATAGATGCCGATATTCTCCATAGAATCAACACTGGGTGGATGAAGTGGAGAGAGCTGACGGGAGTGCTCTGTGATCATAGGATGCCTGTACACCTCAAAGGCAAGATCTACAAAGCTGCGGTTCGACCCGCTTTGTTGTATGGTTCGGAGTGTTGGCCCCTTATGAAACAACAACAGGACAAACTGCATGTCTCAGAAATGAGAATGTCACGCTGGGCCGGAGGTGTCACACTACTGGACCATATACAAAATAACTATATTCGTGGCAGCTTCAAAGTAAGACCTATTCCCGATAAACTGGTTGAAAATCGACTACGCTGGTATGGACACGTGATGCGCCGACCACCTGAACATATGACCCGGCAAGTGTTAGATATGTGGACCCCACCTAAAACCCGAGGTAGACCCCGCCAAACGTGGATAGCCACCATTAATAAAGACTTAAAAAATTCCGACATATCGACAAAGACGACCCAGGACCGTGTGTCCTGGCGAAGAGTAACTAGGAGAGCCGACCCCAAATAATGAGATAAGGCTAAGAGAAAGAAGAAGAATACTCTAAGTAATTGATACTGTACAAATTTGTCTGAAAAAGGGCTAAGTTAAATTGGTTCATGCTTTGAGAATCTATCATTTAGGAATGACCTCTTTTCTTTATTATATCATAATATACTTATTGGAAATATTATTGGAATTGGTGTTATTGGAAATTATACTAGCAAGCCGTTGAGGGCTACTTCTGTGCACCTAAACAAACAACTTTTGTTCTACGACTTTTGGAAATTCGTTTTTTTTTTTTTTAATTTTGAGGTTAGGTTTACCTGAAAATTAGCTGTTCCTTACTCGGAGAGGTCATTGACCTTAAAATTTTATTTATTTTTTATGTTTTATCTACTGTGCTTAGTCTAAAAGACCTTTGTTTTAAAAAAATCAGCTTTTTTTTAAATAAACATAACCTCAAAATTTTCATTTTTTTACTAATTTCTAAAAGTCGTAGAACAAAAGTTGATTGTTACGGTGCACAGAGGTAGCCCTCAACGGCTTGATGGTATAATTTCCAATAACCCTGTATATGATTGTATTAGTTACGCCCGGTGGTTTCCACCACGAAACTCCTGATCCCGCGGGATCAAGATAAAAATATATTTTGTTCAAACTTAAATCTACACTTATTATAAATAGATTACTTTGTTTGTTATTAATAGGCTCCGAAAATACTGGACTGATTTTGATGAAACTTGGTATAGAGATAAATTGATTCAGTGAGAGTAACATGGGCTACTTTTTATCCTGATATCCCTACGAGATTGGGACTTACGCGGGTAAAAATTTCAAAATAAAATCATTTTCTTTCTAACGTGTGGTAGATGAGCGAACTTTTTTAGTCAATCGGCAAACCAGCAAGAGCTTAACAGAAACCTGAAGCACGTAACGCGTCGCTTACTGTTCAGTTCACCCCAGTGTATAAAGAACCTAAGAGCCATCCATCCCTCAAGTGCTAACAAACCCACAAATTGCCTCACCTAAATAATCTCGTAACACAATAACAAATACAGTCAATTTGTTTACAAAACGATCATCAATTCCGTGAACAAATGCCGGTCTTATCGCTGACCATTATACCTACTGGATAACGGCTATAAATTCGTCTCAAAACGCTTGATAAATATACCAATTAATAAACTTCGGGGTTTCACTCGAAATTTTTGAAGTAAATTTTTGACAGAGACCACTACCATTGTTTGCAAGAAACTTGGCACTTATCTTAAATTTTCATTTTGGTACTTACCTAGGTTATTAAAAATTGTTACTCATCCTTATTGGACTAGATAGCATCTAATGTTGCCTATTCAACGATGTCGTCATCTCATTAACAAGCAAGCAAGCAGTGTCATTTTGCTCAAATTTTTGCCACCGTGCATCGTGTCAAACAGACGTGTAAAGGTTCTCTATTACCTATTAGGTACTTTGAATAACTTCATTTGTATAATACAGGAAAGAACATAGAGCACGCTAATATAAAAAGTAAACTAATAGCTAGAAAGTACTTAGCTAAGTGATTTTGTACAGACTTTTATGCAGACAAGGAACAGTTAATATCTATAAAAACAGCAAGCAAACTTCCAAAAACGTGTGTCAATAAAATGGGGCGGTATTTCGTAGTGTTGCGCATGTGTTGCCGCTATATTTTTTAATGTTTGACAGTTATTGACAGCACAAAAACTTGGGTCAATAAAATGGCACGAATCGGTCTTGACAGATCTTGTCACATGACAAAGTGCCTTTTGTTCTTGTGTTCTTTTGTTTTTTCTTTATTGAGCTTGCTAGGCTAATGATTAAACGTAGGGGCTCAGCAGCAATTGGACATATTAAAAAACACACAGAATACAGTACATAGTGTATTTTTAAATGAACTATGACGCATATTAAGACCAAAAACTTGGGTCAATAAAATGGCACGAATCGGTCTTGACAGATCTTGTCACATGACAAAGAAAGAAAGAAAGAAAGAAAGAAAGAAAGAAAAGAAAACATTTATTTGGACAAGCACACGACATAAGACAATCAGAAAAGTAGTACAAACATAAAAGCACTAGAACAAAAGTTTAAAATAAAATAAAAATAATAATAATAAAAACAAAAAATTAAAAGGAAAAAAGAAATATACAAAGAAGAAATAAGATCTAAGGAGCCGTGTGCCTCCAAAAAGGTTCTGCCTCAGCAATGATAGCTGCACCAACATTTAGCTGACACAGCCGCTGGTCTTCCGGCAGGACCCTTTACGGATGACGTTTCGCAAATAAAAGAAAACCACTGTGCAACACAAGATTTACATAGAATGCCACAAACAATAGCATAGAATGCTACAAAGTGCCTTTTGTTCTTGTGTTCTTTTGTTTTTTCTTTATTGCGCTTGCTAGGCCAATGATTAAACGTAGGGGCTCAGCAGCAACTGGACATATTAAAAAAAACACACAGAATACAGTACATAGTGTATTTTTAAATGAACTATGACGTATATTAAGACCAAAAACTTGGATCAATAAAATGGCACGAATCGGTCTTGACAGATCTTGTCACATGACAAAGTGCCTTTTGTTCTTGTGTTCTTTTGTTTTTTCTTTATTGCGCTTGCTAGGCCAATGATTAAACGTAGGGGCTCAGCAGCAACTGGACATATTAAAAAAAACACACAGAATACAGTACATAGTGTATTTTTAAATGAACTATGACGTATATTAAGACTAAAAACTTGGATCAATAAAATGGCACGAATCGGTCTTGACAGATCTTGTCACATGACAAAGTGCCTTTTGTTCTTGTGTTCTTTTGTTTTTTCTTTATTGCGCTTGCTAGGCCAATGATTAAACGTAGGGGCTCAGCAGCAACTGGACATATTAAAAAAAACACACAGAATACAGTACATAGTGTATTTTTAAATGAACTATGACGCATATTAAAACCAAAGGGAACGATAACGTTTTTTTTTCACTTAATTACGCAAAAAAAATTGCGCCTACAATCAGGTAGGTACTTAGTAGGGGATTTTTTCAGGGAAAATTAAAAAAGATAGATTCCTTTAATTCTAAGATTTATGAAGGTTATTCAAACTGACGTCCAAGGGACGAAGGGTTCATTCTTAATTAGCAAATTCTGGAAGTTTTATTTCCAGTTTAATATTGTTTTAAATTATGACGACGAGCTCTTTAACTTATCAAAATTTTATTCTTAGGTACCTAACATTTTCAGTTTTTTGGAAAAGTAAACAGTTTTTTAACCGACAAAATGACGAAGGAGGTTCGCCGACTAGTTAATTTTTGTGTTAAAAAATGGAACTAGTCGTCGTGCCTCTATTAAAATATGTTCGAAAGATCCTACCTATATTTTTTTCTTTGTAATGTTTATCATTTTGTAAAGGTGACTTACTCACTGAAAGTGAAAACCTAGTTCCCTTTTGTGGTTAAAAAAGTAATAAAAGACAAAACCTTACCGCAAAAGTGCCATTCTAAGTTAAACCCTACCAATTTTCGAACCCTTGACATAATTCCATTCTCATTGTAATAAAATACCGTTCGATGGGGAGAGAAAAACAATATTATTTGACCTGATTTCTTAGAGAATAAGGATCTCATTCCGTTAACTTCCGGTTAAGTTTCAACGTCTTGAATTGAGACGGGAGGGATTGTTCGGGTGGTTTACCCTATTAGAGTAGTTAGAATTCAAAGATTTATAGAATTTTATTTGTTAAGAGGTGGGTTATACACTGTTTTGATAGTTATATTAAAAAAACGGTTAAGGGTTACTTCTGTGCACCAAAAACCACTTTTCAACTACGACTTTTGAAAATTTGAACGTGTTTTCTAAGTTTTTGAGGTTATTTTATTTCGAATATCAGCAGATTTTTTTTAAATAAAGGTCATTTAGACTAATAAGCTGATAAAACTAAATAAAAAAAAATTAATATCCTAAGGTTAATGATTCCTCCGTGTAAGTAACAGCTGATTTCTGGTACCTCATAACAGAAATAGCCCTTTTAGTCTCCAAACTCTAAACAATGGTGATAAATTAAAGGGATCGATAAAATAAATAATATTAGAGGAAGCAGAATAAAGAATTGAAAAGCCTGAAAGTAGCACCAGTTACAGTAAAGGTGAAAGGAAATAGTCTGAGTTGGTATGGCCATTTGAAGAAAAAAGAGGAGACATGACAGAGGAGATGTAATATTTTATCAGCATTCAGTACGAGTGCTCAGTGCGCAAATCAAATTTTCACTTGACTGAATTTTACATGAATTCAAATAAATTCTGTCTACTGAAAGAAATTTAATCAAATCAATAGTCCCTGATGTTATTGCTTAGTATTTACATAAAGTCAAATGACCTTGTAGATTCTAGATATAACTTGGCCTAGAATTTTACTGTCCTTTGACTCAAGGGTCGCATAGTAATAACTTGGGTCTGATACTTATTTGTAAGTACATTCGGGTCTAGTGCCTAGATAATATCTTTGGTAATAAAGTTAGTCATGGAGTAAGGAGTTTTAATACTTATGTGCGTTATTAGCCGGGTACCCACCTAGCGCACAGGCTCGCGCGGCAGCCTCGCGAGCCAAAGCCTCGGCTGATGTGGACGTGCCTCGGCCGGCCACGGGCGCGCGTTCGCTCACCCGAGCACGGCTCGGCCCCGAGCCATCTGTTGTCGGTAAACTTGACGCGCTCAAAAGCGCCTCAGTGAGCGCTGTGCGTTAGGTGGGAACAACGAATACTCGCGGACTTATGATGGCTCAGCCTGCCTCGCGAGGCTTCCTCGTGTAAATTGGACAAAACTACTGAGGCTGCCTCGGGAGCCATCGCTCGCGATCTGGACACCGAGGCTGCCGCGCGAGCCTGTGCGCTAGGTGGGTACCCGGCTATTAACTTCTGATGAGCGATGTTGGCTTAGATACTAGACCTTTATTCCGAAGGTCTATGGTTCCAATCCCTGACGGTGGATTTTGTGCTGTTAATATTGCTCTTATGGTGATGGAAAACATCGTGATGAAATCCGCGGCTAAGTTGGTTCTAGACGGACTGTAAAGTTCTTTGCTCTGGACATTTTCGAAGGTATATGTTCTGGGCAAGCCAAGTATTTCAGACACTATAGCGTCCTAATTTGCATGAATTTAAAACATTCAGATTAGTAATTATTGATAATAACCAATAAAAAGATTAAAAAAAAATAAAAAAAACCCGACGCATTGAGAACCTCCTCCTTTTTTTGAATACTTTTCATCTTGATATTTTTAACCGACTTCTAAAAACGAGGAGTTTCTCAATTGGTACCTATGTTAACCTCGAAATCGGATTAAACGATCGACATGATTACTTTTCTTATTAATAAAAAAATTTAATATACGCGTCTACTTAAGAACCTGCTTTCCAATGACATGCTTTTAAAAATGAAGATAACTTCAAATAATGACTGCAGAGCCTGCGGTGATGTCAGGGAAACTATGGAGCACATATACTGTGTGAATGCGACGTCTTAGTAGCGAAGCGTTTGAGCCTCCTTGGGAATGCGTATCCCAAACCGGACGAATATAGGTTTCTTCCTCTTAGTGGGATTACCGCGTAAATCGACCACTTCTTAAAAGAGTAAGAAACATTAAGGTAAACTAAGAGTAAACACAAAAGATCCTAATGGGTCGAAGTGTTGCTGGCTATTTGTCAGCCCCCGATATCACTATCACTATCACTTCACTATCACTACATATTATTATGTAGTATAAAACAAAGTCGCTTTTTCTGTCCCTATGTCCTTATGTCCCTATATCCCTATATCCCTTTGTATGCTTAAATCTTTAAAACTACGCAACGGATTTTGATGATAATACATGCACAATATAGCCGTGCGAAGCCGGGGCGGGTCGCTAGTATAAGATAAGAAACTGCTCCGTTTCTTTTTCGTTGGTTAAAAATTAGAATGAAATGATTGAAGTAAGGTTGAAAGTACAGTGACATCAACAAGATGACGACCCAAGACCGCTATTGTTGGTTCCCATTAAAATGCTAATTATCTCTCAGGAAAATCGTTGATTAGTTTTCAGATAAACCAACAGACGTTTTCGTTTGTGATTTTGAAGCAATTTGAAAAAGAGCTTTGTTATTCTTTTTTCTATTGTATAGGTACAGTCGGCTGCATAATTGCATCCCTGGGTAGAGTTCGAAAATTACTAATATTGAAATGTTTGAATTCTAATAATTTTTGTTTAATTAATTGATAAATTAGAAGACTTTAAACTTCACCTAAAGCAGGTGTCTAGAATCTTGCTTGTGTTGAAAACATTCTTATAACAGCCGTTTTGGAGCTCTACGGTGGGTCTACAATTATGCAGCCGACAGTACATTAGCGTTTGACCAATATCTGACCGTGATATAGCAATCTAAGAAGTAGCACACTTTCCAGGAAAATACGCTCATGCCGTGAAGACCCCTAAAGCAAGCGGAGGCTTTTTTTTTTCAAGATTGTTTTTAATTAAAAAAAATTGGTTGTCTATAAAGTCGGTTTACGAAGCGTCATAACGTCAATAAGATAACGATGATAAATTGCAATTTATGAATTTAATTTAATTATTTATTTATTTACAACTTATTACTTTAGGCAACTTTACATCTCACTGCTTTAGGCATGCTTAACTGATTGTTAAATACTCATTTTAAAAGCAACATGAATTTATTCAACAATTATTTTTTGTTTTCCCTTTAATTTTTTTTCTTTAATTTTTCCCATACTAAAATATTTTTTTTTGTAAATGACAAAACAACAGTTGCTACCGGCAACTGTAATGTTGTTTTGTCTATATATCTAGTAAGTAGATATATTTTTCGAAAATAATACTCACGTTCCCGGAACGTAACGATACACTTTTTTGTGAGTGCTGCCGGTGTTCATCAAAGACTTCAAAGACTAACACGTTAATATCCGATTTTTAAAAGTCAATTCACATTCCTTTAAACCAAGTTCATTGTAATTTGGTTTCGATGTCAAAAAAAGAAATATCATATTCCAATCTGGGGAAAATTGAAAAATACACACAGTTAACCAGTGAGACTACGTTAACGTACGTATCTAGTATAGTTTCATGTATTCGTTTTTTAGACTCGATGGAAATCGAAGCAGAAGTTATTTGTATTTCATCAATTTATTTCTTCAATTCCATTCATTCAATCGTAACGTAGTTATTTTTTTATTTTTAACGTGATAACGTCTTATAAATTGATGTACACCGGCATTCACAAAAAAGTGTGACACCATCGGTCACGTTATTGACAAGGTCATAGCTTCGTCGTAACGGGAAGGTGAGTGTTATTGACAAGGTAACCATAATAATATCAACTTATTGTCGTTGCTATGGTTACTATTATGGTTGCTATGGTAATATTTTTTATTTAAAACAGTTCAAAATAAAGCTCTATTTGTCCGAAGATGGCAGAATGGTATATTATTTTTGTACCATTCTCTCTCTGTACTTAGAAAGTACTGGCATCATAGGGTGACCATCATTTACATTTTAATTAAAAAGGTCTAATTTACTGAAATATTTTTACTTTCTGTTTTCAATGAATTAATGATATGAAGTAATGAAGTAATGAAATAATGAAGTAGGGTGACCATATTACGCACATTTTAGAATGGTCAAATTGTGTGTTATTTGCTTAAATAGAATAAGCCACAAAGGTAAAATTCAACATTATAATATTGTTCAAAATTTCCAACAACGAACAATGTTTCATTTGGGACTCGCACACGTTGACCGCAACTCGTTATTGACTGGCGGAAAACTTTCGAATTTCGAACGCGTGGTCCACATTTGAAATGAAATTCTAGTTCCATTTTTGAACTGCGTTTTTGCGATGCTCTGTTTTGTATTTGACAGCGAATTGAACTAGGTTTCCGGGGTCTACCGGCTGTGATTGGCTAGTGGTTGAACATATCTACACTATTTATGAAGAGGGATGGTTTTTTTGTTTGTAACGAATAGGTTCTGAAACTACTAGGGCGATTTTGATGAAACTTGGTTTGAAGATACATTGATTCATAAAGAGTAACTTAAGCTACTTTTCATCGGGACGAAACTCTGTCCTTTCGAACCGTGGTGAAATTATGGACATTGGCAATAATTATTAAATGAAAGGACCTCAACTTCATTTTTTATTTTTTTTATTTGTTGTTATAGCAGCAATATTAATACATAATCTGTGAAAATTTCAACTGTGTTGCTATCACGGTTCATGAGATACAGCCTGGTGATAGACAGACGGACAGACGGAGGGACGAACGGACAGTGAAGTCTTAGTATTATGGTCCTGTTTTTAACCTTTGGACGTACGGAACCCTAAAAATTAATAAAATTTGCAGTACATTGTACACAGCGCCATCTAGCCACAAACTAGGCAACTAATGTTTTGTTCAATGGTGACCAGACAGGACATAACACAAATATTTATTATTCTTATTATTCTCCGTAAATTACATTGTTTTATACTATGCACTCTTATCACTACATAGTATAAAACAAAGTTTCCCGCTTCCCGCTGTTTGTCCCTATGTACGCTTAGATCTTTAAAACTACACAGCGGATTTTGATGCGGTTTTTTTTAATATTTATAGTGATTCAAGAGGAAGGTTTTGATGTATAATGCATGCATAATATAGCCATGCGAAGTCGGGGCGGGTCGCTATAGTTACATAAATATGAAAACCTTATTTAGGTACGGTCGGCTGCATAATTGCAGACCCACCGTAGAGCTCCAAAACGGCTGTTATAAAAACATTTTCAACACAAGCAAGATTCTAGGCACCTGCTTAAGTTGAATTTTAAAGTTTTTTAACTCATCAATTTATCAAACAAAAATTATTAGAATGAAAACATTCCAATAATAGTAATTTGCCAACTCTATCGGGGGCTGCAATTATGCAGCCGACTGTACATACTTCATTAGTACCTACTTAATATCTACACCTGTAACTGTGTAAGAATGATAAATACATATTAACTATAATGGTTCTAGATAATTATAAAGGTCGATACCTATATTATTGTTCCTCTGACGTAGGTAACTGATATAATACTAAGAAAAGGAAATTTTTATGAGCCCTAAAAATAAGACGTTATGAATGTTTTTATTGTCTTTGTGAAGATCTGTAATAGGCTTTTTTCGATCCGCAATAGGTTACTGCTTCGATAAACGTTATTTTTGTAGAGACTGATAAAAATGATACATAGCGACTACGAATGGAACTCCGAGATTTTTATTAAGAGGAAAGGGTACCGGGGACTATTTCCATACAAACTATTACAAACGTAGTCGACTGTTTTCTCCCTGGATAATGACACTAGAGCAAATATTTTTAGTGCATAAAACTTTTAACTGCCATGACCATGCCCCTATTTTTTGTTTTTTTTAATTTTTGAATTTTTATAATTTTATTTTCTATGATAATTAGAAAATTAAAAAAATCAAAACATAGGGGCATAGTCAAGGCAGTTATAAGTTTTATGGCACAAAAATATTTGTGATAGTGTCATTATCCAGGGAGGAAACAGTCGACTACGTTTGTATGGAGAGCGCGCAGGTACCCTTTCACCTTAATGTGTTTTGAAAAATTACGCGTTAATAAAAATATATAGTTAGTTCCTAGCTGTCTCGGAATACCTTGTTTTGCCATAAATACAAAAAAAAAGGAAAAAAAAATAGATGTTGTTGGATTATCGAAAAATTTCATCAAATCGGTTAAGCCGTTTGGGTGGAGACTAGCTTTTGCCCAAGACTTTGTCCACGTAGAATTCGAAAATGATTCTAATAGAATCGGAGAAGAATTTTGGAAAATCCTTTCTTATCGGATGCCTACGTCATACAAAAAAACACACCCCCGATGTTTCAGGTCTCTGCGATCAGCGGTTTAGGCTGTGCGTTGATCCGTCAGTCAGTCAGTCAGTCGTTCAGGACAAAGCATTTTACATAGGTGACTCTAACACCACGACACGAGAATTTTATAAATATAATGATAATCACAGAATGTAATCGTTATAATTAAGGAAGCAGGACAAAAATACTGCACTTAAAAGCAAATGTAAAAAAAATGGGTCTAGGTTTACTTGATCTAAATAAATATAAAATTCAAAGTCTTGGCTGTCTCAAACTAATGGACGAATCGAGCTTTTGGCATATTATTAGATATTGTGACGTAGGCATTCGCTAAGAAATTATTTTTTGGCAAATTCAGCTCGTCTTTAAAAAAATAATTGAACAGTTTAAAATTTTTACTTGTTTGTGCCTGTGTTGTTTAGTTTTAGTTACTAGATATTACCTATGACCGACTTGACTTGCTTGACATTAATTTTTTTAAACTGTTTATTTTATTTTTTATTTTAATTTTTATTTCCTGGTTCTACGTTTGATTTCTATCTTTTAAGATCGAAATTCTGACACTGTTGATGTTGCTAGCGCTATCATAATTAAAACTGATCGATCTATTTAAACAAAAAAAAAGCAATTGACTATTTTAATCAATTTTTATTATTTATAAATTATTTTAATTGTTGTTTTTGGTATAAGACTTCATTGAACAGTAGAAAATTTTAATCACATAACTAAATGTTGTCAGAGCTATAAATTGTATCGGTTTGGCAGAAATTAATTATTATTGGAATATCCTGATTATCGGATTTAGTTGATATAAAATTTATCTATCAAAATGAGCACCGTTTGGCCACCGCACATCAAACGGAGTGAACCCATTACTCGGTAATGGATGCACGGAAATATCATTACCAGAACGTGTGCTCTCTAGGAGTCGACTTTAGTAGCCGTACCATCTACTCGCGGCTTCTATGTGGACCCGATGCGGAACTGTTCATAAACTTCGCTTTACATTAGCATCAAAATTGATACCTACGTCAAAATCCTTTATTATACTATAAATATAAAAAATATAATACAAGGTTATTGATAATTTATTATAAGCCGTTGAGGGCTACTTCTGTGCAATCAACTTTTGCTCTACGACTTTTGAAAATTCAATAATTTTTTGGAAAATGTTGAGGTTAGGTTAACCTGAAAATCAGCTGTTCGATAAACGTGGAGGTCATTAACTTAAAAATTTGACTTATCTTTTAATGTTTAACTACTGTTCTCAGTCTAAATAACCTTGTTTTTCGAATTTACATAACCTCAAGATTTTCATTTTTTTTTCGAATTTCCAAAAGTCTTAGAACAAAAGTTGTTTGTTAAGATGCACAGAAGTAGCCCTCAACGGCTTGCTTGTATAATTACCGATAACCCTGTATTTATTTTAGACTTAGACTATAAAAACTCTTAGTAATAGGGTCCTGTTTTTTGGGTTAGGAGCTTTACGACTACATTTCTATATGACTAGACAGCAGATATGACTAGATCGCTTTAAGAATAAATCTCGATATGACTATATCGCGTTAGGTTTAAATTGCTTTTGGACTACATCGCTAAACTACTAGAAAGCCTAACGACTGACTCGTCTTTTGTGTTCTAAAGTACAACTATGTCGAAAATCAAAACTTTTAAAGTTTTTTAGTGGTTACCTTTATTAATCAACAAAATATTATTTTTACTTTTTTTACTTACCCTTTGGGTATGGAATCTTAAAACAATTATATATTTTTTTTTATTAATAAATAAAATATTACTTAGGTACCTACGTACTTACTGTACCGTAAAAAATCCATTTCATAAACTCATATAAAAGCTTTATTTCAATTCTAAAATTCATTCGTGCGTCGAACTAAAATATTTAACTAAAAAATTCCAGCATTTTTTCCTAAATTCGAAATACTAAAATCGTGTTTTCTAAAGCTTACATTTTTTATTACGATTACAATAAGGATGATTGCAGACTAGAGTCGGAAAACAGTTCGCCGATCGTGAACAATAAAAAAAACAGGCCAAGTGCGAGTGGTACTCGCGCACGAAGGTCCCACTCGAAGGGCGCGCATGTTGTATGGAAGTCCCAATATGTTTTTCTGTTTTTATTATTTGTTGTTATAGCGGCAATATAAATACATTATCTGTAAAAATTTCAACTGTCTAGCTATCACGTTTTATGAGATACTAGCGACCCGTCCCGGCTTCGCACGGCTATATTATGCATGTATAAACCTTAAGATTTAAGCATACATAGGGATATAGGGACAGAGAAAGCGACTTTGTTTTATACTATGTAGTGATGATACAGACAGACAGGCAGACAGTGAAGTCTTAGTAATAGGTACGGAACCCTATAAAGAACTGTAGTCCGTCAGTTTTGTCACCGACCATCACACATTTGATCGAACCCTTGAAACGGATGATCATTATAAATTATAGTGATACATATAGACACATATACACATATAGATACATATAGTAATATATCAATAAACTAGTGACCCGCCCCGGCTTCGTACGGCTATATTATGCATGTATTATACATATAAACCTTCCTCTTGAATCACTCTATCTATTTTAAAAAAACCGCATCAAAATCCGTTGCGTAGTTTTAAAGATTTAAGCATACATAGGGATATAGGGAAATAGGGACAGAGAAAGCGACTTTGTTTTATACTATGTAGTGATGATCAATGACTGGCTGAGCGTTATTGATTTCTACCTAAGTATAGATTATTATCTTAAGGATTTTAAGTTATGCAGTAGTTGCATTCTAATTTGTTTTATTTTGTAATGATTTATTATATAAAAAACATGTCAAACAAAAAAGTGAAAAACCAACTTCTTAAACAAATTTTTTACACGATAATAAATATTATTTTAGTCTTCATGTGACCACGATCAGTGCAACTCGAAACGTCAGGTAAAGTAATAGTTATAACGCGATAGCGACCCGTTTAAGAATAATCCGTGAATCAAGTGATAAATCGTTTAGTATCGACTGATTTCAAATTTCTGTTCTGAGTTCAGCCTAAATGAAAAAAAATCTAATAGATGTGTTACTCATGTAGGTAAGATGTCAATCGCCTGTTCAATGAACGATTTTCTTATTTCAATTGAATTTTTTAATCAAAGAATCTTTAAAATTACGATTGTCAATCTTTAGAAAAGAAATTAAGTAATTGAATTTTTTTGTAAAGAATAAAAAAGAGCAAGCATGCATACATAGGTTGAGTTATTTTGGCTTAATAGTAGATACCTCGACTTTAATTTTGAAGGTCGTCGATTCGAATCCCAGTCAGTCATAAATAAATAAAAAACAAATATATAGTAGAATATTTTATTAATTTTCTTCCACGATCAAACTTAAAAATAACTTTATAACATAAAAAATGCGGCAAAAGTACAAATTAGTTCGGTTGTGGAAGATTGTGGAAGCCTACCCGAGTGTACGTGTGGCGAGGTCTCTAGGTCTCCTTTTTGGAAACTTGATTTATTTCCAAAAAATAAACATTACGTTAAATTGTTTACTAACAACATATACCTAGTAAATTTAAATGCCTGAAAGAGAGCGGAAACATTTTTAAAAGTTACTTAAGAAAGTACCTAGGTATAATGAAAAAACAACTCTTAACCAAAGCTATACATAAAAAAAGAGTACATACATTAAAAAGACACAGTTCTAGACTATTATTTAAAGTAATTATTCGAAACTTTACAAATTCCTTCACTCACTTAATCTCAATTTTTGAAGTCAATAAATTTACTACAGATACGATTTTTCCCCTTCGGCCGCATACGAAACCAGAGGTTTGTAACTAGTTACCAAAGAAGAAAAAATCCTCTTCGTACGAAACCAGTTTCAAAACAAGAGGTTTTTTTCCTAACACGAAACCGACACCCGCTCGGTTGCATTCAAACCGGGTCTTTCAAAGTAGCCATTAATAAATAAAACAAAATAAATAAATTGATTGATTGAATTTTAGGTCGATGCTCTGGGCTAATAACAAATAAGGTATTTTTTCAGTAATTTTCTTGTAATAATTCAATTTTTTAAACCTGATTAAATACCCATACAAACAGGACATTCGCAACATTGTTAAAATAGTTCAATCTACCATCACTCCTATCTATATTCGAAGTTGTGTTGTTTTAATGAAATATTGTTTGCATACAACTTTGTTATCCAACAACATTTTGCGAGAGCAAAAGTTTTGCAATATAAATTTCAGTTCACATGATGCGTCCGGTTTGTCACAAAATGTTAGTTTTCTCAAAAACTTATTTCCTGAGTGCTAGGGGTCATGGGACCGCCAAGGATACTTTAAACAAGGACACGGGAAATAAGTTTTCCTTATTTAAACAAATAGGATTGATACCAGAGATAGAACGGGTTAGTAGCAGAGAGACCCGACCACATGAGTAGAGTTACTCATGTGACCCGACCCCCGAGAGACCCGTCTTTGAGGCTTCTTATTGACCGAGCGAGCGAAGCGAGAGAGGTCTAGTGGCGAGACGGTCGGTCGGTTGTACCTATGTATCTATGTATCTATATATCTATGTATCTATGTATCTATGTATCTATGTATCTATGTATCTATGTATCTATGTATCTATGTATCTATGTATCTATGTATCTATGTATCTATGTATCTATGTATCTATGTATCTATGTATCTATGTATCTATGTATCTATGTATCTATGTATCTATGTATCTATGTATCTATGTATCTATGTATCTATGTATCTATGTATCTATGTATGTTTGTTCGACGATAACTTGAGTACCGTTGCTCTGATCTTAATGACTTTTGGTATACGGGTAGTTGAGGTCCATAGAATTTTTAAGTTCGAACATGAGAGGGATCGGTCAGGGGGCTTCGATGATAGGGGGTGCAGTAGGGGATCTACCTATATGACAGGCGAACTATATGGCAAATATACCCAAGTGGGGTATCAAATGAAAGGGCGTAACTTCGGTGACAATAATATGGTACCATGGAAATGATCTGATGATGGAGCTGGAAGGAATCCACAGGAATGTATCGTCTCAGCGGTCATTTTTATATCAAACTCATTTGTATCAAAAAGGAAAAAAACGCTTTGACCTTCATGATTAAAAAATGACAATGTCAAAAATCAAAATGACATGTTTTGTTTCTGTCATTTTCGTAAAAAATATGATTTCCAGATAATTTCAAAACTATTACATATTAACTTAGCTTTGATATTATGATTAAAATTGATAAAAAAGGTACCTATCTATATAATAATACGGTCATCCTAAATAAAATTCAAATAATTCGTAAAAGTTTAGAGTGCAAAGTCATGCACTCTTGTGTTCGTTCTCGATGGTCTTCGAAGGATCAGTAGCTGCTTGAACCAGCTATTGATCAGCTTAACGGAAGCCGAAGCGAAAATTGGACAATCCTTCTATAGTTGACGTCATCTGGGCCACTCAGGATGTACCTACTTACGCTTCTTCACCCAAGGTAGGTCCTTGGGTGAAGACTGTAGATTAAAAGCGTCTACTTAATGTACTTTCCTATAAATCGTCTGACCTCTCTTTTTGTTTCATATTCATAATTATTCATTTATTTCATAATCAAGGGTTGGTTTGGTTAATAATTGTGGTGAATAATATTAAATAGTATTGCTAGCTGATGTAGAGATTCTAATTAAAAAAACTGGTGACTAATCTTTTTATTATTTTTATTTAATAATAGGTTAGGACTTATTATAGGACATATAGGTCCACCAATAATATAGGTCTCAAACTTCTCTAATATATTTGAATCGAGGGAGGAGCCTCTCTTCTCTTTACCTCTTTCGTTAGATTAAGATGAGTACATATACTTACTACATAGGTACTAAAATTTTTAGTGTTAAGTCTGATGATAAAGACCCGATGAGAAAGGTGACAATAAGAACTTAACGATCTTGAGAAGTCTAAGATAGTCATATCCATGTTTGTACTCGTTCAAAGCACCTTGATAAGTAGGTATTCTATAGCTTCTGAAGAATCAGCTGACATCTGGGATCTGGTGATAGAGGTGGAAGAAGGCACTCAACTTCAAAGAAATATGAACTCATCTTCTAGACAAGATAAGTCTATATACCGTTAATGTTCGTTAAAGTTGTCTTGATAAGGAGGCACTCTAGGCACATGAGTGTGCTCTAGGTGTTAAACAAGCAACTGATATCTGGGGTTTGGTAATATAGCCGAGTAATATATAGAAAGCTATATGAACTCATCTCTGGATAAGTTAGGTCTATCGTCTTCACTTGATGAGTAGGTAGGTACTCTAGCTACTGACGATATGGTGGAATATAGAAGGAAGAAGGCTATAGGAGTTTTTAATCACACACGATTTACTTTCATTGTAGGTACTTATTCTCTCGAGTATCAATAAAACGCGAAATGAATAAATACGTGATTGAGACCAAGAAAATTAGGCTATGAAACTCATTTTCTAGACAAGATACCTAGTCTTGTTCTGTTTTCTGAGCCTATGCCTAACGCGTTTGGATTCGTTAAAAGTATAATAGAGTCAGCGATGTCCAGTGTCTGATGATAGTGATACTAGGCACCTATCATTTAAACAAGATAGACCCTAAGTATTTGAAGTATTTCGCCGTTATATCATACTTTACGCTGAAAAGTAAAAATCGGTACAAAAAACTCGTGAGGTCTCAGTTCGGGGCGAACTACTAGTTTATTACTAGCTGCACCTCGCGGTTTCACCCGCATAAGTCCCGATCCCTTCACGATTCCGCGCCCTTGAGAATATCAAAATAAATAGCTTTCCTCAATAAATGGACTATCCGACACAAAAATAATTTTTCAATTCGAACCAGTAGTTCCTGAGATTAGCGCGTTCAAACAAACAAACAAACAAACTCTTCAGCTTTATAATATTATAGTACTAATATTATAAATGTGAAAGTTTGTGTGTATGTGTGTGTGTATGTTTGTTACTCCTTCACGCAAAAACTACTGGACCGATTGCGTTGAAACTCGGTATTTAGATAGCTGAGTACCTGGATTAACACATAGGCTACTTTTTATCCCGATATTCCCACGGGATCGGGACTTACGGGATTATTCTTTCACACAAAAAACTTCTGGACCGAATGCGTTGAAACTCGGTATGTAGATAGCCAAAGACCTGGATTAACACATAGGCTATTTTTAATCCCGATATTCCTACGGGATCGGGACTTACGGGATTACTCCTTTACGCAAAAACTACCAAACAGATTGCGGTGAAAATCAGTAAGTAGATAGCTGGAGACCTGAATTAACACAAAGGCTACTTTTTTCCCGATATTCCCACGAGATCTGGACTTACGGGATCAGGACTCAAAATATATTTTAAAAGGTTGTAGTTGGGCGGAGGCGGAGAGAGTGATGAAGGGGAGAAGGGTAAGAAAAATAAAAAGGGGGAGCACAGGAAAGGGGGAGAATAGGAAAGAGGAAGAGGATGTAAGAGGGAAGAGACGAAATGGGGAGAAGAGGAAAGGGGGAGGAGAGGAAAGGGGAAGACAGGAAAGAGAAAGGGTATGAAAGAGGGAGGGGACGAAATGGGGAGAAGAGGAAAGGAGGAGGAAAGGAAAGGGGGAGGAGAGGAAAGGCGGAGGAGAGGAAAGGGGGAGGGGACCTAACCTAACCTTCTCCATCCGTGACGGTAATTTGTCAAAAAAACATTTCGAGCCTATCTGGACTCCTAGAAATGTAAGCGCTCGCTTCGCTCGCACGTGTTTGCTACTCATTCTGCGACGGTTCTGTGTCAGAAAAGCATTCTGGGTCTGTCTGGACTCCTTAAAATATAACCGCTCACTTCGCTCGCACGTGTTTGCTACTCCATCCGCGACGGTTTCGTGTCAGAAAAGCATTCTGGGTCTGTCTGGACTCCTTAAAATATAACCGCTCACTTCGCTCGAACGTGTTTGCTACTCCATCCGCGACGGTTTCGTGTCAGAAAAGCATTCTGGGTCTGTCTGGACTCCTTAAATTATAACCGCTCACTGCGCTCGCACGTGTTTGCTACTCCATCCGCGACTGTTTCGTGTCAGAAAAGCATTCTGGGTCTGTCTGGACTCCTTAAAATATAACCGCTCGCTTCGCTCGCACGTATTTGCTACTCCATCCGCGACGATTTCGTGTCAGAAAAGCATTCTGGGTCTGTCTGAACTCCTTAAAATATAACCGCTCACTTCGCTCGCACGTGTTTGCTACTCCATCCGCGACGGTTTCGTGTCAGAAAAGCATTCTGGGTCTGTCTGGACTCCTTAAAATATAACCGCTCGCTTCGCTCGCACGTGTTTGCTACTCCATCCGCGACGGTTTCGTGTCAGAAAAGCATTCTGGGTCTGTCTGGACTCCTTAAAATATAACCGCTCGCTTCGCTCGCACGTGTTTGGTCACAATAACTAACGTTACCTACTCCATCCGCGACGGTTCCATGTCAGAAAAGCATTCTGGGTCTGTCTGGACTCCTAAAAATCTAACCGCTCGCTTCGCTCGCACGTGTTTGCTACTCATCGAAACCGTCGCGGATGGAGTAGCAAACACGTGCGAGCGAAGTGAGCGGTTATATTTTAAGGAGTCCAGACAGACCCAGAATGCTTTTCTGACACAGAACCGTCGCAGAATGAGTAGCAAACACGTGCGAGCGAAGCGAGCGCTTACATTTCTAGGAGTCCAGATAGGCTCGAAATGTTTTTTTGACAAATTACCGTCACGGATGGAGAAGGTTAGGTTAGGTCCCCTCCCCCTTTCCTCTCCTCCGCCTTTCCTCTCCTCCCCCTTTCCTTTCCTCCTCCTTTCCTCTTCTCCCCATTTCGTCCCCTCCCTCTTTCATACCCTTTCTCTTTCCTGTCTTCCCCTTTCCTCTCCTCCCCCTTTCCTCTTCTCCCCATTTCGTCTCTTCCCTCTTACATCCTCTTCCTCTTTCCTATTCTCCCCCTTTCCTGTGCTCCCCCTTTTTATTTTTCTTACCCTTCTCCCCTTCATCACTCTCTCCGCCTCCGCCCAACTACAACCTTTTAAAATATATTTTGAGTCCTGATCCCGTAAGTCCAGATCTCGTGGGAATATCGGGAAAAAAGTAGCCTTTGTGTTAATTCAGGTCTCCAGCTATCTACTTACTGATTTTCACCGCAATCTGTTTGGTAGTTTTTGCGTAAAGGAGTAATCCCGTAAGTCCCGATCCCGTAGGAATATCGGGATTAAAAATAGCCTATGTGTTAATCCAGGTCTTTGGCTATCTACATACCGAGTTTCAACGCATTCGGTCCAGAAGTTTTTTGTGTGAAAGAATAATCCCGTAAGTCCCGATCCCGTGGGAATATCGGGATAAAAAGTAGCCTATGTGTTAATCCAGGTACTCAGCTATCTAAATACCGAGTTTCAACGCAATCGGTCCAGTAGTTTTTGCGTGAAGGAGTAACAAACATACACACACACATACATACACACAAACTTTCACATTTATAATATTAGTAGGATAGGATAGATTAGTATAGATTTCTCGACAAGGGACTATTTTCTTCTTCTTCTTATCTTCTTATATATAAAAATGAATCGCAAAATGTGTTGGTAAGCGCATAACTCAACAACGCCTGGACCAATTTGGCTAATTCTTTTTTTGTTGTGTTTGTTATTGTCAGGAGAAGGTTCTTATGAACGAAAAAATTAAGGAAATTTCGTAGAAAATTATTACGCGGGTGAAACCGCGGGGCTCAGCTAGTTTAGAATAAATATTGAATAAAAGCACCATTTGCGAGAAAGTGTTATACCAAATGTTTAATTTATTATTCTTTGAAGCCTAGTGCCAATACGAACAAAAATACGTCACACAAAAATGACATACCTACTCCTTATTTCTAAATGACGTCACCGCTATTTTACGTTGTATTTTTCGCGCTTATTTTGTACTAACGACCCGCCCCGGCTTCGCACGGCTGTATTATGCATGTATTATGTTTTAAAACCTTCCTCTTGAATCACTCTATCTGAAAAAGCGACTTTGTTTTATACTATGTAGTGATAGTGATAGTGATGATAGTGATAGTGATGTTTGTTTTTAATATTCTTTATTACCTAACTGCAAGGAAAGGGTTATTAACTAATACTTTACGTAACATAAAATTAGTTACTTTTGACTTTTTTGAGCAAAACTATTGTTAAAAAATATCAAAGGAGAATAATTAATTTGAAACTAAGAGAAATCACTTCTAATTTTATTAACCGACTTAAAAAAAAGAAGGAGGTTCTCAATTCGAATGTACGTATGTTTTATTTTTTATGGATGTTCGCGCATATCTTCTTTGTTTATCAACCGATTTTGGTATTAAAAACCTTCGACGTTCGACGACCTATGCGGCGCGGCAGTTAAAATAGTGTGTTGGTTTCCGACCTCAAACAATTTTTTATATAGATATTTGTTTCTGGTCTGACAGACGGAAGGACAGACTGACAGTGAAGGCTTAGTAATTTACTAACTTTAGGTACGGAACCCTGTCTTGTACGGGGTACGGAACCCTGTGAAAATAAACGTCTGCCTTTAAATTGAAGTCTGTATAATCCACTCGCAACCTCAAACCTCCCAAATCATACATATCAAGAAACACAGACTCTGCCCAGCCACTGAACTTAAGAGTTTTAATTTATAAGCTCTGTACAAAATGTGGTCATTTTTCAGTTTTTAATCTGAACTTTTTCTCAGTTCCAGACGAAGTTACCTCTTGAGTTTAATTAGCTTAGGTTTATCACTGAAAGCTGCAGGCGGTCTTGCTAAAAAGGAGAAAACTTAATAAGTTGTAACCTAAGAGCAAACCCGTCTTCACAGCAATTTCTTCGAAAATTCGGTACTCTTTAAACCTTTTGAAGAAAATTGTGTCTATTAAAAATTGGATGATGCCTTGCGATCCTGTGGGACATTATTTCAGATAATAAAATCCATATATTACAATAAAATAATTAAAAAATATATATAATCAAAAATACTAAAAATGTACCAATTCCAAATAACAATTAAAAAAAAAAAAAACAAATTATAGTGAAAGTAAAAATTTCAAATCAAAAATTAATAATAATAAACAAATCAAAATAAAAAAAGAAAAATGTCAATATTAAATGTCAAATAAAATAATAATAAATAGAAGAAATAAAATCAAAATTAAATGTCACAAAAATGATAAAAATAAAGCACATATAAATAGATTAAAATATAATAATTTAATATAGGAAGAACCGCTGGCGTGCAACTGCATCCACCTCCTAAACATCGGCGAGTCCCACCGCTCGGACAATAAGCTCAGGATACCGTTCGGGCTGCCACGTACACGCCTTAACAGTGAGGCTCCTTTTACTATTGGTATAAAAAGTACGTTGTGTCTCCAGGCTATGTGAATTCCAAGATTCAATTTAGTACTGACCTACATAAAACGGTTCAAATGTTCTCGGAGATAACCCTTAAGGGTTTTTCATCCAAACGCACAAACTTTACCTATAAAAATACTACTTGCGCTCCTCGGTTTCAACCGCGTAACTCCCGATCCCGTGGGAATATCGGGATAAATTAAGATGTAAGCTATCCTAACTTTCAAGTTGGATCAAACTGCACACGGTGTGCAAAGATTAAAATCGGTTAAGTAGTTTAGGAGTCCATCGCGCACAAACATCGTGACACGTAATTTATATTATACAGAGATTAGAAGATTTGGATTTTCGAGATCGATGAACACCATACTGCACTCACAAAAATGTGTGACGCGACGGGCTCACGTTAAGAGAACGTGAGCTTGATTGAAAGGCAAAGTATTATTGTTGCCATGATTATTTTTACATTGAAAATGGTTAGAAAAATTGCCTATTATTTACAAACTCTTTGCGGTACTACAGGAGACCAGCTGCCCGGTGGACCGACGACATTGTGACGGTCGCGGGTAGTTGATGGATGGAGGCGGCTCAGGACCGCTGTTTGTGGCGTCATATGGGGGAGGCCTATGTCCAGCAGTGGACGTGTACCTATGCTGGGCTGATATGATGTACCCATGTTTATGAATGAATAAATGAATTATCAGTTATTATTAGAATGTAACGGCCAATATTATAACCATTGAAAATTGATTACACTTACCTACTCCTCTTCCAACTTACAAAATGCCACTCTTGCAATATTCTATCAAGAATGCGGAATGCAGTGTCGCTTTCCTTGACATTTTTCGCTTACATTCTGCACCTAATGGAGTGTTTTTAAACGGTTATAGGGAAGAATGAAAGTAGTTTAAATACCTATCTTCTTCTATTATTATCTATCTACCTATAGGTACTACACATATAAAATCCTTTGTCCTGACTAACTGACGGATCAACGCACAGCCTAAACCGCTGATCTTAGAGACCTGAAACTTGGGGGATGTGTTCTTTGTATGACGTAGGCATCCGATAAGAAAGTATTTTCCGAAATTCTAATCCTTATGGGGTGAAAAATGGGGACATAGTTTGTATGGGACAACGTGATTCCTCGGTCCATTTTCGACTTGTACGCGGACGAAGTTGCGGGTAAAAGCTAGTTTCTTTTTAAGTTGTATTTATATTGGTAGCAGGATGAGACACTGTGATTTCCCGCGGTATCACGATCCTGTGAGAAAATTGGAATAAATTCCATTCCCGTAAAACGAACAACTAGTAAATCAGTTTGGAATTTCATTGTGCTATTTGACCACTGGTATTAATTCCATTGTACTAAATAACCACTGGTCGCCAGTTGAAAAATTGACCAGTACTTGCTGAGATTTAGTGGTCAGTGGGTCCAGAGCAAACTACTGCGTGCTTGCTTTACTGTTGATAACTCCGTTTATACTTGGTAAATTTTGATGTAAAGTATGCCTACCACAGGTTTAAAAAAATAGACCTATAGTGAAAACCAAAAGGTCTATTATTTTTATTTGACAGACAGACTTGTATTTAAAGATACTATGAATTTTTATTGTACTGTTTTCTTTAAGACTCCTAGCCTTGACTTTTTTAACTTGTACAAACCTTTTGTCTTTTCTTCTTTATGACTTGTATTTAAACTAGCGACCCGCCCCGGCTTCGCACGGCTATATTATGCATGTATTATACATATAAACCTTCCTCTTGAATCACTCTATCCATTAAAAACCTCATCAAAATCCGTTGCGTAGTTTTAAAGATTTAAGCATACAAAGGGATATAGGGACATAGGGACAGAGAAAGCGACTTTGTTTTATACTGTGTAGTGAAATACGATGAATTCTTATTGTAGGTACCTACTGCTTTCTTTAAGACTCCTAGACTTACTTTTGTTAACTTGTACATACCAACCTTTTGTCTTTTCTTCTTTATGACTTGTATTTAAAAATACGATAAATTCTTACTGTAAGTGCTGCTTTCTTTAAGACTCCTAGACTTGACTTTTTAACTTGTACAAACCTTTTCTCATTTTTTTCTATATTATGAGTATAGATAGATAGCTATGTGTAGTAAGTCAAGTATCAACTTTCATTACAGTCCCCATAATATTATGTAGTCACATTTGCCCTTAAATTGTCACATAACCACCTTTTACGTTCGATTAAAACTTCTAAAACTCCTAATGTATTTTACATAATAACATCACCAAGTTAAATTGAGTGCGTTCATTTTAAATGGACGAGTACGTAGAGTTTAAACATATTATAATAATATAGAGTACGCAGGTGCTGTTTTCTTTAGTAGCTCTAGGTATTGGGTTAGACCATATTGTTTCTTGTATAAACATTGTGTAACTTTTAATTGTTCTTTGTTTGTCGTGTGCCTTTGTACTGAATAAATCTTTTATCCATCTACCTTAGGTAGGTGGATAGATAAAAAAATTATTTTAGATAAAAGATTTATTTTAGACAGTAGAAACTTAGTCAGTATTTTCCAGTAAGGAAGCGCTTCAAAGTTATGTAACGCACTGAATAGCTCCATTCGAAAATAAAAATTGAATTTTGAAATTATCATTGTATTAATAATAATTGTCAATTATAAATGCTTAAATACAAGCCTGCTTTTAAGCATGAAATTTTTATTATAGAAAGCTGCACTCTTCTATCATTGTTACATAAATCATTTGTTAAGCATAAGGCTTTACATATTTCATAGACTAAATAGTTCAAAATAAGATGAGGTACTGATCAAAATCATTACTCCCTTTAAGTAAAGTACTTTATTATAGACTCGATGATTTGACGTTCTAAGCAAATATTTCAAAGATCATGAAAACCGATTTGTGCCTAGTATGTTGTGAGAGGCTTTTGAAATCCTAAAACATCCTAAAACAAGGATGGTTGGGAGTACCATCGGTTTGGGACCCAGTACTACGTATAGTTAGGTCTCAAGCCCCTCATGCAACAGCTGCAATACCTCGGGACACCGTTAGTCAATTCTGCGTTAGATGAAACCTTTTTATTAATTTTAAGTAGATGGTAGTGTGACAGCATTTCACAATATATTTTTTATAAGACGAATGTCATCTCAATCTGCCTGTGACCATGGGATCTGCAAAGTTCCCGAAACGTCAGGTTTAAAACAAAAATTAAAACACGAATATATCCGTTCAAATATAATAATTATGAACTGCCACATTAATCAAGGTTAAAGTTAAAAAACTATGATGTTTTCTCTAGTTGTAGTGTATTTATCTCTATGGACAAGTGTAGTTCCACAAAATGGCGATGACGGTCGGTTCGCGCGGGAACGCCCGAATGCGTTTTATGAGTTCCGATGCAGTCCAACTTTGTTATGTTAGTTTTAGTTTCCAGTTCATTTCTGTATTTATATCAGTTCATTGTATACTTATTGAGTTAGAAATCTGATAAATGTATTAGAACTCTGAAAATTTTAGTCTCGAAATTTTGACTAAAGTGAGGGGCAGAGACCAACTGTCGCCGGCTCATGGCGAAGAGAAGCGACGCCGCCGTCAGGTTATTAGTGGGTAAACACCCACCATCTTAGGCCATTGGGAGCCCCACATACCTCCACTGCTCCCCCCGGGGGTGGCGGGAAAAGAATAAGGGCGCATTTTCTTGACGATTAAAAAAAAGAGGGGCAGAGGCCTCCTCCCCGTTGACATGGCGGACCAGCATGACCCGTCTATTGAAAACGAAAGGTCTATCGGACTCGACAAATTAGAAGAACCGACTCCACCTAAGTGGATTGAGATAAATAAGAAGAGCAGAAGAGGTGTTGGAAAAGGAAAACATTTACGTTAGGAAACCTACTAAAGACATATTTTATTCTACCTTCCTGAAAGTACGTTAGGCGGGTAAGTACCCAATGAAATGTCAATTTGTAACCTGATTCTTTAAAAACCAAACTTGGGCTTGTTCCTAAAAATATAAATTAAAAAATACTTACTTTTTCTACTTTATAGAACACTATACACTAGTAGTCATTTTATTTTCGTTAAAATCTAGTAACTTTTCTGAAATAAGTGATAACCATTTTATTTTAATTTAATCTCAATTATAATAATCCTATTAGCATGAGATGACAACACTCGCAACCTGCTCCAGTCTTCTCACGACCATGACTATTGTAACATAGTCGAAACGTCGAGGTAAGAGTAATAAAAACAATACGCGAGTAATACCTGGGAAAATAATTGCTATAAATATAAATTGTGTGATTTTAAAAGTTTATATTGTACCATTTATTAATACACTTCTACCTCCAATATTATAAAGAGTAAATAAAGATTTTTTATTTTTTTTGTTTGTAAAAAATAGGCTCCGAAACTACTTGACCGAATTTGATGAAATTTGGTATGGTTTATTGGAAACTAGCGACCCGCCCCGGCTTCGCACGGCTATATTATGCATGTATTATACATATAAACCTTCCTCTTGAATCTATGGTATACTCCCAACGCGCCCCACCAAAACGGCCACCACTGGTGGCCGTTAGAACTATAAATTTATTTTTGTAAAACAATTGGGACAGTAAAAAAAATATTAGTCTCATCGGGCCCCACTAAAACGGCCACCACTGGTGCCAGTTAGGACTAAAATATTTAATGTGCCAACTGCCCCTACCAACTATCTATTAAAAAAACCGCATCAAAATCCGTTGCGTAGTTTTAAAGATTTAAGCATACATAGGGATATAGGGACATGGGGACATAGGGACAGAGAAAGCGACTTTGTTTTATACTATGTAGTGATGATAACATAGGTAATTTTTTATCCCGGTATTCATAAGGGATCGAGAGTTACGCGAGTAAAACCACGGAGCACTGCTAGTAATATAATTAAGAGGAAAGATTTTTCTTTGTAACGAATAGGTCTCAACTACTAAACTACTGGACCGATTTTAGTGTAACTTTCTATGAGGATACATTGATTCATTAGAAATAACAAAGGTTACTTTTTATCCCGATATTCCATAAGATCAGAAGTTATATGCAAAAAAACTTATATTTGGGCAACAAAACCTTTTCAATTATTGAATCTTTTGCCTTATAATAATTATACCAATTTTGACAGATTTTCAATTCACAATTAAATACAAATAAAATCAAAAGCAAATAAAACTAAAAGAAAATCACAAACATTAAAAACAATAAAAAAATACTTAAATCAATACAAAAATAAATAAATAAATCAAAAAATCCTTAAATCATAAAAACTACAAATAAATAACTCATATCTAATCAAATAACCCGCCCCGCGACACTCCCGGCACAAAAGATGCGAGAATGCAAGCTGCATTCCCCCGCTGGATGGCAATGGCCAATCTTTGAGCCAGGAATGCCCCGGAGCGATGATCCAACTGAATATATATTTGGGCAACTAAATATATATTTATTTAAGCAAACCAATGTAGTAAAATGAATCCATGGAACCGGGCCCGGTCTGACCACACAGTTTCGACCAATGAGTTATGGCTACCGGTGTCCATTCAGCGGAACCCGCTAAGCTCGCGACCTTCGTGATTTACTACTTACTACCGGTCTACCGGACTCGAACTACATCGGGAACATTTTCTGATGATAGCTTAAATATCTTAAGTATTATGTTAAGGATATGTATTTGTTTTTGTAGCAGAATGTATTTTAGAATTAAGCTTTAATGTGGTACAATAAAGAGTTTATCTATCTATCTATATGCCTCGTGGTTTCACCTGCTTATGGAAATATCCGGGAGAAAAAGTAGCTTAATGCTACCGCCATCCCTACTGCTCTACGAAATTTCTCACCTAGTTTGTAGTAGGACATAGTTTGTATTACTGAACTTATATATTGCTCCACTAATATATTGCTCAACTAATTGAGCAGTTGAGCAGTAGAACATAGTTTGTATTACTGAACTTATATATTGTTCCACTAATATATTGCTCAACTAATTGAGCAGTTGAGCAGTAGGACATAGTTTGTATTACTGAACTAATATATTGCTCAACTAATTGAGCAGTGGAGCAGTAGGACATAGTTTGTATTACTGAACTAATATATTGCTCAACTAATTGAGCAGTTGATCAGTAGGACATAGTTTGTATTACTGAACTAATATATTGCTCAACTAATTGAGCAGTTGATCAGTAGGACATAGTTTGTATTACCTTTGCGAGTGCCCGCTACTAGAACACGCTCGATGAAACCCTTATGCGAATACGTATCTGCTGCGAGCGTGTACTACCTTCAATGATCTGTGTGACGTTGCTAACTTGGACATGTTCTGTTCTAGTGTTGCCTCGGCGAGGCGGCGGTTGAGTTGTTTGTTTTTTGATAGTTGTTAGTTTTTTATTTTATTTTTATTATTCTGTTACATAATGTACTTGTGCGATGGTTATTTAAGAGCGTGTTGTTTGTTTTCTCACAATGTTTTTTTTTTCTTATGCGTGGGAACCTCTAATTGGCTCTCTGTTTCTATTATTTTTATTTTATATTTAAGTTTATATTTAAGTTATAGCTGTTGGTTCTCCTAAAAATAAATAAATTAAATAAATTACTGAACTAATATATTGCTCAACTAATTGAGCAGTTGATCAGTAGGACATAGTTTGTATTACTGAACTAATATATTGCTCAACTAATTGAGCAGTAGATTTAACCTTGTATTTTGTAATTTTGACATTTAATTTTATGTTTTAAAATAAATAATAATTTAAAAAAGAAATTAATAAACCCAAATATAAAATAATAAATAATAATAAATATTTCAGGACATATTACACATCGCCATCCAGCCCCAAGCTAAGCAACTTAATGCTTGTGTTATGGGTGCCAGTTAACGGATAAACTACTTATATACTTTTTTTTTGTAAATATATACATATTATACATATAGGAAACACCCAGAACCAGAAACAAGAATTTATGGTCAGCATAAATACTTGTTCCCGGCGGGAATCGAACCCGCAACCTTCTGCGTCGCAGTCGGGTGTTCGCCCGACGCGCCACAGAGGTCGTCAAATATATTGAGCAGTTGATCAGTAGGACATAGTTTGTATTACTGAACTAATATATTGGGTGGGGCTTAAACTAATGCTTTTAGGGTTGTGCTGATCCCCCCGCTTACACGCTGTGCACCCTTTCACTGCTTAGCTGTAGGTGTAGCTTGTAGTTTGAGCCTTCCTTGGAGATCCTTCTGATCTCCCAGGAAGCAAATGGTCTTAGGGGAGAGTGCGACGGTCATGTTGATCCCTAAGACAAGTCAGAGAGATTATCCTTCACGTGGTGCCACCTGTTATTGGTCTAATTCCCTCAGAAATAGACGTAACAGAAATCTCCTGGCGGTAAGACCACAGGGTACCAGTGGCTGTACTCGGTGGCACGACTCACACTAGAATATGTGAGGGTCGGTATAGGGGGGCAGTGGGCAAAATTGGGGGGGGCTTTTTCTATGGGGGGGAAACGGGAGGGGGGGTAAAGGGGAGGCCACCCGCAATAAAACCTGGTCTGTCCACGGGGTATAAGTGACTGTACTTTGTGGCGAGACTCACACTAAGATATGTGAGGGTCAGACCAGGGTGGGGGGATGGGATGCGGAGGGGGGGAGGTCACCCGCGTGTTTGTGCCGTGCGTGGAGACCCGTAAGAGGGGATGACGGGATCCTGGTGGCTGAGCGGTTTCCAACGCGGCGGTAGTCGTTGGACTCCGCAACACTCCACTTTGGCCCTGATTTCTTTCGAAAACGGGAGGTTGTGGACTAGCCACCCACGATCAATCGGCTGAGGCGTCCGGTCAGACGGCCGCCAGGCGAGTGTTCTGGAAGGGAGGGGTCCGCAGGCGGCGGCGCGCGATTCTTGTCGTCTTGATTGGGCGTCATTGATCTCGTGTCGTGCGGTCTCGTGGGCACTCTCTTCTGGAATGCTATACCGACGTAGTATCCCTGGTGTCTACTTCATAGACATCCCCAATGTTGTGGGCTCCGTGGAGGGTGGGGAGCTACGTTCGGTGAATTCAACTAATTATGATTATGGATCTTTCAAAAACCACAAAAAAATCTACAGATGACCGCAAGGGCGTCAAAAAGGACTTTATGTCATCCGGCGGGAGGTTTACCGACCGCAAAAATAAAGGGCTTACTCAAGCGAGTCATACCGGGCAGGGGACCATTGGGCAGCCTGGCAATCTGCCAAGCACACCCGTTGGGACGAATGCTTCGGGAGGCGAACTTCGAGGAGCCAATCCTAAGAAAAGGTTGAGTGGGGCAGCCAGGCGCAAGATGCTCCTTGAAAGGCGGACCCGAACCTTTTCTAACCAGAGTGCACCAGTCGGGGCAACTTCCGGGGGGGCAGGGGGGGATAAACAAACTGCCACCAAAAGGGCCAGGGAGGTCAGTGATGAAAAGGCCGGTGACTCATCCAAGAGACCGAACCTCAACAAATCATTCAGGGACGCCCTCAACGGATGCAGGATGGCGGTCATCACTGACAATTTCCCGGCCACACAGGTCACCAATGAAGACGTCGGACCGATTGTCAACGCTCTCTGGCAGATGATGGTCGGTTACCCAGATCCTCTGCCTCGATTTAACGTCGGGGCAGTCAACGCGGGAGCACTCCACGTCTTCTGCGAGGATCAGAGGTCGGCAGACTGGCTCGCGGGGATCACTGGGAGGACGGTCGGTGGCCTTACCCTTAAAGTGGTAAGCGCCAAAGATCTGCCCAAACCGGTGAAGATGGCGTGGAAGTCGAAGAACGTCTGGATCACAGATCTGCCCAGCGTTCTGTCGATGCTTCAGCGCCTTAACCCCGAGCTGAGGACTGGCGACTGGAAGGTGGTGGACACAATAGTGGAGGCGACCAGTGTCAGAAGGATTGTCCTAATGGACAAGACTTCGGCCGACTACATTAAATCAAAGGACTACTGCCTCTACGCTGGCGTCGACAAAGGCTACTTCAAGCTCCTTGAAGATAGTGATGACAAGGACGAGGACAAGGGCGACGCCAGCGTAGGGGCAGTGGTTCCGCCACTTGCTCCACAGGTGCTGCTGAGCGACGCGAGGCTACGAGACGAGCCGCCCCAGGACATCATCGGGGACTGCCCAGTCCCTTCTCCGGCCACTTCCCAGCGTACCGATGATGTGTTGGGCGACTTAGATGACCTCAACCTGTCGTCTCCGCTCTCGCAGACGGAGACGATGGAGGAGACCGAGGACGCAGGCGGTAGTCAATAGACTGCCGATACCCCCCATTTTCGAAGAACCAAAAATGGCGGGACTAAGGTGTGTACAAATTAACTTACATCACTGTAAAGCGGCGATGGCCCTCTTGGGGCGTCACCTTAAAGGACATAATTTTGATATTGCCTTGATACAGGACCCTTACATGAGTACCAAGGGTGTTGTCTCAGGCTTGGGTAGAGAGGGATCTATTTTCCACTGTACTAATAAAGGTGTAAGGACATGCGTATATGTCAGAAATGGCATAGACGCTATGCCCTTACACGATCTTTGTTCTAGGGACCTTACAGCGGTCAAGGTCTATACGGGGGGAGGGCGAAGTCGGAGGGCGGTTGTACTGGCCTCTGTTTACCTAGCCTACCCGAATGAAGAACGGCCCACAAGCATGAGGGGGATGAAGGAACTAGTCGAGTTCTGCGGCCGGGAGAACCTGGAGCTAGTGATGGGGTGCGATGCGAATGCCCACCACATCACCTGGGGGAGCTCGGACACTAATGGTAGAGGGGAGGAACTTTTCGAATATCTGGTAAGCTCTTCACTTCATTTACTAAATAAGGGCAATGCTCCCACCTTTGTGGAGGCTAGGCGATCGGAAGTAATTGATGTAACTATGGCCACTAATGGTATTTATAGGAGAATTACTAACTGGCGTGTGTCTGACGAAGTTAGTGGTTCTGATCACAGGTATATCTGCTTTAGATACGATACAGAGGACTCCACTCCAAGTGTACGGCGAAGAAATCCCAGACACACTAACTGGGATGCGTACACTAAGGAATTAAAAAATGAGTTAGGATCAGTTAAAGGTAAATTGAACTCTACGGTTGACATTGAACTTGAGGCTGAGCGGGTTGACCGGGCCATTAAAACGGCATGGTACACAAACTGCCCAGAGAAAGCAATAAAAGGAACTAAGGTTCCGTGGTGGACGCCAGAATTAGAAAAGAAAAGACAGGCGACTCGCCGCATCTTTAACGACGCCAAGTCCAAGAGATGTTTCAAAGATTACTCGCGAGCGCTTACCGAATACAATCTGGCAGTTCGCAAGGAACGAAGGAAATCATGGCAATCTCACTGTAAGGACATTAATTCTGTTCCTGAAAGTTCAAGATTGATAAAGGCAATGACTGTGAGTAGAAGTAACACTCTAAATGCTGTTAGAACCAATGACGGGAGACTAACAGAATCTGGTAAAGAAACCCTAAGGATCATGATGGAAACACATTTTCCCGACTGTAATATTCATGATAATTCTGGCACTGATGATCCCATGCCCGTAGAGGAGCAAAATCTGCGAACTACAAAAGCAGACTGGGATGTTGCAAAAAAGGTAGTAGAAGAAAGAAAACTGAGTTGGGTATTGCAAAACTTTCAACCATTTAAATCACCAGGTCCGGACGGCATATACCCGATACTACTACAAAAAGGTCTTCTCACACTAGGCCCGCACCTGATGCGGCTTTTTAAGGCCTGCATAGCCTTTGGATACATTCCAAAGATATGGAGGGAGGTTAAGGTAACATACATTCCGAAACCAGGGAAGGACAGCTATGAAGAGGCCAAATCATTTCGTCCGATAAGTCTCTCGTCTTTCCTACTAAAAACCCTGGAGAAATTGGTAGATCAATACATAAGGGATGGGCCTCTGACAAAGAAACCATTTCACAAGCTACAATGTGCCTACCAAACCGGGAAATCAACCGAAACCGCGTTGCACCATGTAGTCACGAGAGCAGAGAATGCTATTGATGGTCAAGAGATTTGTGCGGCTGCGTTCCTGGATATTGAGGGGGCATTTGACCGCACAACATTCGAATCGATCATGAAAGCCGCCAAAGAACACGGCATTGACCCTACCCTCTGTAAATGGATTGACTTCATGCTGAGAGGTAGGAGAATAAGGTCATTTCTATTAGGAGATGAAATTCACGCCACAACAACAAAAGGATGCCCTCAAGGAGGGGTATTGTCACCTACACTGTGGTGTCTGGTAGTAGACTCCCTCCTAACCAAACTAAACAGAGGGGCATGCTACGCTGTGGGATATGCAGATGACATAGTTGTCATGATCAATGGTAGATTTCCGGAAATTGTCTCGGATCTCCTGCAACAGGCTTTGAAGGACGTGGAGGAATGGTGTGCTGAAAACCATCTCACCATAAATCCCAACAAAACTACGATTCTTCCTTTCACAAGAAAGAAGAGGTTGAGCAGTTTGAAGAAATTGCTTTTATTTGACACAGAGTTAGAATGGTCGACCAACGTGAAATACCTTGGCATGACCTTAGACAAGGAGCTCACATGGAATCTGCATGCCAAGAAGGTGACAGAAAAAGCTATAAGGGCCTTCAACATGTGTAGATCGGCGTATGGCAAAACCTGGGGTCTGAAGCCTAGGGTACTGTACTTCATCTACACTACTATGGTTCGCCCAATTTTAACCTACGGCAGTGTTGTATGGTGGACCAGAACCAAACTAACATCATGCGTAAAGGAATTAGGCAAACTACAAAGGATGGCCACTATGGCTATCACAGGAGCGTTTAAGTCTACGCCTACGAAAGCGTTAGATATAATTCTAAACTTAACCCCTCTTCACATCTTCATACAACAGGAGGCAATTAAAACCTTATACAGACTAAAAACGGCAGGCGCTTTTAACTGCAATAGGCCCACAACGAGGCATACAAAAATAGAGCTTAATGATGAGCTTCAAAGGAAGATGAATATGATTAGCGACGTTATGCCGTGTGTCAAAATCTTCAAAAGAAACTTTAAAATACATGTTCCCACAAGGGAAGACTGGACACAGCAACTGCGCTCACCAGACGCAGACTGCCTCATTTGGTACACAGACGGTTCGAAAATTGAGTCTGGTACTGGAGCAGGTATTTACTCAGAATCTTTACAACTGTGGAGTAGTTTGGGTCAATACACTACGGTCTTTCAGGCAGAGATGTATGCAATCATAGCATGCGCAGAGGAAAATCTGAAAATGAGTGTAGAGAACAAGACTATCTACATTCTTAGTGACAGTCAAGCGTCACTAAAGGCCTTAAATTCCTGCAAGGTCAACTCGAAATTGGTCCTGAATGCGGTGAAAACCCTAAACAAGTTGGGCCGCAGGAACAAGCTGCGACTACTATGGGTCCCAGGCCATGTAGGAATAACAGGAAATGAGAAAGCTGATGAACTAGCAAGGACAGGATCGGCAAGTGCTATGCTTGGACCAGAACCATGTATGGGCCTGCCAGCATGCACAATCATAAAGGCCGTAAAGGATTACGCTGATAAGAAACACACGCAAGAGTGGGAAATCAGTCGAGGGCTGCTACATTCGAGGAAATTCATAGGTAGCAGCACCAGAGGGGCTTCTAAATTTATATTGAACAACAGTAGAAGCAAAGCACGAGCTGTGGTTGGTGCCTTGACAGGACATTACGGAACCAATGACATGCTTTTAAAAATGAAGTTAACTTCAAATAATGACTGCAGAGCCTGCGGTGATGTCAGGGAAACTATGGAGCACGTACTGTGTGAATGCGACGTCTTAGCAGCGAAGCGTATGAGCCTCCTTGGGAATGCGTATCCCAAACCGGAGGAATATAGGTTTCTTCCTCTCAGTGGGATCACCGCGTTAATCGACCACTTCTTCAAAGAGTAAGAAACATCAAGGTAGGGGTAAACACAAAAGATCCCATTGGGTCGAAGTGTTGCTGGCAACTTGTCAGCCCCCATTATATAAGATAAGATAAGATAAGAACTAATATATTGCTCAACTAATTGAGCAGTTGAGCAGTAGGACATAGTTTGTATTACTGAACTAATATATTGCTCAACTAATTGAGCAGTTGATCAGTAGGACATAGTGTTAATTACTGAACATTTTATGTTTTATTTTAGTACATGTTGTGCCCTACTTATTTTTTTTAATGTTTTGAGGATTTGTTGTTATTTATTAATGCCAATGATTCAATGTATCTTCATACCATGTTTCATTTAAATCGGTCTAACAATTTCGAAACCCATTCGATGCATACAAACAAACAATGAAATCTTTCCTCTTTAAAATATTAGAATAGTTATTTTTAGTAACAAAAGCAATAATTTACGCCAACATTGATACATTGAATAAAAACTTATGTTTGACCGCCCGACCCGACTACCCCGGGCTATTTAAAAGAGATAGATATAGCAAAAACATATTTAGTTGTCTTGCGTTGATCGTTTTTACAGCTTACCTATAATAATTGATAACAAATGAAAGGGTCTGGGAAAATAATACGTTCCACCAGCATATACAAAGTTAGATAGATAAATTTATAGCAAACACCATTTTAAAATTACATAAAATATAAAAACAAAACTTAAGTCTAAAAGGGCGGCCTAATCGCTCAAAGCGATCTCTTCCAGGCAACCTACCTAGGGATGGACGGAGTTATTATATAGTTATTTTATATGATAACTAGCGACCCGCCCCGGCTTCGCACGGCTATATTATGCATGTATTATACATATAAACCTTTCTCTTGAATCACTCTATCTATTAAAAAAAACCGCATTAAAATCTGTTGCGTAGTTTTAAAGATTTAAGCATACATAGGGGTATAGGGACAGAGAAAGCGACTTTGTTTTATACTATGTAGTGAAGTGATAGTGATTTATAGAACTAGTAATAAACGAAGACTAAGTATATTAAAATAGGTGTGGTAGGTAAGTAGAGTAAGAGTAAAACCATGTTAAAAAGAATAATTAGGTAGGAATATTAAACAAGCACAGGAAAGAAAGAAATAGACGAATAATGAAAAAAGAATTTAAGAATTTACAAAAGCGGTTAAGGGTCACTTCTGTACACGTTCATTTTTGTTTTACCACTTTTAATTTATTTGAAATTTAAAGTAAGTTTTTAAAAGTTAAAAATAATAAATTATAAAATAAATTGAATGATTTATAGGAAAACAACTAAATTTTCGAATAAATCTTCGAATTATCAAAAGTCTTGGCTTCGTCCCCACTCTACCCGATCCCATCTCTACCCGATTTCAAAATACCTAACAAAGAGTCTCAAGTCTACCCGATATAATAAAAAGTATAGTCAAAATGAAAAACATTTAAAGGATATAAAAATGCTTTAATCATCAGCATATTTATCACCAATCACAACAATCGTTTATCTCAGTCCTAGATGCATAAACAAATATTCTGTTTTCATCTTCATATAATAATATATTATATCAAGCAGTAAACAACATTGAATTTCTTTAGGAATTCTAAAAAAGATCCAAGAAATTCTGGTTCTACTTTGCTAGTGCAACAATGATCATTTTTTTAAACTGCAAGTGTTACTTCGTCATCCCAATCATAATATTATTATAATGATTGTACTTAACATTTTTCTTATGACTGAAATTTTCACAATTTTTCATGTCAACTTTACTCTTACTTTTTTCTATATGCAAGAATTAAATCGGGTAGAGTTTTTTGTGAGGTATTTTATAATCGGGTAGAGATGGGATCGGGTAGATTTGGGACGACGTCGATAAAAAATATTTTCACTACGGAGACAAGTGAACATAGTCGTAGTATACTTACAATTCGAGTTGGTATCTCAATATTGGGTTTTATTTTCCGGTGACCGAGAGTGTTGGACGCCATTTTTGACGCTGGCTGATCCGCAGCTTTACCGGATAAAACGCGGTTCAATGTGAATGATTGAAACAGAATGCTAAATTTTGTGGAAAAAATATTATAGCGGTTTTCACTTGACAGCGACGAAGCTTAAAAAGTTATTTACAAAGATTTTTTATTTTTTTAGTGCGTGGGCTGCACTGGGCTATCTGAAAATATTTTTAAAGGAAAAATACGCAGGTATATTAGAATGTTTTCGACTTAAGCAAATCCTAAGGTCTCGCTCGAGTAAAACTTTAAAGTTTTTCCACTCATAAATTTATATGATAAAAATTATTAGACTTCAACCGTACATACCTAACCTACTACGTACTTACTACAAGTACCTACTAGTCTATCGTATCGTAGACTATCTAAGTAGTCTATCGATTGTAAACAATATTCTATCTACTACACTATAGTTAATTAAGAGAGTACCTCCTCTTATGGTATCGCTTCGATTACATTCCAGAAGTCTGAGAACACAATGAGATTGATCGCCTAACCCTCTGATATAATAAATAAATATTAAATAAATGTTGTAGGATACTTCACACAGCGCCATCTAGCCCCAAGATAAGTAACGCTTGTGTTATGGTAACCAGATAACGGATAAAATACTTAAATTTATACTTTTTTTCGTAAATAAATACTTAAACAATAAATATAAAATCAAAATAAAAAGTAGCCTATAGTCTTCCTCGATAAATGGACTATCCAACAAAAAAATAATTTTTAAATTCGAACCAGTAGTTCCTGAGATTAGCGCGATCAAACAAACAAACTCTTCAGCTTTATAATATAACTAGCGACCCGCCCCGGCTTCGCACGGCTATATTATGCATCGATCACAATCCGTTGCGTAGTTTAAAAGATCTAAGTATACAAAGGGAAATAGGGACAGAAAAAGCGACTTTGTTTTATATTATGTAGTGAAGTATAGATTTTACTTAAATTCGTACCACAAGAACAATACACTCGTTCCATCGTTCCTTTATTTAAAACTTCGAACATAGACAAAAGGTACCACAGTTCCTAAGTAAACTATACCTTTCGACAGTCAGCTCCAGCATTTGACTCTCAAATACGTAGTGCAGCTGCAAACTCCGGCTTAGAATATAAACACCGGCTCGGAAAGTGTTCCGTAAAAGATCTTAGTTTCACGTTCTTAGACCAAAACTACTTGGGATACGTTTCGGATAATTTGTAAAGAAAGTTTCGCCTAGCTTTGTTTTCTTCTTTTACGTAGCTATAAGCAATGGCTTGTTAAAAGTGCCATCACGAGTAAGCTGCTACAAGCCTCAAGTTTTGAACCATGGGGGATTTTTAAAAGCAGCTGTTCATAATTTTACTTAAAAAAAATCGCGGGATATTCCACACATCGCCATCTAGCCCCAAGCTAAGTAACTAGACTTGTGTTATGGGTGCTAGACAACGGATATACTACTTATACTTTTCTTTTGTTAATTTATACTTATAATAGGTACATAGAAACAACCAGACCACAGACAAATATCAAATAGCATAAATAGTACTTTGTTTAAAACGGGAATCGAACCCGCAACCCTGTGTTTAGCAGTCCGGCAAGGTGACCATTGTGCCAACTGGATCGTCACTTTATCGACTACATTATTTTCAAAATGAGCTTCGCACGCCGGTCACTATCTGATAGTTGGTTGTTTCGCAATATTGGACGTTCAGCTACTCATAATTTCTGATCCTCAGACGTTGAGAACTGTTGGACGTTTTGCTACTAAGACCTATTAAATAAGGAGCCATATTTTGTGAAGGAAAATGCAAGCTTGATAGCTTGGCATAGTTGCGATCAGCTTCAGTGAAGTGTCAACACCTCTCCAAGCGTCCGCAGTTTCTATTTTATTGTAAAATTATGTTGATCCATTGAAATCTACTGAATGAATACTTGAATAACACATTTCGTAACATTTATTTATATTGAACAAACAACACAACATAACAGAATTATAAACTCAGCACAGTTATGATCACATTAAACCATGCTCACATAATAAAGACGTTTCAACAAAACGAAAACAACGAAATAAAAACAAATGTGAACGGAAAAACAACACCTACACATGGAAATTAGTATTTAATTTAATTGATGCGTTAAATAATGTGAACAATCTCGATGCCAAGCATTCCATACTTAGCAATCATTATGTTTTTGAAGTGAAAACGTTTTTAGCATATTTTTAGACGAGTTAAAATCTCTGAACTCGCGACACCGTTGCGAAACGCAGCTACAGTGTGTGCATATATGCATGTACATAATATTATATTTTGTGGTTGTTTATTAATTAAGTTTTTTTTTAATTTTCAAGTTTTTTTTTTAAGCTATTGCATAGTTTTTATCGCGGGCTTTGAGCGCGGCGACCGAATCATGAAATTCCGTAACGAAAATAAAACCTAACACCCCCCACTCCGCCTACCATGTTTATTTTCACTTCCGTCGTCACTCCCGGAGTGCAACCGTGTTTTTTTTTGTATTTTTCTGTGGTAGGCACAAAAACATGATTACCGTGGCCAGTTGGGATAATGAAGCGATTACCCATATATAAATATACTAGACATAGATAGATTTAGGTGTTATTTACTCTTCAAAACACACATATTGCCATACAAAAAGGACCGCCTTTTTCTGGCTTATTAAAATCATTATTGTAATTCAATTAATTTGTGGGGATGTTGGCCTAGCGTAGTAAATTAAACTCGTAGTAAATGTAGGAATAAACAATATACTATGTAAAAACGTAGAACTATGTACAATGAATTGGTTGTAGAGGACCGAACAATAAGTAGCGAGAGAGACGCGCACGGAAGACAGTTGTAGCGAGAGTTGTAGCGAGAGTGACTGATTCTTCCTCCAGCCAAGACAAACGCCATGCGCTGACGGCTGTAGCTGGTTCGAAGTTCGAAGATAGCCGTAGACAACACGCGCAAGGTTGTACTGGCGTGTCTGCACGAATGTTGACGTAGTGGCGAGCCGCCACAAATTTAAGTAAATCTAAATTTTTCCACATCTTTGTATCGTGTTGACTTAGGACCTTGATTTTATACACCTAATAGGAACTGTAGACATCAGTATCTGGTGTAAATAAAATTTTAATTTGCTATAAGAATTAACAAACGTTCTGAGAAAATTGGTGGTGAAACATGGACAGACAGGTTTGACAAGAGAGTGATTTTATAAGGGTTAATTTTATGCCTATTGAGGTACGAAACCCTAAAAAATGGGTTCCTTGTATTTATCTCGTATTGTTCTAAAAGCATTATTAATATTTAGGTACTACTAACTTACCACTACAATTGTGAACATAATATGACCCAAGTTTAGGTAGCAAACTTTTCTTATTATGGTTAGTGATTACATACCTACCTAAGTTAAGCTGAGTTGGCTGAAATACTGGTTAATTTGATTGGTTTACTGGCACTGAGGTGAGGATGGAGTGGCGTCACTAAAACGATTATTAGTATTTCTCTTGAGAGTATTCTGAAGTGAAAATAACTACAACCATTTTACTATTTTAATAGTTTTAGGTACTTATTTTCACCCATTTATCGTTTCATCTTAAAATAAGATAATTTTTTATTACGTTTCATCATGTTCAGATATACCAGTTAGTAATTTAAACCGAAATATCTATAAATAAAGAAATAAAAATCCAGACTGTCTGACTAATACAACAACACACTGCTCAAATCAATCAATGGGCTAATCGGGCTAAAATTTAGCATACACATAGCTGTTTTAACGAACCTCATAGACTAAGAAAGAATTTTGAAAAGAATCGCAGACAAAAGTTCATCACCATCATATCAGCCCATACACGTCCACTGCTGGACATATGCCTCCCCCTTACGACGCCACAAACAGCGGTCCTGAGCCGCCTCCATCCATCGACTACCCACGACAAAAGTCGACAAAAGAGGCAAAAGTTAGTTTACATCATTTTAATATAGTTCGTCTCAATTGAATAAAACAGCGTCCAATAATAATAAATGTATGAAGCTGAAGTGAAAAAAACCTAGAAATTATTCCGCTTCATAATATCACTATCTGTTCTGTTTTAATTTCCCAATAGACAAAAACCTATTGTACTTATACATACCTACCTGTATGTTATTTTCATGCAATACCGTGAAAAAGAGCAGCCTCTCTGCTTGGACGGGTACGTGGTAGCTCCAACAGCATCCTAAACGTAATAGCTAACAAGTACGATCCCACTATGTATTCTATCCTACTAATATACTAATATCCTACTAATATAATATGTGTGAAACATTGTGTGAGTGTGTTTGTTTTTTACTCCATCATCCAGAAACTACTGGACCGATTTTGATGAAACACATGTAGATAGCTTGATTAACACCTAAGCTACTTTTAATCTCGATATTTAGTATTAATTAAGTAATAACCGCACCAGGCGACGTCTGATGCGGTCATTACTTAGATGGGTGGCCAATTAGTAGTGTGGCAAAAATGTGCTTTCGTGAGTCACTCCCTGCTTCGGGAAGCATGTTAAGCAGTTGGTACCGGTTGCTGCCTCTAGTAGCAGTCGTTAGGTCAAGTTAGAGGCCTTAAGGCGATCTGAAAACTCTAACAATAAATGAGCCACACCATTATACGAGAAGAAGAAGAAGCTGTAAATACCTACTAACAGTGATAAATCTATGTTATTAATTGAATTATATTTTATTCCTGCATTTTTACCTACATTGATCTGACATTGTCGATGTTACCAAACTTATTCAGATTGAAGCTCTCGACAGACTTACCCCTTTGTTGGTTAAAATCGGTTCCGTTCACGTCTACCAATCATTCCTCTCTAACTTGAAAACATTTCTAGCCTAAAGTTGATTGAGCTTCTCTTGTATCTAGCAATAAGCCGTCTCAGGCAAGTGGCATCCAGAGTAGCTCACCCTAGCCGGGTGAATGTGCGTCCCGGCGATCCAATCTCGGCGAATAGGCCTTGCAGAGACACCGCTCGGGCGCTGCAAACAACTGAATTGATAGGTTGTTGGAGAGGGCTGTTGTCCTGCATTACACTTTCTACATGTTGAAAATATAATAACTAGTAGTTCGCCCCGAACTGAGACCTCACGAGTTTTTTTCAGCGTTTATTATATTTCAGCGTAAAGTACTAAAATGTATAATATAACGACGAAAGACTCCAAATACGACAGGTCTATCTTATTTGAATGATAGGTGCCTAGTATCGCTATTATCTGACATTGGATGATTTAGAGAATCCAAACACGATAGGCATAACTTGTTGTTGTTGTTAACTTGTTGTTGTTAAGTTCTAATTAGCATAGGTCAATCATCACACCCTGGACATCCGTTGACTCTTTATTTTTACTCAAGACATTTTTAATGTGTCCAACATAATATCCAGAAGATAGTAAGTTTCCTTCATTCCTTATGTATCTACTTATCATAATGTTACGTAAGAGGAAACGAGAAGACAAGGTCGAGAACGAGAATATATTAGAGAAGTTTGAGACCAATATGTCCTGTAATAAGTCCCTAAACTAAAATATAACAAGTCAATAAAAATTATAAAAAAATTAGTCACAAATTTTATAATTATCAGAGTCTCTAGATCGGCTAGAACCGAACATTCCTACTATTTAATACTATCCATCACTATTATTGTAAAACAGCCCATGATTATGAAATAAATAATTATAGGAAATGAAGCAAAGAGAGTTCGGACGATTTGGGGCAAAGTAATAAATTTCTATAAAATTTAAATAAATTTGAATTAAGAATATTGTAAATAGTAAGCGTGTTACATTGTGAATTTGTGATGCTACACCTTCGTTATTTTTCTTTTGCAATCACAATGTAACACGCTTACTATTGAAGTACAATATTCTCCAAATTTATTAGATTTATTTATTTTCTATTTTTTAGTTGGACTTTTTTTATTAAAGCGTGTTTTTTTTAGTTTTTTACTGTATTAATTTATTTTATACTTTTTGGTCTTTGATAACGAAATATGTTAGATCAGACCCTGGTTACTATTGAAAGACAAACTACTCGTCAAGACGATTCTAACGAGCCTAAACTCGATGAGGTTGTGTCGTTTCATTGCGAAGTTCCTATGACCACCTTCCAGTTCCATCATCAGACCCTGGTTACCATTGAAAGACAAACTACCCGTCAAGGCGATTCTAACGAGCCCAAACTCGATGGGGTTGTGTCGTTTCATTGCGAAGTTCCTATGACCACCTTCCAGTTCCATTATCAGACCCTGGTTACCATTAAAAGACAAACTACCCGTCAAGGCGATTCTAACGAGCCCAAACTCGATGGGGTTGTGTCGTTTCATTGCGGAGTTCCTATGACCACCTTCCAGTTCCATCATTAGACCCTGGTCACCATTGAAAGACAAACTACTTGTCAAGACGATTCTAACGAGCCCAAACTCGATGAGGTTGTGTCGTTTCATTGCGAAGTTCCTATGACCACCTTCCAGTTCCATCATCAGACCCTGATTACCATTGAAAGACAAACTACCCGTCAAGGCGATTCTAACGAGCCCAAACTCGATGGGGTTGTGTCGTTTCATTGCGAAGTTCCTATGACCACCTTCCAGTTCCATTATCAGACCCTGGTTACCATTAAAAGACAAACTACCCGTCAAGGCGATTCTAACGAGCCCAAACTCGATGGGGTTGTGTCGTTTCATTGCGGAGTTCCTATGACCACCTTCCAGTTCCATCATCAGACCCTGGTCACCATTGGAAGACAAACTACTCGTCAAGACGATTCTAACGAGCCCAAACTCGATGAGGGTGTGTCGTTTCATTGCGAAGTTCCTATGACAACCTTCCAGTTCCATCATCAGACCCTGGTCACCATTGAAAGACAAACTACTCGTCAAGACGATTCTAACGAGCCCAAACTCGATGAGGTTGTGTCGTTTCATTGCGAAGTTCCTATGACCACCTTCCAGTTCCATCATCAGACCCTGGTTACCATTGAAAGACAAACTACCCGTCAAGGCGATTCTAACGAGCCCAAACTCGATGGGGTTGTGTCGTTTCATTGCGAAGTTCCTATGACCACCTTCCAGTTCCATCATCAGACCCTGGTCACCATTGGAAGACAAACTACTCGTCAAGACGATTCTAACGAGCCTAAACTTGATGAGGTTGTGTCGTTTCATTGCGAAGTTCCTATGCCAACCTTCCAGTTCCATCATCAGACCCTGGTCACCATTGGAAGACAAACTACTTGTCAAGACGATTCTAACGAGCCCAAACTCGATGGGGTTGTGTCGTTTCATTGCGAAGTTCCTATGACCACCTTCCAGTTCCATCATCAGACCCTGGTTACCATTGAAAGACAAACTACTCGTCGAGGCGATTCTTGACGAGTAGTTTGAATGAATGAACTATAAGGTATGAATAATGAGATAATTCCTGCAGATTCCCTCCAGCTCTATCATCAGATCAGTTCCATGGTACCATATTATTGTCACCGAAGTTACGCCCTTTCATTTGATACCCCACTCGGGTATATTTGCAGTATAGTTTGTGTGCCATATAGGTAGATCCCCTTTTGGACCCCTATCTCCGTAACCCCCTGTCCGATCCTGCTCATGTTCGAACTTAAAAATTCTATGGACCTCAACTACTTGTATACCAAAAATCATGAAGATCAGAGCAACGGTACTCAAGTTATCGTCGAACAAACATACAAACATACAAACATACAAACATACAAACATACGAGCGACCGACCCTTCTCAACACTAGACCTCTCTCGCTTCGCTCGTTCGGTCAATAAATAAATATTGCAGGACATTCCACACATCGCCATCTAGCCCCAAACTAAATAACTAGACTTGTGTTATGGGTGCTAGACAACGGATATACTACTTATATACTTTCTTTTGTAAATATATACTTATAATACATAGAAAAAACCAGACCACAGACAAATGGCGGCGCAAATGATCGCCATCAACACAAGGTAGAAGATCCAATTTTGAGTACAAAGTATCACGTGCATTCACCCTCTCATGCACACTGCTAAGAAGTAGAACTCTCTGTCTGCCCGCGTCGCTGTTCTCCCAAAACTACAACCTTACAGTCTTTAATTCCAGAGTGAGTACCTTCTAGGCGAGCATGCTACATCTTTATCATCGATTCCCTTGAGGTGGAATGAGGGCAATTGCAAGGCTATTTTTCGCAAAAAAAAATAGATACAGCGTTCAAAGGTCACTCCTCTGTTTGTTATCGGTGGTTATAAAGACGTGATACTCTGATAACATTATTTGGCCTTTCACTCATCAAATATCAAAAAACACAATAACTTTTTGGGTTAGATCAGACTGTGTCATTGTAGGTAGGTAGGTTTAAGAGCAATTTACATCTACATGACTAATCTACACTAATATACATAATTATGACGAAAGATTTTTTGTATTTTTTGTTTGTAACGAATAGGCTCCGAAACTACTGGACCGATTTTGATCAAACTTGGTATTGATACATTGAAAATAACATAGGCTATTTATCCCGATATTCCCATGAGATCGGGAGTTACGCGAGTAAAACCGAGGAGCGCTGCTAGTACATATAAAATCCTTTGCCCTGACTGACTGACGGATCAACGCACAGCCTAAACCGCTGATCGTAGAGACCTGAAACTTGGAAGGTGTGTTCTTTGTATGACGAAGCAATCCGATAAGAATGGATTTTGGAAAGTTCAAACCCTACGCAGATGAAGCCGCGGGCAACAGCTAGTTTAAAATGAAATGGAGCTAAATTGAGTCCACTTTTCGGGATGAATGCAGATTGTTTGATGTGGGATTAAGTTCAGTGGGATAATCATATTTATGGACTAAATCATAAAACGAATCTGGACAAGAGCACAGAGAGCTAGATGCTAAAGTGTTTTTGTTTTTGGCTCTTACATAGTTCGAATTTATAAAGTACCAAGTTTGATGAATTGAAACGAAAACAAATGTAAACTCAACGAAAAATTTGATTGTGCTCGGAGAAATTGTGTTTCTGTAAATTAATTAATTATCCGGCTTGTTGTAGGTATAGTCCCAAATGGCGTGGTCGGTCTCTCTCTCTTGAACAAGAATTTGTTCTAATTTCAGAAACAGGTTATAAAACATTTTATTTCTATTTTCAACAGATTTAAAAAAAGGAGTTTTTCCGATTAGTCTCTGTAGGTATACCTAAAACGCATTGTGCCTAAATTGCGTTAAGCATATACTAGGCCAAACGAGAGGTATCCTTAGTACGACTCGCTTTTGATTTAAAACTCAACAGACCCACTATTGAGTTTTAGTTTTACATGGTTCCATGTCTGGAAATCCCACTACACATTAATATGAAATGTAAATAAAAAAAGGAAAGGGTTTATATGGTCTCATTAACAACTACTACTAAAGATCAGAAATTTAGTAGAAAATATGAATTTAATTGATTTAATTGACTTTTGAACATTATTTTATGATAACTAACATAGCTGTAAGACTTTACTAACAAATGGATTGAAGTATCTGATTAATAATAAATTAAATGAAGCAGACATGGCTACTGCAAAATACAATTTTGATAGTTTTGTTTGCGATCTAATGTCTTTCAGCAACATGTTCTTTAGTCCATGTGATATGTTTGCAAGTATATCCGGCTCACTAAATTTGACGATATCGACATGTTATGTCTAATGGTCCTCAGTGTCAGTGCTTGTCTAAAATCACAAACAGTGGGTCACGTGGTCGTGGCCCATAGTTTGGGAAATACTGATCTAGGTAGATTTTTCATCCCTGAACAAGAACTTTTCGGATATCCAGTCCATGGTTTTAATAGTACAAAACTTTACAGTTTTTCATTTCACATTTTTTTCGTAAAACGTAACATTGTTTCTGGGCTAGGTAAGTACTTCGTTCCAAATATTTAAGCCAATGCTTTTATTCAGATAAAACAAATGAAATTATCCCCATCCATTCACTCTGCAACACTCAGTAAAACAAACACTCAATCAGAACCAGTGCTCATGTTGATGAAATCGATAATTATGTTCGATCGCTACTTCATTACCGATCGATTTGTCAGCCAGAAACAGACCTTGACGACACGTGATAAAGTTTCTTTTTACACAGCAATGGTAATCGAACAGGCGATGATTTTCCCAAAACTGTCCATTTTATTAGAGATCTTTATACCTTGTAATAAGGTATATAATTACATCATGTAGATTTAGCTAAATGTTTGCGACAGGTCGTTCAGCAATTTTTCACGCTAATCGTAGCGATTAAACCGCTAATGCGACAAGCGCCGAATCGGATATTTCATGTTAGTTAATTTTGGGAAATTAGTTAATGCATACTATTATCTATATCTAAACCTAATAAATTATTATAACTTTTCAACTGGCCGAGGTGGCGCCCCCTAGGTAGCGCTAGACTGGCCAAGTCGAAAAAAAAATGGCCGCTTGAAGGGGGCAGACCCGTTTATTTCATATAAAAGCATATAAATTAATTTTGGTTTGACTAATTCATAACATTGATACCTTTCTGCATTCAGAATGAAATTTCCTATTTAGATGACAAAAATATTTCTTATAATTTATAATTTTTATTTTGTATTTTTAGATGGATAAACCTGGATACATTGAATCCTAGGTAAGTCATCATCATCTTAACAGTCCATACACGTCCACTGCTGGACAAATACCCCCGTACGACACTACAAACAGCGGTCCTGAGCCGCCTCCATCCACCCGCGACTGCCACAATGTCGTCGGTCCACCCGGCAGCTAGTCTCCCAACACTCCGTTTCGCGTTGCATCTCGGCCGTCACACGAGAACCTTTACTCCCCAGCGGTACTACGTAAGGTAAGGTAAGTATTTACGTTTTATTCCTAAATTCCCACACGCCGTAGAAGTTTTAAGGCAGCGTATGTTTCAATGTACCTATCCATATATTATATCACAGACAAAAGTTTACGAGTTTTTATGAGCTCTTTATATTTATCAAGGAATACGGGTCATATTAATTCCTCTTTTTTCACCTTTCACTTCAAAGTGAACGACCTTTGAAATAGAATTACGCTTATACCTATCTCTTACCTGTAAGCAAATACGTCATACCTATTGCTACGTCTCCGGTTCTACTGCTGACTCTTGGGATTTCCAGTCCTTCGTCAAATTTGACAGCCGTTTTAACCGTAACAATATCGTTGGTTTCAGGAAAATTTCATTTGAATTCAGTATTCGAGGTATGTTGTACTTTAAGTTGTATATTATTTATCTACCACAAGCTGCGCCCCGCGGTTTCACTCGCATAAGTCTCGATCCCGTGAGAATATCAAAATAAAAAGTAACACAAAAATATTTTTCAGTTCGAACCAATAGTTCCTGAGATTAGTGCGTTCAAACAAACAAACAAACTCTTGAGCTTTATAATATTAGTATAGATTAGCTGAGTCCCGCGGTTTCACCCGCGTAAGTCCCGATGCCGTGGGATTCGGGATTAAAAGGAGCCTATGTGTTAATTCATGTATCTAGCTATCTACATACCGAGTTTCAACGCAATCAGTTCAGTAAATTTTGTGAAAAGAAGTAACAAACATACACACAAATATACATTGGTATCAACACACAAACTTTCACATTTATGTTATTAGTAAGATTCTTAATTTTGACGTACATACTCTAACAAAAAACTTTTAGAAGTTTATCAATTAAGTATAATACTTTCAGGAAATGCTGTTCTAAGTAGTAGTAATATAATCTAATCTAGTAGTTTCTCAAGACAATTTCTTGAGAAACTACTAGTAGTTTCTAAAGAAACTGTCTTCATATTTGAGACGTATTCGATGTCGATAGAAATTCTCCTATCTCAACGAAAGCACCTATTCCAAACTGGGTTTCGAACTAATAAAATATCAAGCTTGGACGTTGTTTTTCGTCGGAGCGCAGGTAACGGTCACCGATCAATGAGTTCAGTAGTTTTCAAGCGAATTGCTCTATACAGGAGAACGTTACAGATCGAAACAATCTGCATTCGAGTCGAGCTGTCCTGGCAATTTATAATAAGTAAGTACAGCCCGCTCGTTCACCACCCGCCGGGATGAATGCACGCCATCGTCACACGCAATGGATGAGTATAACTGTGACCCACTCACTGCCACCCCTAGCAATACCGACCCCGATCAATCTAACGACAAACTACACTCGATTGCGATCTCTACATAAACTACATTTCTATTTTTTCCTTCTGTTGCGAATCGAATATCAGGCTTTGTAACCATTGTGTTCTCAGTTCTGAGTGTAATGACGTCATCCATCATGTCTAATCTCCTAATCTAACGTCGAGATATCACGGCTAAAGGATTTCTAGAGGAATGAAACCAGACAGTTGAAAAATGTATTTTATTTACGTAACAAACGGAGTGATGATGTGCGCTCGTCACATGAACACGTCGTCGGCGAGCGGCTCGGCCGGCCGGTCGTCTTCGAACGTTACCATTTTGTCTCTCGATTTAGCGCATTTGTCTTGTCCCTTCTTATCACCGAGCGTCAAGTCGTAAAGATCGCCGACACCACTCAGGTTGAACTCGCTGAGCGAACGCGGCACGAAATATTCGACGCAGCGATCGGCGTGTCCAGCTGAGCGGCGCACCGGCGTATTGCGGCGGAAGCTCGAGCCATCGTCAAAGTGCGCAGACTTACGCCGTGGCAGGCTGTTAAACTTGGTCGGGTTTAGAGCGTCCACTTTGAACGTGACCTGCGGCCGCTTATCCGAGCTCGAAAAACTGACCGAGGGCCCGGCATCGACCGCCTCTCTATGTCAAGACACCACTGACATCGCTATTTTCTCGTCGCACAATTTCTCCGCACTATGCACTGCACGCGATTTCGTACCACCCGAGCACAGCACCGCCACGCTCCTCAAAACGGAGCTCATGTCCTCTTGTATCAAGTTAAAACACATAGCTATGACTACGATGCCTACTAGTATGTATATACAGCACACGCCTAGAGCGATGTCTTCCGCTTTGGCCGACACGGTGCTAGCATAGAGGCCGGGTTTTAGGTCTCCGAATCCGATTGTCGCGAGGCTAGCGAAGGAAAAGTAGCAACCGTCGGTGAAGTCCCACTTTTCTGTCGCGTGGAAGATTATCGTTCCAAGCGCAATGTACAAGACTATTATTAAAAAACTGAGAACGATGGGGACTCTCGTGTGATCGCTACAGGTCCAGTGATAACCTCCTCGGAAGCTGTCCAAATTCAAAGCTGCTTGAAATGGCGTTCTTTTTTCTGAGAGATCTCTCTTTTCACAGTCGTATGGCTTACAGTCGGATTGAAACCGGTTTAGGCAATCAGCTTTCGAATGGAAGCTGCCAGTCTTGAACCTTGTCGGGCAGATTTTGGAGTATAATGCCCTAAAGTTTCTGGCTAGTGCTTCACCTATTGTCGAGAGATAGAGCATGATGATGGGGATGCCGACGCAAGCGTAGGCGATCGCTACCAGCTTGCCCATTGTTGACTTCGGAGCCACGTTCCCATGACCTGTCGATAAAGGAACTGATTAATATTCAAATGGTACGTAATACAATATGCATAGGGGTGAAAAGTCTCATATAATATTCGAGCTAAAGTGAAATAAAAATCAAATATCGCGGAGAAAAGTCTTCGCATACATTCTGTTTAGAAGAGTCTATAAATATTTTAGTGCACTCTTCGTCGAGTTAGTATTCCGGAGCTGATGCTTTCGTTAACGGAATGTTTTTGTGGTTTGGTTTCAATGTGGACCTCGGCAAAGCGTGCCGATGAGCGAACAATCTAATTTAAATTAGTTCAATCGTTTTATGCAAATTGGTTGAAAAAGGTGTTATTTCCGTATTTTTAACAATTTCATTACTTTGTTGAGTAAATCTATACTAATATTATAAAGCTGAAGAGTTTGTTTGTTTGTTTGTTTGTTTGAACGCGCTAATCTCTTGAACTACTGGTTCGAATTCAAAAATTGTTTTTGTGTTGGATAGTCCATTTATCGAGGAAGGTTATAGGCTACTTTTTATCCCGATATTCCCACGGGATCGGGAGTTACGCGGGTGAAACCGCGGAGCGCAGCTAGTCTAGTATCATAGTCATTATGGCAAAATGGTAGAAAATAAACTTACCAATAGTAGTAATAAGAGTAAGTGCATATAGAAAACTACTGGAGAACGTCCATCTGTAGTCCGATTCGTGAACAAAGGTGACTCGGCTCTCGAACGAAACTCCTCTTATACTTTTAATCAAAACTTTCTGGAAGTCCATCAGCTCCTTTGCAGCCAACTTCGTCCAGTTCTCTTTGTATAAAATATTCAAGTCTTCTGTTATAGACCAGAGTCTCTCAACTGTTCTGGATCTGAGATCTGTGCTGGTCTCCTGGGCTTGGCTCAGGTTTGGCTTTGAAGCGGCTACGGCAGTTTCTTCTGCGGTTGTGCCTTCCAAAGCCAGGAATAGGAAACCTCCGAGGAGATTGTACGTGAGTACGAGAAAGCATACCGCAAGGCAAGTCAGGGGTGAGGCTTTCCTTTTGTGCGCACATCGGCAGCAGAAGACTGTTTCTTTGGGCGTGAAGCAACAGTGCTCGAAATGGTAGGTGCGAGGGTTTGGTCGCTCCTCCAGCATGGCTAACAACACATCGCTAGGGGCTCACGCCGCGACGCATCGGCCCCTCCATTTTAATCTACCGGAGATCCAGAAACCTGAAACAAACGAAAAAACAAGGTAAATCACTACGTAATTACATTTCCGATTAATTCTTCGGACCGAAAATAACAAGATTTCGTCCAGTCTATTTTAAGATTTTATGGAAATTTTAAAGCTTGAATTGTAATAACTCTTTAGAAATATTATCATAAAATAAGATAAGATGTTTAAATAAGATAAAGATGTTTTAAATATTTGGCCGTCGAAGGTTGTTCCATAAATTCATGCAAAATACCTCTTTTTAAGAGGCGACGTAAAAAGCGTTTTAAACCCCGTAATCATCGAATATACCCGATGACTTTTTGATAATAACATTATGTAAATCGGTTCCCCGCGGCCGATTGTAAACGACGGAAGCGATTTTCAATTCCGACCCTGTTTTAAAACCGAGATTAAAATCACCAGAGAAAAGCTTTCGTTCTCTTTTTATGTTAAAGGCCTTTGTCACGATCAAATTCAGTTCAAGCTTCAAGCATTAAATCCAAAATTATGCACTGCAGTTAAAAGTTCCCATTGATTAAGACGAAACGCTTGATACAAGCTGAAAATTCCGAATCAATTAATGACATTTTTCAGCATCATTGTATGCTTACGGCTTGACCCTGATTCACTGACTTTCATAATATGCTGGACAAGCGAATATCATCAATAGGATGCTTCCATTTAATTTTCTCTATTTTAGCGGTAAAAGGACAGTGAAGAGTGGTGAAATTCTTACAACTAAACACTCGATTTTTGATATTGAAAAAAATATGATTTCGAAGTACTCTCAACGGAAGCACATTGATTAGACACAAAATATAATTGACGACAAATACCAAATATAGCGTACTTGATTCTTTACTTCGATTCGTGTAGACCTTTTAAGGTTTTTGACAATAAAGGAAAACAAGAAAATAAAAATTAGACTAAAGAACTCCAATTAAGGCTGACAAAACAAAGAGGCCATCTTATAAAATCTTTTTATTACAATTCTTAACAAAGGAATCTGAAAACTGAAAGTCACTTGATATTGTTTTTGCGAGATTTAATAAAAATAGGTACCCATCCTTTTCCAACTGAGGACGATTCGCTTTTTTATCAAGTTTAACAAACTTAGGTACAATAATTCAGTTCGACTCCATTCTCCTAAATCTAGAGTAGCTTAGCACGCTAGATTTTATGCTACTTCCTAAATACTTAAACTTGTGGGTTTATTCATACCTATAGTTCCAAGATAGAATAAATTGACAAAAAATATCCCACTTACTATGAAGGAAAAAAAAGAATTAAACTATTGTAATAAAAGTCATAACGTTAGCGCAAACGGTATTGTCCATTTCACAACTGGTAATAGTTAGTATCCTTCGATTTTTTTGTCTTAATACAGGTGTCATTTAATTTAATTGTTATTTGTGTAATTTAATTTCTTTTGTGTGTTTTTAAATGATAAAAAAAAAAAGTAAAGTAAAAGCTAGAAAGTATAAGTTGCACACATTTAATTGCTGAAATAATGTTTACCAGAATAAGATGATAATTTAAGTTTTTCTCCCTTATCGACACCACAGCTTGAGTTAATTAGGATAATTCAGTTTTGCGTGTTTAGTCATACATTAAAGTTATAAATAAATAAATAATAAATAAATATTTCAGGACATATCACACATCGCCATCCAGCCCCAAGCTAAGCAACTTAATGCTTGTGTTATGGGTGCCAGATAACGGATAAACTACTTATATACTTTTTTTTTTGTAAATATATACATATTATACATATAGGAAACACCCAGAACCAGAAACAAGAATTTATGGTCAGCATAAATACTTGTTCCCGGCGGGAATCGAACCCGCAACCTTCTGCGTCAATAAAATAAATAATAAATAAATATACCGATGTTACTTTTTAAGGTAATTATTATTGGGTAGAATTTATTTTAAGTACTGTTGTTACCTGAAATAAATGAAATAGTTAATTAATTTATCATAGTGTAGCTATGTTTAATTATGTATATGTAACACAAAACTAACCTAATAAATGGAATACAAAATTTAAAAATGATTACAATTTAATCTGCTCTGGTGTTTGACCCAAATCTCCAGCAGTTTAAAGTAAGACTTGGTCTATTGTTAGTTGAAACGTTTTTGCGAGATTCGCCGCGCGCCTTCGTGCCTTTCATCTATGGCCTTTCTAAAAATACTATATTAAAATAGTTGCCAAGTTTCTTTAAGAGAGACATTCTAGTTACTTTGTAGCTTGATTTTTGTGCTGTATTTTAAAAATGAAGCAATTCATTTTAATAGTTGTAGGTACCTTCTGTGTCTTTGTTAGTTTTATACTTGAAATATTCAAACATATATGTACTTAATTAAAATAGTTATACAGGAAAAGTATTTTTGTAGTGCACAAATTTCGGTATGTTTTAAGCACATTAAAATAAAAAATACTGTTTTTTTTATTTTGGAGCTAACTCAAAAACTCTCAGAGCTATAACCATTTAAGTGTTTCTAACAAAACGACGACACAATACTAGCGCCAGCGAAATTAATAGCGCGCTCTAAATGAAGGTAGGTACCTACGTGTCACTGTGTGTATCAATACTGAGATACCCAATAATTTAGAAATTGCAGGAAGTTTTTCACATTAAGTTTTGGTTTTTTTTTTTATTTATTTTTTTGCGTAAATGTACTCCACTGCCGACATATATTCAGCAGAAAAAAAATGTGCACTACAAAAATACTTTTCCTGTATAGCCTGTTAATCTGTATTTTGCTTAGTTTTGATCGATGAACCCTGTTGCATTTAAAGCAAATTAAAACTATAACCCCCTTATTCCAAAATCCACATGTCGTATTATCCTTAAACCTTGTTTTGGAATAGGGGGGTTAGCCTTTATCTCTAATCGACATGTTTTAGCTCAGCTCCAGCAACCTATATTATATTTATTTATATTAAATTAAATATAATTTGTCTATTTCGTCGCCTACATGGGCTAGATATAGACTTGTTATGTAGATTTAACTTTTGTTTTTTCAAATTCCATAAAGAATAAATGGATAACACTCTAAATTCATTTGTATGGAAACACGATCGACCAGCGGAACCTTAATCTTAGTCATTCAGGGCGCTCTGTGGTGCTTGGAACATATTGTATGTAGCTGAAGTAAGCTTGCCCAGCAAGTATACTATCCTCTCAGCTTAGTCAACTAAGCCGCAGGTGTCATCGGGATGTTTTCCTTCACCACAGGAGCAGTGTTTATGTGTAGAATGTGTACTAATTAATAAATATAATTTTTAAATAAGTTAATTGCACTGCTAAAGGGCCGGATTCAAACCCACAACCTTCCGAATAAAAGTCGAGGTATCTACCACTAGGCCAACACAGCATTAGGAAGGCACTGACATTAACTCAAGAGATAGCACGTCGTGCACGAATAAACACTAAATAATATACCTAGTTGTAACACAAAGCACGTAGTGTCTTTTTCTAATTGGGTGATTGACTTTACTGATTTTCAATAATATTTCAAGTATTTCAAAAGTCGCAAATGTTTATTATAGACCCCTTACAATTATCATTTTTTCTGAAAAAGTCTAATTTAATTTAAAAAAAATGCAGTTCTTTTCATTAAATTAAATTATCCTACATTTTAATCTGTGACGTGCGTCACCTTTCCTTGCGCTTTGCGCGCACTTTTGTTTTTTCTTTACGAAAATTTACATTCGTGACGCCACACGAAGGTCAGTCATGGCCTCCCGCGTTTCGTTTCTTTTAGTCAGCAAAAAAAATATTGCAAATTTAAGTATTTTCCGAAAATAAAATAATCACAATACATTTTAAACATTTAGCTTTCATTTTCAAAATATTTCATATTTTATCGTTATCACAGTCATGGAGCCAATTACAGCCAAAAAACTTTACGCTATTCTTAAAACTGTAAAATATTACGACTGACAGTTCCATAGCTTCGTACGTATTGATATTATTTATGTTCCGGCGGGGTCGGAAGCAATTTAGCCAGCCGACTACCGGCCAATATTGCTAAATATATGGAGTTGGGATGGCCTAGGTCGTATCAAACTCTATTGCGGATGTTCATTGTTCATTTAAAATTAACAGTTAGAGTTAAAAATTAAAAGCAACTTTTACTGATTGTCTAGTATTGTGTACTGACACAATAACCGACATTCCAGAATTTAAAAACCTAGAAATCCACGACAGAAACTGAGATCGACCAAAACTAGCAACGATCGTCGATCAGTAAATACTGAACCCATCAAAAACCATTGTTTTTTGTTATAATTAATATATTTTTATGTAATTAAGTATTATTAAATAAATATTATATATTAAGCATCAAAAACATAACTTGTAAAAAAAACAGCGCACTCCGGGAGTGCAGGCAGAAGTGAAAACTGTAAAGCGAACTGCGTACGGCAGCTCGCTGCGAACCTGCACCATCCACCGAGAGATGTCGCTGCTAACACTGTTGTACAGAAGTGAGTATCGTAGTTCGGCCGTTTGCACAGAGATGGCGCTGTTTTCAATATTGCATAGTAGTAGGAGCACAATAACTGTTAAAATCTCATCTGTCGAAATCTCATCTGTCGCGAGAACGGCTGAAAATGCTCACACAAAAGTGCCCAATGCGCCATAAGAAGTTTTCACTTCAAAAAACCAAGTCCCGCAATCCAGTTCTTCTATTCTAAAAAGTTGTGAGATCCAAGTCGGTTAATAGAACTCCGGCAGTCGGACCACGACCAATAAACGAATTTATTCAATCCCTAATATAGGGACTTTCGGAGATTTTTTAGTGCGATTGCTAAGTCAATCTATTTATTTAAAACATAAGAGATTTTTAATATTGATATTATGGTCACTTTCAGATGTTGTTAGGTTAGCAGTATTACGAAATAACTTAGACACTTGAACCACATTAGAAACTGAACATCTACACTGGAAAAAGATTTCTTGAAGCAATAAATAATCCTCTCCCTTAGACATTAGAATATAATTTATTTTAAATGCAGTATTCTTAAGATTTAAGGTTTACTAACTAAGATATTTTTACTAAAACCAAGAAATTTTTCTGTAGCGTCTAAAGAAAGAGATTTTTTTTAGCTTAAAAAAGTCCCAATAGTGTTCTACGGAACACTATTACACTATTATTTTGAGGTACGCCTCAAAATGTAAAAAAGAAACCCTTATAAGATCACTGTCTTGGCCGTCTGTCCGTGTGTCACCACCAATTTTCTCAGGAACGGGTCGACCTAGTAAGTTGGAATTAAAACCTGAGACAGATATAAAGTGTATAAAAATCAAGGTTGTAAATCAAGACGATAAGGAGATATGGACAAAATTTAGATCTTCGCGACTACTTGTAAGTACCAAAATTTACGTTTTTATCTGAGCAGCCTATGCCTTACAAACATATACAACAATACCACATTCTCAATTCTCTCCGACAGGTTAGCTAAAAGTACAAAAAACTTTTCTCTTTAAAACAACAAGTTAGATTCTAACGTTATAACGCGATATGGTAACAAATTACACCTAAGTTCCCTAACTCTGCTTTACTGCGTGAACTTGAAAAATGGTATTACGAGGGGAATTGTCAATTTAGCGAGTTCACAAACTGCGTGTTTACTTTGGAGTTTAATGTTATTGGTTATAGCTTTTATCTGCGGCTTCATCTGCGTAAGCCTTAAATTTTCCAAAAAAAATAATTTTGTAGATACCTTACTTCATAAATGTTTGCATATCTGTCCATTGGTTTGAACTTTGAACGTTGATATCATCATCTTCCTGCCCTTACCCCAATTTATTTGGGGTCGGCGCAGTAGTCGTTTTCTTCCATTCAGTCCTATTAGTCGTCATCTCATCGTTCACATTCATCTCTCTCATGTCTTGTCTCATGCAGTCCATCCAACTTTTCTTCGGTCGTCCTCTTCCTCTCCATCCCTCTACATTCATACTCATTACTCTTCTAGTCACATGCGTCTCCTCTCTTCTCATCACATGTCCATACCAACTTAAACGGTTCCCTTTTACTTTTTCAGTAACCGGTGCTACTTTCCGGCCAACTAACTTCAGGCTAACTTTGAACGTTAATTTATCAGTCAGAAATTAAATACTACACCTACTATAGACCTTAGATTTCAGTATAAATTTCAACTCTATAACTCTACCCTTTCTTGAGAAAAAGGGTCTTGACAGACGGAACGATGTACATTGGACAATCGAGTGATCTCATAAGAATTCCGTTTTTCCTCTTGAAGTATGGAACTCTAAAAATAAATGTGACCGGGTCTACCTACACTAAATCGCTCCTTAGCAATAAGGTACCCCTTTGTGAAACCTAGATTTAGGCTTGTGTTTATTTTACTCTATTTTTTGCTATGGTGTGCACAAATAAAAAACTCATTTATCTTTCTAATTCAGAGGAGGCTCCGGAAAGTTCTGATGAAACCCTTAATCTCCATCCTATACACATAGAGTAGCCACCGAGTTTAATAGCTAAAGTAGTTATAATCAGTTTGACTTTGGTTCGACTTCAACATGAATATAATATTTTCAAAAACCTGAAACTATACGGGTGAAATTTCAATATGGATTTTAGTGTTTAATTTAGAAACATCCAATATTTGTTCCCCAAATCCGTAGACCTATAAATTAATTAAACCAACACGAACTAAAACATCCAAAAATGTAATAAAGGTTTTCGTTCTTTACTTTAATTTGTAAAACATACACAAAATTCATTTCTGAGTCTTTATTAAAATTCCTGCGGGGTTCGGTCTGACCTCAACCTTTTTCAGATTCCAGATTTTGGTCTGAACCTAATAGGTGAGTAAGGATTTTAATTCAGCCAAATTTGAGATTTCTATGGATTAAATTTTTAATAAACTTCATCCCCATTTCCCATAACGGAAAATGTACCTATCGTATTCGCAGTAGGTACCTGCAAGTGTGAAGGTACAGGCAACGGTCAAAAGTCTCTGCCCACCGTAACGTTTACAATCCTGTGCAGCACTGTTGCACAGGATTTTCCGGTGGACAATAATTATATTCGCATCATACTCTATTTGGTTTATTCCAATTTAGGCCAAGTTTTTTTTCAAATCGGCCCATTAATAAAGTATGTTAGCACTGTAAATAAATATTGCACTTATGTCCAACAATATTTATTTATTTTATTATAGGAGAACAAACAGCTATAACATATAAAGCAATCAGAAATAAGAGAACCAGAGGGCAATTTCAAGGTAACGCGTAAATAACTTTGTGCCACACACATCATTGTATGTAAGTAGGTACCTACTACAATTTTAATTTTCAAATCGTAAAGCGTAATGAAATAAGGTTTGCGTCACGTCGCTTGTCATAATTCAAGCATACAATCCACGACGGCAACAAACCTATATCATCTTGTTGCCCTCTAAACACACAAAGAGAATGCTCGAACAGCCTTGATTGGAGGCATCTGTTCCTCATATGCCACGAGCATACTAATTAGTATCACTACTGATGCTGAACCAATGAATCAATGATACACTTCAATGAAAGCAAAAACAAAGAAGTTATGCCCGAACGACAGCCACATACAGGGTGATTTTTTATATGGGCCTTCAGGGCTCTTTCCTACTTTGCCAAACTACGTTTGTTTCCAGGAATTGTTTTTAATCTTTATCGATTGATACAAAATATTAAATAATTTTTTATTGCAATATTAACAGCGTTGATTTCTGACTTTTGCAAACAGAAAATGATGCAGTTTTTTTATATTCATTTAAAAATGTACAGTTGAATTGAGACCCTCTTACTTTTTTGAAGTCGGATAAAAAGTAAGACTCAATCGACTTTCTTACTTTTTTCAATCGAAGTTCTCTGAGTAAAACAGTTGACATTATAAAAGATTTATACGTGTACCTAATAAGTACACTAATTGTTTGTAAAATATATAATTACTAGCGACCCGCCCCGGCTTCGCACGGCTATATTAAGCATGTATTAGACATATAAACCTCTTGAATCACTCTATCTATTAAAAAAAACCGCAACAAAATCCGTTCCGTAGTTTTAAAGAAATAAGCATACATAGAGATATAGGGATAGAGAAAGCGCCCTTGTTTTATACTATGTAGTGATAGTGATTAAGCTAACAGCAGCTAATTTTCGATATATTTTGAGGTAACTAAACATAACGTCTTTATATCCCAAAAAATATCAAATTTCCAAAGTCATACAAAACAGAACCTTAACATAAATAGTAATCCCTGTATATGAATGAGAATAAGTACAAAATGTAATTTAGACGTCCCCCCTAACCTTACTCAAGTCAATGTGTTCTAATTTTAAACAATAACTTAATTAAAACGCGGAGAGCACAATTATTACAGCAAATGACAGAGAGCGGTCCAAGAGCGGTCCGACCGGAGTGTTGCTCATATCGGGATGCCACAGTGAAACCATAACAGAAGGGTAACGTCATAATTGCGGTCATATTGACAGGGAAACGTTATTTAAATTATTAAAATAAAATAAAAATATAAATATTGCAGGACATTCCACACATCGCCATCTAGCCCCAAGCTAAGTTACTAGACTTGTGTTATGGGTGCTAGACAACGGATATACTACTTAAATACTTTTTCTTTTGTAAATATATACTTATAATACATAGAAACAACCATAGACCACAGACAAATATCTAAGCATAAATACTTGTCTGAGGCGGGAATCGAACCCGCGACCCTGTGTTTGGCAGTCCGGCATGGTGACCATTGTGCCAGCTGGGTCGTATTAAGCAATTTTTATTAAAATTCCACACGCAAATTAATATTAAAACTCAACAAAATCCTACATGTTATAAAACAATGTTCCCCCGTTACGTCTATCTGTCTATCTGAAGGCGATATACTCCAAAAGTTTTAAACGGATTTAAGTGATTGGTTCCTTTACGCCAGGAATGACTCGGGGCGGTTTGCTAGATTAAGTTTGTATTAATGTATGTAGGTTTATATTAAATTAATTGTAATTTTTTTCTTAGTAGGTACTTTTATAGATTTTATTTTAACTTTGTGTTTATGATGTATTAATTTTTATTCTTAATTGAATAAATAAACAGTGAGTTAAAGTCTCATTTAAGTATATTTTTTAGGTTTTCATTAGGATTTGAATAAATTTGAAAAAAGTTGCCAGAAAAAATATGTGCGTCAGTATAATAACATTGTCACAGGATGTTTCCAACAAAAAGAAATGATTTTGTTTTTGTTTCCAACGAATAGGCTCTAAGCTACTGGACCGATTATAATGAAAATCGGTACGAGGATACATTAATTAATTAGAAATAATATATGCTATTTTTTATTCCGATACTCCCACGGGATCGGGAATTACACGGGTGAAACCGCGAAGCGCTGCTGGTATATAATAAATAATTAAAGTTACCGCTAGATAATACTAAATCCGCTATTCCATTAACATTTTAATTAAATCAAATATTCAAATTGATTCATTGTAATGAACCGACTTCCGATTCATTGTGCCATTGTCAATTTAGAAGTATAAATAAGCAATCATTTCCGCAACTGTCCGCCCTACATTACTAACTATCATGTAAGCTGTGGAATCAATACCGTGGCGCGTTCGCCCGTAAATTACCGCTCGCTCCCTCTCTGCGGCTATTTATTGTCAAACGAGCTTACCTTGATGTATGCTGTTGTAAATTCAGAGCACTTTAAACTAGGTTTTGTTGAGTTCACAACGAATTGTACCTACTATCTTTATTATTTTATCAATTTCAATTTCATTTATTCACAAATAGAGTATGGTATGTACAGATGTCATAAATATTAATTAATTCCTATGCTATTTAACCTACTTTAGGTATGTGAATTACAGTCGAATGAATTTAATATGGTGAAGTCAAATTATGAAATTAAAAATGTTAAGTAGTTGAAACAATGCAAAAATAAAAATAAAAACATAAAAATATACTTACATGTCGCAAATAAGAAAATGTCAAAATGATTATAAATAAACTTGTCACAATTTAAAAGTCAATAACATATTTTGTTATTGACATATATATTATAACAATTAATATCAATTTAAGTAAAAAAATACATTGGCTTAGCAGATAAATCCGATCCTATTTTCCTCCCAAAAAATAACTCCGTACCGTAAAGATGATGACACATATGCAATATGCATGATAGGCAGCCAATACACACTCCCTGTTTGCCACCTTCCTATCTTTTTCTATCTTCTAGTCCCCTGCCGCATCTGTCACCATAGCACGATTTTTATACGGTTTTCACCAGTAGATATAGTAATTCATAAAAAGAAGGTTTAAGTGTGTAATTAATTAAAGGTTTAAGTGTGTAAATAAAGTGTGTGTGTAATTAATAAGAGTTTTGTGTAAAGTGGTTGAAATACGGCTAATATATTAAATAATGTTTTAGCCCTAGGTAATGCTTTGCTAGCCGTTCAAAAGCGGGGCTGGTTGCTAGTTTAAAATAACAATTTATTAATGATAAAAAGTTTCATAAGACACTTCCAATGAATCAATATATCCTCATACCAAGTTTCATCAAATCCGTCCATATGTCCCATAAAATGAAAAAAATGTATTTCAAAGTTTGAAAAAGTGAAATATGCTAATTTCTTAAAAGGTTTCGTGAATAAAAAGGTTCCACAGGTTTCTATATTTTTTTTTCTAGGACAAGAAAATATGTAAATTGTGTTTAAAATAAAATAAATAATACTTTCATTGTGTCCCAAAAAAAATTGGGTAGCACGCAATAATTCCAAAGACGGAAAACGTCTTGTGTAAATCAAAGAGTTTTTATTTTAATGGAATAAACGTATTTATGATGTCATATTTAAATACTCTTCTGATTAATTTAAAATGGGTTTACACGTAAAATGACAGGTTGCTTCATTGACTGCTTACATTTAAGACTGGTTGCTGCATTGACTATTTACATCTAAGACTGGTTGCTTCAATTACGTTGTAGTCTAAATGGGCTGTTTATTCTTATTTGCTTAGATGCCCAAGGAAAACAAAAAAAAGACGATCGGAAAAAAACAATAGACGATCGGAAAAAAACAATAGACGATCGAAATGGAAACACAAGACGATCGAATTAAAAACAAAAAGCAAGTGTTATTATTGCAGTGCTATCAACTTATATTGTTCTACTGTTTGTTTAACACTGTAGCGTCTGTAGCCCTGTATATTTATGATACCATAATATTATGATTATTTTCATAACCAAATACTTTCATAAGCAAATATTGAACTTATCCCACTGGTAGTTGTCACCTACTTGCATTATCATAAGCTTCCACTCACGTGACCGACGAACTTCAATCGTATGTTATTATGTATCGCTCGTGCATGTGACCGTGGCGTGCCATCAGCGGATATTGTTCTACTGTATTGTCCAATTCTGTAGCCCGTAGCATGCACTGGTATCATAAACATGACGTCATATTAATGATGGCATATTGTAATTATTCCCATAACCAAATATTGAAAAAAGTTAAAACAACAACTTACCAAAATACCTATCGAAATTTTAAGCAATTAAAGAATACTTGAACTTGAACTATAAAATTATCCCACTGGTAGTTGTCATCTACTTAATTCATTACCACAAGCCTCCACTCAAGTGTCACGTGACCAACGTACTTTAAGGCTGCCTGTCCACAAAAGTGGAGCGGCGGCGCCGGCGTCTCCACATACATTTTGTAACATGCAGACTCCGCATGTTGCATGTCCTGAGTTTTTGTGTTGCATAATGTTATGTAAAAACGCCGCTCCGCTACTGTGGAGAGGCAGCCTAATCAGCCTTACTAAGGCAGCCTTACTGTAAGTGGTCACTTACTCGACCTATTACCACTTACCACAAGCTTCCACTCACGTTTCACGTGATCGACGCGAACGTACAGAGGCAGACATATATTTCTGCCCAGTACGCTAAAGCTTTGGAATAAAAGTGTAATTGACTTATTGCCTTCTTTTTCAAAACACATAACACACATATGCACACTTGTTTATTATTACTCAGTGTAATTCTTATTTTCAACAACTTAGCAATGTGTCTAGTTAGCCTGGTGGTATAAGCCACTGCCTACCACTGAGGGCAGACTCCGCACGCGGAGTTTTTATGATGCACAATGTATGTCGACGCCACCATGCTCCGCTACCTCGCTCCGCTTCTGTGGAAAGGCAGCCTAATCGTATTGTGTGTCGCTCGTGCATGTGACTGTGGCGTGCCATCAGCTGATATTGTTCTACTGTATTGTCCAACACTGTAACCACTAGCGTGCACTTAGTCCGTGCGTGACACAGTGCAAGGAAGGAGCTTGTTAAAATAAGGAGAGTAATTTTCTATCTACTAATTAGAGACAATGTGAAAGGAAAGAAAATAGTTCCGCTCTTTTACTTCAATAATGAAAACGCAATTGACCTAAATAATTGAGCAAGCGAGTAAAATGAGTGAAGTCTAACTGGTGAAATTATACGAATATAAATTGCAATTTTTTCCATTTTTACCAAAAATATGGTGTTTCAACAAGGGTAACTAAACTTATAAAACGGAGTAATTCTAGACGAACAACTTTTGGAAAATCGAGTATTTTTTTCAAGAGATTATGTTCTCATTTGCCATGTTTGTTTCCAGAAATTAATCGCTATTAGCAACATTATTGATTGGTACAAAAATATAGGCGATTTTTTTTTTTTGCAAAATTAACAGGTTCGATTCTTGGCTTTGCTACCTGATAACCCTCCAAGCCACCATGGTCTGAACTTCATAATTGCACATCGTTCATAACTGTATTAGTGGCATACGCTGAGAAATTCTTAGCTTTTATAAAATCGCGAAAAGTTGGTGGAAGACGGGATCTTGGTATACATACATACTTTGCCGCCTTGCGTTGTCTATCTATCTTAAGGTTTCTTAAAATTATGATACTTTATAACTAATTGTACATTTGTCCGTTTGATCAGATGTTTATTTGTTTAAAAGTCTATTAATCTACGAAAGCTCTTACTAACGTACATTGTAAAGGAATGTTTGTTTGACAATCCATTTCAATGATTTGAGTACAATCGCCTCCAATTTCCGCAGACACGGGTAACACCGCGTTAATCTCAATTATTGTAATGGCTACCGGACTCAAAGAGGCAAATTGTCTTAGATTGGTTTGTCTTAACCTACTATATCTTTTAGATATGTGAATTTATGCTTTAGGTAAGTATCTTTCAGACTATTCTACAGAAATATCATCGACAAAAGAAAAACAGCTTAATCGGATGTCAACAAATGGTCGAAAAATAGTTTGGAAATTTTGACGGACAAATTACTTAGATTGATAGATAAACACTTTATTTGTACAACACACAAAACATACTTACTTACACACATACTAACAGTGCAAGTTAAATAAAAGCTTGAAAAACTAAGGACGGAAGTCATGATTTTAATAGTTAATAGATGTATTTATACGTCAGAGCACCGTTTGTGACGCCATCTTATTTACTGTAATATTTCATGTGTCTAAAAGACAAAGGAACATGGTTCATTCTGTCACAGTTGCTTCATTATAGTTGAACTTTCTAGTGGTCTCCCAATTTGTATTTATTACTTTAAGAACAAATTTAAAATAAATTAATATTAAATCATAATTTAAAACATACATTAATTTGCTTTAAGAATACTTATAAAGTGTAGATTAAGTATTATAGTGCAGCCAAAATAATCCTGATAGGCATGTAATTGCTAAAAGGAAATAATTCATTGACAATTGCATCGAAGAGCGCTGTAGTACCTACCTGAGCCTTGTTTAAGATGCAGTAGGCCTGCCCAGAACCTTTACCACCCTCTCAACTTAGTCGACCGTGTCCAGTAGAAAGAGCGTCTGGAGCCAAATAAGCCGCGGATTTCGTCACGATGTTTTCCTTCACAAGTGTACATACATTTTTCTTAACAAACATCCTGAACGGCCGACCGGTTTTCCGAAGAATGAAAGTCGAGATACCTACCACTAGGCCAACACCGCTAAAATGAAATAACCTATCACATATGAAGTAGATAACTGACATCTTACCAGGGTCTATCCTGGGAAGAAATATTTTCATGGGTCGTTACATAGAATGGGAGGATCGCCGGTGTCTCAGATGGCAGGGAACATTTACCCGAAACGTAGGTACCTATCTACATACCTACACCTATATAATAAATGACACAGTTTCATTTTGTACAGTAGACAAAGAGGTACCCAAACACCTTAGAAACTATTTTCTTCAAATTCAACTTTATACCTACACAGAAAAAGGTGAAGTGAGAAATAATTTATTTCTATAGACGCTCGAGAGTATTTTTTTGGTTTTAGTAAATGTTCATGAAAATAATAAGCCATATTGCTTTTAAAATTAAAAATATACCTACTGCTTATCATTTTAAGTTTTTTTTTACTTAAATCAAAAAATATATACTTTAGAGCCTCTAGGGTGAGGATTATTTCTTGCTTGAAAGAAACCTTTTTTTCTGTGCAAAAAAAAAACAAGATATTATAACTTTGCCCTTTAAAATGGTGCTTTTTGATAGTGTTGCGTATGTGTTGCTCCTACTAAAAAAAAAATGGGTGCGTGTACTTATGTACGCGCGCAAAAAACTCGTCCGACAAAAAACTCGTCCGACGAAAAACTCGTCCGACAAAAAACTCGTCCGACAAAATACTCGTCCGACAAAAAACTCGTCCGACAAAAAACTCTGGACTGGAAAAGGATTGTCAACACAATCAATAAAGTTCAATTTAGATTTAAACAACTTCTCCCGTGAGAATATTGTGTGAGGTGAGAATTTTGTGTGACGCTTTTGTAAAATTTCACTCTCATCATTTTTTCATAACGCGCCTAAAGAAGTATAACTTCAAAAACCTATAAAAACATGATTCCAATAATTTTATTGGAAGCAGGTTTTTCATTTATTGGTTTAAAGGAAGGTTTTTCATTTAAAGGTTATTTTAAGGTTTTGGTAAATTGAGCGCAAAAGGTTTTATACAAAACTATACCTACGCCCCGCGGTTTCACTCACGTAAGTCCCAATCTTAAGGAAAAATCCAAATCAAAATTATTCTTTGTCCTTCTTCATCCCCTAAAATACTTAACAACTAAACTACTACTTATCTAAATCGATCCAGTCGTTTAACCGTAGACCTGGATTAACAAACAAACAAACAAATAAAGAAAACTTTCGGATTTTATTACTAGCGACCCGCTTCGGCTTCGCACGGCTATATTATGCATGTATTTTACATATATAAACCTTTCTCCGGAATCAACTCTATCTATTTAAAAAAACCGCATCAAAATCCGTTACGTAGTTTTAAAGATCTAAGCATACATAGGGACAGACAGCGGAAAGTGACATTGTTTTATATTATGTAATGAAGTTAGGAAGTTCGGTTTAGGATTTTCTTACCTACACAAATAACGGTTATTTCTCAGTGTTGTGAGCAGGTGTTCATTCCGTAGGGTATATCTCTAATTCGATGTGAACATCGGTCTTTCAACAGATGTGATGTTCCAATGGAAGAACACAATAAGATTGTGTTATTTTATTCGATTTCAAAAAAGAAAAGTTGCTTCATTCCTCGCGTAGGTAAATTACAAGGTGTTTGGGTTTGAGTGGGTTAGTAAAGGCAGGTTCTAGAACCGCTGTAACTTTGATGAAACTTGTGTTATGGGAGCAAGATAACGGATAGAATACTTATATACATTTCTTTTATTAATAGATACCTACTTAATGTCGATAGAAACACCCAGACTGGAAGCAAATGTCTGTCTAGGCAATTAAGCTTATTCTATTCTTAGTATGTGTGTTTGTATGTTTGTTACTCCTTCACGCAAAAACTACTAAACCGATTGCTATGAAACTCGGTATGTAGATAGCTAGAGACCTGGATTAACACATAGGCTACGTTTTATCCCGATATTTCTACGAGATCGAGACTTACGCGGGTGAAACCGTGGGGCGCAGATAGTAATTAGGTGGGAATCGAAACCACAATCTTCTGTTACAGAGTGTTTCTGCAGGGCCCAAACATCCCTCATTTTATATGAGGGATTTAAAACACTTACTCCCTTTACAAGAGCATAACAAAAAACTGCAAAGCCCGCAGTCGTTAATTCAAGAGGTTTTATGTACAGAGAGATTTTACACTAGACGTTTTTTTAAAGGCGTTTTTTTAATTAAGTAGGCTGAAGGCTGTATCAGGATGTAGCCGCAGTCGAGTGTATGTAACGTTTTGTGACGTCATATTCCATACATATGGTTTATACAAGTGCCCCCTTCCCCTCTTTGCAGACTGAAATGAAAGTTTCAAGTAAAATGTTGAATGTTTTATACGAAAAAAAAATACAATGCAAACAAAATTATAGCTCTTTTTAATTTTTTTTTAAATTAAATACTTACATCTTTTCTCTATTTATTATTTAATTTAATTTAATGAAATTTTTAATATTGACGTTGTTAATTTGGATTTGAATTTATTAATTTTTATATGTTTTGAAATTTTTGTTTTGAAGTTTTTGACTGTGACTGTAAAAAGATAATTAATTTTTAAAACATTTAATATAATATAATATAATATAATAATGAAAATACTAAATATTTTCATTATTTTGATTTTATTGTTATTATGGATTTTAATATCTGAAATAAATGAATTGATTGATTGATTGATTTACCCGACCACGCTAAAACCAAATGCCCATATTTCGTTATTTATTTACTAACGCTATTTAACAAGAAAGGTACCCGGCTCTCTCTCCATACAAACGTATAGTCAACTGTTTCCTCCCTGGATAATGACATCAGCACAAATATTTTTGTTGCATAAAACCTATAACTGCCATGACTAATGCCTCTATGTCTTGGTTTTTTAATGTTCTAATTATCATAGAAAGTAAGAGTTAAAAAAGAAAATAAATATAAAAAATAAGACATAGGGGCATGATATGGCAGTTATAAGTTTTATGGTACAAAAATATTTGCTTTAGTGTCATTATCCAGGAAGGAAACAGTCGACTACGTTTGTATGGAGAGAGCGCAGGTACCCTCTAAGAACCCTCAACCAGTAACAGTACTAGCAACTAATCGACTACGTGATGTTGCTAAGTTCTCCTGCTTAATCTTTGTTTTAATAATGCCTTAGTTAAACTAGAATATAGTTCCTAAGTTAATTAGTTAGTTATACCTATTTTACTTTATAAACTGATAAACTTTTTAAACTCACCCGACTCACAGCTCCAGTCTCCTCACGACCATGACTATTGTAAAATAGTCGAAACGACTAAGTAAGAGAAATAAAAATAGAAAACAAATGGTTGTCTGTAACGTCGGTTTACGGACGATAATTTTACGAGATAACGTCATAAGTAAACATTAATGGCGTTCCTGGAACATGACGTATGTCGTCATGTTTTTTGTGTATGCAGGTTCATCAATTTATTACAAGTTTACTCGTTAAAATATACTCGATTAAGACTTGGGAAAATATTTACTATGCATGTAATAAACTATTTTTTATTATTATTTATGGAAATTCTTTGTGAAATTCCCTTTTTACTAGCAGTTTACGCTATTCGATTTCTCAGTCAAACAATTTCAATTTTTTTACATTTAAATCGTCAAGTGTAAACGCACTTTAACTCGCTGTGCGCTTTTAACTGCCTGGTATACTTTACAACACACCGACGTATACTTAATTTGATTGGCTGTTACGGCTCGTGGTCTACTTTACCGCACACACACAAGTATATCTTTAATTTTATTGGCTGTAACAACGAGTAACACGTTTTATTTATTGGTCGAGGAATGCTTGGAACGATGCCGATTGGAAATAAACAATTCAGATTGGATAGACAGGAGTTTTTTGCACATTTAAAAAACCTTTATGACAACTTTCGATTCGTCTACGAAGCCTAAAATTAATATCTACATCGCAAATTATATAAGCTGTAAATCACCTAGAGATTAATAATTAATATACAAGGAGTTTTTTACACATTAAAAAAAACTTTTATGGTCAGAGAGAACTTTCAGTTCGTTTATTAAGCAAAATGCCTAAAATTAATGTCTACACAGCAAATTATCCAAGCTGTAAATCGCCTAGAAATCAATGAGACAGTCTGAATCACAAACTGTATCAGTGTCTCAGGCGCTACTCGTGAAACGATCCAACTCTCTGCCTATGTCGACAAAATTCTGACAAAGTAAAAAAAAATATTCATTTGGATGCTTAATACAATCGTATAAAGATCACATTAAAACGTTTTAAAAACTAAGTTAGGATGTGTGCCTTCGGAACGAGCCCACCAATGAGAAGAAGGCACGAGAAACTCACAAGAAAGTCTCGAGTGAAGTAGCTTCTAGAGGAGTTATAGTATCAAATACTGACCTATCTTGTAAAAAATTGATCACTCTTTTTACCGATTCTAAAGACGTTTACACATTTTTAGATTTAAAGTTGATTAAAGCTGAGCAGTGTTGAGCAGAGCTGAGCAAAACGAATTTTAACTTAGATGATCAGAGTTGATTTGAGTTGAACTAAGCATTTAAATGTATTTAATACTTATAGATTTTGTTCCCTTAATTACCACCAGTCCCGCATCTAGCATAAGTACTTTTTGAAAGTTCTCTATGGTGGTGGTAGGAAATGAAATCGTAGTATCAGCTGAAGGCGGGGGGGAGGTTATAAATGATTTCCGGCAATGTTGGGTCGTTTTAATGTAACCACGAGCTTGAGTAAAATGGTAAAGTATTCAGCATTATAGGTAAGCGGTACATAAACGGTCTATGTAGCTGCTGCTGAATGAAAATGTATAAAACTGTTGATATCTCTAAATTCGATTTACCTATACAAAATGCTAACGTCTGCCTTTAGAAACGTTCCAAAACGAAACATTAGTTAAGTAATGCTTTTTCAGTGAGGATCAATATGACTCAAATTATTAAAAAAAAACTTACCAAACAAAAAAAGAAAAAGAAGAAGGAATAAATACAGCCATATGACCGACAGACGGACAGCAAAGTAATAGGGTCCTATTATTACCCATTATTATTTACCTATTATTATTTATGATTTTTAGGGTATGGAACCCTAATGAAGTCGGTTAAAATCATTATTAAAGACACCGACAGACAGGTAACTACTTAAATAAAATAGGTAAATAAAAAAATCTTAGTTAATGAATGCTTTATCCTGCTCTTTGCAGTTAGCTTTGCATAGCTGGGAAAAGCATTTCCACTTTTTAACCAACTTCAAAAAAAGCAGGAGGTTCTCAATTCGGTTGTATGTATGTTTTTAGTTATCCAATAGCTATTAGGTAAATTTTAAACATAAATAAATTTAAGTCTTATCTTTAAATTTTAAAGAAAAACACGTCTGGCGCCAGCCTCAGATATCTGTACTACAACAACATAATTTGAACAGGAAATGTTGAAAGTTCCGCCCGCTCCGGAACTTATGTTCATTCCTACATTTCCCGGATAAAACTGTCGGAATAAATCACAATCACTGTCAAAATTATTTTTTAGAGATCCGTTTTTGAGTTGATATGCGAAAAGTTGAACTTTTGCTGAATTTGTTTGACATGGGGCATGAAAATTTCCCGATGTAAATCATCTTGGCGTTTTAATTTCTAGTTTTATTTGACAAATGGATCTGTCAGCGAAATAAATTGGCAATCTATTGATGGACCATTGGTTTATGACTGGCAATCTTACGGTAGGGACTAGAATATTTTGTGTGAATAGTAAGTAGGTAGGTATTTCGGTGACCAAGGGTGGGTTTGGAAAATTCAATATACCTAATACCTACAATTTTTTTTCAACTCAAGATTTTTTCTTCTTACATTCGTAACAGATCGATTTAATTCATAATAAAAAGAGTTGCGTTGACTTGAGTTTCTTGTGTCTTCTTGTCGTAGAAGAAGGCTTCCAAAGACACACATCCTAACTTTTAAGACAATTCAATGTGAATTCGAGCTGAATAAAAAAAAATTGTCTTTGATTTTGGAACATAAGTTAGGACTTCTAATCGTAAACCGGATGGAATTAATAAATAAATTATTAGATAACTGTATGTCATGGAATAAATTACTGCGATTATTATAATGTCACGGAACCCTCTTCCTTTCCGGAACTAAGTCACACTTAGCCCTGTTTTTTTGCAATAACAGTTTTATATCCGAAATTAACGACAGTAGAAAATATACGATGCCATCGTAAAGTCGCGTCCACACTGACAGACGACAACACCATAAATGTAAATAGCCCCTTATAAAATACGAGTGGCACAGTATAAGCAGAACAGTGGGACAACTCGTAAACCCGCTGACTCAGGAGGGAGTTGTTAGATTTATTTTTTTCCTGGACAACTTAGGGTTTTACTGGAAAATAAAGCACCATTTTGTCTAGATATCTGGTTTATTTTTGTCAACACAGTGTATTTTGTTTTATAGTGTTGCTTGAATTTTTCCATCCGCTCCGGTAGTAAAAACTTTTTTATTTAGTTTATTCGTATGTATTTGCAGCGGACTTCATATTTTAACTTTTGATAAGACTGTGGATGAATCAGGATGAAAAATATATCCTAGATAGTTTTAAAGATCCTGGGCTTTTTGTCCCAGAGTTTCACAATTCAGCGATGTCAGCATCTTAAAGAAACTGTTACACGTGCTCATTACTAGCACGAAAGCATGCTTTTATTGGGCAATGCCTGCTCATTATTAGCATGTGTATTGAAACATTGCTAATAATAAGAATGCTACGTGCAGCGCGGGTACAGGTGGGCGTGCTTTTAGCGCGTGTGAACAGGTTTGCTTATTGAGCATGCTAGTATCGATCAGTCGTTCGCAACAGGTGCGCGCTTAGCATGCTTTTAAGCATGCTATTGTATTTAGAGCATGTGTAACAGTAGCTAACAGTGTCAGCGACCGACAGCTTTCTTTTGTTTTAGGATATAAATTAGGTAGTTTTAACTATTACCTATCTAATGGGCAGTGATATTTTGTAATTATGATATTTTGTTTTAAATTTATATACTTATATAAAATTCTCGTGTCGTGTTAGATACCAAACTCCTACAAAACAGCTGAATCAATTTGTATGAATCTTTTTGTGTATTTTGTTAGGTCTGAGAATCGGCCAACATCAATTTTATTGTAAATGGCAAAACAATGCTTGCAGGGATAGCTAGTTGAAATATATATATTTAGTTTTGACGAGTATTTTTAGTAGGAGAATATCCCTGTAAAAGTTAATCTACTGAAATTAAACCAGTTCCTTACACTGTGTCCCGCCGACTGAGGTCGTAGAAGTTTCCACCTCCATTTACCTGATCAGTTATTACTCTCTCGCCGTTTATATTACCTCAACTAGCTGCGCACCGCGGTTTTACCCGCGGTCGTGTCGATCCCTTGAGAAATTGGCATAAATAGTAGCCACAGACAGTAAAAACGAGTAAAGTATACTACGACCATCCCAACATACTTACCAACGAATTATTTACTATTTGACTAAAAAAATAAACATGATTTATACCTCTTCACTACATGGTATAAAATAAAGTCACTTTTCGCCGTCCCTATGTCCCTTTGCATACATCCCTATGTATATATTATCTAAACAGAAGAAAGATTTTTTGTTTGTTTGTAACGAATAGGCTCCGAAATTACTAGACCGATTTCAAAAATTCTTTCTCCAATAAAAAGCTACGTTATCAGGGAATAACATAGGCTAATAAAAATAAAAATACTCACCAAGAAAACTTTCTTTAATTTCTTGATGAGTCGAGCTACGAATCTGAAACTTCGCATATGGGTTCCTTTTAGAACGTAGAGGAGCACTATGAAAGGACTTTTGGAAATTAGGTCTATAAGGGTGTAAATAGGGCGGATTAAGTTTGTAGTTTATAGTAAGGGCGCGCTCAGATGACACGCGTTGACCACGCGCCCACCACGCGCATCACACGCGTTGACCACGCGTTGAACACGCGTTGACCACGCGTTGAACACGCGTTGATATTTGTTCTATATGTAATTTGAGTCTTATGACACATCAATAGATCTCAAATTGCATTTATCAAGGCCACCCGCTCACGCCACGCGCCCGCCCCGCGCCCGCCACGCGCACGCTCTGTGCCCGCCTCGCGCCCGCCCCGCGCACGCCTCGCGCACGCCCCGCGCCTGCTTGCAGAAATGCAATTTGAGATCTATTGATGTGTCATAAGACTGAAATTAGGTATAGAACAAATTTCAACGCGTGTTCAACGCGTGGTCAACGCGTGTGATGCGCGTGGTCAACGCGTGTCATCTGAACGCGCCCTAACTGTTATGAATTCTGTGTCTGTATCACTTCACTACATAGTATAAAACAAAGTCGCTTTCTCTGTCACTATATAGGGATATATTTTTGAAATCGGTCCAGTAATTTCGGTGCCTATTCGTTACAAACAAACAAAAAATCTTTCTTCTGTGTAGATAATATATAATAACTAGCTGCGCCCCACGGTTTCACCCGCGTTAGTTCCGATCCCGTGCAAATATATATGACGAAAATTATGTAGCTTTTGCGTTAATTCTGGTTTGAGGACTCCAGCTATCTACAAATAGAGGGGAGCCCTATCGCTCGCATAATCTTTTTAAGCATAATGCCGGTTGGCATAACAGTTTTAGAATAAAGTTTTTTTGCACAAATTATGATGTACCTATTCTTTGGCATAATTTATAACTTACTATAATTTTCTTTATCATAATTAATCAGCATAAATGTGAAACATAACGCTGAGGAATTTCACAGATGTTAAAAACACAGTGACAAAAATCAATGTCAATTTTTCCACACTTTTCGTTATATTTTAGACAATTCACACAATATCTTTATAAATTATAGCATATGTTCTATTCTGATGTATAAGCTACATTATTGTAAAGTTTCATTAAAATCCATTCAGTAGTTTTTGCGTTAAAGAGTAACAAACATCCATACATCCAGACATCCATACATACAAACTTTCACGTTTATAATATTAGTAGGATAGGATATATTATTTAACTAACATAGTGTCTATAATACCTAGGAATAAACTAGAATAGACTAGACTAGTTAGAGCTTGTTTTGACTGATTTATTATCGAGAAAGATTTAGTGAGAGTTTGGGTAATGCCGTAAATTGAAACGATTTGTCTCATTCATTATTCATAGACGTAATTGTTGGTGTAATAGTTTAATAACTTTTAAAGTAATCGTTTAATTTGCATCTTTTTAAGATATACTTAATAGTTTTTTAGACATTGTCCCGGTTGTTCGATTGACCGAACTGTTGAGACTATTTTAGTCCAGATTGGCAATCCGTCGCACAAGATCGCGATCAGTGGAGGGGGAGTAGAGAGGCGTTTGCCCTGCAGTATGGGACACTATAGGCTCTTAATAATAAAGTTCGGTTGGGGTTGACAACAAATTGTTGAGACTATTTTGTCCGAGTAGTTTTTTAGTGAAACTACTGCAAATTTTCAGTGTTAATGTAAAAAGGTAAAAGCTTAAAACATTTTTTTTGTTAGCCTATAACGTCCCACTGCTGGCAAAGGCCTCTCTAATATCTTTCCAAGCATTTCGTTCCTGGGCAAGATTTATCCAGTCATTGATTAAATTATAACATTGATTAAGTATATTTTATTTTCTGCTTTATCAAATCTAGATAACATGATATATTTTAATTCATGCTATTTAGAGCGCTGTAATTGATTTTAGTTGGGGGTTCGTATTGCTTGCGTCCGTGGGATTTAGCCTTAGATTTCCCTCACCACACGTGACTCCTGGGTGGTGCTAAAAGAAGCAATCTCCTGGTAGGGCTTCGGCCGCGGCTTGTTGTTAAACCCGGTGGTTAAACAAGGCCGCCTTAGGCCGGTGCCTAAGGACGTCTTAACGTATCGCGGCGGACTTGTCCGTGTTCCGATACGTAGGCCAGTGCAGTCACAAAAGGAGTTTTTATTCCGCTACTGCCGCCCATTATGCCATATTTTTATATAATAATTTTCTTATAGCAGATAGTCACTTGAGTTAGAATTTAATTTGTGTTATTTTTTTATATGTAATCATTTTGCGTTTTTGTTTTTCCGGTGCAATAAAGTGTTTATCTATCGATCTATCGTCTTCCTACCTTCACTGGCCTCCCTCGAAGACCCCCGTTTATTTAGGGGTATTTGTGTCGCGGCCGTATAGGCTTCTTTTACTAAAGCGTGCTACATCCTAACGGCATCGTCACGTACCATCTTCTGAGATATAGTGGTCAAAAATGACATATTTATTAATATAAAAAAAATTCACTAACAACCACTGAATCAATTTCTTCTTTATGGCCTTCGATGTCACGTGGAAAAGTGAAGTGGCGCGGAACCAGGAATGGGTATGGTGAGAATCTTGCTTATTATGGAGAGATTGGATTTAACTAATCACTAATGTAAAGGATACTTGTACTTGTATACGGGCTGTTTGCCGCAATTGGACTCTTTTTTTAATTGGGGCATTTTTACGTGAGGATGGAGAAGGCTTGCCCAGCACCTACTACCCTGTCAGCTTATTCGATCATGTCCAGAGGAGAGAACTTGTCAATACTTCTGGAGCCAACTAAGCCGCGGGTTTCAACACGATGTTTTGCTTCACCGTAAGAGCAATGTCAATTAGCGCACATAATTTTTTCTTAGGAAAAATACATTGCTGCACGGCCGGCCGGTATTCGAGCCCACGACCTTCAGAATTAAAGTTGAGGTATCTACCACTAAGCCAACACCGCTCCACATGTAAGGTCTAAAGAATTGACATTGTTGGAAAGCGTGTAGTGAAAGAACTGAAGTGAAGAACTGAAGTGAAATATCGGTGAAAAGTTGTGTGAAATGTAATCTTATGTAATTCAGAACAGTGTGGTGCTTGTCCGTCGCTCACACCGTCCCGCGAGAGTGTTATTGATGAGTCGAGCCTCGCTGCGGTCACACCGGACTAATGGACCTTCGGACTTCGCTACTTTACCTGGTAACTTTATTTGAAAAACTTGTCCATATAAGTCTGTGTTAATAGAAATAAATCTGAACATTTCTTTTATAGACTGACCGAGCTCTAGTCACCATTTGCTTCCCTCTGTCAGTATGTAAAGTATGCGTCATAAAATTAAAAAATTCAATAAATTTTACATTACATTTTATGAATAAATTGAATTAGAATAAAATAAATAAATACTGAAAGTTAAATAATCAATAAAACACAATAAAAATAAAATAAAAGTCAGTTTAAATTAAATAGTAAAAGTCAATATTTCAAATAAAAAATTTAATAAGTAAACTACATCTTAATATATATAAATCTCGTGTCACAATGTTTGTCCTCAATGGACTCCTAAACCACTTAACCGATTATAATAAAATTCGCACACCATGTACAGTTCGATCCAACTTGAGAGATAGGATAGCTTACATCTTAATTTATCCCGATATTCCCACGGGATCGGGAGTTACGCGGGTGAAACCGCGTAGGGCAGCTAGTAATACTATAAACAAGTATTGGACACAAACATAAATACTTGAATTAAAAGTATTCAATTTGATGATTATTTTCAACATGTTAGCTGTGTTTAGTTGTGTGAGTGGTATAAGCCGCCACCCGCTACACCAACCGACGTGGTTTCGATCCTGTGGTGGTTACGTTGTTATAATGTTCAAATAGTGCTGGATTGTAAACGTTACGGTGGTTCCGATTCTAGAGTTGGGTGCATAATTGCAGCCCTCGGTAGAGTTCGAAAATTACTATTATTGGAATGTTTTCATTCAAATAATTTTTGTGTGAGAAATTGATGAGTTAGAAGACTTTAAATTTCAACTAAAGCTGGTGTCTAGAATCTTGCTTGTGTTGAAAACAATTCTTTTAACAGCCGTTTTGGAGCTCTACGGTGGGTCTGCAATTATGCAGCCGATCGTACTTACATACGTGAATCTTACCTTTCTAACATTAAGTTGAAAGGTGATATACATCACCGAGTCTACTATTATGATGCCACGACGTAGAAAACGACACGATATTTTCATACGAATTACATTCAACAAAAGACAAACATTTTCCTCGTAAATCTACCAAACATTATTCAAAACATCGCAAAATGGCTCCACCGGGAGAAAAACTGCCGACATTAGCGCTTATTTGGAAGAAATTTCTAGATAAAAACTCTCGAAGGATGACGTCGAGCCGCCATTTATTTTATTTGTATGTTGAGTCTCAGAAAAACTCGAAGACTCGAAAAATAGCACGAAGATGGGTACTTTTTAAGTATCACCGTCCATATGACTTGTACTTGTATACGGGCTGTTTTCCGCAATTAGACCCTTTTTAATTGGGTTCTTTTTGCGTGAGGATGAAGTAGGCTTGCAAAGCTTCTACTACCCTCTCAACTTAGTCGACCATGTCTAAAGGAGAGAACTTGTCAATACTTCTGGAGCCAACTAAGCCGCGGGTTTCATTACGATGTTTTCCTTCACCGCGTACGAGCAATTTAAATTAGCGCACAATTTTTTTTTTTAAGAAAAATTCATCGGTGCGCGTCCGCCGGGATTCGAACCCATGACCTTCAGAATGGAAGTCAAGGTATATCTACCACTAAGCCAACACCGCAATTATCAGCTAATCTAGATGATTACAGCGTCATCAATACTAATTTAATTCAATTCAATTTTATTGTTTATATTGATACAGTGCTGTGAGTTCTAAATAATAAAAATATAGTATTATTTTATCTTGAATATTTATTAGTTTTCAAAATAACCGCATTTGATTTTGATACACAGGGTTAAACGTTTTCTGAAAATTACAACGATTATCCGTACCTCCTCTTCAGATACTTTATCCCACTCATGAATAAGTGTTGCCTTCAGCGCGTCTATACTTCTGTGTGGAGTCGCACAGACCCTCGCCTCTAAGATAGACCACACACTGTAATCCATCGGGTTTAAGTCCGGTGAATACGGAGGCCATTCCTTAGAACTTATAAACCCAGGAAAGTTTACCAAAAACCACTGCTGCACGTTTGAGGTCCTGTGAGATGAAGCAGAGTCCTGTTGAAAAATCCACAGTTGGTCGCCGTAATGCTGCTGGGCCCAAGGAAGAGCTACACTCTCCAAAATATCCCATCGGTATATTTCTTGGTTCATTTTCACACCTTTTTCGACGAAAATTAGGGGAATTTTGCCTGTTGAGCAAATACCGCCCCAAACCATAACTGAATCCGGTTTTTGGCGATAAGGGACAACTGCTGCGGCTCCAGGGCGGATAGAAGAGTAAATCATTTCATTTTTGCGATTAGAAATATAGACGCGCTGAAGGCAACACGAATTCATGCGTGGGATAAAATATCTGAAGAGGAGGTGCGGAAAATCGTTGTAAATTTCAGAAAACGTTTAACCCTGTAAATCCAAGCAAAAGGCGGTTATTTTTAAAACTAATAAATATTTAAGATAAAATAATACTATATTTTGATTATTTAAAACTTACAGCACTGTATCAATAGAAACAATAAAGTTATTCATAAAACTGTTTGTCAACGTATTTTAGAGCCACCCCGTAATAGGGACAGAGAAAGCGACTTTGTTTTATATGTAGTGATAGCACGTCCCGTCCGGCACGAGAAGAATCACGTTACGTATGCAGCGACCTTAAAATAGCTCGTACGGTTAAAGGATCATGCATTACATACTACCAATCAGAAAATACAACAAAAAAACTCCACAGCATTTTAAGTTCGCTCCGGTAAATGAGTGGGCGCACCTTAATCCAGGATAAATAGCATGATTACCAGGTTTCCCGTAACCTGTTGATTAAACCTTAATCTCACAAACAAAAATAGAACACAATAAATACAATGTGAACAATAATCTTCGTAGTTTAAGCACAAATAGCCGGCAAGAAAATGTATATTAAAGAATTCGATTTCGTAACGAGAAACACCGAATAATCCCTCAGATACCCAGGATGTTTCTATCTACAGCCGCGGGCCACCATTAGCTACTCCATCAGAATATTTCTGTGGTATAGGTATGTATTCGTAGGTGCCTAAGGGTGATTCTCATTAGACCGGGCCGGGCCGAGTCCAGAGCGGAGCCCGTCCGTGCTGCACGTTTATATTACACCGGGTTATCAGCCGCCAAGGGGATGGGGCGGATTCGTGGAACAACCGCGGATATTTTTTTTTATTTCAACAAACATACGAGTAATTTAACAATGTTTTACCTATGATCCCCACTCTAGGTCTACCCTGTTTCGTGAGTCCAAGTTAACATACATAGATAAGACTTAATAATACGACGACTCAGGATTAGTAAGCTGAAGTGGCAATCGACAGGTCATATAGCTCGCAGAACTGACAACCGCTAGCGAGTAATGGTGCTCGAGTGGCGGCCGCGATGCAACGCAAAACGGAATGTTGAGAGACCAGCTGCCGGTGGACCGACGACATTGTAGCGGTCGCGGGTAGTCGGTGGATGGAGGCGGCTCAGGACCGCTGTTGGTGTCGTCGTCGTATGGGGGAAGCCTATGTCCAGCAGTGGACATGTAATGGGCTGATATGATGATGAATAATACGACGACGTTGAACCAACCGGTAGTTATTAGATACTTGAGGTACAAACTGATATTTATATTAAATGGGAAATTATTTAGCCAGTAGTTTTTATGCACGGTGTAATATAAATTGATTCATACATTATGACAATGTATGTAAGGTTTTAAATCCGTGCCCCGTCCGGGACACATACACGGCCTGGCCTGTACACGGCTCGGTCTAATGAGAATCATCCCTAATGTGGGCAAAGTACCCGCGGGCGTCGTCCATTATTATACTCAGCTGGTCAAGTTTTGGTAACTTAGTTCGGATTTTTGCCCATTAATGTCTATAGCGGCTGCGAGTTTCATGGTAGGAGAATATTATCTATCTATGTAACATTCAAAGTCCGACTAATATATCAAGAAACAGCTCTAATAAATAAACAGATCGGTCTGAATCAAAATTTGAATGCCCAGTGGTATAAGTTATGACGTCACAGATTAAAATGTATGGTGACCGACTGTTTTCAGGGGACAATTTAAAACAAAGAAAAATTTATTTTTCTTTTTCAATTAAATAAGACTTTTTCGGAAAAAATGATAATTGTAAGAGGTTTCTAATAAACATTGTCAACTTTTACTTAGTGAAAATCAGTAAAGATCCCAATTGAAGATTCTGCTTAAATCTTTCAGATACCAATTTTTGACCTATATTTTTCAGAAGGTACATAATACCTTAACCGGAATCTAATAATATAATTGTTAGATATAAAAAATAGAGTATACCTAGTCCACCGCCAACTTAGCTCGCAGTTTTTCAGTTTTTCGTAGCTTAGCTGGCATAGTTTGCGCACATGTATTAAAATTTCACTCAACTCTGCGAACTAAGCTAAACTAACTTAGTTTAGTACGAGTAGGCGGTGAACAAACGGAAAAATATAGTTGGCCGTACAATAACACGCAAAGAGTAATCGATAACAAGAGATCTCAAAATGTACCACTGTTCCATATATCCCTACTGGTTGGAGTTTTTTTCCAATTATCGCTACCGGTGGGATCAGCCTTACTGGATACGACCCTAGTGACTTGTTAGTTAAGCATAAAAAGATCACAGGGATAAAAATCCCTCTTTTTGCGTCACCAATAAGAAGCAAAAAGGTATTTTTGTTATGAGTAGGCTCTGAACCAACAGACTCTAATAAGACTTGCTCTAAGCATACCTAAATTGAAACTTTAGGAGCACTATATAGGCTACTTTTTAGGGTTCCGTAGTCCTAACAAGGCACCATTATTTTAAACCGACTTCAAAAAGGGAGGAGGTTCTCAATTCGGTTTCCTTTTCAAAATCCGTTGCGTAGTTTTAAAGATCTAAGCATACAAAGGGAAATAGGGACATAGGGACGGCAAAAAGTGACTTTATTTTATACTATGTAGTGATTTAAGTTTAGAAATGTCTTTTTTTGTTAAAGTCCCACCTACCATCAGCTAAATGGTTGCTTCCAGCTGAATAATTGCATAACGAGTTTAAATGGAAAACGATCACGGGCAAGAAACTTTAATAGTTAGGGAGTAATAGACCACTAACTAATAAAATCTAAAAAGGGGCGAAATAAAATCTAAAAGCCCTTCGAAAAAATATCAAACAACTACGGAACCCAAACGCGTGACTCGATACGCACTTGGCCGGTTTTATTCTGATACTAGTTGCGCTCCGCGGTTTCACCCGCGTAAGTCTCGATCCCGTGGGAATATCAAAATAAAAGGTAGCCTTATAGCTTTCCTCGATAAATGGAATCCAACACAAAAATAATTTTTCAATTCAAACCAGTAGTTCCTGAGATTAGAGTGTTCAAACAAACAAACTCTTCAGCTTTATAATATTACTAGCGACCCGCCCCGGCTTCGCACGGCTATATTATGCATGTATTATACATGCAAACCTTCCTCTTGAATCACTCTATCTATTAAAAAAACCGCACCAAAATCCGTTGCGTAGTTTTAAAGATTAAAGAATACATAGGGATATAGGGACAGAGAAAGCGACTTTGTTTTATACTATGTACTGAAGTATAGATTCTTAGGGGATCGGGACGCACGCGTGAAATCACGGAACGCTACTTGTATTTAGAAACAGACGGTAAAATAACAAACGACAAAACATTCTGACGCAAATTGTTGCAGTGAATTACAGTACACGGCGTAAGTCGACCCAGACAATGTACGTTAAACTAATTGGTCGCAAGGCGCGCGTTTGTAGCACTACGTACTGACCTCAGACTCGACTTTGTCTGACTTTGATGCTTTGAGGCTTTATCTTGAAACAAAACCTGCTTTAACAAAAGAGACGAGGATTTAGAAACCGTACTATTTTGTATATAGTGTGTCACAAAAACCCTGTCCTATGTGTCGTAGGTACCTCCAGGGCGTTACTGAAAAAATAGGAAAAAAGTTTTTTGCCTAAAAATTTGTTTATGAAAAATACCATAATTAACTGAAAATTTAAGGATTTTCTAAAATATGAATTATTGACAGCAGGCCATTGGGTATAAAGAGATAGTTAATACGTACTTACTTAGAGATACTTAAGAATACTTTAGAAAACTCTACTTAGACGACTAGACGACCCAGTTGGCACAATGGTCACCACGCCGGACTGCCAACACAGGGTTGCGGGTTCGATTCCCGCCTCAGACCAGTATTTATGCTTAGATATTTGTCTGAGGTCTGGTTGTTTCTATGTATTATAAGTATATATTTACAAAAGAAAAGTATATAAGTAAGTATTATATCCGTTGTCTAGCACCCATAACACAAGTCTAGTTACTTAGCTTGGGGCTAGAATATGGCGATGTGTGGAATGTCCTGCAATATTTATTAAAAAAAAAAAAAAAACTTCGCCCAGATTTTCTATTCTAAACAACTTATGAACTGAACTGTAACTGTCAACAAAAACCACTTGGTAGGAATAAGTGGAAGTTAATTTCCACCTATTCCTACTGGGTAGGGATTAGGACACCAGTTCAAATGTCGGTGATATGGTACCGTATTTAAAAAAATCCCCTAACCCTTGGAAAATAAGAGTAATTTTCCCAAAGTTAACCACTTTTCTTTCTTATTTTTTGGAAATTCTGAGGGGAGCTACAAGTACTTAAGAAAGTTAACAGGGGTTTTTGTAACATACTGTATAGTACTTACATAGAAATTGGATTAATAAATAAAACTCCTTTGACAGCAAAAGAGTATTTTATAGAATTTCTAACAATAAAAAAGGTTTTTGTTTTAAATTGTGGAATTAAAAAGTTACACAAAAATTACGAATAAATAAAGTAGGTAAGTACCTATAGATAAGTACTTTGAAGTCAAAGTTAATGTAAATCCATACTTTCATATTTTAATATCCCTTTTGCCCTTTATGTCTGAAGTAACCTACAAAAATGTAGGTAGGTACCCTTTTTTTACCTAAATTAATAATGTCGAAAATTTAAAAAACCCTTATGTCGGTAGTCACGTCTCTGGGCGCCCTACGTGAATAACAAGCAGACTTGCAAATGTTCGTATGAGGACGTACGGACTACAAACTTGAAGGCGATAGTTTAGCGTGTTGGAGTAAGTGGTGATTACGAGTCACGGTTCCACACTAACACAATATAATAAACAAGCTGTTGTCCGCTACTTCGTACGCGTGGTAGTTTTGTTTTGTACACTGAAAACTTCCTCTTAAATCAACCATATCTATTAATGAAAACCATATCTATTAAAAAACCGCCCTAAAATCCGTTGCGTAGTTTTGAAGATCTAAGCATCATGAACGTAATATATTATACCTACTACCTAAGCATACATAGAGACAGACAGTGGCGTATAACGCAACTCCAAATATTTATTATAATACATTTAGTAAAGTAAATAGTTTAAAACAAAAACTATTTTTGATTTAGCTTCTTTATACATGGGAAGATGATGGGAAGGCATTCAATGAATTTACCACCGGCCTCAAATGGTATAGTTACGCCACTGGGGACAAACAGACTTTATTTTATTCTATGTAGTGATAACAATTTAAAAAATTAATAGGTACGGAATCCTTCGTGCGGAAGTCCACACACACTTAGCCTGGTTTTTTGTTACCTTTTGAATTATTGATTGTCGGTGTTATCAACCGACTTTTCAGTCAATAGTCTACGTATTATCGCATTACCTACATTGTGGTGGTATTCCACTTCTATCTGTAACTAGAAACTTATCTAAACTTCGATCTTGGACTGCAGTATGATGTTTGACTAAATTGAGGTCTTGTATTTATGAAATTTTAAATTTTCATGTAATGTTGTTGCAAAATTTATTAGATTCTAACGCGACTACATTTTCCCAGTCAAAACCATATCAAGGATTATGTAGGGACCTAATCTAAGCCCTATTCAATGGAAACGCAGTGGACTGTATATACTAGATTTTAATTACAAAGTAGGTACATAGGTAGGTACGTTAGTGCTCTCGGTGACGACAGATTGAGAAGTGGCCGCGCGGTGTCGCGGCGGCTGAGGCGGCGCACGCGCGAGGGGCGCGGAAAGGCGCGCGGGCGGCGCGGCGGCGGCCGACCCGTTCCTTTGGTATGTGTGCGTGCGTGTGGCCATGTAGGTATAGCTATAGGCAGCATGATGTCCATGTGTGGACAGATTATTTATTTAAGTTATTCAAACAATAATAATCAATACATCATAAATTCTTAATATTGCCTTATACAGTAAATTAAATAACACAATATAATTAAGTTACCTAAAATACATGGCAAATACAAATTTAATCAAGTAAACCGCCCCGAGTCACCCCTGGCGCAAAGGAACCCATCACACTAGCAGCCATATTATCCAAAATAAATTGGTAAATCTTTAATAATTTTATTACTTTTACACAAGTTTAATTGGTTCACGCTTAACGGCTCCGCTATGCTCAAAAAACCCCTATCAAGAACTATCTCAGGATTAACGGCTCCCCGATTTAATTAACTTCAAAGAAGAACAAAATGTAATATGTAGTAGTGGAATTTTTCTCTTAAACAAGCCAGTAAAGGGTTAAAAAACAATACAATAAAATAAATTGTTAATTAATCATAATATTCTGGACTGAAATTTTTTAGGTAACCCATTTGCAATATATTTATTAGCCTATTTAATTTGATATAAAAATGCTTTTCATCCATTAAACAGCTTTGTGAAGGTCGTCCTTGTGTTTTTTTACTAAAACTCTTGTAGTTATTGAGATGAGTTTGACCCTATGAGTTTCTGGTACTTTCTTTCATTTATTAAACTCATGCCCCCTTATTTCAAAACGAGGTTTAAGGATAGTCCGACATGTGGATTTAAACCTTAGATTTAGACACAGATTTACTCGTGAACTATAGTATAAACACTATCCCTATATAATCTAAAGGGATAGTGCTTAGACTATAGTTCCTCTATATAATCTATAGGGATAGTATTTAGACTATAGTCACGAGTAAATCTGTGTCTAAATCTAAGGTTTAAATCTACATCTCGGACTATCCTTAAACCTCGTTTTGGAATAAGGGGGATGGGGTCAAGTCCTATAAGATGCGTTGTTATCGATCTTTAGTAATCTTTATTACTTCTAACATAAACAAACTAAGCACACTGTAACAAAATAATTCGTAAAATTGTCATAATTATACCTACAGGTCAGACTTTTGAATAAAATTCCAAACTTCCACGAACCATTTACAGCTTCAACCCTCAGAAAGGTATCCCATTGTATAACTAAAACTCTTCAGAAAGTTTTCAACAAAAATATACTGAATATCTTCGTTCAACCGATCCGTTTCTCGTTCGCGTCCCACAGACCGCATTGTTCGACTGACGGTCGCCATTCATAAATAACTTGTAAGCGTCCATCGTGGTAGTATGATAAGGACGTAGATTTACTAAGTTTGGTACTGGACTAGACATGCCATGCAAACAAATAGTTTTACTAGCGGATTTCGACGAGTGCTCGGTGGTAGAGTTACTTGGTGGGTTAGTAGTCGGAGATCCCTTTAAGGACGACCTTCATCGAGCTGTTTAATTTATAAAAATTGTTCGAATTTCCAAAAGTCGTAGGACAAAAGTTGTTTGTTAAGGTGCACAGAAGTAGCCCTCAACGGCTTGCTAGTATAATGACCAATAACCCTGTATAGCACCGGGGCTTCTACGGGTTGGGCTGGGCTAAGTGTTTAAAGTCTAACCTTAATTATTGTCATACATTTAGTGTTTATACTACGTCCAAAATATCCGAGCGTTAAAACGGGGCGACCAAACAAACCGGGTATGCTCCGCGTTTTTAATTTGCCATTTGTAAATTATTATTGTAAATATAAATTGTAGTAATTGATAATTCATCTAAATCTACACCAATTATTTTGTTGGAAAGATTGTTTTGATTTATTTTTGTTTGTTTGAAACGAATAGGCTCCGAAACAACTGGACCGACAATGAATTGATACATCAATTCATTGACAGTAACAAAAGCTACTTTTTATCCCGATGTTTCCACGGGATCGGGAGTTACACGGGTAAAATCGCGGCCAGTATTCAATTTGAATTATTACAACTTAAGAAAATTTTATGATTGATTTCTATCGAGTCAACTTTTTTAAATCTTGTTTCGGCTTCCAAAAATGAATAGACTGTTTGTTAAACATTTGATGAAAAAATATTCTCATTAATCTAAGCAGTTTTAAATGTGTAGAGGTAGAGGTTAATCGCCCAGAGTCGTTCGTGTTGGAATTAACTTCGTCTAATTTATGTGAAAATTCTAACACCAGGAAAAAAGCACTCGCCTAAAGAATGCGATTACGACCACAGTGCAGAATGAGTTCGTACTTTTTACAGCGGGGTAAGTCTATTTTTTAGTTTAGGTTCCAGTAAGACAGGTTGGGGTAAGGGGTAACCAACCTCCGAGGTAAGGGTGGGGTTGTGATGGACACCGTCGCAGATTAGCGTCCCAGGTGCACGTCGGACCTCGTTTTTTCTGCTTTTTCTCTTGGAAAATGATTTAACGCTTCTAGTTTTGGACGACATTTGTTTTTTTAGTCATTTGCTGTCAGATTACGTGGTAGAGAATGTTTTTGAGACGGTGATTTAACATAAGCGTATATCTAAAAATTAACTATTGTCTTGAAACTGTTTTAGATTGATCCTCTTACTAAGCCATTGAATATTTCATTATTTTTACCCAACTCCAAGGAAAGAGTTATGTTATGTTTTAAGCGCCTATTTTTACATTATTTTGTTTGTTTGTAATATTTTTTATCTTTCAAACCACTTGGCGGATTTCTTTAATAATTAAGGTATCGTTAGATTCGTTTCATTAGTCCAAGTATTTTTAGATAGGTGACATAAAAAAGAATTTTCCAAATCGGTCTAGACATTTTCGAGTAATCGGGGAACATACATTAAGAAAAAAAAAACATCCCGACGAATTGAGAACCTCCTCCTTTTTTTGAAGTCGGTTAAAAATAAATAAATATGGGGGCTGCAAGATTTTTGTTAATCTTCGTTTTGTGCAATATGGGTATCAGATTAATTTGACAACTGGTTGTGAAAATCAGTTGTCATCACTACATAGTGTAGTGATGACAACTGACAAAATAAAGTCACTTTTCGCCGTCCCTATTTCCCTTTGTACGCTTAGATCTTTAAAACTACGCAACGGATTTTGATGCGGTTTTTTTAATAGATAGAATGATTCAAGAGGAAGGTTTATATGTACAATGCATGCATAATATAGCCGTGCGAAGCCGGAGCGGGTCGCTAGTTTAGAATAAAGAACAGAACGTGTTTTTTCGCAACTGATTGCGTACCAAGTTTTTTTTTATAAACTATGTAAATTGTGAATACTGGCCACAACACAATGGCTTAGATTAATGACCTAATTTATCTCTGGTTTTGAAATAGACTATAACTTAATAAGGTACTTTCTTAATAAACTTTCATAAAGCTTTAGATATTTCAAGCAAGACCCCGTCCTCGGGCGGTGTTTAATTAAAGTTATTAAAGGAGTACGTATTCCATAATGGAGTTGCACTTTGGTGAGACTTGGAGAGGAAATTACATAGGAGACTAAAGGCTAGTAAAGGCTAGTAAACATATTTTATGTAAAATTAACGACGACCCAGTTGGCACAATGGTCACCATGCCGAACAGTCAAACACAGGATTGCGCGTTTGATTCCCACCTCAGACAAGTATTTGCTTAGATATTTGTCTGTCGTATGGTTGTTTCTATGTATTATAAGTATAATTTACAAATAAAAAAGTATATTAGAGGTATATTCGTTGTCTAGCACCCATAACACAAGTCTAATCACTTAGCTTGGGGCTAGATGGCGATGTGTCTAATGGTCCTGCAATATTTATATTTATTAACCTAAATTTTCATTAAAAATTGTTTTAAGTAAGAGAAAATAATCGAAATTATAAAATTCTCGTGTCGCATTGTTAGTTGCTAAACTCCACCTAAACGGCTGAACAATTGGTATGATTTTTTTGTGCATATTCGTTAGGTCTGAGAACACTATTCCATTTTTTCCCATTATTGTTCCTTTTTTTTGTTTTAAATAACATTAGTAATAGAGTTGTATTTTTTTAATTCAATGGAAAAATGTTTATTAGCATTAAAGTACAGATAATAAAATACATGTCGCAGATTTAGCAACGCCATCTGTTTTCGTACATAGAAACTTCGTTAATTCAGTGTTCGAAGTACTTTGAAATAATAAAAGTTGTGAAACGACTGGCTCCTCCGTCATGAGAGGCGGGGCTAAGCAACAGGATAAAAAGAGCTGTAGGCTCGTGTTCGGGGCAGTCTGCTGCTGGTCGTCGCCGTGCCTAGTGCCTGGCGCGCGGTATTTTGGAGATTGTAATCTCGATTAATCGGACGGATCCCTGGGTATTTTGGAAGTCTGATTATTGATTTTGCTGAGTTCAAGACTGAGAAGACTATCGGCATTCTTATTTTAATTGTTTACGATGTTGTTTTGTTTACGCGGAGTCAGGCTCGGAATCATTTGCCAAACGCTCGGCCCCCCTGCGACATACATATAATTCTAAGCGAATAAAATTATATTATAAGACATTTCACACAGCACTTTCTATCTCTAAACTAAGCAACTAGGCTTGTGTTACGGTGGCCAGACAACGGATAGAATACTCTCTAAAACTAAGAAACAAATTTCTGATCATAAATATTTGTTTGAGGCGTGAATCGAACCCATAACCGTCTGCGCCCCAGGCGGGTGTTTTTATTCACCACACTGTAGTAAAGGATACAGGCAAGTGAAACCAGTTGTAAAAGTTATAGACAAAACTATAATGTAAACATAGTAATGTGATATTGCATCGCACCTGCACCGATAAGAAGATGTGTCAAGGCCAAGGTTATATAGGAATCAATATTGTATTAGAAGGTCATGTGACGTGATATGTACATCGGCCAGAGCTGTGCAGTCCCAATTCATGAACACTTTCCTTCGGGAGTAGTGCAACCTACGAAATCCCGCCCTTTTTTTTGTTTGCCAATTAGGGTCCAGTACCCTTTTTTATTGTCAAAGTCTATTGTTTTGAAACATTTCGTTTCAACAACAAACAACACATTTGGCATAAAAAGCATACAAAAAACGCTTTAAGGAACGTAGACGTTTGAAAAAAAAAACAATGCGCCTTTCCCATATTGGTCAACAAAAATTAAGAGGCTGGAGAAACAATAGGGCCCTACACAGGATAATCAACCTTAAGGTGGGACCGCGCAGCTCTGGCTGATGGTACCTAGTTTAATTAGTATAAAAACCCCTGCTTTTACTCAATAAAGATTCCGTGAACAGTATACTTTCAGTGTGTTAATAAGTCTCCAATCTCCCTACATCACAACACCACACAGATCGTCATCTACGCTAATACGAAAAAAAACTGGTTGCCTGTAAAGTCGGTATACGGGCGAAAGTTTTACGTGACAACAACTGTGCTCGAGTGGAAGGGACGCGTGCCTTTCACTTTTTATGTCTGTCTCTCTCGCTCTTAGGCGGGCTAACCATGCCCGCGTGCCTCTCACTCGCTCTCATTGTGAGCGCATAACGTCAGCGGAGCGTAACGCAGTTTCTTGAAGTGTCACCCGGCAAACCAATTTATAAAACGTTGTCACGTCAAAAACACTTCCCATAAATCACACAAGAGCCACAGTGTTACAAATCTGACAGTAACATAACTCATGCACAATGTACAATAAGATGTACATTAATGTACCGAAATGTACGTTGTAATGTACGCAATATGATGTACATTGTAAGAAGGAAGACTAAGTGACATGTTTGTACCAAAGCGCTTCATCTGCACGTCTCTCGTTTTTAGAAATATTACGTTAGTTGGTGACGTAGCGGAGGGAATTGAGTCGATGAATTAGTTTTATCAAGAACTAGCAGTGCTTCGAGGTTTCATCCGCGTAACTTCCGATCCCGTTTAAATGTCGAGATAAAAAGTAACATATATCAGTCCCAATAAATCAATATTGTATTATCATCATACTAAGTTTCATCAAAATCCGTCCAGTAATTTCGGAGCCTATTCGTTACAAACAAAAAAACAAATCTTTATTCTTTATAATATTAGTTTATGTATTATAGATATAGATTTATTGGAAAAGTAATCCCTATAATAGTACATTGCGATACAAGTGTGGAAAGTTGATCATTCCATAGAGGCGGTTTATGACGCGCGAGCGGAACGCAAGCGTGGCAAAAGCCGAGATGGAATGATCAATCCACACGTGTATTGTACGACGTTTTATATCACAGTTGCGAATAAAAAAAAGACTTGTCAAAATAATAAAAGTTTTTAAGAATTTTAGGTTATGTTTACTTACTATTTTTTGTTAATTACACTCCCGAAAGGCCAAGCAAAAGACTTTTAACCTATACAGCCTCGTCTGACATACAATATTTTTTTAGGGTTTTTTTCATTTGTTTTTGCGTCGGCGGCGGTTAAAAACAGAATATAATGGTAAGGAAAAAATATATTTATGTACCTAAAGAAAAAACAAAATAAAAATAAAACTCAATTTTTAATTATATTTAAAGACGTTATCACGTAAAATTATCGTGTGCTATTAAACTTTAGAGACAACCTTTTGAAAAGAAGAAAAAAGGTACCAACAAAGAGTATACCTAACCCAGATTAATTAAGAATGTTTTATCTACCTAATATGTCATTAGCAGTAAGATACGTATTTGACTTATCGGGATATCGTATTATTTTAGCACTAGTTGGATTTTTTTATCGCACGCGTGTATAATACGTTGCATTATGAGCCTAAAAGCGGTTTAATAAGATCCACTTTATGAGCAACTGTGATAAAAATATTTTATTATCATCATACTAAGTTTCATCAAAATCAGTCCAGTAATTTCGGAGCCTATTCGTTACAAACAAAAAAACAAATCTTTCCTCTTTATAATATTAGTTTATGTAGCATAGATATAGATTTATTGGAAAAGTAATTCCCTATAAATGTAGTATATAAAATTCAGGTGCCGTGGTGTTGCCAAACTTCATCTTAACGGCTGAACCGAATTGTATGAATTTTTTGGTATATATTCGAGAACAACATCTTTTTGTTCCTTTGTTTTTTTATATGGCAAAACGACTTTTGCCGGGATAGTTAGTAACATAATAAAAATCTAAATAAGTTTTCCAAGGCTAGGTGTCCAAAAGGATCGCTGTATTGCCTCTTTGGATGCCAATGTCGATGTGGTGGCCAAAGTAGCAGCCAGTCTTGTTAAGAGGAAAGGGTATACCGGAGGCTCTTTCCATACAAACTATTACAAACGTAGTCGATTGTTTTCTCCCTGGATAATGACACTAGAGCAAATATTTTTGGTGCATAAAACTTATAATTGCCATGACCATGCCCCTATTTTTAGATTTTTTTAATTTTTTTTAAATTTTAATATCTATGATAATTAGAAAATAAAAAAAAACAAAACATAGGGGCATAGTCATGGCAGTTATAGATTTTGTGGCACAAAAATATTTGTGCTAGTGTCATTATCCAGGCAGGAAACAGTCGACTACGTTTGTATGGAGAGAGCGCAGGTACCCTTTCACCTTAAGTTAGCTAGTACTAAGTTTATTAGTATAACTTAGTAAAAGGATATTGATTTTCAAAAACCACAGATTAAACCACAAAATTTAACAGTTTTTTTACCCCATTATTAGTTCATTTTCCTGCATTGTTTCCTGCAGACGACGCAGGTGAAGCCGCAGGCAGAAGCTTCATAATTAATTTCTAAAAGTATTGTTACTGGTATTGTTACGTCAAGTTATTGTCTTAGGCATCTAAATGAATGTCTCTCTGAATATGAGAACGAATGTTCCGTTATCACTTCAACGCGGTGAAATCATGAAATGCCTTACTGTATAGATCTGTTACACTGTGTTACTATACAGACAATGAACGTCAAGTTGTTTCCGACAGACAAAGACTTCCTACACACACACAGAAACATTACACCCACACATATAAATACCAACATTTGTAAATATAAAATTCTAAGTCTTGACTGACTTTTGACATGATAACGTCTTGTAAAATGATGAACACCGGCATTTACAAAAAAGTGTGACGTAATCGCTCACGTTCCATTATTGACAAGGTAACCATAGCAACGTCACTCGCGTTCCGGGAAAGTGAGTTATTGACAAGGTAACCATAGGAACGTCACGCACGTTCCGGGAACGTGAGTTATTGGCAAGGTAACCATAGCAATGTATTATCGTTGCTATAGTTACCATCAATGTTTTCTTATGACGTTATCCCGTAAAATTAACGTCCGTAAACCGACTTTACACGCAACCACATTTTTATCACTTAAATTAAATCTCACGTCTCTAAGACAACATGCTCTCTAAAAAATAATAGCGACGCGATGAGTTCATGGTAATTTTCACTAAAAAAGAAATCGAGCTCCAGAAAATAAAAACAATAACCATGTTCATTGTTTTTTTTAACTTAAATGAACACCGGCATTCACAAAAAAGTGTGACGATCGCTTAACTCAACGTGAGTTTTATTGACAAAATGGTAACTAACGACGTTTTCGTATGAAAATTATCGTCCGTAAACCGTCTTTACAGACTACCATTTTTTAATGTTCGAATTTTTAAAAGTCGTAGAACAAAAGTTGTTTGTTTAGGTGCTTATATGATTGCTTATATAAAATGCTTGCTTATATGATTACCAACAACCCTGTATACAAGCGCCATCCCTTCTCACCACTGAGACAATAGCTTCCTCGACCTTATAACACAAAAAATGGTTGTCTGTAAAGTCTGTTTACGGACGATAATTTTACGTGATAACGTCATAAGAAAACATTGATGGTAACCATGGCAACGATAAAACGTTGCTATAGTTACCTTGTCAACTATCAAAGTATCGTTGGCTCAGAGACAGAATACATGGGGGGGTGAGGGCAGGGCGCGGGCGGTGGCGGCGGGAGTCGATGAGGCGTTCCAGTAACGACGTGTGACGTCACACTTTTTTGAACTGGCAGGTGTTCACCGATTTATAAAACGTTATCACGTCAAAAAACCCTTATAATCACAACGTAAATCAAATTTTGTATTTCGAAAGTAATTTTTCGTATATTCTTCGTTACATTTAATATTCTTTCTCCCATTAGTATTAAAATCGTAAATGCGTCCCCGGGAGCTCTCTCCATACAAACGTAGTCGACTGTTTCCTCCCTGGATAATAACATTAGAGTAAATATTGTTATTGCATAAAACTTATAACAGCCATGATCATGCATTTTTTTTGTTTTTCGACTACGTTTGTATGGAGAGAGCGCCGGTACCCTTTCACCTTAACAGTGAGAAAAATCATCAAAAGGTGTATTTCTAATCCTACTTATCGGAAAGCTTTGACGTGTAAAGTACAAACATGACTCAACCCATTGACGTCGGTGTTACGTCGGATCAAAGTCAACGCGAAGACGTTTGTTGAGTTCGTAGCGGGGCTACGGCATTCAAAGTGCTACAGCTACGACGTAGCTTTGATCGGCTACGCTACGATGTTGCCTGTGCTTTTACTCGATTACGACGAAGCCAAGGGAAGGGTAATGTTTGGTTACGCTCCACGGTTTTTAACCGACTTCAAAAAAAAAAAGGAGGAGGTTCTCAATTCGTCGGGATATTTTTTTTTTAATGTATGTTGTTCCCCGATTACTTGAAAACGCCTGGACCGATTTGGAATATTATTTTTTTTAAAGCGAATAACTCACAGGTGGTCCCATAAAAATTGGATGAAGATCTGATGAGGATCTTCGGAGTGATGAACAGAATTACACCTCGAGAGTGCAGCAAATTGCTCAGTTTTCGATTTCCACCAGTAGGATTGGGCCTTAAACTAAATACCTCTCAACATTCAATCTAACCCAGTCCGACGTCAAAGTATGTTTAAGTTATCTGCTGTCTTAGTTACCCGAAATGGATTATTTTTCACTTTTTGTTTTTAGTTTTTCTTTTCAGGTTTTTTTTTTATGAATTGTTTGATTTTTTTGTACTTAGTCTGTTTTTAAAATTTTAATTTATTTTTTTATTACCAGTGCTAGTATCTCTTAGTGATATTGATTTTCTACAAACACAGAATACTTAATAGTTGCTATGAACTACAAACCTTTTATATGCCCTTTTTCTTCTTTAGAGGACCAATTAAAAAAAATATACTTTCTTAGTGGTCGTCTAAGTCCTAAAAGGAACTCCCATGTAAAGGACTCGTAGCTCTTGTAGTTTCAAAGATTTCTTGATGAGGCTTTTTCTCTTCTGTATATAAAAAATAAATATTACAGGACATTCCACACATCGCCACCTAGCCTTAAGCTAAGTAATGGGTGCTAGATAACGGATACACTACATATATACTTTTCTTTTGTAAAAAAATATACATAAAATACATGGAAACAACCAGACCACCAGACAAATATCTAAGCATAAATACATATCTGAGACGGGAATCGAACCGGCAACCCTGTGTTTTGGCAGTCCGGCATAGTGACTATTACGCCAACTGGGTCGTCACGACTATGTCGGCTAAATTCACTACTAAAGTTATTATAATTAAAAAAAAGGATAGTTATAACATGCACGAAAAGAAATACAAAATAAGAAATTAAAGGTTAGTTCGATACTTTTTTTTGGACGATATAACGTCTTATAAATCGTATAATCCCAGTTGCCCCCACATGGATTGCCACCCGGTGGCAATCGGGACTAAAAGTCCCAGTCGCCTCCGGGTGGCGACTGGGATGTTATTGCCCCCACTCTAGGCGCGGATCGCCAACCCTCTCATCGCTGTTTGTCTTACTTAAAGTCACGATGAAGGGTTGGTAGTTTATTATATCAACTTTATTATAAACGGTTTCATCTGCGTAAATCCCGATCCTGTGGTAATTTCAGGATAAAAAGTAGGCTATGTTACTCAGCTACCCCCAAATTATCTCTATGCAAAATTTCATACTAATCGATGAAGTGGTTTCGGAGATTACTCTGAACATAGGTACATACAATATACATGTATAAAAGATATAAATAGGAAAGTACTTTGATTGTCTGTGATACGAATTAACACAGGTATTTATGATTAATAATAAAGGTGATTAACAGGAACTACGATGAAGAAAATTTTGTTTGTTGTCCCTCATAATATTACTTATTTACTAATAAACCCACATTCAAGTCTTATCTCCCCAACCCTTCATCGTGGCTTTAAGTAAGGCAAATAGCGATGAGGGGGTTGGCGATCCGCGCCTTGAGTGGGGGCAATAACATCCCAGTCGCCACCCGGAGGCGACTGGTACTTTTAGTCCCGATTGCCACCGGGTGGCAATCCATGTGGGGGCAACTGGGATTATACGAGATATACATACATACTAACATCTTTAAATGCGACGACCCAGTTGGCACAATGGTCACCATGCCGGACTGCCAAACACAGGGTTGCGGGTTCGATTCCAGCCTCAGGCAATTATTTATGCTTAGATATTTGTCTGTGGTCTGGTTGTTTCCATGTAAGGATCTTAATTCAATAAGGATATATTTACAAAAGAAAAGTATTTAAGTAGTTTATCCGTTTTTTAGCACCCATAATACAAGTCTAGTTACTTAGCTTGGGGCTAGATGGAGATGTGTGGAATGTCCTGCAATATTTAATATTTATTTTATTTTTATTGAGATTCGTTGTCTAGCACCCATAACAAAAGTGTAGTTACTTAGTTTAGCTTGGAGCTAGATGGCGATGTGTAGAAAATCTTACAATGTGTTTCAGCGACGGGGTTTTAATACGCAAGGGGGTTGTTCTAGACGGCTAAGCAAACAACTTTTGTTCTACAACTTTTGAAAATTTTAACTTTTTTTCTATAATTCTGAGGGAATTTTTACTTGAAAATCAGCTGTTTCATACCAAAATTTCGAACGAAATGTTCGAATTTCCAAAAATCTTAAAACAAAAGTTGTTTGCCTAGAATAAGAATAAGAAAATTTATTTCATAGATTTTGGGTACATCAAAGTGTTGTTACAATTAATAATTATATTGCATATACAGTATAGTCCAGCCGCCACCTGCCTGTAAAGGCGTATGAAATCAAACAAATTAAATATACTTAAGTCAATTAAAATTAAAAAATTGCAGATACATATCTAACTGTCAAGCATGCTCAGCCAATACTTTTATTAATTTGAAACATTTAATTCATCAATATAATTTCATTTAAAAAAAAATTCCCAATTGTCAGCCAGTTATAATTTATATTCAAAAAATTCATTAATACTATAAAAACATTTCTCAGTGAGCCACATCGTCAGTTTTGATTTAAATTTCACAAATGTCAGATTCTTAAATTCAAATAATTTATTAAAAATTTTAACACTCATTACAAAACAGTTATTTGTAGTCAATACGAGATTGCACGCAGGCCTTCGTATTTCATTTTGACGATGTGGTAGACGTCTAGAACAACCCCCTTTCGTATTAAAACCCCTTCGCTGAAACACATTGTATAGTTCAATATTCTATGTCACAAATTTTATATTACTTTGATATTTTGAAGAATAGAATTCAGAGAAAGTGCTAAATGAAAGCGAATGATATCACCACTTGAGTGAAGAAATCCTCCCTTACAATTCTCGCCGTCCCTTTTCGGGGTGGTGTTGTATACAAAACCAATATTATTGATGTTTAACTTACATATTTATTTGCAATGTCGAAAAAATAGAGTGTTTTCATCGTGGGATGGGATGAAATATCGATATTATTACGAAAAATATAAGTATAAACATCATCACTACATAGTATAAAATAAAGTCACTATTCGCCGTCCCTACGTCCCTATGTATGCTTAGATCTTTAAAACTACCCAACGGATTTTGATGCGGTATTTTTTAATAGATAGATAGAGTGATTTAAGAGGTTTTTAGATATATTAAATGCATAATACAGCAGTGCGAAGCCGGGACGGGTCGCTAGTATAAAATAAAGTTACTTTTTGCCGTCCCTATGTCCCTATGTATGCTTAGATCTTTAAAACTTCGCAACGGATTTTGATGCGGTTTTTTTTAAATAGATAGAGTGATTAACGAGGAAGGTTTTTAGATATAATACATGCATAATACAGCCGTGCGAAGCTGGGACGGGTCGCTAGTATAAAATAAAGTTACTTTTCGCCGTCCCTATATCCCTATGTATGCTTAGATCTTTAAAACTACGCAACGGATTTTGATGCGGTTTTTTTTAATAGATAGAGTGATTCAAGTGGAAGGTTTATATTTATAATAGCGACCCGCTCCGGCTTCGCACGGCTATATATTGCATGTGTTATACATATAAACCTTCCTCTTGAATCACTCTATCTATTAAAAACTGCATCGTAATCCGTTGCGTAGTTTTAAAGATTTAAGCATACATAGGGATATAGGGACAGAGAAAGCGACTTTGTTTTATACTATGTAGTGATACATGCATATTACAGCCGTGCGACGCTGGGGCGGGTCGCTAGTAAATAATAACAGGGTGCGCGGACATTGCTTTTTCACACAAATGCGTTAGCCTATTTTCTTCCTGAATAAAGCCTCTAGGAGCGATGTTGGCGTAGTGGTACCTCGACTTTCATTTTAAAGTTTTCAAGGGTTTGAAGCCCGGTCAGTTGCGTACTATATGATTTTTGATGAAACCCGCAGCTTAATTGGCTTAGACGTATTGACAAGTTCTTTCCACTGGATACGATCGACTAAGCTGAGAGGGTACTGCAGGTTCTGGGCATACTCTATACTGACACAAAAAATACTCAACTAAAGAGATATTTATGACCCAGTTGGCACAATGGTCACCATGCCGGACTGCCAAACATAGGGTTTGATTCCCGCCTCAGACAAGTATTTATGCTTAGATATTTGTCTGTGGTCAGGTTGTCTCTATGCATTATAAGTATATATTTACAAAAGAAAAGTATATAAGTAGTATATCCATTGTCTAGCACCCATAACACAAGTCAAGTTACTTAGCTTGTTGCTAGATGATGATGTGTGGAATGTTTTGCAATATTTATTTATTTGTTCAGCGAAACAAGATTGATTTACCTGCTATCTATCACCATACAATTTCATAGCAAATGAATGAAGACTCGCGTAGAATATTAATTATAATAATTAACTAACTGGTGCCCCGTTATTGTAGTTAAAGTAATTGCAATTGATTAATTTTAATCGTTTGCTCGTTTACGACTAAGATAAGAACCTTTCGAATTAATATCAGCAAATTGAGTACGTCTCTGTTGGCCCTTTATAGACTATTATCAACGCCCCGCAGTTTCACCCGCGTACCATGAGAATAATTAATAGTACGAGATACCTTCAAGAACAACCTTCATCGAGCTGTTTAATAATAAATTAAAAACCTCAATATAAATTTTTTGAAGACCTATCCATAGATACCCCACATGTATGGGTTTGATGAAAATTTTTTTGTTGAGTTTCAGTTCTAAGTAATAAGTACTTACCCTAAAATTTATTTTTTTATTTTTCTATTTTTGTGTGAAAATCTTAATGCGGTTCACAGAATACATCTACTTACCAAGTTTCAACAGTATAGTTCTTATAGTTTCGAAAAAAAGTGGCTGTGACATACGGCAGACAGACAGACATGACGAATCTATAAGGGTTTCGTTTTTTGCCATTTTGGCTACGGAACCCTAAAAAGCTTATAATAATAAGCAGTAGGCTTGACAAGTTCTCTCCTCTGGACATGGTCGACTAAGCTGAGAGGGTAGTAGGTGCTGGGCAAGCCTACTTCATCTTCACGCAAAAAAGGACCCAATTAAAAAGGGTCTAATCGCGGAAAACAGCCCGTATACAATACAAGTAAGCAGTAGGCTTAATTTAATAATATTGTTTTTAAATTAAGAATACTGCTTATCATTTTTACTAAAACCAAGAAAGTATTCTCGGATGGAGAGGATTATTTATTGCTTCAAGACACCTTTTTTCTGCGTAGAACGCAATTTTTACGTAGCGGGGTTCGAGTTTTCATTGGTAAAACAATCTGCTTATAACTAGGTATCATGTTTTCGCATAATTGAGACTCTGTTCGTCGACACGTGAGACTGAGCCGATAAGAGGCGAGTACGTATAGGTTAGAGAGAGTTTCGTGTTCGCGGGCTTAGACTAGCTTAGAAGATTAGTGAGCTCTTATAGTTTGTAGAAGTATTATTTGATGCTTTAGTCTTGGATAGATGGTAAGGTTACGAATTGTAGATTCCGTTGAAAGTAGAATTAGCACTTTAAATCGAGAAATGTGTATTGTGTAAGCATAAAAATACTTTATTAAATAGTCCACAATAATAGAACATGCCTATCTATGATACCTACACTAGGCTAATGCCTGTGTCGTACACATCAATTATTATTTTATGAATTTAATTGTAAACATTTGGGACAGTTTGCGAAAGGAAAGTTTATACTTAAATTAATCTACGTGTCTTAAAATAACAAAAAATAAATAAATACAATGAACAGAAGTTAGAGTAAACAGAAAAATTAAGCTAGAGAACTGCGGTGAGACTGTACTGTGTTTCAATCAGAAGGGACACTCCGTTATCCCAGTCTCTTGAGAGTCTGGGTACGGACCGACCGAAAAGTGATTAGACCAGGTGTTTTAAAAAGTTTTCAGTTTTATTAAACGACCAGCCAGCAATAACACTTTCTGTTTTGACCTTGGCTTACCGAACCGAATCCTACAAGATCTGGTAATTCTAAAGTCATTTGATAATAAATACAATATTTTAAATAATTATAAGCATATTTATTCTCTGCTGATTTTGTGAAGATAAATCGAGAGGCGTCTTTTTAGTGCTCATATTAACATCGTAATATTAAATAAAATAAATAAATAAATATTTCAGGACATATTACACATCGCCATCCAGCCCCAAGCTAAGCAACTTAATGCTTGTGTTATGGGTGCCAGATAACGGATAAACTACTTATATACTTTTTTTTTTTTGTAAATATACCTATACATATTATACATATAGGAAACACCCAGAACCAGAAACAAAAATTTATGGTCAGCATAAATACTTGTTCCCGGCGGGAATCGAACCCGCAACCTTCTGCGTCGCAGTCGGGTGTTCGCCCGACGCACCACAGAGGTCGTATATTGTAGCTTTTTTAGGCGGCAGTGCACCAATTGAGTTTTCTTACGTCAATAAAAGTCGTTTAGTGGCATCATTTAGATAAGTTGTAAAGGCACATACTAATTGAATTACTTAATGAAACATAATATGATCACACTTATTTCTATATTGTGGCAGAAGTTAAAACTCGATCAATTTCACGCGGTCTGTATTTTCACAAGTATCTACCTATTTATTTGTGCAATTTAAATTTTAAGGTTGCCATATTGATACAGTTCCTTACCTTTATTCAAAACGGTTTAATTAATATTTTTTTTGGCAGCAGTGAAAACATGATACATTTCATTCGGTCTGTATTTTAATTTTAACACCTTTTAATTTGTTTATTACCCTTTTTACCGGCTTTGAAAACCATTTAATTGAATGCATAGGCAGCAGCTCATTACGAGAAAGGGTTCTAAAAATAACAAAATCCTTAAAAATAACATATACCTAAAAATAATACATCCCTTTCTAAATTTAAACGTTGGGTCTCTGCGAGTATTTATCAATATTTTAATTGGATTCAACAAATATACAGGGTTATCGGTTATTGTAAAAGAAAGCCGTTTAGGGCTACTTCTGTGCACCTTAATAATAAAATAAAAACAACAAAATTTTGACGTGATAAATCGATGAACACCGGCACTCACAAAAAAGAGCAACGACATCGCTCACGTTCCATTTTGACAAGGTAACTATAGCAACTTACTTTCGTTGCTTTGTTTACCATAATTATTTAATTATTGTCCGTAAACCGACTTTACAGATAACCAGTTTCTTTTTTACTCTTTTGGAAACTCGGTTATATATTTATGACTATGAGCATATGTTTACCCAATAATCAGCAGCACGGATGCAGCACGGTGATGTCATTAATCTTGGATTGTACTAATTTTTTTTAAGTTTTATTTGCTAAGTATGAATTACATTTATTTTAAAAATTCAATAATTAGCATTAAAAATTAAAAAGAATATTTGAACATTTAAAAACAAAAAAAGTCGTAGAACAAAAGTTGATTGTTAAGGTCCACAAAAGTAGCCCTCAACTGCTTGCTTATTATAATCTACACAAATATTACAATGAGATAATATTTTTTTGTTTATTTTTAACGAATAGGTAGGCTCCGAAATTATAGGCCGATTTAGGCTACTTTTTATCCTGATATACGGGATCGAGAGTTACGTGGGTGAAACCGTGGAGCGCTACCAGATACCAATAACCCTGTATAAACGGTTGGGTCGATGTGGACAAAATTAACATGCTAACGTATTTATAATTTCCTGGATAGCCAATAGGCATATTTAAATCATTTTAATTAAGTATGAAAATGAGTTAATTTAAAAAAATGTGATATGTTAATTATGTATTTGGGGTGATATCGTGCTAGCAAAAAATGAAGTGCTGGTGATGATGCCTCTGTGACCGATTTCGAAGTATACAAAATGGTAATATCAACGATACAAATGAGTTCTTATGACGTTATCATAAGAACTCATTTGTCAAATTATCGTCTGTAAACAGACTTTACAGACAACCATTTTTTTGTGTAAGAATACGAACCCTGACTCTTTGCAATGTTTGTGAACGAACATAGACTTGGTTCCATGTCTAAATGAAAGTATAAAGGAGACGGGGATCGTTTCTTAGGATCTGGGGCCTTAATGTAGAAGGGTGAAACTGACTAATGACTAATATATTATCTCCAAATTATCACTGAAAATTTCGCAGGATTTAGCAATCAGAAAGGAGAGCTATAAGCTACCTATTATTATTTTTATAAGTTTTTTTTAGAGTTTCATTGATATCTTCTTTTTTTAATCATATTGACATTACTGAGAAGGAGCTTCCTACGCCCTTCGGTATACCTGCTTATAGGTATACCTAACCTACCCAACCTGTCACTGTAGGTAGGTACGTAGATTTGTGTGTAATGCCAATTTTTCTGTTGGGAGTTTAGATTTTTTACTTTTTTTAAGATTTTAGATTGCGAATTAGATTGATTTTTTAAGTTTTAATATAGAAAAAAATAAGCATTTTTTTGTAGCTATATCTCAACTTCTTACAATCAGGCCTACAGGTGTCATTCTCCTTTAGAAACTCGGATACAACGAAAGTACTCGCCCGTTGGATGATTAGATACTTAGTCGATTAGACCTACCTTCCCAAAACAGCAGAAAGCTTGTGTCGTTTATTAGGCTTGATAAACTTCTACAGACACGTTTCTTACCTCATGCAGATGAAGCTCAAGCACCATTGCAAGACATGCTGTCCGGTTCACACGTCAAGGGTCCAACAGTTCTGACCTGGATCAAAGAAAGACAAAACTGTCAATAACAAAAAGAGATTGTAAATTGAAGAGATTTTAGTTCTAGTTTTTGTTGTCATTTTTGTCACGCACAAAAAAAAAGGTTTTTTTGGAGCACGAAATAATCGTTTCGCTATAGACATTTACGTATACTATAAAATAAAATAAATAAATATTGTAGGACATTCCACACATCGCCATCTAGCCCCAAGTAACTAGACTTGTGTTATGGGTGCTAGACTACGGATAAACTACTTATATATACTTTTCTTTTGTAAATATATACTTATAATTATACCGAAACAACCACACCACAGACAAATATCTATGCATAAATACTCGTCTCGGCGGGAATCGAACCCGCAACCCTATGTTTGGCAGTCCGGCATGGTGACCATAGTGCCAACTGGGTCGTCAACTATGATGACATTGATATTTATTATTTTATTTTATATTTTGATTTGGCTTTATTGATTTTATTCTTGATTTATGTGTATTGTATGGATTTTAATTATTTTACATAAATGTATTGAATTAAATATAGACGCTAGTGAATAATTTCTTGGTCTTAGTAAAAAAAATTAAAATGTTAAGCAGTATTCTTAGTTTAAAGGCCATATTCTTAAATAAATAATACTGCTTTAACATTACTGCTGCATTACTACATAGTATAAAATAAAGTCGCTTTCTCTGTCCCTATTTCCCTTTGTATGCTTAAATCTTTAAAACTACGCAACGGATTTTGATGCGGTTTTTTTTAATAGATAGAGTAATTTAAGAGGAAGGTTTATATGTATAATACATGCATAATATAGCCGTGCGAAGCCGGAGTGGGTCGCTATTTTACTATAAACAAGATATTATTCTCTATCGGCTTTAAGGGGAGGATTGTTTCTTACTCTTTTTCTGTGCAAAATGCCAGTCTACAATTAGACTAAAGCGAATAAAAAGAGGATCAATCATATTGATTTAATATTTCTGTTTTTAAATATCGCGCAAATTCTACGTAGTTATGACATAAACTAAAGTAGTGTAAAAATAATATGTACGCATTTTTCCCCCAACAACAGACGGTATAATAAATATGCAATACTTCCCTCATAATAACCGAACAGATGGTGTTCTATAAACACAAAGAAAATTGATAGAGAAATTATTTCTCCTTAGTAATAATTCATGAGCACATTATTTACCGGATTACAAGAACTCAGGTCCGAACGAAGTTCCGGAATGAATTCCTAATTAATGCTTGATATTTGAGGGCAATTCTTGGAAAAACAGCTGTGAGGTATTACTTTGCTAGAGCTTTACAGCTCGAGATGAGATTTCGAGAAAACTAGCAATAAGAAGATTAAATAGATAGCTTTACTGAGAAACTGATTTCGAATTTAATTGAGCGAGCGAGCAGAGCATTTTGCTCCAAGTCCTTTTTCCAAACTTATCAAAGCGCGAATAGTCGAATATAGGAAAGGTACCTAATAAAATAAAATGAATAAATATTGCAGGACATTCCACACATCGCCATCTATCCCCAAGCTAAGTAACTTGACTTGTGTTATGGGTGCTAGACAACGGATATACTTTTCTTTTGTAAATATATACTTTTAATACATATAAACAATCCAGACCACAGACAAATATCTAAGCATAAATAATTGTCTGAGGCGGGAATCGAACCCGCAACCCTGTGTTTGGCAGTCCGGCATGGTGACCATTGTGCCAACTAGGTCGTCATGATTGTCAATAATAGACCGTGCGTGGCCGAAATTTTAGTATTTCTCAAAACTCTATTTAGCTCTCATAGCTCTTTATTTCTCAAAGCTTTCTCGTCATTTTTGTTATTTTCAATGTTTTGTTGATGATAGATAAACACATAGGTATTTATAAACATTTTCTTAACATATAGCTTAGGTAATTAAGTACCTAGTTAAAAGCTTAATGCACTTTCGAAGTAATAAGCCAACACGTTATCATTTCAACGCTAATAAATCATCAGGTAATTCACGCTCGGTGTCGGTCTAGTACCATGGTATTAATTACGTTATGTATGTAAATGAGTACGAATTACCCGGACTTATTCGCGGACATTCCGCTGATTTACGCGCGCAATATCGAGAGAGGATCCCCGTATGTGAGAAACATGAGTTATTGAACGAAATCTGAGTTATGCCCGCATATATTAGATGGAAGACATAAAGATAAAATAGTAACATCGCAACAGAGAGTACGTGAAGGAGAAGAATAATGTTTATTAGACAAACACACGACTTTGAGGATATTTTGTCCATTTTTGTACTGTTATTATAATTAATTAAATAAATTATAAAATAATTAGAAAAGAGAATAATAAAAGTAAGGTAAAATAACAGCACAAAAACTTACTCAGGCCAGTAGTATAATATACAATAGTATATATAATATCTGTGTGCCGCTAAACAGGATCTGCTTCAGCATTAGTAACTGCATGAGCTGATTCTCCAGCAAAATAAAAAGTTTAAATTATCAAAAGTCGTTTATTAAAAGTTGTTCGCCTAGACGTCTGGAATAATCCCCTTTCGAATCAGTAACCCTTCATCTAAATACGTTGTAGGTAGATAGGCACGCACACGTTAAATCTTAGTCCCCGAGCAAAATATAAAATGTAAAAAAAAGATTTTTTCGGTTATCCATGATAAGGACTGCTTTGTGTGGACATGAAGAACCCATGGATGTTATTGAGTTTAATGAGTATGTAAGGTTTTTGTCTGTTATTAAATATATTTGTATCTGCTGAACTATTTAAAAAATTACCACATGTAATAACTTTGTGAAACATTAACGTCAAAAGCAAAATATTCCAAGAATCAAGGCTCAAGAAAATGCTATGAAAAAAACCCAGGAAATTCGTATCAAAGACGCAACCTCTAACGAAACTCTATGTTGTGTGTGTGCTTGATATACCTTCTATTTAATTATAGATATTTTACCTCTACGATGGAAACCCTGTGTCTTTCGCGAAGCCTTTACGAAACGATTTTGTCATAAGCCTACCGTCGTAGGTACCGTCGTAGTACATAGCTATATAAGGGTACACCTAAATACAAGACTTTTGGGCGAACTCAAACTTTGCGAATTACCCCATCAGCTGTCTCAGCTGATAGAGAAGTCTGTAATCCACCCTTTGATCTATATAAAATCCGAAGTACTGACTGATAGACTGACTGATATATTAACGCACAGCCCAAGCCAATCTATACTATAATAATGTTATAAAGCAGAAAAGTTTGTCTGTTTGTTTGAACGCGCTTATCAAGGGAACTACTTGGCTGAAATATTATTTTTGTGTTGGATAGTCCATTTATCGAGGAAGGCTATAGGCTACTTTTTTTATTTTGATATGTCCACGGGATCAGGACTTACGCGGGTGAAACCGCGTGGCGCATCTAGTGAACAAATAAAATTCTACGCACAGAAATCTACACAAAGAACAAAGTTGCGGGTGAAAGCTAATAATAAATAAAAGAAAATATTTGTCTGTTTATTACAAATAGACTCAGAAATTATTGGTTCGGTTTTGGTGAAATTTAGTATGAAGATGCGTTTGATCTTTGTAAAACTTTTTATGAAACCGTAGAGCACATCTGAAAGAGAAAAATAATAATTAAGAAAGTTCTAAAACTTTATGAGCCACGGGTCTAAAACTTCGCATGGTGGTACTTTTTAGGACGTAGGGGAGCATTAAAAATAGTGTTTGGAAATTAGACCTTTAAGGGGGTAAAAGTGTTGTCAAAGTTTGTATTTCGTAGTCATTATTATTTATTACTAGCGACCCGCCCCGGCTTCGCACGGCTATATTGGGCATGTATCTATATATAAAAGAAAGTTGTGTTAGTTACACTTTTTATAACTCGAGAACGGCTGAACCGATTTGGCTGAAAATTGATGGAGAGGTAGCTTAGAACCAGGAGAAGGACATAGGATACTTACTTTTTATTTTTATTTTTTTAGTTACTTACACTATTAAAACTCAAGAATGGCTGAACCGATTTGGCTGAAAATTGATGGAGAGGTAGCTTAGAACCAGGAGAAGGACATAGGATACTTAGTTTTTTTTTTTTAGTTAGTTACACTATTATAACTCAAGAACGGCTGAACCGATTTGGCTGAAAATTGATGGAGAGGTAGCTTAGAACCAGGAGAAGGACATAGGATACTTAGTTTTTTTTTTTTAGTTAGTTACACTATTATAACTCAAGAACGGCTGAACCGATTTGGCTGAAAATTGATGGAGAGGTAGCTTAGAACCAGGAGAAGGACATAGGATACTTAGTTTTTTTTTTTAGTTAGTTACACTATTTATAACTCGAGAACGGCTGAACCGATTTGGCTGAAAATTGATGGAGAGGTAGCTTAGAACCAGAAGAAGGACATAGGATACTTAGTTTTTTTTTTTTTTTTTAGTAAGTTACACTATTACAACTCAAGAACGGCTGAACCGATTTGGCTGAAAATTGATGGAGAGGTAGCTTAGAACCAGGAGAAGGACATAGGATACTTAGTTTTTTTTTTTTTAGTTAGTTACACTATTTATAACTCGAGAACGGCTGAACCGATTTGGCTGAAAATTGATGGAGAGGTAGCTTAGAACCAGGAGAAGGACATAGGATACTTAGTTTTTTTTTTTAGTTAGTTACACTATTTATAACTCGAGAACGGCTGAACCGATTTGGCTGAAAATTGATGGAGAGGTAGCTTAGAACCAGGAGAAGGACATGGGATACTTACTTTTTTTCTTTTAGATTTTCAAACGAGGTCGGGACTTACGCGGGTGATATAAAATATACGAATTTTTTTTTTTTTTTTTCGATATTCAAACGAGATCGGGACTTACGCGGATAAAATTAAATATACGAATTATTCTATATTCAAACCCGCATAAGTCCCGATCCCGTGGGAATATCGGGATATACACTATTATGTATTCTGTGACGTTCGTCTTTGTTGTAAGGCGTTCGACCGGGGGGTTTTCTCGAGCGGCTGCAGTTATTTTGTTGATTACTCAGCACTTACTAATTGTATTCTGATGTAAAGTATACCACGACTTTCCTCAGATTTCACTTGGTTTAGGCGTTTTTAATTGTAGATTATGTAACAAACAAACAGACAGACAGATATATTTTTGTTCTATTACTTTTTCGAAGTCCAACAGACCCTTTTTTTTTGATTTGCTGTATTATATAGAAATCAATGCCACTTTTCGTTGTAATTTTATAACTCAAGAAGGGGTCACCTATCCAGACCAAATGTTTAAGCTTTGTTCGGACTATTTAGTAGATGGTTTATGTTAAGTTTGCACAAAATCGGTCGAGCGGTTCTTCATTTATCACATTTTTTTTATATGGCAAAACAACGTTTGCCGGGACAGCTAGTTATACATAAAAACCTTCCACTTGAATCACTCTATCTATTTAAAAAAACCGCATCAAAATCCGTTGCGTAGTTTTAAAGATTTAAACATACATAGGGATATAGGGACAGAGAAAGCGACTTTGTTTTATACTATGTAGTGATTAACAGATACTAATGCGGGTAAAACCAACGGGCGCAGCCAGTTTCATTATAAATCACCAAAACACTTTACTATGATGGCTCTTAATCATCGTGAATTTCCGTGAAGTCATTTGAAAATATCAAGATTTCTACGTCATTAGCTCGTCGATACGTAATGAATCTATCTTGCGATGACGTCACATTTGACGGCCGGACTTCGCCATTCTATGGCGTAATTGATGGCGGTGCTGTTCGCCACAATGGCGGAGTCCGAGCGCGGTGACTAATTACCTTTTTATCAGCTGATGGCCCAATTACTGGTGGCTATAGGTACTTAAACTGTGAGATTCAAAAGAGATAAAAGGGAGGCTTATCGGTTTGTGAGAGAGAAAATTACATTGTTAATTTTACGTTTACAGGCTTTTTAATTGCCGGTAAAAAGCCTATTCGGTACTGTTTTTTTTTGTCAAAAATAACCGCCACACTTAGGGTTGTCAATCGTAATATGAATTATCACTACATAGTATAAAACAAAGTCGCTTTCTCTGACGGATTTTGATGCGATTTTTTTTAATAGATAGAGTGATTCAAGATGAAGGTTTATATGTACAATACATGCATAATATAGCCGTGCGAAGCCGGGGCGGGTCGCTAGTAATATTATACTATGTTTCGAGTGTACTACGTAAGTACTAAATACTGTTGGAAAAGTACACAAAATAAATATATCAGTATTCACTGTCATTTTTTAATTTTAAAATAGGAATGCGCTCACAAAAAAGTGTGATGTCATTGCTCATGTTCCGATATTGACAAGGTAGACAAAGCAAAGTCTGCAAGATAAATAAATAAATAATAAATAAATAAATAAATATAAATAAATATTTCAGGACATATTACACATCGCCATCCAGCCCCAAGCTAAGCAACTTAATGCTTGTGTTATGGGTGCCAGATAACGGATAAACTACTTATATACTTTTTTTTTTGTAAATATATACATATTATACATATAGGAAACACCCAGAACCAGAAACAAGAATTTATGGTCAGCATAAATACTTGTTCCCGGCGGGAATCGAACCCGCAACCTTCTGCGTCGCAGTCGGGTGTTCGCCCGACGCGCCACAGAGGTCGTCGTCGAGGAGATGGTAATGTGTCAGGTTCTGTTGACATGACAGGTAACCATAGCAACGTATTATTTCATCAATGTTTTCTTATGACGTTTTCACGTAAAATTATCGTCCGTAAACCGACTTTACAGACAACCATTTGTTTTCATCATAACATTCATTTTCACAGCTCGCTGGCGATAGCTTTATATTTTAATTAACTGTAATAGACCGGTCAATTTAGACATAAAAATAGTAGTCAAATAACAATAATTCCCGGAAAGCCAAATAATGGTGTAGAGCTAGGGATTACCATTACAAATAAAGTATTAAAAAACCCCATCGATCCTATGTGTGCGTCAAAAGTTATTCGGGGTCAAATGTCAATTTGAGGTTTTTTGGATTTTTCTCGAAAATGGTAAGTTTTAACAAAAAAAAATCTCAAAGCAAAGTTATAGATCTTAAAATTCTCTACAAAAATGGGCCTTAATATTTTTTTCCTAAGAGTTACCATTCGTGAGTTATCGTGATTCTACCAATATTTGGCTTTCCGGGAATTATTGTTATTTCAAATGTCTAAATTGACCGGACTATAAGTAAAAACTGAAAATACTGCTTCGATGACACAAAATCAAGTCCCTTTCGTTCTATTAGCCTAGTTTCTCGAATTAGTCTTGTCTATTTACCAGAAATCGAACCCGCACATGTACGTAGGTAATTATGTAAAACAGTACACGTTATCTAAGTTCAATACACACCTGCGCTGCACACGCCACGTGAGTGCCAACCCTAATTAGGATTCCGTCGAAACTTCTAGAACTCTAAACTCCAAATACTAAGGACGTACCAGACTAAGTTCAACCCTATATGTATTATGTTAGAGGTGTAATTCAATTGCAATCATCAGTGTAGGAATCGCACGTATTGAACCGATTGTGTTCTTTTAAAGTTCTGTGAATGCTTTTGTGCTAGTTCGAAATTCAAATTAATGTTTTCAAGGAGGCCTTTGTATTTGAAAAAAGAAGCGATGTTGTAAGTTTGATGGTGAGTCAGTTGTGATTGTGTTTACAGGTCTATGATATCTCTATGGTTTATAGCGGTTTTTTCACAGATAACATGGTGGGGCATAGACATTTACTATGCATACATGATGTTTAATAAATGGTGGATAATTTAACATATTTTGTGATTTAGTAGTCTTCCTCCTTCCCTACCAAATATCTTGAATATTCACTTTGAAGGGACCCCTATCTTACATTTTGAAAGGTACTGTCACGATCGATTCGCCATTTTATTGACACAATTTTTGTGCCGCGAATGGCTAGTAGGTATATCAACATGTCAAACGCCTATGGACGTGACACTATCCAATGTCGCCATTTTATTGACCTAAATTTTTTAAAGTTTGCTCTCCGTGTCTGTATATATAAGCAGTCCTTCCTCTAAGAGGTTAATTCCTTCAAAAACCTGGTTGGTAAAAGTTAACAAAAAATAGTAAAACAGCATTTAAAAAAAAACAATAAAATGACGATTATCTGTTTATCTTGAATTGGATTGATTGAATTAATGAAGTTTTTTTAGAATAATTTATAAAAATATTATTCTTTTTTTTGTGCATGACTTGTACTTGAAAAAAAATGTACTTGACGCTGGCAAGATGCGCAGCATAGAAAATGCACCGCCATAAAATAAAAAGAAAAATTTTTTTTAATCGAATTGAACTTAATGTATTATAGACAGTAAATAAAAAATAAATATGGCGTTTATTTACGAATACCATAGAATTTTTTTTTAAGTAATTTATACAGAAATGTATTATACATACATAGAGGTAAACTATAGTTCTTAATCGCGGCTTCACTCGCGCACAATTACTTTCTTTCATGTAAAAATCCTTCTATAATGGATGCCTACGTCATAAGAGGAATACGTTTCCAAAGTTTTAAGTTTCTAGCCCTAAGGGTTTGGCCTGTGCCTTGATACATCAGTCATAGTCATCAGTCTTGATACAAATAATAATATATAGAAAGCATTTTATATGTATAGATAGATAACATTAAATACTGTCTGTTCAAGAAAGGTTGCGAACTCAGCTAAGCTGTTTTTCGGTCTCTCCAACAAATTTTAATGAGTGCCATAGCTTAGAGAAAATCCGATTTTGACTATTACAACTACTAGCGACCCGCCCCGGCTTCGCACGGCTATATTATGCATGTATTATACATATAAACCTTCCTCTTGAATCACTCTATCTATTAAAAAAAACCGCATCAAAATCCGTTGCGTAGTTTTAAAGATTTAAGCATACATAGGGATATGGGGACAGACAACGTGTGTGTACACGTTAGTACAAACGTGTACAAACGTGTACACACGTGGAAGGAGTCGCTTGAGAACGGCGGTTTGCAACTGAATGTGGCGAAGACAGAGTACTTGGCTTGCAATACCACAGATCCCACACCTGTCTGCGTAGACGGTCATATGGTCGAGCGGACAGACCAGTTTAAGTACTTGGGATCTGTGCTTCACGCGTCCGGCGACATCGATTGCGACGTCAAGTCACGCATTTCAGCGGCTTGGGCCAAGTGGCGTGAGGTGACTGGTGTCATTTGCGACCCCAAAATGCCGGTTAAACTAAAGGGACAGGTCTATAAAACCATCATTAGACCTGTCCTTTTGTATGGTAGTGAGGCGTGGCCGGTACTTGAGCGACATAAGCAGGAGCTGCGTGTCACGGAGATGAAGATGTTGCGCTGGATGTGTGGAGTGACGCGAAAAGATCGCGTCAGGAACTCCCGCATCCGGGGCAGCCTTCATGTCCGAGACATTGCAGATAAATTGCAAGAATGTCGCCTACGCTGGTACGGTCACGTCTTGCGAAAACCGGCTAATTACGTGGGGAACAAATGTCTTGCCATGGCGCTTCCGCCGGGCCGTGGCAGACTGGGTAGACCCAAGAAGTGCTGGCTTGACGTCGTAGAGGGTGATATGCGTGCAAATGGCCTTACTAACCAGGATGCCGAAGATCGTGCGAAGTGGAGGCGTAAAAGTAGGAAAGCGGACCCCGGGCTCCCGAGAGGGATGCAACCGGGAACATCGCTCGGATGATGATGAGGGATATGGGGACAGAGAAAGCGACTTTGTTTTATACTATGTAGTGATAGTGATGATTTGAAAAAGTGGGTAAGTGTCAAAACACATCTACACTAATTTAAACAAGAGGAACGCAGGAAGGTTTTTTTGTTTATTTTGTTTGTAACCGAATAGGCTCCAAAACTACTGGACAGTTTTAAATTAAACTTGATATGGCATTGATTCATTTGAAGTGTCAAAGGCTACTTTTTGACGTGATAACGTTTTATAAATTGGTGAACACCTGCAATCTCAAAAAAGTGTGACGTCACGCGTCGTTACTGGAACGCCTCATGTTATTGACAAGGTAACTATAGCAACGTTTTATCGTTGCCATGGTTACCATCAATGTTTTCTTATGACGTTATCACGTAAAATTATCGTCCGGAAACAGACTTTACAGACAACCATTTTTTTATCCCAAAATTTCTACGGGATCGGGAGTTACGTGGGTTAAAACGTAGATTAAACTAAAGACTAAAGAAGGTTTGTTTCATTAAATAAGGGCGTTATTATTTTAACTTAATTTTACTTGTCTTACGAAGAGGTACACTGATCTCTTTAAGAGGACATGTAAATCTCATTTATCTCTCAAACAAAGTAACTTGTAAACCTATTGTAACAAGTAAATTAATTATTAATGGATAGAACACAAATTAACTTATTTACTTATTACGGCCCACATAAAACAACATGGTGTACGAACGAAATACGTTCTTATCGAGACGGTATAACGTTCATATTCAAGATAATAGGAAGCTAATTGGTCGAATACAACACGATAATTTCAAACAAATTGCTTTGAAAACAAAATTATTTATGGATGTGATGTAAAATTTATAATTATTATGGAAATACTTTGTAATTTTGCAATAAAAAAATGTATATTGTTAGATGAAAAAATTGACAATAATTTCCAAAAAGGCTGTAGCATCCCAAATTGACATAAATAAGCTGTAGCTAATAATAATAATAATATTAGCCTGATCGTTTACGGTCGTGCGGGTTAAGCGACGCCTGGCGCGGTCATTACTTCGATGGGTGGCCAATTAGAAGTGTGGCAAAAATGTATTTTCGTGAGCCCCTCCGTGCTTCGGAAGGCACGTTAAACCGTTGGTCCCTGTTGCTACCTCTAGTAGCAGTCATTAGGTCAATTTAGAGGCCTTAAGGCGATCTGAAAACTCTAACAATAGGTGAGCCACACCACTATACGAGAAGAAGAAGAAGGAAGCCTCTTACATCTTATAAAGATTATATATTCTGCGCCAGTAACTTTAATTTATGCTATTCAAGGAAGTGTAATGCTCAGGACATGTAGGCATGCCCACCTATACTACCCTCTCAGCTTAGTCGACCATGTCTAGAGAATAGAACTCTACAAATCCCCCTGTCAACAAAACTATATTAAACTTAGAACAAATAATTTCAAGTACCTACTACGAATTTAACAAGAAAAACTATAATATTATTCCAACCAGAAGGCAATCGCTTTCCATGAAATCTCACCGAGAATCGATCTCGAATAATTCTATTGAAACCAAATAACTAACCCCACTCGATATTCACCGTGAAAGAATAATAATCGAGTGCCGATGACAGAACGATTAAATCGATTATATCGATTCGATTATTTCGATGGGAATAGATTCCGAGATACAGGATTATCTTGGATTTAACTCAGCGCGGGGTTATGCAAATCTGGAGCTTTTCTTTGTGAGAACTTTACCAGTATGTATTGTAAAGGAAACTGTAGGCACACTGTAGGTACCTATTTGATGCAATAAATATATTATGTAGGTAAATTATTGATGTGAAAGTTTGTTTGTTGTTTGTTCCTTCTTCACAGTTAAGAGATAATCTTCAAAAAATTCGAATAGTATTTTGTCTAGGTACTTACTAGTAAAAAAAACTACACGGTCATAATCTCTGTGAAAAGGTCAAAAATAGGGTTATCTATTTCCACCCCACTTAATTATAAGGATTTTCAAACCAGAAACAAACGACGATCGAAACGGAAGCAAAAGACGATCAAAAAGCCAATCAGTAAGCAACTACTTAAAAATATTGCAGCTTAAATATATAATATCAATCCAAAAGCAAATAAAATGCGGAAATGCCTACGGACCATTCCAATTTATCTCATTTAAAATAGTTTGCTCTAATTCCGTAGGCTCCAAATATTAACACCGTAATAACACTATTACATTAGATAATTAAGCCATAATATGAGTCGTATAGCGATACACAAGTTTTGTAATAGAATGTAAGTGTTTTGTCCGACCGAGATCAAAACACATTTGAATTAGTTATAGTTTTGGCAAACTCCTATTTGGAACTATTAACGTTTGTAAGTGTATTAACTTTGTGTAAACATTTAACATGAATATTGCTGTTGGTAAACTTTTTAAACTCACACGATTTGTATTCATACACGGGTGAAGGAACACATCGCCGCGGTCAAGAATCGCCAGGTGGAGAAGTCAGCGATTGCCGAGCAATTATTGTTATCAGGACCAAACCACTGGATTGAGTTGCATGTACCGCGTGTCCTTTCCAATGAACGACATTACTACCCTAGAATTGTACGAGAAGCGGTTGAAATTAAGAAACATGTCAATTTCAACCGGGAAAGTGGATACAAGCTCTCATCTACGTGGAATCCAGTGATAAAAATGTGCAAGTGTCGCGAGATATCTCCGGATATATCTTCGGATATAGTGAGTGTGGTGTGCCGCGGCCCTTATGACTGTTGACAAAACTGTTCATAAAATCGAGTGTCGGTACTCGACCTACCCTCGGTTACTACCCTCAACTATCAACATGAGAGGACAACGCTCGCCGCTGCTCCAGTCTCCTCGCGACCATGACTATTGTAACATAGTCGAAACGTCGAGGTAAGAGAAATAAAAAACAAAAAATACGCGATTAAGACCCGGGAAAATAATTACTATTGCTGTTGGTGTTTTATAATTCAGTTATTGTACTATAAGTTGATTAATAACATCAATATCAGTATCAATACTATCAATAAATGCGTATTTGTTAAGAATAACATGGAGTATTTTAATCTCAGATCTGATAGACGACAGAATATACGTAAGTGGTTGTGGACAGGATATCATTTTCCCAAAAGTTAATAATACGATGTTTTACAAAAGTTCTTTTGTCACTGCAGTACGTGTATTTAATCACCTACCCATTGACATAAAAATGCTAAATGGACCTAAATTTAAGGCAAAATTAAAAAAATGGTTGATTGACAAAACATTTTATAGTCTTAACGAATATTTTAATTATAGATGACCAAATTCTTTGATTATTTTTGTATATTTTTTTATTTTTTTGGATTATTGTTTTATTCTTACTTACTTACCAATTTGACATTGCATGATAAACTGACCAATAAATGTAATTTAATGCATTGAATGATAATATGTATAAATTATTAATGTATCTAATCAGAATGAATAAGGCTATCGTTGAAACGAATTATTATGATGTAATTTTAATAGTAAAAGTATAGTATTAGGTCAAAATTTTACATTTCACAAAATATTGTATGCCCAGTGTGGTGAACTGTTGTGTCTACTACTTATAGCAATAATATCGGCTCATGTACACAGTTAAACAATAAATGATTTCTATTCTATTCTATTCTAAAAAAAATAGCAATGCGCGTACTAATGCTATCGATATAATGTGATACTATTGATAGTATAGCATGAAAACATTCGATACTATCGATTTCTCTGTACTATCGATTTCAGCGTAAGTATATTACAAAATCACTTGTGAGCTCCAGTATCTATTTTAGATAAAAATTCAGTCTCAGAAACATATTCTGCTCCCGGGAACTTAGGCGAAAAAGAAACAACTTTCAAAGTTTACTTAAGGTATATTCATCGATTACAATATTCTGCCGATCTCAATCAGCATACCTTATCCAGCCTTATCTTCAATCTCATATACAATTATTATCCTCTTTAATATCAATAAGTTCATAAAATCCACTCTATTTTTCTCGTCCCACAATTTCCCACCCAAAAACGTCCCGACCAAACTCTATTTATTACCCCTTTCTCCCACCAGCCGCGCAGGCAAAAATTATCCTTCACATACAGCCTTCTTGTTTTCAATACTCAATACTAAATATAGTATCATAAGTAATTAGTTAGAACCTGTTAATTCTCAACCAGCTTATTCGAAACACATTTGGAGAGAAAAAGCATAATTATACCAAAACAATAATCCCTCAAGTTCTTTATGAAGCATCACTTGCGGCTAATAATGGGCAGTGGCGGTAATTGAATCCGTTAATGACGTCATTAAGGCTGTATTCCGTTAGCAACGATTCTTTATGAAGAGGTAACGCCAGTTAATGAGAGTTACTCCTGATTTTAAAGGGAGAAAAGGTTCATTCCTGTAAGGCTTTATGGGGTGTAGCCGTTTTCACCGGTTATAAAACACGTTTAATTTAAATTGACGTTGTAACAGGAAAACCCTGAGCTTCACGAATACGAAAATATTAGGTGGTTTTCTTTTCAGGAACACTTCGTAATTAAACCCACGGCGTAATCAACTCCAGGATTAATATATAATGATCGGTCTTACGTATGTCCGTCTAATTTATGTGCGACCATAGAAGCTAAATAATCGTAATTGTCAGGTAATCAAAATAAAAGTGGCGAAATAATTTATGGTTAGTTAGGTATATTTATTTAATATTGGCCTTTATTATAATCTAGAAGTTTTATACAGCGCCAGCAACTTTTAATCCATGCTACTCAGGACGCTCGCTGTAAAGTAGTGCTTGGGATATTTGTTAGATGGAGTAGACTTGCCCAACACCAAAACTACCCTCTCAGTTTAGTCGACTGTCACCAGAGGAATCTAAGCTCTTTAATAATTCTGAAGCCAACTAAGCTACGGGTTTCATAACGATGTTGACTTCATTGTAAGATCATTGTAAATTTATTTGTATAGGTACAGTATGCATCATAAATCCATTATCAGTTTGCTACCATAATACTATCAATAAGTATTGTATTTACGACCTTCTTCTAATAGACGTTACAAACAAACATAAAACTTAAATTAAAAGTACTCAGTGTGATTATTATTTTCAACATGTTAGCTATGTATTTAGTTGTGTGAGTGGTATAAGTCGCCACCTGCTAGACCAAGCGAAGTGGGTTCGATTTACAGGTTACGTTGTTATACTGTCCAAATAGTGCTGCACAGGATTGTAAACTTTACCGTGCCGGTGCGGTGGACTTTGGAGAAAATCTAAAATATTAATGTTACAACATTCTCCATTTGAAAAGCTTTCGTATCCTTCTTATTGCACAACTGTTTATTTCTTTATTCTTTATCTATCAAAACACAAGTTATTCTAAAGACATCAGGCGATAACTGCAGTTCAGTTCGAATATCTTCGCTCGTTTCGCTAGCTCGAGTTGATTTATAACAGCAATCTGAGCACCTGCGCGCTGCGATGTTACAACATTCTACTTAAAATGGAGACTTAATGTGTGTTGTTAACAGAACGCCTTTTAATATCCGGAATTTGTTGAAGCGGATGTTTTTCTAACGTTAAAACGTTTATGAAGCTGCGATCACTATAAAATAGCGGATCACTTACTTAATTAAAAACAGATTAAGCGCGAGTCAGACAAACCCCAGGATTTTGAGACCGTTTGCTGCTGGGGGCCCTGTGCTGGAACCGTTAAGAGGGAGCAATCAACGCGTCTTGTCGAGGCTACTGGCGATCATAGAGCTGGCGGCTTCTTTTCCCAGAGAGTTACTATCGTTAGCGAGGAAATTCTGCCAGCATTTTGGGGACAATGCCTCGGCTTTGTCTGTGAGGTTTTCGGTAATGCCCGACGACCGACTGCTTTCTTTTGTTTACGGAGTTCAAAAAAAAGGGGGCGTAAATACTATATAGGTATATCCTTTTATGTATGTTCATTTTAGGTTAAGATATAGGTTAGATAAATTTTTTTTAATATATACTACCTAGTGATATATTATTTCCTTGTAATTTTGACATTTGTGGATTTAAAAAAATCGGCTTATATATCGTAGGTACTCATAAGAAGTTTCTTTATTAAAGCGACTTCAAAAGAAGGAAAAATATGTAGTACTTAGCTGAAGTCCCGGAGTGACACACAACTTATGTCAATAAAAAATATTTTCAGTAAACTCAATTTCTTGTCACGGCCTCCAAAAACAACCTTCCGTTTACAATTTGTTCTGGAACGTCGCGACACGAGCGTGATTTCCGAACTTAGCGTCAGCTGTTCCGGAGTTCCGGACTAAGGAAGTAAGTAGCACCGCACTAATGGGAAAGTTTTACATCTAGACCAAGAGGTCGTTGAAAAATATTAAGTTGATTAAGTGTGTAAGTACACTGATTATGCTATCTTATACACTATGCCTAGACATTTAGAGGATACAAAATTAAATGTACCTATTTCCCTATTTCCTTCCTAAATAACGCCTCTAGCTAGAGCAATCAGTTATAAAACCTAGGTTTGCTGTACACATCCCTGTACAGGCCCTCTGTTTCCTTTTTTTAAAACAACCAGTTACTAAAACTTTTTTAATAGAAAATGGTTGTTAGAAAATGGGAACATTAGATTGCACAAATAAACACCATACCGTCCTCTCGCTGATAAAAAAGGGACTTATGGAATGAAAAAAAAGATAGCTCTAGAGGCATTATTCAGGAAAGAAATTATGCTTTAAAATTTGAAATAGGATACGTTTGTATCGAAAAACACCATACCCGCGCACTTTCTTAATTCAGTATAATTGAGTTAAAGACCGAAATATTACTAATACTACAATCTAGGTACCTCGTTAGATAGCACCTATCAAACAAAACAACTACACTTTTAAAAATGTAATAAAACAACAATTTGTTTTTAAATACCTATCAAATATTTATCTCTAAACACGCGATACCATTGTTGAAACCCATTCAATAACTCTCCAAAGCGAATACGATTCAGTTCTGACTGATGTGCTTTTTCAATCACTGATTTCATCAACAAAAACATTTCAATTGTAGGTAGAAACGAACGGTAAACACTCGACTATACTGACAAAGTGATAAATTCCATTACATATTAAAAACTCCGTTTTAATGCCTATTTTCTGAGGTCGCACTGATGTTTTTTATTTTATAGTGAGTTAACCTGCACTAAGGCTTTCCGAAAATATTTTATCAGATATAAAATGATAAATAATAAAATAAAGAAGTCGGTTTACGGAAAATAATTTTACGTGATAACGTCATAAGGAAACATTGATGGTAACCATACAAACGTATTATCGATGCTATGGTTACCTTGTCAATAACGGAACGTGAACGATGACGTCACACTTTTTTGTGAGTGCTGCCTGTGTTCATCGATTTATAAGATGCTATCACGTAATTAGGTAAGTAAGTAATTATTTAATTAATTAAATTTGTAATATCCAACAAGAAAAATGTCTAAAGTCAATGTCCCAAAATAAAATAATCTAAACAAAAAAATGTCCAACAATAACTTCGTAGTAGATGAGTAAACAGCGTCCTCTCGGACTATAATCGAATCAATACTGTTGACTACCGAGATCATTTCCATGTTCTTGGATCTATTTGAATAAAGGACCGTGTTTACAACCCTAGTTGCTCGGGTCCAACAGTCCGCCCAGCGATGATTAGTTGATGATTTGTCAATAGAACTATTGGCTGAAACTCGGTAACTAAAGATATTCATCCATTATACCGTATCAAATTAAAAACTTAGTTGGATAGCAATCTAAAGGCCAATTCTCGTAAATAACATTGTTCAAATTGTATTGCAATATCATTCGGTAGGGAAATTCCAGTAAAGAGGGTGCCATTTCATCAAAATGCACGAGGAACAAAATAAATATGCACTAAATATCACTAAAAATAAAAAAAAATGGGTGCGTGTACTTATGTACGCGCGTGAGAAGTTATACTTCTTTGGCATTTAAAAAAAATAAATAAATAAAAAAAAAAAAAAACTGGTCCGACAAAAAACTCGTCCGGCAAAAAACTCGTCCGACAAAAACTCGTCCGACAAAAAACTCGTCCGACAAAAAACTCGTCGGGCAAAATACTCGTCCGAGAAAAAACTCTGGACTGGAAAAGGATTGTCAACACAATCAATAAAGTTCAATTTAGATTTAAACAACTACTCCCGTGAGAATTTTGTGTGACGTGAGAATTTTGTGTCTCGCTTTTGTAAAATTTCACTCTCATCATTTTTTCATAAGGCGCCTAAAGAAGTATAACTTCAATATAACTTCAATAACTTCAAAAACTGACTATAAGGGTATAGCAAAATAAGAGAAAAATAACCGCATCAACATCATTTGAAGTCGGGCAGCCAAACTACTAATGGAGCGTAACTGACTGACTGCCTGACTTGTGCGGTTTATTTTTCTGTTAATACCGAGTATTTTTTTAATTGTGTAATTTTTTTGGGAATTTTTCATCATTATTATGTTTTCAGCTGTAGACGACCAAAGAAGGAAAATTTTAAATCCCTATGTCCCTATGTATGCTTAGATCTTTAAAACTACGCAACGGATTTTGATGCGGTTTTTTGAAGTTATACTTCTTTAGGCGCGTTATGAAAAAATGATGAGAGTGAAATTTTACAAAAGCGTCACACAAAATTCTCACGGGAGAAGTTGTCCGCAAACCGCAAGATGACAGCTGTCATAAAACCATGTTGAAGTTGTCCGCAAACCGCAAGATGACAGCTGTCATAAAACCAAATAGTTTAAGTAAGTACAAAGAGGTACTACTACTACATAATTATTTTAATGTAATTAATTATTTATATTTGTCGGACGAGTATTTTGTCGGACGAGTTTTTGTCGGACGAGTTTTTCGTCGGACGAGTTTTTTGTCGGACGAGTTTTTTGTCGGACGAGTTTTTTGTCGGACGAGTCTTTTGTCGGACGAGTTTTTTGTCGGACGAGTTTTTTGCCGGACGAGTTTTTTGTCGGACGAGTTTTTTGTCGGACGAGTTTTTTGTCGGACGAGTTTTTTGTCGGACGAGTTTTTGTCGGACGAGTTTTTTGTCGGACGAGTCTTTTGTCGGACGAGTTTTTTGTCGGACGAGTTTTTTGCCGGACGAGTTTTTTGTCGGACGAGTTTTTTGTCGGACGAACTTTTCGTCGGACGAGTTTTTTGTCGGACGAGTTTTTTGCCGGACGATTTTTAATAGATAGAGTGATTAAAGAGGAAGGTTTCAGATTTAATATACATGCATAATACAGCCGTGTAAAGCCGGGGCGGGTCGCTAGTTTATATTAAAAAAAAACTACCGATTTAAATAAAAATATCCACAGGGAAAGCCTTGGAAAAGGACAAACAGGAGATTCAGTTTAAAATATTCCAGTTTAGTTGCTGTGCATACCAGTGATAATTACGCATGCAAGGCGACACAGGTAAAGGCTTATTTTAATGTCAGTAAATAAGAAACGTACAGACGAACAGGGAGTACCATAGCTATGAATGTATCTCACCTGATTCGCTATTCATACACAACGGCGTAATATTTCAGTCGCGTAATATTTTGTTCATTGTGTCTGAATTTATGTGTAAACGTCAGTTTTTTGTAGATTTATGTCGATGTAAAAGGTCGTTCCGTATTCAATGTTCATCTTTCTTAAATGTAGGTGTTGTTAAACCCTAATACTTGCGTTTTCTTAGCATAAAAACTCACAGAATCCAAGATAAATAACCAATGCTTTAGTAAATGTGCCTCACTTTGTCATATTTTTCGTACACTATACATTTGTATACAAAATAATATAGCATCTTGAAGTTCTAGCTCTTAAAGATACTATATTTTCGTATTTCTTCACAGTCGAACGTAAATAAAAATAACTTTTTTCGCCACGCCACAGCGGCGCTTTAATAGCCGTAAGAGCTTTCTTCGACTCACTACCCCTCTGGGCTGTACCCCTGCTGAGGCCAAAAAGCAACTGTAGGCTGCCAAATTCCCCCCTCCACCAGACTTCATCGCACCCACGGAATCCCTGCCTGCTGGCGGCTATCTGCAGTGGCCAACCTGGAAGACCCTAAATCGCCTGCGAACCCAAGTTGGCCGCTGCAAAGAGAACATGGCTAGGTGGGGTTTCTCCGGTTCGGATACTCTGTGTGAGTGTGGGAGGGCCGCCCAAACGATGGCGCACTTGACGGCTTGCTCTCTCTGCCCTCTTAGCTGCTCTGCAGACGACCTCAACAAGGCAACAGATAATGCGGCTAAGTTTTGGGCGGGAGTGCTTTGATCAAGGTGCATTGCATTGGCCGCCGTTGACACGAAGAAGAAGAGACTTTTTGTCGCGCCAAACGATATCTTCTAACTTCAGTTTTAACATTTCTTCCAAAATTGTACAACAAATAATACCTACATACATCAACTTTTATTTTAAAATTAACACGGACTATAAATTAACACGGGATTTTTACTACTGGAGTTATATGTATAAAACGGGATGATTAGATAGATAGATAGATAGATAGATAAACACTTTATTGCACCATAAAAACAAACAAGAAAAATAATTACATAAAAAAATAAAAAAAAATAACACAAAATAAATTCAAACTTAAGTAATTATCTGCTAAAAGAAAATTAATATATGGCACAATGGGCGGCCTTATCGCTAAAAGCGATCTCTTCCAGGCAACCTTTGGATGGTAAATGATTACCTACCATGTTTTTATTTTTTGAACATTCATGGGTCTCGTGAAAATGATGGTCGTAAGTAACTGCGTCGAATTCTAAGGTCCACGAAATAAAAATAAAGATAGATAACTATATAGATAACTTTATCTGTGTCAACACAGTAAGGAACGTAGAACACGATATAGACAAAGCAAAGTAATAGCCAGAAAGTATAAGTTGCACATATGGGCATATTTTATTTTTACAATAATATTTATTTTGTGAAGATTCACGAGTCTCGTGAAAATGATGCTTGTAACTGCATCAAAATATCAAGCTCCACAAAATAGAAAACAAAATAGTAAAATTTTAAAACATCCATTTGTTTTTGTATCAACTCATTTATATCCAAAACTGTGTCGAATAGTTTGCCTTTGACACTTTTAATCTATCATAAGAAAAGGGTAGAGCAAAACACCAACGTCACACGTTACTAATATAATATAAGCATATTTATAACATAATACGACTAAAAGTATACGCTCACTATAAGATTTTTAAATATCATGGTTACATAGATAGCCCACTTTTGCCACTGGACATTTATTTTCCCGTAATTCCCGTGAAACTACTGGCAACAGTGTAGTGTCAGTGGAAATGTACGCTTACCCGTAGCACTATATAGGTACTACTACTAATAGGTTGTATTATTTACTCATGTGCTAATAGCACGGGAAAGTAAAATTTTCCTTCACTCTACTCTAGTAGTGCCAAGCGGTAGCGCCTGAGAAAAGAAACGGTTATTTTTACTATGATTATGTTATTTAATTATTGGGATTGTTTTTATTTTGTGGACCTCATTATTTCGATGTTGTCTCAACATCAACATCAAAATATATGGAAAGTGTTTTATTGCGCGAAAAAAGACTTCAACAATCGCGTAGATTTTTTAAAAAAATATGAAAGATACCAAAAACAAATTTTAAAGGTATTTAAAAATTACAAACCTACTAACCGACAATGTTTTTCCGATAGTTTTGGTCAACTTTTTTTAAGTAAATAGGAAATTGTTAAATAAATTATATATTACCATTTCACAAAAATGACCCAGGATTAAATTTCGACGAAATAATTCAATTCATAAGTAGGTACATAACAATAAAATATTTCCAAATATATATAGGTATTTGTGTACTTAACAGTATTTATTTGTGTTAATAAATATATTTGTGCTACAGAATTACAGTAAATAAATTCACCGGGCTGGCAAAATAATGTTAATCTTGGTTTAAATTCGGCTTCAAAATGTTTATCATACTACAATTTTTCCGGATCAATTTTGTAATTTGTAGTTATAATCGCAATATTTTTCACGGCCTTGCCCTTACGTCGGTAGCGTATGGTATGGTGGGTGACGACCTAAAGGTGAAAGGGTACCTGCGCTCTCTCCATACAAACGTAGTCGACTGTTTCCTCCCTGGATAATGACACTTGCACAAATATGTTTTGTGCCATAAAATCTAATATAACTGCCATGACTATGCCCCTATGTTTTGGTTTTTTTCATTTTCTAATTATCATAGAAAGTATAAAAAGTTATAAAAAACGAAAAATAGGGGCATAGTCATGGCAGTTATAAGTTTTATATACACCAAAAATATTTGCTCTAGTGTCATTATCCAGGGAGAAAACAGTCGACTACGTTTGTAATATTTTGTATGGAGAAAGCCCCCGGTACCCTTTCCTCTTAAGTTAGTATAGAACTTAGTTACAGTGATCCCCGATATTGCGCTTCCTATGTCAAACCAACTATCAATCACTATGAATAACGCTTTTCAACGCGCGGAGCGTGGGCGGACGCAGAAGTTTGTTGTAAGCAAACTTTTGAATAACTATAACATAATACCGATTTTGCTCGTATGTATCTTGTGCTGGCCTAATCTCGACTTTCATTCCGAAGGTCTGTGGTTCGAAATCTGACCGTGCACCAATATATTTTTATTAAAAAAAATGTATGTGGGCTAATTTAACATTGGTCTTACAATGAAGGAAAACATCGTGATGAAATCCATGGCTTAGTTTTTAATAAGTTTTCACTTATGTCTGACGGAGTGCAACCATTTTTTTTAGGGATATGTATTAGGTTCTGACGAAAGTCGTAGAATAAAAGTTGATCGTAAATGTGCACAGAAGTAGCCCTCAACGGGTTGCTAGTATAGTTACCAATAACCCTGTATAGTATAGACTAAAGTTGCTGGCCCTGTATAAATTATCAAGATTAGATATAAGGGAAATATTATACGTTCAACATATGATTTACCGATCTCACCGTAACTTGTTACAGTTCCAAGGCTCCGATAACAGGAGCCCTATTTATGAATCGTTCGCCCCGCGCCGAGTGCTCGATTTCTACTGATATTCGTTCGACATCGGAAATTCGCTATTTTTAACCGACTTCAAAAAAAGAGGAGGTTCTCAATTCGTCTGTATGTTGTTTTTTTTGTATGTATGTTACGCGATCATTCGAAGACGGCTCAACCGATTGAGACGATTCTTTTTGTGTTCGAAAGGGGTGGTCCCATAAAAATTTGGTAAGGATCTGATGAGAATCTTCGGAGTGATGAAGGTAAAGATTGATGGAGCATCTGTAACTACCTTCTCATCACTAAACTCCTCAATAAATTACGATTAATTTACGAGAATTTAGTTGAATTTAGTCGCCGGACTGGGTTTGAAATAATTTTGATGGAGAACCCTATCCTAAATGAAGATCTGATGGGGATCTTCGGAGTGATGAACAGATCTGCACAGCGAGATTCAACAAATAGCTCAGTTTTCCATTTCTATTATTAGAAGTGGCCTATACACTAATAGGTACCTATTAATGGAGCATCTGAATGGTTTCAGATGGTGATGAGAAGGTGGTCCTTCTCATCACCAAACTCCTCAATTAGTTACGATTAGGTACAGGTAGCAATTTTGAAGAAATAGTCGTTTTCGCCTCATGGAGTAGAATTTTCAGTGATTGAATCGCTAACGAGTGGTCTCCACCACTCGTCGCCGACAGGCGAGTGGTGCAATAAACGTCAAACATTCGGAAACGATCTTTGAAAAATATTTATATCTTTTGGGATTATTTCTAATGTTCGTCGGTAATTACCGGTTTTAAATTTTCTGCGTTAAATGAATAAAAATTGACATTTTAAATTTCGACGACGAACGATTAAAAAATACAGACAATTGGTGTCGTGCGACATAGAAGTTGAGCATGACTTGTAGGCGTATACGACGAAGCTATGACACACGAGCGATTCAAAAATAGAGCCCTAAGATGTTTATTTTCCACATAAATTGCTTTCGTTCATAATATCTGGTTCCATATAATATCGTAAAAACATGCTTTTTTTCTCAGAGATAATAAAAACTTCGATTAAACGGCTTTATGGCTTCATACTTAGGTATTCATTGTTATTTCACCTTAGCATATTTATATCACTGCAAAGTATGTTTATCTATGTCTTCGAATAATAAATAGGTAAGTCCGCATTCAACGTAATAATACCTAACTTAAAAGTGTTTGTACCTAAGTTAACGAAATAAAACTTTTTATCAATAGATTTAAAAGATAGCTATAAAGAAATGTGATACAAAAATAAAACCGTGTAGGCGTTTTTTTACAATCTTTAGGTCAATGTTTGACCAGTATTATAAACCCAAAAGCAAGTCACTGTAAGGGATTATTCTCATTAGACCGGGCCGTGTCCGGAGCGTGCCGAGGCCGGGGCGGCAACGGGCCGGAGCTCGCCCGTGTTGTAGTATTTATATTACACCGTGTGTTAAACGGGCCCGTTCGGGACACGGATTAATCACTGTGTAATATAAATAGCTTCATATAAAATGTATGTAACGTTTCAAATCCGTGCCCCGTTCGGGCCACGGATGCGGCACGCCCCGGACACGGCCCGGTCTAATGAGAATAATCCCTAACCCCGCTGTACAGGCTCATTAGAGACCTAGTGTGGGGAACAGAGTTCCCTAAGGGTACTTGCTCAATACTCATGTGACAAAAGACACACATTCACTTGTCACATGACAAAAGCTGTATTGATTTGTTTGTTTTTATTTGCTGTTACCAAAGTCATTGTATTTTATAGAAATAAAGATTTATTATTATTATATTATAGTTGTGATTATAGTATCCCGAAGGTAGGTAAGTGACATTGCTGTCAAAGATGTAGCACGCGCGTCAAGAAGATAACTAAAAATTTGTGACTTGAACCCTAATAAGCGGGGGCCGCGAGTGAAGGCAGGAAAATGGCAGTGGTACGAGAACTTTTCCGACCCGTCCTTTTCTTACAAGTGATCCCCTACTCTTCCGTTCCACGCGAAAAAATCCCCAAAAACGCTTGTCATTTACCTACTAACAAAACAGGAAAACGATGGTTAAAATGGTTCATCAAACCTTCCGCGATTTTCCGCGAATTGCTGACGTCACTGACATTTGACATTGCCAGCTGTCACTGGAACGACACATCGCGCGCCAATTGACGCGTCGCGTTTAACGCACACAAGTCACTGTGTGTTAAAATTGTGTTTTGTATGGATCTTTTTTCAGCTGAGGCTTTGTGATTTGTAACGAAAATATCTTTGAATTTATTCACATACTGCCTACTTCAATTCGAGACAACAATATTCATGCAAAAGCTAATTTATTATTAAAAGTAAACTAAATTAAGTAAGTGTAAATATAACATTAGTCAGTAAAACAAAGAGTAAACAAAATAGTTAGGTTCAAATGTTCCCACACAACTGGTCATGGCGTTTTTAATAGACACTTTTGCAATTTGGGTATAACGGACAGCCCCCTATACAAGCGTGCATGGAGGCAGAAGAGACGCTAGATAGACGGCCGCGCACTTGTTTCTGGATTGTGTGGCACTACCGGAAATAAGACTTAGGACTATAATAGGTGACGTCAATAGCCTTTCACAAATTTTCAATGGCAAAGTTTGTGGAAGAGCTGGGCTGGGTCAACCCCAGACAAATACAACTTCACGCAAAAACTATAGAGGTCTAGTCGCGGAAAATAGCCCGTTTACAAAGTACAAGTACCCAAATCTTAATTAAAAAAAATCACAAAACAAAAACTCTTTGGTAAATTAAGAATTTAACAATACGACTGTACGCACCAAGAATCGTGTACGGAATTACAAATGATACCATCTGAGTTGGACTTAACACATAACAAGTCGAGACGAGAATCCTAGAGAGCGACATAAAAAGTGGTTCACAAAAAACAAGCCAAATAACTAATACAATATTTATTCCGGTCAGGATGTCGGGACGGTATCCTGCTCGACTTGTAGGTATGTGTTGCTAATCTCATTCCATGTTGGAGAACGCACAATGAAGTGATAAAGTCAAAATCACTACATAGTATAAAACAAAGTCGCTTTCTCTGTCCCTATTTCCCTTTGTATGCTTAAATCTTTAAAACTACGCCACGGATTTTGATGCGGTTTCTTTTAATAGATAGAGTGATTCAAGAGAAAGGTTTATATGTATAATACATGCATAATATAGCCGTGCGAAGCCGGAGCAGGTCGCTAGTCAAAGATAAAATTCGCATGAGATCGTAATGAATCGTTTTAAAAACTATGTTAGTCTTCGGAGAAACAAACAGCGATTAAAACTATTAAACTTTTCTTTTTATATGCGTGAGTTATTTCACGAAGAAAACTATATCGAACCAATTGACCAGCTTAAATACTATGGCCGTTATTCGAATTTGTTGGTGGCCACTGGCCAGCCAGCTGTATAATATAATATGCTTGGTTTTATCATTAGCTCCGTAATTTCTCTTCTATTTCCCTTAGAAGAATGTAAAAAATAATTTTGCATATAAAAATTAAAGAATGATTTTATTTTAAAGTTCAGGAAAGTAACCAAAACCACAACTCTAGCTCAACTAGGGTTAGTTTTTGTCCAAATTTTTTATTTAGTTAGAGTCCGGGGTACCTATAACCTGTAAAGTTCTTCTAAGGCAGAATGAAATGTTTTTGACACTTCATTCTGCCTTATTGTTCTTCATACGTTTATCACCAGCGTTTCTATTGCTATAATACAGGTGTAAATTTCGTATTCCAAAAAAAATGTCTGTTATATTTTGTGCCTAATTAAAGCGCTGAGAATACTGTAAAACTATTTTCTATTTTATCGATCAAAAGTCGGTCGTTGTATCGTTGGCTGAGTGTAGTATTCGTTCCAAGTATTCTAACCAGCGTTCACTACTGCTCTCAGCGCTAAAATGGCGAAAATCAAACGGGAGCATTCTTTAGATAACAGTCGCCTGTCCGTACATATTTCTAATTTGATTCGGTTCATAAGTACACACATCAACAAAGTCTAGGGAACATGGGTAAAATAGTGTTTTTTGGTGAAAGATAGTATTTTTTTGGGTTTTCTGCCTTGAGTGTTGTATGTCAATAGAAGCAAAATTTTATATTCTTTTTAATGCTGTGATTTTATTAAGGGTTTCCATATAAAAAAAATACTATCTTTCACCAAAAAACACTATTTTACCCGTGTTCCCTAGACTTTGTTGATGTGGGTATTTTGTCGCATGTCTCTCCAATCTGTCTAAGAATTTCTGGTTGGATAAAACAACGTGGATGATATTCGACCGTGTCGCTGATTCTTTCTCAAATGTCGCAACGTTACAAAACAATATTTTTTATTCGACGACGGAAATTGGACATATGTGGATCGGGTCTATATTCCTCTTATTGTGCAAAAAATCCACTGAAACTATCTATTTCTACATCATATTCCACTCGAATCCATTGAGTAAGTGGAGCGAGCGTATAATTTGCTTTCCTCTATCAGTAATAATAAATAAATAAAATAAATTAAAATTTTAAAAACCGACTTCAAAAAAACCTGAAAGCAAAAATTTAAAAAACCTGAAAAGAAAAACCAAAAAGTGAAAAATAATCCATACTTACTTGGAAGTCGGACTGGGTTAGATTGAATGTTGAGAGGTATAAAGAAAACATGGTGTCACCCAGTCCGACTTCCAAGTAAGTACTTATGTTTAAGTGATCTGCTGTCTTATTGACCCGAAATGGATTATTTTTCACTTTTTGGTTTTTCTTTTCAGGTTTTTTAAATTTTTGCTTTCAGGTTTTTTTGAAGTCGGTTTTTAAAATTTTAATTTATTTTTTTATTTAACCTTTTTTAGTGCCACTGTCACTGAAAATTCTACTCCATGAGGCGTAAGCGACTGTTTCTTCAAATTGCAACCTGTACCTAATCGTAACCCATTGAAAAGTTTTTTGATAAGAAGGTGTTTTCAGATGCTCCATTCATCGGTACCTATTTGTGTATGGTTGTTGAATCTCGCTGTGCAGATCTGTTCATCACTCCGAAGATCCTCATCAGATCTTCATTTAGGATAGGGTTCTCTATCAAAATTCATTCAAACCCAGGCCGGCGAGGCAAAAGCGAATATTTTATTCAAATTGTAACCTGTAATCGTACCCAATTGAAGAGTTTTCTGATGAGAAGGTGGTTTCAGATATTCCATTTATCGGTAAATATTAGTTTATGGGCTAATTCTCCTGGTGGAAATCGAAAAATTAGCAATTTGCTGCACTCTCGAGGTGCAATTCTGTTCATCACTTCGAAGATCCTCATCAGAACTTCATTTAAGATAGGGTTCTCTATCAACATTCATTCAAACCCAGTCCGGTGACTAAATTCAACTAAATTCTTCAAATTGTAACCTGTAATCGTAACTAATTGAAGAGTTTTCTGATGAGAAGGTGGTTTCAGATATTTCATTTATCGGTAACTATTCGTTTAGGGGCCAATTGTACTGGTGGAAATCGAAAACTGAGCAATTTGCTGCACTCTCGGGTGCAATTCTGTTCATCACTCCGAAGATTCTCATCAGATCCTCACCAAATTTTTATGGGACCACCCCTGAGATATCACCTTTCGAACACAAAAAGAATCATCTCAATCGGTTGAGCCGTCTTCGAATGATCGCGTAACATACACACAAAAAAAACAACAACATACAGACGAATTGAGAACCTCCTCCTTTTTTGAAATCGGTTAAAAATAAAATAGCTTTATTGTTCCCTTACACAATATTCGTATGAACCTACTTATATCTAACTTAAGTAAATTTGTATTTTAACTTTAGGTATGTTTATTTTCTAGGATTTTTATCTTTTACCTATTTTAAATGTTTATTTAGTGCTGTGTGTGGGTTAGTTTAGTAATATTCGGTATGTAATATGTAATATTTATTTTGGTACTCGTTTACAAGTCGCATTTTACAACCGATCTGGACGAAACTTAGTACATAGATACAGTTTTCACACCTGCCGCACTTTAATCACGGATTAAAGCCCTATTAACCTCAACTAAGACTTAAAGCAATACTTTATTCCCAAGGGAGATAATGTTGTATGAAACTCCCAAGGGAATAAAGTGATTTGAATTTGGAACGTTGAAATACGTGTGAAAACTCTTGGTTTTAATTTTGAAGGTCTCAGCAAGCATCTCATTGCAATTGCCCCATTTTTTTTTAAAGTGGATTTTTTTAAATAGGGGCTGGCCACCACAAGAATTAAAAAAAAATATTGGACTGACGGTATGAAAAGTACAGTATGCACCTCGGGATAAAGCATGTCTTCGTCTTGGGCGGCTTGAACCCCTCGCTTCACTCAGGAGTTAACTTGTAAATTAAACTAGTAAATAAAACTAAAAACTAATAAATTAATTGATTATAGAACGTAATGCTAACAATGTCAAGGATTGACCTTAACGTACCTATTTCCGGACATTGTGTATTGTATTAGAATCGGTATCTGCGAAAATCATTACAAAATCAATTTCAAGGTCCTTGCCGACTGTGTCTGTACATTATGTAGTTATAAGTATGTATGTTTGTATGTTTCTATATCTTTACAATTTGCTGTCTTTTTTTAGCAATATAGGTCAGCGTTTGATCACTATCACACCTGCCTGATGGTAGATTGGTTTAGGCCATTCATTATTTTGCGGTAGGTATAGAGGAAAAGATGTTTTTTTTTTTTTTTTTTTTTTTATTTTTTTTTTCTTTGTATGTATAATACCTTAAAAGTATAATAGACCACTTGAAAACGTCTTAAAAACTAAGTTAGGATGTGTGCCTTCGGAACGCGCCCACCAATGAGAAGAAGGCACAAGAAACTCATGGGGGTTTTTTTTTTTTCATGTGATCACGCTCACAATGGTCAATATGTACTTTAACGACCTCAAACACAAGAGAAGGAAGAAGTAATTAGTTGAAGATCTCCTTCTTCTTCCACTCTATAACGTCATACAAGCTGATCCGTTATCAGAACTGAGGTAAACTGGGTTACCCTTAGTTAGTAGCGGACTCTAAATAAATTAGTTAACTTACCAAGACTGCTAAAAGGGCAAACACCTAGGTAAGTTTCACGAACTTACAAAAGTTCTTATTGATTAGAGGCTCGAAGGGAACCTACTAAATTTGATATTAATAAGAAGGATCGGACTTTGTTATTATAAATTCATTCGGCGTCCCGCACATAATCTGTTAGCCGGGCTGGGAGGGGTAGGGTCACCATAATAATATTATATTTAAATATTTTTTTGCGAAACTTTGGAAAAATTATCTAAAGAGCAAATAAAGTTATACAAATCGGCTTATTTACTGTTTTTTATTCAACTCTAGGCCAGAGAAGAGATAGTCCGATGCGGTCTCTCTTAACAGCCAAGATCTACCCGCTACAACTTCAATCTGGTAAACAAGACGTTATAAACACCAAAATATAGAACTCTACAAAAAAACGGACATAAAAACATGGTAAATCTCCCATTTTAAATAACTTTAGTAGTGAAAAAACCATGAAATCTTATATTGAGTAAATAAAGTATTTTCTTTGATTTTTTCGCGACTTGAATTTCTAATAAAACTATTTTAATTGATTGGACAGTAGTTTCACAACATTTCAAATATTTTTGTATGTTACCACAGTCTGCTTGTGACCATAAAGTTCTGCAAAATTCTCAAAACGTCAGCTTTTAACAAAATAAACGCGAATTTATCCGTTAAAATAGTTTCATTATTATAGGAAATTATTCAAAACCAATACAATGTAACCGTAAAACATTTTTTTTTGTGCCCAAAATTGCCCAAAATCCCAGTGCCCAAAATTGGCACTTGCCACCAGATAAAAAAGAATTCGTACCATTGACTTATTTATTATACTCGTATTACATCTATGTATTGTATATTTCCTGATTGCTCCGCCGTCATATGTACAGTATGCGTCATAAGTCTACTATCAGTTTGCTACAATAATACTATAAACAAGTATTCGACTTACGACCTTCTTTTATTAGACGTTACCCACAAACATAAATACTTAAATTAAAAGTACTCAGTGTGATTATTCTTTTCAACATGTTAGCAGTGTCTTTAGTTGGCCGAGTGGTATACCAACATTACCAACCGATCTGTGTTCGATCCACAGGTTACGTTGTTATAATGTTCAAATAGTGCTGCACAGTGCACATGATTGTAAACGTTACGGTGGCGGTGGACTTTTGAGCGTGGATTGTACCTAAACTACACATAACAAACCATTACTATGGAAAGATACACTCGACATACATATGGTAAATCTGATTTACTAGTTTTCCATATTCATGGTTGGCTGCGCTACATTTTTTCCCCGCTTCCGATGTCATATCGGGAAAGTTTGGGAAAATATTAATATTTGTTTGTTTATTTCGCTCGTGTTTCATGCCACTAACAATGGTGATAGTTAAAAAACTTTGTGTGTAGAATATAGGTACCTATTGCCATGTTTTAAAAAAAAATTGAGATTACTTGGCAATCTTTAAAATGGTCTAACAATTGCCTGATGACAACGGCCAATCCATATTTTAAAGCGCAAAGTAATAACTTTGCATTTTAAATTTTTGTGTTATTTATATAATCGAAAGCTATAGCCATCAAAAAATGACTAACAGTTCGAAATATTTTTCTCTGAGTTTGTCCCCTTAAGAATTCCTTTCAGAACATCAATCGGTTGAATAAATCCACTATCAAATTACGAAATGTTCCTAGTTAATCAAACCTCTCTAGTTATCGAATTATCTACGATTATACCGCCTCATGGCCACCCTACTTTCATTAATAAACGTTCAAACAAATTATTGTTACACTTCGTTTACAATTAACATTCCCGGAAATTTATTTAATTTTGTGTCTGCAATGCAAATTGGAACCGTCAGTTCTTAAGATCCGTTCATTCAATTCAATTCAATTTATTTATTGCGGATATTAAGATCTATCATTAATTAAGTAGGTACAATAAAAAAAATAATTATCAAAATCGGACTAGGTACTATGTAAAAAGTTATGCGTGATACAAACATCACTACATAGTATAAAATAAAGTCGCTTTTCGCCGTCCGTATTCCCTTTGTATGCTTAAATCTTTAAAACTACGCAACGGATTTTGATGCGGTTTTTTTAATAGATAGAGTGATTCAAGAGGAAGGTTAATATGTATAATACATGCATAATATAGCCGTGCGAAGCCGGGGCGGGTCGCTAGTAGAAAATAAAATATACGCGTGACTTGAGAATCTCCTTCGTTTTTTCGTCGGTTAAATATTAAAAAGTATATTCAAAATTAAAATAAAAAAAAATAGAATATTAAACATAGTTTTTCTTATCGACCTATGCCTATGCACCTGGTGGATTTGTTTTCCCAATTTCCATACATTCGATTGTCTATCCTAGTCAAAGTAGAGACAGATAGTTTTTCTTTTATTATAAGCAAAAAATAAAATAGATATCAATGTCTAGATAAGTAACTTGACATTTTATCTGATAAAGTAAGAATTTACGACTCAAAAGATAATATTAACAAATGCTGGCTTTTCGAGTTGTCCTGAAAATGACTAGTGGGATCATTGATTTTATTATTACTTCGGAATTGTTTGTAAGCACTCAATTTATTTCGTAATAAATAAGAGTCACGTTTCATATTTATCCGTAATTCGAAGCATAAAGCGTAAATGCTATAATCGCGTTAGGATGGCGGGAGGGGTGGCCTGTGCTGGTGAATTAGTTTTACTAGTTACCAATCTACTTCTATTCGTCCCCGAAGGCGCGTTAGAAAATAAGTCGCCTTGTAGCTTCCGCTTTAGTTCACAAAGGCACCTTAATTTATCTATGGAATTTATAGAATACCAATTCAAAAACATTGCGCAGATTCAAATTCGACTTTTGAAAATTGGCTACATAGAATTGCATAGCAGTAGGCCGTAGCTCAAGTATCACTGTTTATTTACTTATTATCTTTATAGAAGGAAAGAAAACGTTTATTAAACAAGCACATGATATTATAAAAATAGAAAAACAATAAACAACTGTAAAAATAAAAATAAATAACAGTAACACAAAAACGTATGTAAGTAGGTAGTATTCTAATAATTAGCCCTATTTACTGTCTGAGTATTCTTCCAGCCTTAAATCTACTTAATCTAGCTCTGTGCCACTAACCAGGAAATGCCTCAGCACTCGCTGTATCTGTATGATGCAGTTACAGCGCTGGTCTTCCGGCAGCACTCCTACTGTTGTATTTCGCACATTAATTACCATACACGGGGTGATTTTTCTGTACTTGTACATAAAAATATACTATGTTTGAGCGCTCTACAGCTACGGGAACGAATAAAGGTAGTAAAACGAAATACGCAGCCCGCGCGCCCGGACAGAGCAGCTAATTTCTATAAAACACTTTACGAGCAATAACGCTCTGCGGTCTATATAGAACGTTTGATTGTCTGACGCAGTTAAAAACATAAACCCTCATTTAATGTCATATTACACATAAAGTATGGATCAAGCGAATATCCTATGGGAATATAATATCGTTTCAGATAAGCTGGTGTATTGAAACTTTAGGCGATGCTGTTTTTAGATGTTGTTGTTTTTAGGGTGCTACAACCGCAGACCCAGACGAAGATGGAAGAGGAACAAGACGACCTAGGTGTTTGGAGGGACGAAATGTAGGCCTTTTTAAAGCGGCCTTAAATAATAAAGGCCCACCAAAACGGTCCAACCATTTTTTTTTTTCAGTTTTTCGTATAAATTACACAGTTAGTAATTGAAATCTAACGTTATTTTATTAAACGCGCTATTTGAATATAATTTTCCAACTACTAAAGCCTTTATTAGGCTTCGAGACTATTCAAAATTTATTATTTTTATTATAAACTAGCTGCGCCCCGCGGTTTCACCCGCGTAAATCCGATGTTTCTTACCGTTTAAACCTTCCCTGGACTACGACAAACATTTCAAAACCGAAATCATCTAAATCGGTTCAGCCATTCTCGAGTTTTAGCGAGACTAACGAACAGCAATTGATTTTTATTTATAGAGATTTATTATGAATTTATTATAAATTTATTAATTATTTAAATAAAAGTGTCGTGAATCAATCGTCAGTTATTGTTAATTAAACTATTACGGTAGATACATAGTTTTAGCCTAATACCATAGATCATTTAACCGAAATACAGACTGCAGTAGTTGGTAAGTTCTGTTTTAAAGGCGCAGTTTACAAAATATTAAATAATTGGGCTATTTTTTAGGAGGATACGACATACCCGTAACCAGTTTTGGGGGGCTATTTATTAACAGCTATATCCAACCCTGTTTGGTTGGTATGTCCCAACCCCCAAACGTAAAGATAGTGATAAAACCCACAGCTTAGTTGGCTAAAGCTAATTTACAAAAAATACTCTTAAAGTAGCTCAAAATACCAGCCAAGTCAGCTTTTGGTATTATCACGAATATTTTTTTTAAATCTTTTATTCAATTTGCATGTTTGTATGTTTGTTCGGGTGGAATCTTGCAACTTAATTTTGATCCACTTCTCAGTTACCGATTGAGCTGAAATTTTGCATACATGTGCAAATCGCGTGACAATGCAATATTATGCTGACAATTAATATGGTGCTGATCTGATGGTGGCCATAGGAACTTCGCAATGAAACGACACAACCTCAACGAGTTTGGGCTCGTTAAAATCGTCTTGCCCGAAATGCAATCGAAATGATATTGAAATGTAATTAAATCAATTTTATTTACGAGAATTGACCTTTAATGTTTCGACGTGTTATTTTAGCAGGACACGGTCGAGCTGAGAGGGTGGTATAGGTGCTAGATAAGCTTACTTAAGAGGAAAGTGTACCGGGGGCTCTTTCCATACATACTATTACAAACGTAGTCGACTGTTTTCTTCTTGAATAATGACACTAGTGCAAACATTTTTGGTGCCACAGAGTACATTATATATATAGGTTTGGTGCATAAAACTTATAACTGCCATGCCCTATTTTTTTTTTTTTTTTTTATAGTTAGAAAATAAAAAAAAAACCAAAACATAGGGGCATAGTCATGGCAGTTATATGTTTTATGGCACAAACATATTTGTGCTAGTGTCATTATCCAGGGAGGAAACAGTCGACTACGTTTGTATGGAGAGAGCGCAGGTACCCTTTCACCTGAAGATACTACCAGCGGCATGGTTTAAAGCTAAAGGCGCTGTTTAAACATTTAGATTAGATGTAAAAGTCAATATTATCATTAATTTTCCACTGTTATTTCAATACAACTGAGCGGATTGTTGATTTGAGTAATAAATCAGTGGACCGAATCACGACTCGATACCTAGAAATAATTACATTGACCTCATCAAGTGAGTTACCATCAGAAATGTTTAATAGTACGATGTTATTAATGTAGCTCGTGAACATTGTAAAGAATAATGGCAAAAATGCAAACAAAAATTACTTGTTTGAAGGAGGTTAGGATCATCCGGTTCCTATAATGTAACGGCGTCAGATGCTGATGAAGAAATTGTAAAACACGTGTCTTTTAATGCTAAGATAATCTTTTTCCACTTCTAGTTCACGAAATAATATCAATTTAATTATAATCTAGACAAACGGAGAATTTTATCATAGTTTGTATATTTAAGTATTTAATTGCCTTGCCATCATTCTTTTGTGACTCTGTCAGTCTGTTTCGTTGTCACGATTAAACCTGTGACTTAATTTCGATTTGTTTTGGTATATTGATAGATGAGACTAGATGATTTATTTATTAGATAAAGACAAATTAAAACTTATAAAAACATAATGTAAGTTAAAATCGGAGTGAATCCTTAAAAAATATCAACAATGGAAAACCATGGTCATAAATTATGTCGTTTATCAAAAATTAGTCGCGCAAAATTTCACACATGTAACGATAGCTAAATAAAAATTGTCCTTTAGAAATATAAATTCTTACTTCGAAAAATAAATTGATTGACGTTGCAAACTAATAAAATAATATCAATCATGTGGTTATTGAAATATTTTTAATTTAAGATTACATTAATGCATTTAGCTAGAATTTTGCTTAATTTGTTTCAGAACAATCTCATACTAGGGCATTTGGATAAATCAGAGCTGTCGTGGCGCTACTTAACATCGTCTTCGTCGTACGTCTTAAGGTGAAGTAGGACCTGAAAACCCCTATCCTTTACCCACGCGCGCACCGCGCGATGACTCTATCTCTTTCCCCCGCGCGCGAAATGGTCGTTTTAACTGTTTTATATAATTAAAAGACTGACATCTATTTTAGTGAAAAACCATCTGTACTACCTTATGGGATTTAATGTAAAGTGTATGAAAATATACATTTTGTACTTGTTTTTTGTAAAATTGCAAATCACTCTAATCGTGTTTCGAAGTGAATGATAATACAAAGCATTTCTTCACCTTTACGACAGTAGGAAAATCATTCTATAGATTTGAGTGGTTGAGACCCAAAAACTGTTTCTAAGATACCTCTCTCGCGATTCTGCAGTCTTACCACCTCGTCTTAAGATAAATCAGAACTGTCGTGGCGCTACCAAAATTATCTTCGTCGTACGTCTTAAATCGTCATGGCCTGTATTCTTTGGCGTCGTATATAAACATAACAGGCCAATGATGGGCACTGCCAATTCGTACCATAGATTCGATAACACATTGATTCACAAGATGCATTCTCAACACAGTACCACCTCCTGTAGAGAGTCCGGCATATTGCACCGTTCGATGTGTATCAATTAATTGGATCCGAGACGAGCTGGAGGTGCAAACAGTACAAGCGAGGCTGGTTTAATGTTAACCAAAGTGCAGAGATATCTAAGTTGCAGTGGAATAAAGTAAACTTCTGACCACTGACAAGAATTTCCAACCACTATAAAAAATTGCTGTCAAACTTGACGTCGAGAATTCGATATTTCTTATATCAGCCCGGCGTATAGTCGGGGCACAATTAAAACTTCAGTTAACCTACTTTAGAGTAATTTACTAGTCAAAAGAAAATATTATACATAATATGGTATTTTTCTATTTTAGATACATAGAAGTAATATATATTTTATGTCTTTGTGGTAGAGCCGATATGTTTACAACTGAGACATGTGTTTTCACGCTACGTATCTACCTACGTGGTATAGTTGCTCTAGTTCAGTAAAGTCATACAACTACTGAGGCTGTTTAAAACCTTGGGTCTAGCTACAAAAAAGGAAATTTCCTGCACTTTTCATAACTACTTATTAAAAAGGGCCATTTGGACCATTTTCATAACTGTTTTTCACGACTAGATACGAAAAAGAAAACTTTTACTTTTCATAACTAGTTATAAAATAAGACTATACATAATAAATAAATAATAAATATTTCAGGACACATTACACATCGCCATCCAGCCCCAAGCTAAGCAACTTAATGCTTGTGTTATGGGTGCCAGATAACGGATAAACTACTTATATACTTTTTTTTTTGTAAATATATACATATTATACATACGAGTATAGGAAACACCCAGAACCAGAAACGAGAATTTATGGTCAGCATAAATACTTGTTCCCGGCGGGAATCGAACCCGCAACCTTTTGCGTCGCAGAACATCCTTCACTATTTCATAACTAGTTATCAAAAAAGGACGATTTCCTTCAATATTTCATAGCTAGTTATTATATAAGGCTGTTTGAAACGGGATATTTACCGTTTATAGTAGTTCTTTTTTGTTTTTTTTTATTTGAAACACCATAGAAATATCTACTGCCACAAAATAAAATCAAAAGATGGTAAGTAGGGAAATATCCCATTTAAATCAGCCTAAGAAATTAAAACTAAAACAGCCTAAGTAGAAAACTAAATCAGCCTAAGTAGTGAAAATAACAAATAAAAATAAAATACATGAATGAAGGGTAAATGGCGGTTTACGGTTTATGACGTATTAAAAAAAACTTTTTACAAAATCGCGTTCAAACCAATTTTATGTGGAAGTTTGCATGGTAATGTACATCATATATTTTTTTTAGTTTCATCATTCTCTTATTTTAGAAGTTACAGGGGGGGGACACTTTTTACTACTTTGGAATTGTCTCTCGCGTAAACTATACAGTTAGAAAAAAATGATATTTGAAACCTCAATATCATTGTTGAAGACCTATCCATAAATACCACACACGTATGGGTTTGATGACAAAAACATTTTTGAATTTCAGTTCTAAGTATGCGGAAACCTAAAATTTATTGTTTTTTTTTTTCTATTTTTGTGTGAAAATCTTAATGCGGTTCGCAGAATACATCTACTTACCAAGTTTCAACAGTTTAGTTCTTAAAGTTTCGGAAAAAAGTGGCTGTGACATACGGCAGACAGACAGACATGACGAATCTATATGGGTTCCGTTTTTTGCCATTTGGCTACGGAACCCTAAAAACCGCAACGAAACTTGTTTACTGTTTGAACGTAAGTAATTTTATTACGTTAATAATAGAACTTACCTACCGTCTCTAATTAGTTAAACGCACTTCAAATGACATTGGCAGAATTCGGTAGTTTTCAATTGTAAAATTAAAAGAATAATCGCCGAGTTGGTTCCCACATTATCATACTTTGCATTAAAAATTTTATTGTAAGGGGTCCCTACGTGTTGGCTTCGGCTCCACGCACGCCTTCTAAAGGTCTAGGGCTCCATAGCCCCGTGATATTAGACACAATAAATATCATACAAAAATAAATAGGCTTTTATTTCAGTAACTATTTTATCGGCTTTGAATGGTAGCCATTAAACATTTTCAACTTGACGACCCAGTTGGCACAATGGTCATCATGCCGAACTGCCAGACACAGGGCTGTGGGTTCGATTCCCGCCTCAAACAAGTATTTAAGCTTAGATATTTGTCTATGGTCTGGTTGTTTCTATGATTTAAAAGTGTAAACAACATAAAATCGAACATAATTTGCATATTTTTAATTTTATTTTGAAAATTATTATATTGTGATTTGTTTATTTTGATATCAATTAACATTAATTCTCTGCAAGTGGGTGTAATTTGTCTAAATAAAGAGTTTTTTTAAGGTAAGTATTTAAGTAGTATATCCGTTGTCTAGCACCCATGATCTGTTTGCGGATGAGTGGAGATCGATACTGTCAGTGTGTTTGAGGTTTTGTGAGAGATATGCATGTTAGCGTGATATTTTTTTGTCTAAGTCAATTAAATCGTCGTTTTAATTGACTATAATAAATAAATAACACAAGTCTAGTTACTTAGCTTGGGGCTAGATGGCGATGTGTGGAATGTTCTACAATATTTGTTCTATTTTATTTATTTAACTTATTTCGTATTTAAAATAGTAAATCAATACAAATATGGAATATCACAGCAAGTCGAGTGCACTTTTCATTTAAAAATAAAAAAACGTTTTTTTGTGAGAGTTGTGATATTTTTATTGGATTTTAAAGTAGACAAATTACCTAAAAGGTGTAATAGGTATATAAACCATAGCAACACAAAACCTGTAACTACCCAATTCTTGCCTTACTCAAGGTAACCGAAATTTAAATTAGAATTGACAGAAATTAAATCAATTTTATAATTTAAATGTACTTAATTAAGTTAATTAAATACAACATGAATTGGCACATGTTGTTTGTGTGTTTAAAATTGACAAATACAAATCGAAAATGTCCTAAGAACCAAAAACAAAGACAAACTATTATCTAATAAATTTTAAGAAAAACCATAGACCTTAGTATTCAGTAAAAGTTTCAACTTTCTATCTCTACCAGTTCCTAAGAAAAAGGGTTTAAGAAAAAAGGCAGACAGATAAACGGATTATCAAGTGATCCCATAAGGGCCCCGTTTTTCCTTTTGAGGTACAAAACCCTAAAAACCTAAATTAATTTTTGTATGTACAATAACAACCCTTTTAATAAATATCTAAATATCACCTATAAGGAGAACTCCCTCCTGCGACACATGAGGTAGTTCTGGGTTCCTCAGTGAAGCAAGGGGTTGAAGCTGCCAAAGAAGAAGACATGCTTTATCTCGAGGTTTCATACCTTATACGGGTAAATTCGACCACATTTCCAAGTCCAGTCATGGTCTTAAAACAAAGCGATACAAAGTTACAATAATAATTACAAATAAGAAAATCATAACAAAAATTTCCAGTCCTAAGTAGAAATCTTTCAGTTTTAAGTCAAGATCGTAAGTGTTTTTTAGATTTCTAGGTATTTTTTCTTTATAATGTACATAAGTACTAACAAAATTGTCTCAAAACTATCGTCATTTCCCATTTATTTGGAGTCGGACCTCCTGATGCTTGCAAAACCAACCAAATTTAAAATAAAGCTCATCCTGTTGACTAATTAATTAATTTGACTAAAGAAAACACCTAGTTAAGTTTTGAAATTCTGGACTCGTGTTGAACTTTGACTTTACCCAATATATTATATATAGTCAGTTGTTATGAAACAATTAAGAGTTGTCTAATCGATTTTCTGCGGACTCTCACCGGTCGCGGCTTTATTGATTACGAAATTAGTTATTTCTGGTAAGTATAACGTTAGATTTTTATTACCAAACCTGCTCCTAGTATTCTTTTTTGACTGAAATATTTAAGAATCAATGTATATTTTTCTGCGGAAGTAATTTACTTGCTCTTTGTAAATACGTACTGGACATTTTGTTTTGGGAAATATAAGTCAAGCCACAAGTTTTTTTGACCGCTGAAACAAACCTCCGATTTTATAACTAAGCCATGGGAAAATGAAGGCTTCTTATAAACTAATTCGCCCTTTTTTAATGCCAAAAAAACATTTTTTTCGTTCATTGTATAATATTTTTATGAGAATAATAATGCTATTAAATATAGTACAGAATCCCTTTTAAGGGCGATCTTCATCGATCTGTTTAATTGATGAAAAGTATTTTATATCAATTTAAATAGGCCAGTAAATATAACATTGCAAATGGATTGCATAAAAAAATTAAGTCTAAAATGATTATTACTTTTTAATTTTTTTTGTTTTTAGACTTTTCGCTGGTGTGGTCAATAGACAAATTTCGTACCACTGAAATACATTATCTCTATTTTAGCTTAACTTTAATTCATTAACCAGACCAGTGGAAACGACTAAAAATAGGCAACCTAATGTTTGCATATTCTATAGGCTTAATACTTTCTATTGGTATGGAATTTGTCTCTTAAACAAGCCAGTGAAAGGTTTAAAAAACAAAACAAAAAATTAAATTGTTAATTAATCAGGATTTTTTTAGGCAATCCATTTGCAATATATTTATTGACCTATTTACTTTGATATAAAATACTTTTCATCCACGCTCGGATGATGGCAGTCCTTAAAGGGATCTCCGACAATACAAGTCAGTTGATTTAGAACCTCTATTATGATTGTTCAATTAAACCACAAAGACTAAATTTATAGTAGACTTAATATTTATATAAATACTATCGAAAATACAATAGAAATCATAAATTATGGAAACAAACTTTGGTCACAATAATTTTCCCACTATATTGTATACCTACCACTAATACAAGATGAGGCAATAGTAATCAACTAATGTGCAAATTTTTTTTTAAATGATCATATTTTGTTTTGGTTACGGATTATACATGTATTTTTTCATAAAGTCGAGATGATATCGCACAAGTGGCCGCTGCCAGCATTGATGATATGGGCCCTTTTTATTGCATTTTCCATCACTTTTGCCAGAACTTCAGGCAATAGGTTCACGCATTTGTGTCGGATATTTTCCATGAGGGCTTTCAGAGTCTAAGGGCGTGTTCAGATGACACGCGTCGACCACGCTCCCACCCCGCGCCCGCTCCGCGCCCGCTTACAGAAATGCAATTTGAGATCTATTGATGTGTCATAAGACTCAATATATTGATCAAATTTCAAAGCGTGTGATGCGCGTCATCTGAAATTTTCTTTCAATCGACTTCAATCACGTAGTACCGATTGACAATCGCTTCAATCACACTGGTAGATGATCAATCAGCTGTATCAATCACGTAGAATTGACAATCGCGATTGATCGTCTCGGGGGCACTTTAGGCTTGTTCACGTAAACACGAAATTTCAAAAACCTCCACAAAAAGAAGTCTGGTACGGTCAAATCGGACAATCTTGGCAGCTAGTGGAAATCGCCTAAAAGAAAGATTATAGGCGATTAGATTAACAATTATTCCCCATGACATGTATTTACATCTGTTTGCTTCAAATAAATATCAAAACCGATTCGACATATGACATCATTTGAAAAAAATATAGTGTCTTCCAATAAGGGGATTACTCTTGCCTCACCCTGTATATGAAATCGTTCAATTCAATTAGGCAGAAGCTTAGAGTGGTTCTATAAAATTCGTCTGCACAAACTTGTTTCCAGTATAGCTATGACACCAACAACTCAAGAGTCTGAACATGGTAGAGAAGCGATGCCAGAAGTGGAACACCCTCAACATGACGACACTGTGGTCATATCTGGTATGGCTGGACTCTATCCTGATTCAAGATCCGTTAAAGATTTGGAACATATTCTTTACAACAAGGTACCTTTCTTATAGGGACTTGGATTCCTATATGCAAACCTCTTGCCTGGTTGGTTAGTTGGTGAATGAGTTATCAATAGGAAATTTAATAATCTATACAGGATTTTTTCGACTTTACCTACATTTTCTAAATTAAAACTACGTTTGTGTGGTATATGTTTTTTCGATACCAGTAGGGCTATTCTCTATCCAGTGGCTGTTCGGTATAGCCACCGTATTCAGTTACCAACTCGGCTCTAGTTGAAAACTATGGAACGTCTGAAATGCGATTCTCTAATGGGTGGATGTCAGGTTGAGTTGACGTTTCAGACCAGTAGGGCTATTCTCTATCCAGTGGCTGTTCGGTATAGCCACCGCCTTCAGTTACCAACTCGGCTCTAGTTGAAAACTATGGAACGACTGAAATGCGATTCTCTAATGGGTGGATGTCAGCTTGAGTTGACGTTTCAGACCAGTTGCCATAGTGTAGGGTCCAATTGTTATCGACGTAATGCGACTAAGTTGAAAAACACCTTTGGTCTTCCCCGTAACATAATTTAAGAGAACATTTTTTCTGTCGGGTTATATTTCGTTTTTTGTAGAATATACTCTGTTGTCAACATTGATTGAGAAGGTAAGAAGTAAGAAGGTCCTAACCAAAGAGTGTTTTATTCCTAACCTAATCTCCTTGTTCCGCGATTTTATTTCGAAAAATAAATAAATAAATAAATATTGCAGGACATTCCACACATCGCCATCTAGCCCTAAGCTAAGTAACTAGACATGTGTTAAGGGTGCTAGACAACGGATATACTACGTATGTATACCTACTATTCTCTCGTAAAAATACTAAAAAACTTATAGTCCACTCCACAAATGTAGCTCCTTGCCAACAATTGGAACTAAGGTTTAAACTTGTATTCAAAAAATGTGATTTCTGTATTCGCTCCAATACTATTCCGGTAAACAAGTGAAAACTGATACAGTAATTAAATTAAATTGAATTTTAGGCTATTGTCTGGCGATTACAGTCTCTGTCTGGATAGAGAATAGGCCTGCAGTAAGCCTATTCTCTATCCAGTTTGTAACTATACTAAAACGCCAACTGGTAAAAGTTTCCGTTTCAGAACTGTCAAAAGCCATGTTTTGCATTCTGTATTGAAAGTTTCTAACTGAGATGACGTCATCTTCACCCAGTTGTTATGATAGCAATAGCCTAAAATTCAATTTAATTTAATTACTGTATCAGTTTTCACTTGTTTACCGGAATAGTATTGGAGCGAATACAGAAATCACATTTTTTGAATACAAGTTTTAACCTTAGTTCCAATTGTTGGCAAGGAGCTACATTTGTGGAGTGGACTATAAGTTTTTTAGTATTTTTACGAAAGAAAAGTAGGTACATAAGTAGTATATCCGTTGTCTAGCACCCTTAACACAAGTCTAGTTACTTAGCTTGGGGCTAGATAGCGATGTGTGGAATGTCCTGCAATATTTATTTACTTATTTATTTTTCGAAATAAAATCACGGAACAAGGAGATTAGGTTAGGAATAAAACACTCTTTGGTTAGGACCTTCTTACTTCTTACCTTCTAAATCAATGTTGACAACAGAGTATATTCTACAAAAAACGAAATATAACCCGACATAAAAAATATGTTCTCTTAAATTGTGGTACAGGGAAGACCAAAGGTGTTTTTCAACTTAGTCGCATAACGTCGATAACAATTGGACCCCACACTATGGCAACAGGTCTGAAACGTCAACTCAACCTGACATCCACCCATTAGAGAATCGCATTTCAGTCGTTCCATAGTTTTCAACTAGAGCCGAGTTGGTAACTGAAGGCGGTGGCTATACCGAACAGTCACTGGATAGAGAATAGCCCTACAGTTGATATAGTGTAGGGTCCAATTGTTATCGACGTTATTCGACTAAGTTGAAAAACACCTTTGGTCTTCACCGTACCACAATTTAAGAGAACATTTTTTCTGTCGGGTTATATTTCATTTTTTGTAGAATATACTCTGTTGTCTACATTGATGTAGAAGGTAAGAAGTAAGAAGGTCCTAACCTAAGAGTCTTTTATTCCTAACCTAATCTCCTTGTTCCGTGATTTTTTTTTTCGAAATATAAATATTGCAGGACATTCCACACATCGCCATCTAGCCCCAAGCTAAGTAACTAGACTTGTGTTATGGGTGCTAGACAACGGATATACTACTTATGTATCTACTTTTCTTTCGTAAAAATACTAAAAAACTTATAGTCATAGTCAAAAATACTTTTTAATAATGACGACCCAGTTGGCACAATGGTCACCATGCCCTCCACAAATGTAGCTCCTTGCCAACAATTAGAACTAAGGTTTAAACTTGTATTCAAAAAATGTGATTTCTGTATTCGTTCCAATACTATTCCGGTAAACAAGTGAAAACTGATACAGTAATTAAATTAAATTGAATTTTAGGCTATTGTCTGGCGATCACAGTCTCTGTCTGAGGAACTTTTTTTGTAAACGGACTCTAAGCAACTGCAGGCCTATTCTCTATCCAGTTTCTAACTATACTAAAACGCCAACTGGTAAAAGTTTCCATTTCAGAACTGTCAAAAGCCATGTTTTGCATTCTGTATTGAAAGTTTCTAACTGAGATGACGTCATCTTCACCCAGTTGTTATGATAGCCACTATCACGTGACCTTCATACACTTTGACAGGTGTTTTTGTATCGATATTTTCAAAAAGGCATTCTCTAAGGCTTAAGTTGTAAACTTATAACGTCAAATGACATTACAAAACTTCTAACTGAGGTTTTTCATAGCAACTGCTCGGGACCAGTTGCTTAGAGTCCGTTTACAAAAAAAGTTCCTCAGACAGAGACTGTAATCGCCAGACAATAGCCTAAAATTCAATTTAATTTAATTACTGTATCAGTTTTCACGTGTTTACCGGAATAGTATTGGAGCGAATACAGAAATCCCCTTTTTTTAACACAAGTTTTAACCTTAGTTCCATTTTTTGGCAAGGAGCTACATTTGTGGTGTGGACTATAAGTTTTTTAGTATTTTTACAAAAGAAAAGTAGGTACATAAGTAGTATATCCGTTGTCTAGCACCCTTAACACAAGTCTAGTTACTTAGCTTGGGGCTAGATGGCGATGTGTGAAATGTCCTGCAATATTTATTTATTTTTCGAAATAAAATCACGGAACAAGGAGATTAGGTTAGGAATAAAACACTCTTTGGTTAGGACCTTCTTACTTCTTACCTTCTAAATCAATGTTGACAACAGAGTATATTCTACAAAAAACGAAATATAACCCGACAGAAAAAATGTTCTCTTAAATTGTGGTACGGTGAAGACCAAAGGTGTTTTTCAACTTAGTCGCATAACGTCGATAACAATTGAACCCTACACTATGGCAACTGGTCTGAAACGTCGACTCAAGCTGACATCCACCCATTAGAGAATCGCATTTCAGACGTTCCATAGTTTTCAACTAGAGCCGAGTTGGTAACTGAAGGCGGTGGCTATACCGAACAGCCACTGAATAGAGAATAGCCCTACTGGTCCCGAGCAGTTGCTATGAAAAACCTCAGTTAGAAGTTTTGTGACGTCATTTGAAATTTTAAGTTTACAACTTAAGCCTTAGAGAATGCCTTTTTGAAAATATCGATACAAAAACACCTGTCAAAGTGTATGAAGGTCGCGTGATAGTGACTATCACAACTGGGTGAAGATGACGTCATCTCAGTTAGAAACTTTCAATACAGAATGCAAAACATGGCTTTTGACAGTTCTGAAACGGAAACTTTTACCAGTTGGCGTTTTAGTATAGTTACAAACTGGATAGAGAATAGGCCTGCAGAATAGCTCTAGGCACAATTTTTTTAAGATGGTGTAAACTATAGAAATCGCATGTCTTATAGACACAAGGTCTTTCTTCGTATGACACCTGCCTACTTCAATGAACCTTGTTAATTTGTCATATAGCCTTTTTCCTGCCTTTAACAATAGAAAATCATAGATCATAAAAGGTCGATAGCCTTTTATTATTAAAAATAAGATTTTTTAAATTTTCTTCATTCATCAGATAAATCCAATAAGTTTTGAAAACTTGAGATGGAAGTTCAACCACCCTGAAGCTGCCCAACATGCTGGCAACGTTCCGGACCTGGATCGTTTCGACGCACAGTTCTTCAAGGTTCACTACCGACTCGGGTCTAACATGGACGCTATGGCACGGAAAATATTGGAACAAGCATTCGAAGCTATTTATGACGCCGGTTAGTAAACTTAAAGAAAACTCCACGTTAGGGTACAATCAAACACAATGTGCACATGAATGAATCCTTTTTGTTTCCTTACTAGGAGTTAATCCCAGTCAACTTTCGGGAAAGAAAATTGGTGTTTACATCGGTACCTGTTTCTCAGAATCCGAAAAAGCTTGCTTTTATGACCCCTATGCCAGGGCAGGATTTGGGATAGCAGGGTATGTCAATTTAATAAATAGATATACTTTAACCTGCTTACAAGGGGTTTTGCATCATACATCTGTTGCAGATGTAATAAAAGTATGTTCGCCAACCGCATATCTTATTGGCTGAATGCCAAGGGTCCTTCCATGTCTATTGATGAAGCCTGCTGTAGCTCGACCGCTGCATTGGAGCAGGCTTATTTGGCTATGTCCCGAGGCGATTGTGAAGCGGCCATCGTCGGTGGCGCCTACCTCTGCTTGCATCCACAATCTTCTATACACTACTCCAGGTATTCTTGAACTCTGGTATTTACCTTTTTTACGCAAAATAGAATAGAATAGAAGCCGTCGCCCAAGGCCTACCACCGCTTGATTGTCTACTCCTTTAGCGTCACCCGGGGGTCACGTGTGGGTTAGAAAGGGCTTAATCCTAAGGATGTGAGTCTAGCAAACCTGAACTCCCAAAAACCTTATTTTGGTTGTTGCAAACTACTTTCATCTACATTATGATAAAGTTGAAACAAAGTAATATTTTCTTATTGCAGAATTATGACCGTGAGTAAAGATGGTAAAACCAAATCCTTTGATCAGAACCCAGAAGGTTGTGCCAAATCCGAAGCGATCAACGTTCTTTTCCTTCAAAAAGCTAAGGATGCATTGAGGTTAGAAGATTAAATTAGGAATGTGATTCGTTGGAGACACCTCGTGATTTTTTTAATGAGCGTAATGTATTTTTATTTTAACAGAATTTACGCGAAAGTTAAGCATGTGAAATCCGAGTTTAGGAAATTATTAAACGGAGAAATAGGCCCCAAGTTCGGTTTCTACCGTGATCCTGAGGATACAGCTGTATTTTTAGAAACTTTCTATAAAGAGGCCGGTGTTTCGCCAAGAAAAGTCGAATACGTAGAAGCTTTCGGGTCGGGTATGCATACGCAATCTTGTGATCTGTAGTAAAACCTATTACTTTTCTCAATCATCCTCTTAAAGTGCCCCTACGACTGCCGAAGGTTGGAGGTCAATTTAGAGTTTTTGACCTCTGTTTCTGGAAACTGTTTTAACAAAAGTGATTTATAGAAAAAACTTAATTGTCTCTACGGGTAGGTAGCTAGGTACAACACGAAAGTAAGTTCACAGTTTTGGAAAGTTATTGAATTTTCATTTTTTAGCTGTAGGTGAGGCGGATCAATCAGAATTGGAAGCAATAGGCAAAGTATTTTGTAACACCAGAAATTATCCTCTACTTGTGGGTAGTGTTCTATCTAATATTGGCTATGCAGAGGCGGCTTCAGGAATATCGGCTGTGACCAAGGTACCTAGATTTGAGAAAAATATTGATGTACTATACATTGTACAAGGCATCTGCTTTATTAAGATGCTGTAACTAAATTCTACTTAAACTAAGATCAAACAAAACATTCCATGGACTTGTGATAAAACAAGTACACCAAAACAAAGAAATAGGCCCTAAACTAAGATCAAACAAAACATTCCATGGACTTGTGATAAAACAAGTACACCAAAACAAAGAAATAGGCCCTAAACTAAGATCAAACAAAACATTCCATGGACTTGTGATAAAACAAGTACACCAAAACAAAGAAATAGGCCCTAAACTAAGATCAAACAAAACATTCCATGGACTTGTGATAAAACAAGTACACCAAAACAAAGAAATAGGCCCTAAACTAAGATCAAACAAAACATTCCATGGACTTGTGATAAAACAAGTACACCAAAACAAAGAAATAGGCCCAAATAGGAAATAGAAATTTCGAGTGTCTTAATAGGATTTTAGGACACTCTCTCAGAAATTCTCTTACTCACGGTTCCCAGCATGGTAGAGACGTGTTTCCCTTTTAATGGCGATACAAATAAACTCCTGTGTGATACTAATTAACAATAATAAACTCCTGACGAACTTTTAAACAAAGGGTCCTCAAGAACCAGTTGTATTTCAATGGAATTCAAGTTAATTTTACACTAAATCGCCAAAAGTATTATATTAACAAGTTATTCTTATAGGTGTTGTTGGGATATCACAGAGGAGAACTGGCAGGTAATCTGCACTGTGAAAACCCGAGAACAGACGTAGCTGCACTACAAGAGGGCCGCATGAAGATCTTGACTGATCACCATGAGTTTCGACGCACATATGCAGCAGTCAACAGCATGTCTGTGACCGGAGTCAATGCTCACGTTTTGTTAAACGGTCACAATAAACTCAAGGTAAACTTTCATCGTTGCGAATTCAAATCATTATCTGTACCGTACTAGATATCTATAATATACAGTAATATTAAAGTTTATATATGTAAGTAAGATTAAATTAGGTATAAATAAGTAATCTATTTTCAGGATTTAAATCGATACAAAACTGATATTCCTCGCCTTGTTACCATATCTGGCAGACAAGAATCTTCGGTAGCAAACGTTATAGAACATTTAAAATCTCATACCATAGACCCAGAAGAACTTGCCTTGCTCAATAACATACACACAGAAACAATAACTGGCCATTTGGGAAGAGGTTATGTTATTTTAGGTAATTATTTCAGCTCTTTCAAATCAAAAAATATCATACATGATCTCTACCTAAAAAATCTATTACATTTAGATAAGATAAATTAGATAAATTGACAATTGTAACAGTTAACAAAACCTTTCAGATACAAATAAAGATGGAGGAACAGTAAGCATTTTGGAAAAGATTAATTACTTCGATGATGTCCGACGCCCATTGTGGTTCGTGTATAGCGGGATGGGATCGCAGTGGGTTCATATGGGCGCGGCGCTCATGAAGATTCCAATTTTTGCTCAGGCTATTTATCAGTAAGTTGTAGAGCTCCTTTGGCTTCATTAGATAATTAGGTACCATAATAACATTTCATACTTCAATTTCCAGATGTCAACAGGCTCTTGAACCAACGGGACTCAACATAGTTGACATAATTACATCAACAGATCCAACCATATTTGACAATATTCTGCACTCTTTTGTTGGTATCGCGGCTGTTCAAATTGGGCTTACAGACGTTTTAAAGAAGTTGGGATTGGTCCCTGATAAAATTATTGGTAAAAAATGAGTTGATTATAATGATTTACTATGATAAAAAGTACTAGAAATGACTTTAATATTCTCTATATACAACAGAAATGAATAATATGCTAGACTATTTAATATGATTACAGGTCACAGTGTTGGAGAACTTGGATGTGCTTATGCCGATGAATGCCTTACAGCTGAAGAAATGATGCTCTGCGCCTACAGTCGCGGCCTGGTCTCGTTGGAGACAAAATTTATTCGAGGTTCCATGGCCGCTGTAGGTCTAGGTTTCAAACAGGTACATCCTTATTAAAGCGAAAATATTGTATTAAACACTTAAAACAATTTTTAATGATTGGAATACATCTACGGTTCAGATCTCAAAAATGTGTCCACCGGAAATCGAAGTGGCTTGCCATAATAGTTCAGAATCTTCCACTATTTCGGGTCCTGAAGAAGCGATGCGAGAATTTGTCTCTATGCTCACTGCAAAGGGGATATTTGCTAAAGAAGTACCGTGCTCTAACATCGCATATCATTCACAATATATTGCTGAAGCAGGTAACTAAATCTATATACCGTTGTTAGAATAAGTACTTAATAATAGGTAGAAACGAAAAAATAATAGCACATACATTTCAGGCCCTGGATTATTGAAATACTTGAAAAAAGTTATTAAAAATCCTAAATCAAGAAGTGAACGATGGGTTTCTACGTCAGTACCCGAACACAGATGGAACGAACCTTTGGCCAGATATTCTTCTGCGGAATATCACACTCACAACTTACTTGTAATGCTCATACTCATTTTAAATTATCTTCAAGATCGTTTCGTCATGATAAAATTTTGATAAAATATAATTAATCGACAGAACCCGGTGTTATTTGAAGAGGCCAGCAAGTTGATACCGAGCAACGCTGTTCTCGTGGAAGTAGCTCCTCATGGTCTGCTTCAGGCTATTCTGAAGCGATCTCTTCCGGATACTTGCACTAACATTTCACTCACCAGGCGTGGTCATGCAAATAACGATCACTTGGTTTTAGAAGCTATCGGCAAGTCAGTATTTACTGGAATATTTCCCTTACACCTTTCATCGAAATCTAAATTAAATGAATTGCTAAATATATTCTTTAAATTTCAGATTATACATGGAAGGATTTAACCCAGACCTTCAGGCCTTGTATCCCAAAATAGAATTTCCAGTCTCAACAGGGACTCCTTTTCTGTCTCATCTAGTTGATTGGGCTCATGATGAGAAATGGTCTGTTAAAATATTTTATTTTATTATAACTATTTGTGTCATTTCATTGATTGATAATACAACTATAATATATCCACATATACATTTATTATGTTCATAGGTCTCTAGCGCTTTTTACCAATGCTAATAGAACAGTAGCCGCTTCGTGTAAACACATCATATCAGTCCACGAAGATGATTACAGCTACTTGAAGGGTCATATTATTAGAAGTATGTAAACTACCACAGTATTTGTACGACAATATTGAATTAGGTTCTGACTGGTTGTTTGAACTCCTGTTTTATTTCGCAGAAACAAATGTCTTACCACCTGCGTTTATACTTGTCGCAGTCTGGGACACATTAGCAATGGTGTTAGATTTACCTAAAAAAGGTTTCAATGTGAAATTCGAAGACTTTCAACTGTTTTGTCAACCTCTACTTCACGATCAACGACAAGTTATACTACACATTTCTTTACACAGAGGAAGTGGACGTTTTGAGGTGAATTTTTATTTCATAAAGGCTCGTTATTTTACTACAGAATAGCTTTTATAGATTATTACTTTGTCTCAACTACTTATTACTTACTTAATCACAAAAATAGAACATGTTTATGACATCCAAATTTTTTTACAACCTCTGTAGCGTGGTGGGTGAATACTTGTTCTTGTTCAATTCTCGGTTCAATCCTAGATATGTTTTTCTGGTCTGGGTCTTTTATGTTTTTGTTTGCAAAAGAAAGACATAAGTAGGTTTTCCATAGGTTATCTGGCCAGCAGTGGCCAGCATATTTACAAATCTAGTAGTACTTAATCCTTACCTAGACCGGCCAGCTAGATGCCACTGTGTACATTATAGTGCAATGTTATATTTTACCAAAGTTTTCTTTTTTGATAGGTAATGGATGATTATTCTAAAGTGGCGACAGGGTTTGTAACAAGAACACATAATTTGCATAGCATGGATGTGATTCCAAATAAAACAAATGAATTTGAAGCTACAGATGTTTATAAACTGTTTGAAGAAAGAGAATACGGTTACAGGTAAGTAAGTTGATGCAGTGTTGTTGAAGATTGGTTGAAATACTCTACAGTTTGTAACAGAAACACTATTCGCATGCAAAGATAATAATATGGATTAGTAGCCTAGAGACCCGTCTGCGGGGCTCCCAGTTTGATCGATCATATTTTGTTTTGTTCATTTTTCTATTATTTCCAAGAAATTGCCAAAATGTGGCTATACCATTATTGGCAGCGAACCCATAATTATGTAAACATTTTTAAACTTTTCCGTACTCTGGGTAAATGAGAGTGATTTTCCCAAAAAAAAAAATCTATATATATATATATAAAGTCCATACTACCTATTAATAGTACTAAGTTCATACTACCTACCTACATGTACAGTCGGCTGCTTAATTGCAACCCTCGGTAGAGTTCGAAAATTACTATTATTTGAATGTTTGCATTCTAATTATTTTTGTTTAATTAATTGATGAGTTAGAAGCCTTTAAACTTCACCAAAGCAGGTCTCTAGAATCTTGCTCGTGTTGAAAACATTCTTATAGCAGCCGTTTTGGAGCACTACAGTGGATCTGCAATTATGCAGCCGACCGTACCTAAGAGGTACATGATGTTTTTTATTACACACTGTATTTACAAATAGGTGCAGGTGAAGAGGTTCTGTCAAAATAAATGTAGGATATTAAATTTCAAACACTTTGGTACTCTTGGTTCTATTTTCAGTGGTGAATTTCGAAGCATAATTAGTATCAACGATAAAATGACGGAAGCTAAATTAATTTGGAATAACAATTGGGTAACTTTAATTGATGGAATGTTGCAAATAAATACCCTGAAACAACCTCACAATGCTGTATCTCCTTTAACAAGGATCGGGTCTATGACCATTGATGTAAACAAACACCACGAAGAAGAGATTCTAGGGAATGCAAGCACCTTGAACGCTTACGTTTCCGATATTTATGATCTAACCAGGTAGGTACTTAATAAACAAATTATTTAATCAAAATTATTTTTGCTTATTTTACAAAAAAAATTAAATACTTCAAGCTTTGGAGAAGGCTATGCTTGATATTTCGCTACGAAATCGAATCAGAAATGAGAAGATTCGTTTACGAACTAAGGTTACCGACATATCCCAAAGGATTAAGAAAGTGCGGGGCATGTGGCGTGTCAAGCTGATGACCGTTTGGGCCGAAAAATCTTAGATTGGTGACCGCGCGCCAAAAAATGCAGCTTGAAACAGCAGCAGCAGCGTCTGTCTATCTAGACAGACGGCATAATTAAAGTCACGAGAAGCCGTTGGATGAAAATGGCTTAAGACCAATCGCTCTGGAAGTCTTTGGAGGAGGCCTATGGTCGATTAGCTGTGGACGTTCTGGAGCTTATGATGAAGTGGATGATGATGAAATACTTATAATTCAATATTATGTTTTCATAGATGTGGTGGAGTCATGATTAAAGGTATCAAGTTCCATAAATCACCAAGCTTGGTCAAACATAAAGTGATACTAAAAGCGTTGACATTTGTTCCAAGATTTCAGTCTGATTGTGACGTAAGTACCAAATCAGTTTCACATACCTACAAAGTATGTTTGTGTAATGATAGATTGATTTAATTAAACTCTCATTTTGTTTTAGTTATTGACGTCTTTAGAAGTATATTTGCAAATAGTGGCGGAAAATTTGAATAAAACCGAAATCAGTGTGATTGAAATTGCAAATAATGATTGTAATAATAATTGCTATGTTGGTAAAAATTTGAAAACTTTTTTAAAAAAAGGAAATGTTTTGGGATATGGAATTGACTACAGAACAGTGACTAGACAAAATATTCAGCAAAAGAAAAAATTGGTAATGAAGGGTGTCGATATTGTTGTAGTCCAAAACCTATCAAAAGATGATAAAGTAAGTTACGTTTATATATTTTAATATGAAATTACTCGGCTGGTTTGTGTAGTGTCTATAAACTTAATTTACAGTTGTGCAATCTGCTTCACCAAGTTCTGCCGACTCAAATATTTATTATTAATGAAGAAACTAACACTTGTGATGACGCGCCGACAATCCGACCTTCAGTGCTTTACAACGTCGTTGTTGTGAACGACAACAAGAGTTCAAACATGAGACTAGAACTAGTAAGATGGCGCGCAACACCTTCCTTTTCAACAATGTCGACTGTTACTGTGCGTTCTGAATCTGATATACCGATGTTAATTAACGTTCGAAACAGTTTGCCACCTCAAGGCGGTTTAATCGTAGTGACAAATTATCCGCCGATCAATGGGCTTAAGGATTTGGTAAAGAAATGGAGAAACGATATAATACGAAATGAAATTCGACTAGTCATGACAAATAAACAATGTAATGATATTGAACTTCTGAATGTAGATTTAGCTTTCAACGTTCTAAATAACGTAAGTTTTGAGTTATATGTGGCTTATAACTTTTAAATTACAAAAGAAAAAATACATAGATATGTGAATCATTGAACCATATTTTAATGCTTTTTTAAAACAGGGGGTTTGGGGAGGTGAATATTATTTACACGCTAAAGAAAATCGAGAGATATCACACGAATTGATGTTACAAAATGAACAAATCGGAAATTTGGATTCTTTAAAATGGGTTCAAGCTCCTGAATTAAGCACGACTGGCGTCAAAGTCACGGTAAACAAACAATCTTGTGGATCATTTAACATGTTTTTTATTTGAAAAATTACATCAACTAATCATTTTATAAATACTCGTAGGTTCGCTTCGCTGGAATTAATACAACCGATGTGAAAACAGCTTCTGGAGCTATATTAAGAGATGTTAAAGATTTTGGATCTTGTAGTTACGGAATGGATTTTAGTGGCATAACAGAGAGGTAAAGTGATCTTTAATATCATATTAAATCATGTTTTTATAATATACTTTGTATTTTATACGCGAAAAAGCTAAATATAATTTCAGTGGCGAAAGGGTCATGGGTTTGGTAGAAGAGGGATCGACAAAGAGCAAGATAGTAGTAGAACCGGAGCTGATGTGGCCTGTACCGTCTCACTGGAGCCTCGAAGATGCCGCTACTGTTCCCTTAGCATATGCATATGTTTTCTACTGCTTTAAATTAAAGGTAAGCAGTAGGTCACCTACCAACTGACAGGTGTGATAGTGGTCAAACGCTGACCTATCATATATAAAAAAGGTACCTAACTAATTATTTCAAATGACATCAAATTAGAAACCTGAGATAAATGACGAAAACTTTGTTTAAACTACCCCCTATTTAGACGAAATTGAGGTTGCAGGTGGCCTACACCTCCATTTACAACGACATCAGCTTTAGAACATCCGCTGCTTAGACAAGTTGCTACCTTAGACGACGTCGCACGATTCGATACTAACTCAAAATAATAAATTAACAATTATTGCTGTTAATTTAACATTTTGAGTTAGTATCATAATTAATAATTATTGAACTTCTTAATGTCAATTTTGTTTCAATTTAATTGAATAAAATTTATTACTTTTTAGGTAATCAATCTTAAGAAAAGAGATTGGAAGTATAGTGTTTTAATCCACGGAGGTGCTGGAGCTCTTGGTCAGGCAGCGATTAACATTTCATTAGCTAATGATTTTGAAGTGTTTGTCACCGTTGCGGACAGAAGAAAAAAGCAATTCGTACTCAATTTGTTTCCAGAACTAAAAGGTTAGATAAATAAAATAAAATGCACGATCTCTCTTCATTTCGAAAACCTTTACATGATTTTGGGCTAATTACCGCTTTTTCTGTTTTAGAACACCATATAGGTAATTCGCGAGATAGCAGTTTTGCTGACCTGGTGTTAGGAGGTACCGGTGGAAAGGGGGTCGATGTTGTGTTGAATTCTGTTTCAACGGAACTTAAAGATGTAGGTAACAAATAATTCTTGAAGTAAAAACTTAAAGCAATAATGACAATCATTACTATGAAATAATTTTCAGATGTCACTGAAGTGCTGCGCACACTTTGGCGTGACATTCGATACAAGACAGATTAGCGATATGGACCAGTATTTTTTCGGCATGAAATCTTTAGCGACGGAAAAAACTTACGTAGCAGTCGATATTCGTTCAATATTTTCAAATAACGAAATAAAAGAGGTAAAATATCAGATCCTTACACAGTTAAATAAATTAGAAACTGAATGCCGCATGATCTAATTCAATAATATTGTAGCAAATCCGGCACCTGATGGTGGAAGGTATATCCGAGGGCTGGGTGCGTCCGCTGACACGTGTGACGTACTCGGCAGGAGAGGCGCCGCGCGCGTTTCGCCTGCTCGCCGCCAGCCAGCACCGTGGACGTGTACTGCTTGATCTCAACATTTCACAGTCTCCTTCAAATGACAGGTGAATCACCTTGCTAAAAATGACTTTCTTAGAATATACGAAGTCGAAGTAAGCGTACCCAGTTTATTCAAAAAGTGATCAATAATAATTATCGTTCGCATTATTTTTTATTTTCTTGGTTTTTCTCTTCTTCTTGGTTTTTTGTTTCTATTATTTAATAATTTCAGGCTTAGTTGTTCACCTGAGCACAATCATTTAGTATTGGGGAATTCCGAAGCATTAATTGTAAAAATTGCAGACAAATTGGTAGATCGAGGAGCTAAAAAGCTGCATTTAGTTTTGTCTTCCACTCCATCACTTCTGCTCCTCAAATCCAAGTAAGCATAATATTGACAAAAGAACATTTAAATATGGAATATTTTTCGATTTAACACAATTATTATTATATTTATCGTATTTTTATTTTTGAAAGATTGTAACTTGTCAATTTTTTGCAGTATTTGGAAAAACCTGGGAGTAAGTGTGACCATTGCTATAAATGAATTAAATGATGAAAATACTGCTTATAATATTGTAAATCAAGCGCAGGAACATGGATTTTTAGCAGGAGCGTATCTGATTTATACTAAAATCAATTCTAATTTCATAAACAATATGGATCTAGCATTTAGAAATCTGAGTCCACGTTTAAGGTAAGTGGAAGTGACAGAAGAAACCTAATTTTGTAGGTACAATTTTAATGCCATTAATCAAAAATCCCTGACGACAAAATCTTTGAAATTGTAAAATCTGTAAGTATACCAAACCAAGTTTTGTCCCGATCGGTTGTGAAAACGGCCTGCTGGTAGTACCAACCAAATATACTTATTGACAGAAGAAAACAAAAGCTACACTTAAAGCAGAGGTGTTTTGCTCCCTCGGTTCACTATGTATGGCGCTGATAATCTGGGACACTAATCTGGGACTCAATATTTCTTAGGGATAGTAGCATACGCTTTAAAACTGCGGATGAATGGTTATCATAAACATTTAAATATATTTTTCTAGATACTTTTTGATACTAGAGTGTGATGGCAACATGGATAGAAACATACAACAAACATGTATGCAACGTTACAAAGATGGACTACCAACTACGTATCTCAGTTTATCACAACTTATAAAGGTAACTTATTGTCTTATTAAATATTGTTAGATACAATATTATGATAATACAATTATTATACTGCAGAAAAGGAAATTAATAAAATTAATATACTTTTGTATAATTAACAGAACAATGAACCTGTTTGTGGACGTGAAGTAATGGAATTGATAGAACAATCACTGTGTAGTTCACATCCAGTTTTGGTCCCTGAGCTGAGGTCACTGCCTCTTAAGCCATTAGTTGAAGAACTTTTAACTATAGCAGGTAGGTAACCTATTTTTTCAGAAGTCGAAGCGGCCATAGGATTGAATTTGTAAATTTAGAAATTGCTATTTAGAGTTTCTATTTAAATGCTTTCTAAACGTTTAATGTTTTCAGATATCAAATTAGATGAAAATATAGAAAATGACTCCACTTTAAAAGATCTAGGTTTGGAAACCGAAAAAATCCTATTCATTGAAACATATCTCAAATATTATTTTCCCTACGTCTATTTTGATAAACATGAAATACCATCACTGACACTTGAAAGGTAATATTTGAAATTTTGAAACAAGCTATCCCATCAAAAACATAAAATGTAAATGAAGGCCAAGTCTCATAACAATCTTTACACCATAAAAAGTTGTAAGATCTTATGTAAAGCCAAGTCAGTTATTTAGGATAATAATGAGGCACAATATTAGATGTCTCTGAACGCAACGATATTGCGCGATTCTATACGCTCTGTGCTGTCATCTAGTTTTGATTATGGACTACGCCTATACTAAGTAGACGTAGTTACATGATTTTTAGTTTAATTTATAATTATTCCTTTACCTGCTCCTTAAACCATATCTGTATATATATAACATTTCAAATTCCTAGGTGTGCTAAAAGTACCTTTGAAATTTTATCAATTATCGGTGAGTGAGTATGTCAATGATAAATAAGGGAGTGGGAACTTTAGTCCTTGATTTCGTAATAAAATATTAGGTAAATCCACTGCCCATTTGTGCAACTTATACTTTCTAGCTATTACTTTACTTTGTGTATGTCGTGTTTTGTTGCTTTCTGTGTTTTACAAGTTATCTATCTATCTAGGTATAAACTTGTAATTTGGGTGGTCAAAAGTATCGCAAGTCGCTTCGTGTAATGTATGCTTACGACAGTGCAGGCTAGACTTGGCCGGGTGTACTCCCTGCACCCAGATATTACTTAAAAAACTAGCACAAAATAATTCTAATATATATTTAAAAAGTTGGTAACGAATTGAATGTCCATTTTTATTTTTAGAATAAAAGAAATAGAAAAAATGTCAAAGCAGTCAGATTACAGCGATACAGAAGGTCTGGCATCTTTCTACAATTATGTGGATTCCGAAGAATTAGAAGCTACTGTTGACATGGTTTATCTTCCAACACTATATAACGATAGCGACATGGTAAAATAAGAGTTTTAAATTTTTGTAAATTTAATGGTCTATTTTTGCTTGTTAACTACCTACATTTGATGTATATATTGCTATGCCTTGGTATTAAATCCAGTATTATTATTTGTTACCTATTGCAGCGCGCAGATGAATTTAACATGGATGAGACATATTTATGTATTGTGCCGGGAATGGAAGGTCACAACAATAGATTCCGGACGTTATGCGAGCGACTCAAGTTACCAGCACTAGTGCTACAGCCCGGGCTTGACTACTTTGAAGACGATCCGCATCATCTCGCTCTCAGATACCATAAGGTGTGTCTTTATACCTAATAGTGACGACTTCATAAGAATATTTAATAAATTTTATAAATTTTATGCTTTAACATTTTCTTTTAATTGCAGGCTTTGTTTAAGATAATAGACAGAAAAAAACCAATCTATGTAGTGGGTTTCGAAACTGGAGTGTCAGTAGCATTGGAGTTAGCGGCAATTATGGAAAGTCAAGGTAACAATTTGTGAAACGAATTAAATATTAGACTGACTTAAATATATATTATGTTGTTTAATAAGTTGCTTTTGTTGCTATAACAGGACAAATTGGCACTATATTTTGCATCGGAGACGGACCAAAAGAAACGGCTAGTTACATAGACGAGCATTTAAAGACGTACTCGAATGAGGACGAATTGCAGATAAATCTGATTCGACACTTGTTTGCCTTGATGGTAGGAGAGCACCACACTAGCTTTGAACACATGGAGAGGACGCTGGCGACGTGCACCTCATGGACACAACGCGTGGAGGTGAGCGTATGCGAGCTGCTAGGCCGCGTCTCGCACTCTGCGCAGTACGCCCGTGCGCTCATCGACGCCGCGTACTCGCGTCTTGTGAACGCTCGTCGGCCCGCACCCGCTCGTTCGCCGCCGCTACGCCTCCGCTCACAGATCGTGCTACTCCGAGCGCGTGGGCCACATGCTGCCGCTACTCCGTCCTCACTGCAGGAGTACTCGGAGCAGCCCATCATCGTGTACGACCTCCCTACACCTCTCGGCCACATTACCGAAGACCTGCGATGTAGCGCTATCATCAATAGACATTTGTCTAAAGATATCGTAGACGCTTTTAACAAAAGAAATCTTTGTGATTCCTATCTTTTAAATGCTAATACTTTTGTTAATGTATCAAATAAGTAGGTATCTTTTTTGTCAGACGACTCGGTCATGGTCTACTGATTTGGTTGGTTTTATGCTTTTTAGTAACCAACAGAGGCTCGGTTTTTTATCTTTTTCATTTCCTATTAACTTTAAATTTGTGGGTTAGATTTACCTTACTATTTTTATCTGTTTTAGTAAAGCTTAGTAAAAACATACCTATCTGTTTGTATATCACTTTTAAATCATTCCCTTCCACAATTTTAATAAGCAAAAAAATGTGCAAAAGCTATGAATAAAGATATTCAGTACAATATTTATATAATATTTTCTCATGTTGTTATCAAAGTATAGAATAACTGTGGAATGGAAGTAAATTAAAGAACATGGGCAGTTTTCCATACATGGTTTTCTTTTATATAAAACTTTGGCGTCTTGATGTAAAAAAAATACTAAAACAATCTACACAAGTCCTAGAATACATATAACAACCAAAATTCTCCATAGGAACCGCCGTTAAAAAGATAATAAAAAAACAAAATCGCAATGAAACACAAACAACCTCAGCAAACAACACGCTCGGCGGTGCGGCGCCGGAGTCGCATGTCATTCGTCCGTCACTTGAGTTTAGTGTTGCCATAATTTCAATTTATTTTCTACTGCTAAAATATCTTAGTTCATTATTTTGTTGTTTATTTTGTATGTTCATTATCTTTGATTCATTATAATTAGTTATTATAAGTACCTACACAATAATTAAAAATATAAATACATATCCATAGAGAAAAAAATGTGTCATTTAATATTTATAACTTCTAAAATAGAAGTAATGCTCTAGTACTGGTATTACCGAAATGCAAATTGAGTAGAACGGAAGTACCAAGTAATCGTGTTTATACTAATCAATATGATTTTATAAACGGTGGTTATATAGAATAAATAATTAGCGCCAAAAAACATTATATAATTAATTAAACACCATGGTTGTACTCAAATTTTAAGACGCCAAAACTTTTGAGACAATAATTCGCCCTTGTTCTTTGCGTTCTTATTTAATAACTGTTAAGCCTTAATGTTTTTAACTATTTAAGTTATTGTGAGTTTGTATTGTTCATTGTAACTTTATAAAATTTTATGTATTTTAGGGTTAAGTTTATGGTTAAAGTTGTTAGATACAAATATTTTCTTTCTTTCTTTCAAATTCAATGGGACAATGTCATTTTTTTATCGTCTTAAAATTATTTATTACTATAAGTACGTGAAAACTACTACACGTAAAAACTCATGTATCGATCACATAATAAGTGATATTCTAACAGCAAAAAGTGAAATTCTACATTAGGATATTTCAGATATTACAGCCCTAATACTGAACATTCCAATAAAGAATAAAGAAAAACCTATGGAGTATTTTCGATCCCAAAGAGACTTCTGCGTAGAAAATATTATTTACGTTCAAAGAATATTTGACAAACTTATCATTTTTAGATGTTTACACTCAGTCAGACTTAAATTCAGCTTACAAAGCTTTCAAGAATTGGTTCGTTTTTATAACTTATGTTTCCCCTAAATTAAGATAAGTATCTTGCAAATATAAAAAAGCCAAATCAATTACAAATGGAATTAAAATAAGCTGCAAAACTAAAAGAAATCTACGTTATAAATATGTACTATAAAAATAAATAAAATGTAACAGATTAAAATATAAACAAAATTGTAGTTGTGAGCAGCGTATATAAATAATACAAATGAAGAAGCATTTAAAAAGTCTAAAAACATTTGTAAAACCTCCTGGAAAATATAAAAAATAACGAACATGGACAAAACATAAATTTTATTTCAAATATAGAAAAAGGAGACATCAATATACATAACCCGAAACAAATAGAATAAGCATTTAATACTTATTGGATTGATCAAACTAAGGGCGAAAAGTCTGCAACTAAAAATACAAATAAGCAAATCATTTGTAATAGCATATTTCTAAAACCATGCAGCTGTAATGAAATAGGTAAAATTATACCTAATCTTTAGAACACAAAATCAGTTGGTTATGATGACTTTGCTACAAGTATTTTAAAGTCATTTTGTGTAGAATTGGCTCCGATAATAAATTATTATTATAGGAGCTAATTGATAAGTCCTAGAAATATGTAATTTTCTGAAGGGTGTTTTCCAATCTCCTTGAAATATTATCATAAATTCTTGGGAATTATCGACCAATAAACTGAAAATACCCACCGCGCTTTGTTTTTATTTTATGTAATTTAAAAATGGTGTTTGCAATAAAGAATTTATCTATCTATCTAAAATAGGTACCCATTATATCTAAAATATTTGAGTGTGCACTACAAAAACGCCTTCTCGAATTCATAGACAAGCAAAATATTCTAAAACAGGAACAGTTTGGTTTCCAAAAGGGTAAGTCACGCACGCGTGTTTTAACCTCTGGTTTTAACTTAACTATATCACTGTAATCGATGCATTAGATATCGGTAAATTTGCAGCTGCGAGAGCTGCAATATTTTTCAACATGTCAAAGACATTTAATTTTGATTTTGTGGACCATCTAGACAATTATGGCATCAGAGGTACCTAATGTACTGAATTGGTTGCATAGCTATTTGAGAGATAGAATTCAATCTGCAGTTATTATTGATAATGTTGATAAAGATAAATTGTCGGTTCCTTTATCAACATAATTGTATGAAAATTGATGCGGAGTACCCCAAGGTAGTGTATTGGGCCCTCTTTTATTTTTATCCTACTAATATTATAAATGTGAAAGCACGCAAAAACTAGTGAACCTATTGTAATAGCTAGAAACCTGGAGTAACATATTATAGGCAACTTTTTGGCAATATTCCTACGGGATCGGGACTTACGCAGGTGAAACCGCAGGGCACAGCTAATTATCACTACATAGTATAAAACAAAGTCGCTTTCTCTGTCCCTATTTCCCTATGTAGGTATGCTTAAATCTTTAAAACTACGCAACGGATTTTGATGCGGTTTTTTTTAATAGATAGAGTGGAAGAGGAAGAATTCAAGAGGAACGTTTATATGTATAATACATGCATAATATAGCCGTGCGAAGCCGGGGCGGGTCGCTAGTATACCTATAAATGATTAACCTGATTACAATAAAACTCCTACACATTATTTGCCGATGACTAAAATCCTAATTACATTAATACAATTAATTCTATAATGACAATATGGTTAAGTCACAATAATTTAAAAACATTTCTAATACAAAAATCATTCAATTTTGTAATTACGGGACACAGCCAACAGAGCTTGCCGTATCCTAGAGATACGGCAAGCGCTTTTTCGAAGGCCTTTGATAGTGTTTGGCACGATATCCTTATAGGCAAGCTTTCATCAAAAATGGTCTGCCAACTGGTCTATGTGCCTGGATCTCGGATTTTCTGAGGGACCGGTCGCTGCGAGTAGTCATTGATGGCTGCACGTCTGACCAAATGACTATTAATGCTGGTGCTCCTCAGGGATCCGTGCTCTCTGCAACCTTATTTCTGCAGCATGTTAACGATCTGTTGAAGTCTGGTATATATGGGTACGCAGACGACAGCACATTTGTAGAAAGATACACGGCCAGTGTACGGACTAGTGTGGCGCAAATCCAGTGTCATAGGGAGACAATGGTCGAGCATATGAACTTGACCTTGAAGGCAGTCTTTAATTGGGGAGATGCTAATCTGGCAAAGTTCAAGTTCAACACGTCTGAGACCCAGGCGTGTCTATTCTCCGTTAAGAGGAGTCCATTCCACCTGACTTCCACTTTCCGAGATGCGTCCGTGGTGATAGCTGGCCATCTTGAGCTTCTTGGCATCTCTGTAACACCAACTCTCAACTTTGTAGCTACATTGAGTCCAAAACCCAACTAGCCTCACAAAAGCTTGGGGTTCTGGCGAAGGTGAGACGGTACTTCACGTCGGGACAGTTGCTCAACTTGCACCAAGCACAAGTCCGATCGTGCATGGAGTACTGTTCTCACCTGTGGGACGGTTCGGCGGAATACCAGTTGGAGGCGTTAGAGTCCATTGAAAGGAGAACCACAAGACCCATCGGTGACGATAAGCTTGCCAACCAGCTTGTTGACCTAATTTTGCCATCTCCATTTTTTTTATCATACAACCAGGTAGACGGATGTGCAGCACCGATTCATGATGGACATATCAGACGTTCGCACCAAGCATTTCATTCGTCATTCCTTACTGCAAGGGAATGGAATCGGTTGCCTGCGTCTGTCTTTCCTGACGAGTATAATTTGGGTATATTCAAGTCGCGAGTGAATCTCACGCGAGGTATCTTCTAGGAAAGCGTGCTACATCTGAGGCCGCATTGTCGCCTACCATCAGGTGGGTGTGATAGTGGTCAAACGCTGACCTATCATTTGTAAAAAAAAAATAGTCGGACGACAAATAGTCGTCCGACATTTGTCGTCCAACAAATTGTCGTCCGACATTTGTCGTCCGAAATTTGTCGTCCGTCAATAGTCGTCCGACATTTGTCGTCCGTCAATAGTCGTCCGACAAATAGTCGTCCGACATTTGTCGTCCGACATTTGTCGTCCGACATTTGTCGTCCGTCAATAGTCGTCCGTTAAAAAATACCATATGTACGTCTTAATACACTCACAGCTAAATTAAAAACAGTAGGCCCAGGCATACATTTTCGCCGCGCCGTAGAGAGGGGATAGCTGTCTACTCTCCATCCGTCTTACGCTTTTTCGATAAAAAGTGCTCAACGCCGCTAAAGAAGTTTTCACTTCAAAAAAACAATCCCTGCTGCTACTCCGAATATACCGTTTTTACCCTTTGGGTACGGAACCCTTAAAAAACGAGTCGTCCTCGAGTTAATGAGCTCTTAACCCTAGAAAGATAATCTACGTCTGCGAGACGTACGCGATTTCGAAAAATTGCTATATCTTTGTACCTGTTTAATGTAGAGGGTTGTCTCTCTTAGACATCTCAGTAACTGGCAGGAGCTCGTGGGAGACGACTGCATCGCAACAATAAGTTCACTAAATACGTAGTTATAGCTAATTTGTACAATGCAGCCAATGTAATTACAATATAGCAAATGTGCCTAATACCTAAGAATTTTTAAATGAGTTACCTATTTTGACTTATTAGTATTAGTTATAAGTAAAAAGTAAGAAATAATTAAAATAAAAGACTGTTAGTGTTTAATATTGCTGTCATAAGAAAAAAATATATATTGATAATTTTTTTTAAGTTTTTTGAATTAAATGTTTATTTTCGTAGAAATTAGTAAAATTAAAAAAAATATGATTTTATTTCATAAAAATATATTTTAACTAACATATAAAACCATAAAAATAATAAAAAGTTTAAACATGTTTACAATAGATACTAAAAACTAAGCATATGTCTCAGAGACGTATGATTATCTTTAACCACTTCTAAAATATGATTATCTTTCTAGGGTTAATAGTTTTAAAATGTTTGCAAGTGGTTAATTGTTTTTAAGAAAATGACAATTAATTTAAACTAATAATAATAAAATAAAATGAAAAATGAAACCCAAGCTTTAACGTTAACTTAAGTAGTACCTACCACACTATGTTTCGTCAATAAAAAAGTACCTACCTATTGTCTATAATTAGTTAAATTTTGCACTTCAAGTGACATTGGCAGAATTCGATAATTTTCAATTGTGAGGTTTGAATATTTGTATATAATGACCATTTTTAACATAGATATTTCCTGAGGGTATTTCCTTTTTGTTAAATTACTAATAGACAATAAACTAGCAACTCATCCCAGCTCCGCACGGGCAGCAAGGAGTTTTTACTCATTTACGTATTTAGACGCGCAGTTTTATAATAAGTCTAGCAAAATATAGATTGATACAAATATATTATTAAAAGAAAAACCTAAATATAGCACAATAACCCTTGGGTACCCCAAGGTTTTTTTAAAGTATTTTTTTTTTAGTTTTCTTTTTTGAAAGGAATTTCCTTGTCCCGGGTTGGCGAAGGGACCTAGCCGAGAAAAAATGTTACGCGTTATGAAATTTGAAACTATAAACCGTAAGAAAAACGGTAACGGTTTGTATTAAACCTGGACCAAGGACTGATACATATCCCATAGTAGTAGGTATACGTCCATGATAGATATATCAAAAAAGCTATTGTATTTCAAAAATTGATACTTTTTTTGACGTTTTTTGACTTTTTTTTCCGCGCTGGCAACACTCAAGCGAACAGCTGATTTGAATTTGTCCCGAAATATTTTTTTATTTTATTGGTTATTTTGTGTTTCCACGGCCTAATTACAATTTCATCGCAACTAAAATTATAGTTTTATCAATATCTAAATGTTAAATGGTGTGAAAATACGAAAATAATACGTGAAATTTGTGTCGGTCAGTTAACGGGTTGTCAACACTGTTAGAGGTCTATCTTGATGTTAGTAGCCTTTTAATGAAACTGCGGACTGTATTTTTACTTATATATACTGTAATAAAGAAAACAATGTTCTGCGAGAACAAAAATATAAAAATCGCCGTATATGCGTCGATAGGTAGGTGACAAGTGTCGACGCCGGCGCCCCCGCGCGCCCGCGCCGCCCCCGGAGCCTCCGTTCCGTTTGACGGTGAATATAGTATGCTCGAACATCCTCCCCGGGTTGAAGTATTTCAATTGAGAGGAAGGGGGCAAATGTTGTTGAAGGCTCGTAGCAAGGTTCCCTTCCTTGTCTTCAACTCAGCAACCCGTGTGGTTCCATCCGTGCCTGGGTAGATCTGAGTCACTCGTCCTATCGGCCATAGCAATGGTGATTGTCCTTTCTCTTTGATAAGAACTAAGGTGCCAACGGTAAGAGGAAGTCCTGCAGCTGTTGTCCACTTTGTCTTCTGTTGGAGTAGAGTTACATATTCCAAATGAAAACGGTTCCAAAAGTGATTTTTTATGTGTTCCACTCTTTGGTAGCGCTCTAGGCGAGCGATGTTGACGTCAGGTATCGTTGCATGCGGAACTGACATAAGTGGTCGTCCAATTAAAAAATGAGAGGGAGTGAGGACGCTGAAATCTAACGGATCAGAGGACATGGGAATAAGTGGACGAGAGTTTAACACTGCCTCTATTTGTGTCAAACATGTAGCCATTTCTTCATAAGTGAAATGTGTTAGTTGAAGCAGCTTTCTTAAATGGGTTTTGTAGACCTAACCGCGGCCTCGGCGACCCCGTTAAAATGGGGAGAGTAGACAGGGGCAAACTTAAATTCGATGCCTTGTTGAGCCATCTCACCCGAAATATCGTGTTCAAGAATATATTGCAATTCATTGTGCGTGCCAACAAAATTAGTACCGTTATCCGACAAGATACTGTGTGGTTTTCCGCGACGAGCGACAAACCGATTCAAGGCGGCCATGTACCCTTCCTTGGTTAGATCCGTGACGAGCTCAATGTGTACTGCCTTTACTGCAAGGCATACAAATATGCACAAATATGATTTTACAAGCTTACAACCTCGTCCCTTTCGATCAGCTATGAGTACTGGGCCGGCATAATCAACACTGCAATCAAGAAATGGAAATTCTAATTGTGTTCTTGACCTTGGTAATTGTCCCATAATTGGTTGTGGAATTTGACATTTATATTTAAAACATTTGAGACATTGCTTAAATGTACTCTTCGATAAATTCCTACCACCTAAAGGCCAATACATTTGACGAATATTTGCTAGTAATAACTGCGGGCCGGCGTGTAAGAAATCAAGATGATATTTGTCAAAAATGAGCTTTGTTACATGATGCTTTGCGCAAATGAGTATAGGATGTTTGACGTTAAATTCATAGGGTGAATTATCAAGTCTCCCACCTACGCGAATTATGGCATCAGAATCTAAAAAGGGGCTTAGTGAAATGAGTCGATTCTTACGTGGTAATGACTTTGATGACTTGAGCAAACTGTACTCTACAGGAAACATAGCCATTTGGGCATGTTTAATTATAAAAATAAATGAAGTTTGTAGGTTATTGTTGGAAAGAGTACGTTGTAGAGATTTAGGATTCTTATGTAAATTGTAAATAAATCTTAATGTATAAGCGATTACTCTTTGTAAACGTGTGAAATTTGAGTATTTGTGTAATAACGACGTCATAAATGTATTATTTTGATTACTGTCAGAGTTGAATAATGAAATCTCTCTTCCTAAAACTACTTCGGGCATGTTTTGTTTAGCATGTTGGTTTGGTTTCTGTGGCCAGACATGCTCATCTTTCAATAAAAAATCTGGTCCGGTCCACCACAGATTGCACGAGCTAATTAGATCGGCCCTCACCCCCCGGGAAACAAGGTCTGCCGGGTTTAACTTTGAAGGCACGTAGTTCCACGTGCAATTTTGGGTGCTTTCTTGTATTTCACCAACGCGATTGCGGACAAACGGCTTTAATTGGTTAGGTGTCATTGACCAAGCTCCAAGCAAGATCCAAGCACTATAGTGGAATCACACCAGTATTGACATTTTGTGATTGGTATAGTAATTGACTCTAAAATTTTGGTACACAGTCTTGTCCCCAATAGAGCGCCGCATAGCTCTAGCCGCGGAATTGTTGTTGGTTTTATCGGAGCAACACGGTTTTTTGATGTTAAAAGTCGTACAGTGACTTGTCCCGTGTTATTAGTAGATTTTACGTAGACACAAGCTCCGTATGCAACCTCTGATGCATCAGTGAAAACGTGAATCTCATTTTTTATAGAGTTTTCACATAATACCCATCTGTTTATCTTTAGTGAGTTTAATGAGTGTAGTGTGTTTACAAACGCTAGCCACTGATTGTTAATGGGATTTGAAACCTGCTCATCCCAGTCTGACTTCTCTATCCATAGTTTTTGCATAATTATCTTAGCTTCAATTATGCAAGGTCCTACTAGTCCGAGAGGATCAAATATTTGGCTTATTACTGATAAGATGTGGCGTTTAGTTATTATGTTGTTTGTCTCTACTCCGATAGAGTAGAAGAGAATGTCAGTGTTACAGACCCAGTGAAGCCCTAAAGTTTTTGATGAAACGTTTGTGTGTTCTGAGAAGTTTATGCCTTTTGAATTGTCATCAGGGTTCTCAGAAATCAACGATAGTATACGTGGGTTATTTGCTTGCCATTTACGAAGGTGAAAATTGGCTGAAGCTAAAACTGATTTTACATCTCTACCTAACTCTACTGTTTCGGTTATAGTGTCTCTACCACTTAAAAAATCATCGACGTAGAAGTCTCGTTTGATAGCGAGTTTGGTAGATTCGCTACTTGCGTTGTCTGCGAGACTTGTTAGACACTTTGTTGCTAAGTATGGTGCTGAAGCTGTACCATAAGTGACGGTATTTAAGCTATATGTCTTTAGTGGTACTTTTGTGTTTGCTCTATATATGATTTGTTGCAGTGAGCGTTGTGACGGGTGTATTAATATGGCTCTATACATTTTCTCTACATCTGCAGATATTACATATTTGTATTGTCGAAACCTTAATAAGATTGAAAATAGGTCGTCCTGCACTGTGGGTCCCACCATTTGGATATCATTGAAAGACAGCCCAGATGTAGAGGTCGCAGATGCATCGAAAACCGTTCGTAATTTCGTTGTGGTACTAGTCTCGCGTATAACACCATGGTGTGGCATAAAGTATTGTATGCTACTCTTACTTGTTGTTATTTGAGATGAAGAAAATTTATTTTCATTCATATGTCCTAAATTTTCATACTCTTGCATGAACTCTACATACCTTTCTTTAAATTTTGGATCTCGTTGAAATCTACGTTCTAAAGATAAAAAGCGACACTTTGCCATTTGATAGGACTCACCTAATAAGCTGGGATCCTTTTTTAAAGGTATTGTGACTACAAATGTGCCTTTTTTGTCGCGGTAAGTATTTTCGTGAAAATTCAATTCACATGCTCGTTCTTCAGCAGTGATTGAATATTTTGTAGAGACGGAATCTATTTGCCAAAATTTAGATATATTTGAATTTAGCTCTGTGATAGACATGTTGCATGTATGAGTTTGTTTTCCAGAAGTTAAATTAGTTGGCAAGGTTATTAGGCCTGAAACTATCCACCCAAACTTAGTGCTGCGTAATTTAGGTTGATTATTTCCTAAGGTTCTAGACTCGGGACCAATGACGTTCCAAAATACTTCAGCACCGACCAGTATGTCGATAACTGAAGGGATGTGAAATGATGGGTCTGCCAAGCGAACGTCTGTAGGAAATCGTATGTGGTTTATATTTATGTATGTAGATGGGAGTTGTTTTGTAATTTCGGGTAGAATAAAGCAGTCTATACTTGCAGTGTAGCTGCTATCGAATGACTCAATATTCAGACGACAAGACTGTGTACTAAGTGAAATCTGATTGTTAATACCTGTCACCGTGGAGCTTGTTCCATAACAATGTAAGTTCAATTTTTCGCAAAGTGAGTTTGTTATAAAGTTGGTCGTACTACCATTATCTAGTAGGATCCTGGCGTTGATCCTTTGTCCTGTACTGTTTGTCACTTTTACCAGGGCTGTGGAAAGTAAAACATAGGATGATGTAGTGTTCTGTACGTAAGTATTGCTTGATAAGGTAACATTATCTATGACGTATGTGGGCGAGGAACTATTTTCCGACGATTCTATAGGCATAGCCATGTTGTTAGATGTTGATGGCATTGGATCTATGAATTCGGTGTTTGTAGACTCCTCAATGTGCAATAGTGTGTTGTGTCGGTTGTTACAGTACCTGCATCGTGATAGCCTACATTTGTTTGTGGTGTGTCCATGTCGCAAACAGTTAAGACAGACTCCAAACTCCTTTGCCTTATTAACTCGTGCTATTACTGGTAGCTTACGGAATGTTTCACAAGTATATAGTGGATGTTCCTTTAAACATAATGGACATCTATTTTTTTCAATCTGTTGTGGTCGTAGCGTTTGGTTTATGTTGACTTTGTTAGAAACCACACCACTACTAAACTTGTTAGAATCCGACTTTGTAAAGTTGATATGATGTTTTTTGTTTTCTACCTTATGTAGGATGGATATTTGACTGTTAATAAATTTGGTAAATTGCATTAAGGTGGGTTGGTTATCTAATGAATTACGGTACTCTTCCCATTTTAAATTAGTGATTGAGTCCAGTTTACTCGTCATCAAATAAACAATTATTGTATCCCAATGATTAGTGGGTTCCTTTAATTTTTGCAATGCTCTTAAATTTTTATTAACGACATTAATAAGATGTTTCAAAGCTATGCTGGATGCTTGTGTTATCCTTTCAACGTTGAACAATGACTCCAAGTGATTGTCTATTAGAAGTTTGGTGTCATTGAACTGATCGCATAGCAACTCCCATGCCAATTTATAGTGTTCACCTTTAAAATCTATATTTTCTATGATTTCAAGAGCATCGCCTGTCAATGACGCGCGTAGGTAATGGAACTTGCTTATGTCATCGATTTGATCGCAATTATGTATTAATGATTGAAAGGTATCTCGGTATTCGAGCCAGCACTGATAACTTCCATTGAAACGAGGCAAATCTATTTTAGGTAAGCTTATAAAATTATGCTGAGCTGATACACCTGAGTTTCTTCGCACTGTTAGCGACGAGCCCGTCACGGATCCATCGCTGTTGCCGGCGACGGCAGCCGCTGCTGTGTTAGCCAGCAGCTGCCGGGCCTGTGCCGCCAGGGCGTAGTACCGCTCCTCAAACTTGGTTCGCTCCTCGTACGCGTCGTCCGCCTTGTCTGACGACACCTCGATATCAGTCTGTAATTGGTCGAATTCATCGTATAAGGTTTCGAATTTACTGTAACGGGCTTCTAATTCTAAATTTTGCAAGTTAGAAATCGATTCACAGTTTTCAAGTATACTTAAATAATTATAGAAATTAGTAAGCTTTGCTTTCATGGCACTGCGTTTTCTAAATAATATTGTTTCTTCGTTTGCCATGTTTAATTTGTTTTGTTTATTTTATTACTTTAAGTTTTTAATGTTTATGTTTACGTGTTTAAATTTTTATTTTTAGTTTGAGATATTTAGATTATTATTTTTATGTTTTTTATGTTGTTGACTTATAATTTTGTAATTGATTATTTAAGCAAGTTTTAAATGAATGAATTTAGCAATTGTTGGTGAAATAGGTATTTAATGAATGGACAGTTGATGAGTGCCGTTAGCGGACCTTGAACGTAGCTGTCAAGCAGGGACGCAGATGTTTATCGTAGATTAGTACGTACCTAATCTACTAGGTAGATACAATGTTTGTTTACTATGCTGAAGTATGCTGCTAGTGCTTAGTTGAAACTACAAAGAAATAACACAATAGTGGCAATGGAAAGATTACAAAGCTAGAAATGTTTTTGGCTAAGTTTTTGTGAAATGTGTAGGATGGACTTTGAAGGAATAATTGGAACAAACTCACAAAATGTCGATATCCTTGTTGAATCCTTAGTTGTAATGAAATCCTCAATTGAAGCAATAAGTAGGTATGAATGTCGCGGCGATTTCGACCTTTTCCAAGTGATCGTTGTGGCACTGACGTCGTAAATATTGTGTTGGTTTGATAAATATCACACCAATATTGGTTTTTCACTTTAGTTTATCCGTATTTGCTGGTATTTGGGTGACTTCTCACTGCCCAAGATGCGACGACACGTCGATATACATGTAAAATTCCTCGAGAACACGCTTTTTAGTTTTTTTTTCTTGCTGGTTATTTTTCTCCATAAAGGACCATTTGTTAGAGGTCTATCTTGATGTTAGTAGCCTTTTAATGAAACTGCGGACTGTATTTTTACTTATATATACTGTAATAAAGAAAACAATGTTCTGCGAGAACAAAAATATAAAAATCGCCGTATATGCGTCGATAGGTAGGTGACAAGTGTCGACGCCGGCGCCCCCGCGCGCCCGCGCCGCCCCCGGAGCCTCCGTTCCGTTTGACGGTGAATATAGTATGCTCGAACAAACACTGTTTACTTGTGTTCTTTTGAATATTTTGTGGAGATATTCAAAGTGATTTAGTGGTTGGTGGATTTGTTTACCGATTGTTCTCGTGGATATAAATGTTACAGTATATCCTACGCTGATAACAGCCAGGTAATTTATATAAATTCCATGTAAGTACAATAGATTGACATACCGGTAACCTACCTACCCACTTGCTTGAGGAAATTCCTGCTCGTTTTCCCAGACGTATTTTACCTGTTATTTCTTCAAAATGCAGACAAGGAAAGGTTTTGCTGTCGCTTCTCGTCAGGAAGCGACCAAACTGCAAATGACTTTGCAACAATTACGAGACCACAAATGAGCAAATTTTTCAGTCAAACAGCGAACGGGACGATATTGAAAGAGAACTTATTGATACAATAGAACAAATCGGGGAAATTAAAAAACCAATTGTCACAAATTAATGTTAAGTTAGAAGATGTGACTACAGAGCGGGATAACCTTCAACTATTGTTAGATAGGTTTGATAGAACTAGAAAATTATCAAAGGCAACCATGCAGCCGACACAAATAAATTCCAAATTAAACTTAGACACTTGCAGGACTCACTCGAATCAGTGACCATCATGTATGATAAATCAATGCAAATTATCAGGGAATATTCGATGGCAATGGGTAAACTGACTGCGGATAGTTGTCTTTATCCGAGTAATTTAAATTAAATTAGAAGACAAAAGAGGCACGCTCTTGCAGTAGCTTAGAGACAATAGAGATATCCTCTAGCACATTACAAAGAAATAATAATAAGAAAATTTGTTCAGAAAACAATATAAGCCAATTACTGATTTCATTATCTTACGAGTCAAATAATAACGATTGCTGGAATAAATATATAAGAATAAAATGCCCTAAAATAAATAAAGTAAATAAAAAATATTTAAAAAATATTACCCTGGTGCATCAAAATATCAGAGGGATGACAGAGGGCAAAATACTAACACTGGAATTGGACATGAACGCTGAGGATATTGACATTGTATGCATAACCGAACATCATCTCCGGGCTCACCAGCTCATATTTAATTTCAGCAACTACCGGGTTGGCAGCGCATTCTGCAGGGTAAACACTGCAAAGGGGGAGTCTCTTATAATACTGAACAATAAATTAAAATACCTAAATATACAGAAAGAAAAGATGTCGTGTCTATGTCTGTGGAATGTGTAACGGAAATATCTTGTGTAGAACTGGAGCAATTAATAGTAGTATGTGTATATAGACGACCTGTTTTTGAAAATTTTAAAGAATTTATTGAGATATTGGATGAAATCTCAACAAAATTAACTAATAATAATAAATTTATTTGAACGGATATCTTCGCGTTTATTATTATGAGTTTAAGTCGCGAAAACCTTAGAAAATACTAAAATTAACTAAATCAAAAAAACAATTACTTGTATGTGGTGATTTTAACGTTTAACAAATCTATCATTAAGAAATTAGAATCAGACCAAAGTGGTCAGTTTGCCAAATTTGCTATTGTCATAAAATCGATACCAAAAAGGAAAATAAAGTACGTACCGGTGACCGCCGCTCGTCTGGAGGAACTTAGATTGAAATTAGCTAATGTTTTACCGTTTCTGCCTTGTGATACGGATCCAAATGTATTTTATAATAACTTTTTTTCGGTTCTTAATAACCAATTTCAGTATATCTTTACGTCCAGATCAATGGTAGTTTCCGACAAGCGCGAGTTTAGTGACTGGGCAACGGTTGGTATTCACCGCAGTAGACATAAACTATATGAGTTATACGCGGAAAGACCGAGTAATACATCAGATGAAATTGGAGCCTACGTTAAAAACTATTTAAGGATATTTAAAAAAGTATGTATTTTGGCAAAATCTCTCTTCATTAAATCTGTGATTAAATCTAGTAATGATAAAATAAATGGAAAGTAATAAACGCTGAAACAGGGAGAGTCGCAGCCAAAAGCACCGAGTTTAAATTGAGTATTAATGGAAATATAACTAATAATTATCAAGATATCGCTAACGAATTCGAGTTTTTTTTTTGAGTAATGTAGCTATTACTTTGACAAAGGCTTTAAATTCTTCTACCTCCATTGCAGAAGCTTTACTAAAAACCAATGTACCAGTTTGTAATAAAATATTTAAATTCAAATACGTTTAAAATCATGACATTAGTGTAGTGCTTAAGCAAATAAATCTCAAGAAAACTATGGGGGATGTCTCAAGAAATCTATGGGGGATGTCTGTTCCGATTGTTAAATCAATTATCGAACTGCTTATACCGGAACTAGTCATTGTATTTAATAGATGTATAGATTGTGGTGTGTTTCAGCCCTTAGTATGGGTTTAACCATACGAAAACGATGACCGTATCCGTATATCGTTCCATACATTTCAGAATAGGCGCCCCTATCGGAAACGTAAAGGAACTAAAATTGATACCACACATAAGTAAAAACATTACGTTGTATACAGAAGAGTTCATTCATTTTGGTGTAAATTGACATTCGTTGTCAACTTGAAATTCGTTAACGTGTACGTAAACGGTAAACGTGAACGTTTTCTTACTCGATCAAATATTATTAGTGAGAAGCATGTAAAAGGAATTTATTTACATAAAAAAAACTAACAAAAATGTTTCCAAGATGTGTGTTAGCATGGATGATGTTAGAAGAAGAAGAGGCGGCTCGCCGTGAAGAACGGCGGCAAAATACTTTGTCTCTTCGAGCTTTATTGACACCGGATTGTATATCGGACTTGGGTGTGTATGGGGCCCGCTAAGATCTTTGGGCCCAAGTCAACCTCACCTGCAAGCTGGTGCACCTGCAGAGAGACGGACGAGGCTCTGGCGCTGACTTTTCCTCTCTGGGGTTGGGGGGTCAGACGGCAGTCGCTCCCGTAAAAGTCAAAAGTAAGCCGCATCATATGGAAAGTATAGAAAGTAGTTGTCCCACAGATAGGGCGCCGCCGCATAACGGCGCGCAGGAGCCTCGCCCGACTCCTGTGGGAAGTGGACGAGGGCTACCGTGCCATGGGCGGGCACGGCCAAAGACGCGAGCCCCAACTCACAAAAAGAAACTCCGCTTCGCAACGTGGAACATTGGCACGCTAACCGGACGCGTGAGGGAGCTAGCCGACGTACTTTCCAGGCGAAAAGTGGCCGTGGCGTTCCTGCAGGAGACTCGATGGAAAGGCAGCAGATCCCGGCACATTGGGAACGGCTACAAGCTGATCTACACGGGTGCACCTGGTGGAGAGAACGGGGTGGCTGTGGTACTCGCTGAGGGGTTTCATGATTGTATCTTGGAGGTAAAACGCTTTAGCGACCGACTTATGGCCGTGAAGGTGCTTATTGAGGGGGTTGTAACCCACTTAATAAGTGCCTATGCGCCGCAGGTCGGTTGTAGCGACGCTGATAAGATACTGTTTTGGAACAAACTCGGTGAGGTCCTTGGAGCCATCCCGTTGTCACAGGGGATCGTTTTGGGTGGTGATCTTAACGGTCATGTTGGCGAGATGGGGGTGGAATTTGAGCGTGTTCACGGAGGCTACGGGTACGGCGGTCGGAATGCGGAAGGGGAAGAAATCCTACGTACGTGTGCCACTGCCGACCTGGCCCTCGTGAACACTTACTTCAAAAAGAAACCCGACCACTTGATCACCTACAAGAGTGGAAGGCACGCTACCCAAATCGATTTTCTAATCACCAGGAGACATCATATCGGCAACGTAGCTAACTGCAAAGTCATACCAGGTGAGAGTCTTACTGATCAACACCGTCTTCTTGTCATGGACCTCTGTGTGAAACCCAAAGACAAACACCCTGAGCAATGTCGTCGCCGAATCAGATGGTGGATGCTAGATGAAACCAAATCCCAGAAGCTTGTCTCGGCTATCGGTGACAAGTGCGCTGGTGCCGAAGACGAACTAGTCCAGGACCACTGGGATAGGATTCAGGCATCGATCACTGGTGCGGCGAAGGCAGTGCTTGGCATGTCTAAAGGTGGACGCAAATGTGACAAGGAGACTTGGTGGTGGGACGACACAGTCCAGAGGGAGACTAAGGCGAAGAAAGCCCTCTTTAAAAAGTGGCAAGCGTCCAGCTCTCCTGAAGATCGCGACTCGTATAAAGCCGCCAAACGTGCCACAAAAAGAGCAGTAGCCAGAGCCAGACAGAACCACTTACAGTCACTGTACGATAAGTTGGAAACGTCTGAGGGGCAGAAGCTTATTTATAAGTTGGCGCGTTCGAGGGTAAAAGCGGCGCAGGATATATCCAATTGCCGCTGTGTAAAAGACCCCGATGGTAACCTGCTTTGCGAGGACCTCGCGGTGAAGGAGAGATGGCGCTCTTATTTCCACGAGCTGCTGAATAAGCAGTACAAAGAGGTGCAGCCGCCGGAACTCCCTCCGAATCAAGGACTTGTGCCACCGATTACGCCTGACGAAGTCCTCAAGGCTCTTCGCCGCATGAAGAATCGGAAAGCTGTCGGAGCCGATGGAGTCCCTATCGAAGTGTGGAAGGCGATGGGTCCTCGTGGTGTGGGCATCTTGACCAACCTCTTTAACCGCATACTCGAGACCGGCGAGATCCCTGCCCAATGGAGATTGAGTATTATTACCCCAGTTTTCAAGAGCAAGGGATCGGTGCAGGAGTGTGGCAGTTATCGAGGTATAAAGGTCATGTCCCACACCATGAAGCTCTACGAGCGGATAGTGGACTCTCGGATCCGACAGGAGTGCACTGTCTCTGGGTGTCAATATGGTTTCCGCCCTGGGCATGGCACCATGGACCCTGTTTTCGCCCTAAGGATCGTTATGGAGAAATACAGGACGAAGAATACGCCTCTGCATTTTCTATTCCTAGATTTGCAGAAGGCCTTCGACTGTGTTCCTCGCATGATGATCTGGTGGGCGCTGCGGTCCAAAGGGGTTCCGGAAGCTTATGTTGAAATCATCAGAGACATGTACCGAAATTCTGATTCTGTGGTGCGAACTGCTGTTGGCGACACTAAGCCCTTCCCTGTTACCGTTGGAGTTCACCAGGGTTCCGTCCTAAGCCCGTTCCTGTTCAGCGTAATATTGGATGCACTGTCCGTTGCCATCAGGGATGCACACGAGGAGCCTCCATGGCTGCTCATGTACGCTGATGATATTGCGCTGGCGGATTCGGATAAGGGGCGGCTGGTCCAACGTGTACACACGTGGAAGGAGTCGTTTGAGAACGGCGGTTTGCAACTGAATGTGGCGAAGACAGAGTACTTGGCTTGCAATACCACAGACCCCACACCTGTCTGCGTAGACGGTCATATGGTCGAGCGGACAGACCAGTTTAAGTACTTGGGATCTGTGCTTCACGCGTCCGGCGACATCGATTGCGACGTCAAGTCACGCATTTCAGCGGCTTGGGCCAAGTGGCGTGAGGTGACTGGTGTCATTTGCGACCCCAAAATGCCGGTTAAACTAAAGGGACAGGTCTATAAAACCATCATTAGACCTGTCCTTTTGTATGGTAGTGAGGCGTGGCCGGTACTTGAGCGACATAAGCAGGAGCTGCGTGTCACGGAGATGAAGATGTTGCGCTGGATGTGTGGAGTGACGCGAAAAGATCGCGTCAGGAACTCCCGCATCCGGGGCAGCCTTCATGTCCGAGACATTGCAGATAAATTGCAAGAATGTCGCCTACGCTGGTACGGTCACGTCTTGCGAAAACCGGCTAATTACGTGGGGAACAAATGTCTTGCCATGGCGCCTCCGCCAGGCCGTGGCAGACTGGGTAGACCCAAGAAGTGCTGGCTTGACGTCGTAAAGGGTGATATGCGTGCAAATGGCCTTACTAACCAGGATGCCGAAGATCGTGCGAAGTGGAGGCGTAAAAGTAGGAAAGCGGACCCCGGGCTCCCGAGAGGGATGCAACTGGGAACATCGCTCGGATGATGATTGTATATCGGACTCCTCTTTTCCAGGGGTTCAAGCACGTGTGCGATCTTTTACAGAACCAACGTTTCAATATGAAACTGATGACATTTGATGATTCCTGACTAAGGTAACCTGGCGCTACTGAGCCTGGGGTTGTGCAACTAGTGATAGGGTGGCGAATATCATTCATGTACAAAATACATAAATCACCTCTGGCTTGCCTTAGTTGGCTGGTTGGAGTTAACACTGACGAGGAATACATGCTGGATAAACCTAATCAATATCTACGCTTCGATCAAGCACAGGTACTGGCTACTGAGAACCGTTAGGAACTTAGAATTCTTCGTAAAGCGATTTAAATTCGAAAACATCTAAATAATTTCAAAAGAGAAGATGGTTGGGATGTACCACCTGTTTGGGACCCAGTACTACATTCGGTGAAGTCTTAAGCCCGGCAAACAACAGCTGCAAGACCTCGGAACCCCGTTAGCTATAGCCGTAGCATAGGTACATTCAGGGAACGTAACAATTTTCAAATATATAGGTATTTTGTAAGACTATTTAGTCTGCCTGTGATCATAGAAACTGAAAAGTTCCACATGAAATGTTCTTAATGATATTAAAACGTTAAAAAACTCTACGTGTTGGCTTTGGCCAATTTCATACATTACACAGCGCCATTTGGCCTCAAACCCGTGTGATTACTCCAGTCCTTCAGCTATGTGCACACCATCCATTATTCATCGCAATCAGTTCAGTAGTACTTTTTACATAAAGATTTAATTAACCTACATACAAACTTCTAACTTCTATATAAATATATATTAGTTGGATGATCAATGATGATGGATAAGGTAGGTATTGTAAAAAAATAAATTTAATCCATATTTAAAAAATGAATCGCTGAATGTGTTGCTAAGCGTAAATCTCGTGAACAGCTGAATCGATTTTGCTAATTCTTTTTTTTTGTTGTCTTTGTTATTGTCAGGAGGTGGTTCTTATGAAAGAAAACATTAAGAAAATTGCGTAGAAAATTATTACACGGGTGAAACTGCGGGTCGCAGCTAGTGCTTTATGGTAATTATTATTATAAATTAGCTGCGCCCCGCGGTTTCACCCGCGTAAGTCCGATCTTTAAATTCTCATCGTTTAAACCTTCCCTGGACTACAATAAACATTTCAAAACCGAAATCATCTAAATCGGTTCAGCCGTTCTCAAGTTTTAGCGAGACTAAGGAACAGCAATTGATTTTTATATATATAAACTAGCTGCGTCCCGCGGTTTCACCCGCGTAAGTCCGATCTTTAAATTCTCACCTTTTAAACCTTCCCTAGACCTCCACGAATAATTCAAGACCAAGATAAGATAAATCCGTTCAGCCGTTCTCGAGTTTTAGCGAGACTAACGAACAGCAATTGATTTTTATATATATAGACTAGCTGCGCCCCGCGGTTTCACCCGCGTAAGTCCGATCTTTAAATTCTCACCGTTTAAACCTTCCCTGGACTACGACAAACACAACAAAAAAAGAATTGGCCAAATCGGTCCAGCCGTTCTCGAGTTTTAGCCAGACTAACGAACAGCAATTGATTTTTATATTATAGACAATTGATTTTTATATTATAGATAGATAACTAAAAACTACAAATAAAAACTTAACCTAAGGTAATCATTTTTAAGAAAGTTCTTTATTTTAATTTTAGTTGCTTAAATGAAATTTGGTACAACATTATAACGTTTCGTTTCGATGATTTAGTGGCATATGCCATAGTGCCTGCTGTTGGGGCTATACATCGCTCCCACCGTCGCGCGTTCTCTGCTATAAATTCTGCCGCCAGCGACCTCCACTGCGGATCAGACGCAGCAGGAACTCTTTGCAGGTTCTCAAGGTTTTCTGAAAATAAGAACATTTTGATGATTATTAAATAGTTTGCCCCGAAGATAACATGACTGAAAATGTATAAGGAGAACAGACAGCGGACCCATTATGGTAAGGGTCCGCTGCTCCAGGTCTGTCAGTGCTAAAGTCGAGGCCGTCCCTCCCCCTGTGCCTGACACGGAAGATCCAATCTTAGCCGCCTTCCTCCTTGTATTCGACTTAAAATCACTCCACAGCTTTACAAGACAAAGCAGTGCAGGGCAAAACAAATATTAGTGCATGAACATATTCATTGAAGGCGGAGGTGAGTTCTTCCCACCTCCGCATCGCCAGTAACCTACCGCATGCCGTGGGGGCTCTCGGCAGGCTTCATAAGGTCTCCGTGACTACAAATAGTGAAAATGTCTTGGTAGTTTAGTTTGAAACACAATAAGTTCAATGTCTTTATTTGCAAAGATGAACAATAACTTACCGCTCCATGATCTCCACCAAAACCTCAAATTAGGAGGCTGAAGTCATCATTATTTTCACTAGATAATTATTTTCTTATTTAAATAACACACGGTTTTATTCACAATTGACTTTGTCAATGTTGTCAACTAGCTCACGAATTTCGAAACGTCAAACATCCATCTCTATTTTTTGAGAGGTACGCAAAAGAGAAAAACAATGTTCGTTCATTCATCGAGTTACTCGATCAACTCTATCGAGTCTATTATACTGCTAGAAAAACTAAAAATGGTACGTATGTGTGCGTTAAAACGGTCACGATCATCGTTTACGTTTTGTAAAACCTGTACTAGCCGTAATGAAATTGAGTAAAGTAATTCCACTATTTAAATCTGGTAGTACCTCAGACCCCTCCAATTTTAGACCAATATCTGTACTACCCACGTTAAGTAAAAAATTTTAAAAACTTATTTTGAAGCAACTACTGAAACATTTCCATGATAATAATATCTTACATAATAAACAGTTCGGTTTTAGTAAGGGGCGCTCGACTACTGATGCCGGTATAGCGTTTATTAAAACATATTTGAAGCTTGGGAGGAGTCACATGATGCGTATGGCATATTCTGTGACTTATCCAAGGCATTTGATTGCGTTCAACATAAAACATTGATCATGAAACTAACACCACTACGGTATTAGGAACTGCGCCCTGGATCTTATCTCTTCTTATCTGAGCGGTAGGGTCCAGGGTGTTGATGTTAACGGAAAACCATCCCCCGGATCTGCGATAGCAATGGGGGTTCCTCAAGGATCCATATTAGGACCTTTCCTGTTCTTAGTTTATATAAATGACTTACCTTACCTTGTAAGGGACAACCATGGGATAGTGTTGTTCGCAGATGACATCTCCTTGGTGTTCAAGGTTAAAAGGCGTCAGTCGAACGTTGACGATGTGAACAATGCTATCTCTAGAATATTTGATTGGTTCAATTCCAATAATTTATTACTACATGGATCCAAAACTAAATTAATTCGGTTCACACTTCCAAATGTAAAACAAGTAAAAACTGTTGTAAAGATTAATGATGAGGAAGTTGTCAGTAAGGCTGTCTTTCTAGGTATAACTTTATATCCTAAGCTTCAGTGGAGCCCGCATGTAGAAGCATTGTCCAATAGACTTAGTTCTGCCGCTTACGCCGTTAAGAAAATTCGCGAATACACGGACATTGAGACTGCTCGCCTAGTCTATTTCGGCTACTTCCACAGTGTCATGTCGTACGGCATCCTACTGTGGGGGTGTGCTGCAGATATTGATGCTATTTTCATATTGCAAACGAGAGCTGTCCGAGCTATCTACAAAATGGGCACCAGGGAATCACTTAGAGAAAAAATTAAAGAGATAAATATATGAACGCTCTATTCATAATATATCTACGAAAACTTGCTCTACGTTCACAAAACTCCTGATATTTTCCGTAAAAACAGCGATATTCATAATTTCAACTTAAGAAATAAGGATGAACTGACCGTGCCCGATAGTAGGCTCCGGAAAATAAACAGGTCGTTTAATAGTACATGTGTGCTCTATTATAATAAATTACCTAAAAATGTATATGACATGTCCATTAACAGGTACAAAACTTTTATAAAGCATAAATTTTGCAGTAAGGCGTACTATGATACTTCGTCTTACCTTAATGATAAGAACCCATGGACGTGACTTTAGTTGCTCCATTTCAAATAATACTTTCAAATATTGACCTTTGTGAGCGTGATCACATGAATAAAAAACAACCCCCATGAGTTTCTTGTGCCTTCTTCTCATTGGTGGGCGCGTTCCGAAGGCACACGTCCTAACTTAGTTTTTAAGACGATTTTATGTGGTCTTTATACGAATGTATTAAGCATCCAAAGAAATAAAGAAATTTGACTTTGACTTTGATATTTAATTCACTGTAAAAAGTTCAAGAAAAGCTTCATGGAGTGCATAAATAACGTCATCGACAGTTTTTATGCAAAAAATGTAACTACTGATTTCTTATTATTTCTAAGTAATAAACACTTTTTCAAAAATAAAAAATAATTTAAATAAGGGTAAAAAAATATTTTCAACTATTAAAACACTTTGGAACCCTAAAACTAGCCAATTATTGCCTTACTCAAGGCAACAGTCGCCAAAATTGCAATTAGAATTTAAAATAGAAATCAATTTAAATTTTAAATATTAAAATGTACCTTAGTTAATTAAATACAACATGAATTGGCACATTTCGTGCACATGGTGTGTTTAATTGACAAAAGCATAACCAAACAGTCCTAAGAACCAAAATGCCAAGACAAACCCAGTTAGGTTTTCAGGCCAATGCCTGAAAACCTAACTGGGTTTGTTAATTATACAATTATAATTAAATCATTTTAAGAAATTGTTTAATATATTATGTCCTTACAGGTAGTTAGGTAGAGTCCTAAGTGAAGCAAGGGATTTAAGCCGTTCTTCTCGTAATAAACCGAGGTGCATGCATACTCTACTTTTCACTCCGTCTGGCGATATATATGCATAATAATTATTATAGTTACAAAATAAATTAAAAGTTTCTTACTTGTGGTTAGTTCGATTTTATGAAAAACTCGACTGTTTACAATGCCCGTACATTGTTATTAGAGGTAAACCCAGAGATATGAGAGACCTTCAACTAGAATGTTTACGAAAGGTCCAAAAGCGAGCCGAGAAAGATAGATTTGTGATGGTATATTTGTCTCTGTCATTTGGGTGACCAAACGTTCAAATTTTCTGCAGATGAAATACACGCACAGCTACATAATTACATAAGCTATATTATGTAAAGTTTTATATCATAATTATTTTCTCTGAAACAGCTAGTTTCGACAGAATCAGATGGTGTAATCTAAGTCAGCAACAAGCTGTGGGGGTGTACTGCAGATACTGTCTTTATAGGTACTACAAAAAGAGTTATCCGAGCTATCTATAAAATGGGCCCCGGGGAATTACCTAATAATGTTGTTTTTTTTTAGAGAAATATACAAATCCATTCATACATTCAAACAAACGTTACCTCGTCTTATAAGTATGTCTTATAAGTAAAAATGCCCTTAAATCCGCATACAATAGGTACACTGCTAGGAGAAAATATTGTGTTTGTTTTTAATTTAATCTTCTTCTATATATATAATAGAAAGTCGTGTTAGTTACATTATTTATAACTCGAGAACGGCTGAACCGATTTGGCTGAAAATTGATGGAGAGGTAGCTTAGAACCAAGAGACGGACATAGGATATATTTTTTTTTCGATATTCAAACGAGATTGGGACTTACGCGGGTGAAATTAAATATACGAATTATATAAGGCATATAAGCCCGCATAAGTCCCGATCCCGTGGGAATCCTACTAATATTATAAATGTGAAAGTTTGTGTGTGTGTGTGTGTGTGTGTGTGTGTGTATGTTTGTTACTCCTTCACGCAAAAACTACTGGACCGATTGCGATGAAACTCGGTATACAGATAGCTGGAGACCTGGATTAACACATAGGCTACTTTTTATCCCGATATTCCCACGGGATCCAGATTTACGCGGGTGAAACCGCGGGGCGCAGCTAGTATCTATATATATAAAAGAAAGTCGTGTTAGTTACACTATTTATAACTCGAGAACGGCTGAACCGATTTGGCTGAAAATGGTTGGAGACGTAGCTTAGAACCAGGAGACGGACATAGGATATTTTTTTTTTCGATATTCTAACGAGATTGGGACTTACGTGGGTGAAATTCATCATGTCAGCCCATACACGTCCACTGCTGGACATAGGCCTCCCCCATACGACGCCACAAACAGCGGTCCTGAGCCGCCTCCATCCACCAACTACCCGCGACCGCCACAATGTCGTCGGTCCACCGGGCAGCTGGTCTCCCAACACTCCGTTTCGCGTTGCATCGTGGCCGCCACTCGAGAACCTTTACTCCCCAGCGGTTGTCAGTTCTGCGAGCTATATGACCTGCCCATTGCCACTTCAGCTTACCAATCCTGAGAGCTATGTCGGTGACTTTAGTTCTTCTACGGATTTCCGTATTTCGGATTCTATCACGTAGAAAAACTCCGAGCATAGCTCTCTCCATAGCCCGCTGAGCGACTCTGAGCTTATGAACGAGGCCTATAGTCAGCGACCACGTCTCGGATCCGTATGTCATCACTGGTAACACACATTGGTTGAAAACTTTCGTCTTGAGGCTCTGTGGTATTTGTGACGAGAAGATATTGCGAAGCTTCCCGAACGCTGCCCAACCGAGTTGGATTCGTCGGCTGACCTCTTTATCGAAGTTGGATTTACCTAGTTGGACCATTTGGCCTAGGTAGACATAGTGATCAACAACTTCGATAACATCGTCTCCAATGTGAACAGGTATGGGTACGACGTGGGCGTTCGACATGATCTTTGTCTTACCCATGTTCATTTTAAGACCAACCTGTCCGGAGACGGTGTTGAGGTCTCTCAGCATCCTGCTGAGGTCCTCCAGCGATTCTGCCATGGTGACTATATCGTCGGCAAACCGAAGATGAGTGATGTAATCGCCATTGATATTGATGCCATATCCGTCCCAGTCCAAGAGCTTAAATATATCCTCCAATGCAGAGGTGAACAGTTTCGGAGTGATAACATCTCCCTGTCTCACCCCTTTTTGCAATGGGATCGGATTTGTGCTCTGGTTCTGAAGCCGGATAGACATAGTGGCGTTGCTATACAAACACTTCAGCACTTGGATATACCGATAGTCAATTTGGCACCGCTGGAGGGACTGCAGCACTGCCCAGGTTTCGACTGAATCAAAGGCTTTCTCGTAGTCCACAAACGCAAGACATAACGGCCGATTATACTCCTCTGTCTTCTGTATAATCTGCCGGAGCGTATGAATGTGGTCTACGGTACTTAAGCCTTTTCGGAACCCGGCTTGTTCGGGAGGCTGAAGTCGTCAAACCTTCGAGAAAGACGGTTGGTGATAACTCTCGAAAACAGCTTATAGACGTGGCTCAACAGTGAGATGGGCCTATAGTTCTTTAGAAGGGCTTTTTCACCCTTCTTATGGAACAGCACCACCACGCTCCTGTTCCACGCCTCTGGCGTTTGTCCCTCGAGGATGACGGAGTTGAACAGCCTCTGAAGGACTTTAAGTACCGGTGATCCACCTGCCTTCAGAAGTTCTGTCGTTATTCCGTCATCACCCGGTGCCTTATTGTTTCTGAGCTGTTTGAGAGCCGACCTTATCTCGTACAGGCTGACGTCCGGGATATCTTCGGTATAGTATCGGGTTAAACGGGCTCTTGTATCGCCCGCCGTGTTATTTGCAGGGCATTGCGATGAGGTGTACAGCTGTCCATAAAACTTTTCAAGCTCTCTCAAGATCTCAGACTCAGAGGATATGGTCCGTATTAATAAACCGAACTCAATATCGATTTCAATCTTGAGTTTGCTCTTGAGTTGTTGCGCTGATTAATAAACCTATCTTAAGACGCGATTAAAGAGCGACGTATCACTTGAGTCATACCGTATTAATAAATCAAACTCAGCTCTCAAAATATGTCTCAAGATGAAGTTTCGTGAACTCAAGTCTGATTGCGGGTCATACAAATCTTACATTTTTTTAAATATTTTCACATTAAAAACAAGTTGACAGCAAAATATGACGACACTACCTACCATAGGGTAAGAACATATCATTTAAGGTAAGAACAAAGCGTTACTGTCATTCAAGATCAGTCTCAAATCTCAAGAGCGATATCAGCCTGGTTAAAACTTGAGTTTTATCAATTAATTAACGCCTAACTTAAGATAGTGACCACATCTCAAGACTCACTCGATTGATACGCACTCAAGATCGATATTGAGAGCGATTTATTAATACGGGCCTATGATGCTGCCGCTATCGGTCTTCAGCTTTGTCAACCGGTTTTGTCCCATAGACAGATCTCTCGTGAACACCTTGGAGCCCTTGTTCCGCTCTATTGCGCTCACAATACAGTTAGTACTGTAGGAGCGCAAATCGCGTCGTATGGACTTCGAGATCTGTCTGTTGAGCACACCGTACCTTGACATATCTGCCGAAGACTGCAGCCTCATTTCACTTCTCTCTGCCATTAATTGCAGAGTGTGATCCGAGAGTCTCTGTGTTTTATTTCTGGGGCGGGTCCTAAAGAACTCCGATCCGACCGCTTGGACAGTTTCCACCAGCCCATTGTTCAGCTCGTCCACTGTTGCGCATTCCGCGAGGCATTCAAAGCGGTTTTGTAGCTCCAACTGAAAGCTTTCGGGATTTTGTATTTGGACAGGATTTGGGCGTACCGTAGACTTTACCAGACGGGACCGTTCCAGCTTAACATTGATATTCAATGACGCTCTTACTAAGCGATGATCGCTGCCGGTTTTCACCCTGTTGATCACAGAGACGTCATTGAATATGTGCTTGTGATTCGTCATGATTAATTCTATCTCATGCTTGTTACCGCGTGGGCTCAGCCATGTCCATTTCCTGGACGACCGCTTCTTGAAAAAAGAGTTCATCGCGAAGAGTCCCTCTTTTTCCATGAAGTCGGCCAATCGCTGGCCCCTTTGGTCTCGCTGTCCAAATCCAAACTGGCCCACTCTCAGTTCGTCACCGCTCTTCTTGCCAAGCCGCGCATTGAAGTCCCCCATCACAACCGTGTAGTGTGTTTTCGAGGCATGCATGACACGTGCAATATCGTCGTACATGACCTCCACTTCATCGTCGGGGCGTTTCGAGTGTGGCGCGTATACCTGTATGACCTTCAGCGAATACCGGTTGGTTATTCTGAGTATAAGGTATGCCACCCTGCTCGAAACGCTCTCGATCTTAACAATGTCGTTGACGAGGGACCTGTGGACGAGAAACCCGATACCATGTTGGGACAGCTGGTCGCCCTCCCGGTGGTAGAACAAGTTGCCGGAATTAAGGGTGATCGTGTCCTCTCCCTCTCTTCGGACTTCTGATAGCCCTATGATATCCCACTGCAACTTGTCCACCGCTTCTTCCAGCTCTATCATCATCGCGTCAGTCCTCAAAGTTCGCGCGTTGTATGTTACCAGGTGCAAGGGTCGTCGGTATTTGGTTTGGTAGCTCGATCTCTTCCGGAGATTCTTAGCACCCCCTGCCCCGCCGTTACCGTGGCCGCTACCGTGACCAGGAATAGCGGAGCTGCCGGGGACTGGGGGCCGTTCTCTATTTGCATCCGTCATGTAGGGGGGGGGGTTTGCCATAATCACCACGCTTGGCAGGCGGATTGGTGATCGCAGTTAGGTAGTAAATACTCAGAAGGAAGCTGCTGCCCTTCCTCTGGTAGAATCCCTTAGTCGGCTCTTACGACATCCACGGGCTAAGTTGGAGGGGTCGATATTCTTACGCCGCCGCCCCACGGCTTAGTGAGAGTTAGAGTGTTGATGTTAACGGGAAACGATCCCCCGGATCTGCGATAGCAATGGGGGTTCCTCAAGGATCCATATTAGGACCTTTCCTGTTTTTAGTTTATATAAATGACTTACCTTACCTTGTAAGGGATAACCATGGGATAGTGTTGTTCGCAGATGACACCTCCTTGGTGTTCAAGGTTAAAAGGCGTCAGTCCAACGTTGACGATGTGAACAATGCTCTCTCTAGAATAGTTGATTGGTTCAATTCCAATAATTTATTACTGAATGGATCCAAAACTAAATTAATTCGGTTCACACTTCCAAATGTAAAACAAGTAAAAACTGTTGTAAAAATTAATGATGAGGAAGTTGAATTAGTCAGTAAGGCTGTCTTTCTAAGTGTAACTTTAGATCCTAAGCTTCAGTGGGGCCCGCATGTGGAAGCATTGTCCAATAGACTTAGTTCTGCCACTTACGCCGTTTAGAAAATTCGCGAATACACGGACATTGAGACTGCTCGCCTAGTCTATTTCGGCTACTTCCACAGTGTCATGTCGTACGGCATCCTACTGTGGGGGTGTGCTGCAGATATTGATGCTATTTTCATATTGCAAAAGAGAGCTGTCCGAGCTATCTACAAAATGGGCCCCAGGGAATCACTTAGAGAAAAATTTAAAGAGATAAATATATTAACGCTCTATTCACAATATATCTACGAAAACTTGCTCTACGTTCACAAAAATCCTGATATTTTCCGTAAAAACAGCGATATTCATAATTTCAATTTAAGAAATAAGGGTGAACTTACCGTGCCCAGTAGTAGGCTCCGGAAAATAAACAGGTCGTTTAATAGTACATGTGTGCTCTATTATAATAAATTACCTAAAGATGTCTTGGAGTGGAGACCGCGAATTGGCAAACGTAGTGTAGGACGCCCTGTGACCAGGTGGAGTGACGATATACGCAAAGCGGTGGGCAGTGAATGGAGAAGAAGAGCCGAAGATCGGGCTCAGTGGCGTATCTTGGGAGAGGCCTACGTCCAGCAGTGGACTGATACCGGCTGATGATGACCTAAAGATGTATATGACATGTCCATTAACAGGTTCAAAACTTTTATAAAGCATAGATTGTGCAGTAAGGCATACTATGATACTTCGTCTTATCTTAATGATAAGAACCCATGGACATGACTTTAGTTGCTCCATTTCAAATAATACTTTCAAATACTGTAATATTGACCTTTGTGAGCGTGACCACATGAAAAAAAAAACCCCATGAGTTTCTTGTGCCTTCTTCTCATTGGTGGGCGCGTTCCGAAGGCACACATCCTAACTTAGTTTTTAAGACGATGTTATGTGGTCCTGTATACTTTTAAGTATTAAGTATCCAAAGAAATAAAGATATTTGATTTGATTTGATTTAATTAATTTAAGTTTTCGTTATTTAATTGTTATTTAGTATAGTTTAGTTACTTGTTCATTTATAATTAACAAACAAAACATACCTATGTAGGTACTTAAAGAGCTATACCTATCTATCGATAGAGGGCACTAAGGCAAATAAATAATGCCTTCACAGTTCACACCAAATCTTTAAAGCGTCTCGGAAACGGAATATTGAAAGAAGCGTTCCATGTTTTAACAAATATCCCGTTTCCGAGATGTTTTAGAAGTTTGGTTAGAAAGCATTATTTGTGCGCCGCAATAACCTCTTAATGATAGGTATGGGTTTCCAAATGCACCGCGCACTTTTTAAAAATCTTAAGACATCACGTTTGGTCAAATACCCCATTTCCGAGACGACAGAGATTTGGTGTAAAAGTATACTTAATTTGCCGTAATATCCTCTATCGTTAGGTATATTTCTCAAAAATATCGTGCAAAAAAATACTATGTCAAGTTCCCAGTACTAAATGGCAAGACGCCTTTTTTAGTTCAATGTTCGAAGTTTTTAACCGCTTTGGTTTTACGTTAACATCAGCTGCTGTCAGCTTGAGATGACGTCTTACCAATCTAATCAAAAGCACCAAAGAGTATTGATATCAACCTCGAAGCAAATTACCCCAAAATAACTTTCTACCCCTTTTTAACCCCGTTAGGGGATGAATTTCAATAAAATACGAAACACGTGTTCCATCAATTCTGTTAAAGAATGTTTATGCTAAATTTGAAGTAGATTGGACCAAGGAATCACGTTGTCCCATACAAACTTTGTCCCCCCTTTTCACCCCTTTAGGAGTAGAATTTCGGAAAATCCTTTCTTATCGGATGCCAACGTCATACAAAGAACACACCCTCCAAGTTTCAGGTCTCTACGATTAGCGGTTTAGGCTGTGCGTTGATCCGTCAGTCAGTCAGTCAGGACAAAGGATTTTATATGTATAGATATTACATGCATAATATAGCTGTGCAAAGCCGGGACGGGTCGCTAGTACTTTGATAAAAGAGATCCAATCAAAGAGTATTTAAGTTTTTAATAACCCCAGCGCGCCGCTTCATACACATGTTCATACAATATTGCTGGAGCATTGTAATGTTCCAAATTCAAAAACGCTCCTGCATTGGATTAAATTTTCTTTGAATGCGAAGCCATAATAAAATTATAAATAAAAATAAGATGGCGCTAGATGCTTCTTTCCGTATGTCAAAATGACAATTTTGACATCATCCCTACGTTCTGTACGTTTTCATGCAAAAATATTATGGTTAATTTTTTACGCCTAAAAATATTATATTTTTATTAGTAACATAAATCTACCTGAACTACCTAAACCTCTTCTGATATTTTCTGAACACATTCGTGAAGATTGTGTTAAAATCTGGTTCCTAGTTCCCGAAATTAGAGCGCACAAAACAAAGGTAAACAAAGAAAATTAACAAATTTCTGAAAAATGGTACTTCCGCGAAAACGAAGAGATGGCGCTAGTTACTTGAAAATAAAAAAAATATCTTATTAAATTAATTACTTTATTTTTTAGTAAAAAAATGTGTATATTGCTATGTATTCTTAAAATACATAAGTGTACAAAATTTTTAAGCAGAACAAAAAGAATAATCAACTAATTTGTGATTTTCTAAATTTAAGAAAACCTGAATCGCGCATGCAAGATTTTTTTCTACCGGAGCTATATAAGGTTAGCGAATTCTATAGTGCTAAGATCATTATGGACGTAGAACGCTTACTTCCAAAACTTCGAATTTATTATATGTAGAGATTATTCTTGTACAAATAAGTAAAACCAATCCCTAAAAAATTAAATACATAAAATTATTGTAATTTCTACAAAATGAAATTGATGCAATATTTATCATTATTTACTTAATATTCCTGTAAGATTGTTAAGATTACGCGCCCTGCCCGTGATCCACCAACAAAGTAGGTATACCTTATTGGTACCACCTACATAATTATATCTATCTCTAAAGTAGTAGTTGAATAAGATAAATCAAAACGAAAATTTCCGTTCTTAAGTAGAAATCTGCCAGTCTTTAGACTAAATCGTCAGTGTTTTCTAGATCTCTAGGTTTTAAGCTATTGCATAGCTTTTATCGCGGGCTTTGAGCGTGGCAACCGAATCAAGAAATTCTGTAACGAAAATAAAACCTAATACCCCCCACTCCGTCTACCATGTAGCTCGGCCGAGCGTTCACTTAACGTGTATGTATATGGTACGACTGTACGAAGCTCGCACGATGCAATAGCTTTATTTTTTTTAACCGACTTAAAAAAAGGAGGAGGTTCTCAATTCGGTTGTATGTATTTTTTTTACGGATGTTCCCGCATATTTTCTTTGTTTATCAACCGATTTTGACGGATCTTTTTTTGTTGGAAGAAGTCTACCTCAAGGGTGGTCCCACAAAAATTTGGTGAAGATCTGACGAGGATTTTTGGAGTTATTAACAGAATTGCACCTCAAAAGCGTTTCAATTTGTATCTGCCGAAAAATTTTTTAGACGCGTTCCAAAAAAAATTGCACTAAAAGGCTAGAACATGATGACGATCTTCGATGTTCAACATGAAGAGATCGTTCCATATAATCATAATACGGTAGATTGTTCAGTTTTTAACCGACTTCAAAAAAGGAGGAGGTTCTCAATTCGTCTGTATGTTGTTTTTTTTGAGTGTATGTTACGCGATCATTCGAAGATGCCTCAACCGATTGAGATGATTCTTTTTTTGTTCGAAAGGTGATACCTCAGGGGTGGTTCCATAAAAAATTGGTGATGATTTGATGAGAATCTTTGAAGTGATGAGCAGAATTGCACCTCGAGAGTGCAGCAAATTGCTCAGTTTTCGATTTCCACCAATACAATTGGCCCATAAACGAATAATTACCGATAAATGGAATATCTGAAACCACCTTCTCATCAGAAAACTCTTCAATCGGTTTCGATTACAGGTTACAATTTGAAGAATTTGGTCGAATTTAGTCGCCGGACTGGGTTTGAATGAATGTTGATAGAGAACCTTAACTTAAGTGAAGTTCTGATGAGGATCTTCGAAGTGATGAACAGAATTGCACCTCGAGAGTGCAGAAAATTGCTCATTTTTCCATTTCCACTAATAAAAGTGGCCCATACAAAAATAGGTACCGATGAATGGAGCATCTAAATCAAAATCAAAATCAAATATCTTTATTTCTTTGGATACTTAATTGACCGAACGAGCGAAGCGAGAGAGGTCTAGTGTTGAGAAGGGTCGGTCGCTCGTATGTTTGTATGTTTGTTCGACGATAACTTGAGTACCGTTGCTCTGATCTCCATGATTTTTGGTATACAAGTAGTTGAAGTCCATAGAATTTTTAAGTTCGAACATGAGCAGGATCGGTCAGGGGGTTACGGAGATAGGGGTCCAAAAGGGGATCTACCTATATGGCACACAAACTATACTGCAAATATACCCGAGTGGGGTATCAAATGAAAGGGCGTAACTTCGGTGACAATAATATGGTACCATGGAACTGATCTGATGATAGAGCTGGTGGGAATCTGCAGGAATTATCTCATTATCCATACTTCATAGTTCATTCATTCAAACTACTCGTCAAGAATCGCCTTGACGAGTAGTTTGTCTTTCAATGGTGACCAGGGTCTGATGATGGAACTGAAAGGTGGTCATAGGAACTTCGCAATGAAACGACACAACCCCATCGAGTTTGGGCTCGTTAGAATCGTCTTGACAAGTAGTTTGTCTTTCAATGGTGACCAGGGTCTGATGATGGAACTGGAAGGTGGTCATAGGAACTTCGCAATGAAACGACACAACCTCATCGAGTTTGGGCTCGTTAGAATCGTCTTGACGAGTAGTTTGTCTTTCAATGGTGACCAGGGTCTGATGATGGAACTGGAAGGTGTTCATAGGAACTTCGCAATGAAACGACACAACCCCATCGAGTTTGGGTTCGTTAGAATCGCCTTGACGGGTAGTTTGTCTTTCAATGGTAACCAAGGTCTGATGATGGAACTGGAAGGTGGTCATAGGAACTTCGCAATGAAACGACACAACCTCATCGAGTTTGGGCTCGTTAGAATCGTCTTGACGAGTAGTTTGTCTTTCAATGGTGACTAGGGTCTGATGATGGAACTGGAAGGTTGTCATAGGAACTTCGCAATGAAACGACACAACCCCATCGAGTTTGGGCTCGTTAGAATCGTCTTGACGAGTAGTTTGTCTTTCAATGGTGACCAGGGTCTGATGATGGAACTGGAAGGTGGTCATAGGAACTTCGCAATGAAACGACACAACCCCATCGAGTTTGGGCTCGTTAGAATCGCCTTGACGGGTAGTTTGTCTTTCAATGGTAACCAGGGTCTGATGATGCAACTGGAAGGTGGTCATAGGAACTTCGCAATGAAACGACACAACCTCATCGAGTTTAGGCTCGTTAGAATCGTCTTGACGAGTAGTTTGTCTTTCAATAGTAACCAGGGTCCGATCTAACATATTAAGTTATCAAAGACCAAAAAGTATAAAATAAATTACTTAATAGAATAAAAAACTAAAAAAAACACGCTTTAATAAAAAAAGTCCAACTAAAAAATAGAAAATAAAATCTAATAAATTTGGATTAAGAATATTGTACTTAAATAGTAAGCGTGTTACATTGTGATTGCAAAAGAAAAATAACGAAGGTGTAGCATCACAAATTCACAATGTACTTACAATATTCTTACTATTTACAATATTCTTAATCCAAAATTTAAATTTAAAATTTATGGAAATTTATTACTTTGCCCCAAATCGTCCGAACTCTCTTTGCTTCATTTCCTATAATTATTTATTTCATAATCATGGGCTGTTTTACAATAATAGTGGTGGATAGTATTAAATAGTAGGAATGTTCGGTTCTAGCCGATCTAGAGACTCTGATAATTATAAAATTTGTGACTAATTTTTTTATAATTTTTATTGACTTGTTATATTTTAGTTTAGGGACTTATTACAGGACATATTGGCCTCAAACTTCTCTAATATATTCTCGTTCTCGAGCTTGTCTTCTCGTTTCCTCTTACGTAACATTATGATAAGTAGATACATAAGGAAGGAAGGAAAGGAATTACTATCTTCTGGATATTATGTTGGACACATTCAAAATGTCTTGAGTAAAAATAAAGAGTCAACGGATGTCCACGGTGTGATGATTGAGCTGGCCTATGCTTTTAGAACTTAACAACAACAACAAGTTATGCCTATCGTGTTTGGATTCTCTAAATCATCCAATGTCAGATAATAGCGATACTAGGCACCTATCATTCAAATAAGATAGACCTGTCGTATTTGGAGTCTTTCGTCGTTATATTATACATTTTAGTACTTTACGCTGAAATATAATAAACGCTGAAAAAAACTCGTGAGGTCTCAGTTCGGGGCGAACTACTAGTACTTAAAAGTATACAGGACCACATAAAAACGTCTTAAAAACTAAGTTAGGATGTGTGCCTTCGGAACGCGCCCACCAATGAGAAGAAGGCACAAGAAACTCATGGGGTTTTTTTTTTTCATGTGGTCACGCTCACAAAGGTCAATATTACAGTATTTGAAAGTATTATTTGAAATGGAGCATCTAAAGTCATGTCCATGGGTTCTTATCATTAAGATAAGACGAAGTATCATAGTATGCCTTACTGCACAATCTATGCTTTATAAAAGTTTTGAACCTGTTAATGGACATGTCATATACATCTTTAGGTAATTTATTATAATAGAGCACACATGTACTATTAAACGACCTGTTTATTTTCCGGAGCCTGCTACCGGGCACGGTAAGTTCACCCTTATTTCTTAAATTTAAATTATGAATATCGCTGTTTTTACGGAAAATATCAGGATTTTTGTGAACGTAGAGCAAGTTTTCGTAGATATATTGTGAATAGAGCGTTAATATATTTATCTCTTTAAATTTTTCTCTAAGTGATTCCCTGGGGCCCATTTTGTAGATAGCTCGGACAGCTCTCTTTTGCAATATGAAAATAGCATCAATATCTGCAGCACACCCCCACAGTAGGATGCCGTACGACATGACACTGTGGAAGTAGCCGAAATAGACTAGGCGAGCAGTCTCAATGTCCGTGTATTCGCGAATTTTCTTAACGGCGTAAGCGGCAGAACTAAGTCTATTGGACAATGCTTCCACATGCAGGCCCCACTGAAGCTTAGGATCTAAAGTTATACCTAGAAAGACAGCCTTACTGACTAATTCAACTTCCTCATCATTAATTTTTACAACAGTTTTTACTTGTTTTACATTTGGAAGTGTGAACCGAATTAATTTAGTTTTGGATCCATTCAGTAATAAATTATTGGAATTGAACCAATCAACTATTCTAGAGAGAGCATTGTTCACATCGTCAACGTTGGACTGACGCCTTTTAACCTTGAACACCAAGGAGGTGACATCTGCGAACAACACTATCCCATGGTTGTCCCTTACAAGGTAAGGTAAGTCATTTATATAAACTAAAAACAGGAAAGGTCCTAATATGGATCCTTGAGGAACCCCCATTGCTATCGCAGATCCGGGGGATCGTTTCCCGTTAACATCAACACTCTGGATCCTACCGCTCAAATAAGAAGAGATAAGATCCAGGGCGCCGTCCCTAATACCGTAGTGGTGTAGTTTCATGATCAATGTATTATGTTGAACGCAATCAAATGCCTTGGATAAGTCACAGAATATGCCATACGCATCATGTGACTCCTCCCAAGCATCAAATATGTTTTTAATTAACGCTATACCCGCATCAGTAGTCGAGCGCCCCTTACTAAACCCGAACTGTTTATTATGTAAGATATTATTATCATGGAAAGGTTTCAGTAGTTGCTTTAAAATAAGTTTTTCAAAAATTTTACTTAACGTGGGTAGTACTGATATTGGTCTAAAATTGGAGGGGTCTGAGGTACTACCAGATTTAAACAGTGGAACTACTTTACTCAATTTCATTAAATCAGGAAACACACCACAATCTATACATCGATTAAATATAATGACTAGTTCTGGTATAATCAGTTCAATAATTGATTTAACAATCGGGACAGACATCCCCCATAGATCTTTAGTTTTCTTGAGATTTATTTGCTTAAGCACTACAATAATGTCATGATTTTTAACATATTGGAATTTAAATGTTTTATTACAATTTGGTACATTCGTTTTTAGCAAAGCTTCTGCAATGGGGGTAGAAGAATTTAAAGCCTTCGTCAAAGTAATAGCTACATTACCGAAAAAAATCTCAAATTCGTTTGCGATATCTTGATCATTATTAGTTATATTTCCATTAATACTCAATTTAAACTCGGTGTTTTTGGCTGCGACTCTCCCTGTTTCAGCGTTAATTACTTTCCATGTAGCTTTTATTTTATCATCACTAGTTTTTATCACAGATTTAATGAAGAGAGATTTTGCCAAAATACACACTCTTTTAAATATCCTTGAATAGTTTCTAACGTAGGCTCCAAACTCCCCTGATGTATTACTCTGTCTTTCCGCGTATAACTCATATAGTTTATGTCTACTGCGGTGAATACCAACCGTTGCCCAGTCACTAAACTCGCGTTTGTCGGAGACTACCATAGATCTGGATGTAAAGATAGACTGAAATTGGTTATTAAGAACCGAAAAAAAGTTATTATATAATACATTTGGATCCGTATCACAAGGCAGAAACGGTAAAACGTTAGCTAAATTCAATCTAAGTTCCTCCAGACGAGCAGCAGTCACCGGTACGTACTTTATTTTCCTTTTTGGTATCGATTTTATGACAATAGCAAATTTGACAAACTGACCACTATGGTCTGATTCTAATTTATTAATGATAGATTTGCTAATCGTGGATATATTATCGGTAATATAAATATTATCAATACATGTCGCAGTAGTGTCAGTGGTTCTAGTAGGCTCCAGAAACACGTTAGATAAATTGTGTGATTTATACAAATTCAGAAGTTTCGTGGAAAAGGTGCTTATTTTCAGTAAATCTACGTTAAAATCCCCACATACAAGTAATTGTTTTTTTGATTTAGTTAATTTTGTTAGCATTTCATCCAATATCTCAATAAATTCTATAAAATTTTCAAAAACAGGTCGTCTATATACACATACTACTATTAATTGCTCCAGTTCTACACAAGATATTTCCGTTACACATTCCACAGACATAGACCCGACATCTTTTCTTTCTTTATATTTTAATTTATTGTTCAGTATTATAAGAGACCCCCCCTTTGCCGTGTTTACCCTGCAGAATGCGCTGCCAACCCGGTGGTTGCTGAAATTGAACATGAGCTGGTGAGCCCGGAGATGATGTTCGGTTATGCATACAATGTCAATATCCTCAGCGTTCATGTACAATTCCAGTGTTAGTATTTTGCCCTCTGTCATCCCTCTGATATTTTGATGCACCAGGGTAATATTTTTTTCATAATTTTTATTTACTTTATTTATTTTAGGGCATTTATTCCAGCAATCGTTATTATTTGACTCGTTAGATAATGAAATCAATAATTGGCTTATATTGTTATCTGAACAATTTTTTTTATTATTATTACTTGGTAATGTGCTAGAGGATATCTCCATTGTCTTAAAACTACTGCAAGAGCGTACCTCTTTTGTCTGATTATTTAATTTAAATTAATCGGATAAAGACAACTATCCGCAGTCTGAATAATATTTATGTCATTTAACTGCGCAAAAGGCGCAGTATATGTAGCCAAATTCTTGGCTGTAAAATTAAAAAAATAACATAGCGAAGTTGCTATCTGTCTTTTGATTGAATCCGGAAGCTTGTGCTTTCCCTTCGTCAAATAATAAGTATTACTAACAATAGGGTTAGTGTCAATAACATTGAACTTTTTACTATAACATGATATAGTGTTCAATGCTAAATTTAAATTATGTCTAAGTGTATTTTCCGCAGCTGGCAAGTTTTTACAGTAGGGGAGTGTAAACATTACAATATTGTCTATGTTCAAGGAGCACAAAGTATCACAATATTTCAACATTTCCTGTTTGTTGACACTTCCCCTATTTCCAATAAAAATAATTAAATTATCACTTTTTTCAAATTTATAGCTAGTTATTCTTTTCATAATTTGGTGATAGGATGCAGAAGGCATACAGTAATTTATAAAAGACTGTCCCTTTGAATAAAAGTTTAATTTTGAGCCCATATCCATTCCAATTTCATCGCTAAACATGATTGTTTGATTTTTATTATTAATTATTTGAGAACTTAAATTAGAAGATTTACATAATAGCTGTGCACGGTTACACAGCTGCTCACTCGATAAGGAAGGTGTATTCAAAGGCTCGGGCTGGCTGCAGCGGTCACAGCCATAACTTGTTTTGTCTGCCAAAGAGTCAAAACGGTCCACATAGTCAGATGTTGAATTAATAAGTTTACCCATTGCCATTGAATATTCCCTGATAATTTGCTTTGATTTATCATACATGATAGTCACTGATTCGAGTGAGTCCTGCAAGTGTCTAAGCTTAATTTGAAATTTATTCGTATCGGCTGCATGTTGCCTTTGATAATTTTCTAAGTCTAGCGTGCATAAACTCAATTTATCTAATAGTTCCAATCTATTTTTACAATTTTTAACGTTTTTAGATAGTTTTTTATGATTTTTGATTAAATTTTTATTTTTTCTAATAAATTTATTAATTTTTACAAATTTTTTAAGTTTTTTGCTGCTGCAAAAGTCCAAATGCACCTTGGCTGACACTGAATGGCGTAGGGGAGTGTCGTTAGTGAGATCAATAATGTCTGTGTGCATAGGCCTTGGAGCAGCAACCAACTGCGGGGACCTCCCTACGAGCTCGTCAAATAATGATTGATTTTGTTGTGTGGTAATTTCCTGGGTGGCTGCTTCAAGGTGTGAGATATGTCGATGGGCCTCACAGAGCTCCTGTTCCAGGTCAGATATGCGTCGTAAAGCCTGCTCGTACTCTGCACTACAACTATCAAACCTATCTAACAATAGTTGGAGGTTATCCCGCTCTGTAGTCACATCTTCCAACTTAACATTAATTTGTGACAATTGGTTTTTTAATTTCCCGTTTTGTTCTATTGTACTAATAAGTTCTCTTTCGTTATCGTCCCGTTCGCTGTTTAATTGAACAACCTGCTCATTTGCGGTCTTTAATTGTTGCAAAGTCATTTGCAGTTTCGTCGCTTCCTGACGAGAAGCGACAGCGAAACCCTTCCTAGTCTGCATTTTGAAGAAATAACAGGTAAAATACGTCTGGAAAAACGAGCAGGAAGTTCCCCAAGCAAGTGGGTAGATAGGTTACCGGTATGTCAAACTATTGTACTTACATGGAATTTGTATTAATTACCTGGCTGTTATCAGCGTAGGATATACTATAACATATATCCAGGAGAACAAACGGTAAACAAATCCACCAACCACTAAATCACTTTGAATATCTCCACAAAATATTCAAAAGAACACAAGTAAACAATGTTGACAATCCGATAACTGATCGACATAAGTTTCACGTATTATTTACGTATTTTCACACTATTTAACAATTAGATATTGATTTAACTATAATTATAGTTGCGATGAAATTGTAATTGGGCTTTAAATACACAAAATAACCAATAAAATAATAAAATATTTTGGGACAAATTCAATTCAGCTGTTCGCTCTAGTGTTGCCAGCGCGGAAAGTCTGAAAACACCTTCTTAACAAAAAACTCTTCAATGGGTTACGACTTTTGAGCTGACACCGCGTGGCGCCATCTAGGCCCGCTTGGCGCAAGGCCAAAAAAAAATATGAAAAAATGGCCGCCTGAGGGGGGCAGTCCCTTAATTTCATTTATTCTAATTTTGGTTTAACTAATTCATAACATTGATACCTTTCTGCATTCAGAATGAAATTTCCTACTTAGATTAAATAATTTGAATATTAGTACCTAAACAAATAATATTAGTAATTATTGCAGTGTCAAGTCCAAATGTATTTATTTATTTTTATTTCTCAAAATATAAAAACCAATATAATTTTACGTACTAAATATGAATAAAAACACAAAAATGAAGCTACTAATAGGAAGATAACTTACCCAGGCATCCTTTTATTCACAATAAACCACAATAATTCACTAATAATTCAACAACAGACACTTCACTCGCGCACGTAAACAAAAACGAACTGAAAAGGAACTGACGCGCACTTCACTTCGTTGGCATATAACCCTACAAAATTATGTAGTCTAAGATTTTCCTATGATTTCATTGGCTGCTTTTATTTATTATAGTATAACCCAACCAAGTTTGAATGCGTTAGAGAAACTTGACAATGAATGAATTGGCATTGAATACGATCGAAACAAAAGCGCGCGAATCTCGCACACAGGAGGCGAGCGCCATCTGTTCGCGCAGGTGTTCTGCCTCCTGTGTGTGAGTACCAGTTGAGAAGTGTACAGGTTGCAATTTGAAGAAACAGTCGCTTTCGCCTCATGGAGTAGAATTTTCAGTAAGTAACAGTGGCACTAAAAATGGTTAAATAAAAAAATAAATTAAAATTTAAAAAACCGGCTTTAAAAAATCCTGAAAACAAAAATAAAAAATACCTGAAAAGAAAAACCAAAAAGTGAAAAATAATCCATTTCGGGTCACTAAAACAGCAGATAACTTAAACATAAGTACTTAAGTACTTGGAAGTCGGACTGGGTGAAACCATTTTTTCTTTATACCGCTCAACATTCAATCTAACCCAGTCCGACTTCCAAGTAAGTACTTATGTTTAAGTTATCTGCTGTCTTAGTGACCCGAAATGGATTATTTTTCACTTTTTGGTTTTTCTTTTCAGGTTTTTTTTTATTTTTGTTTTCAGGATTTTTTGAAGCCGGTTTTTTTAATTTTAATTTATTTTTTTATTATAATTATGTACGTAACTACCTACCTACCTTCTAAAAAATTTTTCTCAAATCATCATCATTTATTCGGGGTCGGCCCTCCTGATGCTTGCAAAACCAATCAAATTAAAATTAGAGCTCATCCTGTTAACTAATTAATTTAACTCAAGGAAATAGTTTAGTTTGGAAACTTTGGACTCATGCTGAACTTTGACTTTACCCAATCTATATTTAGTCAGTTGTTAGGAAATAATTAAAAATAGTTTAGTCGATTTTCTGACGGACTGCACTGGTCGCGGCTTCAATAAATTGAGATATTTAGTTATTTCTGGTAAGTAAAACATTCAACATAATATATCTAAGTTTTTTTTCACCAAACCTGATGCTCCTTGTATCCTTTGTTGACTGAAATCTTAAAGAATTAATGTAAATTGGAAGTAATCTACTTTTCCTTTGTAATTATTAAACAATATTTTCTGATATTTTTAGAGACTTCAACATAAAATAACGAAGGTACAATAGAAACAAACTTTTGTCATAATAATTTTCCTAATCTATTGCATACCTACCCATCTAAATCGACTAATTCAATTTTCTCAGTTCTGCGGTTTAGTGGTTTTACGAAATTAATTTGCACAGATTTATTTTCAGTGTAGCTATGACATCAACTACTCAAGAATCTGACCCTGGTAGAGAAGCGATGCCAGAAGCGGAACACCCTCAACATGACAACACTGTGGTCATATCTGGCATGGCTGGACTCTATCCTAATTCAAGATCCGTTCAGGATTTGGAACGCATTCTTTACAACAAGGTACAACTCATCTATCATAGGGACTTGATTTTATGCTAACCTCGTCCTAGTTGATTAGTTTATAAATATTTTAAGGCTGCTTGTTACCTAACATTATACTAAGTAAACATCACGTTGGTATGATATATTTTCCGTTATCAGAACGCTAAGCATATTATTTAGATGGCTTATAATAGAAATCGTATGTTCTATAGACACCTAGAACGCTAACTCTACTAAATAAACATAACATACAAACAACACCAAGATTTTCTTAAAGCAACTTGAAGTTACTCAGTTTAAATAAAAAATGAATCACCGAAATCAGATTTAAAAAGGGAAAGATTTCAAAAGGAACGAACAAACGAAAAAAAAGTCTGTTTTTGTTTGACAAATGCTCTTTCTTCGTATGATAGAAGACCATAGACGAAGAGGTCGATAGCATATAATGGTAAACAATGATTATTTATTACTAAGAATAAGTTTTAAGACAAGATATGAATAAATACCAACTTTTTTTATTCACCAGATAAATCCAATAAGTTCTGAGAGCGTGAGGTGGAAGTTCAACCACCCTGAAGCTGCCCAGCATGCTGGCAACGTGCCGGACCTGGATCGGTTCGACGCCCAGTTCTTCAGGGTTCACTACCGACTCGGGACTAACATGGACGCTATGGCACGGAAAATGTTAGAACAGGCCTATGAAGCTATTTATGACGCCGGTTTGTAAACTCATAGAAAACCCCACATTAGGGCACAATCGGGCACAATGTGTATATTAATGCATCCTTGTTGTTGTTTCCTTTCTAGGAGTTAATCCAGGTCAACTTTCGGGAAAGAAAATTGGTGTTTACATCGGTACCTGTTTCTCTGAATCCGAAAAAGCTTGCTTTTATGACGCCTATGCCAGGGCAGGATTTGGAGTAGCAGGGTATGTCAATTTAATAAAGAATACTGTAATTTTAAAAGGGTTTTGCATCTGTAATACTTGTGTTACAGATGTAATAAGGCTATGTTTGCCAACCGCATATCTTATTGGTTGAATGCCAAGGGTCCGTCCATGTCCATCGATGAAGCCTGCTGTAGCTCGACCGCTGCATTGGAGCAGGCTTATTTGGCTATATCCCGAGGGGAGTGTGAAGGAGCCATTGTCGGAGGCGCCTACCTCTGCCTGCATCCACAATCCTCTATACACTACTCCAGGTATTCTTGAATTCTTATACCTTCCAGATGCGATCCACTCTATTATGATAAAGTTCTCTCAATAAATATAAACATATCTTATTGCAGAATTATGACCGTAAGTAAAGATGGTAAAACCAAATCGTTTGATCAGGATCCAGAAGGTTGTATCAAATCTGAAGCGATCAACGTTCTTTTCCTTCAAAATGCTAATGTTGCTTTGAGGTAAGAAGAATAAATGAGGAATGTGTTTAATTTTCGTGATTTTCAATGAAAATGAAAAAATGAAAATATATATTTATTTACCAATACTACCAATACAACAGTTTGTGGAATATCTGCAGCCCTCACACTAGACTAAAGTCTGTATTGTGAAGTGCCAAAATAATAATTAACAAAATGGTAATAAATAAATGCCGTTCGATTAATGAGTGAAATGTACTTTTACCATTGCTACTCGAAAAATTACTTTTAGCCACTGAGTGAATAAAACCATTTTAAATTTCTAACAAGCACGAATATACGAATAATTTACAATAGTAAATAAAACTTGCTGAAAGTAAGTACTTCGGTCCGCTCAGGATTCTAATCACAAATACTCGCTACGCTCGGGATTCTACTTTATAATCCTTCGCTGCTCTCGGATCCACGAATTAAATTCATTTTTTTTTTTTTCATATATTGTATCTACTATTTTTATTTTAACAGAGTTTATGCGAAAGTTAAGCATGTAAAATCCGAGTTTACAAAATTATTAAGCGGAGAAACAGGCCCCCAGTTTGGCTTCTACCGAGATCCTGAAGATACAGCTGCCTTTTTAAAAACTTTCTATGAAGAGGCTGGTGTTTTACCAAGAGCAGTCGAATACGTAGAAGCCTTAGGGTCAGGTATGCATACGTAATCTTGTGATCTGTACTAAATAATACGTTTATACCATCCCCACTCTAAAAAGCTTATTTTATTCACTGAAAATAGTGAATCAGGCATTGTAATCACTATATTTTGGTGTTTGAATTTAGAACACTCCACTATATTCAACTTCCATCAATGCTTATACAAACTAATTGCCCAAAAAATACTCGATATAAACTCCTTCTCTGACCAACGAGTGGAAATAAATATCGCTTCATCATCACAAGTTGACCACCCTATTAAAATATTAATAAAAAATACTTTTCATCTTAGTAATTGTTCCAACTTCAATGTGAATGAAGAATCATTAAATGTTTCTCTAAATTATTTCTTTTTCTCGTAGTCATGGTATAAAGTATAGTATGCAACTCAATATAAGGTACAGATTTATACTGAAGGTCATGAATCATTTACGTCTCGTTTAAGATTATTATCATCATGAATCACTCTCTACGATCGTGATTCATTTGTTAGAATCCTTCACTTGCTCGTGATTCATCTATCACCCTCTTATGTGAATTGAATAGCCCTTAGCATTATTCTATAATTACTTTAACGATTTTATGTAAACGTAAAAGAGTCCACCTCTTGCAAATCAATAATTAAAATGATAAAATCCAGAAAATATAATGTATTTCAGCTGAAAGTAAGGCGGATAAATCAGAATTGGAAGCAATAGACAAGGTATTCTGTAACTCCAGAGATGTTCCACTGCTTGTGGGTAGTGTCCTATCTAATATTGGCTATGGAGAGGCGGCTTCAGGAATATCGGCCGTGACTAAGGTTAATATGAACAAGCCTAAGCTACCAACTGTTCTTAAACTACCAAAACTGCAATTTATATGTACGTACAGGGATCTAATATGGCGACTTTCGACGAATCCGAAACGTAATACGAGTTTGAATTTCACTTATTTTATATTTTATTTTGTATGAAAACGGAATTGCGTGGTGGCCATTGCGATTATTGTGACATTACATTTTGTGCGATTTGTATGCTGATTGGCTGATACACATTTAGATAGTCACTGGCAGATGCCACCTTGAAAAGTACCTATGGAAAATGAGGTCAAAAGGCAGAATTGAACGACGCTAATCCAAAGCAGCATTTTTCTAGTTTTCCTAGGGACAGCTAGTTTTCCATAGAAACGAATCCGAATTGCATCCCACGCAACCATCGCGTTTTGGACGATCATTTTTTATAATAAAAACAAAAAAATATATGAGTATAGGTATAATTATATTAAATAACGAATTGAGGACCTACTCATTTTTTGAAGTCCGTTACATAACACACAAAAATTGTCCAATTCGTATCATGTGTCGTATACGTGTCGTCTTCGAAGTAGGTATTTTCAGCCCTGCTGATAAAATCTATTGATCTATCTACTAACTGCGGCCCATGGTTTCAACCTCGATCAATTTTTTTTAAATTTTAATTTAAACAAACCTTGTCAATAGTAGGGATTGAGGAACGACGCTATTAGGGAAGTACGAGGGTATACTATTGTGAATGAAATAAATATTTCCGGGTCGAACTCGAGTGGGGAAAGATGCGAATGGAAAGTTTGCTACGCGGAATTAACAAGTTTAGCAAAGCGAACGAATTACTTGAAAGATTCCAAATAAATAAAGGAATTAAAATAAAACAAGTACCACTAAATCCTGCTAAGACCCCAATGAAAAATGACTTTTTAAGCTATTGCATAGCTTTTATCGCGAGCTATGATCGCGGCGACCGAATCAAGAAATTCCGTAACGAAAATAAAACCTAACACACCCCTACTCCGCCTACACTGTAGCTCGGCCGAGCGTTCGCTGAACGTGTATGTATTAGTTATTTTTAAATTCTATCACCAAATATACATTAACTAGATATTCTCATAGGTGTTATTAGGATATCACAGAGGAGAACTAGCTGGTAACTTGCACTGTGAAAACCCGAGGACAGACGTAGCTGCACTGCAAGAGGGCCGCATGAAGATTTTAACAGATCACCACGAATTTCGACGCACATATGCAGCAGTCAACAGCATGTCTGTGACCGGTCTCAATGCTCATGTATTGTTATATGGTCACAATAAACTCAAGGTGAACATTAAAGTTACGAATTCAATGTACTTGTTGTTCTCTTTTTTCTAACAGTAAGTAAGTTTCAGGATTCAAATCGATACAAAGCCGGTATTCCCCGTCTCGTTACAATTTCTGGCAGACAAGAATCTTCAGTAGCAATCGTAATAGAAAATTTAAAAACTCATACTGTAGACCCAGAAAAACTGGCGTTACTCAATAACATACACAAAGAAACTGTAACTGGCCATTTGGGTAGAGGTTATGTGATTTTAGGTAAGCATCTCAGCTATTTCGAAGAAAAAAATATCCCTACATAGTAACTTAAAAAAATCTTAAGATAAAATCTCAAATTTTATACATATTAAAAACTATATAACCTTTCAGACACAAACACAGATGGAGAAACAGTAAGCATTTCAGAAAAGATAAATTACTTCGATGATGTCCGACGCCCATTGTGTTTCGTATATAGCGGGATGGGATCGCAGTGGGTACAAATGGGTGCAGCGCTCATGAAGATTCCAATCTTTGCTCAGGCTATTTATCAGTAAGTTGTAGATCTCGTTTGGCTTCATAACCTAATTACCGCAATTACATTTCATACATCAATTTCCAGATGTCAACAGGCTCTTGAACCAACGGGACTCAATATAGTTGACATAATTACATCAACAGATCCAACCATATTTGATAATATTCTGCACTCTTTTGTTGGTATCGCGGCTGTTCAAATTGGACTCACAGACATTTTAAAGAAGTTAGGATTGGTTCCTGATAAAATCATTGGTGAATATGAATTGATATTAATCATGAATTGAAATAAAAAGTACTAGAAATGACAACAGTACCTACTCTCTGTATACAACAAAAATTAATAATATGCATACTATGTAGTATGATATACCACAATTTGATATTATATTTTTTTACTAATAATTTTAGGTCACAGTGTTGGAGAACTTGGATGTGCTTATGCCGATGGATGCCTTACAGCTGACGAAATGATACTCTGCGCCTACAGTCGTGGCCTGGTTTCGTTGGAGACAAAATTTATTCGAGGCTCCATGGCCGCTGTAGGTCTAGGTTTCAAACAGGTATACACTTTTAATGGAGACGATATTGTATTAAATACTACACTTTAAAAACAAATTTAAATAATTGTGATACATCTATGATTTAGATCTTAAATATGTGTCCACCGGAAATCGAAGTGGCTTGCCATAATAGTTCAGAATCTTCCACTATTTCGGGTCCTGAAGAAGCGATGCGAGAATTTGTTTCTATGCTCAGTGCGAAGGGGATATTTGCCAAGGAAGTACCTTGCTCTAACATCGCATATCATTCACGATATATTACTGAAGCAGGTAGGTAAAGTCTACATACTGTTGTTTGAGTAATACGTAGAAACATAAAAATAAAAGCCCATTTCTACATAATATTGCAGGCCCTGGCTTACTGAAGTATTTGAAAGAAGTTATCAAAAATCCTAAACCAATCAGTGAACGTTGGGTGTCTACATCAGTGCCTGAACACCAATGGAACGAACCTCTGGCTAAATATTCTTCTGCGGAATATCATACCAACAACTTACTTGTAATACTTATACCCATTTAAAATTAATTTTATCGAAATCGTTACGTTATGATAAAGTTTTGATAAAATATAATTAATCGACAGAACCCGGTGTTATTTGAAGAGGCCAGCAAGTTGATACCGAGCAACGCTGTTCTCGTGGAAGTAGCTCCTCATGGTCTGCTTCAGGCTATTCTGAAGCGATCTCTCCCCGATACTTGCACTAACATTTCACTCACCAGGCGTAGTCATGCAAATAACGATCACTTGGTTTTAGAAGCTATCGGCAAGTTAGTATCTATTGGAACTTTCTATACACCTTTCATCGAAATCAAAACGAATTGCAGGAATTGAACTAAATTAATTGCTAAAAAAATTATTCCTAAAATTTCAGATTATACATAGAGGGATATAATTCAGACCTTCAGGCTTTGTATCCCAAAATAGAATTTCCAGTGTCAACAGGGACTCCTTTTCTGTCTCATCTAGTTAATTGGGTTCATGATGAGAAATGGTATTTTATTTAACTCTTACTACTTGTGTGAATTCGTTGATTTATAATTAAACTATATTATTATATGTATTATATTTATAGGGGTCTACCACTTTATAACAATGCCGATAGAACAGTAGCCGCTACTTGTAAACATATAATATCAGTCCACGAAGATGATTACAGCTACTTGAAGGGTCATGTCATTAGAAGTAAGTAAACTACTTGTGAGGTACGAACTCAAATTCTATGTGTAAAGTAACACAGTAACAGTTAAACGAAATTTTGGCACCAGGGTGATCATACATTTTTTTACACGAGTTCAATCTTAGTTAAAAAAAGAAATTCATAAAAAATATTGTTTGCATTCGATAGCACATTTATCCTGAAATACTACAAAAAAAAACAGATTGAAATAATTCGTTCATTTGCAGTTTTGGCATCAAAAAATATAGAGAAAGGAGTAAAATTTTTAATATTTTTTAAATGTCTGATATCTGGGAATCCGAGAGACTTTCTTTGAATATAACTTTCACTTTTTTGAACCGTCACAGTGTCCTCTATCCGTTGGTGCCCGCTTATCCATTCATTACCGGACATATTATAATGTTGTTTGAACTCCTGTTTTATTTCGCAGACAAAATTATCTTACCGCCTGCGTTTATACTTGTCACAGTCTGGGAAACATTAGCAATGGTGTTGAATTTACCTAAAAAAGGTTTCAATGTTAAATTCGAAGACTTTCAACTGTTTTGTCAACCTCTACTTCATGATCAACGACAAGTTATATTGAACGTTTCATTACACAGAGGAAGTGGACGTTTTGAGGTGAATCATCCTTGACTAGTTATTTTACTACATAATAGCTTACATATTACATTATTACTTTGTGTCACCTATTGTCTACTTTCTAATTGAATTGTTTCTACGACATCTGAGGGTTGGCGACTGTTTGTTCTTGTTTAATTCTCGGCTCAAACATATAATATTATTTTTTCTTGTCGATGTGTTACTGTTTGTATATTATAATCATATAATCAATTCAATTACAATATAAAACATCAATACAAAATATGAATATAAAAAAAACTAGTACTTAAATACCTAAATAATCCTTAATTAAATCTATCTAACAAAACAAATCTTGATTATTTAATATTACAAAGAACTAATTAATAAATACATTATGAAATTGAAAATAAAAAAAACAATAATAATTTATATTTAGTTAGGTAGTTAAATAACTTTATTTTTACTGTTCTCTTTTATGTTATTACAAAAGAAAATAAATAAGTACTAGGCATTCTATACGTTATAATATTTATATTTACAAGCCTAGTAGTATCTCTTACCTTGGGGCTAGATGACAATGTGTGCATTTTATTGCAATATTTTATTACATTAGATAAAAGTTTCCTTTTTTTGATAGGTTATGGAAGATTATTCTAAAGTGGCGACAGGGTTTGTAACAAGAACATATGATTTGCACAGCATAGATGTGATTCCTAATAATACAAAAAAAATTGAAGCTACAGATGTTTATAAACTGTTAGAAGATAGAGAATATGGTTACAGGTAAGTAGGTTTTAGATGCAGTGGTGTTGAGGCAGTGGCGTAGCTAGCATGGGTGGCACCCGGGGTGAATATTGTGTCACCCCAAAACTTACACAAAATGTTAAAATAAAAAAGCTATTGCATCGTGCGAGCTTCGTACAGTCGTGCCATATACATACACATTTTAAGCGAACTCGGCCGAGCTACAAGGTAGGTGGAGTGGGGGTGTTATGTTTTATTTTCGTTACGGAACTTCTTGATTCGGTCGCCGCGTGTAAAGCCCGCGATAAAAGCTATGCAATAGCTTAAAAAGATCAAAATTTATGTTTAATTACAATATTACAAATATTTACTATTAAAAAAAAATGAGAGCCCTATTGTAATTTTCAGCTATAACAATGAATCAATAAAAAAATAAATTTTATTTCTTCTAACTTTAACATTAGCAAACTCGGAAATGACGTCTTTAAAATTTATATTTTCGGCTGCTTTATGTTCTATGGTTAACATGCTAAGATTGCTTAATCTATTTTAGTTACTTGGAAACTACAAGTTTACCAATCTTCGAAGCTAGGTAGGTTTTCTTACTATTTTACAAGTAAATTTAGAAAAATCTTATGACTTCCGGTGAAAAATTACTCGACTAAAGTCTAATCCTACAATAAAAAATTAAAATCGCACTATGGTTAGGTACTTTTTACTTGTAATTAACAAAAAAGTACTTCTCTTTTTTTTTAATGTATTCAATGTTCAAATTTTTTTAACCAATGTTACCAACGTAGGATAGTAAACTTGTAACTCGTACTTGCGTAAAACGGGACCCGGGTGTCACCCGCTTGGGGGTGACACCGCGGGGGGCGGCGGGTGCGGACCGCCCCCGCCGCCCCCCCTCTAGCTACGCCACTGTTTGAGGATTGGTTGAAATACTTCTTTAAGCAATAATACGCATGCATAGGTACCGGAGAGACCCGTCCTCGGGGCTACCAATTTGATCATATTTTGTTTAGTTAGTTTTCCTATTTTTTCCAACTTGTACCGTTAACATCACTACATACATAGTATAAAATAAAGTCACTTTTCGCCGTCCCTATGTCCCTATGTATGCTTAGATCTTTAAGGTTCCGCTGGTCGATCGTGTTTTCCATACAAATGAATTTAGAGTGTTATCCATTTATTCTTTAAGGAATTTGAAAAAAACAAAAGTTAAATCTACATAACAAGTCTATATCTAGCCCATGTAGGCGACGAAATAGAAAAATTATATTTATTTATATTCAATTATATTAAATTAAATATAATTTGTCTATTTCGTCGCCTACATAGGCTAGATATAGACTTGTTATCTTGAACCTTAAAACTACGCAACAGATCTTGATGCGGTTTTTTTATTAGATAGAGTGATTAAAGAGGACGGTTTTTAGATATAATACATGCATAATATAGCCGTGCGAAGCCGGGACGGGTAGTCTTCTATAATATAAAAATGAATCGCTGATTGTGTTGCTAAGCTCAAATCTCGAGAACAGCTGAACCGATTTCTCTAATTATTTTTTTAGAATATTTCTTGAAGTACGAGGATGGTTCTTAGGAAGAGAATTTTTTTATAAATTTCCTGAAAAAATCTAAAATAACACTTTTCTATACTCCAAATTCCCATACAAACTATTCGTATTAATACTTAAAAGCAGGGACTTAAAACGTTATCCATAACAGAATGTTTAACGTTATAAAAACGTTATAATAGTATCGGTATCTCAGCAAACATTTCGTTATCGATCTTTTGTATAACGTTTTACGAGTAACAGAACGAAATTTTAACTGCAAAAATAACGTTATTATAACGATAAATACGCGACGTTGCCAAACTTATTCATTTTACAAATCCGCGCCACGCGCGGCGGAATTTGCGCATTAGTTGGTAAAAGCGAAATGGGTCGAAAAAAATCAACAAAGTCTACAGATATTTCAATCTTGAGGATAATAATAAGACCTCAAAATGTTTAGTTTGCGAAAAAGTTTTAAAGGTAAGTTAAGAAAGAAGTAGATAGTAAGTAGGTAGTAATGTGTAGTATTTTCTAAACGGGAGTGCAGGCAGAAGTGAAAACTGTATATCTGTGTAAAATCTCATATGTCGCGAGAACATACGCAAAAAGAGTTTTAGATGAAAAAAAAAAATAGTCGGACGACAAATAGTCGTCCGACATTTGTCGTCCAACAAATAGTCGTCCGACATTTGTCGTCCAACAAATAGTCGTCCGACATTTGTCGTCCAACAAATAGTCGTCCGACATTTGTCGTCCAACAAATTGTCGTCCGACATTTGTCGTCCGACATGTCCGACATTTGTCGTCCGTCAATAGTCGTCCGTTAAAAAATACCATATGTACGTCTTAATACACTCACAGCCAAATTAAAAACAGTAGGCCCAGGCATACATTTTCGCCGCGCCGTAGAGAGGGGATAGCTGTCTACTCTCCATCCGTCTTACGCTTTTTCGATCAGGTCACGTGTCCTGACGCGAGTTTAAGATTTTATACCCATTACAGAAAAAGTGCTCAACGCCGCTAAAGAAGTTTTCACTTCAAAAAAAAACTAATATTTTCTAAGAAAATCGGCTTATTAATATTTATTTTTTTACAATAATGCCGATTTCCTTAGAAAATATGAATGTTTTCAATTTTTTTATAGAATCTTTTATGTTTCTCCGAAGAGCCCTTGCGATAGGCAGCAATAAAAAAAAATATTAAAGATTGCTCATAATTTTTTTACTCTAAAAAATTAAATGCTCCGCAAGTCGCAAATGGATCAAGCTGTTTGTGTGGTTTGTGGTGCCTTATTAAAGGTAAAGAGTTGAACTAACACGCCTCAGTGATGAAAGTTATCGACTTTGGTTTTGATGCTAAAGGCCAAAATTTCTAGTACTTTTTTAAATAATGCCGATTTTCTCGGAAAATATTAATGTTTTGAATGTTTTTATAAAATATTTTATGTTTTTATAAAGAAGCTCTAGCGATTAGTAAAAAAAACCACGATAGTTAAAGATTTGGTCATAAAAAATTCAATTGAAAATAGAGTATTTTCAATGGCTTCTATTTTCCAAAGTCATCGATATAGCAAGCTGTTTGTGGTGTCAAATGAGAGATATGAGTTGAACTAACATGCCTAAAAGTTAGAGTGCGTAAGCTGCTCTGGTTTGTAACCTAGAGACCAAAACATGTGACGTTTCATACATTTTTTTCATATTTTGACGGCTTACGATCTGCATCAAAAACAGCCCTATGTCCATCATTTGCCGTTTCGAGCCACTGTGCGGTAGCGCGCGCGTGCAACGTTGCCGCCGTGTGCGCGCGAGCGGTGGTACCTGGTAGGTACTACCGCTCGCGCACGGTTTCGAACGCAGCGGCAACGTTGCTTGGCCGCAGAAGAGGTGGTTGGTAGGTATTAGGTATATACTAATTGCACTGTAAAAATTTATCGCTACATAAAAAAACACAAAATACATAAAATTTATCGTTTTGATTGGTTTATTTTACTTTTAATCGTAGATTCACTATGATAAAAAAATGTGTTTTGGAAATTTTACCTATTCCTACTAAACATATATCTAACACCAAAGTAATAGTAAATTTCAGGACGTTATGTAACCTTTAGCCTTCTTCGATATTTGAGATATCCAACACTAGAAGAATTATTCAGATCGGTCCAGTGGTTTTGAAGCAAATTCAATACAAACAAACAAAAATCTAATCTTTCCCATTTATACTATTACATAGTAGGTACATGTACCTATAGATTACACCCTTACGTAGCCAGAGAGAGCACTGCGTTCGATAGTTCACACAAAGAAAAAGTAAACATTACTTTGAGTAAAAGAGATAGCATAAAAACAATAATTATAACATTATTATATGAATAACAATATTTTTAATAACGTTAAATTGACAATATAACGTAACGTTATTATAACGTTATACATATTCAAAGCTTTGAATAATATCGTTTTGTTATATCGTTTCTCTCACAAATAACGTTATCTTGCAATTCCACAGATAACGTTACTGTATTTTACCGGTATTTAAGTCCCTGCTTAAAAGTCAATTTGCACTTAATTACAATATCATAAAGTTAAAGTTAAAGGAGAGGTTCCGGGAAAGCAAAACAATTGAGTGACGTTAGTATTATATTGGGATTTTTTGGCAAAACCAAATTGATTCTCTTTATTTGCTCTCTAAATTACGTCTACGTGTACCATCTAAAAAGAGCATACTACTTACCTAGGTGTACCTGAAGGTAACACAAATTATAGAAGAAACGTATTTATCATTACTGGGGCTAGGGAAGTTAACAATTTCGAGTATCTTGACTTCGACATACTCGACTCGTATTTAACACAGCACCACATCAAATATAAATGTTATTTAACTCAAACTGGTTGGTTCCCGATTGTCGTGAAAGTAAAAAATACTCTTGAGATATAATTTGTAACACTTTTTCCTTCTTTTTGTTATAATTTTTGTAAGTTTTCTATGTCTCTAGCAAACAAGCGTATTTATCTATAGGAACATGAAAACATTTAAATGGTGCATTTGTAACTAGGTACTCAAATATTTAAGTTAAGAATTCTATTTCTTGTTTTCCATATAATACCTACAAAGTCAAAGTCGAAATTCTCAATTCATTTGGAATCATACAATTTGCAATAAATCACATTGAAGCGTATTAAAAACTAAGTTAGGATGTGTGTTGTCGACCAATGAGAAGCAGGCACAAGAAACTCAAAGGGTTTTTTTGAGATCATACTCTTTATATGAGCATGGTCAGATTACAAATATTTCAAAGTATTTATTTGAAATGGAGCAATTAAAGTCACATTCATGGGTTCTTATCATTAAGGTACGACGAAGTATAATAGTATGCCTTACCGCACAATAGTACATTCTTACCCCAAGGTGTGAAAGTCACTCATTAAGTCCCAAGACGGAGTTTGGCGCTAATAGTTCGAGGGTCAAAGTGACAGATGTCAAAGTGTCAATTTTTCGACACTTTTCGTTATATTTTGAAGAATTCACACGATCTATCTATCTTATCTCTACATATAATAAATTCTAAGTTTTGGAAGTGAGCGTTTTACGTCCACAATGATCTTAACAATATAGAATTCGCTAACCTTATTATAAGCTCCGGTAGAAAAAAATCTTGATTGCGCTATTCAGGTTTCCTTATATTTATAAAGTCACAAATTAATTAATTATTCTTTTTGTTCTGCTTAAAAAATTTGTAGACTTATGTATTTTAACAATACATAGCAATGTCCACATTTTTTAACTAAAAAATAAAGTAATTAATTTGATAAGATTATTTTTAAATTTCAAGTAACTACCGCCATCTCTTCGGTTTTCGCAGAACTACCATTTATGCACAAAATTGTTAATTTTCTTTGCTTACCTTTTTTGTGCAGTCTATTTTCGGGAACTAGGAAACAGATTTTATCACAATCTTCACGAATGTGTTCAGACAATATCAGAAGAAGTTTAGGTATTTCAGGTAGATTTATGTTACTAATAAAAATATGATATTTCTTGGCGTAAAAAATAAACCATAATATTATTGCTTGAAAACGTTCAGGGGCTCTATTTTTGAATCGCCAAAAATAGAGTCCCTTACCAGCGGACATCCGAAATTATCCCAAAAGATATAGATATTTTTCAAAGACCGTTTCCAAATGTTTGACTATGATTGTTTGATGTTTATTCTACCACTCGCCTGTCGGCGACGAGTGGTGGAGACCACTCGTTACGATGGAGTGATTCAAAAATAGCGAATTTCCGATGTCGAACGAATATCAGTAGAAATCGAGCGCTCGACGCGGGGCGAACGATTCAAAAATAGGGCTCCAGAACTTAAATGATGTCAAAATTTTCATTTTACATATTATGGAAGGAAGCGCCATCTTTTTTTTTATTTATAATGATGGCTTCGCATTATCGTGCATATAGCCCTCCGCTAGGAGTAAAAGTGTTCCGTGATAATAGCCAGTGTCGAGTTACTATTATAATTATGGTCAAAGAAATTTAAATGAGGAGCGTTTTTTGAATTTGGAACATTACAAAACGCTCCAGCAATATTGTATGAACATGTGTAATGAAGCGGCGTGCTGGGGTTATTAAATACTTAAATACTCTTTGATTGGATCTCTTTTATCGAAGTGTAGGTACCAAAGTCTCTTTGCTTAGTACGAAATGCGTTCTCGTGGCTATATAGCCATAAATGTAAATAAAAAAATTACGGCAAAGCTAAAAATTCAGAGCGTTCAAACAAACAATGGAAGCCCTTAAAGATGAATAATTTTCCCCGTATTTTCCACATTTCCCACTGATTCTTCGCTTCTATTGGTCGCAGTATGTTATGTTAAATAGCCTAACTAAAGCCTAATAGATAAATCCATCACCAAAATAATTTTTAAATTCGAAACAGTACTTTCTGAGATTAGCGCGTTCAAACAAACAAACAAACTCTTCAGTTTTATAATATTAGTACAAATAGATAAAGTTTAATAATTAAAGTTATTTCGGTTCAGAGAGTGAAATAGAGATTCACCACAACCACAAATCGGTAATGGAAAACCTGCTTCCAAACCGAAGTCAAAACAAAACTACACGAATCACATTCACGTCACATCACTACATGCTGAAGCAATTTCGCTAATTCTTTTTTTGTTGGTTTGTTTTTGTCAGGAGAAGTATCATAGTGAAAGAAAAAAAATTGAAAGTTGCGCAGAAAATTATTACGCGGGTGAAACCGCGGGGCGCAGCTAGTCATATAATAAAATCGTTCGTGTATGAATTCTGTACATTAAAGGTATTTTAAAAAAATTTACTGGAGGGCACACATCACATCGTTACTTTGTACAAGAGCAAAGGAGATCGTGGGGACTGCAATTGTTACCGAGGTATCTCATTGCTGAGTATTGTTGGCAAGCTCTTTTGTAGAGTTGCTCTTGCTAGGCTTCAACTTCTTGCTGATCGTGTCTATCCCGAGGCTCAGTGCGGATTTCGTGCTCAGCGTTCAACGATAGATATGGTGTTCACGCTGCGTCAAGTTCAGGAGAAATGCAGGGAACAAAGATCTCCCCTGTTTATAGCATTCGTAGATCTGAACAAGGCTTTCGACACTGTCAGCAGAGAGGGTCTTTACACGGCACTGGAGCTGATTGGCTGTCCACCAAAGCTCCTCGCTTTCATAAGATCTTTTCATGACGGAATGAAGGGAGCTGTGGTTTTTAATGGGAATACCTCTGAACCATTCGAAATGTGCAGAGGCGTGAACAGCCCTGTTTCACGCCTCTGCACATTTCGTCCTGGCTCCTACCTTGTTTGTTATTTACTTTTCTCTACTTATCAAGGTGGCGTTCGGCGACAATAGTCAGGGTATCCACCTACATACAAGAGCTGATGGAAAGTTATTTAATTTGTCCCTCTTAAAGTCCAAGCGTCATCGAGAAGACTTGTATGTGGATAGCCTAATGTACGCTGATGACGCAGCTTTTGTCGCTACTTCCCCGGAAGATCTGCAAGTCATGCTTGACAAGTTTTCTCGTGCATGTGCCCTGTTCTCCATGTCGATTAACGCTAAAAAAACTTTGATATTGTGTCAGGGCTGTGAAAGCAAACCAACGATCCTTCTAGATGGAGCTCCACTAGAAGTAGTCGAGAAGTTTACGTACCTAGGGTCGACCGTGTCGAGCAATCTTTCACTTGATGCGAAAATCGACACTCGCATCGGCAAAGCGGCGACCACGTTCGGGAGGCTTCGTGAGAGGGTATGGGACAATAAACACCTTACTGCCAAAACCAAAATGTTGGTGTTTCAAGCTTGTGTTCTTAGCATACTCTCTTACGGGGCTGAAACCTGGACGTCGTATGCTAAACAAGAACGGCGACTTAACGCTTTCTACATGCGATGCCTACGCAATATTCTGGGTATTACTTGGAAGGACGGGATCACAAATGAGAGGGTTCTCGAATTAGCCCGGTTGCCCAGTTTCATGGCTTGGCTGAAACAACGGCGTTTGCGCTGGCTGGGGCATATGCATCGCATGGACACCTCCCGTCTACCGAGACGTGTTCTTCTTGGCGAGATTGCGGATGCAAAGCGGGCCGTTGGGAGACCTTTGTTTCGCTTTAAAGATTGTGTCAAGAAGGATATGCTCGCATTCGATATATCACATAATGACTGGGAGGGACTGGCTGAGGACAGAAATGAGTGGAGGAATTGTGTCTTCGAGGGTCGTTCTAGGCATGATCGGGCGTGGACAATGACCAAGGCGGTTCCTTTCCTTGTGCAAATTGCGGTCGCATCTGTCGATCGCGAATTGGTTTACTAAGCCACGAAAGAGCGTGTAGGCGCTAAAACGTAAATTGTCTGAAATAGACGAAAAGGCCAGAGATGAGATGATAACTGGAGGGCAGTCTATGATCGATACTGAACCAGTAAATGTAGGTAAAAACATTTTAACCTGTCTGCCTGTCTGTCTGTATCTTGGCCGCGCATCACGCCGAAACTACTAAATGGATTAATATGACACTCGGTATGAATATAGGCCTTATACTGATGTAACATCATATTAACTTTTTATCCTAAAATTCATCATGGTTTCAGTGGTGGGGGTGATGAAAGTTAAGTATCTTGGCCGCGCATCACGCCGAAACTACTGAATGGATTAAAATAAAACTAGGTATGAATATAGCCCTTCTACTGATGTAACATCATATCAACTTTTTATCCTTAAATTCAGCATGGTTTTACTGGTGGGGGCGATGAACGATAATCTATAAACTTGCATTGCAACGCCGCCGTATATAGCAAAATGCTCGATTTGCAAACGACATCAGTGGAATTCTCCATTAAAGTAATGGATAAAGTATGTAAATATAATAATATTATGTATAATAATATTAATAGGATTCAATTTGATGATGGACATTGCTGGACATGTAATTTATATCTTTAGGTAATTTATTATAATAAAGCACATTTATGTGCTAGGACCGGGGCGGGCGCTCACTGACGGATTACAGGGTTTTTTATTACACACTGTTTATCAAAATAGGTGCATGAGAAGGTGTTTTCCAGGTTCAGTAAAAACAAATTTAGGTAACTGGATTTCAAACCCTTTATTATTCTTTCTTCTATTTCTATTTTTAGTGGTGAATTTCAAAGCATATTTAGTGTCAACGATAAACTGACAGAAGCTACATTAATTTGGAATGACAATTGGGTAACTTTAATTGATGGAATGTTGCAACTAAATACCCTGAAACAATCTCACAATGCAATATCTCCGTTGACAAGGATCAGGTCTATGACAATCGATGTTAGCAAACATCCCGGAAAAGATACTCATAGCAGTATGAGCACTTTTAATGCCTATGTTTCTGATATTTATGATCTAACTATGTAAGTAGAACTTAGTATTTTTTTGTAAATTGCATTCGTTCATATTACTCAAATCCAGGTATTTTTATAGTTTCATTTGTTTTATAGATGTGGTGGAGTTACCATTGAAGGTATTAGGTTCCGTAGATCACCTCCGCTGTTCAAAACTGAAGTGATACTAAAAGCGTTAACATTTGTTCCAAGATTTCAGTCTGATTCTGATGTAAGTACCAAATCATTGACACACACATACTTAACTTTAAGTACTTATAAATTATTTAAATTAAATTTCCATTTTGGTTTAGTTGTTGACATCTTTAGAAGTATATATGCAAATAGTAGCCGAAAATTTGAATAAAACCGTAATCAATGTGATTGAAATTGCGAACAACGATTGTAATAATAATTGCTTTGTTGGTGAGAATATGAAAACTTTTTTGATAAAATGTAATGTATTGCAATATGAAATTGACTACAAAACAGTTACCAGGCAAAATATTCAGCAGAAAAGTTTGATACTGAAGGGTGTCGATATTGTTGTTGTCCAAAATCTATCAAGTGATGATAAGGTTAGTTACGTTGCAATATCTTAACAGAGATTTATTTAGCATTTTTGTATGATACCAGTATGTGAACCTAATTTTCAGTTGTGCGATTTGCTTCACCAAGTTCTGCCCACACAAATATTTTTGATTAATGAAGAAAACACCTCGTGTAAAGCCATGCCGAGAGTTAAACCTACTGCACTGTATAGCGTCGTCGCTGTGAACGACAACAAGATTTCAAATATAAGACTAGAACTAGTAAGATGGCGCGCAACGCCTTTGTTCTCAACAATATTGACTATTACTGTTCGTTCTGAATCCGATATACTAAGGTTAACAAACACTCGAAACAGTTTGCAACCCCAAGATACTTTAATTGTAGTATCAAGATATCCTCCAATCGATGGACTTAAAAATTTAGTAAAGAAATGGAGAAACGATCTTAAACGAAATGGAATTCGACTTATCATGACAAATGAAAATTCTCAAAAATATAATGATAACGAACATCTGAATGTAGATTTAGCTTTCAACGTTCTGAATAACGTAAGTTTCAAATTGTATGTGCACTACAACTTTAAGACAACAAGGGATAAAATGTATTTGAACGATCTCTTAATGTTTTTTAAAACAGGGTGTTTGGGGAGGTGAATATTATTTATACGCTAAAGAAAATCGTGAGAGAGCACACAGCATGTTACAAAATGAACAAATCGGAAACATCGATTCTTTGAAATGGGTTAAAGCTCCTGAATTAAGCACGACTGGCGTCAACGTTACGGTAAATAATACCTTGTAGATAATTTTACTTAATAGTCATATTTGTAGATTACATTATCTAATAGTTTTGATAATATAGGTACGTTTTGCTGGAATTAATACGACTGATGTTAAAGCAGCTTCTGGAGCTGTGTTAAGAGATGTGATCGATTCTGGATCTTGTAGTTACGGAATGGATTTTAGTGGCATAACAGAGAAGTAAGTAAACTGTAAATTAAATTAGTTTTATATTGTGTCCTAAATGTAGTAAGTATTTTGAATTAGTAAAAGTTAAATATAATTTCAGTGGTGAAAGAGTCATGGGTTTGGTAGAAGAGGGATCGACAAAAAGCAAGATAGTGGTAGAACCGGAGCTGATGTGGCCTGTACCGTCACACTGGAGTCTCGAAGATGCTGCTACTGTTCCTTTAGCATATGCGTATATATTCTACTGCTTTAAATTAAAAGTGGGCAGTATAAATTACTTTTAACTTATATTGTAGTATGTCTAAAGTGTCAAGATTGATTGCAAAAATTCACAATTTTATTATTGAATTTTTTAGGTAATAAATCTTATTAAAAGAGATTGGACGTATAGTGTTCTAATCCACGGAGGTGCTGGAGCTCTTGGTCAAGCAGCGATTAACATTTCATTAGCTAATGGTTTTGAAGTGTTTGTCACCGTCGCAGACAGAAGGAAAAAGCAATTCTTACTCAATCTGTTTCCGAAGCTAAAAGGTAATAAAAAAATTATAACCGATCACTCTTCATCTTCAAAATCGAAAACCTGGGTGATTTGGACGAATTATTGTTTTTTCTGTTATAGAAGACCATATCGGAAATTCACGTGATAGCAGTTTTGCTGACCTGGTTTTAGGAGCTACCGGTGGAAAAGGAGTCGATGCTGTGTTGAATTCTGTTACAAAGGAACTAAAAGACGTCGGTGACAAATAAATCGAAAAATTATTTGGTTTCAATTCACGGCAATCATTGTTACGAAATAATTTTCAGATGTCACTGAAATGCTGCGCACCATTTGGCGTAACATTCGATACAAGACAGATTAGCGATATGGACCAGTATTATTTTGGTATGAATTCTTTATCGACGGAAAGAACTTACGTAGCAGTTGACATTCGTTCAATATTTTCAAATAGCGAAGTAAAAAAGGTATAAATTCTGATCTTTATACAGAGAAACAAGAAACTAAAAGCCGAATGATCTAATTCGATAATATTGTAGCGGATCCGGCACTTGATGGTGGAGGGTATATCCGGGGGGTGGGTGCGTCCGCTGACACGTGTGACGTACTCGGCGGAAGAGGCGCCGCGCGCGTTTCGCCTGCTCGCCGCCAGCCAGCACCGTGGACGCGTGCTGATTGATCTCACAATATCACAATCTCATTCATATGACAGGTAAAAGCTTGCTAAAAATGATTTTCTTGGAGATTACGATAAGTCATTATAGTCAATAAATATCGTTCAAAGTTTAGTTCTTTTTTATTTTCTTGTGTTTGTTATACTGGTTAATCTATTTTTTTATTTTTTAATGGTTTCAGGCTATTTTGCTTACCAGAGCATAGTTATTTAGTATTCGGGAATTCCGAAGCATTGATTGTAAAAATTGTAGACATGTTGGTAGATCGTGGAGCTAGAAAGCTACATTTAGTTTTTTCTTCCTCTCCATCACTTCTACGTATCAAATTCAAGTAAGGATATTGATTTTTCGATTATACACAATATTTTTTATATACTTGTCCTAAATTTATTTTTAAATGATTGTGACTTTTAATTTTGTTTGCAGTATTTGGAAAAATCTTGGAGTAAATGTGACCATCGCCACAAATGAGTTATATGATAAAAATACCGCACATAATGTTGTAAAACAAGCCCAGGAACATGGATTCTTAGCTGGAGTGTTTTTGATATATACTAAGATCAACTCTAATTTCATAAAATATTTGGACTTTGCAATTAGAAATCTGAGTCCACGTTTAAAGTTAGTGGACAGACAGAAAAAAACTGTTATTTTTTTTAATTTTGACTTCCTAAGTAGAATATATTTTTATCCCACTAATCAAGAAGTCATGACGACAAAAATGTTAAAAATTGTAAAATCTGTATTCCAAATTTCGTCCAGATCGGTTGTAAAAACGGCCTGTGGAGAAGCACCAACATAATAATAATTATAATATATTATACATGACAGATGAAAACAAAATTATTAATTCTTGCTTAGTCAACTAGGTATAAAGAATTATATGGATAGCAGGAGATTCGGGACATATAAGCTAACTTTTTATCTCGATATTCTTACGGGATCGGAGCATAAATTAGGGTAAAACCGCGAGTCACAAACATTTAAATAAATTGTTCTAGATACTTTTTGATACTAGAGTGTGATGGTAAAATAGATAGAAACATACAACAAACATGTATGCAACGTTACAAAGACGGACTAGCAACTACGTATCTCAGTTTATCTAATCTTAGAAAGGTAACGTAAAGTCTAATTAAATATTGTAATTGTAATTTGTAATTTTGACTTTTAGTTTTGTGTATAACCAAAGAGGTTAAATTGGGAAAAAATACTTTTCAAGAAAACATAATGAAAATTAAAAAAAATGTTTTTTTTTAAGTAGATTGTATAAAAATCCTGCAGAAAATAAGATGTATATGACGAATAAATTATTGTCTTAATAATTATTACAGAATAAAGCAGTCTGTGCACGTGAAGTAATGAAATTGATAGAACAATCACTGTGTAGTTCACATCCAGTGTTGGTTCCTGAACTAAGGTCACTGCCTCGTAAGCCATTAGCTGAAGAAATTTTTAATAAAGCAGGTAGGTTTGCAGCTCGATGCAGCCAGGATTAAATTTGTCAATTTAGAAATTGTTATTAAGCATTTCTGCTTGAATGCATTCAAAATGTTAAATGTTTTCAGATATCAAATTAGATGGTAATATTAGAAATGACTCCACTTTAAAAGATCTAGGTTTGGAATCCGAAAAAATACTATTCATTGAAACATATCTCAATAATTTTTACAACGTCTATTTTGATAAACATGAAATACCATCACTGACACTTGAAAGGTAACAAATAACGCAATTTATGCTGGTCCAATAAAAATATAATTCTATTTAAAAATTTCGGTAACGAATTGTATAATATTTTCGTTTTTAGATTAAAAGAAATAGAAAATATGTCAGAGGAGATAAATTACAACGATATAGAAGGTCTGGCATGTTTCTACAATTATGTGGATTCCGACGAATTACAAGCTACTGTTGACATGGTTTATCTTCCAACACTATCTAACGGTAGTGATATGGTAAATTATCAGTTTTAAGTATTCCTGAATGGTGTATTCTTGCTTATTAACTACTTACATTTTATTTCTGTTTCGTTCTGCCTAGACTTATTATTTTTTACTTACCTTTTGCAGCGCGCAGACGAATTTAACGTAGATGAGACATTTTTATGGATTGTGCCGGGAGTGGAAGGCCACCACAATAGATTCCGGACGTTATGCGAGCGACTCAAGTTACCAGCACTAGTGCTACAGCCGGGACTTGACTGCTTTGAAGACGATCCGCATCATCTCGCTCTAAGATACCATAAGGTGTGTCTGTAGACGTACTAGTGATGCCTACATAATAATATAGGGATTCAATTACAATGTTTATGCTCGTTATATGTCCTTGTTGTTGCAGGTTTTACTTAAGATAATAGACCGAAGAAAACAATTCTACCTAGTGGGTTTTGAAACTGGAGTGTCAGTAGTATTGGAGTTAGCGGCAATTTTGGAACGTCAAGGTAATAATTTGTAAACGGATTAAATATTAAAACGACGTAAATATATAATTAGCATGATAACCAAGTTGCCTTAAATTTAATATAATGAGCTTTAATATAACAATTTTTTTTGCTCTAACAGGACAAATTGGCACTCTATTTTGCATCGGAGATGGACCAATAGAAACTGCTAGCTACATAGACGAACATTTAAAGACGTACTCGAGTGAGGACGAATTTCAGATAAATCTGATTAGACACATGTTTGCCTTGATGGCAGGAGAGCAGCAATCTAGCCTTGAAAAGTTGGAGAAAGTGCTGGCAAAGTGCACTTCGTGGACACAACGCGTGGACCTCAGCGTACGCGAGCTGCTGGGCCGCGTCTCGCACTCTGCGCAGTACGCGCGCGCGCTCATTGATGCCGCGTACTCGCGGCTTTTGAACGCTCGTCGCCCGGCACCCGCTCGTTCGTCGCCGCTGTGCCTCCGCTCACAGATCGTGCTACTCCGAGCGCGTGGGCCACATGCTGCTGCTACTCCGTCTTCACTGCAGGAGTACTCGGAGCAGCCCATTATCGTGTACGACCTCCCTACACCTCTCGGCCACATTACCGAAGACCTGCGATGTAGCGCTATCATCAATAGACATTTGTCTGATGATATATTGAACGCTTTTGTCACAAGAAATCTTTGTGATTCCTATCTTTTAAATGCTAATACTTTTGTTAAAGTATCAAAAAAGTAGGCTACTCTGTCACTCGACCCAGTTTTGCCCTCCTGCTTTAAAATTTTCTTGGCATAGTACTTAATTATTTTAGTTGGTTTTATGCTTGTTAGTAACCTACGGAGCTTAGTTTAAATCTTTTTAATTATGTACTTTATTTATTTTTAATTTGTGGGTTAGGTTAACCCTTCTATTTTTGGCTTTTTAGTACTTATCTCAAGATATAATAAATTCGAAGTTTTGGAAGTAAGCGTTCTACGTCCAAAATGATCTTAGCACTATAGAATTTGCTAACCTTATATAGCTCCGGTAGAAAAAAATCTTGCATGCGCGATTCAGATTTTCTTAAATTTAGAAAATCACAAATTAGTTGATTATTCTTTTTGTTCTGCTTAAAAATTTTGTACACTTATGTATTTTAAGAATACATAGCAATATATGAGCCATATACACATTTTTTAACTAAAAAATAAAGTAATTAATTTAATAAGATATTTTTTATTTTCAAGTAACTAGCACCATCTCTTCGTTTTCGCGGAACTACGGAAAATTACAGAAATCTGTAATTTTCATTGTTTACCTTTGTTTTGTGCGCTCTAATTTCGGGAACTAGGAACCAGATTTTAACAGAATCTTCACGAATGTGTTCAGAAAATATCAGAAGAGGTTTAGGTAGTTCAGGTAGATTTATGTTACTAATAAAAATATAATATTTTTAGGCGTAAAAAATTAACCATAATATTTTTGCATGAAAACGTACAGAACGTAGGGATGATGTCAAAATTGTCATTTTGACATACGGAAAGAAGCATCTAGCGCCATCTTATTTTTATTTATAATTTTATTATGGCTTCGCATTATAGTGCATATAGCCAGTGTCGCGTTCAAAGAAAATTAAATCCAATGCAGGAGCGTTTTTGAATTTGGAACATTACAATGCTCCAGCAATATTGTGTATGTGTGTATGAAGCGGGGGCAGAGCGGGGGTTATTAAAAAATTAAATTCTCTTTGATTGGATATTTTTTTTATCAAAGTACTAGCGACCCGTCCCGGCTTTGCACAGCTATATTATGCATGTATTAGAAAGTTATTTTGGGGGTAATTTGCTTCGAGGTTGATATCAATACTCTTTGGTGCTTTTGATTAGATTGGTAAGACGTCATCTTAAGCTGACAGCAGCTGATGTTAACGTATAACCAAAGAGGTTAAAAACTTCGAACATTAAACTAAAAGAGGCGTCTTGCCATTTAGTACTGGGAACTTAACATAGTATTTTTTTGCACGATATTTTTGAGAAATATACCTAACGATAGAGGATATTACGGCAAATTAAGTATACTTTTACACCAAATCTCTGTCGTCTCGGAAATGGGGTATTTGACCAAACGTGATGTCTTAAGATTTTTAAAAAGTGCCCGGTGCATTTAGAAACCCATACCTATCATTAAAAGGTTATTGCGGCGCACAAATAATGCTTTCTAACCAAACTTCTAAAACTTCTCGGAGACGGGATATTTGTTAAAATATGGAACGCTTCTTTCAATATCCCGTTTCCGAGACGTTTTAAAGATTTGGTGTGAAGGCATTATTTATTTGCCTTAGTGCCCTCTATCGATAGATAGGTATGGCTCTTTAAGTGCATCACGGCCTTTTTAAGTTACTATACCTACTCATGTTGTTACTATATCTTTTGTGTCCAAAGGCCTTTTTCCTACTCCATGACGTTCACGGTGTTCGCGGTCTTCTAATTTCTTTTTTTTCGTATTGGCTCCTCGAACTACATACAGCCAATGTCATGTATTTCTTAAGTAATAATATAATTACTTACATTTTTTTTTAAACTCTATCTTTTATTACGGTACGCCAAAATTACTCTCTGCGCAACTGCTCAGCCCTACCTAATAATAAAATTCTGAACAATTTGCCAAAAAATATTATTTTACTAAGTATTTCCCGCTCCGGCTTCGCACGGCTATATTATGCATGTATTATACATATAAACCTTCCTCTTGAATCACTCCATCTATTAAAAAAACCGCATCAAAATCCGTTGCGTAGTTTTAAAGATCTATAAGCATACAAAGGGACATAGGGACGGCGAAAAGTGACTTTATTTTATACTATGTAGTGATTACCCAAATATTATTTGCATGGTGTCATCATGGCTACTAATAATTGTAAATACTAAAACCTCTTTTGTTATGAATACTAAAATACCTAACATATGAATGTGAACAGTGATCTTATAAGGGTTCCTTTTTTACCTTTTAAGGTACGGAACCCAAAATAAACACAAAAGATGACTATGATAGAAAAGTAATTAGTACGATATGATTAAAGATTTACTTATGTGGTTTGTGCATTATTGGTCTGTGCTAGAAAGACAGAAACAGAAGAAATAATATTGTTGGTTTAGAACTTTAAGTACGTAACCGTATAGCCCATTTTACATCACATCCAAAGACAATTGGGTGTAGGTTTTCGTCTTTCAAGTTAAAATACCTACATGTACCTACTTACTTAATTCAAAATCTATCTTCTATACAAATAAAATGCTTTGTCCTGATTGACTAAAGGATCAACGCACAGCCTAAATCGCTGATCGTAGAGACCTGAAACTTGGAGGGTGTGTTCTTTGTATGACGTAGGCATCCGATAAGAAAGGATTTTCCGAAATTCATTCCCTAACGGGATTAAAAAGGGGTAGTCAGTTATTTTAGGGGGATTTGCTTTAACTCGAACTCTTTAGTGTATTTGATTTAAATTAGGTAAGTACATTTTATTTTGACACATTTTTGAAACTCAATACAATTTTAAGTCAACAAAAAAATCCTATTAGAACTATTTTCGACTCCTGCGCGGACGAAGTCGCGGGCAAAAGCTAGTAGATAAATAAAAACCTACGTATTTGTGTGATCTCCTTTTTAATTCCTTTCCTTCTACAATTTTTTTGCAAGAACAAATTTAAATAATATATATTTTGGTACTTGCAGAATATGGTGAGTAAATTATGATGTCAGTACCTACACTATAGTATGTAAGTACTATGTAGATCTGATGTAGATACTCATATTCGACCGAATATAGTATGCAAATGTTTTAGACTTATTAAGAACGGCTTCGCACGGGTGCAATGGTGATACTTAATATACTGATACAACGTTCACAGCTTTTTGTCATTAGACAATACAAACATGAGAGGTTTAGTTCACTTGCAAGAGCGACATCGACAACGACATATTATGAAAAATACTCGACGCTACGCGCCGCCCCGGTACCCCCCGTCATCTGTAATATCTTCGAAAATATTCATTTTATTTACATGCTGTAAAGAACCATATTGTTGTATATGAAATGCACAATGTACTTAAGGTACTTAAATGAATAAGGATTCATACTGTATTGCCCAAAGTTGCTTTGTTAATAAGCCATCATGGTTATAAAAATGGTTATTGCGGGTTATCCTTAAGAAATAGACATATTACCATCGCGAACTTCTAGACCTTTTTAAGGTGTACGATACTGTAGTACATTATTTTGATATATTTTGTAGGGTTCAGCAGGGTTAGTCTCCGAGGGCCACGATCTCCGAGGGCCACGTCTCCGAGGTACACACTTTTTAAATTCTCGACAAATGACGACTAAGAATAGATTTTGAATAAAAGTACCGTCAGCAAGAAAGTCCTTAACCAAATTTTTAATTAATTTAATTTATCGCAAGCGTATGCAAAAAAACGAAAGTGGTAAAAACGTGTTTATTTATCACATTAGAAACCCGTAAAATTATCAGTGTTCCTTACAGTTTAATGCATGTATTATACCTATAAACTTTCATCTTAAATCACTCTATCTATAACAAACCGCATCAAAATCCGTTGCGTAGTTTTAAAGATTTAAGAATACACTGGCTTTATACAGAATAAATTAATTATACGTAATCATTACAAAAATGCTACAAACAATTAATATCCATATCAAAATAACATGTATTAGGTATTTATAGTAATATGCCAGATTAGAAATCAAAATAAAAAGAAATACCAAATTATATCTAATAAAAATCAATTGCATACAAATTAAATGAAGTAGGACAATTTCTAAAAGTATTTTACACTTATTTTTAAATATTTTATTACCTACTCTTTGTATCTTATCTTATATAATGGGGGCTGACAAGTTGCCAGCAACACTTCGACCCAATGGGATCTTTTGTGTTTACCCCTACCTTGATGTTTCTTACTCTTTGAAGAAGTGGTCGATTAACGCGGTGATCCCACTGAGAGGAAGAAACCTATATTCCTCCGGTTTGGGATACGCATTCCCAAGGAGGCTCATACGCTTCGCTGCTAAGACGTCGCATTCACACAGTACGTGCTCCATAGTTTCCCTGACATCACCGCAGGCTCTGCAGTCATTATTTGAAGTTAACTTCATTTTTAAAAGCATGTCATTGGTTCCGTAATGTCCTGTCAAGGCACCAACCACAGCTCGTGCTTTGCTTCTACTGTTGTTCAATATAAATTTAGAAGCGCCTCTGGTGCTGCTACCTATGAATTTCCTCGAATGTAGCAGCCCTTGACTGATTTCCCACTCTTGCGTGTGTTTCTTATCAGCGTAATCCTTTACGGCCTTTATGATTGTGCATGCTGGCAGGCCCATACATGGTTCTGGTCCAAGCATAGCACTTGCCGATCCTGTCCTTGCTAGCTCATCAGCTTTCTCATTTCCTGTTATTCCTACATGGCCTGGGACCCATAGTAGTCGCAGGTTGTTCCTGCGGCCTAACTTGTTCAGGGTTTTCACCGCATTCAGGACCAATTTCGAGTTGACCTTGCAGGAATTTAAGGCCTTTAGTGACGCTTGACTGTCGCTAAGAATGTAGATAGTCTTGTTTTCTACACTCATTTTCCGATTTTCCTCTGCGCATGCTATGATTGCATACATCTCTGCCTGAAAGACCGTAGTGTATTGACCCAAACTACTCCACAGTTGTAAAGATTCTGAGTAAATACCTGCTCCAGTACCAGACTCAGTTTTCGAACCGTCTGTGTACCAAATGAGGCAGTCTGCGTCTGGTGAGTGCAGTTGCTGTGTCCAGTCTTCCCTTGTGGGGACATGTATTTTAAAGTTTTTTTTGAAGATTTTGACACACGGCATAACGTCGCTAATCATATTCATCTTCCTTTGAAGCTCATCATTAAGCTCTATTTTTGTATGCCTCGTTGTGGGCCTATTGCAGTTAAAAGCTCTTTGTAAAGGACATTATGCCCGTTCGCTGAGTTTTCAAACGAAATGCAACTTTTGAAACTCAAAACACTGGAATCCCTTGGGAGTTTAATATCCTTTGGTATTCAATGACTTGCTTTGCAGCCAGAAAAGCATGGTCTACTAAAGCATTAATGCCAAGTTGTCCAAGGTGTGCAAGTTTTATTTGAATGTTTGACAAATTACTATGTTTTCTAACAAATATACAAACTTTTGACTGCAAGGTTTCGTGCAAAAATTCAAAGAAAAAACTTTTGTAAATCAATCAACAATTTTACAGAAAAAAAATATTTGTATGATAATATATAGTACATTGTTATCCTAGGTGTGAAAGTCACTCATTACAAGTCCCGAGACGGAGTTTGGCGCCCGAGTGTAGCGAGGGCGCTAATAGTTCGAGGGACTTAATGAGTCTTTCACCCGAGGTAAACACTGTGCTTTTCATTACGAATAATACATAAAATTCTTCCTAACAACGAGAGTGAATGAGACTATGAGACTCCATGATACCACATGAGTAGGTACTCATGTGTCCCTGTCCATACTACCTGATCCTCTTACAAGGTTGGGACCAAAGAGGTTATACATTATGTAGTGTTTTTTTTAGGTTTCTGCTGTTTGTATTCAAATTCGCGGCATGGTCATAGGTCGCTTTGACCATTTTCGTCTTTACATTTATTTTATTATATAAGATATCTTGAACTAAATATAGGTACCTACTTGAATTTGATTACTGAGAAAAAAGTTACTCAGTACTAAACTCTGGCAGTATGCATGAGCCGTGCCAAGCCATAATTATTATTCTTTGGTGTAAAAAAAAAAGCAAGGAGATTAGGTTTTTGAAGTTCCTAATGCGTAATGATACTGATACTGGCTACTTGCAGATTGCACAAGTCGTGCGAAGCCATAATTTGACATGACAGCTGTCAGTGAAAGCGAAAAGCCCTAGGGCTGGAAATTTTATTTTCTACACGCTCTTCAGGCATATTTAGACCCACTTTCGGAGTATGAGTAATGAAAAATACTTTTGCAACTCATAAAATATTTCAAAGTAAGTAGCCCATTTGCTAGTTTCAGTTACAATGCCCAAAACTATTTCTAATCATAATATATGTTAATTAATAATTACAACATACATATTAATGAACACGTCATGTAGTATGGTCACGTTTTTTATTAGCTACTTATTTAAATTAAATAAATCTTTTTGGATGTGTTTGGAAAGGCCTATGTTGAGAAATGGACGTCCTGTGGGTGATAATAATATTTTATGATAATAGTGATAGTGATGATAATATTATGATCTTTTTTTTTGTCTAGTTATTTAGCTTGGGGCTAGATGGCATTGTGTGGAATGTCCTGCAATATTTATCTATTTATTTCTCTGAAGTAGGCTAAACCACCTTTCCTAACCTCTTAGCCTAGTAACAAGTAGGTAAATTAGATTAGTTCACTTTTCCAGTCACACCCTGACTGAAGCAAAAGTACCTAGAATATTTTAGAATGCAAAAAATCCTAAACATTCTATTATTTATTTATAATTAGTAGAGAGAATAACAATTTTTAAGTTCCTACCCTAATATAAACTTCCCCGTTTAGAATTGGAATTCCCTAACATATTTTCTTGGTACATACTTAAGTTGTTTTAGTACGTTATAAAATAAACCTCTGTTGCAAATTTAAGCCTTCAAGTTTTGGCAGTACGTTGATCTTCAAGACAAACTATGTATATTATATAGATTACGAATAGAAGAATCTTTTAAACAAAAATTCCATAAGGCACCTACCTCAGTTCCAGTCTTTGAGCAAGATTGTTAGTGTTTTATGACTGTTAGACCTCTAGGCACATGAGTATCTAATCTACGCATGTGCTCTTGGTACTTTATTTCATAGGTAAGTATCGATGTACTAAGAAAATTCAAATCAATCAAATAATCCTTAACCTTTTTTACGAATTATCGTAACACAAGTAGGAAGTAATTTATGTTTGAGACCTTTGACTGTTAAGGTGGGTACTGACCAACGTAACGAGGTGTAATGTAACGTGTTACACGACTAGCATGTATGCAGTCAGTACGTAGTGTTACCCGGTCTTCTGTCTGATGTCTCGAAATAAGCCAAATCACGCATCGGTAAACTGCCTAGTGGCACTATATCTACCAAACCAAACTATAGAAGTTCCTTCACAATATTCTCAACTATTTGAATTTTAGGGTAAATACTTCGTGTTTTTTCCTGTAGGGTACTCAATTAATATATTAGTGTCATCTTAAGACCATCTGTCATTGTCAAACGTTGATTTTTAATAATAAATCTGTCAATTTCAATCAGTATAGAAATTATTGTGAAAGAAAATATTTGTGTTCTTGTAAAAACGTCATAAGTTCTTTATTTTATTGAAGTATAGTGTTATTATACATCAAAATTATCGTTAACGTATGCGTAATCTAATTAAAAGTGAAGTTTTAATGAATTTTGATAATATGATAAGTTTTTTGATCGATAAAAAACGCTTAGTGCAAAATGACAAAAAATGGCGGATTTTATTATGAGGATTTTTTGGAAGGGCTTAGAAGAATTTTGAAGAAAGTAAGTGATAATTTTTTTTTTTCTAGTTTTCTTATTAGAATTCGTATAATTCCAAACAGAATTTAGTTTGTTCATAATGTCTTTTAAAATATCCGTAAATTGAGCTAGAGCCGGCGCGGCGCGGCGATTCGCGCCGCAAATTTCTTTAATTTTTTACTCCACTTTTTTAGTATTAAACATGCCTAAATAATAATTTAAATATAAAGGTATATTCAAGTACTTATCATGTGAATAAAAAAAAACGTATGTTATCGCTTTAGATTTTACACAAAACGCCAATCTTTCTAACTACTCTATAATTTCGTCCGAATTTTTTCGTATCTCGAATTCAATTTGTTTATAGAAAAAAAATAAACATAGCACAATTAAAATAACACTTGAAACATAATCCGTGGTCTTTAAGCTATAGATATCAGTCATTTGTTTACTTAAAAGCTCTTTTGAAGTGGTCGTAAATATCGTTTTAATGACCCAGCGCGCGCCGCTCACAGATGACGTAATTTATGGTGACATTTGACGGATTTTTGGCATAACACGTCATCACTTTCTGGTTTTTTAGACATACAAGTCGTTACGGGGAAACCAGCGAGCAATGAGCCGCTCGACACTCGCTTTGAGTGCTCCATCAAGCTGCCAATTTTTAAAAAATAAAATAAAATAAATAAGACGATTATTTAAACAAAACTTAACCCAAACATTATTACCTACCTATCTTAAACTAATTTATGAAACTTATTATACTTATAATATTTCTGTTATAAGATGGTTATAAGACAATTTTAATTTGAGAGTTGTAAGTATTATAATAACATTACATTACAATACATTAGGTAGGTACATGCCCAAGAAAAGCAAAGGTAAAAAGGAAGCGAACTCAGCTAAGTTGTTTTTCAGTCTCTCTTCACTAAAAAAAGAAATGGCCTCTGCCATGTTTTTAGGGGGAACCTTTGACTGTTACGCGGTTCTGTCATCACCACGAGCGCTCGTACACACGTCGTTCCATATTGACGACTGGCTGGTGAATATGAAGCACAGAGCTCTATCGAACATGTTACACCGATTTTAAAAGTCGGCGTAACATGCTCTTCACGAATGATACGCTCCGTAACACCGGTCAGTACCCACCTTTACTGGACTTTGACTTAATTTACATTTACGCAATTTTTATTTAGGCTATTGTTAGAAATTATTTAAGAATTGTTTAGTTTATTTTTTGACGGCCTGCGCAGGTCGCGACTTCGTTAATTACGACATTTAGTGATTTCTTGTAAGTATAATGTCCATTTTTCTCCACCAAAACTGCTGCTGAGTAAGTGCTGCTAGCATCTTTTGTTTTATGCCAAAAAGGATGTGAATGGAACGTTACATTGTCATACATTGTATGGGTTATATTAAGATATTATTATGTATCATATTAATTTGAATTGTTACTAAGTAAATAAGGGGGATTTGGTTTCCTATCCAAAACTGTGCAGCGGGGTAATTCTCCACATCTAAACTTATAACTTTTGTTCTACGACTTTTACAATAACACACTTTTTACATTATTTTTTTTTTGATACAATAATAAATATAAATGTAATATTCTGTTCTAGTGAATTCTCGCGTGCGTGCATGCACGATTTTGGATTGGAAACTAATTACCCTGTATATTTTATTAAGATATTCGCTTAATTATATATTTTATTTATACATAAATCTATTTATTTATGTACAGTATGTAATTATTATTATTTGTATATAGGTTAGGTATGTATGTATTTATTGTTTTATTTTTTGTTGTTATTTGCATGCTACCTACTTGCCTAAGTTCCAACACCCTACCCTTCACCTTCCTCAACTTCTTGTCCATCCAAAGGTTACCTGGAAGAGATCGCTTTGCGCGATAAGACCGCCCTTTGTACTACTTAGTCTTAAGCTTTTTTATATTTAATGTTATTTAAAAATGGTGTTTACAATAAAGATTTTATCTATGCGGAAGTAATTTACTATTACTTAATAGATTCCGATCAAGTATTTCTACTGTTCGTTGTGCATTACTCAAAACAGATTTCATATCATAGTGAATAGCTAAGTTTACGTTAAATATGTATTTTAGTTTCGCATTTGAGAATTTCTATGTTTTAATTTGTAATTTTAGACATTTTGCTTTGTATTGCTCACGCAAATTGTCATTGTGGGCATTACGAGATGGTTCTCGCCTCAGCTTCCCTAACGGATATCTTACTACCAACCGTCCTCCTGTCGAGAACTCTTACACGCCCGTGAGGTCCCTTGGACTGAGGGAGACGACGGCCGTGACAAATACTCGTAACCAGAAATCACCCGATTCAATTTGTTTATTGGTTCTTAGAAATTTGTTTGCACAGACTTGTTCCAGCAGTGTAGCTATGACACCAACTACTCAAGAGTCTGACCCTGATAGAGAAGCGACGCCAGAAGTGGAACACCCTCAACATGACAATACTGTGGTCATATCTGGCATGGCTGGACTCTATCCTAATTCAAGATTCGTTAAGGATTTGGAACGTATTCTTTAGGTAGGTATTCTAAGGTACATTACTTATCTAGTATTTCTAAACATACATAAAAACCTCGTGCCTGATTGACCAATTAGTGATTCTGAATAACTTGGGGTTTTTTCGACTTTTTGTTCGTTACCTAACAAATTTTATAAGATAACCACGTCGTGGGTATAGTAGGTATATTTTCCTTTACCAGAACAGTGATTTAAGTATCTTTAGTTTATGCGCCAAACCTGAGTGCCAAATATGTACGGGAGTATTAAAAAGTACATTAAACAGAAGAAAAGAATAGAATAGAATAGAAATAAGTTTATTCATGCCAGAAAAAAGATACACACACACAGAATAACCTAAAATACAAAAAAAAAACATAAATAAAACCTAAAAAGCATAGAACGATGAGAAAGGTGAACAGGCAAAGCTTGTGATTTATTCATAAGAGTTGACGAGAAATTAAAATATACCAACCTAATTATTTATTTATCAGATAAATCCAATAAGTTCTGAAAACTTAAGATGGAAGTTCAACCACCCTGAAGCTGCCCAGCATGCTGGCAACGTGCCGGACTTGGATCGGTTCGACGCACAGTTTTTCAAGGTTCACTATCGACTCGGGTCTAACATGGACGCTATGGCACGGAAAATATTGGAACAGGCCTACGAAGCTATTTATGACGCCGGTTAGTAAACTCATAGAAAACCACACGTTAGTGTACAATTGGGCTCTATGTGTGAACTGATGCATCTTATTTGTTGTTTCCTTACTAGGAGTTAATCCCAGTCAACTTTCGGGAAAGAAAATTGGTGTTTACATCGGTACCTGTTTTTCGGAATCCGAAAAAGCCTGCTTTTATGACGCCTATGCCAGGGCAGGATTTGGGATAGCAGGGTATGTCAATTTAATAAAGAGATGTACTTTAACCTGCTTACAAGGGGTTTTGCATAACACTTCTGTTACAGATGTAGTAAGACTATGTTCGCCAACCGCATATCTTATTGGCTGAACGCCAAGGGTCCATCCATGTCCATCGATGAAGCCTGCTGTAGCTCAACCGCTGCATTGGAGCAGGCTTATTTGGCTATGTCCCGAGGGGATTGTGAAGCGGCCATTGTCGGTGGCGCCTACCTCTGCCTGCATCCACAATCTTCTATACACTACTCCAGGTATTCTCGAATTCTGGTATTTACCTTTTTACGCAAAAAAAGCTTGCATTTGACCTCATTTCACCTGATGGGTCAATTAAGTCGAGTATGCTCGCCTAGAAGAAGTACGGCATGCTTGGACAACATGATGAATCGCGACAAGTCACTTAGGACCATAAATTTGTCAAGGGGGTGGTGTAAGAAGTCGTCGTCCAAGACCTATCACCGTTTGATTGTCTGCTCCTTTAGCGCCACCCGGGTGGGGGTCAAAAGGGCTTAATCCTAAGAATGCGACCAAACTTCGCTCCCAAAAACCACTCCTAAAAATTTTATTTTGGTTGTTGCAAACTTCTCTCATTTGTATTATGATAAAGTGCAAACCAAACAAACGTAATTTCTTATTGCAGAATTATGACCGTCAGTAAAGATGGTAAAACCAAATCGTTTGATCAGAACCCAGAAGGTTGTGCCAAATCTGAAGCGATCAACGTTCTTTTCCTTCAAAAAGCTAAGGATGCATTGAGGTCAGAAGATCAAATTAGGGATGTGATTAGTTGGAGTCACCTTCGTGATTTTTTAATGAGCGAAATGTATTTTTATTTTAACAGAATTTACGCGAAAGTTAAGCATGTAAAATCCGAGTTTAGAAAATTATTAAACGGAGAAATTGGCCCCAAGTTCGGTTTTTACCGCGATCCTGAGGATACAGCTGTATTTTTAGAAACGTTCTATGAAGAAGCCGGTATTTCGCCAGGAGAAGTCGAATACGTAGAAGCTTTCGGGTCGGGTATGCATACGCAGTCTTCTTAAAGTGTCTCTCCGACTGCCGAAGGTCGGAGGTCAATTTAGAGTTTTTGTTCTCTATTTCTGGAAATTCTTTCAACTAAGTGATTTATAGAAAAAAAGTTACAACACAAACATAAGTTCACAGTTTTGGAAGTTCATAGAATTTTTATTTTTTAGCTGTAGCTGAGGCGGATCAATCAGAATTGGAAGCAATAGGCAAAGTATTCTGTAATACCCGAAATGATCCGCTACTTGTGGGAAGTGTTCTATCTAATATTGGCTATGCAGAGGCGGCTTCAGGAATATCGGCCGTGACCAAGGTAAATTTTGAGAAAAATATTTAATACAGACAAGGCTTCATTATAATATGTATAGAACTAAATTCTATTTAAACTAAAATCAAACAAAACATTGCATGGACTTATGATAAATCTAGTATAGCGAAATAAAAGATTTATAAATAAAGGACGTTTTCCCCTTTTAAATGGCGATACTCATAAACTCCGGTGTGATTCTAATTAACAATGATAAACTCCTGAAGAACTTTTTAGCAAAGGGTCCTCAAGAACCAATTGTATTTCAATGCAAAGTTAATTTCACACTAAATCACCAAATGTATTATATTAACAAGTCATTCTTATAGGTGTTGCTGGGATATCACAGAGGAGAACTGGCAGGTAACCTGCACTGTGAAAACCCGAGGACAGACGTAGCTGCACTGCAAGAGGGTCGCATGAAGATCTTGACAGACAACCACGAGTTTCGACGCACATATGCAGCAGTCAACAGCATGTCTGTGACCGGAGTCAATGCTCACGTTTTGTTAAACGGTCACAATAAACTTAAGGTGAACTTTCAACGTTACAAATTCTATATCTTTACTTGTTGTTCTCTTTTTTCTAACACTATATAATCGATTTTCAGGATTCAAATCGGTACAAAGCCGACTTTCCCCGCCTTGTCACCATTTCTGGCAGACAAGAATCTTCAATTGAAAACGTTATAGGACATTTAAAATCTCATACCATAGACCCAGAAGAAATAGCATTGCTTCATAACATACATAGTGAATCAATGGCTGGCCATTTAGGAAGAGGTTACGTGATTTTAGGTAAGTGCTTAGTCATTCACGTGCTGTTGTTTGTTGCTGTTGTTGTGTGTTTCAAAACAGAAAAGTATACGTTAAAAAGTCCATTATTTGGTTTAAGATAAACTCAGAATTTGATTGTGAAGAAAATATACATATATATTTGACCTTGCAGACACAAACACAGAAGGAAAAACAGTAAGCATTTCGGAAAAAATGAATTACTTCGACGACGTCCGCCGCCCATTGTGGTTCGTGTATAGCGGTATGGGATCGCAGTGGGTACAAATGGGCGCAGCGCTCATGAAGATTCCAATCTTTGCTCAGGCTATTCATCAGTACGTTGCAGTGTAGAGCTTTTCTATTAAGATTTTCATGGTATAATAACATTACATCAATTTCCAGATGTCAACAGGCTCTTGAACCAACGGGGCTCAACTTAGTTGACATAATTACATCAACAGAACCAAACATGTTTGACAATATTCTGCACTCTTTTGTTGGCATTGCGGCTGTTCAAATTGGGCTCACAGACGTTTTAAAGAAGTTGGGACTGGTCCCTGATAACATTATTGGTAATACATGAAAAATTCCACCTGTTCGAAATTATAATTTCGGTAGACATAATTCTGGATTAAACTTCACCTAACCTAACAAAATATTATTATGTTGATTTTTAAGGGACAAACTACGTTGTTCCTTATTCGAAACTATATTAGTTTGTGTAATGATTTGAAAAAGGACAAGTAGTTCCCAGAACGTTTTTTCGTAGCTACAGCAGTTCTAGAACCTACCCTTACTAACTTACTGAAATTAACAACATTCTGTTTGATACAGCAAATACTGTATTCGCTGTATCAAGCAGAAATTAATAATACGCTACCTCCATTAATTTGTTTACTCATTTACAGGCCACAGTGTTGGAGAACTAGGATGTGCTTATGCCGATGGATGTCTTACAGCTGAAGAAATGATACTCTCCGCTTATAGTCGTGGCCTGGTCTCGTTGGAGACAAAATTTATTCGAGGTTCCATGGCCGCTGTAGGTCTAGGTTTCAAACAGGTACAATCCTTTTCATTGAGACAACATTGTATTAACAAATTCTGTTTAGTGGAATACACTGTAAAAACAAACATTCACTGGATTACATCTATGGTTTAGATCTCAGAAATGTGTCCACCGGAAATAGCAGTAGCTTGCCATAACAGTTCAGAATCTTCCACTATTTCGGGTCCTGAAGAAGCGATGCGCGAATTTGTCTCTATGCTCACTGCAAAGGGGATATTTGCAAAGGAAGTACCGTGCTCTAACATCGCATATCATTCACGATATATAGCTGAAGCAGGTAAGTAATAAGTGAGTAATTTATTCATTGCTGCAAGAGTAATAATGACTATAGTAGGAACGTAAAAATAATGGAACATTTCAACTTAATATTGCAGGCCCTGGCTTACTGAAGTATTTAAAAGAAGTTATCAAAAATCCTAAACCAAGAAGTGAACGTTGGGTATCTACTTCAGTGCCCGAACACAGATGGAACGAACCTCTGGCCAAATATTCTTCTGCGGAATATCACACCAATAACTTACTTGTAATGCTCACACCCATTGGAAATTCAAATTAACAAGATCGTAACGTTATGATAAAGTCTTAATAAATCATAATTAATCCACAGAACCCGGTGTTATTTGAAGAGGCCAGCAAGTTAATACCGAGCAACGCTGTTCTCGTGGAAGTAGCTCCTCATGGTCTGCTTCAGGCTATTCTGAAGCGATCTCTCCCCGATACTTGCACTAACATTTCACTCACCAGGCGTAGTCATACGAATAACGATTACTTGGTTTTAGATGCTATCGGCAAGTCAGTATCTATTGGTACCTTCCACTTTTCATCGATATCTTAACTAAATGAATAATAATTGTCACATATTATATTATTTTAATTCCAGATTATACATGGAAGGATTTAATCCAGACCTACAAGCTTTGTATCCAAAAATAGAATTTCCAGTCTCAGCTGGGACTCCTTTTCTGTCACATCTTGTTGATTGGGCTCACGATGAGAAATGGTCGGTTAAATATTTAATTATAATGACTTATTGTGAGATTTTGTTGATGCATAGTGAAAACTGTATTTTCTTATGTTTTAGGGGTTTACCGCTTTATTCTTCTGCCAATAGAACAGTAGCCGCGTCGTGCAAATATTTAATATCAGTCCACGAAGATGATTACAGCTATTTGAAGGGTCATATCATTAGAAGTAAGTAAACTAAGACAGTAGGTAGATATTTCTGTTGAACCACTATCTCAACCGATGAGAAGTGATGAAGTGGTCTAAGATGTAGCACGCTTACCCTCAAATAAGTGAAAACTTTCGAGGGACGCAGGAAAATTCAGAAAGGCGGCAGTGGAACCAGAACTTATCCGACCGCCTTATTATTGCATTTGGTAAATGTTATAACATACTTACTGTTGTTTGAATTCCTGTTTTGTTTTGCAGACACAAATGTCTTACCTCCTGCGTTTATACTTGTCACAGTTTGGGACACATTAGCAATGGTGTTGGGTTTACCTAAAAAAGGTTTCAATGTGAAATTCGAAGACTTTCAGCTGTTTTGTCAACCTCTACTTCATGAGCAGCGGCAAATTAGACTAAACGTTTGTTTACAAAGAGGAAATGGACGTTTTGAGGTAAATCAATCAATCAATCAAAATAATCATTGTTCGTTAAAGGCTTCTTATTTTACGTTATATTAGTATAGAATCCTATCAACATTAACTTCTTTAATACTTCTTCATCTGATTGCCTTTGTCTCAATTTATTTGAGGTTGGCACATTGTTCTTTCATTGTGCTCTATTAGCCGACATTTCATCGTTCTCATCCATCTCTCTGATATCTTGTCTTTTCAATCTATCCATTTCTTCTTCATAACATTCATATTGGTTACTCTTTTAGTCGCATCATTCTCCTCTCCTCATCTTTGTCCTTATTAACTCCTAACAGTTCCCTTTTACATTTTCCATAACTGATGCTTCTCTCAGCCAGCACTCCCATATCGTCACTCGGATCAACTTCTCATACTTCTCTGGTGAACATCCACCTGCATAAGTTTGTGGATCGATTCTAGACAAATATTTATTTATGTACATATTCTATTTGTTTCTGGTATTGGTGCAATATTTTTGCAATATTACAAAGATTTTATCAAGGTTTCTTTTCCTTGATAGGTTATGGATGATTTTTCTAAAGTGGCAACAGGATTTGTGACAGTTACAGATGAATTTAATGACATAGATGTGATAACAAACAATACAAAAGAATTGGAAGCTACAGATATTTATCAGCTATTTGAAAATAGAGAATATGGTTACAGGTAAAATGGGTGTTTAATTAAAACGGTGTATAATAGTTGTAATGATTTTAAAAATTTTGAAGTTATACTTCTTTAGACGCGTTATGAAAAATGATGAGAGTTAAATTTTCAAATGCGCGCGTATCACTGTAACACGATCGACGGACAGACAGACAGACGGACGTATAAGTTCTATGTGTATTGAAATAAATGCTACTCCATGGATCTTAAACACTTTAATACTCTTAATTCTATTTTCAGTGGTGAATTTCAAAGCATTTATAGGGTCAACGATAAAATGACAGAAGCAGAAATAATTTGGAATGACAATTGGGTAACTTTAATTGATGGAATATTGCAACTAAATACTCTGAAACAATTTCACAATGCAGTATCTCCTTTGACAAGAATTAGGTCTTTGACCATCGATGTAAGCCAACATCACGGAAAAGATATTCATAGTAATGTGAGCACTTTAAATGCTTATATTTCTGATATTTATGATCTAACCAGGTAAGTAGAAGTTACTATTTTATCTAAATTGTATTCGCTTGTTTTACATAAATCTAGGTATATTTATAGTTTCATATGTTTTATAGATGTGGTGGAGTTACCATTGAAGGTATTAAGTTCCGTAGATCACCTCCGCTGTTAAAAAATGAAGTGATACTAAAAGCGTTAACATTTGTTCCAAGATTTCAGTCTGATTCTGATGTAAGTACCAAATAACTTTGACGCACTTATGTCCAAGCAATTATAGATTATTTTAATTAAATGTCCATTTTGTTTTAGTTGTTGACGTCTTTGGAAGTATATATGCAAATTGTGGCGGAAAATTTGAATAAAACCGAAATCAATGTCACTGAAATTGTAAATAACGATTTTAATAATAATTGCTTTGTTAGTGAGAATATGAAAACGTTTTTGATGAAATGTAATGTATTGCAATATGGAATTGACTACAAAACAGTTACCACGCAAAATATTCAGCAGAAAAATTTGATACTGAAGGGTGTCGATATTGTTGTTGTCCAAAATCTATCAAGTGATGATAAGGTTAGTTACGTTGCAATATTTTAACAGAGATTTATTTAGCTGTTTTTGTAAGATAACAGTATGTGAACCTTATTTTCAGTTGTGCGATTTACTTCACCAAGTTCTACCCACACAAATATTTATCATTAATGAAGAAAATTATACCACAAGTGAAGCCGCACCAAGAGTTAAACATTCTGCACTGTATAGCGTCGTCGCTGTAAACAACAACAAGATTTCAAATATGAGACTACAACTCATAAAATGGCGCGCAACGCCTTCGTGCTCAACAATATCCGCCATTACTGTTCGTTCTGAATCCGATATACCAATGTTAACAAACACTCGAAACAGTTTGCAACCCAAAGACGCTTTAATTGTAGTTTCTAGTTATCCTCCAATCGATGGACTTAAAGATTTAGTAAAGAAATGGAGAAATGATGTTATACGAAACAGCATTCGACTTATCACGACAAATGATAATTCTCAAAAATATAATAATATAGAACATCTGAATTTAGCTTTCAACATTCTTAATAACGTAAGTTTTGAATTGTATGTGCAATAGACATTTTGGACAACAAGAGAGTAAATTAATGTAGATATCTGAATCATTGAACGATCTCTTAATGTTTTTTTTAAACAGGGTGTTTGGGGAGGTGAATATTATTTACACTCTAAAGAAAATCGAGACGGAGTCCACGAATGGATGTTACAAAATGAACAAATTGGAAACTTTGATTCATTGAAATGGGTTAAAGCTCCTGAATTAAGCACGACTGGCGTCAGAGTTACAGTAAATAATACTTTATGGATTATTTTACTTGATATTCATATTTGTAGATTACATTATCTAATGGTTTTTATAATATAGGTACGTTTTGCTGGAATCAATACGACTGATGTGAAATCAGCTTCTGGGGCTGTGTTAAGAGATGTTATCGATTCTGGATCTTGTAGTTACGGAATGGATTTTAGTGGCATAACAGAGAAGTAAGTAAACTTTAAATTAGTTTTAAATCGTGTCCTAAATGTAGTATTTTCAATACGTGAAAGTTAAAATTTAACTTATTTAATATAATTTCAGTGGCGAAAGAGTCATGGGTTTGGTAGAAGAGGGATCGACAAAGAGCAAGATAGTAGTAGAACCGGAGCTGATGTGGCCTGTACCGTCTCACTGGAGCCTCGAAGATGCCGCTACTGTTCCCTTAGCATATGCATACGTTTTCTACTGCTTTAAATTAAAGGTGGGGAGGTATCTATTTCTTATAAGTAACTTGGCTCACTGTTTCTTGTTTTGTTTCTTATATTTGTGTAAAGCTGTTGGTTTTTAAAAGAGTATCAATTTTATTATTGATTTTTAGGTAATAAATCTTATTAAAAGAGATTGGATGTATAGTGTTCTAATCCATGGAGGTACTGGAGCTCTTGGTCAGGCAGCGATTAACATTTCATTAGCTAATGGTTTTGAAGTGTTTGTCACCGTTGCAGACAGAAGGAAAAAGCGATTCTTACTTAATCTATTTCCAAAGCTAAAAGGTAAGATAAAATAAAAATTATTACCTATCTTCATCGTTTTAAATCGGTAACTTTAAGTGATTTATGCGAATTATTGTTTTTTTCTGTTATAGAAGACCATATCGGCTATTCGCGTGATAGCAGTTTTGCTGACCTAGTTTTAGGAGCTACCGGTGGAAAAGGAGTCGATGCTGTGTTGAATTCTGTTACAAAGGAACTGAAAGATGTCGGTAACAATAATTCGAAAAGTTATTTGGTTTCAATCTGTAACGGCAATCATTGTTTTGAAATAATTTTCAGATGTCACTGAAATGCTGCGCACCGTTTGGTGTAACATTCGATACAAGACAGATTAGCGATATGGACCAGTATTATTTCGGCATGAACTCTTTATCGACGGAAAGATCTTACGTAGCAGTCGACATTCGTTCAATATTTTCAAATAGCGAAGTAAAAGAGGTATAAAAACAGATCTTTACACAGCGAAACATGAAACCGAATGCCGAATAATCTAATATGATAATTATTGTAGCAAATCCGGCACCTGATGGTGGAGGGTATATCCGAGGGCTGGGTGCGTCCGCTGACACGTTTGACGTACTCGGCAGGAGAGGCGCCGCGCGCGTTTCGCCTGCTCGCCGCCAGCCAGCACCGTGGACGTGTGCTGCTTGATCTCACCATATCACCGTCTCCTTCACAATATGACAGGTGAATATAGCTTGGTAAAATAGTAAGTTTAAATTACTAAAACCCTACTACGGTAGTAACTACATATACCTACCGCGGCTTAGTGTGACCAATTGAATACGCTATGAAACTACAGGACCGATTTTGATTAAACCTGGTATGAGGATAGATTGATTCATTGGGTATAATCATTATAAGGTCTCTGGTTGATCTCGATATTTCCACGGGATCGTTAGCTACACTCGTGAAATCGCGGAGCGCTGCTAGTAACTAATAAACTGATTAACTGTAACAATAAATAGATACACGTTTTTGTTGTTTTCAATATAATATGACAGTCAGTAATAATTCCAAGGAGTTTAGTTTCGGAAACTTCGACAATATTTGTGTTAAGAATTATGCAGAACATTTATGAAAATATCGATAAAACTATACTGTTGCATCGTCTGCGACCATTGCAATAATTAATTTTTTTTTCTTGCTTCATGGTGATTTGTTATAATATTTATTGAATAAGAGTGGTCCAATAATACTTCCTTGTGGTACACCAAACACTATATTTTAAGAGTTTACAGATATATTTTTAACAATATATTAATATATTTTTAATATTTTTTTTAATAATATAAATTTTTTATTTTTAGATAATAATATATATGTATATTTATTTATGTATATATATATTGGTTTCTTTTGTATATGTACATCAAGTTGAGTTATTTGAGATCTACCTTTTAAGTCTTTTAAGTACCTACCTTTCAAGTGCATTATTCCGTCACTAAATTGTAGTTAAAAAAGAACCAGAAAAAAAAGAAGTTAAAAAAGAATTAGAAAAACTGAATCGTGCAGTTTTTCTGGTTCTTTTTTAACTTCTTCACTTAGCTCTTTTGGATCTTCAGTTTTTGATGAATAAATGATTTCAGGCTTAGCTGTTCGCCTGAGCACAATCACTTAATATTTGGGAATTCCGAAGTATTAATTGTAAAAGTTGCAGACAGATTGGTAGATCGTGGTGCTAGAAAGCTGCATTTTGTTTTGTCGTCCATTTCATCACTTCTACGTTTCAAATCCAAGTAAGAAAATTGTCAAAAAATATTATTATTAAAAAAAATGTTATTATTGAACACAATAAATACTTATCTTATCTTCATAATATTTTTTAAAAAGTTTTTAACCTTTGAGTTTTTTGCAGTATTTGGAAAAATCTTGGAGTAAATGTGACCATCTGTTTACATAAGTTAGAGAATAGAAATGCAGCACACAATATTGTAAAACAAGCGCAGGAACATGGATTCTTAGCAGGAGTGTATCTGATGTATACTAAAACGAACTATAATTTGATCAACAGTTTGGACTCAGCTATTAGAAATCTAAGTCCTAAATTGAAGTAAGTAGACGGGCAGAAGAAAGTTTTGTTTGTTCTTCGAAATAAACTACATTTTTAAATATTATTATTCAAAGGAAGGGGAAACGGCTCTCCCTCCATACAAACGTAGTCGACTGTTTCCTCCCTAAATAATGACACCGGATCAAATATTTTTTTAGCATAAAACTTAAAACTGCCATGACCATGGCCATGGATGACCATGTACGTACCTATGTTTTTTTTGTTATTGTTTTTAAACTCTTACTTTCTATGATAATCAGAATATTCATTATTAAAAAACAAGACATAGGGGCATAGTCAGTCATGGCAGTTATAGGTTTTAAGCAACAAAATAATTTGTTCTAGTGTCATTTTCCAGAGAGGAAACAGTCGACTACGTTTGTAAAGAGAGAGAGTCGGTACCCTTTCCTCATAATACCCATTATAATTGTTAAAGTTTGTCAAAGTAGGGGCTTCTTGCGTCTTTACACAATTACTACTAAATCAATTGCATAAAAGTTATTTATATAACTAAAGTACTGGGATACATTAAGTCACCTTATAGACATTTAAATTATTTTTTTAGATATTTTTTGATACTAGACTGTGATGGCAAAATGGATAGAAACGTACAACAAACATGTATGCAACGTTGCAAAGACGGAGTTCCTGCTACGTATCTCAGTTTATCACAACTTAAGAAGGTAGCGTAATTTATAAAAAATGCTGTAGAAAATGAGATGTATAAAACGAATAATTTAATGTTTACATAATTATTACAGAACAATGAAGCTGTTGGTGGACGTGAAATAATTGAGTTGATTGAACAATCACTGTGTAGTTCACATCCAATTTTGGTCCCTGAGCTGAGGTCACTGCCTCGTAAGCCATTAGTTGAAGAAATTTTGAGTATAGCAGGTGGGTAAACTATATATTTTGATGATATCGACGGACTACATTTGCCAATATTGTATTTCATGTAAGTAGGTTTTTTATCTAAATTTCAAATGTTCTCAGGTTTAAAATTGGATGAAAATATCAGAAACGATACCACTCTAAAAGATCTTGGTTTGGAAGCTGAAAAAATACTATTCATTGAAACATATCTCAACAATTTTCAAAACGTCTATTTTGATAAACATGAAATACCATCACTAACACTTGACAGGTAACAAATATAGCCCAAAATAGTACTGATTCCATTTAAAAAATGACGATAAAGAATTCAATGACCTTTACGTTTTTAGATTTAAAGAAATAGAAAATATGTCAAAGGAGATAGAATACAACGATACAGAAACTCTAACATCTTTCTACAATTATGTGGATTCCGACGAATTACAAGCTACTGTTGATATGGTTTATCTTCCAACACTATCTAACGATAGTGACATGGTAAAATAAAAGTTTTAAATATTTGAAATCATAGTTTTAGTCTATTAACTAAATTTATAATTTGATTATGCCTAAGACTTAAAACCAGTAATATTATTTGTTACTTGCTATCGCAGCGCGCGGACGAGTTCAATATGGATGAGACATATTTATGGATTGTGCCGGGAGTGGAAGGCCACCACAATAGATTCCGGACGCTATGCGAGCGGCTTAAGTTACCTGCTCTAGTGCTACAGCCGGGGCTCGATCACCTTCAAGACGATCCACATCATCTCGGTGTGAGATACCATAAGGTATTTGTACCTACCAATGACGGCCGTATAAGAATAGAAATGTGTTTTCAGTCAGTTAAGGGTTCTGTTCCGGGACCCAGGACTCTTATGGGATCACTCGGTGTCCGTCTGGTAATTTTGTCTAAAACCTTTTGTTTTTTTGCCAATAAACAAGTAAAGAAACAAACACAGAAAAAAAGGAGTCTGAAATTAAAGGAGGTTGTTTATATACATCAAAATGTTTATTAGGAGACAATTTAACGTGACCGTTTTTACAATTTCGAGATTACTTAACGACTTGTATGTTTAAAAAAGTTAAATTAATTTAAAATAAAGTTCTAAAATTACCACTGTCAAATGTAACATTTTTTTATTTTCTACGGGTTCAGAACTAATCTAATGAAAATATTCATAAACATTTCAAACAAGAGTCCAAGAAGATTGTATCACATAATAATTTGTAAATAGGTGAATAAAAATCACCATGTTGCGTACTTAATTCAATAAGGAATCACCTGGGAGAATAAAGTCTACCACGTTATATACCTAATTCACCCCGAAATTCCTGGATGAATCAAGTCTACATGGTGGTATACTCAATACACCTAGGTTAATCACCCCAGGTGAATTAACAGTCGACGTAACCGAAATTTTGGAAAGATATTTGCTAGGTCTCAAAACGTAAAGCTTTTTCCAGAGCTTTTGTCCATTGCAACATTTCTACTTTTTGTTGGTCTGCATCATTAAGCTTCTAGGACATTCTTCAATAAGAAGTATATCATCATCAAAGCGAAGATAGTTAAGAGGAAAGGGTACCTTACATACAAACTATTACGACGCAGTTGGCACTATGGTTACCATGCCGGACTGCCAAACACAGGGTTGCGGGTTCGATTCCCACCACAGACAAGTATTTATGCTTAGATATTTGTCTGTGGTCTGGTTGTTTCTATGTATAATAAGTATAAATTTACAAAAGAAAAGTAATATAAGTAGTATATCCGTTTTCTAGCACCCATAACACAAGTATAGATAGATAGATGGATAGATAACTTTATTTGTACAACACAAGAGTAAACAGAACACGATATACACAAAGTAAAGTAATAGCTAGAAAGTATAGTACAGATAGTATAGTATTAGTAGTAGTATAGTTACTTAGCTTGGGGCTAGATGGCGATTATTATTACAAACGTAGTCGACTGTCGACTATGTTTGTATGGAGAGGGTACGGAAACAGTCGACTATGTTTGTATGGAGAGAGCGCAGGTACACTTTCACCTTAAGCTTGGAATCTTGTACCTGCCCGTTGCCCCCAGTTCACTATCTTAAATATATTATTATTTCTGAATATAACTTGCTTTAATAAAAAGGTACATGTGTACGGAGCCCTCGGCGTGCAAGTTCAATTCACACTTTACCGGTTTCTTTTACACTTTACATTCCCTTGTCTTTGCAGGTTTTGCTAAAGAAAACGGACCTAAGTAAACATTTCTATCTAGTGGGTTATGAAACTGGAGTGTCAGTCGTATTGGAGTTAGCTGCAATTTTGGAAAGTCAAGGTAATAGTTATAATTCAAAGGATCAGAAAAAAAAATTATAAATCAAACGAACTTACCAAGTGAAGTTCGATATTAAAATATTTGAGCATTTTCATTCGAAGCGATTTATCTTAATATATATAAATCTCGTGTCACAATGTTTGTCCTCAATGGACTCCTAAACCACTTAACCGATTATAATAAAATTCGCACACCATGTGCAGTTCGATCCAACTTGAGAGATAGGATAGCTTACATCCCGATATTCCCACGGGATCGGGAGTTACGCGGGTGAAACCGCGTAGGGCAGCTAGTAGTTTACTATATTTAAAACAAGTAACTTTTGTTGCTATAACAGGACACATTGGCACCATATATTGCATCGGAGATGGACCAAAAGAAACTGCTAGTTACATAGACAAGCATCTGAAGGAATACTCGAGTGATGACGAATTTCAGATAAATCTAATTCGACACATGTTTGCCTTGATGGTATTAGAGCAAAACTCTAGCTTTGAACAGTTGGAGAAAGTGCTGGCGAAGTGCACCTCGTGGACACAACGCATAGAAGTGAGCGTACGCGAGCAGCTAGGCCGCGTCTCGCACTCTGCGCAGTACGCCCGTGCGCTCATCGACGCCGCGTACTCGCGGCTTGTGAACGCTCGTCGGCCCGCACCCGCTCGTTCGCCGCCGCTACGCCTCCGCTCACAGATCGTGCTACTCCGAGCGCGAGGGCCACATGCTGCTGCTACTCCGTCCTCACTGCAGGAGTACTCGGAGCAGCCCATCATCGTGTACGACCTTCCGACACCTCTCGGACACATTACCGAAAACCTGCAATGTAGCGCTATCATCAATAGACATTTGTCTAAAGACATCATAGACGCTTTTAACAAAAGAAATCTTTGTGATTCATTACTTTCAAATGCTAGTTCTTTTGTTCGAGTATCCTAATGTATTTATATTCATTAAAGCGATGGGCGTGTCCCAAATAAGTAGGTATCTACTGCTTCATTGCCTGCCCAGCAGTCGGCCTTGTTCATCTGCTTTAAACTTTTCTAGGATGAGTACTTACTTAAGTTGGTTTTATGCTTTTTAGTGACTTATCAATCGTTTGGGTATTTATCTTTTAATTAATATGTAGGTACTTACCTATTATTTTGAATAGCTAAGTTAATTAATTTTACGATTTTCAGCTGTTTAATAAAAATGAAATACGTGCCTCTTGTGGAATTACGTTTTTAAACCTTTCCCTTTTCCACTCGATAGTTTTTTGAATAAAGAAATATCACCACATGATATCTTTCAATATCTGCATATCTTTACCAGACCACGCAATAGTTTATTTAAACAACTCGATAACTACTGAAAATGATTATAATAAATGAGGTATTGAATACGTTTACACGTTGAGTGTTATAGGATACTAGCGACCCGCCCCGGCTTCGCACGGCTATATTGTGCATGTATTATACATATAAACCTTTCTCTTGAATCACTATATCTATTTAAAAAAACCGCATCAAAATCCGTTGCGAAGTTTTGAAGATTTAAGCATACATAGGGATATAGGGACAGAGAAAGCGACTTTGTTTTATACTATGTAGTGATAGTGATGATGAAGTGATAGTGATGATATTGTATTTGTTATTATTAGTACAAATGTTATTTACAATCAATAAAATATGTAATTGATTGTGCCAAAAATCTATTACCTACCTGGGTCTTTTTATTTGCTAATTTGATGTTTAAATAAAGTCATGAGATTCCTGGATGGCTTGAGTTTGAGAAACCTTGAACTAAAGAAATTCGCGCTTTGTTGTCAGAAACTAACGATATAATAATAACGCAAAATATGACGAGATTCAGTGTTGTTATAAGATAATGTAATTTTAACGCTATATTCGAAATATAAAAGTGAATCTCCCAATGAATCAATGTATCCTTACACCAAGTTTTAATAAAATCGGTCCAGTAGTTTCGGAGTCTATTCAATTCAAACAATCAAATCTTTCCTATAGATCATTTTAGTATTTTTAATTTAATTTAAGTAAATTAAAAAGATAAAGAGCGCTGTAGTCTGAGATACAAGCTTACCGGTTAGTTCAGACACAGATGTAACTAAATATTGTAACTATTTACTGAATAAATATTTTTTTTAATTAAGTATAGATATAATACCTATACACAAGCATTTTAAAATAATAATTCTGAATCATTTGTACTGAAGTTGGAACTGCGAATTCGTTAGTTTTTGTTAATGAATACATTTTTTTATATGGGCAATTGCCTGCCACCTAAAAACTATCAATAGTATATCTGAAACTGTAAAAAATCACTGCGACTTACAAAGTTAATACAAATACAACAGAATGTTTATCATCACAACACAATAACAAATAGAATCAAAACAATAGGTATTCTGTGTGACGTCAAAGCCGAGTTCATCAGAGTCGTTAGTAACAGTATAGCTGCAGGTCACAGATTTACAGCAAGGATAATAACAGTACTGTGTAAGCCTGTCTAGGTAATTTATAATAAATATTTTTCACACCTTCGGCTCTAGAATCTCGGATTACTTAATCTCAGCGATCAAGTCATTGAATCCCTAAAGAAATAATGTTGTATGAAACTCCCAAGGGAGATAATTTTGTATGAAACTCTCATGAGAGATAATGTTTATGAAACTCCCAAGAGATTAAAGTCAATACCTACAGTATTGAGTTTAAAACGTTGGATTCGTATGAAAACTCTTAGCATTTGGGCATAATGTCCTTCACAAAGAATGCATTGGATTGGTCTACCAAATCTTTTAGGCCACGATTTTAACGTAAATTCTCAGCAAATGGGTTTACCTCTAATATTAATAATGTTGCATTGTAAAGAGCCAGCGTTTTAATGTCTCGCAGGCATTGTGAAATTTAGAGTAATAAACCTATGGATAAACCATGTATTCGACCCGCTTCACTCTGGACTCTACATAACTCCTCATTACGCTAGGGGTCCAATATGCTTCCCGTGACGTAAGACATTGCTTTACTCTCTTGATATACAATCTACTATTCATAAAAACGTGAATTTCAAACAATATTTTAACGTCAATACAAACACGAAACTCAAGTGGTACGGCAAAGTTTTTTTTAAAGATTGTTTGAAAGGTACTGGTTTTAACGAAACAGGAAGATCGAAAAAAGAAAGATAGCAAGAAATACCTAAACTTGATCGTCTACAAAATGTTTCAAAAAAGTGAGAAATAATTCTCTACCTATAGATAGATAGATAACTTTATTTGTACAACACAGAAAGAAACAGAACACGATAAACACACAGTAAAGTAATAGCTAGAAAGTATAAGTTGCACAAATGGACAGCCTTATCGCTGAAAGCGATTTCTTCCAGGCAACCTTTGGATGGAAAAGAACTGATTCAGGTTTTATGGTAGGTTGTGAATAAGTTAACTTATAATAGGTAATGATATAAAATATTTACATAATTATGGTTTTTAAATATTAAATTACATCATCACTACATAGTATAAAACAAAGTCGCTTTCTCTGTCCCCATTTCCCTATGTATGCTTAAATCTTTAAAACTACTCAACGGATTTTGATGCGGTTTTTTTCAATAGATAGAGTGATTCAAGAGGAAGGTTTATATGTATAATACATGCATAATATAGCCGTGCGAAGCCGGAGCGGGTCGCTAGTAATATAATACATTCCAAATAATTATATGCATAGATACATACAAATAAGTACATAAATACATGTATACATACATAAATAATACAGGAATATATACGGATATCAGACAGTACTAAGGTAGTGATCAGTTACCATAGCTTTGAAAATGGGAAGGGACTATAGACGCTAGAAATAATTTAATCTTAAAATAAAATAATTTCTCGAATGTTCTAGACAAAAGCGGTATTCCTAATATAAGAATATTGCTTTTAAAGAATACTCCCTATTATTTTAAGATTATTTACTAAAATCAAGAAATTCTTTAGAGTCTGTCTATAGAAAGAGGATTACTTCTTGCTTCAAAGAAACCCTTTTTCTGTGTAAACCCAAAACTTGACAAAAAAATATTACGAGAGAGATAGCCAGTTGGCAAACGAGATGTGAATGTTAACAAACGAACCCAAGTCTTCATTCTAGCATTCCGGCACTCTACAAAGTTGCATGGTAGATGCTTTTTTTATTCGTACGGGTTGTATCTAAATAATAATAGTCTGAGATCCGAAGAGAATAGACCTTCACCGAGCTGGTTACTTGGTAAAAAGTCAAATTAAATAGGTCAATTAAATATATTGCAAATGGGTTGACTAAAAAATGACAGTCTAGAATAGTAATATGAATAATTAAAAATTTAATATTTTATTTTTAAACATTTTACTGGTTTGGTTAATAGACAAATTCCATACTAATCGAAAGTATGTAGCTTATAGAATATGCAAACGTTAGGTTGACTATTTTTTCCCGTCACAACTCAATCGACCCAGTTGGCACAATGGTCACCATGCCGGACTGCCAAACACAGGGTTGCGGGTTCGATTCCCGCCTCAAACAAGTATTTATGCTAAGATATTTGTCTGTGGTCTGGTTGTTTCTATGTATTATAAGTACATTATTTACAAAAGAAAAGTATATAAGTAGTTTATCTGTTGTCTAGCACCCATAACACAAGTCTAGTTACCTTGGGACTAGATGGCGATGTGTGAAATGTCCTAAAAAAAATATGAAATAAAAACCATATTAGTAATTTGCACTGGTCCGGTTAATGAATTAAAGTTAAGTTAACATAAAGATTGTTAAAATTTATTTCATTGGTATGGAACTTGTCTGTCAATTTAAACTTTTGAAATTTTTTAGTCAACCCATTTGCAATATTTTTATTGACCTATTTAATTTGATATTAACTAGTAGTTCGCCCCGAACTGAGACCTCACGAGATTTTTTTTGAATCGTAGGTAGGTACTAAAATGATATAACGATGAAAGATTCAAAATACGATAGATCTATCTAATTTAAATGATAGGTGCCTATCTTTTAAATCGCGTATTTTTTTATTTCACGTTTTTAACGGGATAATAACAACTTGAAATACAAATTGTATGAGTTTAAAAAGCTCCTATGCCTCCTTCTGGCTATATTGAGACGATTTTAACGAGTCCAAACGCGAAAGGCCTATCTTGCTTATAGACTCATCACATCTAGGAACTGTCGCATGCCGTTTCGCCGGAATTTATGCTGTCGACACAAATAACTGACGGAACGAAAATCTGTCGAAACGGAAATAGCCCACATCTTGCATAGAATACGATAGCTCTATCACCAGAAACCAAATATCAGCTGATTCTTCAGTAGATACCTAGAGTACCTAATCCTCAAGACGACTTTATGAGTCCAAACGCGATAGGCCTATCTTGTCTAGGACATAAGTTACTATAGCCTTCTTCCGGCTCCATCACCAGACCAAAGATATCAGCTTATTTTTCAGTACCTAGAGTACCTACCTAGGCGCATCTTACACGTATAGGTACACGTGTACTCACTTACTCGGATACTCTGGCACGATGGCGTCCTGTCGTAGCCACAGTAGCCAGTAAAATGTATATTTTACCGACCTAGGGTTAATAGAATAAGCCATGAATACGTAGCCGGCCATGTCACGCCACTCGGCGTCACGGCGAGGTAAGGCCCTTCTCCGGTTCTGTGTTCTATCACCTAATTCCAGATATCAGATGATACTTCAGTACCAAGAGTACCTATCTACTTTTCAAGGTGATTTAAACGAGTCCAACATGATATTAATATCTTGCTCAGAAGATAAGTTCTTAATATGGTTATTGGTTACCTTTCTCATCAGGGTTTTTATCATCAGACTAAACACTCAATTCTTTAATACCTATGGCATGGCATGGTTCCTATGTACTCATCGTGATCTTGAAACGAAAAAGAAAAAAAGGAGACAGACTTCAATACAAATATATTGGAGAAGTTTGAGACTTATGTCCTGTTATAAGTAAATAAAAATAATAAAAATCTTATTATTTAAAATCTTTCTGTCGGCTAGCACTGAAGCAAACAGAGGTCGAATTTAGGAGAAAGTAGAATATAAACTTTATTTAAACCACAGTCTTCAGCATGTCTTCACACAAGGTACATCCCGTAGTACAGTACGATCATTGGATGATCGTTGATACCTACAACTTGAGTGGCCCAGACGACGTCAACCATAGTAGGGTTGTCCAGTTATCGCCTTGGTTTCCTTTCAGCTGATCAATAGCTGGTTCCAGCATTAGCTTCTTTATAGGCCATCGGGAACAAACATGGCAGTAGAATTGGTTTATGGATTATAGAAGTAAAATTACACCTTCCGTGCATAACTTTACACTATCAACTTTTACGCGAATATTTGAATTTATTTGGGATGACCAAATATAATATGAATCATCTATTTTAATCAAAATATCACGAAGATATTTAAGATGTTTTGAGAAAGTATACAAACATGGATTTCTATGGTTCTGTGCTCGTTCTGTGCTGTGAATCATATTCTTTTCAACAACAAAGAGAATTTAAATACTATTCAACAATGACAGAATAAAAACCTGACATTGTCATTTCTTACGTAGTTTTATCAGAGAGTTTTATCTATGTTTTATATTCTCTTTGTTGTCATTTTTGAAGTTTTCAATTCAAAAGAAGGCTTTAATTATTTGCCTTTTATAAAGGTAAATCCCCTTTTGCACCCCCTATCTCCGTAGCCCCCTAACCGATCCCTCTCATGTTCGAACTTAAAAATTCTATGGGCCTCAACTACTCGTATACCAAAAATCATGAAGATCAGAGCCACGGTACTCAAGTTATCGTCGAACAAACATACATAGATACATAGATACCTATGTACAACCGACCGACCATCTCGCCACTAGACCTCTCTCGCTTCGCTCGTTCGGTCAATTACTTATCAGCAACTCGGTAAAGGTCGTTCTTAAAGGGATCATGTGCTATAATATAAGTAGAAGAGTCACATGAGTAAGTAGAGTTTCGTAATACGCGCTTGTCCTGTCCCACCGAGGACGGGCGCCGCGCACCGCGATCTGTACTTCTTTTTGGAGCGACCAACGAGGGACAGTTTTGTCTTATTTTTCACGACCGCTTTGTTCTGTATTTTCTACCCGGCGATACTAAATATTTTATGCTCACATATCAAGCCAAAAAAAAACAGTAAAACTCTCGACAGACGAGTTTGAACAAAGAATCATAATAAACTGTTTACGAACGATCTCATTAGTATAACTAATGAAGAACATAACAGAAACATGTTTCCATTGAATTTATCCTTTTTCGGAATTGTGTGTGGGTATTTTTTGGCAACACGAACATAAAATTCATTTTAATGTTATTATGGGAAGTGTATCGCCTGGGGGCTTTGGAAATTTTCTGACCGGAGCCCCTTTTTTGCTGTCAACTCGGCCGACGAGATATTTTTACCTGACTGGAGGGTAAAAGGTGATTTAATTTAAACCCTACTCCAAATTGGAGCCAAGACAACGAGATGCCATCGAATTACATCCAGGAATTCTAATAAATTCTTGAGGAGCAACATTCTTGTGATACTTGAAACCGAGTCGTTTCACTATACGTAAGGAGTGAGATTTTTATTTAAGATCAAAACAAATAAACTAAAAAAAATCTTCTATCTATACATATAAAATGCTTTGTTATAAATGATCGATCGTCTTTTGTTTCAGTTTCGATCGTCTTTTGTTTCCGTTTCGATCGTCTTTTGCAGTCGGTCTATTATTTAGAAACTGGTTTCGTACCACGAGGATTTTTTCTTCTTTAGTAACTGGTTACGAACCTTCGGCTTTGAATGCAGCCGAGCGGGTGTCGGTTTCGTGTTAGAAAAAACCTCTTGTTAAGAAACTGGTTTCGTACGAAGAAGATTTTTTCTTCTTTGGTAACTGGTTACGAACCTCCGGTTTCGTATGCGGCCGGAGGGGAATTACTGACAGATCAACGCTCTGCCTAACCCGTAGAGACCTGAAACTTGGAGGGTATGTTCTTTCTATGACGTAGGCATCCGATACGAAAGGATTTTCCAAAATTCTACCCCATAGAGGGCGAAAAGGGGGGCAAAATTTGTATGTAACAACGATTCCTTGGTCCATTTTCGACTTTTACTCGGACCTTACTTACTATTTACCTATACAAAGGCTCCCAACGAAGAGTTTCCTATGAAAAAGGAATATCTATTCCTTTTTCAGAGAGAGTTCCTAATACGAATGAGGTTGGTCTAGACATATTTTCGAACGACTTTTAAACTTTTGACTTTTACCCAAATATCAGCTGTTTTTTGGAGTTAGAGGGTTATTAACCTTGAATTCTTATTTAAGGGGGGTCCATACGCCACCGACCTTGGTACACAGCCTACTAAATAGTTACTATTGGCACTGGTCGCCTTCATTGGTGAAAATTGTTGATTGTTACGAATGTGTTTTGTTTTTCTCAGAAGTGCTGAGATGGAATTGTAGGTGAGATTTTTACCGACATTTTGGTGTGATTTTGAGCGAAACATTTCCTATAGTTTTGAAGCTATCCTAAAATTGAGAATTAAAACTAGTCTAGCTTTGAAATGACAAAGAATTTTCGCCTCGAAATTACCCAAAATATCGGAAAAAATTTCACCTACAATTCCATCTCAGCACTTTTGAGAAAAACAAAACACATTTGTTACAATCAACAATATTAGTTGTGAGTGACGGGTATTTCTGGCGCGTTGCGTTTGGCAGCATGAGCAGCCTTAATTTTTTAGTTTGGACTACTATTTCAAACACCAAAATAAACCTAACATAACCTCGAATATTTACCAAAAAGTTAGAATTTTTAAAACTCGTAAAACAAACCGTCATCGTTAAAACATTGTTTATACGACGAATGAAAAACATCCTCCTTTTTTCCAGTCAGTTAAAAATGCATTGTATTTTATTCAGTTTAGTGTTCTATGTTTTTTGAAAACAATAAAATAACTAAGAAATTTCCATGTAGAAATTGTTTCACAATATTTGACTAGGTAGATAGGAAACTGGGAATGTATCTAGTAATTGGAATCGATGCCAATAGTTTCGTATTTGGCTCTGGATTGAGCTCGGCTCGCAAATAAGTATTTGCAACTTTATGAAATAAAGACGTTTCAACAATTGAGGCGCTTCTTTTGCATTCAACAAACTATTATTTTACCCATGCAATCAAAAAATACTGAACCTATTTTTTACTATTCAATGGCTCTATTTTACAGATTGCAGGTACCTATTTGTTTTTAGTTGCTTAGCTTGTGGCTAGATGGGGGCTAGCTTGGGGCTGTGTTAGGTGTCCTACAATTTTAATTATTATTTATTTATTATATATAATACTAGCGACCCGCTCCGGCTTCGCACGGCTATATTATGCATGTATTATACATTTAAACCTTCCTCTTGAATCATTCTATCTATTAAAAAAAACTGCATCAAAATCCGTTGCGTAGTTTTAAAGATTTAAGCGGTCAAAGGGAAATAGGGACAGAGAAAGCGACTTTGTTTTATACAATGTAGTGATTTACTATGATTTTTTTTTATTATATACTTAGGTATAATATATTATGTATTCGGTCAATTTTTTTCCATTATTTTTCGATTTATATGAAACTCAATATGAGAATATAATTGATTCATTGGGAGTACATAGGCAACTTTTCACATACGGTACGTTCTCCCGCGTAACTCGGGGATCGAAAGTTACGCAAGTGAATACGCGGAGCACTGCTAATTTTTCTTATAAAGTGATGTATAAGATGCAGATCACTAAATATATAATAAAAAGCCTGCAGAAACCGATTAATACTTGCACAGAAGGCTCGAGGACCGCTTTATTGGTACAAATTACTCTTAAGACGTGCCTTTTTATTTAATTTTATATCTTCATGTCCGATTTATATCATTCGGTCATTAAGACACATTCAAATGTAATTGTCAAAATGTTGGCAAAGTATAAATGGGTTTTAGTTGATTATCCGGTTTATCCGTCAAAGTTTTACATATTTTAAAGATATCAAATGAATCAGACAACACTCATCTGTAGATAATATAAAAATAAAATTTAAATAATATACGTTTAATACAAAAAATAATAGTTTTTCGTAGCCTCTTCCCGCAAAAACTATGAAAATAGGCCGACTTTTAGTACAAAGATCTCAATAACTAGAAGATTTCAAATATTAAAAAATATATTACGATAAAATAGAAGTATTAAACATTCATTCATATAGAAAAGAAACGACAAAAAATTCACAATTACTCCATAAACCACAAATAATAGATCATCAATCTTCCACCATGTTTTGTTAATTCATGTAAAGCTGATTGTCATAGAAACAAGGTTGACTTTATTTGTCTTTGTCTCGGTTCGATGTATAAAGTAACGACCATTTTAAATTAAAAGTCAGTCTAGATAAGTATCTACAATTTGACGGACGCATTTACGATTGGACGCGCCTGAAGTCAAGCGCGTCAAATCGTAAATGCGTCCTTAATAAAAGTAGTTATTACTTTTATTCCGAACAGAATTTATTCCCAAAATTACCTATTCGGAAAGGACTTTTTTTCGGAATAACTACTTTTAGGACACAGTGTCCATTTTCGGAATAGGGCATTATCGTAATCGTTGATTCTAATGCAAAAATATTCATTTTTTTTTCTACTAATCTGTATCTGTACTAATCTGTAATCTGCGGAATCGATTGTGATAATAATTAGTATGGAAATCGGAACTGACGCGGGTGATACTGCGGGCGTTAGATAGTAAGTATAAAGGAGTAAAAGAGTCATCACGAAATATTTGAAACTGTAAAAGTCTGAAATTTCAGTCAAATTTTATTATTCATTTGGTTACTTAATACATTTGTACACAGATCACATAGAAACGTCGTAAAAACTAAATTAGATGTGTGTGTGCCTTCGGAACGCGTCCACCAATGAGAAGAAGGCACAAGAAACTCATGGGGTTTATTTTTTATGTGATCACGCTCACAAAGGTCAATATTACAAATATTTGAAAGTATTATTTGAAATGGAGCAACTAAAGTCACATCCATGGGTTCTTATCATTAAGGTAAGACGAAGTATCATAGTACGCCTTACTGCACAATTTATGCTTTATAAAAGTTTTGAACCTGTTAATGGACATGTCATATACATCTTTAGGTTATTTATTATAATAGAGCACACATGTACTATTAAACGACCTGTTTATTTTCCGGAGCCTACTACCGGGCACGGTAAGTTCACCCTTATTTCTTAAATTGAAATTATGAATATCGCAATTTTTACGAAAAGTATCAGGATTTTTCAATTCAATTCATTTATTTGCTTTTACAGTTGGTTACATAGGATCTTAAATAAATATTTAGGTACAGCTTCTCAACTTAAGCCAATAGTCATTGACATGCAAATTTAGGCTAAATTTAGGTAGGTACAAATTACATGGATATAATTTATTTTATTACACTTAATTTATAACGGAAACAAATTTCATTTTAGATTTAGCAACTCTTCAACAGAATAAAACATTCTTTTGATTTTTTTTCAAGATTTTTGTGAACTTAGAGCAAGTTTTTTGTGTATGTGTGTGTACTAAAGTAATCGAGATGAAACTTAGCATAATAGATAGCTAGACTCCTGAAGAAACATATAGGTCCTATATTAATATTGCCATGGGATCGGGACGTAAACGGGTAGAACCGCGGGACACTGCATTACTCAATATTTCTTATTATTTGAAACCAAAACGCATTATGTTTAAAACATTTTCTTTTTAAAGCTCTACTCATTAAATATCACCCTTGAAATATAAATAAAAATTGACTTATAAAAATACCGGTCCGGATAAGCGGCTGATAGATTTAAAAAACCGATAAAGTGATTTCCCTAGTATAACAATACTCCAAATAAATAAATCGAAACCTGACAAACGATATGCATCCAAACGGACCACTAAAAACACTTCTCTTACAAATCTAATTCACTTACATTTAACTGGCCCAACGCCAACAATCACTCACTGCAGGCGACACTCAAAAAAAACACTCACTCTAATTCACTCTAAATACAAATTCATTCGAATTTGAACACTCAATTCACTTAGTTTCGATTTATTTCGAAATGTTTCGAAGTAGGTACTCACTTTCGAAAGTATAGGTTCTCGTAGCCGGTCGCGTGTTTCTTTACTACGAGGACATGCGCTACGAGCTCTACGAGCCGCTGAACTGACGGGACTACGGTCGTAGCAAGTCGCTACGGATTGCGCGCGCATTCTTAACTCACGTCTTTTACATGAGAGAGCTTTTTTTAGGTTTTGAAGTTTATCTAAGCTAATCTAGACTAAGCGTTTAACTAGTTTTATTTCGATGGTTTATTTGTACAATTGTTAGTGTTGCCACTAACTTTCTATTTCAACACGTTTAAAAACTTAAGGGACGTATGACCTAACTAATAAAACATTAGTGCTTAGTTTTGAAAACTGAAGCCTTGAAGTCTGTAAACTCATATTCACTCCAGACTTGAAAGTTTAGTGAATAACTTAGTGTGAGGAGGATGCCAGCCTATTTTATGTAAAAAAAAAAACAAGAGCATGAGCACTGACAAAAAATTTCAATCTACTTTAACAGTAATTTTTCTGTTTTGTTTTTTATTTTCTTTGGTTCTTCGATAAAGTTTGAGACTCTCAAAACTCGCCTTAATTTAAAACTTTTGTGGGTCTCAAAAATCGCGTTAATCTTCAACGCGTTGACTTAGACAGTTGTTTTTTTTTTAATGAAAAGACAAATAGGTCTTAACAGACAGACGGACAACTGAGTAAGCATATAAGGATAATTTTTTTTGCTCATGGAGTACGAAACAAAAAGTGACGTAGTCTATAATAAAGAAACTATACGAAATAAATAATCTAAAATTAACCTTTTTTTTAAGTGTTATACATTACTAGCGACCCGCCCCGACTTCGCACGGCTATATTATGCTTGTATTATACATATAAACCTTCCCCTTGAATCACTCTATTTTTTAAAAGAAACCGCATCAAAATCCTTTGCGTAGTTTAAAAGCAAGCAGTTTAAGCATACAAAGGGATATAGGAACAGAGAAAGCGACTTTGTTTTATACTATTTAATTGTAGTGATAGTGATATTCCAAGAAAATATTAAAACGATGTTTTTTTAACCGACTTCAAAAAAGGAGGAGTCGGACTGGGTGACACCATGTTTCCTATAATACCGCTCAAGTACTCTCAACATTAAATCTAACCCAGTCCGACTTCGAAGTATGTTTAAGTTATCTGCTGTCTTAGTGACCCGAAATGGATTATTTTTCACTTCTTAGTTTTTGTTTTCATAAATTATTTATTGATAGCGATACAAAATCATAGGACTTAAACATTTACTTCCTAAGGGAAAATTCGGATTTTATGAATATGATTTTTTCTTACTTTGTGGCTTGATAAAAGCCACCTATATTTCCTTGCAGTTTTTTGTTAAGATGTGGCCCTTTCAGACGGTGTACATGGTTCCTTGAACAAATACTGTGTTTTTAAATTGTATGTAGGGTGAATGATACAGTTATTGACCACTTAAGGAAAAAAAAAACTTCTACACGCTATAAAAAATGATTGAGTTAAGATACTTGCACCTACGATACATTAAACGAAAGGGAATATATCTGAGTCATAGACAATAAAACAAATAATATCAAAATCAAATATTTATTATCACAAAAATGTAATTAAATCAAATTAGTCAGAAAATTCAGTTATTGACCATGAAAACACAGTAATTGTCATACTGAGATACAGTTATTGACCACATAGAAATAAAAAATGAAAAATGTTCAAAAATCCTAAACGGCTAGACCGATTTTTATGAAACAAAAACTATATTACTAATTAAACATGTAACTATCATGAAATAACAATTACATAAAAATCTGTTAATTAGGTACTGAGATATGACTACAAGTACACAGACATAAAAAACAAATAGCAGTGACACTTATAACACCCTATTTCGACATTCAAGGTCTAAAATATAATAAAATTATAGACTCTACCGCCTCTGATGCTCTTTGAGTTATCCTAGGATGTCGTTTCAGGAATCCTTTCAACCATCCTTTTCCAGGCCTGTTTTCTTGGAATGGAGTCTCTCTAGGATGTTGGTTGAGATAGTTTTGTACAGAATCTAAAATATCATCTGCTTTTCTAGGAAATCCTCTTTTGCTCATATCAAACAACCATTCTTCTATGGCCTTTTCTTCTTCTGCAGTTAGAAAAGGTAATGGTCCAAAAGCGTTCTTGGAGTTCGGGTTTAGAATCCGAAAATGTAGTGTTGCTTTAGGTACACCATATTTTTTAGCAGCTGCTCGAACCGCAGAGCCATTATTAATTTCTTCTAGAGCCTTTTCCAACTGTTCTTTGGTATATTGAGGTAATTTAGGCATGTTAAATCAGTCTGAAAGAAAAAAAATAGTAATTGACCACCTTAAGTTCAGTTATTGACCACCCCCCGGTCAATAACTGAACCGATGCAGTTAGAAAGCTGAGATTTTGAGAGACTTTATATTTAACCGTAATAAAGCCGAAAATGCATTAAAAACGCATATATAGGAAAATCAGTTATTGACCGGGGGTGGTCAATAACTGAATCTCTAACAAAAAAAAATCAGTAATTACCCGGCAATTTTTTTTAAGGTTAGAATTAGTTTACAAACTTTAAAATAGCACTCAATTAATAACAATTCAATTACCAACAGATATATCTGCAGATCACAAGCCTAAACAAACAGGTTACTGAGAAAATAACAATTTTTTAAACCACTTACCTTAATTTTTTCGTAACGAACACCCACACTTGTTAATTTTTTTTTGAACTGACCTCTCCAAGGAAAAATGATGCCATCTAGGTCAAATGTCATGAACTAATTCGAAAGTAGGATAATTGAAGAAAGTTTTGTTGTCTTTTTCACTCACGTACGATCTCCCATTACCTTATTTCATTCATTTTTGCCTCGGATGGTCAATAACTGTCGCCTGTCTAATAACTATAGCAATCACCCTATGTATTCTTCAGCTTCTTTTTTTTCTGGCAGCGTTTGACAACTATCACACCTGTCTGATGGTACGTGATTTATGTAACATTTGTTTCTTATATTTTATCTATATCTATCTTCTTCTATGCATATAAAATGCTTTGTCCTGACTGACTGACGGATTAACGCACAGCCTAAACTGCTGATCGTATTGACCTGAAATTTAGAGGGTGTTTTCTTTGTATGACGTTGGCATCCTATAAAAAATTCCGAAATTCTACCCCTTAGGGGGGAAAAGGGGGAGAAAGTTTGTGTGGGACAACGAGATTCCTTGGTCCAATCTAATTCAAATTTTAGACTTTTACGCGGACTAAGTCGCGGGCAAAAGCTAGTCTATCTATGTAAGTGTTAACTGATCTTTCTACCTTTTGTGAACCTTTATTTATACTAATACTAGCGACCCGCCCCGGCTTCGCACGGCTATATTATGCATGTATTATACATATAAACCTTCGTCTTGAATCACTCTATCTATTAAAAACCGCATCAAAATCCGTTGCGTAGTTTTAAACATTTAAGCATACAAAGGGAAATAGGGACAGAAAAAGCGACTTTGTTTTATACTATGTAGTGAAGTGATTACAAGAAAATATTTTTTGTTTGTAACGAATAGGATCCGAAACTACTAGACCGAATTTGATGAAACTTTATATGAGGATACATCGATTCATTGGAAATAACAAAGGCTACTTTTTATTCCTATATTTTTGCAGGATCGGGAGTTACGCGGGTGAAACAATGATGCGTAGCTTAAATAAAAAATCTGAATCTTTGTAACAACATTGGAATAAAATAAGAACCATATGAAAATAAACAATAAGCTTCAAATGTAACAGTGTCAAATCGTATTAAATATAGGTAAATCAGGTCGTCAGTTCTCGTTAGATGTTGTCGCTCGTCACCGCGAGATTTAATCAAGGCGCCGTCGTCTTGCGTCTCTAACGTCTCTACCGGAATGAACATTGACGAAATGTATTTAAATCCTATAGTGTGCGAGTATCAACACGGTACGCTAACAATACAATATAAATATAGTCGGAGATCCCTTTAAGGACGACCTTCATCAATCTGTTTAATGGACGAAAAGTATTTTATATCAAATTTAATAGGCCAATAAATATATTGCAAATATATAGGTTGCCTAAACAATTTCAGTCAAGAATAATTAATGTATTTTTTTTGTTTTTGCACTTATCACTGGTTTGGTCAATAGACAAATTCCGAACCAATCAAATACATAATCTTATTTTAACCTAACTTTAATTCATTAACCAGACCAGTGCAAATGACTAGTATCGGTTTACCTGCCTCCCCACGAATTGTGACGGGGAAAAAAGCAACCTAACGTTTGTATATTTTATAGGCCACAGACTTTCTGTTGTTATGGATTTTTTCTCGTAAACAAGCCAGTGAAAGGGTTAAAAAACAAAACAAAAAATTAAATTGTTAATTAATCATATTCTGGACTGAATTTTTTTAGGCAACCCATTTGCAATATAAGTATTTATTGACCTATCTAATTTGATAAATAGTACATTGTTATCCTAGGTGTGAAAGTCACTCATTACAAGTCCCGAGACGGAGTTATAGTTCGAGGGACTTAATGAGTCTTTCACCCGAGGTAAACACTGTGCTTTTCATTACGAATAATACATAAAATTCTTCATAACAACGAGAGTGAATGAGACTATGAGACTCCATTCCACATGAGTAGGTACTCTTACTACCTGATCCTCTTACAAGGTTGGGACCAAAGAGGTTATACATAATGAATGGTTTTTTTAGGTTTCTGCTATTTGTATTCAATACTTAAATACGGCGGTACTTACCGAAGAAGTTTTTATTAATGAGTTAATCCAACATTGGGAAATGACGCGAAGTCCGTAGATTTAACTTACAGTTTTTGTAACACGGTTTGTCTAGAAAATGTTATCTACACAAAATACACAATCATAAATGAAAAACCAGATTAAACTTAACACAAAAACATAATAAAATAAGAAAAAATAGTTACTTAGTACTAAACTCTGGCAGTATGCATGAGCCGTGCCAAGCCATAATTATTATTCTTTGGTGTAAAAAAAAAGCAAGGAGGTTAGGTTTTTGAAGTTTCTAATGCGTAATGATACTGATACTGGCTACATGCAGATTGCACAAGTCGTGCGAAGCCATAATTTGACATGACAGCTGTCAGTGAAAGTGAAAAGCCCTAGGGCTGGAAATTTTATTTTCTACACGCTCTTCAGGCATATATAGACCTACTTTCGGAGTATGAGTAATGAAAAATACTTTTCATCCATCCAGGTTGATGAAGGTCGTCTTTAAAGGGATCTCCAACTATATTTAGAAACATTTTCAAGGAAAAATGCATCTCCAAAAGAATAATGGCAAAACTTCAAACGAAAATTATTTATTCGCAAGGTGGTTAAGTTCTGGAAATTACTATAATTATGTGTAATGGCGTCAGATGCTGATGAAGAAAATGAAAAACACGTGACATGCTTATATCTTTTTTCCACATTTATTTCACTAAAGACTATCAAACTCATTGTTATCTAGGAAAATGGAGAATTTTTATATATTATATATTTATTTATATTTTTTTATTTTCATATATTTTCTATTTGTGTAAGTACATGCTCAAGTATTGCCTTGCCACAATTATTACTAACTAACTGCGCCCCGCGGTTTCACCGTTTCAATTTTCTTATTATTTTTCTTTCATAGAAACTTTCTCCTACCAATAACAATAAATTATTTTTTATTTATTAGGTAAGTACACCAACAGTAACACACACTAATACTAAGAATAAAGAAAAACATTACCGAAATAATATTCAAGTGTGCTTACCAATAATAGGTATACACAACTTTGCCTTAACAGATTCTAGTTTCTGGTTAAAATCACTAATTCTAAAGGCTTAACTTAGGGACTAAATTAAATAAAAGTAAGTTGAAGACTAAGCAAAGCTTTTTAGTACTTTACTTCTGTAACCAGTCATTGAGCAACACATTCAGCGATTTATTATTATAGATTTACAAACAGTACCTTGTAAGTAGTTAGCTACACTAGAAATAAACACTGAGTACGTACAGTGTCACTGAGTGACTGACACGTCAGCTTTGTAGTCAAAGATGTCCGCCGCCGGATGTCCGCTTTCAGTTCCCGCCCGCACCGTGCTCGTCTTCTGCCGCCCTGGCCTTTAACTTACTACGAAATAGTGATATGTTGTGTAGGTTCTTGTTTTCTCATCGTTGCACGTTTTCTTGCATTACTAGCTTTTGTCCAGCGACTTTGTCCGCGAAGGAGCCGAAAATGGTCCGATTTTTTTGTCGACTTCAAAATTTAATCTGACTGAGTTTTTAAACCTTTTTTTTTACAAATGATAGGTCAGGTCAGCGTAGCACGCTTTCCTAGAAGATACCTATTTATTCGCGACTTGAACACCCCCAAATTGTACACATCAGGAAAGACGGACGCAGGCAACCGATTCCATTCCCTTGCAGTACGAATAAGGAATGACAAACCAAAACGTCTGGTGGTATGTCCACCATTGGTGCCGCACATCAGTCTGCCTGGTTGTATCACGAAAGAATGGAGATGGTAAAATTATTACATTTTTTTAACACATGTTAAAATAAGTAATTTAAATCAAAGGCACTAAGAAGTATTGATATCAACTTCGAAGCAAAGCAATATGAAGTAGTTTTTCCATCAATTCTTAAAGAATGTTAATACAAAATTTGAAATAGATTAGACCAAGGAATCACCTGGTCCCACTCAAACTTTGTCTCCATTTTTCACGTTTTAGGTCTCTACGATCAGAGTTTTAGGCGGTGCATTGATCCATCAGTCATTCAGTCAGTCATGAGACAACACATTTTATATGCATAATTTACATGCTTATCCACACCATAAATAGCTCTTTTCTCTCACAAAAATTTCCGAAATTGGACAATAGGTACTATGCTTGTTTATCACGATGCTTTCCTTCACTGTAACGTCAATTACCGTACAATTTCTTTCAAAAATGTCACTGGTGCATGGCTGGCTGGGATTCGAACCCACAACCTTCAGAATGAAAGTCGAGGTATCTACCACAAGGCCTACACCGCTCCTATTTCTTTAAAAAAATAAAACACGTAAGTCTAGATGACAATTGGTGTAAAAACCGAAGTTCTGGAATAACACATATGCCACTTTTTATCCCGATTCCTAATTGGATGAAATTGCGATAAAAAAAATAACCAAATTGACTACTTAAAACATCGACTTTATTCAAAACCTGAATTATTTTCTGTTGAACTTAGTTCGAAGTTAAACTTATAAAAATACCTTGCAAAAACAGAATGGTAAATTGAAGCCTAATCTAAAATTCTAATTTTTAGTTAAGTTACAGAACTATAAAAATAAACCCCGGCTTGACTTTGTTGGCTGAACACTGACGAGAAAGCAGACACCACCTAAGGCTTGAGTCGCGAGAGCAGAAAGGCTCGAAGGATGGATGCCAATCGTTATTGATGATTGGGTCAGTGTGATACCAAAGTGGTAGGCTGGGCCCTTTCAGGGAAGCCCGTGACCTGAGTTTTTCATCCAGGGAGGCCTTTTCATCCTTCAGCTACTGACGTCTCTGTTGTCTCCTTGCTGTAACTTACTCAGCCGATTAGATTGGCCTAGTTGGCGAGTCTCCTTCTGCCACTTTTGACGTGTTATCGACAGGCGCCATAATCCCAATAGGTCTCTAGTGTCCAGACCACTACCACCACACAATAGTCCAAATAGTTTTCTTCTGTCTTTATCAATATGTCTATCGAAACCGGAGATTTTCCTTGGCTGAATTTTATAGTGCAGACAATCGCCGGTTTGGTGTCCATCATACTTTAATATTAAACTTGATTAGTAATACCTACTGAGTTTATAAGGGATGTTTTTTCCGTAGGATCCCTTTTCCAGGTCAACGAAAATGGCTGCTTTTTTAATAAATTTTTAAAAAAATCTGATTTACGTTGGAATTTAATCCATTGATTTGCCCTTAAACCGTTCCGAATTGAAAATAAAATACCATGTGGTTACAAGTAAACCCTGGGGATATAATGATCTATACTAAAATCTATCTTCATAATAAAAAGCGGAAATATTTTATTGTTTGTTTGCATTGAATAGGCTCTGAAACTACTGGACCAATTTTGATGAAACTTGGCATGACGATACATTGATTCATTGGGAGTAGCATATGCTCTTTGATCTTTATATTCCTACGGAATCGGGGGTTATGCGGGTGTAAAACCGCTGAGCGCTGCTCATCATCATCACTATCACTACATAGTATAAAACAAAGTCGCTTTCTCTGTCCCTATGTCCCTATATCCCTTTGTATGCTTAAATCTTTAAAACTACGCAACGGATTTTGATGCGGTTTTTTTTTATAAATAGAGTGATTCAAGAGGAAGGTTTATATGTGTAATACATGCATAATATAGCCGTGCGAAGCCGGGGCGGGTCGCTAGTATTGAATAAGTTGCAAACAGTTGTTATAGGCATGCGAAGTTGGAACGAATTCAGTTAAAAGTTAAACTAAACATAAAGAGCTTTTACACAAACAAACTTTGTTATAATACTTTTCATAATACCTGAAAAATAAATACGATTTGAAATAAGTACGTAAGCATGTACTTAATACTTATTTGTTTACTAAGTTTTGTTTGTGTGATACATACCCGTGCCACATTTACTCATGTGCCCGCGTGGCCACCTTTCCTGGAACTGCGTTACGTGAACGCCTGGCTGGGAAACTGGTCTTGATGAGTTACTTTAAGTTACAATTGTGGGTGAAATCGCAAGATCTGGCACTTTGACTTTCGAAATTCATTTAAGTAAATATTTTTTAAGAAAAATTGCGTCTCCAAAAATTTCACCGCGGCGTAACTTGAACTCGCAACCGCCTTTATCCATACAATGGCACTACCAATTGCACTACACGGTCAAATGCGTCTTATATGAAATCTTACAATCTCATTCACATTGTTTATTTTACGAATTAAGTCTCGTTACTTTATGTGGTCAATCTAAGGTACTTGCGAGTAACAAGAACCGGCGTCTAATAAAGGCCACAGAAAGGTTTTAACCTAATAACATCTTATAGATCGATGAACACCGGCATTCACAAAAAAGTGTGACGTCATCGCTCACGTTCCGTTATCGACAAGGTAACCATAGCAACGTATTATCGTTGCTATGGCTACAATCAATGTTTCCTTACGACGTTGTCACGTAAAATTATGAAATAACCTTAATACAGCAGGCAGACTGTACCCGCGAGTAGGTCGCGGGTACAGTCTGCCACATAATTCCAGATCCACCGTAGAGTTATAAAGTTACTATCATTAGAATGTTTTCATTCTTATAAATTCACCAGTTGAAAAACTAAAAACATCAACTCGAGCAGGACCATAAAATATTGCTTGAATTGGTTTTGGAGTTTTACGGTGGGTCTGCACTTTTGTTGTCTGATTATACATAAGGAGTATTTTAGGTGGCCTGGAAGGTGTAACACGAATTTTTTTATCATCATCATAAGTTAAATTATTCACAACCTACCATAAAAGCTGAATCAGTTCTTTTCCATCCAAAGGTTGCCTGGAATAAATCGCTTTCAGCGATAACTTATACTTTCTAGCTATTACTTTACTTTGTGTTTATCGTGTTCTGTTTCTTTCTGTGTTGTACAAATAAAGTTATCTATCTATCTTTGTTTAACTTTTTCCTTGCCGGTGTAAATATTTGGTGAGTCGGTGCAATTTCATAGCGGTAACAATAGAAATGTATGGTCTAATAACTATAATAGTTTCCACTGCGCAGTTAAGTATTTCGTTTACGAGAATTTTTGCTTCAAAACGTAGTTGGATGTTATGAAATGGAAATAACGAAGAGTTGCGAAACACAAAGATAGTTTCATTGTCTCATATCTTTTAGTTTGCATAGTCGTTTTATGATCACCGATATTTTGATTTCATTTAACGATAAACACTCACAAGTTAGTAATCAAATAAGCCGCGTAAGTTCAGAGTCTTATCACGAGTTGTAGGTTACGCATAGTATACGCACTCGATCAAACGTCCCTTTTCTATACTAATATTATAAAGCTGAAGAGTTTGTTTGTTTGAACGCGCCAATCTTAGGACCTACTGGTTCGAATTTAAAAAATATTTTTGTGTTGGATAGTCAATTTATCGAGGAAGGCTTTAGGCTATATATAACATCACGCTGCTGCGACTGATAGGAATGAAGAATCAGTGGGAAATGTGAAAAAACGGGGAAAATTATTCATCTTTGAGGGCTTCCGCTGATCTCAGGAACTGCTAGATCAAATTGAAAAATATAGGCTAATTTTTATTTTGATATTCCCACGGGATCGGGAGTTACGCGTGTGAATTCGCGGAGCGCTGCTAGTTGAGTATTAAAACTAAAATACTTTTTCTATTTTAAGACTTTTTGCTTAGTTGAATTGGTAGCCTAAAAGTGCTAAATCTGCGAAGTACTCATCATGCAAAGTGGCCATTGTGCGAAGTGCTCGTTGTGTGAAGTGCTTATAAGCGAAGTTTACCTTTTACGACTGGTGCTCATTTTGTGAAGTCTACATTTTGCGTCGAAACTATATTTTCTGTGTTTTTTGTTCAATTAACGAACAATAAATAATAGTCGTAAGAGCGGACTAAAGGCTGATGTGTAATTCTAATAGCAACCGCGTTTAAACTTTAGCCTTAGCATGTAACTGCAAACAGAGCTACAAAAGTTAAATAAAATATTCATCACCGAAGTTCACCACACCACAACTCCAGCGTGCTAACTATCCACTTCCGTAGCCTCGCTACCTGCAACTTTACCATCAAAGGTTGCAACTGACTTGCTAGTTAGAACTCATTACCTAAGTAACTGGCACTTCTATAACTTTTACACACATCCTAACTTAGTTTATAAGACGATTTTAAGTGGTCTTTATATAAATTTTAATGTATTAAGCATCCAAAGAAATAAAAAAAATTTACTTTGACTTTATTCACAATTACTCCAAAAATGTCACTTGGCCTTATTTCTTCAAATATTTTCAGAAAGCCCATTGCAGATTTACGCACTATAAAATTAAAAGCATTAATTGCTGTGTAACTGTCTATGTTTTTATGAATTATTTATTGTTAATCTCTAGTTTAGTTACTCAATCGCTATTCAGCGTGGCAAATGCTTCTAGCATTATGGGAACCTTTACGCCGGGAACGATAAGGGGCGATATTTGACTGAATGTTGTCATCATATAATTGTGTTTTAAATTTTAAAAAAAATCTCTAGTAAACGTACACTAATATTAAAAAGAGGAAATACATTTTTGTTTGTTTTTATGTTTGTAACGAATAGGATTCTAAAATTCTGGACCGATTTTGATGAAATTCGGTATACATTGATTAAATGGAAACATAGGCTACTTTTTATCCTAAAATTCCCACCGGAGTTTTGCTAGTTTTGCTATTGAAGAGCGTTGCTAGTTACTTAAATAAAGAAAAAAATACCATAAAAATAAAAACCAGTAACACAAAATCCGACATTTTGTCTAAAGAGCCGTGTGCCGCTAACTAGGTACTTAAATTACTATTTTTTTACGCCATTTTTATGGTTGACTAGGTATAAAGAAACCTGCTACATCAAATATGACCTCACCTATTGTTCAACACTATACAAATTTAGAAAGCAGTTACTTATATTTACGTAGCGTAATTTATGTCTCTGTTTCTATTTTCCTTGCTCAGTTTAAATAAGTTTATGTAAGAACTACTGTTTATTTATGCCGTAAATAGCAGAAAGCTATGAATGAATAATCTTCATGACGCATGCTTTTGGAGACAACTAAGCCGCTGGTTTCATCACGATGTTTTCCTTCACCGTAGGAGCAATGTCAATTACCGCAAATTACTTAAGTATTATGTAAAGACGAAAATGGTCAAAGCGACGCATGCCATGCTGCGCCCACGCCCGTGCCCTGTCGAGCTGTTGCTGATATGGCTTTATGCGACCGTACGGTCAACTGACGGAACTCCGTTCCTTGATGAAAAAAAATAATAGCTTAAAAGCTGGCGGGAAATGCTTGCATTTTGAATTATTTTCAACGTAGTATTTTCTTTTGTTATTTTATTATGTTTTTGTGTTAAGTTTAATCTGTTTGTGTAAATAACATTTTCTAGACAAACCGTGTTAAAAAAACTGTAATTAAAATCTACGGACTTCGCGTCATTTCCCAGTGTTGTATTAACTCATTAATAAGTAAGTGAAATCTATTTTTGCACGGCTGGGATTCGAACCCACGCCACAGTACCCGGAATAAAAGTCGAGGTATCTACTTCTAGGCCAACACTGCTCTTCATTAAATTTCGGTGACATAGGTATTTTATTTCCTTTTCCCACGTAATGTTAATTTTCATATTAACCATTAGGCAAGTCAATTTCCATGTAAATCGTTAAAACCAGTAACCGTACAAAGTCCATCAACATCATTCTCTCTCATCAACCTGATATCGCTGTATAATGTCACATGACATAGACAATATTAACAACAGAGTGACCATAGAGATATAAAATATCTATCCTAATATAGATATAACATCCCGCCTTGCAACGCAGAACGTTTCACGTTCGATTACCGCCTCAAACATTAATTTATGTACCAATATTTATTTCTGGTTTACAAAAAGAAAAGTATTTTAGTAGTTTTCTATCCGTTGTCATTCTAGATACTTAGCTACATCTTCTTCTCTATATCTTCACACTTCTTTATCTTCTTCTTATTCAGATAAAATGCGTTGTCCTGAATGACTGACTGACTGACGGATCAACGCACAGCCTAAACTGCTGATTGTAGAGACCTGACACTTGTAGGGTGTGTTCTTGGTATGACGTCTGATAAGAAAGGATTCTGAAAACGCCTAACGCAAAAGGAACAACTTATTAAAAGCTGAATGTGAGAGAGTTTGGATATTTGTTTGTTATTCCTTCATACAAAAACTACTAAACCGATTGCGTTAAATCTCAGTTTGTAGATATCTGAAAACCCGGATAAACATATTATTATAGGCTACTTGTATCTGGATATTCCTACGGATCGAGACTTACGTGCGACTGAAACCGCGGGGCAAAGTACTAACTTTACCATACGGTTTCAATCTCTAACGATTGATTTTTTGTTTTAGTTAGTACAAACTTACAAAAATAAAAAAATCAATTGTTAGCAATAATCATCACTTCACTATCACTACATAGTATAAAACAAAGTCGCTTTCTCTGTCCCTATGTCCCTATATCCCTATGTATGGCTTAAATCTTTAAAACTACGCAACGGATTTTGATGCGGTTTTTTTTAATAGATAGAGTGATTCAAGAGGAAGGTTTATATGTATAATACATGCATAACATAGCTGTGCGAAGCCGGGGCGGGTCGCTAGTATATAATAAAATCAATCGTTAATCAATCGTCGTTGATCATTGAATACTTTGATCCTAGTTTGAATGTCAATTAGTGTCCTAATGGTTACATTCTCAATCTGTCCGATAGGATTCTGTAGTTTTCTCTTTTTTTTTCGTTTATTATGAGCCTTCACTGTCCCACTACAGAGCAAAGGCCTCTCTACCATTCTTCCATTGATCACGATCTGTAGCTATCACCAGTTATTCCTATAAGAGAGGAATTAGTCTGTTGTTATTTTGGTCCATCGTTCAACTAACATGCGGCCAACATGCCCCGCCCAGTCGTATTTTAGCTTAACAGCTCATTTCTCTCTAATCTACGATATTTTAAATCTCTCTCAGTGACCCTTTGGTTGCTTGCTGAAACCATTTCCGTGTCCCAACATGAAACATACATGCATACATCACCACGACATGCGACATGGCGGCCGCAGACATTTGTCACTCGTGAGGAACTCGCGCGTGACGCATACAAATCTCAAAGGAGTCAAAGCAAATACAATCGTCAGGTTTGTTTGTTTAACATTTTGAAGGTCTTCGGAGTCCGTCCGTCACTGAAAAAGGTACTGTCAGGGGACAAATGCACAACCACCTGTCGCTAAGTTAGAAAGTTGTTGAAATGATCACTTTTACCTTAGTTTTACTTAGTGACGATGATAATGTCAATTTGTCCTCTGCTAGTACTTATACAAATTAAAAAACATAATTATAGTAAATAGGTTCTCATGTGCAATCGTCATGTTTATTTATTGAAAATTTGAAGGTCTTTGGACTCCGTCCGTCACAGAAAAAGGTACTTACTGTCAGGGGACAAAGTTGCATAACCACTGTTAATAAGTTAAAAAGTTGTTAAAATGGTCTCTTTCTACAAATAATTCACCGAAAACTAGCTCAATTGGCGGTTTATTCAACAGCCTAGCCTTTTTACTAAACAGCGCCGTTTAACTAGCTGCCTGAAGGATATTCAGTTTGTTACAACATTTAACAAACTGGCTTGTTAATGCTTAGGCCTTAGGCCATTCGTACGATAGAAAGTGGAACTAAATTGAAATGAACAGAGTAGGCAAGTAATGAAACGTCATCGATACAAGTCATTTTTAGCTGTATTATTATTTATTTATTTATTACTTAAATATTAACAAAATCATCTTATAACTAAAAAAGTTTAAAAAAAAGTAATCTTAACATTAGGTTAGTGGCTTAGGTTTGTGTTAGTACTTGATCATATGGCTAAATATCATTCAGCGCTGTTTATTAAAGAGGCTAGGCTGTTGATTGAACGGCTAATTCGCGGGTTAAGAAACAGATGAACGTATCTACAAAAATATCGAAAATCGTTTTTTTTTTCCAGAAATGAGTTCTACCCGTGGTCCTACACGTTGTGGCAAAAGAACGTAACCATAAAATCAATATTTAACTAGTTCGATAATAACGTAACGATTTAAATAAAATATAATGTATAGCCAAAACAACCTAACTTGAGTACCATTAAAATGGTTTCTAATAGATTCTATTTCAGGTCCTTCCAAAACAACGTATTGACAAAAATGCTTCATTTAAATCCTAGACCAAATTTAAAAAATGTATTTACGTTCATTTGGTTCTTATAAATATAATAAATATAATAAAACGTCCTCGAGGATGACTAGTTTAGAACTATTGTCCGATGTACCTGAAATGTGTGTCTTTGCCTCTAAAATAACCTAACAACTGCTACTAAAGATAACAGCCGGGACAACCACTCACCAAAAAGGCTTAAGCTTAATTCACCTTCCTTAGCATGTTACCTACTGATAACTTTAAATTAAAGTCAACTGTAGGCCCTACCAACAGACAAAGTGTAAAGATATCGTTTACAACTTTTACTTGATCTCAGTAATGTAATAAAGCATGAAGGTAAACACTTCCTGTGTTTGAGCACAGTGCCGGATTAGCCATATAGCAGGATGTAGCAAATACTGTCTTTCTACAGTCTCTCGAAGGCCTCCGCTCTTTTGGGGGTTTTCAAGTCACGAATGTATATGTCTTCTCCTCGTGCTACATCTTAGACATCGTTGCTTGCTATCGTGTGAGATAGTGGTCAAATGCTGGGCTAATTATTATTAAAGAAAAGAAAAATTCTACAGGCCCCGCGCTAAAAAACTAAAAATTAGTTTTTACGTAATTTTTTGTTATTATTTTCTGTTATCGATCGCTGTGGACGGATACAATATCAAATACCATTATTTTATTACAGTAAAATTATACAGGGTTATTGGTAATTATACAAGCGAGCCGTTGAGGGCTGCTTCTGTCCACCTAAACAAATAATTTTCCAAAATTTCCAAAAATCGTAGTTGTTTGTTAGGTGCACAGACTTCAACGGCTTGCTGTATAATTACCAATAACCCTGTATAATATTAATCACTACATAGTATAAAACAAAGTCGCTTTTTCTGTCCCTATTTCCCTTTGAATGCTTAGATCTTTAAAACTACGCAACGGATTTTGATGCGGTTTTTAATAGATAGAGTGATTCAAGAGAAAAGTTTATATGTATAATACATGCATAATATAGCCGTGCGAAGCCGGAGCGGGTCGCTAGTACATAATAATGTTCTAAAGAAAAGTCGTTCCCCAAAGTTGCTTCGGTTTTTAGTTCTTAGCATTGATTTCTGCAGTACTTTTTTGAATGGGTACTTGATCTTTATAGACAACACAAGGGCTTTTTGCAACGGACCCAGCGCTGCGCTGGTTTAATCCGGCACTGCCTGAGCCTCGTTACCTCAAGGACCCTTTAATAACGAGTGTAAGCTACCGGGAGCCATTACAGTGTGGCTTTAATCAAATCACGTGTGGCGTGTTTACGACGCGAGGCGGAGACGGAGCCTGAGCTTCAGATAACTTCATGAAGCGTTTATTGGACATTATCGCTGCGGTCTACACGCGGTGATTGCGAACGTTTGCCGCGCCGCGAGGGTTCGTCATTGGGGAACGTTACGATCATGAATGACGGTACAAAAAGCAATTATCTATTGCAACTTCTATCATAATCTTCCTCGACTTCAATTTAGATTTTGCTCTTTTTTAAACTCAAGGTAAAAAAAAGGTAAAGGTAGCATCGCCGTAATATAATGAGGATTTAGGGTGCGTTTCCACTGATGCGGAGCTGGGTGAGTGGAGAGAAGCGGACTGTGAATTGGCCAATAACAGTTCTCGAAATCTGTACTCGGTATCAGTGGGCACGGTCCGCTCTTCTCCAGTCCGCTCAGCTCCGCGACAGTGGAAATGCATCTTAATCACTAATGAAGGCGCCTCATTCTATTTCCATAAAACCTTTCCCGATTATTTCGCCAGGTTATTGAACACAAGTTTTTGTGGTGTCTTCAAAGATATATGCAACACATGTGTATCACTATGAAGAGCCGCCATTATAATAGGAAAGTTTGCTCGCTTTTTCTGTAGATATAAATGTCCTCTTTCCGTAAGGATTCCTAATCACCTAATTTATTAATTCCTATATCAATGCCGTATTAAGTCGCATAGCCTTTAAAAGATCCATTGTTTAAAGTGGTTTTTAGGCTCTTTATGTAAAACTTACGTAGGTATAAGTATATATATATATATATATATGTGTTTGTGGTCGATATCAAAGTGTAATCTTTGGACTGTCACTTAATTTGCAGACATAAAGAGTAACGGGCGGCTCCGGTTTACGACGGGCGGTTTATGCGCCGCCCGCGCCCTCCGCGCCCTCTGGCCAGGGAGGGCGGGAAACGTAACGACTTCACTCAGAAATCAGACACATCTTTTTACAAACCCCATCAGATTTTTTCCAAGCTTTCTCCAAGGCGACTTTTACAGTATCATGAAGAGTTTCTTTATAACTTTTAAGGTCAGCGTTTGACCACTACCTCATAGGATGTAGCATGCGTTCGTAGATGATACCTAACTTAGGAGACAGGGACTCCAAATTGTATACAAAATCTACATTGTTTACTTGTGAACCATTTCCCTAATTATCTTTATCATAGCTTTACAAGAACTAGTGTTATAATCAATTATTTTTGTATTAGATAGAGGTAAATTATTTTTGTTATGATGGTGGCAAAAAATGGCGTCATTATTTGTAAGTACCGTTGTGAATAAAGTTATGTCAAAAAAATTATACGCTCGTGACTCAAAGCCCCCCAAATAAATGGGGGTATTCGAGGGACGGGCGTGAAGGTAGGAAGGCGACAATGGATCAAAAAACTTTACAACCTCTTTTTGATGAAAATGCCAATTATCTTTTTAGCAAGTATTCTAGTCATTCTTTTAAGAGATAATATGTCGAAGTACTGTAAGAGTATGTTAGCGCGTGACGTCACGCTCATTTTATTTAATGTACGTGCTCTTGGTACTTGTGGCTCACGCACAAACACAATTTACCAAGTCAAACATACCGACGACGACGCTCTTGTTTAACGCTCAAAGGTTATCAGCTTAAACGTTTCTGTTATCAGCATATAGGTCTCGCATTGGGCCTGAGAAGGCACCTATTGCTGAGAAACTGCGAATTTTAACAGGTATATTTTTGAGTATACTAAAATCAAAAAAATTATAACAAAAAAAACCTCCAAACAAAAGAAGCTTCTTCTTATAATTTTTTCGATTTTAGTAGACTCAAAAATATTATACCTACCTGTTAAAACTCGTCGTTTTTTAGCAATAGGTGCCTTCTATAACGCCCAATGCCAGACCTATGTGCTGATAACAGATAAACTATCCACACTAATATAATAAAAAAGGTAAGATTTTTTGTTTATTTATTTGTAACGAATAGGCTCCGAATCCACGATTTTGAACTTGGTAGGAGGATACTTAGATTTATTGGGAACTAGCGACCCGCTCCGGCTTCGCACGGCTATGTTATGCATGTATTATACATAATAAACCTTCCTCTTGAATCACTCTATCTATTAAAAAAACCGCATCAAAATCCGTTGCGTAGTTTTAAAGATCTAAGCATACAAAGGGACATAGGGACGGCGAAAAGTGACTTTATTTTATACTAGCGTCCCGCTCCGGCTTCGCACGGCTATATTAAGTATGTTTATATCTCTACATATAATAAATTCGAAGTTTTGGAAGTAAGCGTTCTACGTCCATAATGATCTTAGCACTATAGAATTCGCTAACCTTATATAGCTCCGGTAGAAAAAAATCTTGCATGCGCGATTCAGGTTTTCTTAAATTTAGAAAATCACAAATTAGTTGATTATTCTTTTTGTTCTGCTTAAAAATTTTGTACACTTATGTATTTTAAGAATACATAGCAATATACACATTTTTTAACTAAAAAATAAAGTAATTAATTTAATAAGATATTTTTTTTTAATTTCAAGTAACTAGCGCCATCTCTTTCGTTTTCGCGAAACTACCATTCATCTCAGAAAATGTTGATTTGGTTTGTTTACCTTTGTTTGTGCAGTCTAATTTCGGGAACTAGGAAACAGTACCATTATTCACTAAGGTTCAAGTCGTTGGGCGCGCGTGATTAGGGGCGGAGGGGGAGAGGTTTTTGTATGGCAATCTCGCCCTAATCACGCGCGCCCAACGACTTGAAGCTTAGTGAATAATGGCCCAGATTTTAACATAATCTTCACGAATGTGTTCAGAAAATATCAGAAGAGGTTTAGATATTTCAAGTAGATTTATGTTACTAATTAAAATTTGATATTTCTTGGCGTAAAAAATAAACCATAATATTTTTGCATGAAAACGTACAGAACGTAGGGATGATGTCAAAATTGTCATTTTGACATACGGAAAGAAGCATCTAGCGCCATCTCTTTTTTATTTATAATTTTATTATGGCTTCGCATTACCACTATCGTGCATATAGCCAGTGTCGCGGTCAAAGAAAATTAAATCTAATGCAGGAGCGTTTTTTGAATTTGGAACATTACAACGCTCCAGCAATTTTGTATGAACATGTGTATGAAGCGGCGTGCTGGGGTTATTAAAAACTTAAATACTCTTTGATTGGATCTCTTTTATCAAAGTACTAGCGACCCGCCCCGGCTTTGCACGGCTATTATGCAGTATCTCTTCTCTTATACATATAAAATGCTTTGTCCTGAATGACTGACTGACGGATCAACGCACAGCCTAAACCGCTGATCGTAGAGCTCTGAAACTTGGAGGGTGTGTTCTTTGTATGACGTAGGCAGCCGATAAGAAAGGATTTTCCGAAATTCTACCCCTAAGGGGGTGAAAAAGGGGGACGAAGTTTGTATGGGACAACGTGATTCCTTGGTCCAATCTACTTCAAATTTTGCATAAACATTCTTTAACAGAATTGATGAAACACGTGTTTCGTATTTTATTAAAATTCATCCTCTAACGGGATTAAAAAGGGGTAGGAAGTTATTTTGGGGGTGATTTCCTCCGAAGTTGATATCAATACTCCTTTTAACTTACCTACATTGTATTTTGACACATGTTTGAAAACACAATCCGATTTTATTCAAAAGAGGTTGCACTTTTAGAACACGGCCTCATAGGAACGTAGTATTCGAAATTTAAAATGGTGAGGACTAGAACTGTGCTAGAACATTTTGGTTATGTTTACGAATTATTCCCTAAACAAACCCGCGTAAGTCCCGTTACCGTGGGAATATCGGGATAAAATGTATGCTACACTATTAAGTAGTCTGTGACGTTCGTGTTTGCTGGAACGCGTTCGGCCGAGCGGCTGTAGTTTTTTGTTGTTTACTCAGGACCTACTAATTGGATTTTGATGTTCCTAAAATGTGCCTATACCACGACCTTCCTTAAAATAGAGCTATCTAATATTGTAAACCAGATTTCAATTGATTTAGGCGTTTTTAATTGTATATGTAACATGAAATTTAAATACTATATATTTTCGTTCTACTACTTTTTCCCACAACCCATTTTTTTAATTTGCTTCCAAGTACACACTTTTGTCCTTTCTTTCTTTATTATGCGTATAGAGAAAACATGTAAAATACGACATACGAAAATACATGATAATACAAAAGAATGTTTAAAATAACCTACCGATTTTGGTAATATTAAAACCCACAGAAATATATTAGTGATAAAACCAATTAAAAATCCTGTTAAAGCCATTTTCGACTTCTATGCGGACGAAGTCGCGGGCAAAAGCTAGTTATACATATAAACCTTCCTCTTGAATCACTTTGTCTATTAAAAAAACCCGCATCAAAATCCGTTGCGTAGTTTCAAAGATTTAAGCATACATAGGGATATAGGGACAGAGATAGCGACTTTGTTTTATACTATGTAGTGATAGTGATGTAGTGACTATGTACTGATAACATAGGCTTTTTATCCCGATATTTCCAGTTACGCGGGTGAAACTGCGGAGCGCTGCTAGTTCCTAGATAAACTCAAACAAGTCTCTTTTAGCGATGTAGGTATAATATAAACAGCTCTCATCTCTCAAAATTTAAATTCAAATTGTACTTTCGAGAATAATTTCTTGCTGAAAATATGCTTCAAAGAGGGATCCATTGCTCGTTTGAGGTCGGGTAGCGGCTAAATTAGATGACCCACTTGTGATATCAGCGTTTTTAGAAGATTAAATAATATAAAATGGAAGTTATGAGGCAGACAGAAGTCGCCGGAAGGCGAGTCGTACACATATTAACTTTTGAACTGTTAAAAATAAAATGATCCAATTTATTTATTTTTGGACATTCCACACATCGCCATCTAGCCCCGAGCTAAGTAACTTGACTTGTGTTATGGGTGCAAGACAACGGATATACTACTTAGATACTTTTCTTTTGTAAATATATACTTATAATACATAGAAACAACCAGACCACAGACAAATATCTAAGCATAAATACTTGTCTGCGGCGGGAATCGAACCAGCAACCCTGTGTTTAGCAGTCCGGCATGGTAACCATTGTGCCAACTGGGTCGTCCTATATTGGACTTCTACATCTAGTCTAGGCTTTTTAATACATCGCCAGCAACTTAAATCCAAGCTATTCAAGGCGGTGCCCCTGGCAATACCAGGGGTATATGGATGGAGCACGCTTGCTCAGAACCCACGCCACCCTCCCAGCCTAGTCGACCGTCTGCAGAGAAAAGAACTCGGAAATACATACAGCTAACTTACAAGGTTTCATTACGATGTATTCCTTTACCGTTTAAAATTATCTACCTACGTTGGATTATAAAAAATGTACTTAAGCTTAATAACTGCTGCACTGAAGCACAATGGTCACCATGCCGGACTGCCAAACACAGGGTTGCGGGTTCGATTCCCGCCTCAGATAAGTATTTACGCTTAGATATTTGTCTGTGGTCTGGTCGTTTCTATATATTTTAAGTATTATATACAAAAGAAAAGTATATAATAATATATCCGTTGTCTAGCACCCTTAACACAAGTCTAGTTACTTAGCTTGGGGCTAGATGGCGATGTGTGGAATGTCCTGCAATATTTATTTATTTATTTAGTTCTATATTTAATTCTAAGCACAAAGCCTAAACAGCTCAAGTAGGTACCTACATGAAATCTTAAATAGAGTAGATAAGCATGGGATGACATCGGGTGAACCGACGCGTCGGTTCACCCGATGTCATCCCATGCTTATCTACTACTACTACTACTACTACTAACTTCTGTCCGCGTCGCGACGCGGACAGAAGTTAGTAAATTAGATATAAGGTTGGCTTCATGCACCTACTAAAATGTACAATGTCATAACAGAATACACGGAAATGTACATTTATGTTGCATGCACAAGCCAAGTTTCTACAGAGGAATTGTTTGCGTTCCTGCATATGATAGGCGAAGCACATAGCCCGTCTCAACTTAGGTAGGCACTTAAATTTAATGTACGTAAGTAGGTCCTGGGGCCCTACCGTGCTAAGTGCGTCGGCTTCAACGTCGTCGATATCCCATCCTGCGGCTCACAATGGGCGGAATTTTGAGCCTGGATTTCATAGGAATTTTGAAAAATAAATTTGGGTTTTCGTGTGTTTTAAGTATGCAGGATTGTCGGGGACATCAAAACATTCAAAAATAAGTGATTCTGGTTATGTTCTTAAAAAAAACATATTTTGTGGTGTATTTATTCAATTATTATTATTAAATATGTATGTTAGTCTTGTAAAACATTTATTATTTTTTAAATTCTTTCGGCGAACCGAGCTGTCGGTACAAAATGTAGCGGCTGAAAATTTTCTCGTTTCTAAGTAAGTAGGTACAGTTATAATATAACTGTACCTACTTAGAAACTCTTACTCTTGAACGATAATATCGTTCAAGAGTAATTCTGTAAACTGTGACAACTGCCCCGTATTTATGGGCCTTTGTAGCCTGAAATAAATGATTTACTTATTTATTTCTCCCATTCGCCTACAGTTTATTACCTGTTGTTTCTACTGTGTTTTACTTCTTACTCGTTACCAACATAAAAGGATCTAGGTATATTAGAGGTAGGATAGAACATACTAGCGAATAGGTAGTATGTTCTAACCAATTTTGCTTTGGTGAGCAGCCGTGCGTGGTACAAGTCGGGGCGACAACTAACCCGATGTTCCCTCCAGGGAAACGTCTCGAAAAATTGTTACTTATTTTATCCTACGCCAATTTTACTGAACGATTCACAAATTGATTTTAGAAATCATACAACTCCCTGTTGATAAAACTTTCATATTGAATAATGCTAATATCGCATTTCCATACTGGCTCCAGATACCGTCCAAGCATCGATGGGGTTCGGCGTCCGTGGAGCGAGCAGCGTCGCTCGTAAACCACGATATATATCTTTATGATCACATTATGTTCGCGTCCTAACAATAAAACTAGGGAAATTGCATGAGATGAGGAGGAAACACTTGGGGCCCTTACTGTATCCTACTCTGGTCCCCGCCTCTCTTTCTTTTTAAGATCGACAGATCACGAGAGCAATCGTCCTAGAAATGACGAGAGCTTAGTGTCAAAATGCAACTGATGGCACGTGAGTAAAGTAGGTACTCATTTGCTGAGGCTATTCAAGAACATCAAACCATTATTTTTACTAGCGACGGAATGGAAAACGGTAATAATATTAGGGTGAAAGAGTGTTTGTTTGTGCACTTCATATTCCTTGTATTCTCCTAAGAATTTTTGTGGTGTCTACATTTAGTTGATACATGGCGATCATACTAAGAAAAAAACATACTTACTCAAAAAATATTTACTTTTTCTGTTTTTGGTATTTGTTGTTATAGCGGCAACAGAAATAAATCATCTGTGAAAATTTCGACTGTGTAGCTACCATGGAGATATTTATACATCCTAGTGACAGACAGACGGAGGGACAGCGAAGACTTAGTAATACGGAACCCTAAAAAGCTTGCCTTAAGTCGATCAAAACATGGCATTAACTAAAGGTTCTTGTCAAAATAATTTATTCGCTGTTACTTCACTAAACTTCAGCACGGAACCCAGAACGGTAGCCACATCGTTCTTAAATATAAAGCCGTCAGCAATCTTGTTGTTAATATTGAAGTTGAATCGTCGCAGCGAAGGGAGAAGGGAGGAAGGGAGGAGGGTGTAGAAAAACAAGCAAACGGTCCTTGTTTCAGGAAACCTCGAACACGCCAATTGCGAGTCGCGACCACTAACCGTACCTATAGGGCTGACACCACAGAATGTTTAGTTTATAAATTCTATTTGCATAGCTTATAGGTTGGATTATTATGTAGGTATATATAGATACCTATAGTGTGAACTTTGTAATACCTTCTGGGTACTTATAGGTAAACCAAGACATAACTTAAAAAAACATAGCCTGAAAATAAAACAATCATTCTTATTTCAAATTGATTTGTGACTTTATAAATTTAAGAAAACCGGTTATAGTGAAATTAGAAAACTCAACAACTTCTACTTGATTGATGATATCGTAACCTCGTTATGTCACTAGTTAAAGTTATTTTTTGGCACTAATCTATATTATTATGTCTAACTTCTTTATCTACTAATATTTTAAAGAGGTAAAGTTTGGAGGACTGCATTTAGGATCGATCAATCAATCCGCGAAGTACTCAAACTAGACAAAAACTCGAGGCACATGCCTGACGAAGAGTTTGGAGTTCTTTGCCATATCGGCCGTAAACCTGGTGACAACCTCTAAAAACCCGGGAAATTAGACGAGAGCTCAAGAGGGAGGACTAAGGAGTCCAATGCGCTGGACTGAAGATCCGTATCACTCTCAAAGTCTCAACATGAATAACGCCGCAGCGGTTCCTATCGCGGAAAGCCAGAACAGATAGCGCAACATCATTCGCGAGAAGATAATTCCCTGATAGGTCACGACTCCCAGTATTGGTGCATCGATGCTAAGAGGAGGAAAGTTTGAATGGATGTTTCAATTAATTAATCTTCGTAATTATTGAACCGAAAATCAGTTAGATTATCAAGTTTGACCAGGAGGAGGATGCCGATTTTGATGATTTTTTACAAGATACAAAACGGTGGTAAGTACTTATTGCTTGGCACCACCCTCAGCCAAAGTCATGGTGCCAAGTGAAGCGTCGCGTTCCATCAAGTTGTCCAGGCCATTCTCTTTCTAGGCGAGCATGCTACATACTCTACCTGAACTTCATCAAGCCTATCTTGTGTAAAAAAAGCTACTTTTCGAGATAAGGAGTTACATAAGTCAAACCACGATACAGTGCTAGTCGAAAAGTAGGTGTTTAAAAAGAGATTGATCTTAGTTTGAAAAGGTAGGTACTTGTAATGGACACTAGCTAAACGAATTTACCAGCTAATGCATCTCTTGTGACAGCCCTCGTCGCAGCGGAAAGCACTCCGTCTTCTATCGAAATGAAAAATTGCTCCCCATCCGACTTGATTATGGGATTTTTTTTTATAATCTAAATTGATTACTATGGATTTTTATTGAAATTTAAAAAAAAACAAAAATTTTACAGGATCTTCCTGCATTGGATCATTGTTCCGTAGGCTTTTTTAAAGAAAGTATGAATTTACTTAAAAGATTAATTACAAACGAAAAATTAAATTTATTAAATTTTCGAATTCGGGACCAAAATTTTCGATTGTTAAAGATTGAGATAAAGCAAAGTGATTGTAAAAAATTTAATCATCATGAAGTAGGTACCTAATTATCATAATTATTTACTTATACCTACTAATCTATAGGTACCTACTTACTTAAATTATAAAGCTGAAGAGTTTGTTTGTATGATTGTTTGTTTGAACGCGCTAATCTCAGGAACTACTGGTTCGAATTGATAAATTATTTTTGTGGTGGATAGTCCATTTATCGAGGAAGACTATAGGCTACTTTTTATCCCGATATTCCTACGAGATCGGGAGTAACGCGGGTGAAACGGCGGAGCGCAGCTAGTATTAAGATAATTTTTAAAATGATAACAGCACATTTAAGACCAAGGGCGGATCCAGGGGGGGGCTCATGGGGTCATGACCCCCCCCCTGAGCTGGTTCCAGGACTAAGGTGGACCACTAATTGAACATAATGATTTTATATATTTTATTATATTTTATATTTTGTCACCATACAGATTTTATGTAACTGCATACCTTCAATATTTAATTAATTTAATATATTGTATGATGGCCAACGTTTGGGAACGAACGCATCGAAAATTTGAATTTTACCGCGCCATATAACGTCTAGCTAGACCTAACCTCAATCGGTATCGGAACGACTTAACTTCAACGAGATGGCAATATACAGGGTGTCCAGTAATGAATGGATAAGCGGGCACCTACGGATAGAGGTCACTGTGCCGGTTCAGAAAAAAATGAAAGTTATGTTCCATGAAAGTCTTCCGGTTTCCGAAATATCCGCCATTAAAAAAATCACTTCTTTCTCTATGTTTTTTGATGCCAAAGCTGCAAATGAAGGAATTACTCAAATCTCTTTTTTGGATAATATTCCAGTATAAATGTGCTATCGAATGCAAACAATAATTTTTATGACACATTGAAAGTTTTTTTTAAACTAAGATTGAACTCTAACTTCATGATTTTTTAATTTTTTAACCTGAATTTTAACTTTTCCCGGTGTAAAAAAATGTATACTTAGTAAATGTATTTAGAGTAGCAAAAATATTTTTAATTTGGAACGATTAGGTATTAAATGCTGGCAATACCACATATTATACCATTTTAGAATCTCAATGAAATAGGCAACTTTTTTTTAAATTTAGCACCAGGGTGACCATACATTTTTTTACACCGGGAAAGCTTAAAGTTCAGGTTAAAAAATTAAAAAATCATGAAGTTAGAGTTCAACTTAGTTTAAAAAAAACTTTCTATGTGTCATAAAAATTATTGTTTGCATTCGATAGCACATTTATCGGAATACTATCCAAAAAAGAGATTTGAATAATTCCTTCAATTGCAGTTTTGGCATCAAAAAACATAGAGAAAGGAGTGAATTTTTTATATTTTTTAATATACAGGATGTCCGGTAATGAATGGCCAAGCGGGCACCTACGGATAGAGGACACTGTGCCGGTTCAGAAAAACGAAAGTTATGTTCTATGATAGTATCTCGGTTTCCGAGATTTTAAAAAATTTAAAAATTTCACCCCGTTCTTTATGTTTTGTAATGCCAAAACTGCAAATGAATCTCAATGAAATAGGCAAGTTTTTTTTATTTGGCACTAGGGTGACCATACATTTTTTTTACACCAGGAAAGGTTAAAGTTTAGGTTAAAAAATTAAAAAACCATGAAGTTTGAGTTAAATCTTAGTTTAAAAAAAACTTTCAATGTGTCATAAAAAATATTGTTTGCATTTGATAGCAAATTTATTCTGAAATACTATCCAAAAAACAGATTGGGATAATTCCTTCATTTGCAGTTTTGGCATCACAAAACATAGAGAACGGAGTGACATTTTTATTTTTTTTTAAATGGCGGACCAAGAGACTTTCATAGAACATAACTTTCGTTTTCCTGATCCGGCACAGTGTCCTCTATCCGTAGGTGCCCGCTTGGCCATTCATTACCGGACACCCTGTATGTACAAGTTATTATAATGTGTTAAGTTTTTCAAATGTACAATAAAGAATAAATATTTTTAAGTACAGTACGTACGTACATTAATAAAATACCTACTTTTTACTTGTATCTATTGCTATCAAAATTAAATTATAAGTTCTTGACTTGACCACGACTATGTGACCCCCTCCTGGCGCCAAAGCTGGATCCGCCCTTGTTTAAGACTAGGTATAGCAGAAATAACAAAAAGCGAGGTAAGAAAATCTTTCAACATTCGCGGTGAGGCAAAGAATTAAACGCAATATTGTAGTCGTGATTATAATTCGAAATTGTTCAATAAAACGTCTATAACAAAAGTCGAGTCGACAATGGAGTTACAATTTAAAGGGCGCCCGTAAAAGGGCCCGAGTTATCGAGTTAAGCGTCGCGAACTCGCTTTTATTGGCGAGATAAAAACGCGAACGAATGAACAATAATTGGGTTCGAACAAAGAGTCGGCCGAGACGATGATAAAAGCTTTTAGCAGGACTCTCTAGTCCTGCACACTGCAGTGGTGTCATCGGGGACGAACGGATTGGCGACTTTAGGGGGTTGCAGGTTTGAATCCCGCCGTCGTATAAACAGTTTCTGGTCTGGATTTTTTTAGGGTTCCCAAGGGATAAAAACGGTACAATTTTACCAAGACTTCACTGCTTGTTTGTAACCAGGCTGTAGGTACTTATCTCATGAACCGTGATAGATATACTTACAGTTGAAATTTTGACAGATGATGATATTTCTTTTGATGTAAGTATTTGACGACTCAGTTGGCACAATGGTCACCATGCCGGACCGCCAAACACAGGGTTGCGGGTTAGATTCCCGCCTCAGACAAGTTATTTATGCTTAGATTTTTGTCTGTGGTTTGGTTGTTTCTATGTATTCTTAGTATATATTTACAAGAAAAGTATATAAGTAGGTAGGTATATTCGTTGTCTAGCACCCATAACACAAGTATAGTTACTTAGCTTGGGGCTAGATGGCGAAGTGTGGAATGTCCTGCAATATTTTTTTAATTATTATTTATGTAGCCGCTATAACAACAAATAAGTACTATAAACATAACATAAAGGTACGGAACCTATCGTGCGCGAGTCCGATTCGCCCTTGTTCTATGTAATTTACGTAATAACTGTGCCCCGCGGTTTCACCCGTGTAAGCCCCGATTCTATTAGAATATCAAAATAAAAAGTAGCCAGTACCTATCTGTAACCTTCCTAGATAAATGGACTATCCAACACATAAATAATTATTCCTATTTTCTGGGAAAGTTCGTGGCCCGTGGTTTATTAAATTATAGGTTCGTGTTTTGCCACTATCACTGATGGTAGGGAATATCGTAGTGTCCTATACCCTACATTCAAAATAGGTAAGTATAGTCACTTGAAAAAGGAAAGAACCCTATCTCCTTTACTATAAGCCCTGATTTAGTTGAGGTTCGCCACGTTCCCTTTCGCATTTGATCCAACTCAAAAAATATTCGCATTGAGTCTCAGTCGAGTTTAGGTCCTTCATTCACAAAAATGGTAACACTCTGATTCAAAAGGTAGGTATAGGTACCCAAAACCCTGCAGAATACCAACTTTACCCCCAGGAACCGTAGCTCTAAAGCAAACAAAAGTATCGTAAGATATGAATAAAAGACAAAGCTAAACAAATTATTGTTTAATATTATTACTATTATGTGTAAAGTATATTTGCTGACTTTTATTTACTGTGTTGCAAGCTTATCAATCCTCTAATGCCGTTAGCAGCTTGCTGTTCTTAGAACCTTTATATTTGAATATCTTCTCTTTTCTTCTTGACTTCCACAATTTTGTATCATTTCCTAGTATGATATCATTTCCGGTTACCACTGCGGCATTTAATTTTTCTGAAATAAAGAGTTATTTTATTCAGGCAATGCTACAATACAAATATTAGGTTCAACCATAATATTATGGTAAATTGGTTTGGTTTGGTTGTTACTCCTTCACGCGAAAACAACTGAACTGATTCTGATGAAACTTGGTATGAAGATAGTTGAAGACCTAGAATAACATACTTTTTATCCCGATATTCTCACAAGCTTATAAGCACAAAGAATAAAATGTGCTTATTAAACCCACCCAACATAGATAGATAGATAAATTCTGTATTGCAAACACCAATTTTAAATTACAATAAATAAAATACAAAGACATTAAGTCTAAGTATTACAAAGGGCCGGCCTTATCGCTCAAAGCGATCTCTTCCAGGCAACCTTTGGATGGACAAGAAGTTGAGGAAGGCAACATGGAAACTTTCAAACTGTTTTTTTTAATTCATGACTTTATGTTAGGGCGCCATATTTAATTTATTATGACGTCACACAGCCTTTAACCAGCAGATAATCATAATGCTTCTCACAATACCTCATTTGCCAAATTATCCTATCCTACTAATCCTACTAATATAAATGTGAAAGTTTGTGTGTAATGTGTATGTATGTTTGTTACTCCTTCACGCAAAAACTACTGGACCGAATGCGATGAAACTCGGTATCAAGATAGCTGGAGACCTGGATTAACATATAGGCTACTTTTTATCCCGATATTCCCACGGGATCGGGACTCACGCAGGTAAAACAGTGGACCGCAGCTAGTAATAAATAATTTAGAAAATCTGCAGAAACAAATGGACATACATATTATGTACCTACATACTTTTGGACCAAGAACATAACCCTCTCTTTTGGCTTCACCATAGTCAGGTAAAAAGTAGTTACCATTTTCATTAATTCCGCTTTCATTCGCTAGTTTTCTCGGACAATGTTTAAGATTCTTAGATTGTTTATTGTGTTGTTTAGTTAATGTGTCTTCTGCTTCTTCAGAGGCAAGAGAAATTGTTGAGTTCTTGAATAATTTCACACTATCAAACGTCTTCTGTTTTCTAGAAGTAATAAAATTATAGGGTATTTTCAAAAATCTGGTTGAGAGACAGTGTCAATGAGGAATAACTCAATTGGCATAATTTAGTTCTAAATTGCTTGTCAGATGGCGGGCTTTTTAACCATTGTCTCTGGTTAGTATTTTTCTTTTAATTTTACCTGATCAGGGAAGGCAAAGACTGTTAAGTGAGCCCATACAGCCTAGTGTTTAAAAACTTCATTGATTTTTGCTGGTCGTAAACTACATTTAAATTGTTTTACCTACCTTAACCTACTAGCAATTCGTGTTTTAAAGTAGGTACCAGTTCCCATGGAGATATTGGAATAAATACCTAAGTGTTATTCCTGGACCTACTACATGCTGAATTGCATTAAAGTTGAACCAAAGGTAAAAAGGAACCCTTTTAAGATCACTCTAGTCCGTCTGTCCCTATGTCACCACCAATTTTTTAATGAAATAGCAATAGTATTCAGTGTTAATAATTTTATATTTATATTTAGTTAGAATTGGTAGGTACATACTTAGGTTTCTTTGGTTCCAACTCCACAAATTCCACCTTTTTGTTGATGATGTCTGACACTTTAGCTCCAATACGTTTCTGTAACTCTAAAGGAACTTTCACATCGCTGTAGTGAGATGCTACTTCTAGATTTCTCTCAGATTTCAACGTTTTGTCCACTGAAATTTATAGCAAAAGTTGTTGTTAGTTTTTAGAGTATGGTACCTCAAAAGGTAAAAAAAGGAACCCTTATAAAATCACTTTCTTGTCTGTCTGTCTGTCCGTGTGTCACCACCGATTTATAATGTTAATATTTTATACTATTGAACCGCACTAGCTTCAAACAGGTAGCAGAGCATTGAAGACTTCATTTTTTTGTCAAATTTCAGTCAATTCAAACCAAACTCTTAGTTATTAATTTATACACCTAAATCTTCTTTATATTCATTGTCCTATATGAAAATCTGTTTAAGTAGTGGTTTTTGAGTACAGACAGAAAAGACTCATAATATTTCTGTTACTTAGAGCTAAGCTGATTGAGATTAATTTATACAGGAATAGTCCATAGTATGCAGCGTTCTTGTTGTAAGGTTTTTGCTAAGACATGGGCTACTTTTCATACAGATATTTTCAAAAAATGCATAAATACCTGTTGTTAAACCAATATTTCCATTCCCCGTCTGTTTAATTTGTACAAAGGATGCATCAACTACTTCTCTGAACCTAGATAAGTCTTCTTCTTCAGACGAATCTGACATGTTTGAGTTTATTTATGTAATTTCTAAAATGTTGAAATTATTAGTGTTAAAATAAGTTTATTTTAGGCTAGGTATGTTTGTAAGGGCTTTTTTTACGTATTACACCAAAACAACAAAGAAATCATCAAGAAAAACAATTTTTATCCAGATGGATGTTCAGTTTAGAGGTTAGTTGCAATGAGATTAAACGCTAACATTCACACCTTAATTCTTGATTATGTCGGTGTTTGTTCTTCGATGTTTGTTAGAAAAACTATTAAATAAGGATAGGTATGTTCTTTAAATCTATTTTTATAACAACACTGAATTATTCGTTTTTTGGAGATTTCACTACATACCATGCACCGATTGTTTACAAACAAAACCATGTGATTTTGACAGTGACACATTCCTCAGTGTCAGTACATTTTTTTAACCTGAAAGGGCAGGCAAACAGCTTTCTGCCGATGCAGCCCTGTTTTTTTTATTTTATTTTTTAATAAAAACTTTTTTTAAATAAAACATAATTTTTTATTTTTAAATAAATACACATTTCACTAAATATAACTATGATTTTATTATTTCCAGGTACGTTCTATCCACGTTGATGCATGTAGTAATCAATAACTGTCGAGAATGCGGCAAAACCAGCAGCTCCGAACATACCAGCTTTCAGACCACCTGCAAACAATAATTCGGGAATTTCACTCTCAAGATATCTAGAATTCACATGTCATAACTGGGCTGAAGTTTGCATCAAGAGAAATAGCCCTAAATTGATGCTATTTTATGCTACTGAAGTGCATTGTAAGCACTGCACTGTAAAGATATTGCCCAACTTAAAAAGCACATTTTGTAGATTTTTTTCTGTGAAAATATCCAGATGTACGCATTTGCTACAGAGATATGAGTTTACTATGAATTTTAAAACAGATTTGATTTTATAGCACATAAAAAAGGTTAATTTTTTACCTCTCAACCCTATAAGCCCTCCAGTGATCCCGCCAGCATAAGTTCCATTCTTCCAATCTGACTTCCCCCTCGCTGATTCAATACAACATTCTACCCCAGAGAACACAGCACCCAATATTGCAAAGTTCTTAGCATAACTCAACATTGAGTTCTTCATTTCTCGAAGTATTTCTCTGGCTGTTTGGTTCTGTTGGGCCATTGGGTCGGTTACGTTTGGCATTAGTGATGATGTGAATAGACCAACTGCTGCACCGAGTCCATAACCTGAGGAAAAAATTAAAGGTATGATATCTCTATTAATTCATTGACTTTATTATAGGACTAAATTATCAAAATCTCTGTTTATAACAGACATATTTTTTTGGTAGATCAAGTGCTCTTCGGCAATGTAGATTAACCCTGTACAATTTTGTATCGTACCTAATCAAACAGGGAACAAACAACCTTAGTGGGGACTCCAAAGAATTATGAAATAAACCTTACTAACCTATAATACAGCTTGTAACAGATTTGAATGGACAACTTTCTACTGTAGCTTCTATCATCTTTTCTTCGTTAGTTTTTATAACAATAGGACCTAAAATTCTCGGTATAATGATGTTCTCCCGCCATCGCTGCTGGTTTCCCACTAAATATTTGGCAAGAGAATCGTAATCACTTTGTTCCATGAATTTCACTAGGTTAGGATCTGTTGGTGGTTTTTTATATTCCGTCATTTTGAGTAGGAAAACTAGATTGTCCACATATATTGTAACATTAAAACACGTTATAGTTACGCCTATATGTTTAGAAACATTAAAGAAAATTAAAAATCAATTTTCTCTCAAACTCCATTCAATCAATACCATCAAAAAGATGTAAACAAGCAAAAGTCAAAAAATTTGTTGTGTCACTGTCACTGTCGCAAAGTTTTTAGCTATTCACGTTGCGATTGTATTTGTTTGCTTGGCTAATTTGATGTAGCGTCTATGGAAGCTTTTCGAAGCAAGCGAACTTTTGGTCACAGGAAGCCGGAGCGTGCGTGGTAGTTTTTCAGAAAAACGTATGAAATGATTGGCAGTTCCATCAATCGAATCAAACAAAAACAACTTTTTAAATACAAACTGTCAACTGTCATTCATTTCGTTCGTTGAGTTTTTCGATTTTCTTTCATTCGGTTTTGCTGACTGCGCGTTTTTCCGAAATTGTAAAGCCAGAGTATTTAAATTCTCTTTGAAGCCAGTAGGCACGGCACGGCTGCGCTGGTTTTATGAAAGAAAAGTGCTATTTATATTAGTTTTAAAAGCTTCTAAATAATAACGAACTCCAAACAACATAACATGAAAGACCCTTTTGCAAAAGATGTTGCCGTCGGCATCGATTCACCAACACGAGATAGTGCTAAAAAAGTCGACGGGTGCTACAATAGAAATATATTCAAAACTAGCTCCTTTGCTAACTCGCGCCGTGCCTTACAATCTGGTGCTGACAAATTATCGAGGACTTTCAGGAGCGTTAGGAATACTTTTGGCAATTTGTCACAGGTAAGGAAAGATCTGAACAACACGGCACGAGCGAGAGAACAAAGCGGTTGCAATAGGCCTTTGGGTCAGGGTTTACCAAAGGGTAACCATTATTTTTTCTTGCCAGTAAAGGGGGCAATCAATGATTTAAATGAGAACAAAGAAACCTATATACCTATAATGAAAAATAAAAGGAGATTCTGTACACATTTCTTCTCGACTTTCAAACTTTAGTATTTTTATTACCTAACCTACTAAAAGACAAACCCCCTAATTCCAAAACTAGGTTTAAGGATAGTCCGAGATGTGGATTTAAACCTTAGATTTAGACACAGATTTACTCGTGAACTATAGTCTAAACACTATCCCTATAGATTATATTATAGGGAGCTTTAGTCAACACTATTCTTATAGATAGATTATATAGGGCTAGTGTTTAGACTATAGATCACAAGTGAATCTGTGTCTAAATGTAAGGTTTAAATCCACATCTCAGACTATCCTTAAACCTAGTTTTGGAATAAGGGGGAAGGGGTCTATTGATTATTTAATTACTTTAACATTACAGCATTTGAGGCTGGGAGGTCGGCGACGTCACCGGCTGACAGAGACAAGCTCTCCAGGCCGAACCCCGACCACTCCAGTCATGAAAAAAAAACAAGTAAGTAGATAACATTAAATACACACGAATAAAAACCCCCCAAACTGAGTCGAAATTGTCCAGAGAAAAGAACCCTTCAATACATCTAAAGATAATTAAGTCAGTCCTCAGTCCTATGTTTTCCTTCACCGTAAGAGCAATTTGTCTGTGGTCTGGTTGTCTCTATGTATTATAAGTATATATTTACAAAAGAAAAGTATATCCGTTGTCTAGCACCCATAACACAAGTGTAGTTACGAGTACTTAGCTTGGGGCTAGATGGCGATGTGTGGAATGTCCTGCAATATTTATTTATTTATTTAATTTGAGCGCCCATACATTTTTCGAACCCACAACCTTCAGAATGAAAGTTTTGGTACCTACCAATAAATTTTTGTACCTAGCACTTGACCAACTTGGGACCCAAATAGTGTTTTAGTATGAAAACTAGATCGGGACAGGTGAAGCTAAATAAAAGCTTGTAAAATTAACAGACCACAATGTGCTTTTATTTTAAACCAGGTCAATTCTTAATCAATTTTTGTTTTCAACCAGGTATTGGGTCGTAGTCCAGCAAAACTGTACAGTCCGTTTGGAATTGAAACTCCTCACAGCAGAGACTTCAGGATGTCCCCCTACATGCCTGACACACCGGATCATGGGTAAGGAAGCCTGACTCATAAGTAGCTATTTGTCTGCTATAAACATCACTGATTAAAGGGCTTTTATCTGCCAAGAACATCACTGAATTTAAGATATTGGCTTTCATCTATCAATAACATCACTGAATTTAAGATATTGGCTTTCATCTGCCAAGAACATTACTAAATTTAAGGTTTTGGCTTTCATCTGCCAAGAACATTACTGAATTTAAGATATTGACTTTCATTTACCAAAAACATCACTAAATTTAAGATATTGGCTTGCATCTACTAATAACATCACTGAATTTAGGATATTGGCTTTGTCTGCCAAGAACTTCACTGAATTTAAGATATTGACTTTCATCTGCCAAAACATTACTGAATTTAAGATATTGGCTTTCATCTGCCAAGAACATCACTGAATTTAAGATATTGGCTTTCATCTGCCAAGAACATCACTGAATTTAAGATTTTGACTTTCATCTGCCAAGAACATCACTGAATTTAAGATATTGGCTTTCATCTGCCAAGAACATCACTGAATTTAAGATTTTGGCTTTCATCTGCCATGAACATCCATCACTGGATTTATGATGTTGGCTTTCATCTGCCAAGAACATCACTGAATGATATTGGCTTTGCCTGCCAAGAACATCACTGAATTGAAAATATTAGTTTTGTCTGCCAAGAAAAACTCATGATGAACAGCAAAACAACTTTTTTCATTTCAGAAGCCCCCAACATCATGCCCGTTTTACAAACCTGCTAAGTATGAACGACTAAAAATGAATCAGTTATGCATCATCAAATCTTATAAGTGATAATGGGGTTAATAAAAATGGCATAAAACCTGTTGGCCTGTAATGTAGATTTTAGGGTTCTGTACACAAAGGGTAAAAACGAGACCCCATTACTAAAATTTTGCTGTCCGCTTGTTTATCTGTCTGTCACCAGACTATCTCATGAACCATGATAGCTAGAGATTTGAAATCTTTTGTATTTCAGATTGTCACCAAAACGTCGCAAGGGCGTAACCCACTCATGGCACATCCTGGCCAAGAAGCGTCCTCGGGCTCTATTCCACTGAAGGAACACTACATGCCACAGAGAAATGCGCACAATATACCCACCGCTTAAATTAAGTATTATTCTCAAGCTTTCTAAGTATGTGAGAGGCGTGTATGCGATGTTGGTGCTATATTCTACTGTTTTGACTGATTTATTGTAGGTGATTTTGGCTTCATTAGAGTGGGGGTTAAACTTAATGATGGGTCTGAAGTTAGCTGCGAAGTTATTGTGACTGGAGCCCACTAATTACCATAGGAGCAGTCTCAGAATTTAAAGGAAACCAAGAAATCAGTCATAACTTATTTATTGAGGACCTAAACCTTAAGAGGAAAAGGTACCGGTTCTCTCTCCATACAAACGTAGTAGACTGTTTCCTTCCTGGACAATGACACTAGAACAAATTTTTTTTGTAGCATAAAACTTATATCTGCCATGACCATGCCCCTATGTCTTATTTTTTATAAATATTTTGGTTTTTTTAAACTCTTTTTATGATAATTAGAATATGAGAAAAACCAAGACATAGGGACATAGTCATGGCAGTTATAAGCAACAAAAAAAATTGTGCTAGTGTCATTATCCAGGGAGGAAACAGTCAACTACGTTTGTATGGAGAGAGAGAGCCGGGTACCCTTTCCCCTTAATTATGGGTCTGAAGTTAGCTGCGAAGTTATTATGATAGGAGCCCACTAATTACCATAGGAGCAGTCTGAGAATTGAAAGGAAACCAAGAAATTAGTCATAAACTATTGAGTAAACCTTATAATGTCTTATAATTAATTACTTATGTATAAAACATCACATACAAATGATTTATACTCGCTCTGTAGTGCCTTGGATATGTATCAGATGGAGTGGGCTTGCCCAGCTTCTATAGCACCCTTTCAGCTTAATTGTCCATGCCCAGAAGAAGAACTTGTCAATACTTCTATTTATTTATTTTTCTGAAGCCAACTAAGCAGAGATGACGGCATGCAGCTACTCAAATTATAACCAGCCCTACAGCACTAAGCTGGGAATATGAGACATAAATTGGATAAATAATATTTTTCTGTGGATGAACCATATGAGCCCCTATTTTTGGAGGCATGAGATCAAGTCTTTAATGCTAGTTTGCCTTCAGCGGGATGACATAAAACGCTGATGATCCTCGACCAAACTATGGTGTTGTTGTTCCACTTCTTTGCTATTGCACCTCTTTGCATCCAACTTCAAAGCCGCCATTAAGGTGAAAGGGTACCTGCGCTCTCTCCATACAAACGTAGTCGACTGTTTCCTCCCTGGATAATGACACTAGCAAAAATATTTTTGTGCCATAAAACCTATAACTGCCATGACTATGCCTCTATGTTTTGGATTTTTTCATTTTCTAATTATCATAAAATTAAGATAAAAAAAATAAAAATAGGGGCATGGTCATTATTGGTCATGGCAGTTATAAGTTTTATGCACCAAAAATATTTGCTCTAGTGTCATTATCCAGGGAGAAAACAGTCGACTACGTTTGTAATAGTTTGTATGGAAAGAGCCCCCGGTACCCCTTCCTATAAGTTTAAACCACTACCTACTTAAAGTTTATTGAAATAATCACCACAATCTTTTTACTGACAATTTTGATTTCTGTGTGTAAGGTGATAATCAGTATTAATATTGCCAAATTATGATATTAGCTTCTGCTATTTAAGTTTGGACTGAAGATTTTGTACTTATACTGCCAATAGTGTAATTTACACTTTACCGTCCATAATACACTATTTTATAAATGTAGTTCTATTAGATTCTTTACTATTGGAATCTTGCTGAGTTGTCAATAAACAGTAGGCATGTCCTTAGGTAGTACCTCTAATACTTCTCCGACAACGTGTTCCTTTGACATGACTTTACTTAGAAACTATGTGAATTCTGGTCTCAGCAGCTATTAATTTCTAGGTATCAATAGCAATAATTTAAGTTGTAATAATAATTAATGAATGTGAATAATGTATTGCCCTTTGTCAATCAAATTAAAGGTCGTGACGTGGATCGTTCATAAAGTGTTCGTGGTCTTTAACGGAACGGCCGGAACGTGATATTTTTCTATGAAACGATGTCAAGAAATCGTCACGTCCGGTCCCGTCTGGCACGAGAAAAATTTACGTATGCAGCGACCTTAATACATTGTGGCACTAGGTGGTGAAACATATTGTTATTCCCTGAGTGTGCACATTATAAACCACACAAGGGGAGATAATGTTTTTCACTTGAATACTTAACACGATTTATTAATAATTTTTTGAATCTATAAGGAAGGTATTCTGCATAGTCGAGTCTAGTTTAGTATAAAATTGCATACGCTTATGCTCTGACAATATTTTTACAATAAAACGTGTGATTGTAAGCACAGGAGCTTGTATTTTCGTAGGTTTTTAGCTGTTTGGATTCTAACAAACTATTTTTTTACAGTTTATTTTTCATCTGAAGCCTTACCACGAGTTGTCGATCAAACGAGTATTAAGTACCTATAAATTATTAAAAAACTGTAACTGTCAAATTGAGAAAAAGATTTTTACGCTCTCTGTCGACCAAATATGGCGTTAGCTGAAATAGACGGCGCGGTAGAGATACTGTTTTAAGAGGAAAGGGTACCGGGTGCACTCTCCATACAAACGTAGTCGACTGTTTCCTCCCTGGATAACGACACTAGAGCAAATATTTTTGTTGCATAAAACTTATAACTGCCATGACTATGCCCCTATGTTATTTGTTTTTGTTTTTTCAATCTTAATTTCTATGATAATTAGAAAAAAACAAGACATATTGGCAGCTATAGGTTTTATGCACCAAAAATATTTGCTCTAGTGTCGTTATCCAGGGAGGAAACAGTCGACTACGTTTGTATGGAAAGAGTGCCCGGTACCCTTTCACCTTAAGCTATCTCTCTCACGTATTGGCCGATTCTTGTCTTGAAGTTTCATAGTAAATGCGTTTGATCATCGATACGTAAACAACTTGTGGTAGAGGTACCTACTTGTCACTAAAAAAACACATTTTGTGAGAAAAGCATTGAATCTTAGTTTTTTTACAATGCAGTATTTATTTAGGTTACTTTATCAGTTAGATGGTAAGTTTAGTATTATATTGGCTGCGCCTAGATGGACTTTTACAGTGAATTTTATTGGATAGAGGGGTTTAAAAAAATCCACTTTGCAAATCAAGGAATTAAGTGAACATAAACGTGCAAAAAGATTCATTGATGGATTATTTACAGTGGATTTTAGTTAATAAGGAGGTTCTAAAAGTCCACTTTGCTAATCAAGGAATCAAGTGGACATTAAGGTGAAAGGGTACCTGCGCTCTCTACATACAAACGTAGTCGACTGGTTCTTCCCTGGATAATGACACTAGCACAAATATTTTTGGTGCATAAAACTTCTTAACTGCCTAGACCAAGCCCCTATTTTTTGTAAAAAAAAATTGTCATTTTCTAATTATCATAGAAATTAGGATTAGAAAAATAAAATAAAAAAAACAAAAATTGGGTCACGGTCATGGCAGTGATAAGTTTTATCCAACACAAATATTTGCTCTAGTGTCATTATCCAGGGAGGAAACAGTCGACTACGTTTGTAATAGTTTGTATGGAGAGAGCCCCCTCTTTCCTCTTATAGTGCAAAAAGATCCATCAATGGATTTTTACAGTGGGATTTAGTGGATAGTACTTTCATAACAATATCTGAAACTGTTTTCCGACTGTAAACTTTTATCATTGTTTACTTCTGTCTTTTGTCCACTGAGCACGCATTAACGCATCGGATGCCAGCCTACTTCGTTTATGGCCCGATAAAAATGTACCTTCCCCAGGGCTACTTACGGCAGTTTGCGTCTTGAAAAAAAGCCTAAACTAGTTGCCTCGACCACAATACGCCGTTTTCCGAAGTTCTCGATAATCCCATGACGTCTCTGTGCTTTTAGTGAGAACAAAAGATCTTGGACTCGGATTGTATAGTGATGTGTTATTGACGTTATTTATAAATAAATATCGAGGTTTTTATATTTATGAATGGGATTTTTTTTTGCAAAACGCAGGTAGGTCAAAATTTCAAATCAATAAAGTAAATATACTTACTGGCGCCATCTAGCATCGAAATGGATAGTTTTATCGAAATTATTTTTTTCGCTTTGAGTGCTTATGATAGACGAGGGCCGAAGACTTCAAAAATGATAAAAAATGAAAAATAATCCCTATCAATAATCAAAAGTGATTTTTTTTGGTTTCAAAAATTATCGACCCTGGTCTATGACGCCACTGTACGTTTTTAAATTTCCATCAATGTCTTCTGCGTAACTAACTCGATGCCTAAATCGCCCAGGATCTTCTTCAATAAGTAAGTATCTAATTTTTGTGTATTTTGTCCATGATATTGGGCATCCTAATCCTATTTGTATAAAACCTAAGATTAAAAATGACTAGGTACGCCATCTATTGAATCATTAAGAACCGGAATTTAGCATTAGATGGCGCAGTCTTGTAAATTAGTCAATAGAGGGCACTACAGGCGCATCTTCTGAATCGCGCTAGCGTTGTGTTTCGATGAAAACACTACTTCCGTAGCTGAAATTATCTTCGACAACTTTTTAACAATGAACTTATAATGAATTACAAGATTAAAGTTAAGGCACTTTGGCTATTTTTGAGACGACAGAGGTCAGGCTGTCGTAATAAAATATGAAATACAAATATTGACATGCTGTTTATTCGCGGGATACTTTATCTCGATATTCCTACGGGATCGGGACTTACGCGCTGCTAGTTAATTAACTATATAAAATAAATAAATAAATATTGCAGGACATTCCACACATCGCCATCTAGCCCCAAACTAAGAAACTACACTTGTGTTATGGGTGCTAGACAACGGATATACTACTTATATACTTTTCTTTTGTAAATAAAACTTATTATACATAGAAACAACCAGACCACAGACAATTATCTAAGCATAAATACTTGTCCGAGGCGGGAATCGAACCCGCAACCCTGTGTTTGGCAGTCCGGCATGGTGACCATTATGCCAACTGGGTAGCGTCAATATGGTAGGTAGTTGGTAGGTAGGTTTTGTCAGTAGGTAGGTGGCGTGTTACAATGTGATGCTACACCTTCATTATTTTTCTTTTGCAATCACAATGGAACACGCTTACTATTTACAATATTCCTGGTTTTTTTATTAAAGCGTGTTTTTTTTTAACTATTAATTTATTTTATACTTTTTGGTCTTTGATAACGAAATATGTTAGATCAGACCCTGGTTACCATTGAAAGACAAACTACTCGTCAAGACGATTCTAACGAGCCCAAACTCGATGGGGTTGTGTCGTTTCATTTCGAAGTTCCTATGACCACCTTCCAGTTCCATCATCAAACCCTGGTTACCATTGAAAGACACACTACTCGTCAAGACGATTCTAACGAGCCCAAACTCGATAGGGTTTCGTCGTTTCATTACAGAGTTCCTATGACCACCTTCCAGCTCCATCATCAGATCAGCACCATGTTATCATAATATTGCATTGTCATCGGTCTTTGACAAGTGTGCAAAGTTTGAATTAAATCTGATCGTTCTAAGTAGGGCAAAATCGAGCCCAAAAGAGTCGGTTACATACATACAAGCAAGCAAACATACAGGTGAAACTAATAAAAGCGTGTTAAAAATTATTAGAATTAAAACATTCCAATAATAGTAATTTTAGAACTCTACCGGGGGCTGCAATTATACAGCCGACTGTACATCCATTTTTTCAGCAACAGTCCAGCCTGTCGCTGAACTGTTGCCTCCAAAAAAACGTGTCTATGTGGAACTAATACTAATACCTACAACTAATACTTATATACATAAAATAAATAAATTAAATTCATTAATAAATTGTATAATTGTATAATTGTAAATATTGTAAATAAATAATTCATTGGCGATAACAAAAAGTTCGGTCTACCTAAGCAAAATGGAAAAACACAACGCTTGCGCGATTTAAAATTCCTACTGGCGCCATCTAGTTTCTAAATGGATAATTAAATGTAATAAAAATATGGAAACGACACTGGATATATGCACACTAAACGAAGCCATAATTTTCAATAATAAAAAAGAAAAAATAGCCTTTACCAAAAAATATACGGCTTACGCATATAGCCAGTGTCAAGTATATAAAGGACATTCAAGAACTAAAAAGGAGTCCGGACATTTACTGATTTTCCAAAAATACGCGTTGCATTTTGATACATACCTATCGATAGTGAGCAATATAGCGAACAAATAACAAATAATCGATTGGCATGGGTTCCGAAATGCACCGCGCCAAAAAAAAACAGTACCTACCCCAAGAAAAATTATGTTCGCCGTTCCCGCCAAAACTCTGGGCATAGTCTTTTTATTTTTTCTTCGAATAAAAATCATGAAAAACAACCATCGTCCGAGACGGTTGTATGGTTGCAACGCTCCTAGGTTTGGAACGAACGGTTGTCTGTCAGAGCGAAAATTCACCGAGGTTCTGAACGGGCCAGAGTGCTTGCAGAGTGCACTCGGAGCGCGCTCGAGCGTAGGTTTGGAACGCGGCCCCGCACATATCGGTGACAGTGACGGTGCCGGCGCGTGGCCGACGCCTCCGTATCAATCAATGTCAGTGAAAATTTGACAGCGAGCTCCAGGAAGGTTTGGACCAATGACAGACTAGGAAAGCATAGTATTTAAATTCTCTTTGTAGGAAAGTTTTAGTACCTAGAAGAATTTAATAAAAATGCTGTAAGTATCTCAAGAACTAAAACTTTATTTCGTATTTGTTTTTATTTTTATCATAATATTTGGTGGTCACTATTTGGTTTTGTTTTAGAAGCTTGATGTACATTATCGGCGGCGTCGCGGCGCGGGCGCGGGCGGCGTGGTTTCCACGTGAAACCCAAATTTTAAAACGGTGAGCAGATTTTAGATCGTTGTGAGAAATGTCTCTGTGAAGGTGTTTTTAAAGCTGCGTACGGACTGTACGTGCACTGGCACGCGAGGTCGAGCTCGCATGTCCTGGGAACGGCGTGTCCGTACTTGCAGCTACGAGTACACTCATGGAAAATGCGTGCCGCGCGAGCTAGCTCACAGCGAGCCGCCGCCGCGGCCGTCAGTCTGTTTTTGGTTCCGCAGCAAAGCGAAATCGATGTTCCCAGGACACGAGACCCCGACCTCGTGCCAATACACGCACAGTCCGTACGCAGCTCAGTGCATATGTAGGATCTATCTAATCAAGTAGGTACTTAATCACAAATAGGTCATCAAATTTTTAATCTTATTTACTTACAGATGCAGACCAATGATTGAAGTGTTGGAGAGGGTTTGGAGGGCTAGGGCGAGGACGTGGGTGCAACCCCGTCCTCCGATTCCCTTGCGCCCGGCGCCCTCTAAACCCATACCAATACCAAGAAGACGGGGGCCACAGTGGTGAGGGGGTCAGTCAGCACAGCACCACTGTGGTCCCAAAAAATACAATGAATTTATGAATTTAGAGGTTAATATAATGTTTTTAATATTATTAATTTGTTTTATTCAAACTTCCCGAATAGGTTTACATAATAATATAGTTAGGTAAGTAGGTACTATCTAACTAGATCTACTTAGGCAAACTGAGATATGTAGGTACCTAGTGTCCGACTGTGTAGGTACCTAGTGTCCGACTGTGTAGGTAATTAGCTATTTGTGTGATAGACTTTTAAAAAAGTATAGCGCCATCTAGGTGTAGGTGTCAGAAACAAAGATTCAACAATAATTAGACTACTTTTTATCCCGATATTCCCACGGGATCGGGATCGCAAATTTATAAAAATACTATAAATAAAAAGCCCGCAATAAAATTAAATTGGCCACCCAGCGAAGTAATGACCGCGCCAGGCGTCGCTTAACCCGCACGACCGTTAACGATCACCTAATTTGACTTTGCTATTATACGAAAACCTGAATCGCGCAAACGATATTTTTTTCTTGTGTAAGATATATACCAAAGATTTTCAATATTGTCATAGATTTTAATGAACTTGACGTACTCACGTTCAGAAGATTTCGCTTATTATAACTGCGCAAAACTTCTGGACGTGGGTGCATCAAGCTCAGTAAAATCTATGCACCTCTTTTGAATGATGGGGGCGATTCTTTGGTTTTATTTCCGTTCACTGATAGCCGCACGTAAAAACGAAAATTGGCGCCACTCACCTATGTGAACCAGAGTCTTACATATATGTATGGGGTTACCAGAACTATTATAATATACCCAGATTTAGGTAAAATTTATACAGACTTAAAAATAAAACAACGTAACATTTTTCAACTATATATTGTTTTGTTATCCTAAAAACTTACATAACAATAAAATAAGATTATTATTATTATTGACGACCCAGTTGGCACAATGGTTACCATGCCGGACTGCCAAACACAGGGTTGCGGGTTCGATTCCCGCCACAGACAAGTATTTATGCTTAGATATTTGTCTGTGGTCTGGTTGTTTCTATGTATTATAAGTATATATTTACAAAAGAAAAGTAATATAAGTAGTATATCCGTTGTCTAGCACCCATAACACAAGTCTAGTTACTTAGCTTGGGGCTAGATGGCGATGTGTGGAATGTCCTGCAATATTTATTATTATTATTATTTTTTGAGAGTTTTGAGGCGTGGCTGGCCGAGCGCGAGGAGTATGGGGAGCCCTGGTAAAATGCCAATGCACCAGGGCTCTCCAGTAAATATATTAAATGAACTGTTTTAAAGAATGTCTTTTATTCAACCTTTATATATTTATAACCTTTATTTCAATAGGTTCAGTAGTTTATAATTGCGTAGCCATCAGATGGATTGCACGGTTATTACCAAGGTAGTCAATGTAAGTTGTAGTAGGTACTTGCCGAAAATCCTTAGCGATTTTTTTACGATCGGGAGTAGGTAAGTAGCTGCCTACCTATTGTTTGTTTCAAATTCTGTGAATTTCTTTCTTTGTAGGTTGCCGCCCGGCGATAAGCACCGGTTGTAAGCAAGATTTATGATAATAGGTACCTACTATGCTCTTATATTATTATATTACTCGTCAATTTCAATTTAGATGACAAAAAGGTGTAATTTTTTTTACAATCTGAGTTAGGTAAGTAGGTACCTATTGTTTATTTCAAACATGTTTCAAATAAAGGGACAAGAACTGTGAATTTCTTTGTAGGTTGCCGCCGATATATTGTAAGCACTTATATAAGATAGTAGGTAGGTACTCCTACTATAGGTACTCTATATTCGTCAATATTTCGTATTTATAAGTAAGTAGGTATCTTGTTCTATAGGTATCAATATAAAAAGTCGATAGTTTATAGCTTACTAATGTATTTCATTCTCACTGTTACTGACATCACTAAAATTTACTATCACAAAAAAAATACAATAGACATAGATAAGCGGTTGTGGCAGGTAAAGGGTATGCAAATTTGTATGAATGTATGAGTCACGGGCCTTCAGAGAAGACGAGATGCGTCACAGGCCACCAGTAGTAGTAAAAAAAACAAAAATGCCTGTCATGGGCACTGGATGCGTTTAACAGAATATTTATTGAGAAGTGAAGAATATTCGTCAGGAAAACTCATTTTTCGATCTGGTAACCCTAGGTGCAGCTACCTTATAAAGAACTTTATGTTCGTATTTATTTCTATTAGTTGCTTAAAGCTTTAACGTGTAATTTAATGTGTATTTTTAATATATTCTCTCTTTTTATACTGAATCTTAGTTTTATTTTACCTTATGTGCATACGAGAGACTTGTCCGCTAACACCGAGTTACAATTTGAAAAAATAAATAAATATTGCAGAACATTCCACACATCCCCATCTAGCCCCAAGCTAAGTAACTACTTATGTAATAGGGGTGGTAGACAACGGATATACTACAGTTACCTATATACTTTTGTTTTGTAAATATATAATTATATTCACGCGCGTAGCTCCCGATCCCATGGGAATATCGGGATAAAAAGTAGCCTAAAGCCTTCCTCGATAAATGGACTATCCAACACAAAAATATTTTTTTCAACACGATACAAGTACCTAGTTCCTGAGATTAGCGCGTTCAAACAAACTCTTCAGCTTTATAATATTAGTTAAAAGATTTACAGAAACAACCAGACCACAGACAAATATCTAAGCATAAATACATGTCAGAGGCGGGAATCGAACCCGTAACCCTGTGTTTGGCAGTCCGGCAAGGTGACCATTGTGCCACCTGGGTCGTCAACAAGTCCATCCATTAGCTTCAACTATTTGAAAAAAAAATGTGCGTGTCAGATGCGCAACTGGTGATGGATTGTAGGTAAGCTTACGGGTTCCATTCCCGCGTCAAACAAATATGTACAGTATTTGCCGTTGTCTGGCCACCGTAACACAAGCCTAAATGCTTAGCTTGGGGCTAAATGGCGCTGTGTAGAATGACCAGAAGGTCAATCTCCTAAATAGCTTTATCTATACTAATATTATAAAGCTGAAGAGTTTGTTTGTTTGTTTGAACGCGCTAATCTCAGAAACTGCTGGTTCGGATTGAAAAATTATTTTTGTGTTGGATAGTCCATTTATCGAGGAAGGTTATAGGCTACTTTTTATCCCGATATTCCCACGGGATCGGGAGTTACGCGGGTGAAACCGCGGAGCGCAGCTAGTCAAAAATAAACGCGGCGAATTGAGAACTTACTTCTTTAAAGTCGGTTTTTGTTAACATCAAATTCAGGGGCCTTAAATAAAATTCGATTAAAAAAAAATTAAATTTTTTATTGAAAATCAACATTGGATATCTTATAATGAATGAAAAAAGTCAACAAAGAAACTTTAATAATACTTAGAAACAATTATTACTTATGTTAAATTATACATTTTTGAAAATTTTTATTTGGCTGGACCGATTTTGATGAAATTTTGATAGGGAATCATTTATCCCTAGGAGTAGCATAGGCTACTTTTTATCCCGATATTCCTACTGGCTCGGGATCTACGCAGATTAAACCGGGAGGCGATTTTATATTTAATACAAACAAATGTCAAATAAACAAGGTTTTACATTTAAATTATACACTAACAACAAAAATAAATCAATTTACTTACATAGAAAATACTTATAGTTATGGAGCTCCGGATATAATTTCAGAGACTGTCTTGGTACCGTCTGTTTGGTAGGAAATATCATAGTTGGTAGTGTTCTTAGGTTCTTCATGTCAAACTCCAGCATTTAAAAACAGTTGATTTCAAAATAGACCAGAAAAAACCGTCTACAGTTTTTTTTATCGCTAGTTACTATCCTGGGCATACTTCCTGCAAACTTTGAACCACGCAAGTACTCAAGATCCAGAGTTACATAATTATTTTTATGAGAGTTTTATAGTCAATCTCTATACATTATTTGGTCATTTTTTCTAGATTTTGTTAATTTGCGTGGGTCAAACTTTGCATGAAGTATGTTCAAAATCATAATATTATCTACTAATATAAAGCAGGAGATGATTTCCTGTCTGTTTTGTAACGTACCGTTTTTCAAACGCCGCCCTGGACCTAAAATCCGAAAACCATAACTTGGGACGCTATCAATTATGATATTTCATGCCAAGCAGACGGTACCAACACAGCCACTAAACATGGGAAGCTCCCTTACATTTATAGACTTATCTATAAGCACAACAGCAATCACTAAATTACACACCCACTTAAGGTGAAAGGGTACCGGCGCTCTCTCTATTCAAAAGTAGTCGACTGTTTCCTCCCTGGATAATGACATTAGCACAAATATTTTTGTTGCATAAAACCTATAATGCCATGTCTATGCTCCTATGTCATGGTTTTTTTTTCATTTTCTAATTATCATAGAAATTAAGATTTAAAACACAAAAAAAAACTTAGTTGCATAGTTTTTAGTTTAGTCTATTGTCTTATTTTAAAGTCTAGTTTTTAATTATTTTTATTATGTTAATGCCTACTAACATAGTTTTCATAAATTTTTGTACTAACAACATATGGACTGTAATTGTCTGAAATAAATGATTATGAATTTGAATAAGTAGTCATGGCAGTTATAAGTTTTATGCAACACAAATATTTGCTCTACCTAGTGTCATTATCCAGGGAGGAAACAGTCGACTACGTTTGTATGGAGAGAGCGGTCGGTACCCTTTCCTCGATGCATTTATTTACTTTAAAACCGTGTACACACCCAGTTAAGCTGCTTAAAGGGTTGTCCACGATGATAGAAACGACTTATTTACTTTAAAAGCGTGTTGTACCGTACTTGCGCCTAAAAAGGGCAACTAATTGGTTTTTAAAAACATTGATAAAATAACAAGAAAATAAACAAATTATTTTAACAGGAAGGGGTACCGGGGGCTCTCTCCATACAAACTATTACAAACATAGTCGACTGTTTTCTCCCTGGATAATGACACTAGAGCAAATATTTTTGGTGCATAAAACTTACAACTGTCATGACAATGCCCCTATTTTTAAGCTATTGCATAGATTTTATCGCGGGCTTTGATCGCGGCGACCGAATCAAGAAATTCCGTAACGAAAATAAAACCTAACACCCCCCACTCCGCCTACCATGTAGCTCGGCCGAGCGAAGCTCGCACGATGCAATAGCTTTACCGCGGCAGTCCCCGAGTGCCATTGTTTTTTTTTAATCTTAATTTCTATGATAATTAGAAAATGAAAAAAACCAAAACAGGGGCATAATCAGATTCAGATTCAATCATTTATATGCGTACAACATGATATTATAAGTAGCGGCACGTAAGTTTAGCGCTGACCGTTATTGCGCAGAAGTAAAAAAATAGGTATCACAGGGGTGCTAGAGGGACGAAGGGTTGGTAGCCTGTCGTATTCCGTCCCCCGCACCGATACGACGCTCCGCGGACTTCTGACTGTACAGTCGCGTTCTAAAGTGTATTGTTATTGCCGTTCATGTATTAAACAAAAATTGACAAATTCGATTACAATATTATTTCGAATGTATTATTATTTCCTACCCCCTATAAACTTATCCACTTTGTCACATGATCAACTTTGTATGGAAGTCGTTTATTTCATTTCCTGATTAAAATAAAAAAGAGGTTAATCTTGAATAGTAAAACAACCTGTTACAAGCTATACAAAACTTTAACATTAACTATTCATTAATGTTTGCGCGCGCGACAGTACCTAATATATCTTCCACGTTTCGGTTAGTGATAGACTTAAGTACCTACTATATTTATTTAAATATGTTCGTAATTTTTTTTGGTTATAGGTACTAATTAAAGTTATACTTAATGTTCGTGACTGTACCCATGCGCAGCTATCCCCTCTACATTTCGCTCAGCGCTAAACTTACGTGCCGCTACCTGTAAGATGTTTATAATTAAGTAGGTATAAGTACCTACATGTTATTGCTTTATCAGCGTGCAAATGTTAATTAGAATATATAGTCCATTGAAAAGTTACATTTGGGGTTGCATTTGTCAGAGGACGCAATTTTATTTTATAGATATCTAGAGGGGGTTAGTCTAAGCTTAAATCCAAGTTTGAGGGATTGTAGCTCTTGTCCCACGGCCGCCATCTTGGAAAAAGGGATTTAAATGGTTTTTATGGTTTATCTGACAAAATACGGGTCTCACAAAAAATATTACTTAACATTTTTTGCTGCAAATAAGATTATCTACAACTTTTATTAAGTAACTTTTAGTCGTAAACCAAAAACAAAAAAGTTATAAGCGAAAATCCATTACTCAGATTCCCTATAGCTCTTTTTACGGTCCCATCTGGCTGAAAGCATGAAACTTGGCATGCAGGTAGCTTTTACATAGAAAATAAGATATAGAAGTAGAAACAAGTCATATGGCGATTGGTTCCCCACCTTTTCCCCCATTTTGTGTGCCAAATTAGTTTTTATGCATTTTTTATGAAAACGGTTATAGTTATAACCAAATTGCCAAAGAGCAATATGATCTTCATCAAATTCACTACCTACAACATTTTTCTCAGAAGTATGTAGATCGGTAAAGTGATTTTTACGCCCCGTTGACCCTGTTTTGTATCAGCCTTACAGTTTTTTCATTTTATTATAAAAACAGTTAAAGCTATAACTAAACTGTTAATGACCGATATGTTCTTCATTAAATTGTCTACAATAATGTCTTAAAAGTATATTGATTGGACTTATAATTTTCAAAATATGCTTACTTTACTTCTGAAAATTAACACAAAAAAGTAAACATCGAAAAAGCGTATGTAATCATTTTTATACATTTTTAAACCCTCCGAGTAGTCTATACCTGAGTTTACATCCTTGAAAACCCTGAGCTACTCCTATGGTGCTACGAAATCAGTATTCTTAGTAAAAATAAAAACTCAAATTTTCATGAATTTTCGCTTATAACTTTTTGTTTTTTGTTCTACGACTAAAAGTTACTTGACAAAAGTTGTAGATAATCATATTTTCAACAAAAAATGTTATATTTATTTTTTGTGAGACCTATAGTTTGTCAGATAAACCATAAAAACAGTTTAAATCACTTTTTCCAAGATGGCGGCCGTGTGACAAGAGCTACAATCCCTCAAACTTGAATTTAAGCTTAGACTAACCCCCTCTTGATATCTATAAAATAAAATTGCGTCCTCTGACAAATGTACGCTAAGCCCAAAAAAATGTTACATTTCAATGGACTAATAATAAAATTAAATTATTTTTTTACAGAATTCAATTCAAATTATCAATAAATGTCAATATATCAATCCAATTAAACTTATACATTTTTAAACAACATTGAATTACAGATTTTACTTATTATAATAAGTGAAACCTCTTTTATTATTATTGTTAAAAAACTCATCCACCGAGTAAAACATTTTGACAATAACCATTGGTGCAACTTTACTTTAAATAATTTAAGGTCAAGCTCTCTCAACCCGTCTGGGTTCAAATAAGGTCATGGTCGTCATGGCAGTTATAGATTTTATGGCACAAAAATATTTGCTCTAGTGTCATTCATTATCCAGTGAGGAAACAGTCGAGTACGTTTGTATGGAGAGAGCGCAGGTACCCTTTGACTAAGATTGACAATAAATATTTGGTTTATTGTCAATCTGAAAATAATTTGTTTTATAACTAATGACCTGTTTTTAAATAGTTTCCTAAAACTAAATATTTCGTAATAATAGTATTACGAAATATTTAGTTTTAGGTGGCTCTTATTACCTTACGCAAGGACCTTACTATCCACTTGTAAACATTCATCATATAATTTTTACATTTCAGTCGTCAAACTTGTGGGGGAAAAGTTATTAGTAACAGAAGGCGAATTCTCGTAAATAACATTAAATTACACTGCAAGATCATACCGATTGCATTTCGATTAAAAAAATACCTTTAAATAAAGTAGCTAAAAATACCCTCAATGTCAGATTTTGATCTTCTTAAGTATACTTATTTAACAAAAAAATAATGCCTGAAAAAATTGTAAACAGACTTATGACAAATATTTTGTTATTTACTTTTCTTTTCAAGTATTTTCTTTTATTTGCAACTGTGATAAAAAAACGTCGTACGATACGCGTGTGGAGTTGATCTTTGCATCTCGGCTTCTAACATGCTCGCGTACCGCTCGCGCGTTTAAACCGCCTCTATGCAAAGATCCATTTTCCACACTTATATCGTAATGTACAGTCACATTACCAATTAGCTGAACCCCACGTGACCTAACGCTCACTCGCAAGTCTGTAAAGTTGTAAAGTAATGTCACCTGCTTCTGTTTTTTTTAAACAATATACTATACATTAAAAAAGAATAACAAAATAGGTAAATACTAAACTTTTTTACAGATATGCGAATGAGCTCTGGATCACGTGGGGTTTAGCTGAACCCCACGTGTCCCAGAGTTCATTCACATATCTGTGAAAAATATAGTATTTACCTTTTTTGTTATTTTTTTAATATTGTAGATTGTATTGTATAGTATATTGTTTAAAAAAAAAAACAGAATCAGGTAACATTACTTTATTACCTTACAGATTTGCGAGTGAGCTCTAGGTCACGTGGGGTTCAGCTAATTGGTAATGTGACTGTACTATTTTGTAATCGAAATGATATTGCAATTTAATGTAATTTAAGGGCTATCCATTAATCACGTGAGGGCCAAAAGGGGGGAGGGGTCCATAAAAATCACAAAATATCAGAAGGGGTACAAAACTACAACCCCCTCCGGTTGTAGTAATATATCACTTGTATTTTTTTTCCGGCAAACGGGCGTACTCAATCGAAAAGTATTCTTAAGTACTTATGTATGTTTTTTCCTTATAAGTTCTTTGTATAAGTTACCTATTTCTTTGTGTGTGTTAATTTAAAAGTTGTCGTGTGCCTGTACCAAATAAATGTTTTTCTTTCTTTCTTTCAAAAGCGGCGAAAATTTTTCTATAATAAAATTAGATGATACTGTATTTTAGAAAAATTAAAAAAAAATTAGAATAGGTACTAAAAATACACGTGATATGGGGGGGTGGGGGTAGTCTTAAACCTTACCATGTATTATCTAGGGGGAGGTGGGGTTAAACATGCCAAACAACAAGTGAATAATGAACGGCCCTTACAAGAATTAGCCTTCAGAGCACACCGGTGGAAGGCAAGGCATAATAATTCGAACGAAAAAAATATTTTAATGAAGCTCCCATATAACATGGGACGGAACCCTTTGTGAGTGAGTCAGACTCGCACTTGGCCGGGTTTTTCAAATGTTTTGAGTGTTGTACAAATAAAGTGTTTATGTTTTTTTCAAAAGTGTTAAGATGGAATTGTAGGTGAGATCTTTACCGATATTTTGGGGTAATTTTGACGAAAATTCCTTGTCATTTCAAAGTTCTACTAGTTTTAATTTTATGATAGTTTCAAAACTTTAGGGAATTTTCGGCTCAAAGTCACACCAAAATGTCGGTAAAAAATCTCACCTACAATTCCATCTCAGCACTTTTGAGAAAACCAGAACACATTCGTAACAATCAACAATTTTCAAGGCGAAGGCGACCGGTGCCGGTAGTAACTATTTAGTAACCTGTGTAGCAAGGTCGTTGGCGTATGGACCCCCCTTAAGGTGAAAGGGTACCTGCGCTCTGTCCATACAAACGTAGTAGACTGTTTCCTCCCTGGATAATGACACTATCACAAATATTTTTGTTGCATAAAACCTACAACTGCTATGACTATGCCCCTATGTCTTGGTTTTTTTTTTCATTTTCTTATTACTTATCATGGCAATTACGATTTAAAAAATAAAAATAAAAAACAACATAAGGGCAAGGTGATGGTAATTATAAATTATATGCAACAAAAATATTTGCTATAGTGTCATTATCCAGGAAGGGAACAGTCACTACGTTTGTATGGAAAAAGCGTCGGTACCCTTTCCTCTTAAGCAGTTTTCTATCTGTCTATCTATCTTTAAAATGCCCCTTCCTCCGATGTGCACTGGCCCCTTATTACTAGTATCACAAAATCAATTTTTTTGACTCGATAAATCCAATTTACCATTATCACAGAGTAAAAGACAAAATCAAATATATAACTAAAACGCCATCTAATGGATTAATACGAGAATAATGGTATTTCGTACCGGAAGCCCTCCAAATTAGAAAAAAAAATTGGTTTTAGGGTTCCGTGGTCCGTCGGTCTGTCTGTCACCAGGCTGTATCTCATGAACAGAGAGAGAGAAATTTTCACAGATTATGTATTTATATTGCTGCTAAAACAGAAAAAAACTGGGGCTCCCATACCCTTCGTGCGAGAGTCCAACTCGCACTTAACCTGTTTTTTTCGACTTAAGTTTAAACTGTACTACAGCTTATACATAAGTAAAAAAAGGAACTTTCATCTGTGTTTATTCATAGACGAAAAAATATTTTAAAAAGTTGAAAATTTTCATCTACTAATGGTACACACAACAGTTTTTGATTAATAACAATCTTAGTTATAAACGAAAGACATTTTTGCTTTTGGCTCCTATAAGTATGCGCCTTATTCGGATAGCATTTATTTTTATGGAACAGGGATGATTCTCATTAGACCGGGCCGTGTACAGTCACATTACCATTTAACTGAACCCCACGTGACCTAGAAGTCACTCGCTAATCTGTAAGGTTGTAAAGTCATGTTACCTGATTCTGTTTTTTTTTAAATACAATCATCACTACATAGTATAAAATAAAGTCGCTTTCTCTGTCCTTATATCCCTATGTATGCTTAAATCTTTAAAACTACGCAACGGATTTTGATGCGGTTTTTTAAATAGATAGATTCAAGAGGAAGGTTTATGATGATGTTATAAATATTAAATTGGAAACAGATTCTCAAATAACACAGCTGAGTTTTGGAACGAAGTTCCTTTTCGCGAGTTGCGAAAGGGGGCTAGACGGAAAAAATTAAGACCAAAAGTTGTAACGACACTTTTTGCATAGAAAGCAAGCCAGTTATTTCCGTTTCGTCTTTCTATTTCGCATAGAACAGTGTGGTGTCGCGACAATTATTTAAAAAATAAAAAATAAATATAATTCCTTCTCTTATTAATCGAAAAGAACTTCGTTCCATCCGGGTGTCCCTTGACACCTCTCAAGTTTTTTTTTTTGCCGCAATAGAAATAATGGGATACAATTTGGAAAAAAACGTTTGTCCCAGTTTTTCCATTTTGTATTTCATGGAAACAGTGGGATACACCCGACTCGGCCTGGTCTAATGAGAATCACCCCTAAAATAAATGAGATTCTTGACTACAAATAAAGCTTAATTAAACAATACTAGATAATTTGTTATCAAACAATGTCCATTTATCAGTCTTTAAAAACTTGATTATACTTAATTATGATTAGAAAAGTGCTGCGGCGGCCTTCGCCTAAATATCTGAAATAATTTACTATATAAATATCATTGTGTCGGACTATGGTACAGAACAGCCGCCCAATTGCCGTATTCTTATGCAGCGCGTCTTGACTGCGTTTGCGTCATAACCATAGATTTCGTATTGCTAAGACGCACTCGTCACGCACACGTTACGCACTCGTCACGCACACGTTACGCAAACCTAAACGTCGTAACGTGTGCGTGACGAGTGCGTCTTAGCAATACGAAATCTATGGTTATGACGCAAACGCAGTCAAGACGCGCTGCATAAGAATACGGCAATTGGGCGGCAGGTATGCTTAAAGACTTGGTAGAAATGATTTCAAATCATTACGCTAACTTATTTTAGGACAATTGCGAAAAGAAGAAACATGGGTCTTCTCATGTGAAAATCAAGGTAAGTTTAGTGAAGGGAATCTTAATTCAATCTATAATATTATTTGAATAATTTTATTATTTTCTTTTATTACTAGCTGTCCCGGCAAACGTTGTTTTGCCATTTATAAAAAAAACTATAGGAAACAAAATAAAAAAAAGAAAGTAGCCGATTCTCAGACCTACTGAATATGCATATAAAATTCGGGTAAGCCATTTCGGAGGAGTATGGTAACTAACATTGTGACAAGAGAATTTTATTTAATAGACTATTATTATGTCGAAAGCTTTTCCAGATAAATGTTTTCTGTCTTTATTTATAAGTAGGTACTTTGGGTTTTTTGAAAGTGTTGTGACGCCCGCGCCAGCATGTTTTAGCAAAAATGCACACTTACCTTGAGGCCAATTCTCGTAAATACTGCAATATCAATCCGATTACAAGAAATACCCTCAAAGTAGCTCAAAATACCCTAAAAGTCAGTTTTTGGTATTCTCAAGAATATTTTTTGTAATTTTTAAATTTTATTTACGAGAAGTGGCCTTTGATATCAACTAGTGAAGTTAGTGGGAGATGGATGGATGTGTGTGTTTACTAACCGGCGGCGAGTGTTGGTAGCCAGTGTATCCACCGCGGGAGATAGGCCCCGGCCGGCCGCGGGGGTAGCCTCTCTGTCCGCGGCACTGTCGCTGCGGCGGGTAACCGCGCAGCCGAAGGAAATCCACAGTCCTCTTTATTATCGGCATCGATATCTGTCAACAAATGTAAGACCCGTTTGAGATCGCCTTCAAATAGTATTGCGAGACAGTCATCGAGGATTATACAGACCAGAGACGGAACGGGCGGCGGTGGCGGGTCGTCTAGTACCGCGGGCTGCGTGTCGTCCCGTGGAGCCGGCGGTGGCTCGTCAGTCTTCTTGTCCGGCAACGCGGCGAGTAACGTCTGAAACTTTGACATGAAGGGGGCAACCGCGGCCGCGTCCGTCAGCCGCACCAGCGCGAGCATAGCGCGCACCAGCCGCTCCTCGTACGGCAAGATACAGATACGTTCGAGGATCTTGACGACCGGACCGGGCTCAAGGCGCTCTTCCGCACCGTTCGCAACTAGCAGCGTCGCCAGATCGATGAACGCACGCTTGAACCGCGAGAAGTTGGCCGTGTCGGCGAGTGAGTGGAGCAGCAGGTGCTGTAGCTGATACATGCCGTTCGAACTGGGCACCTGCAGTCGCAGCAGGTCGGCGCAGGCGCTCACGCCGCCCGGGTCGCAAGACAACCGCGTCAACGCCGCCTCGAGCGCCGTCTGACGCTGCAGGTAGTCCTCGTGCGAGCGTTGACGCGCTTTGATCGTGAAGTCTATAGCCATCTCGAGTACGAGCCGTGTGAGCTCGCGTCGCTCCGCCTCGCACAGGTACCTCGGTGCGTAGAGCCGCCACAGCAAGGTCCACGCCCGAATGAGCATGTACTCCTGGATAAAGTCGACCTCGGCGAGCGCCGCGATGCGTCGACCTACCTCCTCGACGGTGATATCGATGTGCGGGTACCGGCAAGCAGCATTCTTGCATTTGCCTGTAGCGATAGAATAGAAGCAGACGCCGTTGAAGACGGCGCTCTGGGTACCGTATACCGGCTGGTATAAGTCGGCGATGAGTAGCGGCCGGCCGGTGCCGGCGGGGACGGGAGCTGAAGTCTCTCTCGGCGGAGGTTGGCTCGCTATCGGCGTCGGTTTATATACGCGGGGATAGGAGGGGCGAGAGGCGGTCGGCAGGGCGATCGGACGCGGCACGTACTCGTCGCGTCGCGATGACCCGCAGTCGGTGAACGTGCTCTCCGCGAACAGAGATATCGCGTCCTCGTCGTCGGGCGACTGGTCAAAGTGCGTATAGTTGTCGTCGCACGAGACCTCGTCGTCTTCGTAGTTACCTCCCTCGCTATCCTTACCCACGCCCCCGTACAGACCGGACGAGGCCTCCTCATCGGGCTGCGTGCTCGCCGGAATCACCGGCCCGTCGCCCTCCTCGTCGCCTCTCAATATTTCCCTCACCCGGCGACACTCGAGCAGGATCGGCTCGAGAGAGAGATCGTTGAGAGCTCGCGCGACCCCACTGTCGGCGTCGCTCGAGTCGGGCTCGTCCAACTGGCTCATCCAGTCGTCGAATGCTCGGTCCAGCTTCTTCTGTCCCTCGATAACCTGACGGAGGAGAGCATCCATTTCGGAGGGAGCGGTGGCGGCCTCCTCGACACGCTCCGAAGAGGAGATGCTCAGGTTCAAGACGTCAGTGGTGGGCCGCGAGAATAGGTCGGGAGGCGAGGCGTCAGGCGAACTCGACGACGAAGAGGAAGAGGACGTCGACGACGACGTGGAGCTCGATGCAGACCCGGAGCCGGATGATGGTGGGTGGGTGGGGACAGAGGCGGGGGTGAGTTGCTGCGCGCAGCTCGCCGCGATGTCGGGCAGCTGCAGCACGGGCAGGCGCTGGTCGATGCGCACGAAGTCTCCGACGGTGACGCAGGTGGTGGTACTAGATGAGGATATGTCTCGCGTCCAGGAAGGTGTCGAGCTAGCGCCGGAGTTGGTACGCGAGCTGACGGCGGCGGCACGCGCTCTGACATCCTCGTTCCCCACACCCGCTTCACTCGCCTCCCTCTGCTTCTTGCTTCTCAAATTTCGAGAAGACCCTGACGTAGTTTGGTTTTTCTTTTTTTGAGGACGGTGTGCCTTACATACGGTCGAATCGGCCGATTTAATTTGTGGACAACTAACTTCAATTTTACGTTTCTTTGGTCCAGGAGTTTTTTTAGCTATTTTCTTTGGAGTTTGCTTAGAAATGACTGAAACAAATCATACAAACATTTTAAAATATGTTGCCAAATAGATTTATATAGCTGTTGATTGCAACTTTTGATAAATTTAGATAAGCACAAAGGAAGAGAAAGAGACAGAGAAACAAATTACCTGCTGAATCAGCTTCGGCAGTTTCATTGAAAAATTCTGAAATAGTCTTCTGTTTTTTCTGACGAGCTCGTGGTTTACTGGGTGGGGTAGCCTTCGTATTTTTCTTAGATTTAGTTTTCTTTTTTTCTGGTTCTGTGGTTGTGACATTGTCTATTATTTCAGCGTTTTTGTATAACTGAGCCAATGCAACTGAAATGTAAACATAAATAAATAATATTATTGGGCATTGCATACAGCGCCATCTAGCCACAAGCTAAGTGACTAAGGTTTGTGTTATTGTGAACAGATAATGGATATAATGACTTGTATACTTTTTGTAAATACATACTTTAGGTGATCGGGACTTACGCGGGTGAAACCGCAGAGCGCAGTTAGTGTAAAAATATAGGTACAAACCTTCATTAGCCAGTTCAATTTTCCTCTGCACACCTAGCTGTTTTTCCGTAAGCTTAGGAGTAGAGCTGTCTGGATCTGGTAAGTGTTTAAATAAATGTAAATTAATACTTGTCACTACATAGTACCACTAGTAGTAGTACTTGTCACCTGACTACGTAAAAAAATGTAAGTAGTTAAAAAAACAAATTACGTACCTACATAAAAATAGCACTCTAAAAAGTACGAAATAAAAATAGCACGCTAAAAAGTATGAAACAAGAAAAATACAGAGAGCTAATTCTGTAGGCAATCTCAAAGTGTCCTGTCTCGTGTCGTTCAGTGGATAGCCGTCGTCGGATGCCACATAGCTTATAACCAGCGGACCATTGAAACGCTTCTGACGATACCTGATTTGTTAAATTTAAGTAGTTTTGAAGTAACGTGGGAACAGATGAACATACATACAGGTCAAACACATAACCCTCCCTTTTGGCTTCGCCGTAGTCGGGTAAAAACAATGTCGCTTCTCGCTGTCTGTCTGTTCTGGATCTTTAAAACTACGCAACGGATTTTGATGCAGTTTTTAATAGATAGTGATTTAAGGGGGGTCCATACGCCAACGACCTTGGTACACAGCCTACTAAATAGTTACTACTGGCACTGGTCGCCTTCGTTGGTGAAAATGGTGGATTGTTACGAGTGTGTTTAGTTTTTCTCAAAAGTGCTGAGATGGAATTGTAGGTGATATTTTTTTTTACCAACATTTTGGTGTGATTTTGAGCCAAATATTTCCCATAGTTTTAAGGCTATCCTAAAATTAAGAATTAATAGCATTGAAGACACAAAGAATTTTCGCCTCGAAATTACCTCAAAATATCGAACAATTCCATCTCAGCACTTTTTAGAAAAAAAAAAAAATATTTATTACAACCAATAATGTAAGCGACGGGTATTTCTGGCAGCCTTGTATTGAATTGCAGGAATGTTTTAGTGTATAAAACGAAACTATCACATGTACAAAGTGGTGGGCAACACCTGGGGCCTAAGTCTGCTAACACAATTGTGTTTCAATAGTGTGTCGATATAATCGTAATAGAAATTTAATGTCAAAAATATGACATTACATGTCAAATTGGTATTCTCCTAACGTTGACTATTCTATCGAAACACCACTGACACACCACTGACTCACTTTTGTATTCTGCTCTACAATCGTGGCTTAATGGAATCTCGATAGTTGTCAAAGCGGTATATTGCTTAGCAACATGGTATATGTTGCTAGGCAACACCTGCAAGGTAAATATTACCATACCATTGAGACTCCATAGTGATTATATTGCGATGTTATTAAAACTTTAGCAGAATACCAAATAAAGTCACAATCTCGATATAATATCAATAGAGTCTCGATATAATGACAATGGTTGGCCAAATAGCAGAATAAGGCCCCTGATATTATGTAAATCTCTTCCGGAGGCCTGCAGCCTCAAATAGCCGCTAGCCGTCTTGAAGGACCTGGGATGGTTGGATTGACAAGGAGGATCTTCTCACATGCACAATGGCCCCAATTAAGAGACTTAGTGCGTAAACAGAACCCTTGAACTAAACTAAATATTATGTTAGTACTAGCTTTTGCCTGCAACTTCATCTGCATATAAGTCGAAAATGGACCAAGGAATCTTATCGTCCCATGCAAACTTCGCCTTCTTTTTACCCCCTATGGGATAGAATTTCCGAAAATCCTTTTTTATCGGATACCCACCCAGCCTACCTACTCTCACACAAAGAACACACCCTCCAAGTTTCAGGTCTGTCAGAAGAAAGGGCTAGCCATATCGGCTGCATGTCCAATAAAATGTGCCTAAAACCACGGACAGTGTCCCTGAATAAGGCATAGGCGGCACTAGACAGGGAATAGATATAGATCTTTATTTGGCCAACAATTAAAGATACACATAACTTGTTTTTGGTATTACTAAAAATAACAGACTTACTAAAATATTATTAAAAGTTATGTTATTTATAACACAGAAACAGGGTCTCTATCAAATAGGCTCCTGCAGCCTAATTCAGAAACCATTGACAAGTAATCGCCACAGACAAGTATTTATGCTTAGATATTTGTCTGTGGTCTGGTTGTTTCTATGTATTATAAGTATATATTTACAAAAGTATATAAGTAGTATATTCGTTGTCTAGCACCCATAACACAAGTCTAGTTACTTAGCTTGGGGCTAGATGGCGACGTGTGGAATGTCCTGCAATATTTATTTATTTTTTTATTTATTGGAAGGCTACGGAAACGAAAAAAAATTATTGATGCCCTTTCATGTCTTTTGACATGTTGCCATCCTTGTCTTTTAAGTTTATTTATTTTGGTAGCCTTCCGATGGTTTGTGAATCAAGCCTGCTGCTCAGGGATGAGTTGCAGAGACCTTGTGCTTGGAAAGAGTAGGAGGATAAAAGAGAGTAGGATGGATGGGCTACAATTTCTCAGTATGCATGTTCGTTACTCTACTACTGAACCATCTTCGATGAAACTTGGTATCTAGAAATGAAATTGCTACAACATAAGTTTGTTGCCATGTTCGGTTTACTCCTGGTAAAATATAAAGCCTTTGGTTCTTAGAAAAGTAAGGTTATAAAATCTGCTGATACATGGAATTCCTTACCGGGTTTTGGCGTCGTTATTTTCAATTTTAGCAGAGTAGGTGTTTTGAGGGGTTTCTTCTGCTGTGCCCGTTTTCTGGCAACGGGTTTCTTTGGTGCTATTTCTTTATTCGTTTTTCTGGGAGCCATGTCTTGTTTTTTAAGCTAGGTTTAAATAGTACTTATGTCACTAAGTACGTAATTTTATTGCAAACAAATTACACTACACAATCATCGCAACGCATTTAATGTTTTTATGAAAGTTTTACTTTATATCCGTAGCTTTTTGAAGAATATAATTTTCGAAAGAAAACTTTTGGATTGGAAAGAAAATGAAAACAAAAGTTTTTTTTTGTTTGTTTCAATTTGTTTGGACATACAAGAGATATGCACGGTCCGACTCTTCAAACAAACAGCGACTCGTATCCTTGGAGGAAACTCGTATCGGAAACACTCGGAAATACGAAGCAAGCAACGCATTTGATACCACAGATTCTCAAACATTTTCGATTGCTAGTTGAAGTTTGAAGGTCGAAGAGGTTACGAACGTCAATAATTTCTTAGGGTTCTGTGTTGGTTTTGTGATTGCCGGATTTGGTTTTTTGGTGAAATTACTGATATAAAATGGGTGAAAAATACAAAATTGTTATGATACGCCACGGCGAAAGTGAATGGAATCAAAAAAACCTTTTCTGTGGATGGTTCGATGCTGACCTTAGCGATAAAGGTGACACTGAAAATAACTTATTATAATAACTAATACCTACTAACTAGCAGTAGTTAGTAGCTTTTACTAAATGATTCCTTTAATAAACATTTATTTTTATTTGGGGTTTTTAGATATAATACATGTAACTAAACTATACTAAATAACAATTAAATAACGAAAACTTAAATTAATTAAATAAACTACTACTTTACTTACACTAAATTAAAAGTCCAAATGGGGATCCCTAGGAAGTGTGCCCAAAAGGCTGGCAGCGTTACCACGTTGGATGGCGATGCTAATCCGTTGTCCGAGGTACGAGCCAGCCCTTTGGTCACCCGAAGCTTAATAAAACTATTTAAACTCGAAAACAATCGGCCGGTGCACCGGGCAGGGTTAAGTTTCAAATAGTTAGAGGTAGTCTCAGGTGATGCCATTCCCATCTCGTCACATTCCAAATGGTTCCAAAATCGTCCCATTCCAAATGGTTCCAAAATCGTCCCATTCCAAATGGTTCCAAAATCGTCCCATTCCAGAACTTTTTAGTTACAAAATGATTTTAATTTCAAGTTATTAATAGTATATAGTTAGTAACTATTTTTGCACCACAGGGCGAGAAGAAGCAGTATCAGCAGGCAAAGCTCTCAAAGCAGAAGGTTACCAATTCGATGTGGCCCATACATCTGTGCTTAAACGTGCTCAGATCACTCTCAACTCTGTTCTAACAGAGATTGGCCAAACTGATATTCCAATCAATAAGACATGGCGTTTGAATGAGAGGCACTATGGTGGGCTCACTGGGCTGAACAAGGCTGAGACCGCTGCTAAGTATGGGGAAGCCCAGGTATGTGAAGCTCTGTGTAGGTATACCTAGTAAAATATTGGCACACTATTTTGTAGTGGAACTGTCATCATAAAATCAGGATAAATGTTTAAAAATATACTCAAGGATTTTAGAGGTCAAATATAATACCAATCATAATATCTAATATCTAAACTGCTTTAAAAATATCAACATTTTGATTTTCCTTTATTAACATTATCCTTTTCTGACTACAATTTACCAATTTATTTAAGTATTATCAAAATTGTACAAACCAACCAAAACCGACTTTTCAGGATAATTATTCACAAAAAATAAATAAGGAGAATCACAAAAAATAATACTGTATGACGATGATGAAAAAGATGTTATAATTATTTTAACAGTTCAATCATAATTCTTAATTTCTTAAAGAATTTATGTTAAAATAAAATGAATTTAAATGGAAAGGTTGTTTCGGTTGGTTTGTAGTATACTGATAAAACTTGGTAAATTGTAGTCAGAAAAGAAAAAATCAAACTGTTGGTATTTTTAAAACAGAAGGTATATATTTAAAAAATGCTTGTTATTCCATTTGACCTTTATTCTTCAATCTATCTATCTCATTCACTCATTCTCCACTCCACTCTTTTTCCCGTCAAGTCTACATTTTCTTTATCTTATGTAATAGGTTCAGTTCTCCACTCCACTTATTTTCCCGTCAAGTCTACATTTCCTTTATCTTATGTAATAGGTTCAAATCTGGCGGCGCAGTTTCGACGTACCACCCCCTCCCATGGAAAAGGACCACCCATACTATGAAACGATTGTGAACGACCCGCGCTACGCTAACGATCCCAAACCGGAGGAGTTCCCCAAGTTCGAGAGCTTGAAGCTGACCATCGAGAGGACACTGCCTTATTGGAACGATGTTATTGTTCCCCAGGTACCTAAAAAGACCTATAAGTCCATAAGCTAATCAAAATGACTGGAAGCTGTTAATAATAATAATCATCCTAAGGCTTTCAAACTTTCTCAAACAGAACAATGAAATGTCTACTTATTTGATAAGAAATAAGTCCATTCATGATTTATTTATTATATATTTTGTCTCATTGAGTATTGTCCCATTGTAATTGAATGAGAAATTGACAATTTACAAGTGATAGGCACTGAATTTTTGCTATAATACTTTTCAATATTATAATTATACATTTGCCTAGTCGGAGTAAATAGTATAAGTTTACCTATTATTATTTCCTTTTCAGATAAAAGAAGGTAAAAAAATAATCATAGCTGCCCACGGCAACAGTCTCAGAGGCATCGTTAAACATTTGGATGGTAAGTTAAAATAATTAAAACTGACAATTTTTCACTATAGTGAAAGTTGACAATAAAATAATAATAACCTACAAACTAATATTTTATACTTATTAAATAATTGTTCACACAAAAACTGCTAAACCAATAACGATTAAAATAAGCATTTAGACATCTGGAGACTTACAATAGGCTATTTTTATTCTGGTATCCCCACGGATCGGAACTTACGCGAGTGAAATTGCGGAGCAAAGCTGGTTTTTAGAATAATGCAAACAGTCTAAGATACTGTTTAATCATATTTTTATAGATACCTTATTACCTACAATGGGATGTTTACTAATTCTTTCTTGGATGTTTTCTAATATCTTTCATTTTCTCTATCAAAAAAAAATTCTACAGATGGCGCTCTAATCCACATCTAAATCGTCTGTCAATATTAAATATCAGGCCCTGATATATCATTGACTTAGGTTATTGGAATATCTATTTTTTTATGATACATTTTTTTATCTATACTAATTTTTTGATCTAAAATTTTAAGATTTTTTGTTTGTAACAAATAGGCTCCGAAACTACTAAGCCGATTTTAAGGAAACTTGGTATGAGGATACATTGATTCATTGGGAATATACTTTTTATCCCGATAATCTAATGCGATCGGTAGTTACGCTGGTAAAAAGACATAGATATTTGATTGTTTCTCAATGTCTGCGTGTTTACCCTCGATTCATTGATTATTCAGATCTGAGTGACGCCGCCATAATGGAGTTGAATCTGCCAACCGGAATCCCATTCGTCTACGAACTAGATGAGAACATGAAACCTATCGAATCAATGACATTCCTTGGCGACGAGGAAACCGTCAAGAAAGCTATGGCCGCCGTCGCTGCTCAGGGCAAATCCAAGTGAATAATTCATAATTATTAATTTATTTTTACTTTAATTGTTATTGATAAGTGAGATTACCTTGAATGTTATAATTTAGTTTTTATTTAAGTAACTGACAATATTATACAGAATGTTTTGTAACAAAACTGTTCTTAAAAATGTTAAATGACCCAACTTAGAAAATTAATCCAAATGTAACTTATCAGTTACGTACTTGGGTCTATGTAGAAAGTGTTCACTCATTTGGTAAAGAATATGCTGTGTTACTAACAAAATTAAATTATATTATTACGAAATTATATTTTTTATTTATGTTTATCTTTCATAACCTTTATAAGACAGTGCATTCGAACATCTTTACACTAAGGGGCTTGAAAATGGGGGTTGTATTTCACGTATATTTATTTTTTCGGCAAACGCGCGATCATCATCATCATCATCATATCAGCCACATGACGTCCACTGCTGAACATAGGCCTCCCCCAAAGACTTCCAGAGCGATCGGTCGCATGCTCTCTGCATCCAACGACTTCCCGCGACCTTAATTAAGTCGTCCGTCCATCTAGTCGGAGGCCGTCCCGCGCTGCGCTTTCCGGTACGTGGTCTCCAATCTAAGACTTTTTGGCCCCAACGGCCATCAGTTCTACGAGCCACACCCCGCCCATTGCCACTTCAGCTTACTAATTCTTTGGGCTAAACGCGCGATACTCAATCGAAAAGCGGTGAAACTTTTTCTTTAATTTCAGGAGATACCTAAAATACCGGTATTTTATAAATATTTAACAAAAAAATTAAGATTCTTTGTAGGTGCTAAAAATACACGTGATATAGGGGGGAGGAGGGGGTAGTCTTAAACCACACCATGTATCACCAAGGGGGTTAAAAAATGCCAAAAAAAACACCACGTGATCAATGGACGGCTCCTAATTCTTTTGTTCTTTTGGTAAAAAAAGAACGCTGGAAAATTAAATTACAATTACCAAACATCAAAATACTCTTTTATTCAGGTAAATTCTCTTTCATATCGTTTACAAGGCACTGCATATCAACATCTTTTGTACTTTTTGTTCTATCATCGGTAAACTTACGGCCGGTATATTTTTCAAAAGTCTTAGCTTTACTATTAGAAAATTTAAAACTTTGTTTCTTAGGTACTGTATCCACATCCATAGCTCTTTCATCACTCCGATGTTCTTCTTTACATTTCTTTTTAGAGTTTTTCTTTTTCGATTCAAATCTAAAATCTTTCGGTAGCTTGTGTATTGTAACGCAGTGGTTTAATCTTTCCGCTGGTGTTTTAAATTTTTCTTTGCATTCTTCTATGTAGCAACAATACTGGAAAAACAAAATTAGTTAGTATAATGTTAAACTTACATGATAAAAATATATAAGGTATTCATGCTTAATCTAAATTAATGTTTACGACGCATGTAAAATAGACCTTACAACATATTACAACAATTTTCAAATCCTAACTCTGCAACAAAAACTCTTTTCTATGTTAATTTTTTTGTTTGTTACTTATTAGTTACCTACTTTTTGCAAATGTGTTTAATAGTTAAATATATGCAGACTTTTCAATTGTTTTTAGTTTGTAAGTTTGATTTATACGTTTGTTATTGTTACTGTTTGTCTTCCGGATAAAATTAATAGCTGTAAATCTAAATTAACACATTAGCTGCTACTCTCATCTTGAAATTCCCATTGGAATTGGGACTTATGCTGGTGAACCTCAGCTAGTTTAAAATATAATTTACTACTAACCGAAGGTTTCCTATCCTTCAAGACTGCGAAGAAGGAATCATGATTCTCTTGAACATGCAAGTCGAGTAAATGTGGGGAGGGCAGCAATTTCTTGCATTGTGCGCAGCTGTACCGGTGAGAGGAGTTGTAGTGGTTTTCGAACTCAAGCAGAGTTTCAGCTGTGAAGTGGCATCCGGGGACGTTGCAAGATGTTTTTATTCTGAAGGATTACGAAGAATGAATAACATTTATACTTAGAAAACAAAAACACTTGATAAAGAACAAAATAAGATACATAAGTATACAAAAAGTAAGTAGGCAATAAGAAAAAGACAAAAGAATATTGATAATAATAAAATTAACTGACTTCAGCCATGAATGTAAATAGATTGGAAAACTCAACATTAAAATGTAATTTTAGTCCATTTGATTCGTGAATGGACCACAGGAACATAAACTAGGAAGACAATGTAACATAAGTTTATGAGTCATGTTAAACATAATTACCTATGTTACATAATATTTCGGTGTGTAACATTTGTTTTATCACTTACAATTTGTGACACAAAGTTTCATCATCGTCGTCGTAAACACCAATCCTAGCGGGTGGTTTATCATCAGCGAAAATATCATCTGACAATTTTCGATGAGTTGCGCAATACATTTTCAGCTTTTCCTGAAGAACTGTATTTAACTCCATGTTGCTTCTCGAAGATATTTTTTTCTTTATTTCTTAAAATAGATTGACCTAATAACGTTGGGTAGGAAGGAACTTGTATGGATATTCTAAACAACCACAGTAAAATAAATACCTACAAGATATGGGTAGGTAACTAAATTACTTATCTATTTCCAGGATATAGGTAAGTTAATTACTTACCTATTTCCAGGATATAGATAAGTTAATAACTTACCTATATCCTGTACCTTACATTATTTAAAATAATCATAAAGGACTTATAAGTAAGTATTACCTAAGTATACCTATTAATTACCTGCGTAAAAAATTAATCGAAATGTAGGTATGTAAGTAAGCGCATAACGAGCAACTGTACCAAATTGGATAATTCTTTTTATTGTGTGCGTTATTGCCAGGACAAGGTTTGTATTAAAAAATGAAGCGGGCGCATGTAGTTTTTATTAATATTCTTAAATTAAATTTGCGTTAGCAGGTGGGTAAGCACCTACTTCACCATTATATTAAATTAGCATGAATAAAAACAGTTTATTTTCTCACGTCTACCTATAAATTTGCGAACTCATCTGACATAATCATTATTTTATTATAGTCATTGCCGATAAGACGGCCACCTACTTGAATAAATAACTATCTGAAGTTAGTATTTGTAAAACTTACAGACACGCGAGTTGTGTGCTGTCAATATCAGTGTTTATAATAGAGAAAATTAAAAATAATAGTGCACTCTAAATAAAAGTTAGCATCTAAACTTACGTACCTACCTACTTGTTTAAAAACGTGTCAATCGGTGTCAAGTGTTGTTTACTCCCATTGTTAAATTGTTATTTATCGTGTAAATAGTGCATAAAACCATAGTGAAAGTTAATTTATGGCAAAGATGAATGTACGCCAAAGAAAGGTAAAGTATTTAGTTAGGTAGGTTTCATTTTATTTATAGAACACTTTTAGATAGGCAAAAAAATGATAAAGTTACATCAATTAAGAGGTTATGTTTGGGTGAATAGAGTTTCACACGCTATGTAAGTATAGGTACATGTATGTAGGTATATTTACCATGTAATAAATTATGCTGACAACTGCCACAAGGTCAAGCACAAGGTCCAAGGTCGATATGTAGGTAGGCATGTAGTAACTAGATATAATATATTACAGAAATACTAGTAAATTTTAAACCTATATCAAAACATTAAGTAGGTACCTATGAATGTTTGATACTGTTCTGCATACATACATACCTTCGAAGGGCTGTGGAGATAAGTAGGTACTTACCTAATTTTATTTTGTTTGCAATGTAACAAGTAAAGTGGTTTTCAAACTTGTAAATGGACTGGCCTGCTATTTATAAGGGTTGAAATAAAACATTCCGGCTTATCCCTCCACTCGTCTGACTTCCGGTCGGAAAGTCAGTCGAAAGAATTTCGGCAACTAATAATGATTTGTTTGATTGGCTTGATCCGTTTTTTTTTGTTAGTCCATCAATCAACAGTTTGATGACATTCATTTATCCGTCAAAGTCAAACATCCGCTATTCATCGCACCGTCAGTGTCAGTGAAAGTGTCAGCCTTGTCATTCAATTCAGCTGTCACGTCTCACATTTTGCCAGTAGTCAGTAGGTATTTTTGTTTTGTATTTTTCTATGAAAAATAAATAAAATCGGTAAATAAATCGTGTTATATGGAGGAAATCATGAAATTCTTCAAAATATAGAATTTTAATAATCTGGTTGTGATGTTGATTGCCACCACTAGTCATGGGAAAATTCAGCACTTACAGATATTTAGAGGTAAGAAAAACGTCATAAATTCACTCGGTATTATGTGAATTATTATTAGATTTATTCCCATCGTGGCACATTACTTGGGTACTAAACATTGTTTCTGATTGGTATTTCATTAAACCTCGGTCGTAAAAACATTACAAATACTTGTTTACACATTAAAAAGTAAACATAAAGTGGATGCTTCATTTCATAATCAAATGTATGTTTCTTCCTGTGTTTTGATCAGTATTCGGAATACTTTTGTCGGTCGGACTTGTCTCGTAGTTTCAGTATTAACTCTTAATAAAACAAACTTCAACTTGTGTAGAAGTGTACTTAATATTAATATTCTTTTGAGTTTTTCATTTAAAATGTTCTTGGTAATATTTTTTTGAATATAGGTACAATTATGATAACGCAAATAACTGGATAACTGTGTTAAATGGCAATTTAATATATAACAGCCTGATTACATGCAATGCTCCATACAATGCAATGGCAGCAAAGTAGATATGGACATCTTCGTAGCTCCAATTTTACAGGAGAGCACATTAAGTAAAAAATAGTGGCCATTTTGAGAGTTATGTACCAATTAACATGAAATTTTCCTTGATGCATTAAAATAATGTCCTTTTTATCACTATATCATTATTTTCCCGAAATAATGTAGATGTATTTTTTACTCTAAAAAAACTGCGACGTAAAAGAAGATAATATTTGCCTGATATCCGTTAAACATTGTGTTGTGACCAAACATTTGTTTCGTCATACCGCCCAAAATATTTAAAAAACTAAGATAATAATTTCCAGTAGATATAATATTTTGATGGATATTTAAAAAAAATCTAAGCAACATTCAATTACATTATACTCCATTTTGAAAAAAAAAAACAAAAAATTCATGAAAAAAATGAGTAGTATTCTACACATTTTTTTCAACTCTCAACTTTAATCTCAACTTTTTTAAGAATTTCCTAATAAAGCAAGAAATAATAATATTTACTGATTGAGACATTCCTACGCAATAACTACGACGTAGAAACGGGCAAGAGCCAGATGTCCGTGTTTATGTCTGAAGTGTAGATGTCTTCATTTACGTGTCAGATTTTCTTCAGTATTTTGAAGTGTGATTTTTTCAATACCTACAGTCTTGTAAATAGGGTTGATTTAAGCTATTTTTTGTAAACTGCATATGACCGTAGGTATCTAGGTAATTTGCTGCCATCGAATTATTCATATCTCAGATGTGTTTGTCAGTCTTACATGACTTAACACTCTAGCTTTAACGACTTCATGTATTTATTAAAATGTTAAATTTTCTTTTTTCCAGTTAAAAGATGATACTTCGAGCCCTCATGCCAATGTAAGAAGTAGAACAAGTATTAAACACCCTCGGAAGTTGAAGAAAGTATTCATTCTACTCATCGTTTTAGCATTATTTGTTACATACTTTTTAGGTAAGTAAACATATGTAACTATATCAAAAACTATAAATAGACAGTTATGGAATTTCTGAGATAGTGAATTAAACCAATAATGATAGTGCAGTTAGAGACTAACAGTGATTCTTCAGTTTCAATTAAATAGCTATTCTATGATTAGAAACAAATATGGATTCTGCAGTTAGAAACCAATAGCAATTCTGCAGTTAGAAACAAATAGCAATTCTGCAGTTAGAAATCAATAGCGATTCTGCAATTAAAAACAAATAGCTACTTTGCATTAGTCAAACTAATAGTGACTCTCAGTCAAACCAATGGCTAGTCTGCAGTTAGTCAAACTAATAACGATTGTGTGATCCTGCAGTTAGAAACCAACAGTGATTATGCAGCTATAAACAAACAGTGATCACGCAGTTAGAAACCAACAGTGATCATGCAGTTATAAACAATTTGCATTAGTCAAACTAATTGTGACTCTCAGTCAAACCAATGGCTAGTCTGCAGTTAGTCAAACTAATAACGATTTTGTGATCATGCAGTTATAAACAAACAGTGATCATGCAGTTAGAAACCAACTGTGATCATGCAGTTATAAACAAATAGCTACTCTGCAGTCAGTCAAACCAACAGAGACTCTGCAGTTAGTCAAACCAAGAGCAACTTTGCACTTTGTCAAATCAATAGCCACACTGCAGTCAGAAAATCAAAAGCGACTAGTATGACGTAGGGATCCGCTAAGAAAGGATTTTGAATAAAAATTCCACTCCGATGTGGACAAATTCGCGGGTAAAAGCTAATCTAAAAGAAAAATTGTGTAAAATATTGTACTGTAAATGAGTAGGTTAGAAATAGAAGTTTCCTATGAAACTATAACATACTTGTAACGTCTTTGTCACTCACTATGTTTGGAAATCAGTCGTATTTCATGGTAGGTATGTTTAACCTTACAATGGGTAAGGGTTTAGCCATAGTAACCACATTATTATTAAGCCTTTAATGCCAACATAATTTACAATCAAGATTTTTTAAGCAAGCTTTTAGTTATTAGGCGTCGGCGTGTCTTTGCGACACGAAGGCCTCCTCCAGCTCTTTCCAGTCTAGTCTTGTTTGAGTTATTCTAAGCCATATTGGACCCGCAATCTTTCTTATCATCATGGCGTTCATCCTGCGTGGATCAAACCTCTATATCCAAGTTTTTCAGCCAGCTTGCATAGCCCTGATTAGGACTTTTTGTCGGTGTGTAGCCCTGAGAAGGGCTGTTGTTTATAGAGTAGCCCTGAGAAGGTATGTTTGTGGTTGAGGAGTCCTGAAAAGGACTGTTTAGATCCATGATGATAGAATCGCAGAGAAAGCACTGGGAAATTCGCTAGGAACAATACGGTGCACCGTATTGTTCCTAGCGAATTTCCCAGTGCGCCAATTTTAGTCAAGAACGTTTAGCCGGCATATGCCGCTGCCGTTGCCCAGGGTAGACTACGAGGAGGTAGTTCTAGATTTCTGATGTCGTCAGACCATCGTTTTCTTTGTCTTCCTCTTTTGCTCTTTGTTTGGAATCTATCGGTCCATTCTGTTATATCTTTTGTCCATTTATTACTGTTCTCTCTCATCATGTGGCCTACCCATCTCCATTCGAGTTTCTTGGTTTTGACTACTTTGGTTGTAGTAACCACATAAGGTACAATTCATATTTTTTCAAAGGTTAAATATTGATTGACGACACCCGTTTGCGACGCAGAAGTTTGTGGGTTCCATTAAACCCAACTAAAACAAATATTTATATACAGATGCTTGTTTCTGATTTGTATGCAGGAATTTCACACAGCGCAATCTAATCCGAAGCTAAGCAACTAGGTGTAGTTATAGTTATCAGACAACGAACAGAATACATACTATAATTTTTCATTTGTAAATGTATAAACAAAATATACAGAAACAACCAGACCAGAAACAAATATCTGTAGCGCTCCGCGGTTTCACCCGCGTAACTCCCGATCCCGTGGGAATATCGGGATAAAAAGTAGCCTATAACCTTCCTCGATAAATGGACTATCCAACACAAAAAGAATTTTTCAATTCGGACCAGCAGTTCCTGAGATTAGCGCGTTCAAACAAACAAACAAACAAACAAACTCTTCAGCTTTATAATATTAGTATAGATTTGTTTGAGGCGGAAATCGAACCCGTATAACCTTGTTGAAACTTCACTATCACTTCACTACATAGTATAAAATAAAGTCACTTTTCGCCGTCCCTATTTCCCTTTGTATGCTTATATCTTTAAAACTACGCAACGGATTTTGATGCGGTTTTTTTAATAGATAGAGTGATTCAAGAGGAAGGTTTATATGTATAATACATGCATAATATAGCCGTGCGAAGCCGGGGCGGGTCGCTAGTTCTTTATAAAAATGTTTCATAGTGGACACTGTCTTATTGCATTGCATAAGCTTGCTTGAAATTGTATATGTCTGGAGTCTGTAAAGGTACAGTCGGCAACGAAAGTGGAGACCCATCGTAGAGTTTTAAAATTGCTATTAAAATTAGAATGTTTACAACTCAAGCAAGAATTTAAAGGCCTGCTGTCTGTGTCCAAGCTGTATCTTATGAACCGTGATAGCTAGACAGTTGAAATTTTCACAGATTATGTATATCTTTTGCCGCTATAATAACATATACTAAAACAGAATATAATGTTACGAAACCCTTCGTGCGCGAGACTAACTCGCAATTGGCAAGTTATAAACTAGCTTATAAAAGCTATTTGATATAACTAAAACTTGCGACCCGCGCCGGCTTCGCACGGCTATATTATGCACTAGCTGCGCTCCGCGGTTTCACCCGCGTAACTCCCGATCCCGTGGGAATATCGGGATAAAAAGTAGCCTATAACCTTCCTCGATAAATGGACTATCCAACACAAAAAGCAGTTCCTGAGATTAGCGCGTTCAAACAAACAAACTCTTCAGCTTTATAATATTAGTATAGATGTAAATTATACATATAAACCTTCCTCATGAATCACTCTATTAAAAAAACCGCATCAAAACCCGTTGCGTAGTTTTAAAGATTTAAGCATACATAGGGATATAGGGACAGAGACAGCGACTTTGTTTTATACTATGTAGTAATAATAGCAATTTAATATCTCTACAGTGAGCGGTTTAAAACTGAACATTATTTTGTCGTCGGATTGTACGGTGACATTATGAGAACTAGTTGTGAATACAATCGAGGTCAGTGAGGACGTGATCATAGTGTGATCAGTTAAAGTTATATCGGAATTTATATTATTAAATATATTTATAAACATCGAATATACAAATCATGATAAATCCGTATCATGTTTTGATTGCTGGTAAAGTTTAAACTGCAAATTCTATATATTAGAATTATTATAGTTGTATGGATTTTTTTAAATGAATTTTCATAAGTTGTTTAATAAAAGTTGATCGTTAAAGTGCACAGAAACGGCCCTCAACGGCTTGCTAGTATAGTTACCAATAATCTATACTTCACTTCACTATCACTACAGAGTATAAAACAAAGTCGCTTTCTCTGTCCCTATATCCTTATGTATGCATAAATCTTTAAAACTACGCAACGGATTTTGATGCGTGTTTTTTTAATAGATAGAGTGATTCAAGAGAAAGGTTTATATGTATAATGCATGCACAATATAGCCGTGCGAAGCCGGGACGGGTTGCTATCAATTATAAAGCTGAAGAGTTTGTTTGTTTGAACGCACTAATCTCAGGAACTACTGGTTTGAATTGAAAAATTATTTTTGTGTTGGATAGTCCATTTATCGAGGTAGGCTATAAGGCTACTTTTTATTTTGATATTCTCACGGGATCGGGACTTACGCGGGTGAAACCGCGGGGCGCCGCTAGTTCTGTATAAAAGAGAAAATCATTGGCTGACTCAATCATTACGAAATCTGAGAAACTAGTCTAAATTTTTGAATAGTGGTTCCTTTAATAACGTAGATGCTTACTACGACGGGATTTTGCGATGGGGGGTGAAATAATTCCATAAAAAAACTGTTGCCAACTTTAAAAATTATTCATTACTTCGATGGGTGGCCAATTAGTAGTGTGGCAAAAATTTCGTGAGCCCCTCCGTGCTTCGGAAGGCACGTTAAGCCGTTGGTCCCGGTTGCTACCTCTAGTAGCAGTCGTTTGGTCAAGTTTGAGGCCTTAAGGCGATCTGAAAACTGTAACAATAGGTGAGCCACACCACTATACGAGAAGAAGAAGAAGAACTTTAAACAAAGTTTTTACAAAATATAGGTCAGCGTTTTAGTGGTAAAACGCTGACCTATACCTACCATCAGGCAGGTGTGATAGTGGTATCACACCTGCCTGATGGTAGGTAAAGATGTGGTCTGAGATCTAGTACGCTTTGCTATAAGATCTGTTCACTCGTCAGCTCGTCTCTAGTAAACCCCTAAATTGTTCACGTCAGGAAAGATAACCGCAGGCACCTGATTCCATTCCCTTCCTTTATGAAACAGTAATTACGAAGCAAAACGTCAATGTCTAATCTATAGTTTAAAATATTGTTTCGCTTATTTCGTGTCACACAATTAAATGGTTAAATTGTATCGGTTGAACTATTATTCGAGTGACCGCTAAGAAAATACGACAGAAATGATGAATCTTGGCCTTACTTACCATGTACGTATCAATTTCTTATCTGTTGTAGGAAATGTTGGCAGTTAATTGGAAATTATGCGGGTTGTTTATTCATTCAAGCGATAAAAACACTAGTTTCATAATAATTGGGTTTAATATTCTCTTATCTATGTACGTATTTGTCGCACTAAGCCTAGAAATCTACTTTAATATTATAAAGAGGAAAGATTTTTTGTTTGTAACCAATAGGGTTCGAAAGTATTGGACCAATTTTGATAAAATGATGATATTTGTTTAAGGATACATTGTTTACACGACGGTGTATGGGGCTGGTGTTATCAAAGATTTTCAAAAACTATTTATTTAGGTAACTTTAACGCACTCTTAAACTATACTTGTGGACTGTAAGCACTGTTCGCACTTGATCGATTCTCTCATAGGACTGGCAACGAAGGCTCGACGTCCCGCTTTTATACTATTTTAAAAGTTTTCTTCTAGTTTCCAGAAAATCCGCGAAAATAATTAACAAAATTCCATAGTGAATGTTCTGGACGTCGAACTTTCGTTGCCGTCAAAGTCAGTGTTGCCATCTGGTGGAGAATAGAGACAACTACGCAGGGCAAGGCCGGAGAAAGAAGAAGCGCGAATTTTAAATTTATAAGTTTTCTGTCCTGCACACATTGATTCATTGACAGTAACATTGGCTGCTTATTATCCCGATATCCCCCCGGGATCGGGACTTACGCGGGTGGAACTGAGAACCACCAAAAGTTTTGCTATATTTTTCTTATCAGTCACTACGGCACCGTTACTTCCTCTCTCAGCTACCGGTCAGATAGCGCTTTTCGTCACTTTATTATTATCTCCGTAGTATATTAAGAGGTTAAATGTTATTTTGTCAAGGGAGATAACAAAGAAGGCGCTTGACCGCCACGCCTTTCAGCGTATAGTTAAATTATTTTTTCAATGTTTGTATTTGTTGATTAATTAACTATCAAAGTAATTCATAAATAAATTATTGGGGGTTTTGTGATGAAAAGATGATTACAAATTCTCATTTAATCTGTACCTATTAGTTCTGTTCATCACTCCTAAAAACCTAATTTAGGAAATTAATATAGGTAAGTAGTTAGATATTAATTTTTTGATTTTTGATTTTTCTAATTTTTTAGTATTTTCGGAGCCTATTGATTACAAACGTAATAAAACAAAATTACAAACTAGACATCGGTCTAGTTTGTAATTTTGTTTTATTACGTCTGTAATCAATAGGCTTAATATACTTAGTGATAAAACTTGGTATGAGGATGACATTAATTGATTGGGAGCGGGAGTGACTTCAAAAAAAGGAGGAGGTTCTCAATTCGTCGGGTTTTTTTTAATGTATGTTCCCCGATTACTCTAAAACGCCTGGACCGATTTGGAAAATTCTTTTTTATTAATAAGAAAAACAATAAAATCTCCTTTTTATAATAAGATCTCTTTTATACATTTTACGAGATATGTATATAGTAGCATGGCGGCCAAACACAGGGTTGCGGGTTCGATTCCCGCCTCGACACAAGTATTTATGCTTAGATATTTGTCTGAGGCGTGGCCGGTGCTTGAGCGACATAAGCAGGAGCTGCGTGTCACGGAGATGAAGATGTTGCGCTGGATGTGTGGAGTGACGCGAAAGGATCGCGTCAGGAACTCCCGCATCCGGGGCAGCCTTCATGTCCGAGACATTGCAGATAAATTGCAAGAATGTCGCCTACGCCTGGTACGGTCACGTCTTGCGAAAACCGGCTAGTTACGTGGGAAACAAATGTATTGCCATGGCGCCTCCGCCGGGCCGTGGCAGACTGGGTAGACCCAAGAAGTGCTGGCTTGACGTCGTCGTAAAGGGTGATATGCGTGCAAAGGCCTTACTAACCAGGATGCCGAAGATCGTGCGAAGTGGAGGCGTAAAAGTAGGAAAGCGGACCCCGGGCTCCCGAGAGGGATGCAACCGGGAGGGAACATCGCTCGGATGATGATGATGATGATGATGAATTGTCTGTGGTCTGGTTGTTTCTATGTATTATAAGTATATATTTACAAAAGAAAAGTATATAAGTACTATACCCGTTGTCTAGCACTCATAACACAAGTATAGTTACTTAGTTTTGGGCTAGATGGCGATGTGTGGAATGTCCTGCAATATTTATATTTTTTGCAGGTTTATTCGCTGGCCAATCGTTATGGCTCGACGGGCTGGCCAAGAGCCTCGGCTACGAGAGCGTGTACCATCATGCCGTCATCATCGACGCCGGGTCTTCGGGGACACGAGTCTTGGCTTACAAGTTCAGGGTGCCATTCACAGGTAAGATACCCCACAGGTTAATGAGCTAGTGTCATAGACCAGCGGAGAAGAATGTTTTTTTTTCACCTATCTCTACTGGGAGTGATACTTGGAAATTGTCTTCCACTAATTGGGTAAAGGTGACAACAGACGTAGTTGTAAGCTCTGTATATATTTGTATTCTCTCTTTCTTCTAGTAGATTTTTAATCGACTTTACTTTGTTGTCATTTGTCAGACTATAATGTTAATATGCACACCTAAAGGGGGTCCCCAAAAATCAGCGTCTGTTTTAAGTTTATTTACGAAGTCTATACGATGGAGTATAGCCATATCCCATTATTTGAGGTCGGCTTTCCTAGTTACTTATCCCCAGAATGCTCGGTCCTTGGTCGTCTTTGTTGATATGCCGGATTTATTAATAGTGCTAAACGTTTGGCGTGGTCTACCTCGGGTTCTAGGTGGGGTCCACATACTTAGCACTTGTCAGGTCAGATGCTCAGGTGGTCGGTACATGACATGTCCATTGTCCATACCAACGTAGTTAATTTTCAACCAGTTTATCGGGAATCTAGACACACGGAAACGTGTCCATCCAGTTCTGGCAAGTTTAAAACAAAGAGGAACTGGCGACGCAGCTGCCATATTACTCAATCTTACTCTAAATGTCCAGTTAAAGGATCAAATTAGATGAAAAAATATTTAGATGACTCGACTAACATGCTGAATCTTCTGGATGCACCTGGGTGCTGCCGCCAATATAGTAGTTATGTATATGGTCCAGAAGTAGCAACTCTGGCACAGCGTAACATTCTCATTTCTGAGACATTTAGTAGGGCTATATGTACCTATATCTGTGTTTTGCCCTCGCAGGGGACAACAAGAAAGACAGCTTGAAAATGAAACTGTCCCACGTAAAGAAAGTACAATCACGTTAGTAATGACCTATATGCTATCTCAATTATTAAAATGTTAAACGATATTTCACCCTGCGGTTTTGCCCGTAAAAATCCTAAACCCATGAAAATATAGATATAAAACATGACTTAGTGTATACTTACTTACTCGACAAATTGAGAACCTCTTTCTTTTCTGGAGTGGGTTAAAAAGTTACCTGTGTTACTTCTAAGAGTTCAATGTTTTCTCTTACCTACCAAAATTCATCAAAATCGATTTTATAATTCCGGAGATGACCCATTACAAACTTCGTCATCCAAACTACCTCTTTGTAATATTATTATGGTAGATTACCGCGATTAAAAATATCCTATATAACTCTCAATGAATCAATGTATACCCATACTAAGCTTCATCAAAATCGGTCCAATAGTTCCGTAGCCTATTCGTGTCAAACAAACCAAATCCTCTTTTTAATATAAGTGTAGATTTTGATAGTAGTTTTTTTTGTAGACAGAAATTAGATAAGTAAAAGATAGTAAAGTATTTTATAGTGTATTGTAAAGTTATCTTATCAAATAATAATTTTCTACCGTGATATTATCAAAATAATTACGGAAGTGAAATAATCATGCTATTAATGAACAAATTATGATTATAAAATTGCGCTTCTTCCTTCTGATCAAACTTTGTCGCTTAACTGGTTTTTCCGACTAGTTTGATTAACAAGAATAATTATACGTGTGTTTAAACTTAGATAGTAATATAGATATTGGATATGATAGATAAACCTTTAGGGGCCAAACTCAAAATGTATCCAATGTCGTTAAATGCTGCAAAGTTAAACTTAGATGGCGCTAGCGTTGCTAGTCCCTTGTCCGGGTTGTTTAGAAACAATTATTTGCAATTTTTTATGGGCGACAGACATGGTTTTATTTTAAGAATTTATTTACTCATAAAAGACATAAGTCCACTTACAATGAGTATTAGTAAGTACTTATCATTAGGTTAGTTTCAGAACTTTCAGAGATCATTTATCAAAATATCTTATCTATAATATATTCTCTAAGTTTATTTTTAAATTTATTAACTGTTTCACATTGTTTTATCTCTTTCGGTAATTCATTATACATCTCTGCACCTTCAAACTTCCTTTATGCCTCTTAAGGTATTTTTAATACATTAATAAGTAGGTCAGCGTTTCACCACTATCACACCTGCCTGATGGCAGGTGACGATACGGCCTAAGATGTAGCACGCTTTTCTAGATGATACTTATACTCCCGAATTGTATACGTCAGGAAAGACAGATTCAACTGGATTCTATTCCCGATCATATCAGTGCCACATATCAGTTTTCCTGGTAGTATGAGGAAATAATGGAGATGGCAGAATTATGTCGTGTAGTTCTGTTGACGTGCACACTTCCTGATATGAAAGCTGAATATTGACATTACGAATTTTTGCAGAAGTTTTCAAGTAAGTTTGTAAATTTCTTATAAAGTCCCGATCACTACTCTAGTATGTGGCAATTAGCAAAGACTTGGACTTTAAAGATTTTAGGGACTTTGAGCCACTTGACCCATTCGGGTTATTCGCCCTATCATTGCCTTGATGAGTTTTCACTTTTGTTTTTTTACGTTTTCCAGTATTTGGCCAAGCAAATTTGGACCTAGTTGACGAATATTTTGCGCAATCAAAGCCAGGATTATCATCTTATGCGGATGACCCGGCCAAGGTAAGTTTATACACATATCATTATTTGTATTGTACCTATTAATATGTTTGGAAATATGAACTATCACATACTAATTTCGATTAGCAACTTGGTAACTGAAAATATAGATCTCTACCACAGCGCACACACACACGAAACACGCGCGCACACTCGCGTGCACAGCGAAGTTATAAAGGGGGTTAAAAATACCGCGAGTTGCTTCGAGAAAAAGATGTTACGGCAAACTTGCTTTACTTTATAATAATTCTTTATTTTCAGAGTTCTTGTCCATGTTTTAGTATTCAAAGAGCTTACAAACTATGTTAGTGAAAAAACAGAGGCATATGGAATGTGGATTTACTGTGTGAATGTCAAGAATGCTTTAAGGCATGGAATAGAATTAGACTTAAGCCAGATTTTTATGATGCATTTTGTTTCCAGGGCGCAGATACGATAGTACAATTAATAAAGAAAGCGGAGTTCCTGACTCCAGTGGAGAAACGTCGTGAGACTCCGTTGATAGTCCGCGCGACGGCCGGCCTGCGTCTCTTGCCGCAAGAGAAGGCCACGAAACTAGTCGAGAACGTCTCGAAGGCTATATCCCTGTAAGTGTACAGTATCATCATCCGAGCGATTGCATCCCTCACGGGAGCCCGGGGTCCGGTTTCATACTTTTACGCCTCCACTTCGCACGATCTTCGGCATCCTGGTTAAGAAGGTAATTTGCACGCATATCACCCTTTATGACGCCGTCACTTCTTGGGTCTACCCAGTCTGTAAGGACCTGACGGAGGCGCCATGGCAAGATGGTTCCCCACGTAACTTGCCGGATTTCGTAAGATTAGACGTGACCGTACCAGCGGACATGAAGGCTGTCCCGGATGCGATCCTTTCGCGTCACTCCACACATCCAGCGCAACATCTTTATCTCGACAGTATGAGTGAGACTAAATCTGCACAGAAGCAGAAGAACAGCTGCGCAAAAATCTGCCTTAGTGCTTCCCCTACATCTTAAAAGGAACCCCCATGCGAAGATTCAGAGTCTTAGCTCTTGTAGTTTCAAAAATGTCTAAATGAATATTTTTCTCTTTTTTAGTCAAACTTATGAAACTGTTCTAAAAAAGTTGCCCTAGGTAAGGTGCCCAAAAGGCACGCTGCATTGCCTCTTTGAATGGCAATACCGATCCGTTGGCCAAAGTAGCAGACAGCCCTACTTATATTTTTTTCATATATACCAAAACTATTTTATTAAATTTCACAAATAAAAATAAAAAGATACATACACATCACAAATAAAAAACACTGTCCAGAGCGTCTCCACGAGGCATCGTCCCCAAGAGACTGGCGGCATTCTCTGAATAGCCAGGCTCACCCTTTGATTGAAGAAGCCGCCAGCCCTTCGGTCACCTGACGCCGCATTAAGACGGGCCAGGTCCTTAAAAAATAAATGAGCACTACGGCCCCAAGCTTCCAGAGTTTATATTATACTAATATTCTTCCCCTTTTCAGATTGGGTTACGACACAGACTCTCACAGTGTAGAAATAATGGACGGTTCAGATGAAGGTATCTTCATTTGGTACACGATCAACTTGTTGCACAATCTAATAGGTCGCGAGACGATGGCGGCGCTGGACCTAGGAGGGGGTTCTACCCAGATCACGTACCAGCTGACGGAGGATGTCACCGCGCAGTACCCCACTGTCGACCAGTACGTGATACCGGCGGGGGAGAATGTTACATTATACACTCACAGGTGATTGCAATCTGTTGTCGCGCATCTCAATGTCATCATCATCCGAGCGATGTTCCCGGTTGCATCCCTCTCGGGAGCCCGGGGTCCGCTTTCCTACTTTTACGCCTCCACTTCGCACGATCTTCGGCATCCTGGTTAGTAAGGCCATTTGCACGCATATCACCCTTTACGACGTCAAGCCAGCACTTCTTGGGTCTACCCAGTCTGCCACGGCGCACTACCGAGCGCTGGCCGGGATCCAAGATCCCTAGATGAACCTCCTCAGCACCCCCAATAGTCCACCGCTTTACCTCCTTAGAACCAGCGCTTACACCATAGAGCTTACGGCTAAACCTCAACACGCTTAAGCTGAGGGGGACGCGCGACTACTCGCCGTCCAGCCATACAATAGGAAACATGGTTAACCTATCTTTGAATAGTCTATGTCCCATCTGTAACGGGGTGTGTTTTAGTGTGCAAGAAAGAACTCACATATACATCTCCACACGGAACACCGCTCCGATATCCTTGTAAGATCGAACTGTACTGATAAGCTTGCTGCTAGCTTAGTAGTGACAAAAGTATTTCTACCCACATAGTCAATTACTTACTTGTACGTACATAAACGGTTAACTTCGCTTTCGCGACATCTGTTGCTTGATTTGTCGGTCCACTCGTCTTCAAGTCAATTTAGTAAATCGGTGTTTTCTCTACTCTCTCTAAGGGTAAAATCTATAAAACCGTGATAAGACCTGTCGTTATGTATGGATCGGAATGCTGGGCCGTGAAGAAGAAGGATGAGAGAAGATTGCATGCAGCAGAGATGAGAATGTTGAGATGGATGTGTGGGGTAACGAGGATGGATAAAATAAGGAATGAGTATTATTAAAGGAAGCCTGAAAGTAGCACCGGTTACTGAAAAAGTAAAAGGGAACCGTTTAAGTTGGTATGGACATGTGATGAGAAGAGAGGAGACGCATGTGACTAGAAGAGTGATGGGCATGAATGTAGAGGGGTGGAGAGGAAGAGGACTACCTAAGAAAAGATGGATGGACTGCGTGAGACAAGACATGAGAGAGATGAATGTCAACTATGAGATGACGACTAATAGGAGTGAATGGAAGAAAAAGACTTACTGCGCCGACCCCGAATAAATTGGGATAAGGGCAGGAAAATGATGGTGTTTTCTCTACGGGATGACTGCAGAGACATGCATGCTCAGACAGACAGATATTACACTCGCACTAGATCCGGTTGAACCGATTTGAATGCGGTTTTTAGGGTTCCGTACCTCAAAAGGTAAAAAAGGAACCCTTATAAGACCACTCTCACTTGTCCGTCTATTTTTATCAGGAATGGTCTCTAAGAGTCTTCAGCTTTTTATAATAAGAACACTTAGAGCAATGACGCTTATCTAACGATACAATAATTAAATAAAAAATATATCCAGTAGTTTGGAAGATGAAATAAAGAATATTACAAACAGACATACTTATATAGGCGCGAAAAACATAACCCTTTTCTAACAGTCATGTAAAAATTAGCCTTCTAAAATTATGGCTTCTTTTCAATCGGATATTTTAAATTTGACATATACTTTCTTACCGATTTGGCTGTCAAATACTTAACATAGAACATTAACATACAAAGATAGGCGCGAAACATAACCCTTTCTTTGCAGTCGTTGAATAACATCACACGTCATAATATTTATTTAATAATTTCAGTTACCTAAACCTCGGTCTGCTAGCGGCTAGATACGGTGTGTTCCTACAAGAAGCTGGCGGCAATGAGACCTCGCATTACACGTCCGTCTGCGTCGAGCCCATCATACAGAATGAGCCATGGACCTATGCCAATAAACAATATTATATCAGGTATGCACGGTGTATTATTTTAAGCAGGCTTTCGATGTAAGTTTCTAAACTGTAAGAGTGAAGAAAACTGCTAGAAGGATCACGATTTTGCCAAATAAAAAAATTCAAACATTTGTTTGAAAATTTTGAGGTTATGTTTACATGAAAATCAGCTGTTCCTTACACGGAGAGGTCCTTAACCTTTTATCTACTGTTCTAAGCCTGAATGACCATTGTTTTAAAAAATCAGCTGTTTTTCGAATTTACATAATTACCCTATATATTTGAATACTATTTACAACTCCACTAGACTGATTTTTTAAAATTTGCCTCCAAGTAAGTATAAACATTGTGTCCACTCTTCCTTTAATTATTAGTTTAATATAATTAAAATTGTGTTGCTAACAGAGATCAGCGCCTGGAAAGAATTATATAAAATTGTTAATTATTTATTACATGGAAAATTGTTGAAAAAAACGCGCAAGTGTTTTTTGACTATGGGGGATGGGGGATAAAAGTTTAGGGTTTTTTAAATTCTAAATTTAATTTTATCTCCCGCTAGCTTTTGGCCGAGTCGTTGTGCGCGTAGAATTCGAAAGAATGTTTATGCAAAATTGGAAGTAGATTGGACCAAGGACGTCCCATACAAACTTTGCCCTCCTTTTTACCCCCTAAGGGGTACTTTCTTGAAGGAAAAATCCTTTCTTATCGGATACCTACGTCATACAAAGAACACACCCTCCAAGTTTCAGGTCTCTACGATCGGTGGTTTAGGCTGTGCGTTGATCCGTCAGTCAGTCAGGACAAAGCATTTTATATGTATAGATTATGCGCCTTTAATGTAGAATGTTGTTAACAGTGGAGCACCCCGCCGTAACGGTATGAAACGTTCAGACGCGTACGTCCTCTGCCACGCCGCGATCCGTCGCTACGTTCTAGCCACATTAGACTGGGAGCCGCAGAGTCCGCCGCGAGGAGCTGTCGCCGCCATGAGCTACTTCTACGACGTTGCCGCCGACGCGGGTATCATTGACGTCATGAGTGGTAAGTACTAGTACAGGTTTTTTTACACGAGATAGGCTTGAATTTGAGATATTTAAGAGATTCGATAGAAAGAGAACGGCCTGGACAACATAATGGAACACGACGAATCATTTGGCAACGTGACTTTGTCCAGGGGTTGGTGTTAGAAGCCGCTGACCAAGGCCTACCACCGCTCGATTGTTTGCTCCTTTAGCGCCACCCAGGTATTACGTGTAGGATATCAAGGCCTAAATCCTACTGAACCCGAACCGGTCTGAAGTTGCTGTAGACAACAGATAGACAGCACTTTCTATATTGCTCTTCATTCTTTTTTAGGGTGTTATATGCTTTTTTACCTTTTAAAGTACTTTAAAAGGTAATTTATATTTAAAAAGTTATTTCAAGTAAAAATCATATACCTAAAAGTTGATGAAGATCTGATGATGATCTTCGGAGTGATCAGCAGAATAGGTCTTCAAAATGCAGTAAATTGCTCACTTGCTCTCAGCCAGCAACGTCGCCATGGCGAGCGCTAACTTTAACAAGTTTTATGATGTGAAGGTAGTTCTTAGTGTAATCGTAGTAATTAAAGGACCAATTTCATTGATAGAAATCTAAAAGTGAGCAATTTACTGAACAAACTACAAATTATTTTGAAGACCAATTATGCTCATCGCTCCGAAGACCAATTCTGCTCATCACTCCGAAAATCTTTATCAACTTTTGGGCCCTTAGTGCTATTCGCAGACTTATAAATAAATAAATAAATAAATATTTCAGGACATATTACACATCGCCATCCAGCCCCAAGCTAAGCAACTTAATGCTTGTGTTATGGGTGCCAGATAACGGATAAACTACTTATATACTTTTTTTTTGTAAATATATACATATTATACATATAGGAAACACCCAGAACCAGAAACAAGAATTTATGGTCAGCATAAATACTTGTTCCCGGCGGGAATCGAACCCGCAACCTTCTGCGTCGCAGTCGGGTGTTCGCCCGACGCGCCACAGAGACTTACTAGTTTATTAATATGTTGTTACAGGTGGCACAGTGAACGTGGCACAGTACAGACAGGCGGCAATGAAGGCGTGCTCCGCGTCCAACGTGGAGCAGCCGTTCGCGTGTGTAGACCTCGTCTATGTTACCACGTTGTTGCGAGACGCTTACAAGATACACGACAACGAACCTATCTCTGTAAGTATTACCTGCTTCATTTTATTAAGTACAAGCGACCCGCTTGAAATTTTAAACTAAAATTAAGAATTAAAACTAGTCGAGCTTTGAAATGACAGTGAATTTTCGTCTCAAATTACCCCAAAATATCGGTAAAGATTTCATCTACAATTCCATCTCAGGACTTTTGAGAACAAAACACGTTCGTTACAATCAACAATGTTAGTTGCAAGTGACGGGTATTTCTGACGCGTTGCGTTTGGCAGCATAAATGGCTTTAATGTTTCTAATTTGTTTTACTGTGTTGTGTAACTATCTTTTACTGTTTCTTATTTGTGTCTATACTATGTTTGTTCGAATAAATTATATTCTATTCTATCTACCACTAGTCCAACACCTCTCTAACTATCGTCACCCTATTTAACCTATATATTATTGTTTAATTTCCAGTTATTCAAGAAAGTGAACGGCCACGAAGTATCATGGGCACTCGGCCTCGCGTACACGACTGTCATGAACAGACATGCGACTGTTGTCTAGCCTTATAACAACCACGACGACATCTTGACAATGTATCTCTGACATCGTGCTATGGCAAGAGAAAGACGAACAATAAACATTGCGAACCATTAAAAGCAAAACTTTATAAATCAACTGCTCCGATAGATGGCGCCATATTAAAAATGTATGAGGGGACCGCCGGGCGGTCAGTTCTGCCAGCTGAGAGGCAGAATCTCACTTCTTCTTCTTCTCGAGTCAGTGACGTTCGACCAGTCAATTTTTTCCTGCCTTGTATGCCTAGCATGAAGACCAAAACACGATACGATAAAGCGATATAACTACATCAACTCTTAAAATAATATGATAGATAAAGCCACCATGTTGAATTTTTATCATAATTTTTATCGCAATTTATAATAAAAATTCAACATGGCGACTTTATCTATCATATTTTGAGAGTTGTTTGAAGTTATATCGCTTTATCGTATCGTGTTTTGGTCTTCATGCTAGGCAGGCAGTAGTTAGCCACTGCTCCAATGTGCAGGTATTAGGGCACAGTGGGCATTGGAGTAGCTGCACCAAGGACTACGATAGGGCTGCACACTCGCACTCACTAAATAATATTGCTCTTTGCATCCCTATGCGCACGCATAGCGCCGCGCCCTAAGCATTTACGACCCAGTTGGCACAATGGTCACCATGCCGGACTGCCAAACACAGGGTTGCGGGTTCGATTCCCGCCTCAGACAAGTATATTTTATGCTTAGATATTTGTCCGTGGTCTGGTTGTTTCTATGTATAATAAGTATATATTTACGAAAGAAAAGTATATACATAGTATATACTAGCACTCTACTATATTATTTGCGGCTCTATGCGTTCGCACGCACTGTGCGATCTCATAGGGTTGATTGTGAGTGCGGGTGTAAGTGTGGTCACAATTTCGGGCCGGGATATTTGATGGTAGCACTGTAAGCGCTATAAATCCAATACCGCAGCTTCCTAAAGACTTAAGAATGGCAGAAAAGATATCCTTAACCGGTTGGAGCGAGCAAGTAACGTTATAGATTTTGAGTGTTAACCAATAAAGTTGCCCATGATTCAATTAATATTGACGGATCGTGAATATAGCGATATTTATTGATTGTTTAATCCTTGCCAATAATGTCTGAGGTTCGTCTTATTTGTATCTGTCTTCAGCGTCTGTTTTTATCAAAGTGAAATGTCTACTGACTGCGAAGAGGAGATTTAAGGTCTCCCTTTACACTTTAGTTTTACTTACAATACGCGCAATTTAATTGGCCAGCGTGAAGTTATTGCGATTGTGTTGGTGCAAGTCGCTGATGAAGTCACGTAAGCATGCTAATAGATGGATCCGACCATTTTTATACTATAGATTTTTAATAAAATATTCCTTTTTCTCATCATTAAAAAAGGCACAGTGACGGAACAAGTGTACGTATTCTTTGCTATAGCGACCCCTTAAGCTGCAACTTCACGCCGGTCTAATTAAACTGCAATGATTGTACAGGGTGCACAGTTTAACTTTATATTACCTCGTCGTTTACACCTTGTGATAATTCACTTTTGTTTATTATAAATAAGAACGAACGCAGGCGAAAAACTAAACGGTTGAAAAAAGAGACCAGTGATACTTTTATAGTGTGCGCCAGATATGTCGGCACGTAGGAACATCGATTATGTTCCGATTTTTGGCCCGTATGTATGTGGGTTTATGTTAATGAATGTGTTTGAAGTGTTTCATGGTACGGTTGATTTGACATTCCATATAAAACGTCAGTTATATTTCGTACTCAATCAAAGCATTTTTTATTATTCTAAATCAAAAGTAGATTGTTGTAGTATGACTAGTATTCATTCCAATTTCCTTTACAAACCTTCATTACTGCTCTGAATGTTTATTCCAAAATGTTAAAAATAAAATCAAAGCATCAGCTCTGTTTAGCATCAGTTCTGTGTACAACAGGTTAGAATATAATGTATAATAATGACTGTAGAATCTTTGTTATTAAATAAAATAAAATAATAACATAAAATGTTCTTGATGGCAGTCTTTTTTCTACCGAACTACAGCTACGGAAGTCAGTGAATATAGGATATCAATGAGTGTTCCTCATTCAAAGTAATTAAAATAAAAAACTCGACAACAGCGCCACCTACCGAGTGTAGACATATCTGGCACGCACTCTAGCTGTTGCAAAAGCCATACTATCAACTATCGCCGGATTTTTCAGTCCATAGTCTGAATTCGCCCTAAATGAACGCGTGTGCGATTCAACGTGCGTTCGGTTTGTTGTGAAAAGTATTAGTTGTCAAATTATCATTGTCTTAATATTTAATATTGGGATGATGTTAAATAAAGGGTTTGCAACATTCTGGCATAGAAAATGTAAAGGGATTTTAGTTGCGCGGCCACATATAACTTATTGCAATTATAGACAATACAAACAACGAATTTCATGTATCAAAATCTCGGAAAGTGTCAGGTTTTTCCTCAGTGATAATATGTCACCCAGATTTTTTTTTATGACATTTGTGGTTTGTTTTAATATCTTCTATACAATCCCATAGGTTTTAAAGGTAACCACGCAAAAAAAAAAATATTGTGGCGACTTCTATGCCAGTCTCCATACTTACATGTTACTGCCCCTTTCATTTAATTATAAATTAAATTTATTTTATTATATTAAAAGTTGATCGGTCTGAATTTGCTACAACTGTGCGCAGTTGTAATAAATTTAATAATAACAATAACACTGAAATTTTAAACACAATCAGGAGTCAAAATTGCATAACCACCGTGACTAAGTTAAAGTTTGAATAATTTTCTTTGTATAAAGAGGTCGGATAAAGTCAATAAAAATTAAACTTAAAAAAAAAAACAATAAAATAATTTTAGACAAAAGAATAAATGACACTGAGAGCTTTTTTATAAATAATAGGTGAGCGTTTGAGCATTATCACACCTGCCTGATGGAGTGACGATGGTATCTACGAACATCCCGCAGGCAGCCAGAACATCCAATATAAAGAAAAAAATTATACTGTGATATCGATTAAATATTTATTTATATATTAAAGTCTATTAAAATGGTACATTCCCATTTATATTAATTGACTTTGACGTAATAATATACTGAGAAAAATGCAATGGTACATTTAGATATAGAATATACCAACTGACACTGCACTGAAGTGACTCTGGAATTTAAAAAAAACTGGCTCTGGAATTTTGACCTCTTTCTACAGATAAATTATACTAACTTGAACTTAATGATGGCGGTTATGCAATTTTGTCCCCTGATAGTACATTGCAACTGCGACGCAATTCGCTGCAACTTCAGACGGATCAACTTCGAATTTATTATTATTATTTGCACTTGTGAGGTTTTTTATGATAATTATAATCGATGATATTTGATCGCACTTTAGTCATTTAAGTATTTAATACAATTTAAAATATTTGAAGGTTATTTAAAACGGGATATTTACCATGTTTTTATATTGTGGTCGTGAAAATGACGCTTGTAACAACTACGAAATATCGAGCTCCACAAAATAAAAACACAAACATAGTAAAAATCACGTTTTTAATACCTTTAGAAATGAAAATAACCATGTTATTTTAAAATCCTAATTTGAAAGTTTTTTTGTATTTAATACATTTTACTTCAATTTTACCAAATTTTAGGTATAATCCGCGCGCAATGAGAATGGGATGGAACCTTGTCAAAGTAAATCGAAAATGACGGTTTTCAAGTAGAGTTAGCATAAAAGTTCTGAATAATAGGTAATTAGTTTTGATTTTTTTTTATTTATTCATCTTTATTGTAGGTATTTCTACTGTATCTGAAGACTTCACGGACAAACATACACACTGACACATATAGGTACGGTCCCTAAGTGCTCGTTTTATTTATAATTTTAGAGAAACAACATTTTTTAAAATGAAATCGCCATTGCTCAATAGACAATCTACCACAGACAATAATAAATTTTTTTTAATCAATGGGTCCGTTTAAAATCCGCGACACTATGACCGTGCAAATAACTAATTTAGGTATACCAAATTATTATTAAATACTTTTTTGCTAACACTACTTTTCTGTCATTTTCAATTTACTTTGACAAGGTTCCATCCCATTCTCATTGCGCGCGGATTATACCTATTGTTTATGGCCCAACATTAGGGTTCCAAACCTCGAGTGATAAAAACGGTGGGGTTCCGTCAACATCTTGTTTTCAAGAGCTTATGGCAAAAAACATAGAGCAATGACCCAACACTTAGGGTTCCCTATCTCGGTAGGTAAAACGTGAGTCCATTTGTCACGATATTTTCACGAGCCAATAAAAAAAGACCAACAAATGCCACACCGTGTATGATCTTAGTATGAAAATGGGTAAGTACGTCAATCAGCAGAAAGAGAAATAAACTCCACGCAAGATAATATTAAGAATTTCATATTAACTAGCTGCGCTTCGCGATTATACCCGCCTATCTTGTAAGAAAGTTGGAATAATATTCTATTATTTTTTTCCGGGTCTTAATCGCGTCTTTTTCATATTTATATTTTTCTTACCTCGACGTTTCGACTATGTTACAATAGTCATGGTCGCTAGAGGACTGGAGCAGCCATAATAGTCCAGGATTTTTTTAATAGCACTATTTTAAATATCCTACAATGTTTATATATTTTATCTTTATTACTTATGTTTTTAGGAACTATGAGTTCTTATTCTACTGTGTATTTGACTACAAACTACAAACTTTAACAGCCATTTTTTTAGGCTCTTAAGAGGTCATTTCCAAAAAATCCTTCCTTAGTGCTCGCCTACAACTCTTTTCTAGATTATTTTTCTCTTTTTTTTCTAGAAGATCAACTGAAATTCTTAAAATATACGAGAAATCTCATAAAGTTTATTCTCTTTCTGCTGACTAACGGACAACGCACAACTTTTACTGCTAAGTTAACTAAATATTTTTAATGTTTTTATACAATACTAGCTGCCCTACGCGGTTTCACCCGCGTAACTCCCGATCCCGTGGGAATATCGGGATGTAAGCTATCCTATCTCTCAAGTTGGATCGAACTGCACATGGTGTGCGAATTTTATTATAATCGGTTAAGTGGTTTAGGAGTCCATTGAGGACAAACATTGTGACACGAGATTTATATATATTAAGATTTTTAACAGTTATGACGTAATGTTTTTATGTAAAGTTCAGTGTTTCATCAACAAACTACGCTCTGCGGTTTCAGTCGTGTAAATCTCGTTTTCGTTAGAATTTTGAGACGAAAGTATCCTAAGTCGTTAATGTCGTTATCCATATTAAGGACTACCTCTATGCAAATTTTCATCTGAATCGGTCAAGCCATTTGACCGATACAATCAAACAAACTTTCATATTTAGTCACAGATTCAGTGAGAGCTACACTTACCTTTCATATTTTTTGTAAAAAGGAATAAAAATGTATATTTTTATTATTGTAAAAAAAAACAACAATGGAATTTATATAACAATAAGATTGGCCATGCGCCATTCTGTGTGCCTCAAGTATCTTATTAAAAAACACAAAGCTCTGAAAGTGTTTTCAGAAAATATTGTCAAGTAAAAATTACCTAAAGTTGATAGAATACCCAATTTGACTGGTTCTGACAAAAAAGTGCTATTAAACAAAAATAAGATAATAGAAACTGAAGACGAATTTGTTCCCCCAGTTCAAACGAAACTGAAATTATTGATGACAAAAACAAACTTACAAAATAATAATTGCAAAAACTATAGATAAGTAAGCAAGTCATTGATAATTATCAGAAAAACAGTAATTCATAATAATCAGAAAAAAAAACATTCAACAATAGTCGGAAAACAATTATTAATAACCGAAAAAACAGTTCATAATTATTAAAGTCGTATAATAAAGACTTCCAGCAGTGACGTCACTCCAAAATGGCGCCAGACCAGGGGCCTAAGTCTGCTAACACAATTGTATTTCAATAGTGTGTCGATATAATCGTAATAGAAATTTAATGTCAAAAATATGACATTACATGTCAAAATCGTATTCTCCTAACGTTGACTATTCTATCGAGACACCACTGACACACCACTGACTCACTTTTGTGTTCTGCTCTACAATCGTGGCTTAATGGTATCTCGATAGTTGTCAAAACGGTATATTGCTTAGCAACATATACCATGTTGCTAGGCAACACCTGCAAGGTAAATAATACCATACCATTGAGACTACATAGTGATTATATTGCGATGTTATTAAAACTTTAGCAGAATACCAAATAAAGTCACAATCTCGATATAATATCTATAGAGTCTCGATATAATGACAATGGTTGGCCAAATAGCAGAATAAGGCCCCTGTCCTATTGTTATTTAAAAATCGCTTGTAATCTATAAATAATATGACATTTTTATAGAATTTATTATATTATTATTATTCCGCAATAATATTGAAATTGCTAATATTTTTATGGACTTACCTCTTTCGATGTAAGCGTTAGGTAATGGTACACTAAGATTTGTATAAAATTGCTTTTCTCGCACTAAATATATTAAAATTAGCTAAAGTAATTATCAGTGTTAAAATGTAAATTGTACAAATTTAATAAATGTTGGGTCTAATTTATTAAGTTTTATTTCACTGTTTTATAATTCTCCTAGTGCCGGCTGACTACAGATAAGTTTGGTCTACCGACGTAATAATTTGACCCTTCGTCTGAATCGATTGAGGAATCGAATCAGACGAAGGGCCCTGCTATTATTTTCACTTTTTGGACTGTCAAGTACTTTTTCAACATGATGCCCTACCTCTAGCGGAATGAAACTTTTAGGGTTTATTCTTCATGAAAGCCAGTAGTTTTTAAGATAGGTTGCAGAAAAAATAATCTGTGATTTTTTTTTTGAATCATACAAAGTTAATTATACCTACATAAGATTTAAAAAAAAAATAACATTAATGGTTTTATTTTGAGTTTTATAAAGCTAGACTCTGATTGGTGTAGGGGTACAAAAGGTCGACTATTAAACTTGTTTCACAAAAAAAGACAGAATCGCAGACCTGATAGTTTGTCTGTAATTGCGAAGTTCAGGGTGAAATCTGATTTTGACTAAAATTTCACTAAAGTCCAAATAACTTTTGAACCACTAAATATTGCAGAACATACAGGGGGATTAAATCGATAGGTACTGGGGTCCCCCACCCCCCAGCAACCGATGATCCACCCTCCTTGTTACACCGTGTAAATGTGGGAGATTAGTTTCTCTTACGGTACCGTTTCACGTTTTTGTAACGCGTAACATTTTTTCTCGACTAGGTCCCCTTAGCCAGCCTGCGATAAGGAAATAAAAAATTTAATACTTTTTGATGGAAAAAAGACCTACGGGTAGATACAATTTTTAGGGTTGAATAAAAACACTGAATATCTAAGTTTCAAGATTTATTACGAACCATTCAATAAGGTACAATAAAAACGTTACAATAATGCACGCTTAGAGATAACTTCCGAGTCGCTCAGTCTCCTCTAAAATGATTAATTATTAATTACATATCGAGATAAAATAATATTCATATGATAGAACTGTTTATTAATACATTATGAATTTAGGCACAGACTGCTCTGAAGTTACGAGCGCAAAGCGTGCCACTACGCGAGGCGGATGTAAATCTTTATTTTGTTCTCGCGTTACGCCTTGCGACTAACTTCAGGGCCTCTATAAAGTTTTTTCCGAACTGTATCCTAAGCTGCCTATTTAGAAGATAGGGATGATACATATATCCCCATTACTAACTATAAAATATTGAAATATGAAACGTTGTTAACATGAATTACTTAACTTTCTAGAAACTACTAATATTCAAAACTCAAACAGCAATTAAAATATTGCTATTAATTGATACCTTTAATCGAGTGTGTTAGTTTTTTGATTGAATAAAATACAAGTGGAAATGCAATTCTTCCCTTCAATTCACACATACAACAAAAGGCTTCATAGCCTTGAACATCGTCCCAAGGTGGCAAACTTGTTTTCTATCAGATACATTTTGGGGATTACGCAACAAACTGCACGATCTTATTTTACCATCTCCATTCTTCCGTCAACTGATAATAATATGCGACGCCAATGCATGGTGGAAATCCCACTCACTCGCACTCGTTATGCTTCGTATCGTGCTGTCTTTCCTGGCGTGTACAATTTTGGGGTCTTCAAGTCACAAATGACTGGGAAATTCTAGACGCGCCTGCTACATCTTACACCGCATCGGCACGTGTCATTGTGGTCAAGCGTCGACCAATCATCTATATAAATAAAAATCAATTGCTGTTCGTTAGTCTCGCTAAAACTCGAGAATGGCTGAACCGATTTATATGATTTTGGTTTTGACATGTTTGTCGTAGTCCAGGGAAGGTTTAAACGGTGAGAAACATCGGACTTACGCGGGTGAAACCGCGGGGCGCAGCTAGTTTGTAATAACAAAACATGTGCACATCGGTCTAATTTATTAGAATGTCAATGAATTTGCAGATTATTTTTTTGATGGTTTCAATACAAGTTTGAACTTTATGGAAATGAGTTTTCAATCACCTTACCTTTGCTCGTGACTACGGTGGTCTATTATTAAAAACACTACAAACGTTTCTGAATACGATCAAAATACAATTAAACCATTACCTAATACCTACCTCCTTATAACTAATGAATATTGCGCGTAAATTAGTCGTTAAAATATTATTTAAGTATACACAGCTAAAATCTCATAACTTCATCAATTACCTATCATTAACTCTACGTTAGGTATTATAACTTGAAACTAGACAATCAACCAGTCATTTAGCGGGGAAGATAATGAAAGGGTCGAACAATACGAAAAGAAGAAGATATAATAATAATTTTAGGGTTCCGTAGCTTAAAAAATAAAATACGTTTGGCAAGAAAGAAATGGGTACCTAAGTAAAGTATAGATTACTTTACTTAGAAACGGATAGGTTCCTAAAGATATAATTATTATCAAATAGGTAGTCGGCTGCATAATTGCAAAACAATTAGAATGTTTGCATTCTAATAATTTTTGTTTGATCAAATTGATGAATTAGAAGACTTTAAATTTCACTTAAAGCAGGTGTCTAGAATCTTGCTCGCGTTGAAAACATTCTTATAACAGCCGTTTTGGAGCTCTACGGTGGGTCTGCAATTATGCAGCCAACCGTAATCAGCAACAAAATTGCAGACCTGCCGAAGAACCCCGAAACTGCTACTGTTAGAATATTTTCAACTCAAGTAAGATTCTAGGGTTTGAGTTGAAGTTTAAAGTCTACTGATGAATTAGACATTTACGGAGGGTCTGAAGTTCTGTTGCCGACTTTACCTACTAAGGTCTTGGGATCTCCTACCTCGTAACCTACTGACCCGCGTGTCTTATGCCGATGACTAGCACCCACAAAATTTTCCCAAATACCGCTCAGAATGGTTCCACGTTACACGGCTTCGTTACATCCAAATATTAAGAAGTTGCTTATCCCAATCAAGGAAATCAAAAAATACAGATATTTTTGTCATATTTTTTACAAATACGGAACCCTCGATGCGTGAGTCCGACTCGCAATTAGAGTTCTAATATTATGTATGTGGTGTTGAGATCTTACATTATCGTCACTTAGTTTATTTACATGAAACATGCAGTTACGAATAAATTAGAATTCTTTGGTAGACTTCACAGCTATTTTACCGCTTCGCTGTTTCAAGAAAAGAAACAAACAAAGAAAGTACCTATCTCTTTTATTATATTAGTAGAAATTATTAGGGATATTGCTTGAAATAGAAAGACAGAATTTGTAGTTACGTTTTCCTTAGCATTAATTTTGATATAATTTTGAAGTTAGGAAAACCTCAGTAGGGTCAAAGAAGTATTTAAAAAGTAGTTATTAGGTATAAACGAATATTTTCATATTAATTGCTTAGAATTAACTATCTCTACGTTAAAGTCCATTATGAAATTAACAAGAGCTGTTTTTACAGCGATGACGTTTTTAAACATCTACCTACTTAAAAGTAATAAATGTCATGATAAAATTGGGTCATTTCAACATGAATTGTGATAATGTTCGACAAACATCAAAAGTAAAGTGTATGAGTATGTACGTGGCGGTGATGTTGCCTGGCGCGGCCTACGACAAATAGGCCCGTAATATAAGTAGCTCCTACGTTTACGAATATTATAACAACTCGTTGTAGGGTTACAGGTAGACCTCAAACATTAGCCTCCACTACACTATACTCGTAAGTTTATCGAAGGAACCCGAATACGATAGTGTACAGAGGCACTTCGGTTCACTTCTGGCAACATTGCTTCGCCTCGGTTGACTTCCGCTCATAGTCAGTATTTGTGCTGGAGTCAAAGGGCGCGAGGTGACGCGGAATTCTAACACGAAGTTGCACGAGTGTTTAGGCACGCACTTCGGAACTCGTAGTCGAAGAACTTCACGAATAGTGTAGCGGAGGCTTAAATTGTAGCCGACACAGTTCTTCGAAAGTTCAAATTTAATCGTTATTGACATTTTCTGTTCTATCTGTAATCCTTCTTGTTTTTGCTTCTCTGTGGTTTTTGTTTGATGATGTTGAAAGAACGTTGAATAATCTGTGTGTTTAACAAAGTTACAGCTTCTTGTACCAGAACAAGTAATGTTCTCCGTCTTCGACGAGCAAATCGTCTACACCTGAAAAGATAAAAGATAAACTTCAGAATATAAAACAAAGAGAAAATAAAAAACCAAATAGAGATTAACTTTCTAGTTTTATAATATAGGTAGGTAAGTATACCTGTACGGACTTACGCTAAAACAATAGGTAGGTAGGTAGGTATATAAAGGTAGTGCAACCACATGAGGTGCAATATTTGTTGAAAATTCCTTAAATTTTCAATATTTTCCGAAGTTTCAATAAAAATCATTCTTTCATTTTCATGCGAAAACAAAAAAAAACATTTTGTTTTTAGGTAATTACAGTTTCATGGCCATTCATTTAAAAATATCGAAACAGACCTCACAAAATTATAATAGTAACTCCAATTCTATATACTAAACCAAAAACTTGATAATAAGAGGAAGGGAAAGTTAACAAGCATATTATTAGACGTAACGTACCAACAGGTGCAACGAGCTGGTTGCCAGGTGGGCTGGCAGGGTCAGGAGTCTCAGGCAGTCTATACAGCAGCCAGTAGTGGTACCCCATCGGCTCTTCCTTGTGTCCAGCGAGCGTGTGTACGTAGTGACCGTTCGGCCATTCGCTCGCTTCGAACTTGAACTGTGGGTCTTGGGACGCTGCCATTTGCATCACGTGGTAGAAGGATACGTTTCTGCAACAGACAAATATAATCTATACATATAAAATCCTTTGTTCTGACTGACTGACTGACGGATCGACGCAAAGCCTAAACCGCTGATCGTAGAGACCTGAAACTTAGAGGGTGTGTTCTTTATATGACGTAACCATCCGATAAGAAAGGATTTACCGAAATTCTACCCTTAGGGGTTGAAAAAGGGGGCGAAGTTTGTATGGGACAACATGATTCCTTGGTCCATTTTCGACTTATACGCGAACAAAGTCGCGGGCAAAAGCTAGTTAAGGATATTTATATAGTACCAGCACAGCTCCGTGGTTTCACACACGTTACTCCCGATCCCAATATCGGGATAAAACGTAGCAGTTACTGAATCAATGTATCCTCATACCAAGTTTCATGAAAATTGGCTCAGTAGTTTCGGAGCCTGATCAATCTTTCTTTATAATATTAGTAGGTATAGATATTCATTCAAGAATATTTTACTGTGTCACACGTAAGACACGTTTAGGCGGCCTGTCCATAGAAGCGGAGCGGCGTTTCCACCAATAGAATTGCATAAAACTACGCTCGCGGAGTTTTTATGGATTTTGATTGGTGGAAGCCGCACCGCTCCTTTCCGCTCCGCTTCTGTGGATCATCATCAGATCATCAGCTGTCAGCGTTAAGAAAATGTTAATTCTAAAGAGTAGGTATTTTAGGTGTTTCTACCGTGCTAGCCTTAATGAACTGACCTCGGTGCGACCATGTGCAGGGTATAGTTCTCAGTGACATTAGTCCCGAGCCACAGAGTATAGGTAAACGACACGTTCCTGGCATCAGAGTCGTTACTAGTGTGCCCTGATTGGTAAGCCAGCTTCACTGTGCCGTCGCCACCATTGTTATCTACGTATGAAATTACAGTTATTATTTTTTGAAGAATAAAAATAAAGGTTGATATGACAATATTGCCTTGGGAATGCGTATCCCAAACCGGAGGAATGTAGGTTTCTTCCTCTTATTGGGATCACCGCGTTAATCGACCACTTCTTCAAAGAGTAAGAAACATAAAGGTAGGGGTAAATACAAAAGATCCCACTGGGTCGAAGTGTTGCTGGCTCTGTCAGCCCTCGATATAAGATAAGAAAAGATAGACGACAATATTGACTGTGGTCTCAAAATAGGTTCCACGGCGTTTGTAATAACCCAAAATCAATATAGACACATGATTCCAAATTGCTGGAAGACGGATGTTCGACGTTGGACGGATGGAATCCCATAGGACTACGTTCTCATACTTGCTTCCACGTTCTTTCCTACGAGTTTCTAGATACATTTTGTATAGTAAGGATAAAAACTGTTTAATACTACCAAGTGGATCGTTCTTAGTATCCTGAAGATTGTCAGTGCAGTGCGGTGGTCGCACAGCTGCGAGTGAGGCAGGCGTGAGAGCAGCCACGGCTGCAGCAGTTGCAGCCACGGAGCCCCACCCGCCGCCAACGCTCTGCCGCTCCAGCAGCCAGCGACGCGCCGACGGCAGGCTCCAGTGCTGGTGCGCACCACCACCGGATTCAGAGTCTTCTAATGCCTGTTAAAATTAGCATACACCAAGAAGGAGCACAGGGTTAACACTCCTCTCTTAGTTTAGATGTTTTGTCATAGTTTTTGGCTGATTGGTTTTTTACCTGTATAGCAAGCGCGGTAGTGGTAAGACTTCCAAAGCTACCGTCAGGGTGTTGTTGACGCGCCAGCCCCGCCATAGGACGTCGCACGAAGTGGATGAGACTGCGATGTCGGTGATCCTGCACCACGCAGCGCAAGGCGAGGATCACCATTGAAATTGTATCTATAAGGCATATAAAGTTTCTTATTAGGATGAGATTCTAGGAAACTGAAGATAAGCCAGCAGTTAAATTTCACAACAAACATTTTGTCATCCTTTTATGTTGGTAATACATACGTAATTTAGGTATTAAAATCATTACCTTTAGAAGGTTATAAATATTCGTTTGAATGGAAATCTTTGGTAAGTGGTATCTTCTAGGAAAGCGTGCTACATCTTAGATCGCATCATCACTCACCATTGGGCAGGTGTGATAGTGGTCAACTCGATAGTGTTTGACCAACCCTATGCCCTATGAGATTGTATAGAGAGCCCCAAATAAAACGCTGACACCCGTATTCACAAACAGTATTTAAGTTGCTGTTGGATAAGTGAACGCACACACTAAATGCGGCCCTTTTCACTTTTGAAGTTATACTTCTTTAGGCGCGTTATGAAAAAATGATGAGAGTGAAATTTTACAAAAGCGTCACACAAAATTCTCACGTCACACAAAATTCTCACGGGAGAAGTTGTTTAAATCTAAATTGAACTTTATTGATTGTGTTGACAATCCTTTTCCAGTCCAGAGTTTTTTGTCGGACGAGTTTTTTGTCGGACGAGTATTTTGTCGGACGAGTTTGTTGTCGGACGAGTTTTTCGTCGGACGAGTTTTTTGTCGGACGAGTTTTTTGCCGGACGAGTTTTTTGTCGGACGAGTTTTTTGTCGGACGAGTTTTTTGTCGGACGAGTTTTTTGTCGGACGAGTTTTTTGCCGGACGAGTTTTTTGTCGGACGAGTTTTTTGTCGGACGAGTTTTTTGTCGGACAAGTCTTTTGTCGGGCGAGTCTTTTGTCGGACGAGTTTTTTGTCGGACGAGTTTTTTGTCGGACGAGTTTTTTGCCGGACGAGTTTTTTGTCGGACGAGTATTTTGTCGGACGAGTATTTTGTCGGACGAGTTTTTTGTCGGACGAGTATTTTGTCGGACGAACTTTTCGTCGGACGAGTTTTTTGTCGGACGAGTTTTTTGCCGGACGAGTTTTTTTTTTTTTTTTTTTTTTTTTAATAATGCCAAAGAAGTATAACTTCTCACGCGCGTACATAAGTACACGCACCCATTTTTTTATATTATTTTGCGGCTCTATGCGTTCGCGCGCACTATGCAATCTCATAGGGTTGATTGTGAATACGGGTGTGATTCGCTAGAGTGAAGAGAACAGCAGAAAATTTGCCGCATTCATGGGGCCACATTTGGTACTATGATTTTATACACTTACCAAGACTATGATCAGCAGCAGCGTTAGCAATATCCAGGAGCCTCCGTATATGCCTGCGTCGCACGTGTGCAGCAGACGAGCAAGCAGCCAATGTTGCGTACGCGAAGTCGAGATCGTGAGGAGGCTCGCGGTGTAGCAGCGCAGCCACCAGATCACGGCCATGGAACGAGCGAGGGTCCTTGCACAGCGCGCCCAGTGCTAGCGTGTAGCCGGCAAGTCGACCCAGCGGCACTGGTGACTCGTGGTGTCTAAAATACAAAAGGCGAGAATGTATTTAAAAGGTGGTGTTCATAAATAACTACAATAGGAAAGAAAAAAATATTTTTTTTAAGTAGATATAGATAGAAACACTTTATTTTATAACACACAAGCAACATTATAAAGAAACAAAACGAAAAGCTTACTAACTAAAGCATTGTACAAATGCGACCTTATAGCTTAAAGTGATATCTCTTAAGAAACCTTAGAATGGAAAGGATCTTTACTCCTTTATTTACTCTTAACTTTCCTGTATTGACTTTCTAAAGATCCATAAACCTTTAGAAACTCGATATAAAACTTACTTGGACATCATCAGTAATATTTCAATTTCCATTTGTTTTGCGGACAGCTGCATCTCCAGGCCTTGTTGCTCTATTTCTTTTCCAGTATTATTGGCCAGCTGTAACAAAGTGTGAATAAGTATAAAGTTTTTTAGAAGGTAACAGTAAAGACAGGTAGGTAAAACTTTAGTCTTCTTCCTCGTCAACGGCTGGCGTCAATATATTTTGGTGACTATCTCGCCCAAAACAAAAGCCACGGGAACCACAATAATCAATTGTTATGGTAACTTTAGTAAATGAGGCATTATTCACCTGGAGTGTAAGCATGACATGGTGGGTGTCATTCCCCCAGCCCCAGTCCGGCTGGCGATGCTGCAGCAAGTATTGCAGCGCTTTCTGTATAGCCTGGCCTTCGTTCAAGGTCTGCGTCTCCCAGGCGATGGTGGTACTGGCCACTGTGGTAGCCACAGGAGGCTTACTGGCCAGAGTGGTAGGCGGTTCCGTTTCTTTGAAAAAATACAATTTGACATAAGAAATACGTAACAAAAATCTACCACTTGTACTTGTATACGGTCTGCTTTCCGCAAGTGTTGAGTCAAATATCCTCTCGAGTTGGGTCCTTTTTGCGTGAGAATAATAGAGTTAGCTTGCCTAGCACCTAAACTATTCTTTCAAGTCAAACGTGAGTAAATAACTAATCAATATTTTTAAAACCAATTAAGCCGCGAGTTTGATCACGAGTTTTTCCTTCACCGTAAGAGCAATGTCAATCGGCGCACATACATTTATAGTAAGAATAAAAACTACGTTGTCGTGTGTTGTGTACGGTCGGGATTCAAACACACGACCTTCGGAATGAAAGTCGAGGTATACCTACTAGGCCAACACCGTTCTGAGAAAATCTTAGATATTTAAAGTTGCATTTGTTGAACTCACCAGTTTGCCCGTAAATAATTGGCGCGAGCAGCAGAACTACGAACTGTACGTAACGCTGCGCCATCTTGAACAATCTGAAACAAAGACATATACCTACTGTACACAAAATATATTGGCACGACGCCGACCGACGACGGCTGGAATCGAACCCGCAACTTTCTGCATAGCAGAAAGTTGCGGGGGGTTCCCCAACCGCGCCACAGAGGTTCTCTAAATAACTTAATTATACAACAGAATGCTGAAAGCATTGCTGAAAGCATTCTATCACAGGCAGATTAAGGTACTAATCGTAATAAATTGCGTAAGTTTCATTAAGGTGTGGAAATAAATAACAACCAACTATAATTTCAACGAAAAATAAAACCTGAGTGAAATAAATAACGAGCGAAAAGCAATTTGTTAAGCCGCACGTCGATTGGGAACTGCCGGCTCATCATTCGGGGATTTTGTTTGCTATTGACACCCTCGCCTCGCTGTTTGTTTATTTTCATAACATAACTTACCGCTAATGGATAAAATTACGTCATCTATACTAATATTAAAAAGCTGAAGAGTATTTTTGTTTGAACGCGCTAATCTCAGGAACTACTAGTTCGAATTGAAAAAATATTCTTGTGTTGGATGGTTTATCGAGGAAGGCTTTAGGCTACTTTTCATTTTGGTATTCCAACAGGATAGGGACTTACGCGGGTGAAACCGCGGATCGCAGCTATTTTTAAGCTATTGCATAGCTTTTATCGCGGGCTTTGAACGCAGCGACCGAATCAAGAAATTTCGTAACGAAAATAAAACCTAACACTCCGCCTACCATGTAGCTCGGCCGAGCGTTCGCTTAACGTGTGTACGAAGCTCGTTTCATATATATTGGTAGCTAAAAGTGTTACATCGTCATCCCAATCATATTATAATGATTGAAACATTTTTTCGATAACTAAAATATTAATAATTTTTCATGTCAACTGCTTACTTTTTTCTTTATGCAACAATATTATCGGGTAGAGATGGGATTTATGTTATGATTACTTTAAATCGGATAGAGTATGGACGAAGCCGGTAAATAGTTATAAAAGTAAGAGAAAATTACATTATGTTATTATGTTTTATTTTTATTTTTGTTAGTTACTTCATCGTATTGGCTTAGCTGTAAAGATGCTGTAATTTAGTTTTAATAATAAATAAATAAATATATCTAAATTATTTCGTCGAAGCAAAACATAGTAGGAAAACTCGCGACTGTCAGCTCCAAACGTATTGACCAGTTCTCTCCTCTGGTTTTGGCTCTCTCAGCTGTTCGGTATGTTGGTATAATATGTTTTTCTTTGTCTTTTTTTCACATTATCATAATATACTTTTTATTTTTTTTTTGTAAGTATTAAAAGCTCCAAAACTACTAAACCGAATTGATCAAGCTAGGTTTGGAGATCCATTGAATTTTTTAAAGTGACGCAAATGCATCAAATTGCTCAGTTTTGAACCGATTGAGTTAAAGCTCGGTATGTAGATAGCTGGAGACCTGGATTAACACATAGGCTACTTTATTCAGATACCAGATATGCGACGACCCAATTGGCACAATGGTCACCATGCCGGACTGCCAAACACAAAGTTGTGGGTTCGATTCCCACCTCAGACAAGTATTTATGCTTAGATATTTGTTTGTGGTCTGATTGTTTCTATGTATTATAAGTATATATTTACAAAAGAACAAAATATAAGTAGTATATTCGTTGTCTAGCATTCATAACACAAGTCTAGTTACTTAGCTTGGGGCTAGATGGCGATGTGTGGTATGTCCTGCAATATTTATTTATTTATTCCAACGGTATCGGGACCCGGGTGAAACCTCGAGGAGCAGCTAGTATAAGTATATAAAATTAAAATATCTACAGTAATATTAGTAACCCCATAAAACTAAACTAACCTAAACGTACCCGTTTTCAAGATCTAACCCCGAATGCCTAACTCCAACCCTAGATAATCGCTTTTTCTGGAACTCGAAGATACAAACATTGTGTAGTGTGGGGGCCACAGTCAATGTATCATGTTAACATTATATTTAGGTTAGTAAATATTTTTCATTTTATTTTCATCTACCAGTAAAACTCTGGTGTAACCGGGGTACGACTCGCCTACATAACAACGCCCAGCGCCGCCCCCGCCCCAAAATATTGCGCTTATATTTTCAGTAACTTTATAAACTATCATAATAATCTCCATATAATGACCCATCATTGTGCCGTTATACACCGACCTATGTTTTTTGTCGCGCCGTAAATGTACCCACTGAATATGTATGAGCACGTACACAATTTGCTTCTTATAATGTTAGGACTCGTAATCCGGCTGGATAACATTTATCTCTTTTGATTTCGTAAGTACCTACCTATTATTCTTGATAATGGTTCGCAACAGAGTTGAAAGCGGAGAAGTGTTAAAAATTCTGCTTTGAGTCACTATGACCATTAGTCAATTTTACTAAAGGCAGTAGGTAGGTACTTGTAAGGACTGTTTTCCGCATTTTTTTAGTTGGGTTATTTTTGTGTGAGGATAATAATAATAATAATAAATAATAAAATCTTTATTGTAACACAAAAAATATTTACATTTCAAATTTAGCCCTACCAGCTACTGCTTTAGCGTAAGCTGTGTTACAGCCGGCAGTTCATTCCTTACAGTAGTTATACATTATTATTTTTTAGCTTACAATAGTAACTAAAATAAGATAAGAACCGTACAGAAAAAAAAAAGAGAGTTACTTACTAGAGACTTCCATAACTTTAAATCATCAATCATCAAGTTTCCACATACAATAGGTATTCTAATGGATGGAGTAGGCTTGCCCAGCACGTTTACTACCCCTCAGCTTAGTCAACCATGTTCAGAGAAAATAAATAAATAAATATAAATAAATAAATATTTCAGAACATACTTGTCAATTCGTCTGGAGCGTTGTTGGAATGTTTTCTTTACCATAAAAGCAATGTCAATTAGGGGCACATTATTTTTTTATATGAAAAATCCGTTGGTGCACGGCTGATCGTAATTCAAACCCATGACCTTTGGAAATAAAGTCGAGGTATCTACACTAGGCCAACACCGCTACCTCACTAAAGACTGTGAATACGACGACCTCTGTGGCGCGTCGGGCGAACACCCGACTGCGACGCAGAAGGTTGCGGGTTCGATTCCCGCCGGGAACAAGTATTTATGCTGACCATAAATTCTTGTTTCTGGTTCTGGGTGTTTCCTATGTATAATATGTATATATTTACAAAAAAAAAAGTATATAGGTAAGTAGTTTATCCGTTATCTGGCACCCATAACACAAGCGTTAAGTTGCTTAGCTTGGGGCTGGATGGCGATGTGTAATATGTCCTGAAATATTAAAAAAAAAAAAAAAAAAATTGGTTGAGAGCTACCAGCCAGGCACGACTGCTTCTTCTTCTTGAGGTGCCATCTCCTACCGGAGGTCGGCTATCATTAAGGCTATTTTTACTTTTGACGCTGCTGCACGGAAAAGGGATCTAGTGCTTTGCTTAAACCATGTCCGGAGGTTCTTAAGCCATGAAGTGCGCCTCCTTCCGGGTGGTCTCTTCCCTTGGATTTTTCCTTGCATCAGTAGTTGGAGCAGTTCGTATTTATCATTGCGCATGATATGACCAAAATACTGTAGCTTACGTTTCTTTACAGTACTTAGAACCTCCACTTTCTTATTCACCAACTGTAAAACTCTTTCATTAGAAACTTTATCTATCCAAGAAATCCTCAAGATTCTTCTGTATACCCACATTTCAAATGCTTCTAAGCGTTTGCTCATATTCTGAGTCAAGGTCCATGATTCAACCCCGTACAGAAGAACCGAGAACACGTAACAACGTGCCAGACGCACCCTGGTAGATATTTTCAGTGACCGATTGCAGAGTAGATGGCTGAGTTTTATAAATGCGTTACGCGCTTGCTCTATCCGACACTTTATCTCTACGCTGTGATCACTTTGGTCATTCACGATGCAGCCCAGGTACTTGTAAGAGTGGACCCTTTGTACTATCTGGTTTCTTACAACCAGGTTTGCTGTAGTAGACGGTTTCGATCTTCCGACAATCATGACCTTCGTCTTCTTCAAGTTTATGTTAAGGCCGTAACTTGAGCTTATGCTATCCACCCGCTGCAGCAAACTTTGTAAACCCTCAAAAGTGGTCGCCAGTAAAATGGTATCATCCGCATATCTGATATTATTGATTGCGTGGCCATTGACTATGATACCTTCTTCTGCATTTTCTAAGGCTTCTGTGAAAATTGCTTCAGCATATATATTAAATAGCAAAGGAGACAGTATACACCCTTCCACGACTGCTTAATAAGGTCTATCAGCTATACTAAAAGCAAACTATGACCCGGCGGTAGGGAACACCTGCTCTTTTGTAATAGGTCTTTCCGTGAAATGAATCTATACAATTAGGGCTATCAATATCAATACCGTTGTCTAGCACCCATAACACAAGACTAGTTACTTAGCTAGGGACTAGATGGCGATGTGTGGAATTTCTTGCAATATTTATTAAGCTATTGCATCGTTTTTATCGCGGGCTTTGAGCGCGGCGACCGAATCAACAAATTCCGTAACGAAAATAACACCTAACACCCCCACTCCGCCTGCCATGTAGCTCGGCCGAGCCGCCGAGCGTTCGCTTAACGTGTATGTATATGGTACGACTGTACAAAGCTCGCACGATGCAATAGCTTTACCGCGGCAGTCCCCGAGTGCCACACGTTTTTTATTTATTATTATGTTCAGAGTTGTAGGCTGTTGAAAATAAACATAGCCAGCGGGTAACTTTTTTACTGTATATTTTTATTTTTAGCCATTTTCGTCCCACTGCAGGGCAAAGGCCTCCCTGCCCTCTTTTCACTGATCCTTGTCTAGTGCCAGCCGTCGTGTCTAGTCCCTTCGATAGGAGTCTAACTCCCGCTATCTCCTCCTGCTATGTATGCTATATGTTCTAGTAAAATCGATTGTCGCAATGAACATGATGTACGTACAATACAAATGTGTTTAAGCTGTTAGATCTCGCTTGAACGCGGCCGTAATGCACATAACGAAGATAATTTATCTGGTTGTGCGACGATCCGTGGCTTGATTGATGGAGCGCGCTCCGCTCGGGCTCCGGTAGCGCTGCTGCTTCGTGTCGCGACTCGTCGACAACGATCATTCTAAATATTCATATCTCATCTTTTATAGGACACTTTATTTTCGTTTTTGTTAGCTTAGAAAACCGCGAATAGGTATTATGGCTATGTTGTAGCTGAAAGTGTCTCAAATATGCCAGCGAAATGAAGTGTTTTTGGTACCATGATACTCGTACGCAGGTTGGTGTTCGAGATCATTATTATATTAGTAACTAGCGACCCGCACCGGCTTCGCACGGCGATATTATGCATGTATTATACATATAAACCTTCCACTTGAATCACTCTATCTATTAAAAAAAGCCGCATCAAAATCCGTGGCGTAGTTTTAAAGATTTAAGCATACAAAGGGATATAGGGACAGAGAAAGCAACTTTGTTTTATACTATGTAGTGATAGTGAAGTGATTATCCCCTGTTTCATATCCCTACTGATATATCCCCACTATACCTGGAGGTTTTTTTACAATTATCGCTACAGCTGGGCTATAGGAACGTTCTGCTCCATAATTAAATATGTCCCTAATGATTGGTAGGGATATTTGGATTTTTTTTGCCAATTATCGCTACCAGCAGGGATATATTTTCTTGGATCTTGCTACAGTCTTCTCATGATCATGACTATTGTAAAAACTCAGAAATATTAAAAAAATACGCGATTAAGACCCAGTAAAATAATTACTATGAAAACAAATCGTGTAAGTTTAAAAAGTTTTTCTTATCCTTAGTTAGAAGTTTTAAAATTTTACTTTCGGTTATGTCAAATTACTCGCACGATACTATCACATTTGAAGATAATAATATCATACCTAAGAGTAAGTTGTTTAAGCTGTGATTCTAGTAACGTTACAAAAGTAAAACAGCAGGTAAATATCATTGCTGAGATCAAAAGTAATTCCGGTATGTTAAGCAAAGAGGCCGAGTATTCGAGTACATGAGCTAATTTTCCGTCTACTGCACTAATTGGCGAGGCGTCAGCGTATCCGGCCGTGAACAGCCTCGCTTAACACACCCCAGATGAGCTTGAACCGAGCGCCGCCGTCCGTCTCGACGGCTATCGTCACCGGAGGCTAAGTGTCACCTAAGCTAAGTGTCGCTAGATTAATCTACGTAAAGTGCGTTTTCCTGTTAAATTTTAAAAGTGACAAAAAAGTTCTTTTTTGAGACAGATGCGGCTTACTTTCACTCGCAAAGAAAAGTAGCTAAATTTAAGAGTAACATACTTCCTTCCTCAAATACTGTTGGTACCTATCTAATAATAAATACATTTGTTTAATAATATCATGAAATAAACGTTTTGGGAGAAAATTGCCTACAGGTAAATATAGAGAGTATTTTCTAATGAAACTGTAAAATTATTTCATAATTTTATATTTCAGTTGGCGTTTGCTTAAATTGGCAATCTAAATTATGGTCGTCTTAGTAAACCGAGTTAGACAAGCATATTTTAAGATTATCCTACTTTATAACTTTACTAGCGACCCGCTCCGGCTTCGCACGGCGATATTATGCATGTATTATACATATAAACCTTCCTCTTGAATCACTCTATCTATTAAAAAAAACCGCATCAAAATCCGTGGCGTAGTTTTAAAGATTTAAGCATACAAAGGGATATAGGGACAGAGAAAGCGACTTTGTTTTATACTATGTAGTGATGATAGTGAAAAACCGGCACCACTAGTCGTTTATCACACACACAGATACAGACTCTGCCTTGTGCGGTAACATTATTAAATTTAAATTTTTAAATATGATAATGTTATTGGATTTAATGGAATTGGATTTAAATAAAATTGTATTTTTTGTATTTGAACTTATTGTCATAAAATAAAATTTTAAAGTCCACTGTTTTTAAACCGGCGCGGCGGCGGTGGTGGCGTTTGTCCCACGTAGCTCTTAAGCACTACGATTAAGCGGGATCGTTCTGGGTTCAAATCCAAGGCATTGAATTTTAATTTTCATAATTTTCCCGAGCGTGGACTTAACACGTAAAAAAACCATCTGAAGAATGTTCTTTCGTTTAAAACCATCATCATCTGAGAGATGTTCCCGGTTGCATCCCTCTCGAGAGCCCGGGGTTCGCTTTCCTCTTTTTACGCCTACACTTCGCACAATCTGCAAATGGCCTGGAGTACTTAAGGCCATTAGCAGGCATTTACACCCTTTATGACGTCAAGCCAGCACTTCTTAGGTCTACCTAATCAGCCACGACCTGGCGAAAGCGCCATGGCAAGACGTTTCTTTCGTTTCAAACCAATCGATGGCTATACATTTTGATTCAAATCTCAAATCCCAAAGGATAAAATACATCGTGCAGCATACCTTGCATAACAATAAGGATATATTCAGTAAATGCTAACACATGCAAATCTGGTTATCGACACGTGATATGGAATGTAAAATATGCATTACCCCATCTTCCATCCGCTACTCAGCTATGAAAATGTAAGGAGAATTTACATTTTTTATTCAACACGTTATATTATAACTGTTTCCCATCATTATGAGTTTTATTATATGGAATATTATACTCCTTTGTTCTGAACTTTTTCAGACGAAAAACTGGTACTTTTTTTTCGTTTTAATTAGCTTTTGTTTCGGCTTCAATTATTCTAAATCCTTTTTTTAAGAACAGCTATCTGTAGTCCAAAGGACAATGTTCACTTCCATAAAAGATATGGATTGCACTGAAATGTTTTTAACCGACTTCAAAAAAAGAATGTTCTTATTTCTTAATTCGTCGCGTATTTTTTATGATGTAATTACATTAGATTCAATAACTATTACAGCATAGATCATAACAGCAAAATATTGGACTTCCATGAGGTTTAGTCCAAGGTCCTACTCGTATTTACTATAGAATTTAGAAACGATATGGATATGTAAGTTATGACAATTCAACTATGACAAAGTGATTAACCAAATAAAGATTGTTGGATTCTAATTTCTTGTAAACATGTAGATTAAAAATAATGTTCTTTTATTAATTTATTACTCATCGGGTGGTTCTATAAGGACGCTTTGTTCTTGGAGAAGCCAATTATAGGTTTTGTCCTTTAAGCCCGATCCGTTTATTGTTTTAAGCTGTGCGTTGATATAATATAAATAATTAATAAATAAATATTGCAGGACATTCCACACATCGCCATCTAGCCCCAAGCTAAGTAACTACACTTGTGTTAAAGGTGCTAGACAACGGATATACTACTTATATGTCTTTTCTTTTGTAAATATATACTTATAATACATAGAAACAACCAGACCACAGACAAATATCTAAGCACAAATACATGTCGGAGGCGAGAATCGAACCCGCAACCCTGTGTTTGGCAGTCCGGCATGGTGACCATTGTGCCAACTGGGTTGTCATATCAGTCAGTCAAGACTTTGAATTTTATATATTTTTAACGTATGAATATTGTATTTTTTAGCGCTGTCACTTGGACTTTTAGGTCCACGTCTATTAGTGATTGATGGGGTAATAACATTATAATAAATATTGGACGTTCAACAACCTCGACATTTTGAGAATTCGACATTCTGAGAACTAGATATTTTACGACCGCTTGATTTGGAACCAGCGCTGGGGCTTCTAGCATTGGCATCGTGCTGAGGACGAACCTTTTCTCTGGGTGCTGTACTACTTTTTTGTGCTTTTTTATGTCTCTATTTTTTTATGTGTTCAGAAAATAAAATTTTATTTCTTTCTTTCTTCTTTTCTATTTGATGCACACATCTTAAGAGGAAAAGGAACCGGGGGATTTTTTCATACAAACTATTACAAACGTAGTCGCCTGTTTTCTCCCTGGATAATGACACTAGAGCAAATATTTTTGGTGCATAAAACTTATAACTGCCATGACCATGCCCATTTTATTTTTTATTTTTTATAATCTTAATTTGTATGATAATTAGAAAATGAAAAAAACCAAAACATAGGGGCATAGTCATGGCAGTTATAGGTTTTATGGAACAAAAATATTTGTGCTAGTGTCATTATCCAGGGAGGAAACAGACGACTACGTTTGTATGGAGAGCGCGCAGGTACCCTTTTATCTTAAATTAGTTTTTAAGACGTTTCTATGTGATTTTTGTGCAATTGTATTCAGCATCCAAATGAATAAAAAAAATTACTTTGACTTTGAGCCGTTGGGTCGTAAGAGCGATACTATAAGCGTGAGAAAACGTACCTAAAAAAAGGAATAATTCAGTAAAGTTACATTATCCATCAATCACGGGGAAGCACAACTATTCCGAGCCCTATTTCACTGAAGATAAATCTTGTCGTTCCATTTCACGTAGGTATCACGCGATTGTTTTGTATATTGTGTCTTGCTTCTTTCTGAATATGGAATATTCCGTATCTTCTTCTCTTTATATAGATAACTAGCGACCTGCCCCGGCTTCGCACGGCTGTATTATGCATGTATTATATCGAAAAAACTTCCTCTTTAATCACTCTATCTATTAAAAAAATTAGCATCAAAATCCGTTGTGTAGTTTTAAAGATCTAAGTATACTAGGGACATAGGGACGGCAAAAAGTGACTTTATTTTATACTATGTAGTGATAATTATTCTACTGTACGTCACTGAACTCCTAAACGGCTGGACCGTTTTGTATGAACTTTTTGTATGCGTTTGGGTGGCTCCCTGGATGGTTTAGATTCACAAATGGGCCAGGGTTTTTTTTTAAATGGCAAAACGACGTTTGCCGGTACAGCCAGTAATAATATAAATTAGGAGGTTGTCCTTGGCTGCATTTTATAGTGCAGAGCTGCAGACATGGATAAATGTGGTTTGATGTCCACATCATACTTTGCCATTAAACTTGTTATTGTAAAGGGCCTCTACGTGTTGGCTTCGGCTCCACGCACGCCTTCCAAAGGTCCGGGACTCCATAGTCCCGTGATATAGTACATATAAGAAATAAATAAATAAATAAAATATATATTTGTAGTTCAATAATTATGCAGCCGCTGGAAGTTTTCTAATGCTTGTATGAAAAATATTTTCTGATGTATAGACCGTTTCCTGTAGGCCACGCAAGCAAACCCACGGGCAGAAGCTTGTGCAATATTTGACGACCCAGTTGGCACAATGGTCACCATCCCGGACTGCCAAACACACGGTTGCGGACTCGATTCCCGTCTCAGACAAGTTTATGCTTAGATATTTGTCTGTGATCTGGTTCTTTCTAAGTATTATAAGTAAATTATATGTATTTACAATAGAAAATTATATAAGCAGTACATCCGTTGTCTAGCACCCATAACACAAGTCTAGTTACTTAGCTTGGGGCTAGATGGCGATGTGTGGAATATCCTGCAATATTTATTTATTTATTTAGTATTTTGTACGCAGTTTAAATGAAATTACTACAAAATAGGTTAATACTTTTTTGAGGTCCCGGTTTATAAAGAGCTTTTGGTAATGTAATGAAGTATTTATATATTAAAAATGTAATATTTTCATTACCGGAATGAAAATCTCGGTCAAATACGGCACGGAACGGGGCATAAAACGGGCACAGGGCAATACATCGTGCGTGCCCTACACCCTGGCGCCCAGGGGAATTAGCCCGGAACGTATTGTCGACTACCGAATACCAATATTGATAATATCGAAATTGTCGAATCATATTTATTTTTACCGTTCGCTGTGTAAGGTATAGATTTTGGTCTGTGAAATAAACTTAAATAACAGGGTACGTTGGTCGTTGGTCTCGCTACAATCACGCAGATTGTAATCACAGCGAAGCAGCGCACAGTCGTAGATACGCAGTTTATGGTCACAGCTATGAAAATTGTTGTCACAGATGAACACTTCGAAGTCACAGCTAAGAACCTTGTAGTCACAGCTACGCAGTTTGTAGTCACAGCTACGCCACTCTCGTAGTGCGACAATTGTAGACATCGCTACGCAGCTCGTAGTCAAGTCTTTGCAGCTCGTAGTCAAGTCTATGTAGCTCGTAGTCATCGCTACGTTAATTTGTAGTCATCTGCTACGAAGCTCATAATCATAGCTGCGCAGCTCATAGTCACAGTTGCGCAGCTTGCAGTCACAGCTACGCAGTTTGTAGTCACAGCTACACGGGTTGTAGTCACAGCTACGTAGCTTGTTGTTGTTCGCTCATAATAATATAGTCATCAGCTACTTTCTAGCTATTACTTTGTGTTCATGTTCCTTCCTGTGTTGCACAAATAAATTTATCTATCTACCTATTTACTTCGCTCATAGTCACGAAATTCAAGACAACTACGAACTTAATTTTGAACGTTTTACTTGACTCGTAACGAACTAGAACTTCGTTTTCAATTTACTAAAACAAAGATCTATAAAGATCCAAAAGCAAACTTCCGAAAAATATTTTAATAGTTTGACTTTTAGTTTGAGTTTCGTTTTGCTGACTATGTTATTAAATTGTGCAGTAAAGCGCAGAGTCCAGGAGTAATAATTTATTAGTTGAAACTATGACGTTTACTTCTAGCTTCAAGTCAATAGTTGGAACAACTCTTGCTCTATAAATACGGGGTTCCGAAGTTTAATCACAAAGTTTGTAATAAACTATGCACTTAGCAGGTAGAGTTGCTGTATTTAGATGATACAGCAACTCTACCTGATCTCATTTATAGTTTTGGAGAAACCAGCGCGCTATGGAGAGGGCTGTGTATGGTATTTAGTTACGAAATGGATAATTTTAATATTGAATGTAACAATTTTAGTGCAAAAATAAAAAAAAATAATCGATAAATAAAACTGACCTTATATTAATGACTTGAGTTTATGACCTTGTGGGGTGCCCAGATGGAGTAATGAAACTAGTTGTCCATTGTGACGGTAGGATTTATTCTCCTAGTAATAACCTGACTCCGTATAACAGATTATAGCTTATATACTATACTAGCGACCCGCCCCGGCTTCGCACGGCTATATTATGCATGTATTATACATATAAACCTTCCTCTTGAATCACTTTATCTATTTAAAAAAAAACCGCAAAAAAATCCGTTGCGTAGTTTTAAAGATTTAAGCATACAAAGGGAAATAGGGACAGAGAAAGCGACTTTGTTTTATACTATGTAGTGATATACTACACAGATATCTAGATAGGAAAGGGTAACAGTAGGTAGAGCATCTGATATACAAACTATCACGTATACAAGTGATATTCATAAGATATAATAAAGACACGTATTTCAGCGGTCGACAAAAAGTATGACGGAATGTGCTGACACTCAGGAATGTGTGTCCACCACAAGCTTTTTTTTATTTTATCATTTAATAATTTTTTTACAGATAGATTTTTATCAAACAAATTGAATACAAAATATATACTTCTACTAATGGAGGAAAGGACAAAAATGTCTATACAAGGAGTTAAATAAAAAATATAGACTAGAAATCTTAGAAATACATCTCAATCGGAGCCCAATTTAATGTTATAAATGCAAAAGTTTGTTATTATGTACCTATATATATTTGTTAGATACTTCGTCTAGCAACTTGGAGTTCTGCAATAACACATCTATTCTAGGGACTTACGCAGGTGAAACTCCGAGGCGAAGGTAGTCAAATATCATGATAAGAATCTACAGTGAACTTTTTAAATCTCTATGAAAGTCAAACCTTTTCAAAATAGTATTTTCCCAGAATTCCAGTATATCTCGGAGCCCAACTGCAATAATAAGATAAAAAGCGCAATATTTGTAACAAAACGTCGTCGAAGGACCCCGAGAAGGCTTATCTTAATTTAATTTTTCTCGTTTCGACGAGGATCGTACGATAAACATTCCGTTTTAGGTAACGCTCTTGTTTTTTTTTATCGAATAGATCCCGGCTAAGTGCGTGTGCCCTCACTATTTTTTTGTACAATGAAGTTTAAAAAAAAGATTAAAGAAAAGTCAGAAAAAGCCAATAAGATTAACTTCAAGTCAACATATTCACTGTCCAATAATTATAAAAACTTTACAATTATCAAAGTTATATCCAAAAATTATGTATTTTGCCTGGAGTACAATGTCGCATAACAGAAAAACAAGATTTTTTGGCGGGATCGTGAGAAATCATGGCCAATTGTGTTTTATCTTCGCTATAAAAAAATCAGGCCACAATTTGATTCAAATATTTCAGGATATTGCACACAGTGCCATCTAGCTCCAAGTAAAGCATCTAGACTTGTGATATGGGTGCCAGATAACAAATGAAATACTAAGGTACAGGACAATATAGGATTTGACTTATTTTTTAAGTTTCACTACTGCTCTTGGTCTGAATGACCTTTGTTTTAAAAAATCAGCAGTTTTTCGAATTTACATTACCACAAATTTTTCATTTTTTTTTCGAATTTCCGAAAATCGTAGAACTAAAGTTGTTTGTTAGGGTGCACAGAAGTAGCCCTCAACGGCTTGCTAGTATAATTTCCAATAACCCTGTATATTATTTGTTGATTCTGACTTAATGCATATCTATCGTAAAACGAATCTGTCCTAAAGCGAACAATGAATACTTAAAACTGGTCATATGCACAAGTCGTACAAAGCCATTCTAAAAAAAGGGTAATAAAAATGTTCACCACAATATAAAAATTATATGTGAACTTGTATCTGTCAACAAACAAGGCGCCATAAAAAGTTTTTTCATGTTTGAAATTCCATTAAAAGTTAACAGTAGGCTTGTGGAGTTTCATAACATAAAGGGGTTGATTAGACTACAGACATTATGTTGGCCGATAGGCAATTGTTCACAGACAGTTCATAAGTATAACCACAGTATAACTACATAAATATATTACCGTCACGAGTACTTTACGTTACAAAAATAGGAGGTCGGAAGAGTTTTCATTCCACTGCCTTTTACCTCCACTCGCGTTTCACCAAGGTCCCTGTTTACTTGGAAGTCTTTCCCCCTTATTCCAAAACGAGGTTTAAGGATAGTCCGAGATGTGGATTTAAACCTTAGATTTAGACACAGATTTACTCGTGAACTATAGTCTAAACACTATCCCTGTAGATTACATAGGGAACTATAGTCTAAACACTATCCCCATCACTATCACTTCACTACATAGTATAAAATAAAGTCACTTTTCGCCGTCCCTATTTCCCTTTGTACGCTTAGATCTTTAAAACTACGCAACGGATTTTGATGCGGTTTTTTTAATAGATAGAGTGATTCAAGAGGAAGGTTTATATGTATAATTCATGCATAAATATAGCCGTGCGAAGCCGGAGCGGGTCGCTAGTAGATTATATAGGGATAGTGTTTAGACTATAGTTCACGAGTAAATCTGTGTCTAAATCTAAGGTTTAAATTCACATCTTGGACTATCCTTAAACCTCGTTTTGGAATAAGGGGGTTTATGTTTAAAATAAATGTTTTACTAAAAAGTTTTATTAATTGAGAAATAAAAATAAATAATTAAATTTTGACTTCACTCTGCCATTACTGACATTATTTGTTTATGTAAGTACTAATATTTAAAACAAATCTTAATAGGAAATTTCATTCTAAATGCAGAAAGGTATCAATGTTATGAATTAGTTAAACCAAAATTAGAATAAATAGGATTAAAGGGATTGCGGCCATTTTGGCTAAGTATTACAATACTGACACAAAACAATCGGCCGACAGAAGTGTTGAAAGTCTGATGAACGAATTTATGTGCATGTCGTGTGAACGGAACACTACCTGTGCTTTTGTTTTATTTTGCTGAAACCACATTGAACCTGAATATTTTAGTTATCTAGCAGTACCTATGTGGTAGAATTTTTCAACTGTCATGCTGTCAGCGTTTGTTTTACATTTGACGGGAGCAAAACTAACGTATTATCTTTTAAATGCCGATTGTATTTAAATAAATAAATATTGTAGGACATTCCACATTTATTATCACCATTTAGCCCTAAGCTAAAAAACTAGACTTGTGTTATGGGTGCTAGACAACGGATATACTACATATTTATATATTTTTTTGTAAATATATACATAAAATACACAGAAACAACCAGATCACAAACAAATATCTATCCATAAATACTTGTCTGAGGTGCCTGATTAACTTATAGAACCTAGCAAATATACAAAATTGGTAACGAGTCGCCTTTGATCTCCTTAATTCACAGGTAATTAAAGGATACCAAAATAATAATTTAAGAGTCGCCTTTAGGGTCGGGTGCTTATTTATTCATGCTCTCAAAAGGACACTAAAGTGTTGCCTGTATAAAAGTGTTGCCTGTGTTAAAGTAAAATAGACCTATTCTAAACGTGGCAGCGGCCGTTCCTTTTTTGTTAAGAAAGACTGAAAAACAGCTCAGCTGAGTTATCTACCTTTTTACCACTACACTGCTTGGACATTTTGTGTTATTTATGTTATTTCACGATATATACCTATCATATCTTTATAGGATATATAAAGATTAATTAGTCGTAAGTTTAATGTCTAGGCTAGTAGAAAGATAGATACGTACATTCTTTATTGTACAATATACACACCGCAACACAAAGAAAAATGGCAATACTTTAAACAAAAAATACTTATTTGCAAGGAGGTTAGTTATTGAAGAACCTATATGTGTAGCGTCAGAAACTGAAAAACACGTGAATTTAAATGCTTATATCTTTTTCCACATCTACTTTACGAAATACCTACTATCAATTTTATTGTAATCTAGAAAAACCGGAGTTTATCGTATTAATTTTTCTTTTTTGTATATTATGCTCGAGTATTGCCATCATTATTTCAACGCTTAAAATAAACACAAACTTAAATCTAGTCCAGTATTAGTAGGTAAACAAACGCTTTACTTATTTATTTTTAAATTATTGACGTTTTGCTTTACAAAGCGGCCGCTAAGTCCTTTAAGGACATTTTAGTTTTAAAATTCTTTTCACAAAAAATAGGAAAGAAGACCTTTCTTATGAAATAGGTAAAAAATTACGATATTTTAAGCACCTACCTAGCTGAGTAGGTTGGTAAACGATGAAAAATAAAACTCCATCTTTCTGCTAGCTTTAAAACTGTCTAACTTCAGTAACTTTCCCAGTTTAAAATGACTGTAGAAGTTAGGAAAATTGACAGTTCAACGTCTGGTAGCAGAATGAGTTATCAATTTCAGTCAATAGTTAATGGACTCACAAGATAGACAAGCGGCGTGGTAGAAGAACTCCTGTGACGCAGAAAGTTGCGGGTTCGGTTCCCACCGTTGAACAAATATTTATATACTAGCTGCGCCCCATGGTTTTACCTGCGTTTTTGTATCTTTAAACATGATATTTATTTAGTACAAACATAGAATACTTATATAATAGTTTAACAGCCCTTTTTACCTGTTTAGAGGTAAAATTATCGAAAAATCCTTTCGAAGAGCTCCCCTATCTCCTGAAATGGAACCCTCATACAAAGTTTCAGACTTATAGCTCCTGTAGTTTCAGAGATTCCTTTATGAGTATTTTTCTATTTTATAAATATACCTACTAGTTTTATATATCCTTGCACAAATTATTGTTGTGTAATATGTATTTTTATTAACAAAAAAGTCCTATATAATAATAATTATTATTATTATTTTCTTTATAAACTTAAAGTTAGTAAATATTTTTTTAATTTTTTATTTATTTAATAAATACATACATACATATTTCAGGACATTCCACACATCACCATCTAGCCCCAAGCTAAGTAACTCGACTCGTGTTATGGGTGCTAGACAACGGATATACTACTTAAATACTTTTCTTTTGTAAATATATACCTACTTATAATACATAGAAACAACTAGACCACAGAAAAATATCTAAGCATAAATACTTGTATGGGGCGGGAATCAAACCCGCAACCCTTTGCTTGGCAGTCCGGCATGGTGACCATTGTGCCAATTGGGTCGTCGTAAGTATTCTATTAACAAGTATTCTGTCCGCTGGCTGGATCTCAAACCTAGCTGCTTAGCTTGAGCTTTGCTAGATGGCTATGTTTGCAAAGTCTCGTAATATTTAAGTAAACTTATGCAATATCACGGATGAGTATTGATTCGTCGCCACATTTGTATATTTTCGTCTCAGACGGGGTCAAGGCTGAACAGGTGTGCGCAATGTTTATAGATATTTCGGTAAACCTTTCTCAGGATTACGTATAAAGACGGTAATGTGACGTGGATTTTTGGATCAAGAGAACTGTTATTTATGTTTCCCGACCATAAAGGTATGCCATACATATCCAGATGACGTTAAAATTTCGTGAAGCACTTTCTTAGAAGGAATTTTTTTTTCAAAACTAGCAGCTGCGACCCGCGGTTTCTGCCGCTTAAGTCCGATCATTCTCACCGTTTAAACCTTCCCTGGACTATGACAAACATTTCCAACCGAAATCATCTAAATCGGACCAGCCATCGAATTTTAGCGAGACGAACAAACAGCAATTGATTTTTAAGAAGATTTATTCTAAGTCGTCATTTGTCGAGAATTTTGAAAGTGTGAACTTTAGAGACTGATCGCTCGGAGATTCTATTTCCATTCTATTGACCATAAGTACTCATAATATACCGAAAAACATCACTCGCCACTGATGCGCAATTATAAATGCATAAAAAGCCTAAAACAAGCAAAAAAAATCTATAAAAAGAAAAAGCCACAAAAAGAACAAAAAAGGTATAAACGTGAAACCCTACAAAAAGAAAAAAATAACCTCGAAATTATGATTCTACTACGTAAGTACATGTGAATTTTTTTGATTAAATATTGTCGCGTCGGGGGACCGCTCTTTTTCGAGTCAATTTAATATAATGTTAAAATTTTGATTTTAGCATTTTATCACTAGTAATTCTTAATACTTTAACATTTTCGTTGAAATTTTAATATCATTTTACTTAGGAAGGTGTTTCTATAGGTAAAGAGCGGTCCCCCGACGCGACAATATTTAATCAAAAAAATTCACATGTACTTACGTAGTAGAACCATAATTTCGAGGTTATTTTTTTCTTTTTGTAGGGTTTCACGTTTATACCTTTTTTGTTCTTTTTGTGGCTTTTTCTTTTTATAGATTTTTTTTGCTTGTTTTAGGCTTTTTACGTTCATACTATTTTTATTATTTTGTGTCGGGGGTTTTTTAAATTTTTAATTTAATTTTTTATTTCATCCTTTTTGTAGGGAGGGACTTTTTAATTTTTTTTATTTTATTTCTTTATTTTCTTGCGATTTATGATTCAGATAATTTGGTGTAAACAATAACTATTATTAATTTATAGTTAACTAGCGACCCGCTCCGGCTTCGCACGGCTATATTATGCATGTATTATACATATAAACCTTCCTCTTGAATCACTCTATATATTTAAAAAAACCGCATCAAAATCCGTTGCGTAGTTTTAAAGATTAAAGCATACAAATGGATATAGGGACAGAGGAAGCGACTTTGTTTTATACTATGTTGTGAAGTGTTTTAATTTGATTTAATTTAATTAATAATAATAAAGTTTTTTTTATTAAAGGTATTCTTTTTCAATTTTTTCCTTTAGATATTCAACTTTTACAACTACAAGTAGGTATTTTATAGCTATTAAATATTAGAACTACCTAAGTATACATAGAAGAAGACGTCTAGATCTAGGTTATCTATACATCTTCTCTAATATATATAAATTACGTGTCACGTTGTTTGTGCGCGATGGACTCCTAAACTAGGTACTTAACCGATTTTAATCAAATTTGCACACCGTGTGCAGTTTGATCTAACTTGAAAGATAGGATAGCTTACATCTTAATTTATTCCGATATTCCAACGGGATCGGGAGTTATGCGGGTGAAACCGCGGAGCACAGCTAGTAATATAATAAAAAAATGGAAATAAAAGTAAAAAGATCCAAACGAAGCCAAAAAACTCAAATTAACTTGATACTCGGGCATATCTATTAACATTCGGTTGTTAATCCTGAGTATTATCCCCCATAACTTTTAGACGGCTGGACCGATTTTGATCAAACATAGATATTTGTAATGTACGAGTCATGCCCTTTCATTTGATACCCCACTCGAGTATATCTACTTAAATTCGGTTTTTGATCCTGACTTTCATCCCCCATAACTTTAAGACGGCTGAACCGATTTTGATCAAACATAGCTAAGAACACTCCCAACTAACTTGTCTTTCAAACAAAAAAAACTAAATCAAAATTGGTTCATCCGTTTGGGAGCTACGAGCTACACACACACACACACACACAGACACGTCAAACTTATAACACCCCGTCGTTTTTGCGTCGGGGGTTAAAAAGTATTTTAATTTAAATAGAAAATAAATAACTAAAAATTAAGTACCTACACGAGCACAAACGATTCACAATAAAACATGTATACCTACAGGGTTATTGGAAATTATACTAGCAAGCCGTTGAGGGCTACTTCTGTGCACCTAAACAAACAACTTTTGTTCTACAACTTGTGGAAATTCGAAAAAAAAACTGAATATTTTGAGGTTATGTAAATTCGAAAAACAGCAGATTTTTTAAAACAAAGGTCATTCAGACCAAGTACAGTAGATGAAACTTAAAAAATATACTTAATTTTAAGGTTACTGACCTCTCCGTGTAAGGAACAGCTGATTTTCAGGGACACCTAACCTTAAAATTTTCAAAAAAATGTTTTCGAATTTCCAAAAGTTGTAGAACAAAAGTTGTTTGTTTAGGTGCACAGAAGTGGCCCTCAACGGTTTTCTAGTATAATTTCCAATAACCCTGTATATGTTTGTTGAAGAAAAACCTAAATTTTAAGTAAATACCTTGTGTGATATTACCTTAGTAATAATAAATTAAAAGTAGATAAGTATGGGTCCCAAAAGACTGACTGCGTTACCTCGTTGGATGGCGATATGCTTAATAAATAAATATTGCACGACATTCCACACATCGCCATCTAGCCCCAAGCTAAGTAACTAGACCGAATATAAAATTAGTAATTTATAAACTTGTTTCTTTGATTAAATTTCAAGTTTGGGCGCCAGGCGTGGGGTGTAGGTCGTAACTATTATTCAATATTGAAACACAGGAGAATTAGTTGCCTATTTAATTGTATTATTCCAAGGCAGTTAGGTAACTTACTTATCAATGTTTGTTCCCAGTCACATCCTCACAGTGGTGTACCTAGGTAGGTAACACTTAAGGGCTCATTTACACACTTGGATCCATATTTATGGCACTGGTTTTAAGGTGAAAGGGTACCTGCGCTCTCTCCATACAAACGTAGTCGACTGTTTCCTCTCTGGATAATGACACTAGCACAAATATTTTTGTGCTATAAAACCTATAACTGCCATGACTATGCCCCTATGTTTTGTTTTTTTTTCTTTTTCTAATTATTATAGAAATTAAAATCAATTTTTTTTAATACAAAAAATAGGGGCATGGTCATGGCAGTTATAAATTTTAGGCACCAAAAATATTTGCTCTAGTGTCATTCTCCAGGGAGAAAAAAGTCGACTACGTTTGTAATAGTTTGTATGGAGAAAACCCCCGGTACCCTTTCCTATTAACGGTTCCGACTTTACTGGAAGGTATAATGCCGACAGCACCAACCACTGGATACTGTTAAAATAACGTATTGGTTTTTGTATTTACCGGATCCAGAATACTGTCGTATGGATGAACACATTCACACGTTTTTATTCTGTTTCTGAACACTCACACAGCCTAACTTAGTTTATAAAAGTATTCAAAGTGAACACTTGCACTGTACATGATTCTAAATAAATAAAAACAAAATGATTTTGAGTATGTAAGTTCTCAATTTATCGCGATTTTTTTTATACAGGACCGTTTTTTCATATAAAGTTATTATTCGGTGATGTATAAAAAAATCGCACTAAATTGAGAACTTTCAAACTCTAAATCATTTTATTTATTTATTTAGTTTTATGTACAGTGCATTGTGTTCACTTTGAATAGTCTTAAAAACTACGTTAGGTTGTGTGTCTTCGGAACGCATCCACCAATGAGAGAAGGCACAAGAAACTCAAGCAACTTCACCATTTTGATGTCGGTTAAGAACGGACTGACGTGTGAATAAGCCTTAACTAGTTGTAATGACATACGCATAACTAACGCCCCCGACCCTGAGGCCCTAATACGAGTTGCTTACGTATTCTATCAAACGTATAATTTTCACGAAACTATACCAAGGGTACCTGCGGGTAGCAGACCTACTGACCGATTCTAGCCTTGTAATTAATGTAGAATCTAGAATTACCGTTTCTTTAAAAGTGATATTGAATTCCTACAAAACACAGAATACTCAAGAGGCACGGTCGGCTGCATGCTGTTATAAAAATGTTTCCAACACAAGCAAAATTCTAGACACCTGCTTTAGTTAAAGTTTAAAGTCTTGTAACTCATCAATTTTTCAAACAAAAATTATTAGATTGAAAATATGCCAATAATAGTAATTTTAGAACTCTTCCAGGGGCTGCAATCATGCAGCCGCTGGAAGCTGCTCGCCTACAATCCTACAAGGAACCCTATGCTCTTGTAGTAAGAGATTTCTTGATGAATTTTCTTTTCTGTTTTGCGTTACAAACTCGTGGTAGGGTTACCGGTCCGGTTTGTGGTAAACTAAAACTAATTTACCGAATTAGTTCGGCGTACCAATTGTGAAGTTTGCCTACTGTTTCTGAATCAAGAGAATTTTGTTACTTTGGGATCTTACACCTTTGTAAGCGTAATTGAAGAGAGAGGAAGGTACGTATAAAGCTTCTTTGTATAAAACTAACTTAATTCTCTCATACACTTGTAAACGAAATTTGATAAAATTGTTACATATATATGTCGTAGATTTAGCAGCGTCATCTGTTTTCGTGCATAGAAACTTCGTAAATTCAGTGTTGCTACTGTACAAAATAATATTGTCGAGTCGATACTAACTTTATTCAAACAAAGGGCAACTCCGTATAGAAACGTCATCTGTCAAAAAGATGTTAGCAACAGCTGCACTTTTGGTTTGACCACGGAGCTGTGCAGACGTGCGGTATTTTTGAGATTGTAATCGCGATTAATCGGCCTGATCCCTGGGTATTTTGTAAGTTTGATTATTGATTCAACTCAATTAATTATTGAGCAGAGTATCTGAGTTCTTATTTTAATTGTTTACGATGAGTGACGCGGAGTCAGGCTCGGAATCATTCGCCAACGCTCAGCCTCCTGCGACATATACAAAACCAGGTTTCACCCTGTATTTCCAAAATAACTTCTTCTATTGTCTTTTAGTTGCGTTCGTTGTGCGTGAGATCGAACTAGGAGTCCAGCATCTATAAGGTACCGCCGGGTCGGGTCGGGTAACGGTCACTTAAAGTTTTTTTAATCTCTTGATATTAGTGAGAAAATAACAAGAAAAAAAAAAACTAACAAATTGTATTTCAAATTGACAATAAAGCTAAGCGCTTGAGGATGTTTTTTATTAGTAGTTTTATATGTTTTTATTAAGTTGTAATTTGTTTAATTGTTTTTATTAATTTATTTAATTTTTATCTTAAAAAAAAAAAGGCTAATATTTATCTAAAACCTACTTTTAAAATTAAATTAAATTAAAATTCATTTATTTCAGATATCTTGATCCATATAAATTACGAGAAAATTGTGTTACATAAATAAATACATTAATATCAGCAAAAATAAAAATTAGATTTCAAAGTATAAAGTATTAAATGTCAAAAGTAAAAATTATAAAAAAAATAATGTCAAGCAAAGGCGGTCACATTATCTATTGATTTAGTTCATTACAATAACATTATCATGATCTTTTAAGTAGTTCTCCCTATTTTTACGAAATATTTAGACTATGTGTTAATTTAGGTCTCCAACTTCAACAAACCATGTTTCAACGCAATCGATCCAGTAATTTTTGCGTGAAGGAGTAACAAACACACACACAATTTCAAATTTATAATGTTAATGGGATAATTTCAAACCCTAAATCTTAATAAATAAATAAATAAATAAATATTGCAGGACATTCCACACATCGCCATCTAGCCCCAAGCTAAGTAACTAGACTTGTGTTATGGGTGCTAGACAACGTATATACTACTTATATACTTTTCTTTTGTAAATATATACTTATAATACATATATAGAAACAACCAGACCACAGACAAATATCTAAGCATAAATACTTAACATAGGGTTGCGGGAATCGAGCCCGCAACCCTGTGCTTGGCAGTCCGGCATGGTAACCAATAATTTACTAATCTAATATTTTATAAAACCTATTGCATAATGGAATCTAAAAACTATTTTGCTATCGAATAGAAAGGAATACCAGCACCAGGGTAGCATATAAACTGTCTGTCGAAGAGTTATTGCAAAAGTGCAATTTCCTGTGCGCCGCGCCGGGTGTATGGGCGAGCGGAGTGTCTGGACACTGTCCGATATCTAGTACCTGTCAGATATTCATATAGATAGATAGATACAATATACTACAATAATCAGTTTTTTATGTGTTTTCGTGAGCCTCTCCGTGCTTCGGAAGGCACGTTAAGCCGTTGGTCCCGGCTGCTACCTCTTGTCTAGTTAGGTCAAGTTAGAGGCCTTAAGGCGATCTGAAAACTTTAACAATAGGTGAACCACACCACTACACAAGAAGAAGAAGAAGCTTTTTAGAAAATAATATACTTACTCCTCTGGCTTAACTACTCAAAGTAGATCTTGACCTCCGAAACAAGTGTCAAAAAAAAAAACTAAAGAAAAGAATAAAATAAAATAAAAATTCGCGTCTCTTGTTTGTTTTATATTGCTGCGTACTGTGTGACGTCATTGTTGACCCGACGCCACCGGAACGTGACAATGACGTCACACATTATTACCATGACACTTTTTTGTGAAATTGTTCCATCAATTTATTAGATGTTATCACGTCAAAAAATAAAATAAAAAAGGAATAGAAAAAAAAAGAGAAATATAGAATAAAATAATCTTTGATTTAAAATGAAACACACGAGAAATATTTTACACACAGAAGAAAAAAAACACAAATTGAAAAGGAAAAAAATGTCAAATCAAACCTTTTATCCAACCATAAAAATGTCCAACCAAAATCATAACCAACTCCATAATATACACGTCCAAACATATTTAGGTTAATAAACCAGTCGATAGATAACCTCACAAAACCTAATTTACTTAATTGTATCACAAAATGAAAGGAAAACAATATACTTAATTATATTAGGAAGGCGTTCGACCGTTCTCTTTGATATTATTATTCAAGTCGGGTATCGTTTCATTCAATTTATTAATCTAAACCATAGGTTCCCAACCTTTTATAGGCTAGCGCCCCCTTTACAAAAAAAAACAAATTCCAACGCCCCCTTTACATAATGGGTTCACTACGCCAAACCGAAACACGTTTGCACTTGTTACATTTTAACTATGAAAACTCATATAGGTGTCTCTTATAAACTAGCCTTTATTTGGACAAATTATGTTACACCATTAACCAACAACTGAAAAACAATATACAAAGCTGGATGGATGGCACTGGGTCAAGAAGGTAAAAACAAGACGACTAATCAAATTAGTAAAAAATTAAATAACAAAATTCAATAAGAAACATAAATACCAATAAGATGGTTGAGGCTGGTTGAGTTTTAACAATTTGTTAATGTCGGGTTTCAATTTAATTAACTTAAGTCGCAAATCACCACGCTTAGTGCAGTCTATTCCTTATCTTAGGCAGTATATTAGGTATCACATTTAGCCCACTCTCAGTAAAATATGACGAAGAAAACGAAAAACTCCAGCGCCCCCACAAAAGGCACAGCGCCCACTAGGGGGCGGTACCACCCTGTTGGGAACCTATGATCTAAACGTAAAATAATCGTAATGAAATCCGGGCGAGCCTTAGTCGGTCTAATTACCCTTATCATGTTGAATACCTACTTCAAATTTACAAAGAGCTTGAATGAGTACTTTTATGGTTTAAAAATTTAAATTTTGAAGTAGTAGAATAAAACATCAGGGGTGGTCAGACATCTCGGGAGTTTTTTAGGTAATTTACTAGCAGTTTGTGTGCCTCAGACTTTGGATTAATATGTTTATTATGTGTTCATTTTAGAATGATATTCGGTCAAATTAACTGAATTTCTTTGAAATGACAGATTTTAAAAAAACACAAATAAGATATAAAATAATTTAACTGTTTTAGTTGTTATGTCGTCACAAAATGATTTTCATTGTTAATTAATTATTCCAAAGCTCCATGACTCCTTTAAAAATTGTTCCTAATGGGTCCATGACAAATACTAACATAATTTCAAGTGTTCTTACATTAACTCCCAATGGGTCCATGAAATTTAACAAATGTACAGTCATTAAAAACAAAACATCCCAATATCATATCCATAAAATATCATTATATTTAATAACTTTTTAGCTTATACAAGACGTGTTCCTAACTGATTTTAAACTAAAGTCCGTCGAGTCAGCTAGTCTTATTATTTATTTATCAGAGGGCTTATTAAAGCTCTGATATCTCTGTTAACATTTTTAAGATACGCTACAGCATCGCTCGTAAGGTCTCTGAAGTCAACAGGAAGTGGAGTTATTATAATATAGACCCACTGTAGACCGCATGTATTCCAAAGTTTGGCCACCCCTGATATAAAAGGTTGGAACAAAGACCGGGGGCTCTTTGGTCGGCCATTGGTACAGTTTCGTTGCACCGAGAGCGGTTTGAAGAACGAACGAGTGTATGCCTACTCGACATACATACAGTTGCCGTACTCAGTGTTCTCGATACAAACGAACTCGACTACGACACCGTAGTTTTGTAACCAATGAGAAAAATCGTTGTAGAAAATTTGATTCGTATAGAGAACTAGCGACCCGCCCCGGCATCGCACGGTTATATTATAGTATTATACATATAAACCTTTCTCTTGAATCACTCTATCTATTAAAAAAACCGCATTAAAATCTGTTGCGTAGTTTTAAAGATTTAAGCATACAAAGGGATATAGGGACAGAGAAAACGACTTTGTTTTATACTATGTAGTGATGATAACGAGGCAATACTTGAGCATATACACAAACACACCTACTGACACACCACTGACTCACTTCGGTATTCTGCTCTAGAATCGTGGCTCAATGGAATCTCGATAGTTGTCAAAACTGTATATCGCTTAGCAACATTACTATGTTGCTAGGCAACACCTGCAAGATAAATATTACCATACCATTGAGACTCCATAGTGATTATATTGCGATATTATTAAAACTTTAGCAGAATACCAAATAAAGTCACAATTTCGATATAATATCAATAGAGTCTCGATATAATGACAATGGTTGGCCAAATAGCAGAATAAGGCCCGTAATAAGTTCCGAAGTCACGTACCTACACGGAAACTTTAACACGATTGAAATACTTTTCAACAATTAAATGGCAGTTAACAGTGCTGAATCTCATTCATACTTAATTACCCTTTTCTATATCCGAACTTCACGCTTCTACATGGTGTGAAGTTCATAAAAACGATCGTGGTTGAAAGGCAACATCTAGAAAGTAAAAAAAAAAATTGCATCTTCCATTTAATTGCGCCTAACGTTGCAACTATTTGTATTTTTTTACCCGACTGCGCGACACAAAGGAGTGGTAATATGTATATCAGTTTATATGTATGTATGTTTATTTGTTTATTTGTGGCATTCTAGTTTTGATGCGTGCTTGCTTCCCTGGTTTATCAAAACGTTCGCATAGCTAAAACTAATACCGTGTTCAGTCTTTAGTTATTTTCGAAATGTAGTGAGTTCCGATGGTAAGAGATCTCGTTAGGGTGGAAACAGTTAGATATACCTAGTTAGTCGTATAGCACCGCGTACCGAGCCGCGAACGCGACTGCGTTCACAAAATGGACGATTGTTTTGCATAAAGCAACTCTGCAGATACATGCCACAACTCTACGAATAACTTATTTTAATTTAATTTAATTTATTCATACAACTTGTCTATAGTTGGGTTTACTTTCACGTTAAGGGAGGCGACTATAGACTAGAGCATTTACTAGTAACAGAACATTCGCGGTTTTGCTTGATGTTTTGTTACAACCTGATTTTAAAAACCGTTTAAAACACGGTAATGCTGGAAATTTGCCTATATTGAACCATTCGTAAGAACTTTGCAGTACTTTCAAAATGCTCCGTGATTTCTTATTGACGGACGTCGTCGCGTCGTCGCGTCGTTACTGTTACTGGACAAACATTGCTGGAAATATTAATTTCTAGGAATTCAGAAAGTACTTTTGACGATCTTCAGTGAGTCAGCGACAAAATCGTGTTTTTTTTGATAGCAATAAAATTTAAAATATAAGAGCTATGCAATTGAAAGTTTATATTTAAAACTATCGACATCAAACCCTGATAAATTTGTCACGATATTCCAAATCAAAGTTATGAAGGTTCAAGAAAACGACGAAGTTTTTCTCGAAGCACTTCGTCGACGAGCGAAGCAAAGTACTTTTCAGGTAAATAAAAGATTTTCGGTGTATAATTTCCAAGTATTCCTTGCTTACATACTACATACCTTATGAACTGTGTAAAATCCTTTCAATCTAAAAGGAAGCAGTCATCTATCGAACGTGGGTAAGGATGGTACCTATCGGGCCGATCGGGCGACGAACATTGGGTCAACGGAACTCTATATCCATAAATACATAGTAAGTAAATAGATACCTACATATTGCAATCCCATTCATACTCAATCCGTAAAGGAGGGACTTGCCGATTTCATTTCCGGATATGTGGTTATGATATCTACAAAATCGACTTTCCTAGGATTTTCCTACTGAACTTAAAGAATTCTGATGAAGATAGAAATTTCTTTAAGCTGTATTTTAAGTAGGTTTGTTAATCGAGTTAGTTTTAGGCGCAAATAGAAAATTAAGTTTTAAAGCCGACTTCTCAAAGTTTCGTAACCTGAGTACTTTTCTACACTCTACCAACTGAATCATCATGTAATTCAATTAGCTTTTGTCGTAGAATTTAAATTTTCCAAAATACGCGGGATACCTACGTTATCTATCTGAATACCTCATTTTGCGATTGGTTAATTGGTTTGACATGAGAGGACAACGCTCGCCGCTGCTCCAGTCTCCTCGCGACCATGACTCATCATCATCATCATCCGAGTGATATTCCCGGTTGCATCCCTCTCGGGAGCCCGGGGTCCGCTTTCCTACTTTTACGCCTCCAATTCGCACGATCTTCGGCATCCTGGTTTGTAAGGCCATTTGAACGCATATCACCCTTTACGACGTCAAGCCAGCACTTCTTGGGTCTACCCAGTTTGCCACGACCCGGCGGGCGGAGGCGCCATGGCAAGACATTTGTTCCCCACGTACCTAGCCGGTTTTCGCGAGACGTGACCGTACCAGCGTAGGCGCCATTCTTGCAATTTATCTGCAATGTCTCGGACATGAAGGCTGCCCCGGATGCGGGAGTTGTTGACGCGATCCTTTCGCGTCACTCCACACATCCAGCGCAACATCTTCATCTCCGTGACACGCAGCTCCTGCTTATGTCGCTCAAGCACCAGCCACGCCTCACTACCATACAAAAGGACAGGTCTAATGATGGTTTTATAGACCTGTCCCTTTAGTTTGCCTTACCTCGCGACCATGACTATTGTAACATAGTTGAAACGTCGAGGTAAGAGAAATAAAAATTAAAAAATGGGAAAATAATTACTATGATTACAAATCGTGTGAGTTTAAAAAGTTAATTGGTTTGAGTTGTGTGATATACTTATTATTAGTCAGTTATTTAGTCAAGACATTGATATTTAGTCTCACGTCCGTCAGCTTCCCTAACGGATCCTCTACTCCCGATGGTCTCCTGTCGATAACATTTTCACGCCCGTTGTATCCCCTGGAGTAGGGGAGACAAGCGCTAATTTAAAATTAGATAAGACCGCCTTTTTAGATGAATTTATGTAAAGAAGTACGCGTGTCTATGAAAGTTAAATAGCTATTAACTAAGAGAATCCTCAAGCGGACATTAGAACATCATTAGCAATTAAGAGATCTCTTTATTTAGGGTCAACGAGCACACATTCGTTCAGAAATCAACATAAAGTCACTTTATTTGATTAATGTATATAAGAAATGCTGAAATACAGGCGGACGTTTTTCTTACGCGTGGTCTGTCTTAATTCGTCAGTTGCAACTATTCTTCTGATATCGAGTATGAAAATTGATTGTTCAAAATAGACGTCGAAACCAAAGTTATTTGAAACGAAATATTTACCCTATTTTTATTTTGTTAAGCTCAATATTTCGATGCTGTTATAAGCATAATTTTCAAGAGACTGAAGTGAAAATGTCTAGATTAAAATCTCAAAGTTGACTCGTAGAGACCTGAAACTCGGAGGGTGTATTTTTTGTATGACGTAGGCATCGGATAAGAACTATTTTCCGAAATTCTACCCTTGAGGGGGTTTAAAAGGGGAGCAAAGTTTGTATAGGACAACGTGATTCCCTGGTCCAATTGTATTAGACCTATTTTCGACTTCTGCGCGGAAGAAGTCGCGGGCAAAAGCTAGTAAGTATTATATCTGGTATAATCCAAACTCAAGTTATGAGGGTTCAAAAAAACGACGAAGCCCTTCGAGAAAGGTATGTAGTGCCCTTGCGCTTCACTTGGCACTACCGTGCTCCCAGATCATCGACTATAAGGTTCGATGGCTTGATGAAGTTGCTTTACAAACATAAAAGTCGCTTTTACATAAAGAAAAAGACTGAGTGTTTCAGGTGCATATTTTACATATATAAATATATTTATATATATTTATATATAGGTAAGTAGGTAGTATAGGTAGGTAGTATAGGTAGGTGGTATATATTTTATATGGGTCTGTACTTATTTATAAGGCTGTTACCTGAAATAAATGATTTATTTATTTATTATTTATTATTTATTTTACAGTTTTTTTTTTAATAACGGTTCTGTGGTAAATTATCTTCGTCAGTGAGGTTCAAGTCAACAATTGGCAAGAAATAGCGCAGGACAGGGAGCGATGGAAGACTCTCGTTTCGGAGGCTAAGATCCACTTTGGGTCGCTGAGCCAGCGGAGTAATTAAGTAAGTAAGTAAGGTTCAAAGTTTGACGAAGTTGCTTAACAAGTCTTCAAGCAAGCACAGTTTTGATGCTTGCCGGTTTGACTTGATCACGTCCTGAGCGTTTTATAAACGCTCGTATGCCACACCCGGTAGCTAGATTATTCATATCACATACTTGAAGTGACAGTAAATTATTTTTATGGAGTGGCGAAGATGTTGAGAGCATTAAAGGGGATAAAGTTCTCTGTTTCGCTATACTTGAGCCATAATACTTTGTTTGAGAAATGTTTGTATCAACTGACTGCCTGAATGCTTTCTGCAAGAGGTGTAATAACTTTTCCTATTATGTTGTTTTATGTGTATACTTTCTAATTCCTTTCAGTTCTAAGCAAGATGTGTGATTCTGGCACAATTATGTACCATTATCCAGTAAATCGACCTGACGAATCGAGATGACGACCCAATTGGCACAATGGTCACCATGCCGGACTGCCAAACATAGGGTTGCAGGTTCGATTCCCGCCTCAGACATGTATTTATGCTTAGGCATTTGTCTGTGGTCTGGTTTTTTCTATGTATTATAAGTAAATATTTACAAAAGAAAAGTATATAAGTAGTATATCCGTTGTCTAACACCCATAACATAAGTCTAGTTACTTAGCTTGGGGCTAGACGGCGATGTGTGTAATGTCTTGCAATATATATTTAAATCCTCATCCCAACTTCTAGCAAAATTATAAATCAGAAAAGTTTGTTTAGGTATTTATTTGTTTGTTAGTCTATTTGTTTGTTTCTCTTAACGGTAAAACGACTCGGCCGATTTGGATGAAAATCAGCATAGTGGTAGATAAAGGGGATGAAGAAGGACAGAATACTTTCGATTTTACTTTCGAAATTCCTCCGCGAGTGAACTCGCGAGGCGCAGCTAGTAATCCCATAACATACTTTAACAGCAAGTCATTTTATCATTTATTTCAACCATGGTAACAAAATAGCAGCAATTCACGATCAATATGAATGCAAGACGAACAGTCTATAGTAGAAGGTAAAAGATTCAAACTAAACTAAAATACTTACTGATGCGGTTTCCGAAAATGTCTCTTGAAGCAGAATACACAAAATGTCTCTGGGTGCTTTGAATAACGACCACATTTTGTATAATGTACTCTATGGGCCATCATTCAGAGGATATTTCTATTTATGCTTTATACATATTAACAAGATGTTCCAAGCTTTGGGAATGTATGCAGCCGGGTGGATTCTACAACATTCCGCCAATAATCCGGTATCCGGCAATAACCTTTCAATATTTTCTTTCGAAATTCTATGATATTTTCTTAACGTTTAAGCATTTATAACTATTTATGGTTTTAGGGTTTGTACAAGGTCTCAGTAGTTCGGTTGGGGGAGTAAACCTAACTGTTGAGACTATATTTAATTTCCGTTCTACCGTCGAAGTAGGTACAGTCACATTACCAATTAGCTGAATCTCACTTGAACCAGAGCTCATTCGCATATCTGTAAAAATATAGTATTTACCAATTTTGTTATTTTGTTTTATATTGTATTGTATAGTATACTAGCTGTCCCGGCAAACGTTGTTTTGTCATATAAAAAAATGTGATAAACTTAGAACCGCTCGATCGATTTTGTGCAAACTTCACATAAATCATCTACTAAATAGTCCGAACAAAGCTTATACATTTAGTTTGGATAGGTGAGCCCGTTATTGAGTTATAAAATACAACGAAAAGTGGCTATAATATTTATATGTATAGATTGTTTAAAAAAATAGGAATCAGGTAACATTTCTTTACAACCTTACAGATTTGCATGTGAGCTCTAGGTCACGTGGGTTTCAACTAATTGGTAATGTAACTCTACTTCCCATTTTGATTAGACACATCTAATTTTACAGAAAATAGTCTTGCATTTGACATCATCTCACCTGATGGGAAGCGAAGATGAGATCGATGATGTAGCATGCCTGCCTAAAAGGTATTCACTCAAAACTTGAAGACTCTAACGTTTGGGCGAACTACGAGCGACGCGGGCAGAGAGATGCACCTCGGTAGCATGACGTTTTGTACCCGAAATTGGAACAAATGGATAGATAGATAGATAACTTTATTTGTACAACACAGTAAAGCACATAAAACACGATATAGGTACTTACAAAAAGCAAAGTAAAGTAATGGCTATAAAGTACAAGTTGCACAAATGGGCGGCCTTATCGCTGAAAGCGATTTCTTAGCGCTTAAAGCTAAATCAGTTATTTTCCATCCAATGGTTGCCTACCTTTGGATGGAAAAGAACTGATTTAGCTTTAATACCACGTGTGGGTGTACCATTTTAGTGATAGAAAGTTAACTCCAAAATTATTATATGCTCTTTATATTTCTATGCAATTTATCGTTCGTATACTAACTCACGTGTGTTTGCATGATAATGTCGAATGAACTTTGACAATCGTAAAATTTCGTCTGAATATTTATTGTTTGTAGTCCACTCCATAAAATGCTTTTAGAGCCGTATCTCTCTGCGACAGTGAAATATATTTTTCATGTTTCAATTTTTTTTCGAACGTTTTTTTCGAATGGAACAGTATTTTCCTAAATTGTTCACCAAGCAAAATAAATGCTCTAAAATTGTACTACTCACATTTTAGTGGCAATGTTAAAAAATAAATATATTTATGTATTTAAAAGAGAAAAAGACTCATCACAAAATCTCTGAATCAACAAGAGCTATGAGTCGCTTGGCATGGGAGTTCCTTTTTAGATGTGGGCTTATAATTTCCTTTTCTCCTCCTTCCTTTTTCTTTTTTGAAAAAAATAATCCTTTTTTGGAAATTCGACCTCTAAAGGGGTAAAAGGGCTGGTAAAGTTTGAGGTTTATAGTAACTATTAATATGTGTTTAGGAAATCTATATCACTTTTAAAGAGGCACTACTCAAGGTGGACTTCCACAGCAAAAATTAAAAGTGTATAAGACCAAACATTATTAACCAACTGTCAAAGTGTTAAATTAATTAAATAATATCAACCTTGAGGTTATTAAAAAATAATTTGATTTTAAGATTACCTACCAGTTAAATGCATTAAGCTAGAATTTAGCTTGTCATATAAACCGCCTTTATATTAGAAAAAGTAGGGGGGACGCGAACTTGCTTCCGCAGGAGTGACTTAACCATAGCCCTTCATATGGATGGTGCGGAAAAGAGCTTCAAAAATAATAATAGTACATTATGATATACGTGTGGTAAATTGATCATTACATAGAGGCGGTTTATGACGCGCGAGCGGAACGCGAACGCGTTTATAGCCGAGATGGTATGATCAATATCCACACGTGTATCGTACGACGTTTTTATCACAGTTGCGAATAAAAGAAAAGACTTGAACAGAAAAGAAAATAAAAATTAACAAAATATTTGTGACAAGTCTGTTTACTATTTTTTTAGGCAATATTTTTGTGTTAATTATTCTACCGAATGGCCAGGCAAAAGATTTTCAACCTATACAGCCTCATCTGACATACAATATTTTTTAGGGTATTTTCCGTTTTTTAATCGTTTTCTAAGACGTTATCGCGTAAAATTTTCTTTCATAAACCGACTTTAGAGACCAACATTTTTGCTAGCTTAAAAACTCTTTGTTGGTACCTTTTTTATACATCAAAACAGTATAACCCAGATAAATTATGAATGTTTCATCTACCTAACATGTAATTAGCAGTAAGATACGTATTTAACTTATCGGGATAACTTTATAGCACTAGCTGGTAATTTATAACGCACGCGTGCATAATACGTTAGATTATGAGCCTAAAAGCCATTTAATAAGATCCACTTTATGAGCAACTGTTATAAAAAAAATATTGCCATACGATTAAATAATAAAAAGGAAAATATCCCTAGACAGTGTCGTTGTGTGTAGTTGTGTAAGTAAAGGCTTTACACACAAGAGTGGGCAGCCGGCACCGACCAGTCCTACATACGCTTCGTCAGACAATCGCGTTTGATCAGCGCTCATGTGCGATAATCCGCCGTGTGCATACGCTTTATAGCCAGCTATTTTTATACCATTGAGACGTCGCGGTATCGTGAACAAGAAATATTGCAAAATATTAAGAACTTTTCGTTTTTAAATTACATTTTCCTTTTAATTTTGTAAACGGATGCGCTGACAGTGATGGTTCGATGAATAGAGTTTTGTGAAACATGGGTGATTGTTGTCAAAACCGTCATTTTCTACTAAATGAAAACCCAAAATATTAATGAAAATTTACCATTATAAATAATTTTATTCACCTACCTAGGTACCTATAAATAAACTTTTCATTACTCATACTCCGAAAGTAGGTCTAAATATGCCTGAAGAGCGTGTAGAAAATAAAACTTCCAGCCCTAGGGCTTTTCACTTTCACTGACAGCTGTCATGTCAAATTATGGCTTCGCACGACTTGTGCAATCTGCATGTAGCCAGTATCAGTATCATTATACATTAGGAACTTCAAAACCTAACCTCCTTGCTTTAGGTAGCACCAAAGAATAACACTACATGTATATAACCTATTTGGTCCCAACCTTGTAAGAGGATCAGGTAGTATGGAGTCTCTCATCCAATCTCGTTGTTAGGAAGAATTTTATGTATTATTCGTAATGAAAAGCACAGTGTTTACCTCGGGTGAAAGACTCATTAAGTCCCTCGAACTATTAGCGCCCTCGCTACGCTCGGGCGCCAAACTCCGTCTCGGGACTTGTAATGAGTGACTTTCACACCTAGGATAACAATGTACTATTAAAAATACCTTCCAAAAAAACACCTTGAACTACGCCGGAAATGAAAACATAAATGTGAAACATCAGTTATATGAGGATATGAGGAGAGGAGAGGACGACAAGAGTAATGCGAGTTACTAAAGAGTTAAATAAATTAAAGAGGAATGAAGGAACACATACGGCCAATCCCACATAGTGGGAAAAGGGAAAGAAGAACAAGAGTTGCGTGTGAGCTGGATAAAACAAACGAATATTTTCTAGAACAACACGATTTTCACTTTAATTGTTGTTTCATTTGAGTCTTTGTGACAATCCTTGTAACGGGGTCGACATACCGCCGTCAGGTACATTTAAATAATTTTAATTATAATACACATAAAAAAAGGTTTAAGAACGTTTTTTTTCAATAAAATAATAATTTATTACTTAGATTGGTACTTACATACTCACTTAAAAAAAACCTAAATAAAGGTAATTGAATGTCTAAAAATGATTATAGTAAAAAACTTTGCAGTAGTTTAACAAAGATGTTTTCTATCCACAACATGTTTAGAAGCTCATAGATTCCTAATTATCATAAATCACTCGAAATCCGTAAGGCACATAAAGGCAGACCCAGGTGTGTGTAAATGTGCCTCCATTAAAGCTTGACCACACCTGACCCATGCCGGGCCGAAAAGGGTCGTCCTAACCTAACTTCATGCCGAGTTATGTCAAACCATAATTAAAATCTTAACGAATTATAATAAACTAGCGACCCGCCCCGGCTTCGCACGGCTATATTATGCATGCATTATACATATAACCCTTCCTCTTGAATCACTCTATCTATTTAAAAAAACCGCATCAAAATCCGTTGCGTAGTTTTAAAGATTTAAGCATACATAGAGATATAGGGACATAGGGACAGAGAAAGCAACTTTGTTTTATACTATGTAGTGAAATAATGTGAGGCAAGGTTTCTGGGCATAATCAAAAATGCCGTAGAGTTTTTAAATTGTTTTAATTTAAGAGGAAAGGGTACCGGAGGCTTTCTCCATACAAACTATTACAAACGTAGTCGACTGTTTTCTCCCTGGATAATGACACTAGAGCAAATATTTTTGATGCATAAAACTTATAACAGCCATGGCCATGCCCCTATTTTATGTTTTTTTAAATTTTTAAATTTTTTAAATTTTATTTTCTATGATAATTAGAAAATGAAAAAAACCAAAACATAGGGGCATGGTCATGGCTGTTATAGCTTTTATGGCACAAAAATATTTGCTCTAGTGTCATTATCCAGGGAGGAAACAGTCGACTACGTTTGTATGGAGAGCGCGCAGGTACCCTTTCACCTTAAGCTATTAATTTAGGTTATAGTCTTCTAACTCAAACAGGACTGTAAAGCTCTGCTTGATTTGTAAACATTATAATAAAATAACATTTTTGTTGCCCACTGTACACAATCATAAGAACTTCAAAACCAATTCACGTGGTAAAATTGTGGGGATTTTATTATCCTAACCTTTTGTTAGTCGAAGCACTTTCTGAAGAAAGTTTTAATGAAATTCTGTATAAAATAATATTTCATTGGTTGCCTAGGTTTTTAATACACAATGTTCTAACTAAACCATTTCGAACAATAGAGAAATACAGAATATCCAAATGATTTTCTTTGTGTTAGTATTTCTATTTTTCTATGATACAAATATATCTATATCGAGTTACCTGCCTTTGCGGCTGTAGATATATATTTTATTTGGAACACCATTTTTAATGCCTTTTTGCAACTTCTAAAATCGATACTACCAAATTTTTTTCGTAACTGGTGTTTGAGATAAACATCTCGTTTCATAGTACATAGCTTTTGCCCGCCATTTTCTTTTTATAGGTGAACCAACAATTTACAAAGAACACACCCTACAAATTGCATGTCTCTAGGAGCTGCTGTTTAAGCTGTACGTTGGTATATCAGTCAATTAGGATTTTGAATTTTATATTTATAGATATTACTTTGCACAATCGACAAGCGCCTAACCTCATGCGACTAGGTAAAGAAACTTAAGTTTTACGTTTTCCGTGACGTATGTTATCCACCAAATTACTTCACAGAACGCTTATGTTTTCTGTTGCTTGAATTAAGCCTTAGACCTTAATTTATCTACCTAGAAACTTAAATATGTCTGTGTTCATTTAAGTTTAGTAATTTGATTAATGAATTTGTTTTTAAGGCCGAACTTCAAAGAAATACCGATCGAATTTTCTTATACCTATACATTTTTTGAGAGACCATTGAAACAAGGTCTCGTGGCTTCTTAGCACTGAAGGCTGTACCGCGAACTTTAACTTTTGTGTTTCTCTTCTCTTACACAAGAATTTATTAATTAAACGAAATTGCTTACTCATCGCTTCATCGCGTTGATTTTTCGAGCAAAATTACGTAGGTACTAACTAACCTACTTGTTCTAATATATATTGGCCTTTCACATCTAATGTAGACTAGCGACCCGTCCCGGCTTCGCACGGCTATATTATGCATGTATTATACATATAAACCTTTCTTTTGAATCACTCTATCTATTAAAAAACCGCATCAAAATCCGTTGCGTAGTTTTAAAGATCTAAGCATACAAAGGGACATAGGGATATAGGGACGGCGAAAAGTGTGTTAGTGTAGTGATTGGCCTTTCACATCTCATGTAGATGATTATGCAGCGCCAGCAACTTTAATTCATGCTATACAGAGCGTTGTAGTGCCTAAGGCATGTATTAAATGGAGTAAGCTTGCCCAAAACCTAAACGCTTTCAGCTAAGTGTCCCTAAAGAAAAAACTCGTCAATAAGTCTGGACCTAAATCGCGGGTTTCGTAACGCTGCAAACTTATCTTATTTATTTTTTATTATTACATTTTAGGTAAATCTTGTGTTGCACAGTGGTTTTTTTATTTTGTGACATTTGCGAAACGTCATTCGTATAGGGTCGTGCCGCAAGACGTGTCAGCTAAATGTTGGTGCAGCTATCATTGCTGAGGCAGAACCTTTTTGGAGGCACACGGCTCCTTAGTTCTTATTTCTTCTTTGTATTCTTTTTACTATTTTTTTTTTTAATTATTTTTTTATTTTATTTTATCTTCTTTTTTAGTGCTTTTATGTTTGTTACTGCTTTTCTGATTGTCTTATGTCGTGTGATTGTCCAACTAAAAGTTTTCTTTCTTTCTTTTTCTTTCAAATCACGAATTTTTCAAAGGCGGTTTTCATAAAATCGACACAATCAAAAATAAATTATTTTGCAGAAACGTTTCCTCCGATGTGAAAAGTAATCAATCAATGTTACTGAATCGAAAGACGGAAATGAAAAATTGAATGAAAAATTTGAACAATCTGATTATGAAGGTATTATGTAAATACAAAGATAAAATACCTATTGAAGTACCCGCAGAGACTCGTAATTATATTTTCAAAACCAGAAAAGGTAATTTCAATTCATAATTAAGTACAAATAAAATTAAAAGCAAACAAAACTAAAAAAAAGACCAAAGACCAAAAAGTTGCATGCACCGCGTGTCCTTTCCAATGAACGACATTACTACCCTAGAATTGTACGAGAAGCGGTTGAAATTAAGAAACATGTCAATTTCAACCGGGAAAGTGGATACAAGCTCTCATCTACGTGGAATCCAGTGATAAAAATGTCCAAGTGTCGCGAGATATCTCCGGATATATCTTCGGATATAGTGAGTGTGGTGTGCCGCGGCCCTTATGACTGTTGACAAAACTGTTCATAAAATCGAGTGTCGGTACTCGACCTACCCTCGGTTACTACCCTCAACTATCAACATGAGAGGACAACGCTCGCCGCTGCTCCAGTCTCCTCGCGACCATGACTATTGTAACATAGTCGAAACGTCGAGGTAAGAGAAATAAAAAACAAAAAATACGCGATTAAGACCCGGGAAAATAATTACTATGAATACAAATCGTGTGAGTTTAAAAAGTTTAAAGACCAAAAAGACCAAAACCAGAAGGACCAAAGACAGATATTATTATTTTGTAAGGTTTTCGCGACTTGAACTCATAATGAAATATTTTTTCACCAAAACTCAGATAAAATAAAACGTATTCAGTCTTTGTTTATTTGTACAAAAGTACAGAAAACAAATGACAGTTATTAACAATTATATGATTCCTATGACTGTCTGTCTTTGTATGCACAGAAAACAGGTTTCATAAAGTGAGAAATAATATAGATATAATAAATAAAATAATATAGCCTATACCTAATAGACGTTAGGGAATATTTTTGGTTTTTTGTAAATGTTCTTCAAAATAATGAACATTATTCTGAATCTAGGAACATTGCTTTGTCTGTTTATTAAGAATAAATACTGCTGATTATTTTAAGTTTTTTTTACTAAAACCAATAAATTATTCTCTAGCATCTATAGGGAGATGATTATTTAATGCTTCAAAGAAATATTTTGTGTTGTAGCGTTGCTTCAAAGTTATTTGATTGGAATACATTTTATTTTATCTGAAAGCTGACTGTTCTGTCACAGCTATTACCTATATTTCAGTTAAAGCCTTTTCCGAGTTATTAACATATTTCCATGATAATTGATCATTACTTATTTTACCTATATTGTAGCAATATTGGGCAAAGGTCTTCTTTAGACTTTAACTTCTAATAAATAATTACTATCCTACGCATTCGAACCTTTATTAGAACGTCTGTTCGTTTTATTTATTAGAAAAGTAGCAGCATTTGTTTGGATACTCGCAACTTTAGCAGTTTAATAATTATTTCCAATTTTACTCTGGCCATTACATTGTTAGTTTATTGAATTTGTTCTAAAGTTGTGTTTCGCATGTAGAGTAATGAATTAACTCCCAAACCCTCCCCCAAATAATAATATTAGGTTTTACATCCAGTCTAGATGATGTATACATACTGACAGCACCTCAAATGGCATGTTCCAGGTATTTCAGAATGCTGTAATGCCTGAGATATAGAGTAGGCTTGCCTTGCGCCTTTATCTCTCAGCTTATTCGACCATGGCTAGAAGAAAGCACTAGAGACAACTAAGCCGCTGGTTTTATCATAATTTTTTCCTTTACCGTAGCTCAAAAGTTGCGCTCATAAACCCTCTACAAATTCTGAACTTAATTTAGTACAGAACTTAAATCTAGACTGCCACGTTCCTACAAATCAAATTAAAAAAAGATTTTTCTTCATTTCTAAAACAAAGCACTATTTCGGACATTCCACGGACGTAAGTAAAGTAATGTAAGTAGAAAGGTTCCTATACGCACGACCACTTTAACTGTCTAAATAATAGCTGCAATTATGTTGAAAGAACAATTCCGTCGTCGCGTTATTTTTTATACAACCGCACAATATAATGAGAGTTTCAGAGGAAGACATCCGACGCGAGCGTAGAACGCGGTTAAAAAAGAAACAGGGGAGATGGAATCATTTCGTATAGGTACCTATATAGCTGTTGTATTATCACTCTGGCTTTTAACCGCGGTTCCACTCTCTTTGAATACGTTTAAAGGAAATTCTCTGGCTGTTTTCCTAGAACAAAACATAGTACTGCGACGAAAAGTCAGAAGTTTCTGTATTACAGAGAAGTTGTAGATTTCATTTCGTTTAAAATATTTGCATTCTTTAGTCTCTGAGAATTTAGGTACTAAAGTTTTGCATATCTTCGTGTAGTATTTTCTTAGGGTTTCGCGACTGAAATCCATAATTAAACGATTAAACGTGATTATGTACGTTACAATCTTTTGGATCTTTATACATAAAAGTGATAAAGACTCATCACGGAATATCTGAACCAATAACAGCTACAAGTTCTCAAAGAACTTCTCATGGGGATACTTTTTAAGACGTAAGGGAGCACTGACCAGAGCGGTAAAAATATGATGTAAATTCAGAGCAAAATAAAAAGGAACAAAAGGCCAAAAAAGTAATCTGGGAGAACAGAAAAGTTACCGCGACGTGCCGTGTGCTAATATTTCTAGGCATACAAATCATGAAAATAGGTCCGTGGCAATATGCTGGCTTGTAGGTTTGCCCGTTGTACAGATGAAGTTAAAATAACTCTCTTCAAGGCGTTTTGTCAGACTTTGTACACGGGCATTCTGTGGGCGAGATATGCTAAAGGATCGATAGGCATCCTGCGTATCCAGTAAAATAATGTTTTCAGGATACTGTTGAGACTTCCCCGCTTCTGTAGTGCCTCGGGAATGTTTGCACAAGCTCATACGGACGATTTTCCCAGCTTAGTCCGAAAAAAAGTAGCGTCACTGATGAGGCGAGTGCGGGATAGTGGCAACGGCATCCTGAGGGTAGTGGCCGATGATTCGCATGCACCAATGAGGAGACATTTCGTGCGGGTGATGACCTGTTTGAACGACAGTGGTTCATCAGGTGGTGGTCCGTCCGGGGTGCCCCGTAGGTACATGATATATTAGTTTAGTGCATTTTTCATTTTTTAGTGTAAGCTACTAACATAGTCTTATAAGTATCTGTACTAACACACTCTATGGATCTTTGTTGTCTGAAAATAAAACCTTTCATTTCATTTCAAATCATGCCATGCCAGTTTGTACAAAAAATGTCCCTCTAACTTCAATGAATAAACAAACACACATCAGTTACAAGTTCAACGTGTATGAGTACGGATAGAACAGATAGATAGCTCCATATCCGACATTAGGCGTGTTATATGTCTGGCTGATGGCATGTAACGTGATTGTGTCGTAGAGATATAGCCACAAATACGTGTCTCAACTTACATTACAACTTATAAGTGTTAAATATATCTTTGCAAATATATATTTGATAGAATTTTCGAGGAGAATGTATCGTAAATGTAAAAATGACGCCTTAGAAAGAATATTTCGTTATATTATAATAATAATAATAATAAGCCCGCAGGGCACCTTGAGGCGAGGTGAAGGGGAGTAACGACCCCGCGGTCCCGAGTTCTCCAGGGGGAAGTCACCGTTCCTCATCTCCGGCTTGCCTTGGTTGGCTGGTCGGAGTGAACACTGACGAGGAAGCGGTCCCCCGCCTCTGGCTTGCCTTCACTGGCCGTCCAGAGTGGAGTCGCATGAGTAGAAATACTCGAAGGATGGATGCCGAACGTCAGTGATGAGTTGGCCCGCTCGCTCGGACTACCAGCGATGACTTAAAATCCAGTAAGGCCTCTCCATCCTTCAAGCCACTCACGTTCCTGTTGCCCCCTTGCTGTAATTTACTCGGCTAATTAGGGTGGCCCAGTCTGAGAGTTGGCGAGTCTCCGCCTGCCATTTTTACGTGTTTATTGAACATTGTTACGGCAGGTGCCATAGTATCCATAGTTCCCCAGTATCTAGTCCACTACCATCCCATCACAATAGCTCAAGTAGTTTTGTCCTGTAGATTATCAATAGTTTCATCCAAACCGGAGGTTGTCCTTGGTTGCACTTTATAGTGTAGACAGGGATAATCGCCGGTTTAGAATCCACCCCATTGTTTGCTATTATACTTGTTATTGTAAAGGGCCTCTACGTGTTGGCTTCGGCTCCACGCACGCCTTCCAAAAGTCCGGGGCTCCATAGCCCCGTGATACAGGACGTATAACAGACGAATAATAATAATAATTTTTATTCAGCAAGTACACAAACAATATACAAGTACAATATTTAAGGCACTTATTGCTAAATAATAAAGGTTGTTGCTAATTAAGGAGGTATATCTTTTATGTCACATTATATTCCTAAACTGAGCAATGCTCGTATTTTAGGAATAGTGGGGTGTGAGATACTCCATTTTGAGATACCTATAATATTATAGTTTAGGACAAGAGATTGAGTCGTGTGCAGCTAAGGTAGTTAAAAATGTGTGTACATACTGTTTAACCAAAAACAAAAAACAAAAATCTCTTAGTGCTTATCTAAAAAGTAAAACACTTTTATAAGTCTTTATGCCGTGGGCATTATTAAAATAGAATATTAAAGTGGTTATATTCAATGCCTATAGTAGCGCACGGACCTGATTAATTCACAGCCCGCAGCTTAACCAAAGAAAAGTAACAATAAGGGCGTGTTCAGATGACACGCGTCGACCACGCGCCCGCCCCGCGCATCACACGCGTTGAACACGCTTTGAAAATTGTTCTATATATAATTTGAGTCTTATGACACATCAATAGATCTCAAATTGCATTTATGCAAGTCCACCCGCACATGCCAAGTTCCCGCCCCGCGGACGCCCCGCGCTCGCCACGCGCCTGGCCCGCGCACGTCCCGCGCCCGCTTGCAAAAATGCAATTTAAGATCTATTGATGTGTCATAAGACTCAAATTATACATAGAACAAATTTCAAAGCGTGTTCAACGCGTGTTCAAAGCGTGTTCAACGCGTGTGATGCGCATGGCGGCGCGTGGTCGACGCGTGTCATCTGAACACGCCCTAAGTAACCCGCGACTTAGTTGACTCTAGATGTATTGATGAGTTATTTGTTCTGGACACGGTCGAATAAGCCGAGAGGGTACAGGTGTGCAGGACAAGCTTAACTACATCTAATACGTGTTCCATTCACAACAACAACAATAATTAAACTAGCTGGTTCTGTAGAAATGTTCTATATTTGATGTAAAAAGGGCAATATTCTTCGTACATAAGGGACTTTAAGAAGTATTAGTAAATTTCTATTAGACGACCCAGTTAGAACAAAAGTCACCATGCCGGACTGCCAAACACAGGGTTGCGGGTTCGATTCCCGCCTCAGACATGTATTTATGCTTACATATTTGTCTGTGGTCTGGTTGTTTCTATGTATTATAAGTATATATTTACAAAATAAAGGTATATAAGTAGTATATCCGTTGTCTAGCACCCAAAACACAGGTCTAGTTATTTTATCAATTTTATTAGAATAGTTAAAACCTATTTTAGAAATCCTACCTACACATTATAAGTAAATCCTCAAGCGATATAACGTATATGCATATTGTACGTCTGAGTGTTTAGTCATCCCATGAATGCATAAGTCGCTGGCATTGTGCCAGAGATGAGCGTATCTCTGATTCGCTAATAGATAAATCCTTCCTGTCGACCGCACGGTACATAGTACTCAGTGCAATGCCTCTTGAGACTTCACACTCAATATACAGTATGATGTTTAAAATGCAGCTTGTAAACTTTTACCTATATTTGAGGAGGCTCACAGCTAAGCCGCTCGTTGATTGTTTATGGCCGTGTGGGCTAAGCGACGCCTGGCGCGGGAATTACTTCGATGGGTGGCCATTTAGTAGTGTGGCAAAAATGTGTTTTCGTGAGCCCCTCCGTGCTTCAGAAGGCACGTTAAGCCGTTCCCGGTTGCTACCTCTAGTAGCAGTCGTTAGATCAAGTTAAAAGTCTTAAGGCGATCTGAAAACTCTAACAATAGGTCACCACTATACGAGAAGAAGAAGACCTATACCTATTTTCATCCATCATAATAATATTTATACTTTCATTATGAGCTCATATCTTTTCTCTATTAATTGTAATTAGGTAATTACTTATTTTGCCATGTATCAAATTTTACACGTACTAAATTGCCATGGGGTGGAACCAAGTGATCTGTATCATAGACTTAGTGTCAATTTCAGACACCTGCTTTCCACTTTCATCTTTTTTGTTTTGCCAGACATCAGTCTGACCAAATTTAGATCCTAACTAAGTTTTTAAGACTTTTTTTACACAAAATAGATTTGCATTTTACCTCATTTGATTTGATGAGAAAACGACGATGAGATGTCCACTATACCTACAGCATGTTCTAGAAAGAGAATGGCATATCTGGACAACATGATGCAACGCAACGCATCGCTTCGCACCATGACTTTGTCCAGGAGATTAGATGCCAAAAAATGTACGTTTTTATGTGTGAATGTTTCCAAATGATTTTTCACTTTAACTTTATTCGGAAAAGTTGTTTTGTTTTTGTTTTATAATATCTTTAATAACATAAAACTTAAGAAACATTTGAAATAATAGTGTAAGATTATCCTATTAATTCAACATATTGATATTGGAGACGTTTTAAAGCTCATTAGTATTTTATGAAAAACTTGTAACTGGAAGGTAGAATCTAAGTAAAATGAACATAATTGCTAGGTATAATCCTCGTGTAACCACTACATTAAGTGTTACGTATTGTATTAGCATTATTTAACTTGTTTGTATTATTTAACTTTAGTATTAGCATACAATTTTTAAACTGATTCGGAAAAGTAAAAATGCCCGAATCGCATTCTCAACATCGTGCTACTGTACAAAGGTCTAGAGCGGATTGTATCGTTGCATTGTCGCGATCAGGAATTATGTGTATCTACTTGGCTTGTCAGCATCGAACGGCGAATATAGATTGCAGGTTGTTCGTAGATTGTAGGGTAATTATTGGTGCACGACTGATTTATATACCACTAGCTGCACCCCGCGGTTTCACCCGTGTAAGAATCCAAAGTATTCTTTAATATCCTTTTCCATCCTCTAAACTACCACTATGTCGTTTGACCATGAAGAAGGAACAAAGAAACAAACTTTCGTGATTATGATTTTAATGTTGTTGAATAAGATTTTTTTCTTTTTTTGGAATCCGTACCTGAAAAGTTAAAAAAGGACCCTTTAATTAAAAGATCACTCTCTTGTCCGTCTGTCTGTTCGTGTGTTTTGTAGGTAAGCTGAAAAGTCCCACATTTCTAGAGTCAGCTATTTTGGTTATCCTAATGTTTTTCCACAAAACTTTGTTAAGTTAATCAAATCAATACCTAATTTTCATTTCGATAAACATTCAGAATTGAGGTATGAAGAAACTCAAATAAATTCCTTTAAAAATGTCTCCTTTATAAGAACTCAACAGACGTTTCCTCTCTCTACAAATACCTACAGAATTTTTCAGTCAGTTTAACCCGGAGACAGGCATCCATATTTCCTATCTTGAATCAGACCGCATCTCCCTTGTTTAACAGTTTGAATACTAAGTACTTTCTCTGAATATTTCAAAAGGTATAACTGTTATTCCGAAAATAGTTTGAATCACGGATTTACGCAAAAAATTGCAATTTCACATGTTTTGCGGGAGATAATCTCATTATTTTACTCAAAAAATTGTATAAAAGAAAAAAGAATGATTGAAGTTGGACTTCATATACCGGAGTACGGCGAAAACATCGCTAAAACAAACCCTAAATATGTGTCTAATTTAGAACCTCATCTTTTTTCAAAACGTAGAAAAATCACTATCACGATCACTACATGGTATAAAATAAAGTCACTTTTCGCCGTCCCTATATCCCTATGTAGCTTTGTATGCTTAGATCTTTAAAACTATGGATTTTAATGCGGTTTTTTTTTCAAGATAGAGTGATTCAAGAGGATGGTTTCTATGTATAATACATGCCTAATATAGTCGGGCGAAGCCGAGCGGGTCGCTAGTTGAAAATAAAATATACTAGTTTTGGATGGGTTTCCCCACGTAATTTCCGATCCCGTTTATATGTCGGGATAAAAATCGGTTGATAAACAAAAAAGATATGCGCGGACATTCATAAAAAAAAAAAGCAAATTGAGAACCTCCTCTTTTTTTGAAGTCGATTAAAATAGCTATTCAATGTATTTTATACTAAGTTTCATCAAAATCGGTCGATTGTTTTAAAACTTATCCATTATTAACAAAATGGCTTCCAAATGGCTCTAGGCTTCTAATTTTAATCTTCAAATAGCCAACTGGGCCAAACGGCTTTTTACGAGCCTAAAAATAAATACGACTATTTTTAAATAATTTTCAGGCCTCTGCGACCTTTGATCTGTTAATCTAAACGTTATACCTACAAAGAATAGGTAGAAAAGTAATTCTTATTATATAATCTAACGAAAACAAAGTAAAATAAGGCTTAACCTTTGTAAGAAGATTAGGAAAAACTAAAAACATGAAACAGCTTATTTCTCGGCGACTTACCTGCCAATACAAAGCTGGCTAAGCTTTTAGTATAGGTATCACTACATAGTATAAAATAAAGTCACTTTTCGCCGTCCCTATTTCCCTTTGTATGCTTTTTTTTTTTTTTTTTTTTTTTTTTTTAATGTAACTTAAAATTACCGCTACTGTCGCTGATGTAGCGCTTAAGTCTACTATAAAATAACATTATAACTATATTAACTAACTAAAATCTAATGACCGAATAAAAATGTCATAGGTACATACACACACATAAACAGACAACAACACAAAGAACTTGTTTTAATTTTTTTTTTTTCTTTAACCTTATTTTGTATTCTTTTTTTTTTATTATTATTACTATATTTATCTTACTATATTTTTTTTATTTTTTCCTTAATTTTCCCCTTTTTCTTTTTTTGTACTCTCTAATAATACTGTATTATTTACATTCTATACTTTTTTACACACTTATTTAGATAGACAACAAAAACAATATACACAAAAACACTAAAGCTATTACATCCACAAAAGACAAAACAATAACACCACAACATGAACTTAATATTTATCTATTATTTACAAAACTAAACATTACTTTAAAGCACTACATCAGCGAACAGTAGATCCATTTGCCCTAGCGGCTCTCCTTAGCGCATACTCGGCAAAGGCAAGAAAAACGGACCGGCGGTTGTCGTCACCCATAACAGCCGCCAAACTACCTACCCCCAACGCCTGCCCTAACCTGTACTCGCACTCTAACCTTTGGAGGCCATACTTGGGACACTCAATCAAAATATGTTCGACTGTCTCCTCAGTGGATTCATCACAAGTGCAGAACGGATCACCTATCAGCCCAAACCTATGGAGGTAGGCCTTGATACCGCAGTGGCCACTGAAAAGTTGAGTCCTTAACGCAGTAATCCCAATTTTACTTAGAACTTTATAGGCCTCCGTTACCACTGGGAAAAACACTCTAGTAACCGCTCCAGCAGTAGCGCCACTATAGCGTTCCTGCCACCTCCTGACTGTGTCCTGTCGCAAAATTCTCATAACGTGGGATAGAGGAACAGCGTCATACGAAGGTACCACTCCAAGCCCAAGTGCCGCAGCCTTTGCCAAAGAGTCTGCCCGCTCATTCTTTTCGATGCCTACATGAGCCTTGACCCAAAAGAACATCACCATACCCCCCAACCCAATAAGTTCTACAATACCACGCTGCACCTCCAGTACAAGCGGATGTTGAGGATTCGGATCTGCCAACGCCTCCAACGCCGATCTCGAATCGCTTAAAATGTTACCACAAGGCGGGCTCAGAGTGCGAAGATGATTGACAGCTCTCAGTATTGCAAACAACTCGGCCTGGTAAACCGAACAATAATCCGCCAGCTTTGCTTCAATTGTATCGTATTCACTTCCACGCATCCAGCACGATACAGCTGCTCCCACTTTACCCTCGAGTTTACTTCCATCAGTGAAGAGTCTAGGCCAGTCGTTTTCAATGTTGCCACATTCCTCCTGGTTGTTAATATACCCGAACTCTATTCCTACCCTCCTTGATGGATGCGCCATCTCAACGGGGCTCACTAGCCTCTCCATCAGCACACCAGGAAGTCCCACGATTGGTTTACCTCTCTTCATCTCATATAGCATAGCGTGCTCCCGAACCCTCAGTTCCAGCGGTAGAATCCTAGCAATCAATGTGCTAGAGACGAGAGATGTATGCTTAGATCTTTAAAACTACGCAACGGATTTTGATGCGTTTTTTTTAAAATAGATAGAGTAAATCAAGAGGAAGGTTTTTATGTATAATAGTATTTTTATGTATAATGTATAAGCCGGGGCGGGTCGTTTGTGTTCCTATAAAGCCCCTCGGTTTCTCTTTCTGAAAACACTGGTATTTATGATCTAAATTAATAAAACTATTAAATTAAGTCAAATTGGTAAAACAATTAGATTAAATGGTAATTTTCTTCTAATTAAGGATTTTGGATAATTCTACCTTTATGCAGGCGAAGTCGCGAGTTAATTCTATACTAATATTATAAAGCTGAAGAGTTTGTTTGTTTGAACGCACTAATCTTAGGAACTACTGGTTCGAAATGAAAAATTATTATTGTTCATTTATCGAGGAAGGCTATAGGCTAGTTTTTATTTTGACATTCCCAAGGGGTCGGAACATACGCGGCTGAAGCCGCTGGGCGCAGCTAGTAATAATATAAGCGTAAATCTTCCTACTGTGAAAATTTCAATGTCACTTCCGTTTTATCAAAATTGGTTCAGTAGTTTCAGAGTCTATTTATATATTAACTAACTATATTATATTATTGACGTGACAACGTTTTATAAATTGGTTTGCCGGGTGACACTTCAAGAAACTGCGTTACGCTCCGCTGACGTTATGCGCTCACAATGAGAGCGAGTGAGAGGCACGCGGGCATGGTTAGCCCGCCTAAGAGCGAGAGAGACAGACATAAAAAGTGAAAGGCACGCGTCCCTTCCACTCGAGCACAGTTGTTGTCACGTTAAACTTTCGCCCGTATACCGACTTTACAGGCAACCAGTTTTATGGTGTTTGCGTAGTTATTTTGGTTGTATTTTTATTTTATTAATTAACAAAGTTCTAGCAAGAGTTTGTTTTTATTACATTTTTAAATTAATATCTATACTTAGACAAAATCGAGGAACCTATATAAAAAGAAAGGATTCTAACAAGTTAACCTTCCCAAAATTTGTTAAAAAAAAGGCAAAAGTATTTTTTATTAATTTTGTAGAATACCAGCTATCAAGTGCACTTCCTCGAACAAAGTGTAAAACAAATAAAAAACTTCTTCACACGAAACGTCGGAAAAATAACGTTTAATAAATTTCCCGTATATAAAATGTGTTGCGTACATTTTATATTAAATATAAATGACGTCACGGTATGCTATAAATATTGATAACGCAATGTTCGGAAACGTTCCACCGTACATTGTTTAAATTGATAACGGAGATATGTTGCGTCAACGGTAAATGATGGTTTGTTTGTTTTGTTTTATATATAACGGTATTTTAAATCGGTTATATTGAAATGTCAGATTTTTATCAAAGTCTACGAATTTCGTAGCAGGTCTACGAAAGTTAGAGTAGACCTGATAAGAACTTTCAAAGTCAAAGGCAAAATTCTTTTTATCACAGTTGCTCATAAAGTGGATCTTATTCAACGGTTTCAAGGCTCATAATCCAACGTATTATGCACGCGTGCGTTTTACATTACCATGCTACAACTAGTGCTGTAATAGGTTATCCCGGTAAGTTGAATACTTATCTTACCCGGAAATACCCCAAACAATATTGTATGTCAGGCGAGGCTGTATAAGTTAAAAGTCTTTTGCCTGACCTTTCGGGAGTATAATTAACAAAAAAATATTGCCTAAAAAATAGTAAACTTATCTTATCACAAATATTTTGTTAACTTTTATTATATGTTAGCAAGTCTTTTCTTTTATTCGTAACTGTGATAAAAAACGTCGTACGATACGCGTGTAGATATTGATCATTGGATCTCGGTCATAAACCGCCTCTATGCAATGATCAATTTCCCACACTCGTATAGTTATTTCAGAATTGGTTATATTGAAATGTCAGATTATTATTAAAGTCTACGAATTTCGTAGCAGGTCTACGAAAGTTAGAGTAGACCTGATAAGAACTTTCAAAGTGAAAATTCTTTATTCATTTGGATGCATAGATACAGTTTGTACAAAGATCAATAGAAACGTCTTAAAAACTAAGTTAGGATGTGTGCCTTCGGAACGCCAATGAGAAGAAGGCACAAGAAACTCATGGGGTTGATCACGCTCACAAAGATCAATATTAAAAATATTTGTATTGGAGCAATTAAAGTCACGTCCTTGGATTCCTATCATTAAGGTAAGAAGAGGTATCATAGTACACCTTACCGCACAATTTAAGCTTTACAAAAATTTTGAACTTGTTAATGGACATGACATTCACATCTTTTAGGTAACTTATTATAATAGAGAACACATGTGTTATTAAACGACCCGTTTATTTTCCGGAGCCTACTACCGGGCACTGTCAGATCATCCTTAGTTTTTAAAATGAAATTATGAATATCGCTATTTTTTCGAAAAACATCAGTATTTTTGTATAGCAGTTATAAGGCACCTATTGGTACGGTAATGAAAACATACAAAATAAAAATAAAATACAGTAAAATTGCGATAGCCAACTATGAGTAGGGATAAAACCTAAATAAATAGAGTTATTTAATGTTTGCAGGCTCTAAAATATAAATAAATAAAGTGTCGAGTTAACACAAAACGTAACGTTCTGCACAGTTGTGATTATGCTCGAGCATGCTCCGCCCGCGTCGTGGTTTTTTATTACTAAGTATAGTAGGTATATGTTGATACCTAGAATACATCTATCTATATTTAAGGTGTACCTGCTAGCCTAATTAAAAACTAAAATTTTGTAAAAATTGCGGAAACTTCTTAAAAACTGGTCATTAGATATTCACTTTTTTTCAATCTGATTAAAAATCATTTGTTTATTTTCTTGTTTTTTTTTCACTAGGTAATTTTAAGGTGTTTAAATTTTTTTTATGGCCCTTAGTAGTCGCAGGTACCTTATTTTACATATATTTATATATTTATTTATTTTTATTTTATTTTATTTGTAGCTATGAACAGTCGGAATATCAACTAGCTGAACCCCACGTGACCCAGGGACCACTCGCACATCTGTAAGGTTGAAAAGTAATGTTACTTGATTCTGTTTTTTAAGCAATATACTATACAATACATCATTATCATCATGTCAGCCCATACACGACCACTGCTGGACATAGGCCTCCCCCATACGACGCCACAAACAGCGGTCCTGAGCCGCCTCCATCCACCGACTACCCGCGACCGCCACAATGTCGTCGGTCCACCGGGCAGCTGGTCTCCCAACACTCCGTTTCGCGTTGCATCGCGGCCGCCACTCGAGAACCTTTACTCCCCAGCGGTTGTCAGTTCTGCGAGCTATATGACCTGCCCATTGCCACTTCAGCTTACCAATCCTGAGAGCTATGTCGGTGACTTTGGTTCTTCTACGGATTTCCGTATTTCGGATTCTATCACGTAGAGAAGCTTCGAGCATAGCTCTCTCCATAGCTCGCTGAGCGACTCTGAGCTTATGAACGAGGCCTATAGTCAGCGACCACGTCTCGGATCCGTATGTCATCACTGGTAACACACATTGGTTGAAAACTTTCGTCTTGAGGCTGTGTGGTATTTGTGACGAGAAGATATTGCGAAGCTTCCCGAACGCTGCCCAACCGAGTTGGATTCGTCGGCTGACCTCTTTATCGAAGTTGGATTTACCTAGTTGGACCATTTGGCCTAGGTAGACATAGTGATCAACAACTTCGATAACATCGTCTCCAATGTGAACAGGTATGAGTACGACATGGGCGTTCGACATGATCTTTGTCTTACCCATGTTCATTTTAAGACCCACCTGTCCGGAGACGGTGTTGAGGTCTCTCAGCATCCTGCTGAGGTCCTCCAGCGATTCTGCCATGATGACTATATCGTCGGCAAACCGAAGATGAGTGATGTAATCGCCATTGATATTGATGCCATATCCGTCCCAGTCCAAGAGCTTAAATATATCCTCCAATGCAGAGGTGAACAGTTTCGGAGAGATAACATCTCCCTGTCTCACCCCTTTTTGCAATGGGATCGGATTTGTGCTCTGGTTCTGAAGCCGGATAGACATAGTGGCGTTGCTATACAAACACTTCAGCACTTGGATATACCGATAGTCAATTTGGCACCGCTGGAGGGACTGCAGCACTGCCCAGGTTTCGACTGAATCAAAGGCTTTCTCGTAGTCCACAAACGCAAGACATAACGGCCGATTATACTCCTCTGTCTTCTGTATAATCTGCCGGAGCGTATGAATGTGGTCCACGGTACTAAAGCCTTTTCGGAACCCGGCTTGTTCGGGAGGCTGGAAGTCGTCAAACCTTCGAGAAAGACGGTTGGTGATAACTCTCGAAAACAGCTTATAGACGTGGCTCAACAGTGAGATGGGCCTATAGTTCTTTAGAAGGGCTTTGTCACCCTTCTTATGGAACAGCACCACCACGCTCCTGTTCCACGCCTCTGGCGTTTGTCCCTCAAGGATGACGGAGTTGAACAGCCTCTGAAGGACTTTAAGTACCGTTGATCCACCTGCCTTCAGAAGGTCTGTCGTTATTCCGTCATCACCCGGTGCCTTATTGTTTCTGAGCTGTTTGAGAGGCGACCTTATCTCGTACAGGCTGACGTACTATACAATACAATATAAAAAAAATAAAAAAGGTATTATACGACATTTTTAACAGATGCGCGAGCGAGCTCTGGGTCACGTGGGGTTCAGCTAATTGGTATTCCGACTGTACTCTGTTTGTAATTTGTAATTAGTTTTAAATTTAAATTGTACGTATACTGTTAAATTTTCACTGCGTAGATATTATTTTAGTAGTTCCAATTACATTGATTACATTGTAATTATAATAACCTAATTTAATCAACGCTCGATTCACTCTATGAATATCAATTTGTTCGATGAACATTATCACAGATAATAATATAATTGTGAAAAATATTGTCATACTTACTAATAATGCAATGGCTAATCTATTACTAGAATAATAAATAATGAAAGGCTTATCATAAACTTTGAACTGACATTTCTCGAAAACTGTCAACAATATGACATAAAACTTGACAATTTAATAACTAGTATTATGTGGTATTACATGGACGTATTAATACACCTACGTGGTATTATGACCAATACATCTTCTATCTTCATCTTCTATATATATAAATATCAATGCCACTTTTCGTTGTCATTTTATAACTCAAGAACGGGCTCACCTATCCAAACCAAATGTTTAAGCTTTGTTCGGACTATTTAGTAGATGGTTTATGTGAAGTTTGCACAAAATCGGTCGAGCGGTTCTAAGTTTATCACATTTTTTTTATATGACAAAACAACGTTTGCCGGGACAGCTAGTAGGATATAATACTTTGGCTATTAACACCAGGGGCATTTTTTGTTACCTTACCTGGCTTTAACCTTTCATAGCTGTTAAATAAATACTTAACAGATTTTTATGAAATTATCTGCTTGTCTATGTTTTATTAAACACAGACAAGCGTGATCAAATGCTGACCTATCTATGTACCTAATGCTAATATTTGCTTTATATTTTGCAACAAATAGGCTCCGAAAGTACTGATTTCAATGAAACTTAGTATCAGAATACATTGATTCATTGGAAATAATATACACTTTTTTATCTTGAGTAAAACCGCGGAGAGCTGCTAGTTTATTATAAAAACATATAACCAGTACCAGTAGTCATTGTGACCTACCAGTGGCGTAGCTCGGGTTACTGTCGCCCGGGGTGTTGTCATAATTTGCCGCCCTTTCGACGTCATAAAAATAATAATGTTGGTATTTGTGAGAAAAAACGTAACGATGAAAGAATTAAGAAAAAAATATTTATTTCAAAACCATGTCAGGATGCAGGGCTACTCGTGATTTGCAACAACTGTATTGGGTGGGAGGGACTTTCAATATGTACAAGTGGGTTAGCTCTTATGCTAATTTCTTGAAAATTAAATTCAAATTCATTTATTCGCATGAAGTAGGTATAAAACAGTTGGTTAAGTAAAAGGTGGTGCCTTACTTCGTCGAACCCTTCGACGTACGAACATTTAAATACATTTATTAAATATACACAATCAGTTATTACATTAAATTGAGGATTAAATATGTTATAAAGTTTGTTATAAAATAGATTATGTGAAATTCATCATACAATAAATTAAATGTCAGAATAAATTGATAAATAAAATTAAAATAAAATGATCAAAACCGCATTAAAATATTAACAATCTGGCAATAGTTCTATAATTTCATAAAAACATTTTTCGACCAACCATTCTTTTAACTTTTTAAGAAATTGTATGTACGGGAGTTCTTTAATGTTCTCCGGTATCATATTGTAAATAGAACTACACATAGCAAAACAATTATTATGATATAGTTTTAAATTAGGTATCACCGGTAAGACAAGTCGATTTCCGTTTCTAGTATTTTTTGGAAATTTTTCTTTTTTTTTCTTTATTGTCTGACTGACCACCAGTGTTCGCACAAAATATTTTTCCCAATTTTACCGCCCTCCTAATGGGGCGGTAGGGCTTTCGGGGTGGACCGCCCCGGACGCCACCCCTATCGCTACGCTACTGTAACCTACTGTTCTATAACCAATTTATCAAAAATAAAATTATACATTTGCCAGTATATGGGAACCTGCGTATAATATTGATACAAATGTGTGTAAATGCGATGGATCATCCCCATTCGTCCGGATTAATTAAAATAATCCCCCATTGCACTCTGGGAGTTGAAATGTTAAATATTTTAATGCAACGTTATTGAAGCGTCAGGTGTGAGGAAAATTAAAGTTAGTTTCATTAAAATACCTCTAAACTAGTAAATACTAGCAGTGCTCCGCGGTTTCACTCGCGTAATTCCCGATCCCGTGGTAATATCGGGATAAAAAGTAGCTAATGTTATTCCTAATGAATCAAGGTATCCTCTTATAAAATTTCATCAAAATTGGACCAATAATTTCGGAGCCTATTCGTTACAAACAAAAAAATATAAAAAAAACAGGCACTAATCTAATCATACTGTCTGCCTCTTAAGCTAATAGCCCAACGAAAAAAAAATACGTATTTTAGCTTTTCCTTTATATTATCAATACTTACCTACATTAAACATAATTAGCTCGAATAGATAAAATCAGAACGTCCGCATTTACATTACTTTAGTTATCTAAAAATTCGAAGAAAATGTTCAGTAGTATGGCGGAGGACGAAGGCTTCAACTGTTCGTTCTACTTTCGTAATTTTCTTCGACTCTGTAAAAGCACCATTTAAGGTAAAAACATATAAAAAACTTTTCCATCTGCAGATAACAATACAGAAACGATTTATATTAAAACTTCATTGATTTTGAAATTGGACTTCATTGAAACTTCCGTAGTACGACGTGAGTATTGCTAAAACATAAAACACATACGCGTCGAATTAAAAACCTCCTACTTTTGTTACAGTCGCTTAAAAACTCCTTCAAGTTCTACCTAAATCTCACAAAAATACAAACCTCAAAAAACCCCAAAAAAATTAACACAGCAACATAAAAGATAGGCAGAATGCACTAATAAAACCATTCATCGAAAGATAAAAAAAACTATAGACCGACCTAAAGTTTGTCGTCTATAGAGTTTCTAAAAGCACCATTTATTTTGTAATTTTCTTAAACTCATTTCAGCCTTTTTTGTTACCTGAACAAAGTTGCCACAAAAGGTTGCGCCTAACGATATTAAATTCTGTAAACTTGTTATTAGAATACCCTGATGCTTTTTTGAATAGAATTCACGTATTCTACAACAGTTTTCAATATAAACCTATTAAGTCGTATTTTGTAACACTTACATTTCAATATATATTCATGATGTGAATTCATTAAACTGTGGTAACATGAGAAGGTATAATTGGAACGAGAACATCAAAAGCGCAAATTAGTTCATACTAACTATACCATTAGATATTATTATGTTACATATGAAATGTATTTGTAAATCAAACATAATACTCGATTACCATTAACTTGCTATCTCACAAAGTTCGACACAAGACATTCTGCCATTTAATTTAACGATATGAAACTTTCCACCGTTGTTTGTAATAAAGATCTGCGCCTACAGTAACGTTATCACTGATAGTATGTAATTTTTAAAAGTTCCGATGCCGTGATATTGGCTGGGGAGCCAATATTTTGCCAATTTAAATGAGCTGCCTTGAATTCAGGGAGACAGGGGTGTCTCCCTGAATTCAAGGCAGCTCATTTAAAGTATAAAGTCAAGCCTTTTTTGCTTACAACAGCTGCCAACATAACGGCAAAGGAACTATCTGATGAAACGAACTCTACCTGCCCAGCACCTGTGAGATTATAATTTACCAGCAGCGCCCCGCGGTTTCACCCGCGTAACTCCCGATTCCGTTGGAATATCGGTCTAAAAAGTAGCCTATAGCCTTCCTCGATAAATGGACTATAAACCAGTAGTTCCTGAGATTAGTGCGTTCTGGCTACTGGTTCGAATTGAAAAAATATTTTTGTGTTGAATAGTCCATTTATCGAGGAAGGCTATAGGCTACTTTTTATCCCGATATTCCCACGGGATCGGGAGTTACGCGGGTAAAACCTCGGAGCGCTGCTAGTTTATAAATATGGCGATTATAATAGATCAACAAAGTGCGATAAGGATAACACGAGTCACCTGACCCAAAACGATCCTAGAAAAATAAGATAATATGATAGTGGGCGTCTACGTTATGCTCTATTAATACCGATTATTCATAAAAGTGAAACATAGTTGGAAACAATACGTCTTCGTTGGTGTTGCCAGCGTTGAATGATGATAAATGTCCTGTGAAAATTACCGTATAGTATACGTGGAAAATGCACTTTCAAGATGGCGGACTAATGATGATATATTCGTGTATGCTGTTAAACGAATATGTTCGGTAAAAGGAGGGACACCTTTTTCTTATTTACCTACACATAGTGTACCTTTAGTAATAATTTTATTATGCTTACATATTTCTTTTACATTTACAAAAAAGTTTAAAGTATTCTATCCGTTGCCTTTGTTATCATAACACAAGCGTAGTTGCTTATTTTAGGAGACAGATGTCGTATGTATAATATTGATATATGTATTTTTTAAATTATTATTTTTTTAAAAGTTAAGTATTTTTTTTATTTCAGTAAATCATTTTACACAAACCGAAGAACGCACAGCACTAGTTTAGCACGTGCTGACCTCCGATAAGAAAGAAAATTGTCAAAGATTGTCATTGGTTTTTTTAAGTACTGCGTGAAAAGTTCATAATTTTTTCTCTTTACAATCGATATGTGAGCGTTTGACCACTATCACACCCGCCTGATGGTAGGTGATGATGCAGTCTAAGATATAGCACACTTTCCTAGAAGATATCTGTTCATTCGCAACTTGAATACCTCTCAATTGTACACGTCACAAAAAAACGGACACAGGCAACATATTTTACCAATTCCTTGCTGCACGAAGGAATGACGAAGCAAAACGCTCATTTCTGTGTAAAATTGTGAGTAAGCTTTGTAGTTGGACATCGCAATAATTGCTGCAATGGACAACGGAAAAGCTACATCTAGTGGCGAGTGTCCGGCGCTCTCTACCCGCTGATGACATGACGTACAGCCGAACTTCAATCCCTCGCAAATTGACGCACGTGGTGACACTCTCTACGAGTTGAAAGTGGATTGGCATAAAGAAGTGTTGCAATTCAAACTAAGGTATTTTAAGCCCATCACAGACGTGACAACAATATATATTCATATATGTCAGTGACAAAACGAAAACGACTGAAGGAAGTCAACAATACAGTGCTTCATTTGATGTATACGTCAGGGCGCCGCCATCTTGACTACTGTTTTATGTCTATAAATAGGAATAAAATGACGGAACGTGGTTCATTCTGTCGCAGTAGCTTCAAAATGCCTGAACCTTTTCATGGTCGTATCTAAATGTGTTAATTAAAAATAAAGATAAATAAGTAAAATAATGCCGATGGGTATGTAATTTATATGATTAAAATATGTTCTCATAATAAGTGCCTTTATATTTACGTAACCTACACTCAGATTTGGTTAAAATAGCTGGTCCTTTATATATATTAGGCTATATATTATTTTGAACAAGCCACCACACACTTTAATTTATATTTTTGCTCTCATAGATAATGTTAAAGTAACTAATGTTAAAAGATTTAAAACTCCCGCCATTTGTCCTTTATAAACATTCTCCCTTCACTCGATCCATCAATCAATATCCCATCCTTAATTAAAAAAAAAACAACCACTTCCTTTTTTCCGCTTTCTCAACAAGAGAGCTCTCGCGACCAAAAAATCAATTAAATCAATAAAACTCAACTTATGTCGAAGTGAAAACCAAAATTAGCATCGACGGACCTATATAACGTGAACTTCCAACTGTGCTGCAAGCGGGGCCCTGCAGAAGAGGATATTTCAAATATACCTAAGGAAACCACGCGACAAACACCGACACGTGAGTCCTTTAATTCCCTTCCTAGCGGTCCCAAATCAAAAATCAATAATAATTTAGATACAGTCCACATCAACATCAACAGGTCTCATAAGCTCTTTAAGCATTAATACACCAGACCATATATTAATCTGTTCACAATGTTCGTGATGTAATAGGTAAAGATTTATATTATAGGTGCGTCTTAGGTCACTCGATGATAGAAATTGCTATTTATTATAGATAGATAGATAACTTTATTTGTACAACACAGAAAGAAACAGAACACGATAAACACAAAGTAAAGTAAAAGCTAGAAAGAACAAGTTTCACAAATGGGCGGCCTACACTAAGGACGATTAAGGCGGAATTTTTTCGGCTTTAAGGTGAAAGGGTACCTACCTGCGCTCTCTCCATACAAACGTAGTCGACTGTTTCCTCCCTGGATAATGACACTAGAACAAATATTTTTGTGCCATAAAACCTATATCTGAAATGACTATGCCCCTATGTTTTGGTTTTTTTCATTTTCTAATTATCAAATAAATTAAGATTGAAAAATAAAAATAAAACAACAAATAGGGGCATGGTCAAGGTCATGGCAGTTATAAGTTTTATGCGCCAAAAATATTTGCTCTAGTGTCATTATCCAGGGAGAAAACAGTCGACTACGTTTGTAATAGTTTGTATTGGGACAACCCCCGGTACCCTTTCCTCTTAAGGACTGAATACCATAAGTTGCTACAAAGAAATATAACATAATGTTTAAAGACAGATAAGTAGGTACTACCACCGTCACTAAGTTTATAGTGTGATAAATTAATAACTTAATGTCAGTATTCCTGCTATAGTGTTTTTACAGAAGTTATTTACACTTTAAATTGTACACGCCAGGAAAGACATAATCAGGCAACTGATTCCATTCCCTTGTCTCCTGATAGTTCATCGCGATACTGAATCCTTATTCACATACCTATACGAAATTAACTATCCACGGCAACCAACATCTGATTGTTCGTAATTCCAATGAATTTTTCATCACTTAAACGAGGTAGGTACCGCAAATGTTTACTAACCGCGCAGTCAAATTAATAGGTAATGAAATAGTGTAGCCATTGTGACCGCAAACGGTCGCCGGTAGGTAAATAAAGGTGGGTAGAGTGGTACATACAGCTATAGTTAAATGTTACCCTAATTGGAGGGGATGAGTTGTGAAAAACGTTCGAAATGTTTACCGTCCTTTGTTCGCTCCGGTTTTGTTAACTCTTTGCTGAATTATTCCAACACCGCGTTTAGAGAGGACGATTTACTCAAAAAACTTTGTTAAATTTTGAAAGCAACGCGACGTTTAAACGGACAAGACCTTTAGAATCAGCTCATTAGCATCGACACGGAATAAATTTGCAACCTACCCGCAGACTGAGAGAGAACAGTCCGGTAATCACGTTCTAAGTTCTACCTCGTTTCTTTGTTTTATGATAATGAAAGAAAGGGACAATGTTTTACAAGACTTTTTTTAACTGACTTCAAAAAAAGGTTTCTCATTTCGTGGCGTATTTTTGAAGTAATACTTCTTTAGGCGCGTTATTAAAAAATGATTAGAGTGAAATTTTAGGACGCGCGCGTCTGTAACACAAAAGTCACACGTTGCAGCTGCGTAACCCAAAAGTAAAACAGGTTGAAGCTGCGAGAGTTAAATTTTAAGATGCGCGCGCAACACTGTAACACTAAAGTAACAGGTGGAAGTTGCCGCAAAATAAATACCAGACGGACGGACAGACAGACAGATGGACGTATAGGTAACATCTAGAAGTATCGTACCTTCACACGAGCGTATTTTAAATAATCGTGCGAGCTTCGTACAGTCGTACCATACTCAGCCGAGCTACATGGTAGGCAGAGTGTTAGGTTTTATTTTCGTTACGGAATTTCTTGATTCGGTCGCCGCGCTCAAAGCCCGCGATAAAAGCTATGCAATAGCTTAAAAAAACGTGTGGCACTCGAGGACTGCCGCGGTAAAGCTATTGCATCGTGCGATCTTCGTACAGTCGTACCATATACATACACGTTAAGCGAACGCTCGGCCGAGCTACATGGTAGGCTGAGTGGGGGGTGTTCGGTTTTATTTTCGTTACGGAATTTCTTGATTCGGTCGCCGCGCTCAAAGCCCGCGATAAAAGCTATGCAATAGCTTAAAAAATATTTGTATTTATTTGAGACGCAATAAAGAACATCGGTAAAGGCTATAGATCGAAGGCGGCAAGAAAGGCGCTCAGACGTGGCATCTGCACGTGACAGCGGTATAAGAGTACCGCAAATTGCTGCCTACACCGCGCAACGATCCAATGTGCAAATTACTGGAAAATGACGAATAAACACGCCACGTTAATGTTGGCTCACGATAAATATAGAACCCGCTATAAAAATATAAAAATGACCGACGATAACGTGTTAAATTCACGATATTATAGTGAAGAAAATAATAGTACATTGTTATCCTAGGTGTGAAAGTCACTCATTACAAGTTCCGAGACGGAGTTTGGCGCCCGAGCGTAGCGAGGGCGCTAATAGTTCGAGGGACTTAATGAGTCTTTCACCCGAGGTAAACACTGTGCTTTTCATTACGAATAATACATAAAATTCTTCCTAACAACGAGAGTGAATGAGATACTCCATACTACCTGATCCTCTTACAAGGTTGGGACCAAAGAGGTTATATACATGTAGTGTTCTTCTTTGGTGTTACTTAAAGCAAGGAGGTTTGGTTTTTGAAGTTTAATGCGTAATGATACGGATACTGGCTACATGCACATTGCACAAGCCGTGCGAAGCCATAATTTGACATGACAGCTGTCAGTAAAAGCGATTTTCCCTAGGGCTGAAAGTTTTATTTTCTACACGCTCTTCAGGCATCTTTAGACCTACATTCGGAGTATGAGTAATGAAAAATATATTTTAAAATAGAGAAATATTTATCAAGAAAGCTCTGAAACTAAAAGAATTACGAGTATGAAACTTCGCATGAAGTTTTATTTTTGGACCTAAGAGAGCACCTAAATCGGATTTTTAGGAGTAAAAAGATCTGATATTTGTACTTTATATTAATCTATTATAAAATTTAAATCTCAAACGACTTCTGAATGCTGACTGACTGATATTTCAACGCACAGCATAAACCAAAAACAGCCGGATCGGGTTTAAATTTGGCAACATGTAGCTATTAAATTCCGACAATGCTAACGAGGTGAAGAAGAAAAAATTTCGGAAAATTCAACCCCTACCTACGCGAACCAAGTCACGTCACCCCTTCGCTGAAACACATTATATGTATCAACTATAGCTTTTAAGCTATAGCTTTTAAGCTATAGTTGATACATATAATGTGTTTCAGCGAAGGGGTTTTAATACGAAAGGAGGTTATTCTAGAAATCTAGACGAACTTTTGTTCTACGATTTTTGGAAAATCGAACATATCGAAAAAAAAAGTTCTAATTTCCAAAAGTTGTAGAACAAAAGTTCGTCTAGACGTCTAGAACAACCCCCATTCGTATTAAAACCCCCTTCGCTGAAACACCTTATATAAACACACTAAAGCTTGATTAAAGCCATTTTCGCTTACAAATTCATGTCAGTTTCTAAGTTTTATGAAGTTTTAAAATAAATTGGATCGGAAACGACAAACAACAAAGATTCGTATTTGAAATATAAGTTAATTTGAACTCTGTGACGCCATCTTACCATGTAAAATACGAGGTTACTTCGATTTAGGAAAGTCCTTTAAATATCCATAAGTGCTGAAACTGATCTGTTTGCGGACGAATGGAGATTGATATTGTCAGTGTGTTTGGATTTTTGCGAGAGAAATGTGTGAATGATTTGTCCTAATTAGTCAATTGCTGTAATTGGTTTTATAATCGTGATAATTGACTTTAAATAAATAAATAAATAAATCCATATTTTAAGGAATTTAAACGACACATGAAAAGACTCGTTTACTATTATAACATAAATAAAATAAATAAATATTGCAGGACATTCCACACATGGCCATCTTGCCAAAAGCTAAGTAATTAGACTTGGGTTATGGGTGCTAGCAACGCATATACTTACTACTTACATACTTTGAATTTGTAAATGTATACTTATAATACATAGAAACAAACACACCACAGACAAATATCTAAGCATAAATACTTGTCTGAGGCGGGACTCGAACCCGCAACCCTGAAATAAATGAATAATTGTTTTTTTGCAATTAAAATTTTACAATAACAGTACTATTTCTTAAAAGAAAACCAAATAAGGCAAAAGGAGCAGGCTTAGCATGATATGCTATAATAGCACCTAAACATTTGCCACTATACAAGGTTATTGGAAATTATACTAGCAACCCGCTAAAGGCTACTTCTGTGCACCTAAACAAACAACTTTTGTTCTACGACTTTGGAAATTCGAAAAACAAAAATGAAAATTTTGAGGTTAGGTATGTAAATTCGAAAAACAGCAGATTTTTCAAAACAAAGGTCATTCAGACCAAGAACAGTAGATGAAACTTAAAAAATAAGTAAAATTTTAAGGTTACTGACCTCTCCGTGTAAGGAACAGCTGATTTTCAGGCAAACCTAACCTCAAAATTTTCAAAAAAATGTTCGAATTTCCAAAAGTCGTAGAACAAAAGTTGTTTGTTTAGGTGCACAGAAATAGCCCTCAACGGCTTGCTAGTATAATTTCCAATAACCCTGTATACCTACTACATCTCACAGAAATTAACCTATATACTAAACATACATCAAATCCGATGATTGGATTACGTCGGATTAGTAAATAAGGTTAATTTCTGCTCTACTAAGAATCTGACCTACTCAGAAATAGCCCGAAACCTTAACCCGAAAATGACTTGAATCTGAATCATACTACATCATAATCAGACTTAAAAGCTCAGTCAGTTTAGTAAGAATTAAGTATCCCGCCTGAATCTGTAAGATTCTGTGAATCTGTGCATGCAAGGGGGGAAGCAGCGCCAGCGCTTTGTGCTTCGCGCTTTGCGCTAGTTGTGTACAAAGCGCTGCTTCCCCCCTTGCTTGCCCCTAATCTCTCTTCGAACATAAATCTAAAATTCTAATAGATATCTATCTATTATAATTTTAGATTTATGTTGTTTATCTATCTAGATAAATTCTTTATTGTATAAAAATGCAACGCTTTATTATTGTATAAAAAAACAGCATAAAAATGCTGTTTACAAAATTATAAAATTCAAAATTCAAAATTTCAAAATTTAAAAAAAAAAAAAAAAAAAAAAAAAAATTTCGTGTCGCGGGGTTAGTTACTAAACTCCTAAACGGCTGAACCGATCTCTATAAAGTTTTTGTTAGGTCTAAGTTTACATATACAAAATTATTACAAACGACCCGCTCCAGCTTCGCACGGCTATATTATGCATAATTATATTATACATATAAACCTTCCTCTTGAATCACTCTATCTATTAAAAAAACCGAATCTAAATCCGTTGCGTAGTTTTTAAGATCTAAGCATACATAGGGACATAGGGACGGCGAAAAGTGACTTTATTTTATACTTAGTAGTGATGAAAGCAATTTGAAAACAATCCGGTGACGTTGCTAACCGAGTGGCAAACAAAGCAGGCTCGTATAACTGCGTTACTACAATCTCATACAGAAATATGCTCACAACAGAGAAGGCAAAATTGAAAATCTCTTTTATAAAACGGAACGAAGAATCGTCGTAATTTGTAAAGCTTCGTTGCGAAGAAAGAACGTTAAACTGACACAGACCAAAAGCTGGCGTAGATATAAAATACTTGTACTTGTATACGGGCTGTTTTTCCGCGATTAGACCATTTTTAATTGGTTCCTTTTTGCGTGAAGATGGAGTAGGCTTGCCCAGCACCTACTACCCTCTCAGCTTAGTCGACCATGTCCAGAGGAGAGAACTTGTCAATACTTCTGGAGCCAACTAAGCCGCGGGTTTCATCACGATGTTTTCCTTCACCGTAAGAGCAATGTCAATTAGCGCACATAATTTTTTCTTTATGAAAAATACATTGTTGCACGGCCGGCCTGGATTCGAACCCACGACCTTCAGAATGAAAGTCGAGGTATCTACCACTAAGCCAACACCGCTCTTTAGATAAAATATAAACTTACGATAAGTTTAAATACCTACTGCGTTATAAAGGACCAGATTATGCACAACGATAAAGCTGACGCCTCTTTTACTGTCAAATAACACTTGTGTGCTAGGAGGAGAAGAGAATTACTGTACCATCGAATTATATACACAATAAACGTTTCTCTTTTTTTTTTAGTTTAATTTAAATTATCAGAGGCGACACAACAAAAAATATCATTGTACCTTGTACACTTTCTGTCAACCTTCACTGACCTAAATTTAATTAAATTTAACAAAATTTTTGCAACTAGCAAGATTTTTATTTTGATCTTGGTGTCGGTATACTTCGAATATTATCAAATTTAACATAATCACAAGGTAACTCGATGTAATTGAAAAGGTGATTCTGATATAACTCTCTCTATGTACTTAATATTTATCTATTTTATCTCTGGAGAATAAAAATAGTCAGAGAGCATAGCCTAGACATTGTTCACTATTTGTTGGTAAATCACAAAAGAAATTTTTCCTTAGTTGCGAAACCAAAATTTAGCAAGTAACTTTCCTTGGCAGCTGCAGCCAAATTTCGGATAGTCTTGCATAATAATACTTTGGAAATAATCCGAGGTATTTAATGTGGAATGCTTTGCCGTATGCTCCAGAGTGCTTCTACCTAAGTAAAAGTTCTCGTAAAGCTTTGTTTTACAAAATGGTTTTGAAAATTATTTGGGAACGACGAAGGCTGTGAAAATTATTTTAATTGTATTTAATTTTGAATCACCAGGCTTTATAAATAGTGGAATAAAAACTTTTCCGATCCGCCCTCATTTTGTGGCTGCACTGGCCTATAGACCATTAGTTAGATGGTCCAAGGGCCTACGTATCGGAGCTCGGACAAGTCCTCTTCGCGATACGACTTAGGCCGGTGGGTGCATGGTAACAAACCGCGGCCGAAGATAAATAGAAAGATAGATAAACACTTTATCTGTACAACACACAAAACATTGAAAAATATCAAAAATACAAGAAAGCTTAAGCGAAGCCTCTCTCCCACCAGAAAAAATATCTGAAAAAGCGTACCGGGGGCTCTATCCATACAAACTATTACAAACATTCTTCGACTGTTTTCTCCCTGGATAATGACACTAGAGCAAATATTTTTGGTGCATAAAACTTATAACTGCCATAACCGCATGCACCTATATTTTTATTTTTATTTTTATTTTAATCTTAATTTCTATGATAATTAGAAAATGGAAAAAAATCAACAATAGGGGCATAGTCATGGCAGTTATAGGTTTTATGGCACAAAAATATTTGCTCTAGTGTCATTATCCAGGGAGGAAACAGTCGACTACGTCTGTATGGAGAGAGCGCAGGTACACTTTCACCTTTATTTATGCATAATGCGATTTAGGCACACTGCGTTTTAAGTATATAATTAACCATAATAGACACGTATTCAGTAACACGAATTTCATGTTTATACCCCCATTACCGACATAATATTTGCAGGCCCCCGCTTAATGAGAAAAAAATCGAATACGGAAATCGCTCACACAATCGAAGTCATTTCGATTCGATAATCGATTTGATTGGAAGTTTAATAAAACCAGTATCACTTGGTGGAACTATTACTTAGACGTATTGCATCGTATCGATTAATTGCCAATCAACGGCAACTCATCCGATATTGAAATTTCATCAGCCATTGCAGCGTATAACGCGATCAGGTAGATACTCCTACCTGTTGGGATAAATCAATTTTTAAAACAAACGAGTATTTTTACAAATTGTTTAACACTGATGTTGATTTTATGAAACATGCTTGGACGAATACCTACCTTCCATACCACCCTAAATTTTGTACACATAAGTGTAACATTTCGGAAAAAAAATAGAAATGGTATTCCCGCGTGCGATGCAAAAGGTTGTGGATTCGATTCTCGCCGTCTCAAACCAATATTTGTTCTGGTTTTTGATTCTGGGTTTTATGTGCTTCTGAATGTATGTATAGCTAAGTACTAAGCTAAGTATAGCTATAGCTATATATAAAAGAGAAAAATAATCATCAAGAAATCACAGAAACTACATGAGCTACGAGTGTAAAGTGCTGTCATGTACAAAGATAGATAGACAAATTTAATTTTAGATACAACACGAGAAAAACAGGACAAGATATACACAAAGCCCGAGTCTGTTATTTATTTGTTACAAGAAAGTTTCAAATAATTAAAGTTATAATAATATTTTACACAAGAACTTAATATTTATCAATAACTAGCTGTCCCGGCAAACGTTGTTTTGCCATATAAAAAAAATGTGATAAATGAAGAACCACTCGACCGATTTAATGCAAACTTCACATAAACCATCTAATAAATAATCCGAACAAAGCTTAAACATTTGGTTTGGATAGGTGAGCCCGTTCTTGAGTTATAAAATTACAACGAAAAGTGGCATTGATTTCTATATAATACAGCAAATCAAAAAAAAGGGTCTGTTGGACTTCTAAAAATTAGTAGGTGCTGAGTACCTAATCAACAAAAAAACAGCAGCCGCTCGAGAAAACCCCCCGGTCGAACGCCTTACAACAAAGACGAACGTCACAGAATACATAATAGTGTATATCCCGATATTCCCACGGGATCGGGCCTTATGCGGGTTTGAATATTGAATAATTTGTATAATTAATTTCACCCGCGTAAGTCCCGATCTCGTTTGAATATCGAAATAAATAAAAATATTTCGTATATTTTATTTTACCCGCGTAACTCCCGATCTCGTTTGAATATCGAAAAAAAAAAAAAAGTATCCTATGTCCTTCTCCTGGTTCTAAGCTACCTCTCCATCAATTTTCAGCCAAATCGGTTCCGCCGTTCTCGAGTTATAAAAAGTGTAACTAACACGACTTTCTTTTATATATATATATATATATATACATCCAGGTATAGTTATTACGTCCATGCTAAGACACTGACTTACGGCGTCCACCACTTCCACTGGCATTATCGGCAAAGTTTATGTGAATGTTGTCTTCTTTATCACATGCCATATTCCTGTGCATCTTATATTTACAAAAAGTAAGAAATTGTGGATATTCACATTCCTTTTATTCTGGTATACTTGGTACGTCATGTACATTTTCACGTCCTAGCGTATATTTTTTATATATGCTAATTAATAATGATGCTCTTATTGAGTCCTGGAGTACTTAATATTGATTGCGCGTCCTCAAATATACCTACTGACTTACGGCGTCCACTATTTCCACTGGCATTATCACCAAAGTTTATATTATAATTGAGGTAACAATACAATAGGGTATTACCGACCATGCAAAAGAAGAACCATGCTAGAATAAAAGTTTAATTTCATCATGAAAGACAGATTTGTAAAAGCAGAAAGTACAAACCAATCTTCCACGGATAAATACATTGATGGTGGCGAAATTTTCTCATGCAATCCCGATATCTGTTCTGCCGAATTGAGGAAAATGTTAAAATATCTATGTAAGTACTTATCGTATCAACTTATGTTTAAAAATAACAACACATTATGATTATTTTTTATGTTGCGATCGCTATCTAACCTAACCTATTACAATTAGTTTTCAGATCCGGATCCAGAAGGGAATCTTACAGAGATGACGCTCTATTGGCTATGTGCAGCTCAAGCGGCATCAAAGCACATGCATCGTCAAGTGCACAATATGCCCCTGACACAAAGTGCGTTTTAAACTCTAACAGCCGTACTCGGGAACGTCAAAACTATACTTTACTTTTATTTGTGCCAAGTAGAAATGAAACTTCACTATGCTTAAGTACATGGGCTAGATATAGACTTGTTATGTAGATTTAACTTTTGTTTTTTCAAATTCCATAAAGAATAAATGGATAACACTCTAAATTCATTTGTATGGAAAACAGGATCGACCAGCGGAACCTTAAGTATAGTTTTGACGTCTCTGAGTACGGCTGTTAGTGCTATTGTCAACGAAAGCAGAAGAGACTGTTACCAGTGTTAGTTAAGTGCCACAACTGCCCCGCATCTAGTTTCTCTAGTGTAGTTATATAAGTGTCATATAGTTATATAATAACTTACATAATTAAACTTATAATAAAGGTTTTATTATATTTTTTATTTTAATTTTCTAACCCTAAAGTGTCATACCCCATTCTACACCCCTATGTCCGCAACCCCCCACCGATCAGACCGATGTTCTATTTGTGGCTTATTTTTTTCATATTTTTTATGCTTGTTTTAGGCTTTTTACGTTCATTCATACTACTTTTATTATTTTGTGTAGAGGGTTTTTTAAATTTTTAATTTAATTTTTTATTTCATCCTTTTTGTTGGGTTGGACTTTTTAATTTTCTTATTTCATTTATTTTTTTCTTGCGATTTATGATTCAGGCTCTGGATTCAGGTAGATACTTAATTTGGTGTAAAAAAATAACAATGATTAATTTACAGTTAAATAATATTTTAATCTCAAAATTTAGGTGAAAAATTTAAAATTAATTTTTTGAAAAAATTACTTTAATATCAAAAAAGCACCCTAGTTTTCAATCGAAAATTCTCGCGTCAAAATATCACCTTTTTTAATTGAAAATTAGGGTGCTTTTTTGATATTAAGTTAAAATAAGGCGAAAAAAATAAATATTTTAAATCAAATAAATTACGGTGTATTTGGGACATAATAAGGTAAGTTTTCACCAAATTTCGTAGAAAAAAAAACATTTTTGAAAAAGATAAAAATAAAAAACCAAAAACTTGGTTATTTGAATTTTTCACCTAAATTTTGAGGTTATGTGAAAAAATTGTTAAAACAAAAGTTGTAGATCTTTTTATTACCTACAACTTTGCCATTCATTTTTTTTCCATAGGACTTGTAGTTTTGCCGGAAATCAAGATAAACCATTTTTTACCCTTAAACCCCCCCCCCTCCCACTTCCCGAACTCGGATCGACCGTAATTTATTTTTCCTTTCATTTTTATCATATTCCGACCCTGGTCTAAAGGAGGAGTGTTCTCGACGGCTAGGTGAGCAACTTTTGTTCTACGACTTTTGGAAATTTAACCTTTTTTTTTTTCGATAATTCCAAGGGAATTTTTAATTAAAAATCAGCTGTTTCATACAAAAACTTCTAAAAAAAATTTCGAATTTCCAAAAGTCGTAGAACAGGGGTTGATCACTTAGACGTCTAGAACACCCCATTTCGTATTAAAACCCCTTTGCTGGAACACGTATTTGGCAAAACAATTCTGGAATGAAACTTTAATTTTCGGGCTAAATTAAACAATAAAATTATAAAATGGTCAACGCCTAGTTCTAAAATAACGTCAAGGTAACTAATGCTTTTATTTGGTAAAACAATAAAACTCTAGATTAAAACTTTAAGTTTAAGACAAAATTAAACAATAAAAATTATATCATAAGCAACGTCTTGTTCTAAAATAACGTCAAAGTAACTAACACTCATATTTGGTAAAACAATTCTGAATAAAAACTTTTCGCTAAAATTATCACACAGAAAAAAATCAGCTGTAGGTAGTATACATTTTGTCGAAGGTACACCACTCTAATCTATTCATTCTAGATTTTTTAGCGGCAAAATTTATAGTTGAGTTCTACTACTGCTATTTATACTTTAATGTGAGTACATTAAAACATACGACTCTCACGCCCCTCCCCCCGTTGAAAAGTGTCCCGTTTTACAGTTTTTCTCAATTTTCAGGAAAACGATACAAGCTGGGTCGGAGTGGTCGGGGACGAAATTATTTATTAATAAATTACCTATAAATAAGTACTAATATTTATTTTGATACGAGTTATGGTTTCCAAGCTATGATACGTCAAAGTTGACGTCAAGTTTGCCCGGCTCCATTAGCCGGCGATCGTCCGCATTACGCGCCCGGCGAGCGGTCATCCCGTTGAGATAAACAGCTAATCCCGCTTACAGCCCACTGTTCCAGCTTACCGTGAACAAATTACACCAAGAACACTTTTATAGCCTTCCTTTGATGTAGGTACAAAGTCTATCAATTTCTTTAGGCAATTTAAAAAGAAAAAGAAAAGAAATTGTAGGTTTTTAAACCCTTACTATCGAACTACCTTAAATGAGAGAAATGAGAAATCTATAGTGACAACAGAAATACATAATCTGAGAAAATTTCAACCGTCTTATGATACTTCGTTAGGACCCATGGATATAACTTGTAATTGCTCCATTTTAAAAATATCTTTAAAAATATTTGTTACCTTGACCTTTGTGAGCATGATCACAAAAAAAACTCTCATGAGTTTCTTGTGCCTTCTTCTCATTGGTGGGCGCGTTCCAAAGGCACACATCCTAACTTAAATTTTAAGACGATTTAAAGTGATGTAATGAACTGCATGACACCTATTGAATAAAAAAAAAACAGCGCACTCCGGGAGTGCAGGCAGAAGTGAAAACTGTATATCTGTGTAAAATCTCATCTGTCGCGAGAACATACGCAAAAAGAGTTTTAGATGAAAAAAAAAAATAGTCGGACGACAAATAGTCGTCCGACATTTGTCGTCCGACATTTGTCATCCAACAAATAGTCGTCCGACATTTGTCGTCCGTCAATAGTCGTCCGACAAATAGTCGCCCGACATTTGTCGTCCGTCAATAGTCGTCCGACAAATAGTCGTCCGACATTTGTCGTCCGTCAATAGTCGTCCGTTAAAAAATACCATATGTACGTCTTAATACACTCACAGCCAAATTAAAAAACTGTATATCTGTGTAAAATCTCATCTGTCGCGAGAAAATCTGTCGTCTGTCGCGAGAACGGCTGAAAATGCTCACCCACAAAAGTGTCCAACGCGCCATAAGAAGTTTTCACTTCAAAAATTGAGTTTGAATCTAGACATCACGGTTTACAAGATACTAGCGACCCGCCCCGGCTTCGCAAGGCTATATTATGCATGTATTATACATATAAACCTTCCTCTTGAATCACTCTATCTATTAAAAAAACATACATACAGCCGAATTGGGAACCTCCTTCTTTTTTTGAAGTCGGTTAAAAAACCGCATCAAATCCGTTGCGTAGTTTTAAAGATTTAAGCATACAAAGGGATATAGGGACAGAGAAAGCGACTTTGTTTTATACTATGTAGTGAAGTACATACAGCCTGGTAACAGACAGACTGTGGAGTCTTAGAAAAAGGGTCCCCTTTTTACCCAACGGAACCCTAAAATTATTTATTCATGTGTATTTAGGACGTTATTGTTTAAATACTACGTATAGAAATTTAATGAGCTCAACATTCTTATAATGAGTAGGCGTAGAAGGATTATTTCAATTTTTGTAACCGGCTTCAAACAGGAAGTTTTCAATTCGTTGCGTATAAATTGATGGAACACCTGCATTGACAAAAAAGTGTCTGACGAAATATTGTGTGACGTCTTGCATCATGGTAACATGACCATGACGCGTCCGTTCCCGTTAGGAAACAGAGTACTTATTTAATAATAATTTTGCTTATTTGGGCTTGTGTTATGGTGACGGTGACGAATAGAGGACTTATATATACCTTAAGGAAAAATATATGAAGACAAAAACAAGAAGACGAAAAAATATAAAAAATGATTCATCGTTTTCTTATAACGTTATCACGTAAAATTATCGTCCGCAAACCGACTTTACAAATAACATTTTTTTTTTCAATAAACCAAAATACCAAAAATAAATAACCATTCAAAGTTGCTGGCATTGTATAAATCATCTATTCTTAGGCCAATTTATCGATATTAGAATAATAATAAACTGCGCAATGCAAATTCACTGAAGTTAATACTAACATGGAATAATATCCCTGATTGGGTTTAGTAATCGAATTCCCAATACAAAGGGTTAATGGTGCTATATTAACATTAAATTTTGTGCACTCGATATTCGGATAATGTAGGGTCATTTGTTTATATTAAGAGGATGGGATACCTACCACATATTATATGCATGAAATACATATTTGTAAGCATAAAATACATGTTCCACTGCTGAGCAAAAGTCGCCCTAACATCTTTTCTTTTAAAACATTTCGGTCCTAAGCTGGGTTTAATAGTTTTTCATTAACTTTTTTTTAATTTAGTATAAATACCTCCTTGAAAGTTTTCCGATATGTATTTTAAAAGTAGCATATTGTGTTTTTCTTCGAATACATTTGAAAGAATTGTAAACAGAAATGCATTTTTCATTATTTATTTAAACCGTACGAAATTATAAAGTACAGCTCCACAGTTTTACCCGCGTAACTTTTGATCCCGTGGGAATATCGGGATAAAAAACCCATATTATTCCCAATGAATCAATGTATTCTCATTCATTCATCAAAATCGGTTTAGTAGTTTTGGAGCCTATTCGTTACAAACATAAAAACAAAAAAATATTTTCTCTTTATAACATTAGTGTAGATTTATGGGAAGGTACCAGTAGCGATGAGTGAAATTTCTTTGAAGGTAAGTTGGTAAACGACCACAATGGTCTAAGAAAAGGTGCCGTAAAGGCAAGATGCCAGGAATCTGGTTGTATTAAAGGACGAACATGGTTTGCTATGACTTTTATTGACCCTATGCTACTAATAGGTACTTTACCTTTATACATATACATTAAACATATCTATTGTATTAGAAAATATGGATACGAAACACGTGAGTAAATTAATAATACATTGCATGAGTGTCAACAACATAGGGCCCGGGAGGGATAGTTCTCTAATTTAAAACTATAGCCATTAACTAAATAAGTAGGTACAATCAGGCAACAAAAGTGCAGACACACCGTAGAGCTCTGACTCTGCTATTGGGTATTATAATGTTTTCAACTTAAGCAAGGTTCTAAAGTCCTGCTTGAGTTGAAGTTAGAATTCTACAAACTCTGCGTAAATGGCCAGTAATTTTTTAAAGCTGAATTTTTTTTCTATTTTTTCCAATTTTTGGGAAAGTTTGAGAGTACCTACAAGTAAAAGGGGTTTTGTTACACACTGTAGAAAACATTGATACAAACAAAAAATTCCATGTAAAAGGAATATGCATCTCCAAAAGGCCTATAGACTCAACAGTTTTTCATTAAACATTCCGTATTTTTAGACGCTTTAGTTAGAGGGTTGGTGTTAAGCTATTATTTGTTTGTTAACTTCAAAAAAAGGAGGAGGTTCTCAATTCGGTTGTTCGTTTTTTTTTTCATAATGCCATCTATCGATAGGCATAGGTCTTAAAGGGCACGGGCACCAAAAACATCACTATACCTAGCTCCCTCATGACTGGACCCCTTTAGAACCGCGCGTCCGCGGCGGGTAATTTTGGAGGTGCATTTCTCCCGGAAAAAAAGTTTCATTTCCTCTCTAAAAGATATGTGCTCGATTCAGAACATAAAGCTCCCAAATGCCACAATGAAGTACCCCCCATTATGTATGTAAATGATCTAGTAAACAATTCACTGGCCGTCCCGGACGAAACTTCCCTTTAATAATTAACGTATTTCGGATTAGAAATTATGGACACGAGAGATGAGATTCCAAAATGAGAAGCCCTCAATCAAAATTGTACCGTACTCGAAGGTAATACAGTTTATTATTAAGTTCCGTTTACATTAATTGTAACTGGCACTTGATATGTGGATCTACATGAGAAATGGAGCTTTGTAACTGGAGTGTAGAGTGGAAAACGGATGGGAAAATAGATTAATTTATAATTTGCTATGGGCATTTCAGGCGCGAATGGATAAAGTGGTTGTTAATCTATAGATGTAAAACATTTACCTACACAATGTAGAGAAACATAAGAACAATTTTAATTGTTCCCAAAATAGTATTTGTAACTTGTAACTAATTGTATCATTGCTTCACCAACTAAATTTAAGTGATTCTTGGTGTTTCGAATGTTTTAAAAGGTTTTATTTAAATTTAAATAAAAATAAAAACTAATCCAGGTTCAAAATGTTGCTGTGGGAAATGATAGATAAAAGTTTTTTTCAGAATAAAATCACTCGACAAACATACACAAGGTTGAAAAAACCGTTAAAAGTGACGTAAGTAGATACATTGCAAAGAAAAGAACGAATACATATTTTAATACTAGCTGCGCTCCGCGGTTTCACCCGCGTAACTCCCGATCCCGTGGGAATATCGGGATGTAAGCTATCCTATCTCTCAAGTTGGATCGAACTGCACATGGTGTGCGAATTTTATTATAATCGGTTAAGTGGTTTAGGAGTCCATTGAGGACAAACATTGTGACACGAGATTTATATATATTAAGATGTATTCGTTACACAGTAACTGTCCAAGACGCCCGCCGTGTGCCACTGTCTGAAAGGGCTACACGTTAAAACAAAAAAACTGCAGCAATTTTTTTTTGTTCTCCCTCTGAAACTCAAGATTCTGTGATGTGCCGTGATGTTATGTGCTCTCTAAATGCTGCGTGCTCTCTAAATGCTGTGATGTGGTAATTATTTTATCTCTATGAGTTAATCTCATTAATAGTGGTCGACTGTTTATTGCCCGAGATTGTGAAGGAAGACTAGAATTTTCAGATTTATTGGTATTCCCTAGAGTGGAAGTGAAATATAGGCATAGATGTAGATAATGTAGGATGTAGGGTACAATTTATTGTTCAAATAATAAATTTGTCAACTCTTATATTAATTATCTAAACTTATAATAAAGGAAGAGAGGACAAAAAGTCTGTATTTGTAAGCAAATAAAAAAAAGCATAGGGGACTTACTTTTCAATAAAATGGCATCAAAGAACGAAGACAACGCTCGCCACGTCATAAGATTAAAGAGATTTTGTAAATACAAAATTCTGCGACAAAACTTTGTTACTGTCCGGTTTATTTCTGGTATTAAAAGTATTTGTATAAATATTATATTATGTTTAATCATACTAATAATTTTGATTATAGATTCGCCGCCAGAGAACTAAAGTGACCGATATAGCTCAACGGATTAGCAAACTTAAGTGGCAGTAGGCTGGTCGTATCTGCCACAGGACTGCTAATCGTTGGGGTAAACTTGTCCTGGAGTGGAGACCGCGAATTGGCAAACGTAGTGTAGGACGCCCTGTGACTAGGGGCCTAAGTTTGCTAACACAATTGTGTTTCAATAGAGTGTCGATAGAATCGTAATAGACATTTAATGTCAAAAATATTACATTTCAAATTGGTATTCTTCTAATGTTAACTATTCTGTCGAAACACCATTGAAACACCACTGACTCACTTTGGTATTTTGCTCTAGAATCGTGGCTCAATGGAATCTCGATAGTTGTGAAAACGGTATATTGCTTAGCAACATATACCATGTTGCTAGGCAACCCCTGCAACGTATCTATTACCATTCCATTGAGACTCCATAGTGATTCTATTGCGATGTTATTAAAACTTTAGCAGAATACCAAATAAAGTAACAATCTCGATATAATATCAATAGAGTTTCGATATAATGACAATGGTAAATCCATTAATGCAAAATAGCAGAATAAGGCCCCAGATGGAGCGACGACATAAGCAAAGTGTTGGACAGTGAATGGAGAAGAAGAGCCGAAGATCGGGCTCAGTGGCGTATCTTGGGAGAGGCCTAAGTCCAGCAGTGGACTGACACCGGCTGATGATGATATTGATCTGGTTATTTCTAAAAAATCAGTACTACAATCATACCTAAAACTCTCTTTAACTAGGATTAGTACTACGAAGTAATCAACGGTCCATCTTTTACCGCAGATTAGATAATTTACCTACATACTATCGGCGACTAATGGACTTTGTGCAAATGGAACCCATTTGTGGTAATACTAGGTATCTCAATGAAGGCTTTAATCAAGCTCTAATTCCTTTGTTACGTAGTATAAGAGCACTTTAATGGTTGATACATATTATCATTAGTAGATTTCTGATGTAGACTGTATATTCGGTGATCGGAGAAAAAGTTAATATTATGTACAGAAGTCATAATCAGTAGTAGAATTTCAGACCCACCGTAGAATGTTTTTATTCTAATAATATGTATTATATAACTTATGGAGGCATGCTTTTTTTTGCTTCAAGTTTCATTTTCAACTGTAGCACTACAAGATGTGGTAACATTTTTACCAATAAATGTTTGTACGAAATCCTCAGTACGTGTGCAGGGTTTGCCCTACCCATATTCTATTACACCTGAGGGTTTAAGGATACTAAGCCACTAAGGTAAATAAAATAGATAATAATAAATATAAATTAATATTCATAGTGCATTTTATTGGCCTCTCATGCCTTCAAAAATATGGTCTCAAGCCTCCACACCAAAATAATATTATTTATTTAATACCTAATTTATGTCTCTTGCCTCCAAAAGACAAAATGCCAGTATTGTAGGCAAAAACATCGAATAAAAATAATGCACTAAAAATGGTTATCTGTAAAGTCGGTTTACAGACGATAATTTATATGATAACGTCATAAGAAAACGTTCAAAATTTTTTTTTTTGTTATTCCTTTACAATTTTTTTTGTCTTTCATTTTCTTTATATTTTTTTCCTTTATATACGTCTTCTATTAGCCCAGATGAGCGAAATTATTATTAAATACTCTGTTTCCTAACGGGAACGGATGCGTCAACGTCATGTTACCATGACGTCACACAATATTTCGTCAGACACTTTTTTGTGAATGCAGGTGTTCCATCAATTTAGACGTTATCACCTCAAAAATATTCCTCGTTTGGTAGTTGTAGTTCGTATTCTATAGATATTTTCAAATAAACTTATCTGTAGAATCTGTTGATCCATAAACAATGGTGGACTGACTGCCGGAAGCCGCAACTGCAGCCGCAATATCCGGGGGATATCAACCTTCTTGTCGTAAATATACCTACTCCAGCTTCCTTCCTATTTCACACCTATCTATTAAGATGACAGATATATGGCATCTTGATTTTTAAGGAGCTTGTATAAGAGGCAAGGATACCGGCTCTCTCTCCATACAAACCTATAGTCGACTATTTCCTCCCTGGATAATGACACTAGAGTTAATATTTTTATAGCATAAAACTTATAACTGCCATGACCATGCCTCTATGTCTTGTTTTTTTATATATATTTAGTTTTTTTAACTCGTAATTTCTATGATAATTAGAATATGATAAAAAAAGGGCATAGTCAAGGCAGTTATAGGTTTTATGCAACAAACATATTTGTGCTAGTGTAGGCATTTAAGGCATTTTTCCTTTTTAACCCATGATGCCAAAAGACGCCTATAAGTTTGACGTGTCTCTGTGTGTGTCTGTCTGTAGCATTGTAGCTCCCGAACGGATGAAGCAATTTTGATTTTGTTTCTTTTTATTGAAAGGTGAATCAGTCGGGAATGTTTTAGCTATGTTTGATCAAAATCGGTTCAGCCGTTCAAAAGTTACATGCAATTTTTCTTTTAAGTCGGGGGTTTTTAATTAGTCAGGCAATAAAATTTCGTTCAGACATTTTACTTCTTATATTGACGGATAATATACTTCTTATATTGACGGAGAACACTGTTTACGAAAACAAAGAAATCATTATGGATTTCCGATTTTATTACGAAGTAAAGTCATAGAAAAACATTATCGTGAAACTCTGACCCAATTTATTTAGCTAGGATGGGCTTAAAGAAATATTGAAATAGGAGACTGAATATTTTATTAATTTAAATTTCAGTTAAGTAAATTAATTAAGGGAAAGATAAGAACAGCCGGAAATAATTTGCCTGAGTGACTCTCGAACAGTGGCATGCCCCACAAATGTCGACCGAAACGTTCTTCAGGGTATATTTCCACAGTTGTTCGTCATAACCTCGTCGACTATTGCATTGACAAAATCTAAAATTTCCCCAAGGAAAAGACTTAAACATTATTTTTAAAAGGGACCAAAGAAAATTATAATCATAATAAAATTAATGCTAACATGGTAGAATTGAAAACTCTGCATAAAAACCGGTGTTATCCTAAACACTCAGGGCTTCTCTGTGTACTTGACTTGTATACAAAAACTGAGGCAACAAAGCAATAAAAAGGAGAAGCCTTGGATTGTCAAGTGCAAAAAGCATTTTATTGTTATGGCTATGAATGCACCGCTTTGCTGGCAAACGAGGGCTCATTTGTATTTTTCTACTGGCGACTTGTGCTAGACTTGTATTTTGTTTGTGTCTTGCAATTTACTGCTATAATTAAAGAAACTTGCTTGTCCCTACGGATTCTCTACGAACAAAGACGTTTCACATTACGGAAAAATAGCGAGGTAAATTTAAAGTTCATTATTTGAATGGAAAAAAGATGTCTGAAAAAGCAAATCGTTTACCAAATGGTAAGCGGTATCTTTTACTTATAACCCTATCAAAATGAGTCGGATATTATAACATCAGACCCGTCACTTCAAGACAAAGATGGAAGGTCCAAAACATCTAAAATTATAGGCTACTGTGTATCTAGTATCTAGTTTATGAAATACTAGCTTTTGCCCGCGACTTCGTCCGCGTAAAAGTCGAAAATGATTCTAAAGGTTTTTAAAAGAATGTTCATGCAAAATTTGAAGTAGTTTGGACCAAGTAATTACGTTGTCCTATACAAACGTTGGTCCTTACGCACCCTCCAAGTTTCTGGTCTCTACAATCAGCGGTTTAGGCTGTGCGTTGATCCGTCAGTCAGTCTGTCATTCAGAGGTATATATCAAATGCTCTGTGCATTTGATATATACCTCTGAAAAAGGAGTAGATACTTTTTCAGAGATATATACCTATAGAATATATAGAGAAGATATTGAAGGTCTTCAAGTCGTGAATAGATATCTTCTAGGATGGCGTGCTACATCTTAGGCCGCGTCGTCACCTTACCATTTAAAAAAAAAACAAGATATTTAAAACTATCAGTTTACGCTACCAACTACGATGCTTTTAATGCGACGATCCAGTAAATCTATAACATCTTAATCTTAAATCTAATCCAATATAATGCCACTGATACGAAAGTAGAAAAGTTGATACAATTTAGAGAAAAGAAACTTTTAGCATCAGTTTTCCAAGCTAAAATCGAGTTCAAATTGGAAACCGGTTGCGACATTTAATTAAACTCTGATAATTAAGAAGGAATGTTCAATTCCCACTATTCCTCGAACCTCGTTATCTTACTGTGCTCCATCTGTCGACTGTATTTGTTAAATTGAAATGAGTTATTTTTTCTTAATATTAAATCTGGCAGATTCTGGTAGAAAAGATTAAACTTTAAAATTTTAGTTTTTCTGTTAAACAAACAATTGATAGATCTTTACAGGTTACTTTGGAACAATATTTTGGTATTTTCTAAGGTTTTCACGACTTGAATTCATAATTAATTTAATTTATCAAAAATAATCGAAAATTTTCAACGATATTTTGGACAACAAATTAATAAACTGACATCAAAATTTTACTTTACCTGGCTTTTATCTTTGTACATAAAAATGTATGGATCAAATAACCTAATGTATGTACTTATTTATCAAAAAGTTGTAAAGAATGTATAAGTGATCACTTCAAACAAAATTCCTTAAAAGGGTACGCAAAGGTTTCAAATAAAATGACTTTACAAGCAAGAGTGGGCGCAAGATTGCTTAAACTCCGAGACAATTTACGAGTTCTATGTGATAAATTGTGTGGTAATTCTAGGCTGTCCACGTTTTTTGTTTGTGGGTGGAACCAGGTGGCTATGAAGAAATGTATCAAATGAACAATGCTTTGGCTTGGAAAATCAATAACAAAAGCTCCAATCAGTGTGTGGAGTTAATGAGAGGGGAAACTTAAATAGGTAGTTCGTTGATTCTGAATAACGTATGACCAGCATATTATGTAGGTATGTATGAAATTTCACAAAATCAGCGCTATTTCCAGATAGTTATGTTTAAGTTAGCTTTTGCTTGCTTCATCTGCGTAGAGTTGATTTGCCAAAGTATTTTCTTAGCGAATGCCATATTTTAGGAGTAGGAAGAATGTGAGTTGTTCTTTGGCCACTGGTTGTGAATCTCATTTGCCAATGTGACCGGAGGGATATACCAGTCAGTTAAAACTTTGTATTTGATATTAGAATAAAGAATATGTACTATTACATACAATGGGCACGAAACTCAAAATACTTGTGCTAGTATCATTATCCAGGGAGGAAACCGTCGACTACGTTTGTATGGAGATACTTTCCTCTTAATAGCTACCGCAAAAATAAAACTTTCAGCTTAAAAATTAAAACGATGCCTAAAACAAAGCCTGTAAAGATTCTAATAAATTCTAACGAGCAATTTCACGCACGATTTCCTCTATCCACACAATGAATTCGCGAATTTTAATGTGTTGGAAAGAAAACTTTATCTTCCAATCGATTTGCACTCGAGTGCTGCTAATTCGCCGGCTCAATGGATCGTTATAATTTAACGATAGAAATTTTAACATAATTTTTATTGCTCATACGTTTGGTGAAAGAAAATATTGTGAGGAAACCGACATGCCCAACAATTCAACATGGTTCGAAGGCATGGGACATTCGCCAATACGGAGTATACACCTTTAGGAGGAAGCTCTGGCCGGACTGGTACAAACTAACTAACTAACTTTCTTTTTTTATGTTTTGCTTCCTCGAGTAACTTTTTAAGCACGGATAAAATTATATGTTTTAATAAATAATATTTGTTGACCTTTGACTTCTAACTCCTGCGTTCAAAGTACCAGGACCACATAAAATATAACAAGCCGCTTTTTACTCGGATTTCAGATGAAAAATAACTCTGTGCAAATATGTTTGCCTGGTAGCTTCTGTTGTTGAAGTTACGTGTGTAGTGGTTTGTTTGTTATATGGGTTTAAAAATATTTATATTTTATTTTTCTTGGTTAAGTTATGACTAGTTTTATTTGAAACTACAATTACGTTCATTTGCTGGCGTTGTTTCTAATTTAGAAAAACAATACCGTAATTCAGATCCTGTATTGTCGAATGGAAATAAAATGGATTATCCAGTTGTCGTGATTAATGCCATGTAAGTAATTATTGATTGGACTAAAAATTTAAGTGATAAAACATCTATGTTGTCTTTCTTCGAATTATTTTTGAATAAGCTTAAAAAAGTCAAAAATGTAAGAAAATACACAACACATCAACAACACCACATTTTTAAATACGTTATATAACATTTTTACTGATGATAGAGTTAAAACGTGATATTTAGTGTATTTTATCGATTTTATTTTGTGAAGCTCGATATTTCGATGATGTTCTTATTTACTGTTTTAAATAACTTATTATTATTTTTAGCCTATTCCGTCCCACTGCAGGGCAAAGTCCTCCCTCCCCTCGTTCCACTGTTCCCTGTCTAGTGCCAGCTGGGTCCAGTCCCTACGATGCGATGTTAAATAACTTAAATAGTGAAAATAACCATGGTACGTTAGAGTCATTTTACTTCAGCCCCACAAAACTAGACACAGCCTCACCAAAGAATAGAAAGAAATGTCCTTATATCTGTGGATACAGGATTATATAAAACAAACGTCTTGTTAACGATAACATAAGAACTATCCTATCGGAGCTCCTAGATGATAAGAGCTTCAGCGGACTGTAGGAGGCTACGCGGACTTGATATCGGCCAACAGATTCACTAACGGTGTGCCTACGTAGGCGATTCAACGCTAAGCGATTGCGAAACGGCACGTATATTGTTTTTTTTGTAAAATAAGTAAATAAAATTCGATCTTGTTTCATTGTTTTTAATGTATTATCCTTTGTATTTATATATGTTAAATTAATAATGATGCTCTACGCAGTGTCCTATGTGACTAACCGCACATAGGTGCGGTACAGTGATATGCAAAGCGAAGCGGACGCGATCCAGTTGGTTTGATATTTTCGCGCAAACTTTTGTGCTTGTGTGCAGCCGACTAAAGAACCCAGTCTGTGGCTCCTAGTATAAAACAAGGGTCTCTCGATATTATTGGATCCCTTCCACTTATATTTCGTTCTTCAGAAAGCAATATTTTTGGAATGGGAAAATTGTACCGTTGTTCCGTTGATGGAAACACTAAACTTGATAATGAAGAAACATCGTCTTTAACTAAAGAACTCTATAGCTCTTTATTTGATCCAATTTCCAGAAAGATATCTTTCTTTGAAGTAACAAGTAATTGGACAGCGCAATATAACAAATGTTACTGATAGATTGGTATTTACAAAGGATAGTTAAATAAAGAAAAAATGTGAGTGCTTTTACAAAGTATCTAATCCTATCTAAAAAAAATTTTGCTACAATTTATTTTCGTTCATAAGTTTCCCGGGTCTTAATATATAATACTTTGATTTTAATTTTTAATTTTATTTTATTTAGTTTTGTCATTGCATTTAGTTGACATTTAAGTATGATGACATTGAATTTTATTATTTTGTTATATATTTTGATTTTGATTATTTTTATTTTATTGATTTTATTAGTGTGATTATGTGTATTTTATGGATTTTAATTATCTGAAATAAATGTATTGAATTGAATTAATCGCGTAACTTTATTTCTCTTACCTCGACGTTTCGAGTATGTTACAATAGCCATGGTCGCGGGGAGGCCAAGATCCGAGAAAATAGTTACTATGAATACAAATCATGTGGGTCTAAATGTAATTTGTGGTGTTGTGTCATGTGTGTGTGTAGTGTAGTGTCCTGGAAGTGCTACTAACATAGTTTTAAGTTATCTATTAACACTTTCAATTTATACTATAAAATATGTATGTTAGTCTATAAGGTATGTATCTATGGGCCTTCGTAGCCTGAAATAAATGATTTATTATTATTATTATTAAATTTTTTGGATCTTTTAAGGCAGACAATGCCTTTTTTTCCGAATAATTTACAATTTAATAACTTACCTAATTATTCATTTTATGTTGTTATGCGTCTGAAGTCAATCTGTAGTTTTTGTGGGTGGATTCTTATCAGACATTAAAAATCATTTTTTGTTGCTAATGGTGTTTTTACCCGCCTACGGCAAAACCAAAAGGAAGGGTTACGTTTTCCGTTTACCACTGATACCTACTTAAAGTTTTAGGGATGTATGGTACCATTTGTTTCAGTATTTTTTCCCCGCTTTTTTATTATTAATTTAGGCTTAACAATAAAAAAACGGGTTATGATATATATGTTTAATATTAATAATAATAGTTTTTTTAACAAAATGATACAAACAGTACTTAGCACTAACAATGGACCTCGAACTAGGAACACGTCCTGTATCTCGAAGGTCCAGGATATATTACAAAAAAAAATACATCTTTGTTTTGTATATAATTTTCTTTCATTTTAATGCTGTCAGTGAGGCCTAGAATTATATTTAACTAGTTCCCAGACAACAGTTTTTGAAAACTACCTACCGTAAATAAAATCAGATCAACCATCCTTGAATTTCACGGTTCACCACGCTAGGTCTAGCTAACAAAATAACATGATATGACGAGACGAAAATAACCGCACGCACCCTCCTGTCTCCCAAATATGCCTTCGCAGAATAATCTTGTAAATAAATACGTGAATTCTTTACCATAAATGTTTATTGATGAGCTTCGATTTGCAAGTATTTTCTTTTCGGAAAAGATTTTATCGGTACAGGTGTCGCCCTTGTTATCTGCACCTTTTGTCTGGTATAACTTGGGTATAACTTATAGTCTTTATCTTTGCGACCGTTGTCTTTACCTGCCCACTTATATAATAGGTAGCTTTTCACTCTTTTTATAAAGCTTTTTAACAAGCACCTTCAAATGTAAAGCGGCTTAGTTTCACAGAAAAAGAGATTTCTTTGCAGCAAGCAATAATACTCTCTACATAGACGCAAAAAATTTACTATTTGGTTTTACTAAAATCTTAAAATAATAAGCCAATATTCTTAATTTAAAAATACTGAAACCAAAAAATTATTCTCTAGCATCTATAGGGAGAAGAATTCGGATTAACTCTGGATGGTTGAAATGGCGACAGGTCACAGCAACCACCTGTGATCCACGGGGAAGGGTGGAGACTGAAGGGTAAAATCTATAAAACCGTGATAAGACCTGACGGATCGGAATGCTGGGCCGTGAAGAAGAAGAAGAAGGATCCGACAAATGTCGGACGACTATTTGTCGGACGACAAACGTCGGACGACTATTTGTCGGACGACAAACGTCGGACGACTATTTGTCGTCCGACTATTTTTTTTTGAAGTTATACTTCTTTAGGCGCGTTATGAAAAAATGATGAGAGTGAAATTTTACAAAAGCGTCACACAAAATTCTCACGTCGGACGAGTTTTTTGTCGGACGAGTTTTTCGTCGGACGAGTTTTTTGTCGGACGAGTTTTTTGCCGGACGAGTTTTTTGTCGGACGAGTTTTTTGTCGGACGAGTTTTTTGTCGGACGAGTTTTTTGTCGGACGAGTTTTTTGCCGGACGAGTTTTTTGTCGGACGAGTTTTTTGTCGGACGAGTTTTTTGCCGGACGAGTTTTTTGTCGGACGAGTTTTTTTTTTTTTTTTTTTTTTAATAATGCCAAAGAAGTATAACTTCTCACGCGCGTACATAAGTACACGCACCCTTTTTTTTTTTTCATCTAAAACTCTTTTTGCGTATGTTCTCGCGACAGATGAGATTTTACACAGATATACAGTTTTCACTTCTGCCTGCACTCCCGGAGTGCGCTGTTTTTTGTTGACCTACTGGTATCTAATATAAAAAATTCTCGTGTCACAATGTTAGTTACCATACTTCTTCGAAACGGCTTGACCGATTTTTTCAGTAGGTCTGAGAATCGGCTACTATCTATTTTTTATTTTGTTTCCTTTATCGGTATTAGGAACGGCGCCCTGGATCTTATCTCTTCTTATCTGAGTGGTAGGGTCCAGTGTGTCGATGTTAACGGAAAACGATCTCCCGGATCTGCGATAGTAATGGGGGTTCCTCAAGGATCCATATTAGGACCTTTCTTGTTCTTAGTTTATATAAATGACTTACCTTACCTTGTAAGGGACAACCATGGGATAGTGTTGTTTGCAGATGACACCTCCTTGGTGTTCAAGGTTAAAAGGCGTCAGTCCAACGTTGACGATGTGAACAATGCTCTCTCTAGAATAGTTGATTGGTTCAACTCCAATAATTTATTACTGAATGGATCCAAAACTAAATTAATTCGATTCACACTTCCAAATGTAAAACAAGTAAAAACTGTTGTAAAGATTAATGATGAGGAAGTTGAATTAGTCAGTAAGGCTGTCTTTCTAGGTATAACTTTAGATGCTAAGCTTCAGTGGGGCCCGCATGTGGAAGCATTGTCCAATAGACTTAGTTCTGCCGCTTACGCCGTTAAGAAAATTCGCGAATACACGGACATTGAGACTGCTCGTCTAGTCTATTTCAGCTACTTCCACAGTGTCATGTCGTATGGCATCCTGCTGTGGGGGTGTGCTGCAGATATTGATGCTATTTTTATATTACAAAAAAGAGCTGTCCGAGCTATCTATAAGATGGGCCCCAGGGAATCACTTAGAGAAAAATTTAAAGAGATAAATATATTAACGCTCTATTCACAATATATTTACGAAAACTTGCTCTACGTTCACAAAAATCCTGATATTTTTCGCAAAAATAGCGATATTCATAATTTCAACTTAAGAAACAGGGATGAGCTGACCTTGCCCGGTAGTAGGCTCCGGAAAATAAGCAGGTCGTTTAATAGTACATGTGTGCTCTATTATAATAAATTACCTAAAGATGTATATGACATGTCCATTAACAAATTCAAAACTTTTATAAAGCATAAATTGTGCGGTAAGGCATACTATGATACCTCTTCGTACCTTAATGATAAGAATCCATGGATGTGACTTTAATTGCTCCATTTCAAATAATACCTTCAAATATTTGTAATATTGACCTTTGTGAGCGTGATCACATAAAAAAAAAACCCCATGAGTTTCTTGTGCCTTCTTCTCATTGGTGGGCGCGTTCCGAAGGCACACATCCTAACTTAGTTTTTAAGACTATTTCAAGTGATCATGTGTATGTAAATACATAAGCATTGAAAGAAATAAAGAAATTTGAAATTTGAAATTTTTAGTTTTTTTTGGTGACACGACAGCTAGTAGTAAAATAAAATTCTTTATTCATTTGAATTCATTGGCATGAAATCATATTAAAAAGTCTTAAAAACTGACTTAAAGTGTGTGCCTTCGGACGTACCTAAAAATAAGGCACAAGAAACGCTTTGGTTTTTTTGTGATCATGCTTACAAAGGTCAAAATTACAAATTTTTTTTTAGAAATTGATGGAACTACCTTCTCACAAAACACTTCTCAAAGTTTATAGTCTCTGTTCACCGAACTAGTAATAAGAGTAACAAAACCAGTCTATATAAACAGCAATTTGAATACCAAATTCTAAACATTAAAGAAAGTGCTAAAATAAGCAAGTTCATGTTTCTAAGAAGAGCTCTATTTAATTATTGCCTACACTTTCAATATCCTCGTAAAATACAGGGGGAACGTTTCCCCACACAATTTTCCTTAAGTGGTAACTGAGATGAATATTTTCATTCTCTTATGAAGTGATGCATTGTTCGAACACCCTTTATACACCTACTACAATAATATTGTGGTAGCACTCAGCTTATTCAATATGAAATAGGTCAAACAAAGTGTACCGAATTGGTATTTTTATATGGATAACTAGCTGTGCTCCGCGGCTTCATACGTGTTAATTTGAGGAAAAAACTTACTAAAATATATTCCATGGTAAAAAAAGGAAAAGGATAAGGTATACAATGTGTTTCATCGAAGGGGTATTAATACGAAAGGAGGTTGTTCTAGGCGTCTAGACAAACAACTTTTGTTCTACGACTTTTGGAAATTCGAACTTTTTTTTTTCGATAATTCTGAGGGAAATTTTACTTGAAAATCAGCTGTTTCATACAAAAACTTCGAACAAAATGTTTGAATTTCCAAAAGTCGTAGAACAAAAGTTGTTAGCCTATATAGACGTCTAGAACAAGCCCCTTTCGTATTAATACCCCTTCGATGAAACACATTGTATATATTTCGACCCGACTGCACGACGACGGCAGGTACTTGTAGTTGTAAGTTTTTTAACATCCCTTAAAATTTATGTTATATAATGTTACACTTTTTTGCAAAAAAGTAGATACTTATCTTAAAGTAAACTTTTAAAAGATTAATATTTTTTGTAAATAAAGTTAAAGTTCTTTAAAAATAAAACTATTTAAGCGATTGAATTCAATTAAGGGATGAAAATGGAAACATTTGAGTGAGTCAAAACCAAACACTCAGGACGTGTTCAGATAACACACGTCGACACACCTCAAATTGCATTTCTCCAAGCGGGCGCGGGGCGGACGCGGGGCGTGCGCGTAGCGGGCGCGTGGCGTGAGCGGGTGGACTTGCATAAATGCAATTTGAGATCTATTGATGTGACATAAGACTCATATTATATGTATAGAACAAATTACAAAGCGTGTGCTGAGCGTGGCGGGAGCTTGGTCGACGCGTGTCATCTGAACACCATCCTCCGTTCCGTCACGACTAAAAACAGCCCAGAACGAAAATTCCTACAAAAATTTTCATTGATACGTGATCATCTTAATGACATTACAATTATCGAGAGAACAAACGAGCCGCTACTACTGAACATAGCAATTTTCCTATAATTATACTTTTATGGGAAATCGTAGCTCATAAATCGACATAAAAGAGATCGTAAAACAATTTATATCCTGCGACCCACTCACATGCGTCCCAAAAGCCTGCCATAAACGTAAAAAAAAAACTCCAACCTTTTGGTTTTCTTTATTATCGGTATTTCTTTGTTCCCCTTGGGAATAACTCTATTAGTCATCCAGGGTTTTAAAAAAATTTATTCACCACACACACCATACTAAAGATTGTGAGAGAATTATGTAGGTAGAGAATTTAATATGTAAAATCCAATTTTGACTTAGGGAACTTCTTTTTCTTTATTTTTAGTATTATTGTAATTTTTGTGTCAATTTGTTTGATTTATTGTAGGTAAGTTAATATTACAATGTAATTTTATGAACTTACCTATATTTTTAATTATTCGTAAAATGTCAAATTTCATATTTTTCATAATAAAATTAATAAATAAATTATTTACTTGATGAAAAACGAAATTTTACCGTAAGACAAAGTAGGTATAGTCACGTATAGTGAAAGTGCACAGAAATACAATTTTAACTCGTGGAAAACATCATTATAATTCGTAATGGTTTATCGAGCTTTGTTTGAAGATAATATAGCTAAGCCACAGTAACAATGCCATAGTAATTCCCTCACATAACGCCACGAATATCAGTAAGGGAAGCTCATATTCCCTTATCGAACACTGCATACCTAAAATACAGTCAATCTACTTCTGTCTAATATGTAATGTGTTTCACGCTTTCGTGTTTGTTTTCCACTCCCTGTGCCCTGCTGTTTTACCCGTAATTCCCGATTAGGTCAGAATTTTGAGATGAAAAATAGTTAATCCAGGTCTCCAGCTATCTACATGCCGAGTTTCATCGCAATCGGTCCAACCGTTCTAAGACTTTTTTAAATATATTAAGGTATGAGAAAGCTCGTCTGGAGCCAACTAAGCCGCGGGTTTCAGTATAGTCCCAGGCACTACAGCGGCCTGAATAACATGGTTTAAAGCCGTATATAAATCTACATTAGATGCAAAGGCCATTATTGGATATGAAAATAACTCCTGGGTGTGAAAGCGGAAAACCTACTGTAGGTTCAATCGATACTTGCTTAAAAAAAATACCCCATATCTTTTCATCATATTGACTCAGGACCTTGATTTTTATACACCTAATCGGGACTACATACCTTGTCCACCTTTTCTTAAGAAAATCGGTGGTGACACTCGGAGAAACGGACAAGAGATTGATCTTAAAAGGGTTTTTTTTTACCTTTTGAGGTACAGAACCCTAATTAATCAGTCAAAACTAAAGAGTCAATTTAATTACAAATTAATCATTCTAGACTGAAATTTTTTAGTCAACCTATTTGCAATATATTTATTGACCGATTTAATATTCTATACCTACATATAACATGCCTTGTCCTGAATGACTGAATGACTGACTGACTGACTGACTGACTGACCGACGGATCAACGCTCAGCCTAAACCGCTGATCGTAAAGACCTGAAACTTGGAGGGTGTGTTCTTTGTATGACGTAGCCGTAGGCATCCGATAAGAAAGGATTTTCCAAAATTCTACCCCTAAGGGAGTGAAAAAGGGGGGCAAAGTTTGTATAAGACAACGCGATTCTTTGGTCCATTTTCGACTTCTACGCGGACGAAGTCGCGGGCAAAAGCTAGTTTGATATGAAATATTTTTCATCCATTAAGCAGCACGGTGAAGGTCGTTTTAAAGAGATCTTAGACTATAAAATCGAAAAGTTCACAGACTGTGTTGTTGCCATTCGAAAGTGAAAAAGACGAGTTAGATGTGAGTGTGTGCATCACCGACGGTACAGGAGGTGACAAGAGGTCGTTGAGTCTCCATTATCCCATTGACGCCGGTCATTTGTTCATTACGCGGTTGACCTCTAACCGAATGGATTTTTGCATTACGTACAATCAACGGTCAAAAGCCTCTGCCCACCGTAACGTTTACAATCCCGTGCAGCACTATTTGAACATTATAACAACGTAACCTGTGGATAGAACCCACGTGGTGTAGCGGGTGGCGGCTTATACCACTCATACCAGACATAACTAACATGTTGAAAATAATAATCACACTGAGTACTTTTAATTCAAGTGTTTACGTTTGTGTGTAACGTCTATTAGAAGAAGGTCGTAAGTCTAATATTTCTTTACAGTATTATTGTAGCAAACTGATAGTGACTTATGACGCATACTGTACAGTGCGAAATGAGCAATGTCAATTGTATTGTTCTTTCCTGTCTCATAATTTCGGATTAAGTAAAATGTTGAATAGGAATCGCATTCCTCAAACGTATTCAATCAAGCATCAAACTTTTTGAACTCTATTCATTATCATTATTTTCTCGGGTATCTCGCAACCATGACTATTGTAACAAAGTCGAAACGTCGAGATAAGGGAAATAAATATAAAAATACGCGATTAAGACCCGCGAAAATAGTTACTATGAATCTAGGATTTAATGCAAATCCAAAGTGAAAACTGTCAAATAAATAACATTGCAGTAATCAGAAAAATATTTCGAAAAAGAAAACGTCTTTTTTTGCATAGAATTCAATTTTATCATCCCTAAAGTCCTCTTTTGGAGTTTTAAAATTCAAATCTCAGTACCAGTAGTCAGTAGCATTAGGTTTTTAATTTAACTTTGCAAAATAATGGAACCGGGCCGTTAATTTCATAGCGTTTTCAGTGGACTGAAATATCGCACTGAACTTTGTAAGCTAGCCTCAAAGAAACGAGCTTCATGGTTCTCAAACTTTAGCCGGTACTTCTTTCACAAGTTTAGACAAAAAATCCTTTAAAATTTGTCTAGTCTTTGTATTTGTTCACATAGTGTAATTTTCATGAATGAGATTTAAGCCCGCAAATAAGCTTATATTTAGTTTAGTTAGTTTCGATCTCGTAGAAAATCGGAATAAATAGTAGCCATAGAACCCATTCTCGTAGAGCGTGTTTCATAGCGTTTTCAGTGAACTGAAATATGAACTGAACTTTGTAAGCTAGCCTCAAAGAAACGAGCTTCATGGTTCTCAAACTTTAGCCGGTACTTCTTTCACAAGTTGAGACAAAAAAATCCTTTAAAATTTGTCTAGTCTTTGTATTTGTTCACATAGTGTAATTTTCATTAATGAGATTTAAGCCCGCATATAAGCATATAGCTGCGCCCCCCGGTTTCATACGCGTTAGTGTCGATTTCATAAAAAAAAATGGTTGTCTGTAAAGTCGGTTTACGGACGATAATTTTACGTGATAACGTCATAAGAAAACATTGATGGTAACCATGGCAACGATAAAACGTTGCTATAGTTACCTTGTCAATAACATGAGGCGTTCCAGTAACGACGCGTGACGTCACACTTTTTTGAGATTGCAGGTGTTCACCAATTTATAAAACGTTATCACGTCAAAAAATCGGGACAAGAGCGCATTCACGTTGAGCGTGCTCGGAAGAAAGCGAGCCGTCGCAACTTTTCATTAATAGTTCAGTTTCCACTTGGTGAATTTTAATCCAATCACCCATTTAATTAATAAATAGGTACCTACTTACAATAATTTTCCTTTGCCCATTTATTTTTATACTGTTACATTTTAATAACTTAATTAAGAAACAAAGTATAAAATTAACCACTTAACCTAACTCAAAACGTAACAGAAACATAAATCAGGTTTAAAGGGATGAATATCTCATCATTCAACGTCAACTTTAGCATAATAATATCATACTTACTCGACGAAATTTATTAACTAAGGGCTTAATGTAGTAATTCAGTGAAGCCACTCACAAAATTATCTCAAAAAGAAAGTAAAATTAAACATTTTGGAAAAAAATCCTGTTCTTACGTTAAGTGCCAACCGCAGTTTTAAGAGCTCAAAGCAAAAGTAATTTAAGCACTCCCGAATGACTCTTTAAATATTGGTCTAAGCCTTAACTTTTTTAATAAGTCGTCCCACTGGACAAGACCGCGCCGGATTAACTGCTAAACTTTTACAGTAAAACAACAAAAAAAACCGTCTAACTGTTCGCATTTGAATATCTAACGAAAGTTTGTAAAAACGGGAATGAATATTTAAACGCACTCACCTGAGCTGTAGCCTCCTTTGTCTCGGTTAAAAGAACTTGAAAAAATTAAGCACAGGATTTAATTTGTTGGCTAAAGTTGCGTAGAATAAGGAAAGCAGTCCGCACGCGGCGACAGACCGACGGCGACTGACGGACTTCACGCGTTGCTGCTGGCTGGATGGCGGAGCTAGGGGAGGATCTCCATTTCTCCCTGTGCATCGACATCGCACTGCATTCGCTCTTTTCGCCCAGCGATAGAGTCCCCTAATTTCCGTGGCACATTTGACCTTCTTCATCTTGTTTCTCGTCTCATTTGCCAATGTCCTGATAATTTACCTGAAAATGTGAGATTTTCTCCCGTTTTACGTCATTTTAAGTAAGACGGAGTTATAGCTTGTGATTTATGCCGTAATCGTTTGACAAATCATTTGAAACCGTTTGGTCTATCCGGGTTTTGAAAATAGAAAAATCGACAATGGAAACGCATTCAACGCCGCGAGCAAAATCTAATATGTCATAAATTGAGCATATACATGTGAACGTCATATTACGACACCAGGCACAATCTCAACTGGCCAAGTTTAGCTATAGACGTTGCTAGTTGCTCATGCATATAGTCATCAACTAGTCAGTTTATGAGTATCGCTGAGACTCTGTACCAAAGAAACTTAACGTTACAGAGCATAGAGAGAATTTGAATCATTCCAAATAGTTTTATCAATGGAACAACTAAAAGTATGTTACTACTACTAAAGCGTTACTGATATACAAATAAGGTTTAGTTGTTTATAGTCTAAGATCCCTTTACGAATAACCTTCATTAATAAATGAAAAGTGTTTATTAAATATATCAATAAAAATATTGCAAATGGGTTAACTAAAAAAATTAAGTCCAGAATATAAATAATTAACATTTAATTTTTTTGGAATTTTTCTATTAACCTAACCATTGAACGTGTATTTAATTACTTATTTAATCACCCTGGACTGAAATTTTGTAGTAAACCCATTTGCAATTAAAATGCTTTGTTCTGAACGACTGACTGACTGACTTATCAACGCACAGCCTAAACCGCTGATCGTAGAGACCTGAAACTTGGAGGGTGTGTTCTTTTTATGACGTAGGCAGCCGATAAGAAAGGATTTTCCGAAATTCTATCCCTTAGGGGGTGTAAAAGGGGGGCGAAGTTTGTATGGGACAACGTGATTCCTTGGTCCATTTTTGACTTTTACGCGGACGAAGTCGCAGGCATAGCTTGTTTGACATAAAATACTTTTTATCCATTAACCAGCTCAACGAAAAGGGATCTTATACTATATGGAAGAATAGATGCTCTCTCTGATTCACTGAAATACAAACATCTTTGCCTTTTGTTTAGGACTTAGTATTGAACCAACTTGAACAAGTTAGTAGCCAACTTAATTTAGAGGTCGTAAAGTTTGGGACATAGTCCAATTTATAAATAGGAATTTTACTGAGAGTTTTACTGATCTTTTATAGTTATTTGTTTACTTTTTGACGTATTACGCCTTGCTGTCACGAATAGATCTAAGTTTATGAATTAAAATACTCTTCTAAGAACATTACTTTAGTAAATTATAGGCACATGAGTAAATCTCTACTCATGTGTTATAGGTACCTTTATTATCGTGGTATTGGTATTCATCTTTTGTGCCTGTGTAGGTGGTGGTTAGAAATTAAATCAGTTCATTGATTAATAAAGAAAAACCGATACGATTCGGGGATCTTCAAGTGAAATAAACAGGTGTCTTCTAGACGCGCGTGTTACATATTAAATCGCATTGTCACTTACCATCAGGTGAGTGGATAGTAGTCAAACGGTGACCTACAAAAAAAAAACAGCGCACTCCGGGAGTGCAGGCAGAAGTGAAAACTGTATATCTGTGTAAAATCTCATCTGTCGCGAGAACATACGCAAAAAGAGTTTTAGATGAAAAAAAAAAATAGTCGGACGACTATTTGTCGTCCGACATTTGTCATCCGACAAATAGTCGTCCGACATTTGTCGTCCAACAAATAGTCGTCCGACATTTGTCGTCCAACAAATAGTCGTCCGACATTTGTCGTCCGCCAATAGTCGTCCGACAAATAGTATAAAAAATACCATATGTACGTCTTAATACACTCACAGCCAAATTAAAAAACTGTATATCTGTGTAAAATCTCATCTGTCGCGAGAAAATCTGTCGTCTGTCGCGAGAACGGCTTAAAATGCTCACCCACAAAAGTGCCCAACGCGCCATAAGAAGTTTTCACTTCAAAAAACAATCGAAGTATGTGGATTGTTTCCACTACTTATTAATACTTGGTCACCACTGGTGGACACTGAATCATTTTTTCTTTTCGCCCTAAAGTCGCCAGTGGTGACTATAGAACTGATTATTAAGAGCTACGCTACGAAACGTATGCGATCCATTTCGTAACACAGAATCCCGCAGCGGTCGTTTTCTGTTTGTATTGTACCTTACCTTCCTTGTAAGAACTGTCATTAGAAAACTAGGTATTCCTTAAAAACCTTGAAACAAGAACAACAATGCCCCGCAGCGTCGCTCGCCAACGTCCAATTAAAACTTTATTACTTCGTTTCTTTTATACATCTCGTGATTAGATTTGTTACAAACACTTTTGGGACAGAATTTCTGTTCTCGTTCGAAACATTTTTTCTAAGATGTCCGAAGCTGGAGGTCTTCTGTTTAAAATGAATGACGAGGTTTTACTTATATTTTTTCAAAAGTTTCGGGAATACTATTTCGTTTTTAAGGAAAATTAATTTAAAGAGAACCCGGTTTCTTGTTTGGGAACCCTTTCTGACTTTTAATAATGATTTCTACTAGCACGGGATCCCTTCAATCATATTCTGAACTGAATTAGACAACCCATCTCTTCTCTACATATAATAAATTCGAAGTTTTGGAAGTAAGCGTTCTACGTCCATAATGATCTTAGCACTATAGAATTCGTTAACCTTATATAGCTCCGGTAGAAAAAAATCTTGCATGCGCGATTCAGGTTTTCTTAAATTTAGAAAATCACAAATTAGTTAATTATTCTTTTTGTTCTGCTTAAAAATTTTGTACACTTATGTATTTTAAGAATACATAGCAATATACACATTTTTTAACTAGAAAATAAAGTAATTAATTTAATAAGATATTTTTTTTAATTTCAAGTAACTAGCGCCATCTCTTCGTTTTCGCGAAACTACCATTCATCTCAGAAAATGTTGATTTTATTTGTTTACCTTTGTTTGTGCAGTCTAATTTCGGCAACTAGGAAACAGATTTTAACATAATCTTCACGAATGTGTTCAGAAAATATCAGAAGAGGTTTAGGTATTTCAAGTAGATTTAAGTTACTAATTAAAATTTGATATTTCTTGGCGTAAAAAATAAACCATAATATTTTTGCATGAAAACGTACAGAACGTAGGGATGATGTCAAAATTGTCAGTTTGACATACGGAAAGAAGCATCTAGCGCCATCTCTTTTTTATTTATAATTTTATTATGGCTTCGCATTATTACTATCGTGCATATAGCCAGTGTCGCGGTCAAAGAAAATTAATTCCAATGCAGGAGCGTTTTTTGAATTTGGAACATTACAACGCTCCAGCAATTTAGTATGAACATGTGTATGAAGCGGCGTGCTGGGGTTATTAAAAACTTAAATACTCTTTGATTGGATCTCTTTTATCAAAGTACTAGCGACCCGCCCCGGCTTTGCACGGCTATATTATGCATGTATTATCTTCTTATCTATATCTATCTATATCTATACATATAAAATCCTTTGTCCTGACTGACTGACTGACTGACGGATCAACGCACAGCCTAAACCGTTGATCGTAGAGACTTGAAACTTGGAGGGTGTGTTCTTTGTATGACGTAGGTATCCGATAAGAAAGCATTTTCCGAAATTCTACCCCTAAAGGGGTGAAAAAGGGGGGCAAAGTTTGTATGGGACAACGTGATTCCTTGGTCTAATCTACTTCAAATTTTGCATAAACTTTTTAACAGAATTGATGGAACACGTGTTTCATATTTTATTCAAATTCATCCCCTAACGGGGTTAAAAAGGGGTAGAAAGTTATTTTGGGGGTGATTTCCCCCGAAGTTGATATCAATACTCCTTTTAAATCACCTACATTTGACACCCATTTCGATTTTATTCAAAAAAGGTTGCACTTTTAGGAGACGGCCTCATGGGGACGTAGAATTCGAAATTTGAAATGGTAGAACATTGTCTCTACATAGTATGAAATATACGAATCATTCTATATTCAAAAGTAGCTGCACCTCGCGGTTTCACCAGCATGTCCCGATCCCGTGGAAATATGGAATAAAATGGGATATGCGTGGGATAAAAAGTATGCTACACTATTATGTATTCTGTGACGTTCGTGTTTAGTGGGACGCTTTCGTGTCGTCACGGGCGGCCGGGGTTTCTCGAGCGGCTGCAGTTTTTCGTTGATTACTCAGGTTCTACTTATTGGATTTAGATGTAAAGTATAACACGACCTTCCTATCCTAGCTATCTTAAAGTGAAAACCAGATTTAAATTGGTTTAGGCGTTTTTTATTGTATAAGTAACAAACAGACAGACAGATAGACTTGAACTTTAAAAACTACATGTTTTTGTTTCAATATTTTCAAAGTCCCTCAGAACCATTTTTTTTATTTGCTTCCAAGTAAATACAGAATTTTCGTCCTCTCTGCCTTTATAATGAGTATCAAAGAAAACATGTGAAATATAAATATAAAAGAATATAAACTAACCTACCGACTTCGGTAATTTTAAAACCCAAAGAAATTTATTAGAGTTAAAACCAATAAAAAATCCTATTAGAACCATTTTGGACTTATACGCGGACGAAGTCGCGGGCAAAAGCTAGTTTCAAATATATTTATTGATTCTAAATATTAAATAGGTACTTTTCATTCTTTAATCAGCTTGGTGAAGGTCATTTTTAAAGCGATCTTAGACTATATACTGTTGAAGACACTTTGAGCAAATTATGTGGGTCATGTAATACTTGAAATGACTGAAAATCGATGACCAGACAGGATGGTATCTCTTTTAAGTAATTGTGTTGCATCTTTCAATGAACTACAGAAGTTTCAAAGATCATTTAAATTGTAAAATAGCAACTTTATTAATCAAACTTACCTTATACAAATTTAATATAATTGCTACCCAAAGTGACATCAACCCCTAACCGTTGTAATTAAGGATTTGAACGAAGTTTAAATTTAGAGAAGGTTTAAGTAATTTGTGGGGTGCAGGATAATATTGACATACTTGCTGTCTTTGATCCTTGAGCAGTTGTAACAGGAGATGCTCGAGTATTCAACGCCATTCTCTAATTTGTTTGTTTAGAATTAAGAATTCCGAGTGTCGAACTTACTCCGCGCTATAGATAGATATAAGATAGTCCGGTACCAACAAATCGACATCATTTCTATAGTAGATAGATAGATAACTTTATTTGTATAACACAGTAAGGAACAAAAATACAATAATAAATAAATAATAATAATAAATATTGCAAGACATTCTACACCTCGCCATCTAGCCCCAAGCTAAGTAACTAAACTTGTATTATGGGTGCTAGACAACGGATATACTCTTTTCTCTAGCACCTATACCTACTACTCTCTTAGCTTAGTCGACCATATCCAGAGAACTAGTCAACTAAGCTGCAGGTTTTATTTCTATAGTAACAAAGATTTATATTGTTTTCGTTTTCTCTTGAATCGAAACAAGTGCCTAATTTACGCCAACTGAAACCTAATCCATTTATATAGTACCTAATTAAAGTTCTCCTGTTTTAGAATAAAATTAAACGAAGTTTGTTTACTCGTACTCGGGCCGTGAGTTCGAAGCTACCGTGTGTAAATAATCAACTTTTGTTTGCCACTCTCTTGTTTCAAATTACCTAATTACATGTGTAAATTGTTTATTGTAAAGATAACGTGGCCTCAAAATAAACCTTTTAAACAATTTACATGGGTGAACCCTTTTTGTGTTCATATGTAAATTTTATAGATAGACTTTATAATTTATATCAAAGTAGAGTATAATTTTTAGATCAGACCGAGGCGATGTTTTGACTTACTTCGAACCGTTACTTCGAAGAACCCATGGATGGATGCGACTTTAATTGCTCCATTTCAAATAACCTGTATTAGGAAACTCGGCGCGCGTCTCGCGATCGGAGGACTGACTTTTGCGTTCAGAGGATCAGTCTTGCCATCCAGAGGGGAATGTTGCTAGTCTTCTCGGGAGACGCGCTGGAGGGTGTTTTTATTTGTAATTTTATTTTATTTTATTATTTTTCCTTCGTATGTTATAATTAATGTATTTTGATTTGATTTTTTTTTTTCAAATAAATCCTTCAAATAAACCTAATCTTGACCTCACAAAAAAACCCCATGAGTTTCTTGTGCCTTCCTCTCATTGGTGGGTGCATTCCAAAGGCAAATCCTAACTTAGTTTTTAAGACGCTGTTTAGTTATTTCATGCAAAATGAATGATTCCAAATGAATAAAAATTTCTGAGGTTGAATTTGTAATTATAAAAAAAAGACAAAGCTTAATAAAATAAATTCTCGAATAAGCTTTTCTATTCTGAAAGTATTGAAGTTATCCCAAGAGAGGAACTAAGATATATTTTTACAAAGTGTAAATAATATCTGAGTTTATTCACCTAACGAAGTTTAAAGGGCGGGGGTTGTGCGAGACGGGGAAGGAGGGGGATGCAAATTGAATAGTTATTCTATGCTGTGGCACACTGTTGTGTCACATAGTTTGTGGAGTTGCTACACTGTATGTCTATATCATGTTCCTAAATGTTTCACGGCATAGTTGACAATAAACTATTATATAACTTCTGTTTTCATACGTTAATTTAATTTAATATTATTACGATGCATTTAAAACGGTTCAAAGATTTTCATAAAATGCATTTGTGAATAAACGTTTTTAAAGGCACACGAATTGCATTCATAGCAATTATTTTCTCGCGATTAAGACTGGCGAAAATGATTACAATGCAATGCAATTTAACTATAAATATAATAGGTATTTAAAGTCTTGACAGACTGATAAATAGGTAAAAGCTAATACTTGTAGCTATTATGACGTAGGCATCGGCTAGGAAAGGATTTTGGAAATTCATCTCCTAAGCGAACAAAGTCGCGGGTAAGATGTGTAAATAATTTATAAGGGTTCTTGACACAATAAATAATCCTCTTCTTATAGACGCTAGAGAATAGTTTAAAAGCATTATTTTTAAGAATACTGCGTATAATTTTTTAGAACATTTATTAAGAACACTTTACCACTCCTTTGCGTTGCGCAGTCGGGTAAAAACAAGAAATTATTCTTTAGCGGGGAGAGCATTATTTCTTGCTTCAAAGAACCTTTTTTATATTTCATATTTAAATAGGTACCTACTTATGTAGGTATATGTATACTTTTTTCCTTCACTGTGTTGGCACCGCGACAGTCAAACCGTAGTAGGGACCGTCTGAGCTATGAATATCAAGGAGAAAATATAAGCATTGTCTTTAGTGCTACGTGTCGGTCCCAGTGATCCCTAACGTGCTTATATCGCTTTACTATTACCTATGAATATAAATTTCACTTTGTTTTACAATTTTAGTGGGCTATAAGTACCTACGCGTACTTTTAACCCCCGAACGAACAAAGGCGGCGCGTCGTTTTATTATGTTTGTTCAGTAGGTACTATTATATATTCTGTGGTTCAGTCTACGTGCACTGCACTGAACTGCAACTGCACTGAAATCATCTGTCCGATTTCAGTGCAGTTTTAGGGTAGTTTTAGGGTGCGAGTAATAAGAGCCACAAAAAATAATTTTTAAAGCCTTGATCTTAATTAATGACAAAATAACAAGAAACAAAAATTAATCGTTTCAGATTGACAATAAAGCAAATATTTTTCCAATGACCTGATTTTATGTATTTTTCCCTATTTTTACGAAGTATTTAGTTTTAAATTAAGGTTACAGATGGCCCGCTGGTATCTTACTCAAAGGATCATAAGTAGTTTAGCACTAAAATGTAGCACTAAAATACATCCTATTTTATATTTTGTAATTTATGACTAGATTCTACCTCCTCGTAGACCGCTCGCGCTGGTCGCCGCCATTTTAGTAGGTAACACGTAAATTATATCTTACATCGTCGTCGCTCGCCATATCTTGCTGGTAGGGATGTGACACTACAGCCAGTGATATGTCAACCAGAGTTAGATCATACGTCTTTGCGAAATAAACTTGACCACACCATAGTAAAGCAACTGACTCTTAATCCCTCTGGTGTTTTCGCATATTGCATGAAGACACGTAAAATTATTTTTCTTCTTCTTGTATAGTGGTGTGGCTTACCTATTGTTAGAGTTTTCAGATCGCCTTAAGGCCACTAACTTGACCAAACGACTGCTACTAGAGGTAGCAACCGGGACCAACGGCTTAACGTGCCTTCCGAAGCACGGAGGGGCTCACGAAAACACATTTTTGCCACACTGTTAATTGGTCACCCATCGAAGTCATGACCGCGCCAGGCGTCACTTAACCCGCAAGACCGTAAACGATCAGCGAGCGTCGCTTAGCTGTGAGCCTACTCACAGTCAAGTTATTGTCTCACAATAAAGTAATGCGAAGTTCGGAGATAAAATTGTTACATCTCACTGACTACAACAGTTGATTTGATTGTAGTTTGTTTTTTTGTTTTTTTTTGCGGTCAAACGACTGGACCGATTTGAATTGAAAACGGCTTAGTTTAGGGAATGGAGAAGGACATAGAATACTTTTGATTCCGAAATAAAACTATAACACATCTACTTAGAAAATAAGATCTGATTCTAGTATGTTCAGACCAAGATTCAATCCAGTCCAAAGCATAGTTCAAATGTTTTCGTCCAGTCCTTTTTCTAAGTAAAAGGCTTAAGTTTTTTTCAATGATTCAAATATCTGTTTTAAAAAAAGAGCTACCCGGTGCTAAATCGATTTACACTCTCCGTGACAAGTTTTTAGTAACCTGCCTAACTTCATGAAGCAGTCTGTACCTATCGTACCTCATATATAGTGTCGGCTTTTGGTCGGCTTACACAAGAGTTTCACGAGACTGCTGGAGAATTCAGAGTGTTCATACATACCTGCGATTTACAACGCCTGCCCGCTCTGCTAGGCGGCTAGACAACTTCCCGCCCCATCACAAAATACACTCATAAATGAAATGTGGCCGTGTGACACGAACACCCCACTGAATACCATCTTTTAATATGTAGAGTAGATAAATATTTATGATATTTATTAGCCTTTGAAAATATTACGAGCCGGTTTTATAAAGTTGTAACATAATGAAATCTGTAGAAGGAACAAACACGTTTTAAATAATGATTTTTCTTTAAAAGTCTTTTTCCTTAATAGACCTAGATTTCTCCTTAAAAGTGGACTTGCACAACAAGAATTAAAAGCGTTTAAAATTACCAACTGTCAATGTGTTAAACTAATTAAAAAAGAAAAATTTTAATCCACATTTGTGGTAATTGAATTAATGAATAAAATTTAATTTTTAATGGTACCTATGGATTTAGCTAGAATTTAGGAAAATTTGTAATGCAAGTCGCCTTTAACCTTTGTTCCGTTAGAGCAACTTCTTTATTTTATTTTCATTTGTCCGTGATTTGTTCTTCGACATTTACTATGACCTCATAATTCCTATAGAATCACTACACTACTTATAATTATGAGGTCTTAGGGCGCGCGCCTTTTTCGCCTGCGTTTGCTAAAGATTTGTTGGGTAATTCAGCCATCAGACATAAACTTGTGAATCACTACATAGTATAAAACAAAGTCGCTTTCTCTGTCCCTATATCCCTTTGTATGCTTAAATCTTTAAAACTACGCAACGGATTTTGATGCGGTTTTTTTAATAGATAGAGTGATTCAAGAGGAAGGTTTATATGTATAATACATGCATAATATAGCCGTGCGAAGCCGGGGCGGGTCGCTAGTAACGAAAAAACTAACAACAATTTAGTACCTAAAGATAGGTTGAAAGCCTAAGTATTAATTGTTGCAATTCAACTAAATCTCTTAATAGTTGGGAGCTTATATTTACCAGTATAATAGTATAAGCATCGATCTTACAGCTGCATCCTAGCTGTACCAAAGTGCTGGAGAAGTTCGAACTGAACAAGTAGAATCTATTACATCCGCCACTTTACTGCCGCAAACGTTGGATGCATTTTGTTATACATACAGAGCATTTCTAAGGAAAACAACTTATCTTCGATCTGGAACATATATTTAGCTTAACGAAACGAAAATATTTTGATCGTTCGTTTTATTCACAATTCATATTTTATTTTCATGGATTTAAAGTTATATACGTAGCAGTTAAGGTTGTTTAGTGCCACTTCGTGATTCTCAATTGATTTGACCATATTTTTCATGTGTTAGGTTTTTGTTACTAAGTATAAAGTTTTCGTCTATAATTATATTGACCTTACATCTCTATTCTAGATAATTTATACAACAAAGAAATCCATGCAAAATAGACATTCAACGTTGTAGTGTCAGGGACAAGTATTAAATAGACTTAGCTTGCTTCTTTATATTATTTGGTTGTAGTTTTATTATGTTTATTGCAGTAATATGAAATTCAATTTTTTTTTACATAAAGTAGCAGACATAATCTTGAAAACAATTGACTACTTGAAAACGTTTTAAAAACTAAGTTAGGAAGTGTGGCTTCGAAACGCGTCCTCCAATGAGAAGAAGACACGAGAAACTCATAGGGATTTTCTGTGGTCAATTTCACACACAGGTGGGACGATAGAAGATCTACTCTAGATCTTAGGATACTTCGGAAAACTCCTTTAGTGTTTTTGAATGAAGATTCGTCAAGAGCAGTGTGTCTCACAAATTAAACTTGCATCGACCCCAGGCTGTTCAAGTTTCGCTTATGCCCGCGGCTGTGCGCTTTGTTTTCAACTCTCTACTAATTTATATCAATTACTGATTGTGTTGCTAATACCAGCACCCGCCTAGCCGCCTAGTCGCCTCAGCCTGAGCCACTCTGCAACTTAAGTTTCACAACTTGCTTATTGCCTTGAAGACTTTAGGAGCTCTTATCTATTCACTCAAAAGATAATAGAGCTCTATCTACTAACTTTATAATTGAAGTTGGTGAACTTTTCAAAATGTTTTGTTTTACATAATGAAACTATAGAATATATAGTCCAGTAACTTTATACATTACAGTATGCGTTAAATCCGGTAGTTCTGATTTTTTGCAGACTTGTTTATAATGTTGGCCTTATGTATAATTCAAGTTTGTGACCTCGAGCGGCGAAATAAACCGGTATATTCTCAAATTTTGGCGATTATAACCCTAAAGGACTAGTTTTTGAAAGTGCTTTCTTAGGACTTTTTTAAAGTAGACTAAATTTGCTACAACATGATACCTGGAGCCCTATTTTTGAATCGTTCGCCCCGCGTCGAGCGCTCGATTTCTACTGATATTCGTTCGACATCGGAAATTCGCTATTTTTGAATCGCTCCATCGTAACGAGTGGTCTCCACCACTCGTCGCCGACAGGCGAGTGGTAGAATAAACATCAAACAATCATAGTCAAACATTCGGAAACGGTCTTTGAAAAATATTTATATCTTTTGGGATAATTTCGGATGTCCGCTGGTAATTACCGCTTTTCAAATAACTGCGTAAAACGAATAAAAATTGACATTTTAAATTTCGACGACGAACGATTCAAAAATACAGTAAATTTTTGTCATGCGACTTGGAAGTCGAGCGTGACTTGTAGGCGTATACGACGAAGCTTTGTCACACGAGCGATTCAAAAATAGAGCCCTAGGACTGCCTCTGTAAATCCAATGAAAATGTATCATCGTACCAAGTTTCATAAAAAAATGGGTGCGTGTACTTATGTACGCGCGTGAGAAGTTATACTTCTTTGGCATTATTAAAAAAAAAAAAAAAAAAAAAAAAAAAAAAAAAAAAAAAAAAAAAAAAAAAAAAAAAAAAAAACTCGTCCGGCAAAAAACTCGTCCGACGAAAAGTTCGTCCGACAAAATACTCGTCCGACAAAAAACTCGTCCGACAAAAAACTCGTCCGACAAAAAACTCGTCCGACAAAAAACTCGTCCGACAAAAAACTCGTCCGACAAAAAACTCGTCCGGCAAAAAACTCGTCCGACAAAAAACTCGTCCGACGAAAAACTCGTCCGACAAAAAACTCGTCCGACAAAATACTCGTCCGACAAAAAACTCGTCCGACAAAAAACTCTGGACTGGAAAAGGATTGTCAACACAATCAATAAAGTTCAATTTAGATTTAAACAACTTCTCCCGTGAGAATTTTGTGTGACGCTTTTGTAAAATTTCACTCTCATCATTTTTTCATAACGCGCCTAAAGAAGTATAACTTCAAAAATCGATCGAGTGCTTTTCTATTTAATTTTTTATTATTTTTATTTTTTGACACAAACATTGAGAGTTAAATAAAAGCTCGCAAAAAAAATACGGGTCGTACAAAGTTATTGTGTGTGAATTCTTTCAGTCAGTTTATTCAAAAATTCAGTGCGGCTATACTGTATACATAGTACGTAAAGATATTCTGTTGAATAAAAATGCGCACTGCGTACTGCCGGATTCACCAGTGAAATTGGATATCACAGGTCAAAATGGATAAATTGAAAAACACCGGCCAAGTGCGAGTCGAACTCGCGCACGAAGGGTTCCGTACCATTATATTCTGTTTTTATTATTTGTTGTTATAGCGGCAACAGAAATACATCATCTGTGAAAATTTCAAATATCTAGCTATCACGGTTCATGAGCTAGCAACCTGGGCCGTAATTCTGTAAGGCAAACGTGTCTCAAGTGTGACACGGTTAATATATTATGGAACTCTTAAATTACTAAAAAATGACACAAACAAATATAAATATTGCAGGACATTCCACACATCGCCATCTAGCCCCAAGCTAAGTAACTAGACTTGTGTTATGGGTGCTAGACAACGGATATACTACTAATATACTTTTCTTTTGTAAATATATAATTAAAATACATAGAAACAACCAGACTACAGACAAATATCTAAGCATAAATACTTGTCTGAGGCGGGAATCGAACCGGCAATCCTATGTTTGGCAGTCCGGCATGGTGACCATTGAAACTATAAGTCCATTAAACTATTTCTGAAGTCATATTCCGATCGACGTCATTAAATAGTCTTACAGGATCAGAGCCCTGGTGACAGACAGACAGACAGTGGAGTCTAAGTAATAGGGTCCCGTTTTTATCCTATGGATATGGAACCCTAAAAAAGCCTCTTTGTTCTCACAAACATTGAGCTAATGGATTTCGTACCTTGTAGGCATTTCTAACGAGAATCGGTTACATTTTTTCTTTGATTTAAGCCAAATAAAATAATTAAGTTACATGGTTGTTAAAGTTATATTAAAGGAACTCGTTTTGCCAAGTATTTGCTAACGCTAAGCAAACTTTTTATTCCCCTAGCTTATAAGTACGGTATTTTATTATATTTATTAATAGCGACCCGCCCCGGCTTCGCACGGCTATATTATGCATGTATTATATCTAAAAACCTACCTCTTTAATCACTTTATCTATTTAAAAAAACCGCATCAAAATCTGTTGCGTAGTTTTAAAGATCTAAGCGTACAAAGGGAAATAGGGACGGCGAAAAGTGACTTTATTTTATACTATGTAGTGACTATGTAGTGATAGTGATTCAAGTTATACAGACTCAACTTGTTAGTAGGTAAAATACTGATTTGCTAAAGGAAAAAAAGGATCTAAGTTACTCTCAATGAATCAATGTATCCTCATACCAAGTTTAATCAAAATCGGTGCAGTAGTTCCGAACTTATTTAATTCAAACAATCAATAAAATCTTTCCGCTTTATAAGTAATATAAGTATAAGTAGAAAAAACTAGGATATTATTTCCTTTAGGTAGTTTAATACTCAGTAGGAACAATTTTATATGGCTTGTTACTGATTTTAGAAGCAATAGTTTGTGCCGTATACGTACACAAAGTACCTCTACGGACAGCAAACGAATGTAATTCCCAGTTGCAACTGGATGTAAATCTAATAGTAAAGTTGTTGAAGTTCGCACTTTACCCGCGATAAGGGTACATTCACACAGAAAGTGTTTTCTTTAATGATAATAACGTAAAAGGATTTATCAAAATCGGTTCATAAACATAACTTATGCCTGAACAACCAAAAAATCAGACGTCAAAATTACTATTATTGGCATGTTTTTTAATTCTAATACAACTGGGCGGGACATGTTTGCCGTATGTCAGATGAATGATGGGCCATAATAACAACAGAATGGTCCTCCATAGGGATACGACCACGCGGCAGACCAAGCCGACGATGGCGAGATGGTTTTGACTTCTATAGGAATGATTGGTGTGCAATAGCTACAGATCGTGATCAATGGAAGAATGGTAGAGAGGCTTTTGGCCTGCAGTGGGACAGTGTAGGCTCTTAATAATTTTATTCGTCGACTCGTATTATAGACTTTAAACGTCAACTCGAGAAGGATCTTTGAATCTTGCTTGAGTTAAAAAACTGGTTGCCTGTAAAGTCGGTATACGGGCGAAAGTTTTACGTGACAACAACTGTGCTCGAGTGGAAGGGACGCGTGCCTTTCACTTTTTATGTCTGTCTCTCTCGCTCTTAGGCGGGCTAACCATGCCCGCGTGCCTCTCACTCGCTCTCATTGTGAGCGCATAACGTCAGCGGAGCGTAACGCAGTTTCTTGAAGTGTCACCCGGCAAACCAATTTATAAAACGTTGCCACGTCAAAACATTAATCCAACAAAAATAACATCCAATAGTAGCAGTTTTTGAGCTCTAGGGTGTGTCTGCACTTTTGATAAAACTTTTTTTGAAAGTATCCATCAAGTTTTGTAGTTTTGACGACCCAGTTGGCACAATGGTCACCATGCCGGACTGCCAAACACGGGGTTGCGGGTTCGATTCCCGCCTCACTAATGGATTTATGCTTAGATATTTGTCTGTGGGCTGGTTGGTCCTATATGTATTATATGTATATATTTACAAAAGAAAAATATATAAGTAGCATATCCGTTGTCTAGCACCCATAACACTAGTCTTGTTACTTAGCTTTGGGCTAGATGGCGACGTGTGAATGTCCTGCAATATTTATAATTATTTATTTAATAAATAAAAAAAACAAAACAAATATAAGTAGTATATCCGTTGTCTAGCAACCATAGCACAAGTCTAGTTACTTGGGGCTAGATGGCATTGTGTGGAATGTCCTGCAATATTTATTTATTTATTTCTAAAGTCAGTATGACAATCTTTAGCGAAGTCTCGTCGTGGAATATAGTCCGATATAGAAAAGTTTGTCGTGTATGCATTTGCATTCACTAAGTTTTAATGTATGCTCGTCTGTAAATGCGGTACCATTTTCAGGTTGTATTACTATAAATGAACACTTTGTATTAAAATTGCACTGCTACTGCAAAGTTTGATACAACGCATTATGAATTTTCAGATTACTCTGCAATTATATGTGATAAAGCTCATCGTCTACTATGGCGACGGATTATTTACTATGGTGGATTATTCTGTCCTAAATTGCATTTCTCTGCCGTTTTCTGTGATTCATTAAATTTATTTTTATTCAATTTAATCATCATAGGTATTTATTCAAAGATATGTTATTTATCTTTATTTTTGTGTGTATCTTTATTTTAGTTTACTTTCATAAAATTTGAGGTTTATAATGGATTGAATTTGTAGTGTTTTTTATACTGTTTTATATTCAATTTTATTGGCTGTGTGTTCATTTATTGTTGAATTATATATTTACTAGCGACCCGCCCCGGTTTCGCACGGCTATATTATGCATGTATTATACATATAAACCTTTCTCTTGAATCACTCTATCTATTAAAAAAAACCGCATCAAAATCCGTTGCGTAGTTTTAAAGATTTAAGCATACAAAGGGAAATAGGGACAGAGAAAGCGACTTTGTTTTATACTATGTAGTGATAGTGATGATTATTTAAAGGTGGATGTTTAGCGAATACTATCACAAACCGTGGTGAGAAGTACTTAGCCTGTGCCACCCTTCTTTTTGGGTTGGCGGTTAAAAACTGAACACTATTCGACTTTGTGTAGAAAATGTTTATTTATGAAATACACAATTTTTCAGTGAGTGACTATGCTAGAGCTATAATTACTTGACTAGATATTACACCACTTACTAACTACTTACTTAATTAATGTGTTTATATTTATTTACACTATAGGTTCCCAACCTTTTATGGACTACCACCCCCTTTAACAAGATAATAAGGTACCGACGGATAAAAACGGTCACCTGTCACCTTAATTAAGAACTAAACTAAACAAGGAAAACTACTTAAAAACCGATCATTATAGATAAAAAAATATTTTTTACCAATCTGAAAAACAATTCACTTAATAATTTTCTTGTTATTTTGTCACTTATATCAAGTTGTACCTTGATATAAGTGCTGATACGGTGGTACAAAGTTAGCTTGGTCTACACAAAGCTCAACATTATATGTTAGTTTAAGCTGGAGCACCCCGCAATAGGGCTTGTCAATGTCGGATTTCTATTAAAATAATCATAACCTAGTTGCTCGCTAGGACCCGCTCCTGCTCCAGCGTCCACTGGGGGACGGTACTGCCCCCGTTGGGAACCTATGATTTTACACTATAAGTACACCTGAAGCGTCAGACACTCTAGATAATTTCTGCTTTAATCCCTTCCGTATCCGTTTTAATTGTCGTATCTTTCAAACTGTATCAGGATCACCAGATATGTAGTTACCGCACCAATTACCTGGAAAACAAAGTCTTGTTAAATATTAGTCGAGCATACCACATGGACCTTTATAAAATTTGTCAAATCGATGAATAGGGTTAAAGAAGGTTGAATCTATAGAAAAATAAAAAGTTCTTTTTTTCCCCTAATATTGTCTGAATTTGGTTTTTTCTCTTTTATGTAATTTATTTATAACTATTTTTGTTTGTAATGAAACTGCAGAAACGATTTTTAAGGAATTGGTATGAGGATACTTTGATTCATTGATAATACATTGGCTACTTTTATCCCAATATTCCGCTAGGGATCGGAAGTTACGCGGGTGAAACCGCAGAGCGTTGCTAGTTCAACATAAACTAGGCTTGTATTTCTTCACTTTAAATTTTTGAAATCACTTAAAAGTTATACTTTTGTTGAAAGAATAGCTCAGAATACAAACTATTTAAGCGATTAACATCACTAATTTAGTTGAAATTTACGGGATGAAAACAGATATGCCCCGGAACTGAAAATTCCATCAAAAATATAAATAGTATTTGAAATGGTAAGTTTTCTATGCTATACGCAATGCATTTACTATGATAGGTGTTACCGAAGCGACGAGCGGACGGTCGAGCGTACACATGCCCATGGGAGAGTAGCTGACTGACTCCAGGAGCAGTTGTCGTGAGAACACCTCCAGTCGAGTCGGTAGTGTGCCTGTAGACGGGGCGCTATTCATCAGTCGACACACCAGGCTCTCTGTTCTTCTACCCTGAGGACAAAGCTTTCGTTCTTTACTTGTTTGAATGGTTGTTACCAACTAACGGACTAAGGGATGATTCTCATTAGACAGGGCTGTGTCCAGGATGGAGCTCTTCGTTGCTGCACGTTTCTATTACACCGGGTTATCAGCCGCCGAGGGGACGGGGCGGATCCGTGGAGTAGACGAGCGTCGTCTGGGCACGGGGGGGATACGGATCATGCACGGTGTAATATAAATTGCTTCACACAAAATGTAGGTATGTGGCGCCTTCCTACCTTCACTCGCGTCCTTCGTTTATTTAGAGGTCTTTGAGTCACAAGCATATAGGTATCTTCTAGGAAAGCGTGCTTCATCTCATGCTACATCTCATCTCATCGTGTGAGATAGTGACCAAACGCTAATCTACTTATTATAATAAAAAAATGAGGAAACGTGACAGACAGGTTGGTATTATCTAATGTTTGCAGTATTTATTGCGTCGAAATAATCCAGGAGATTTAGTGATAGAATGTCTTCCTTTGCATATCAGTATTTCCTCAAACCTCTCTTCTTTTCTCTTTACTTTGTCTCCTCTTACAATTAATATTATTTTGAAAGCAAATAATTTACCTCGATAATCGTATAGTGACAGGGTTCCACCACCACCAGCATTCGAAGCATGTGCGTCAGACACCACAGGAACTGCAGGATTAGGAAGTGTATCCGATTGGTGGACACGACTGCAAAAAAATTGTTGAGTTATTATTATTTGCAATACTTTTTATTTTCATTTATTTAAGAAATCTCAACGAAGAATTTATGACCAACAAACGTTTTAGGCTTTGGCTTCTTCTTTAATCTAATCGTAATTGGCATGATTTTTATGTTATCAGTGACTCTACGCACAATGTGGCAAAATCCTAAATTCACTAAGAGGAATAGAGGTATTTAAAGTTCTAGCTTTTACTACTTACGTATTTCCATTATAAGGAAGTACGGCGTAACAATGAGATGCAAAAGCGTAGAGATGAGCACGACGACAAGAGGCAGCCCGTAGCTATCGTTGACTCGGCGCACCACCTCGCACAGCTGTCCATGCAGAGCTGCCAGTCTGCGGACTGCCTCGCACGGGGCTACAGCCAGCCGGGCGCTACCACGGGCTGTAATATTACTATTATTTTAAATCCTATCCAAAGACAAACTCATTTGTTTTTATTCAGTTGTAATCATTCGCTTGACATCCTATTGAATCGTCTTAAATACTTAGTTAGGATGTGTCTTCGGTACGCGCTCATCACCAATGAGAAGAATACACAACAAACTCATGAGGTTCAAGCCGTGATACTAAGTTTCTGGCAAATGCAAGATCATTATTTTATCTTAATTTGAAGCTACATTTGCTAATTTACATCTTTGTTTTCAAAATATTCTAGAGCATAAGCCTTAAAATCTTCAGTCTATTGGCATTTTTTCTTAATTTAAGGTCCACTTTAGATAGCCTCATCATTTTTTGGTTCTTATACAACGTTCACTGTCTGGATGTACCTATTTAGAAATTAAACCGGGCAGTTTTGTACCATTAAAACTAATAGCAAATTATTTACCAGATCTTTTAATAACGACGGTTTGTTCTCCACGGTTCATCACCGAGTCGACCAGCAGGCTCACGTTAGCAGACCGCTGTGAGTTGGTGTCAGCAGGAGCAACTCGGATGGCGTAGATATTTAGCGGTGACGAGGACTTTGGTTTCTCCACTAGAATAAGTTATTAATTATGTCTTTAGAAAAGTGGATATGGCATTTGCGTAAAAGAAATTAAAATAAAAGTATCCTTAAACCTGATGAAGAAACTGATAGTATTCTTCAACCAACTGCTGTTAATAAGTTGTTTGTTGCAAGCTAATGATGGTATTAAACTAATACAACTAGATGACTTGACCTATTTGGGTGTGTATGGGGTCCGCTAAGATCTTTGGGCCCAAGTCAACGTCACCTGCAAGCTGGTGCACCTGCTGAGAAATGGACGAGGCTCTGACGCTGACTTTTCCTCTCTGGGGTTGAGGGGTGGCTTCCGTAAAAGTCAAAAGTAAGCCGCATCAATCACGGATGATGAACTGGATGACTTGACCTAGTGGCTTGCACCACCTCTCCACGCTTGGTGTCTTAAGCTTGACTTGGACGTTTTAATAGGTACTTACGGGGTAAAGATACGTGTCTAGCGGTGAGTGCGAGCGCATCATTAACAGCTTGGAATCGCGAGCGCACCGACAGAGCTGTGAACGCAAATTGCAGCTCCAAGATCATGACAACGTACCACAGCAAGTAGAAGCCAATGTAATTCAATACGACTTCCCCTGGAACAAGTCAGTAACAGTATTGTTAAGGTTTATAACTTACTATCTGGTTGGACATAAATATAGTTAGACATTTTTATGGTTGTACAAAAGGTTTTCATTGGACATATTTTACCGTTGGACACTTTTCTTTTTGGTCATTAGTCTTGCGAAGGTTCTTTACGCTTATTAGTATTGTTAGAGTCTAGTGAAAAGTCCTTCGATTAATCTAAAACTTCCAGCGGTCCTGTACAAAAAATTTGCTCCATGCTCTCTTTAATTTGTTACCTACATTGTCTTCCCATTCTCCTGGCCTGCATGGTGTAGAAGCAGAAGTCATCTGCCAACAACACCGAGAAGAAGATGAGTATCGCCAACATCACCGCGCACAGTTTCCGTTCCGTCACCACCGAGTACTTTGCACCTATGCTGTTGTCTACCTGGAAAAGTGTTAGTAAGAATTTAGGATCTGTAACTATGGAGGTATCTTATATAGTCTAGACTAGTTGTCGAAATAGGGTACTTAACATTATTTGTCGAAATTTAAATAAATAATAAATAAATATTGCAGGACATTCCACACATCGCCATCTAGCCCCAAGCTAAGTAACTAGACTTGTGTTATGGGTGCTAGACAACGGATATACTACTCCGGATACACTACTACGGATTTGAACCTTAATCACCGTTGAAATGGTCACAAGAAGCTCAAGTGTCCAGATAAGATGAACGATGGATGAATTAGATTAGGACCATAAACTCTAAATAAAATCGCTCAAGAGCAAGGGGACGAAGGGCTGCATGTCATGTTGTATGTCACCTAAATACATTTCTTTTTTTAGTATTTGTTGTTATAGTGGTAACGTACAGTACGTAAAGAAATACATCAACTATGAAAATTTTAACTGTCTAGTTATCACAGTTCATGAGATACAGCCTGGTGACAAACAGACAGACGGTCGGACAGCCGGACAGTAAAGTCTTAGTAATAGGGTCCGGTTCCCGAAAATCTTTAAAAGGGTAAGGCCTCAGACTAAAAGGTAAGGCATACCGAAGCAATGGTTTCCATAAAATGCAGCATAGTACGCATGCGTGTCGGTGCTCCATACACTCCAGCACCAGCCGTCGCTACCACCACGAGCACGTCACACGTCGATACCACTTGAGACATTTTGGATGACATTCGCACAGACACTTCTATGCCCACGTTGATCTCAGCAACGAGCCCGAATATCGTGCATATTACTGTAAATATTTATAGAAGTGCTAAATAAATGGTTCATGATGCATAATAATATAATAAAACGGCTGAAGCCTTCCTATAACTACGCCTTCAATTCAGGGGTCCAACCTTACTGTAACATCTGTGGATATATTATATCTACGGACTGTATAAAAAACTTAAACTTAAAATTTCAAAAACCCCTGACTTTTATTCCCTATAACTTTCAGATGGCTAAACCGATAGCTAAGAACACTCTCGATTAATTCACTTTTCAAACAAAAGAAACAAAATCAAAATTGGTTCAGCCGTTCGGGAGCTACGAAGCCACAGACACACACACACACACGGATACACGTCAAACTTATAACACCCCGTCGTTTTTGCGGTTAAAATCTAAATTTGGTATGGCCAGTCACATTAGAAAGCGGGATACATAATTAGGGATAAAGTCGCCGTCATCGATGTTATTATTCTGTTGTTAACAACATGTCATTAGATGAATGCTGGGATAGCCCTATAACGTGGATGGACAAAGAATAAATCAGAATTATAATGCGAACTAAGTTGCCGTCAAAGTTATTGGAGTAGATATATTTACCTAAAATAGTGACTAGTATATAACTGTAGACGCACATAGCGTTTGATATGGTAACTTTGAAGCCATTGGTCCTGGATTCGAACTTCAGGGGGGCCAGTCCGAAGAAACTTGATATCTACGAAGGAGAAATAAAAATTAGATAACTATGATATTATTATATAAAAGTTTTGTATTTTGGAACCTTGGTGCTGATCATAACCCACGGTCCTCCGCGGTAAGGCTGTAAACCATTAGCTACAATAACATTCCCAAAGGAGGGTTGATGTCAAGCAGGCAACCAAATGTAAAATAAAAATTGCAGGACATTCCACACATCGCCATCTAGCCCTTTGGAACCTTGGTGCTGATCATAACCCACGGTCCTCCGCGGTAAGGCTGTAAACCATTAGCTACAATAACATTCCCAAAGGAGGGTTGATGTCAAGCAGGCAGCCAAATGTAAAATAAAAATTGGAGGACATTCCACACATCGCCATCTAGCCCTTTGGAACCTTGGTGCTGATCATAACCCACGGTCCTCCGCGGTAAGGCTGTAAACCATTAGCAACAATAACATTCCCAAAGGAGGGTTGATGTCAAGCAGGCAGCTAAATGTAAAATAAAAATTGCAGGACATTCCACACATCGCCATCTAGCCCCAAGTTAAGCTAGACTTGTCTTATGGGTGCTAGACAACGGATATACTTCTTGTATCCTTTTAATTTGTAAATATATACTTATAATACACAGAAACAACCAGACCACAGACAAGTATCGGAGCATAAATATTTGTCTGAGGCGGGAATCGAACCCGCGACCCTGTGTTTGGGTCGTCAAATGTAATTTTTTACTGTCGATTCATTTTGCAGTATGAGCTCGAATACTAAATACCTACCTCCACCGACCCTGAATTCATCAGGGAGAAGACGCAGAGTTTGAAAATAATATATGAAGCAGTCAGAATAAGTGACAACGATTTGATAATTGCCTCCAAATCTTCAAATATCAAATTCAAAGTTCTGACTGACACAGCTTAACTATCTGTTATACGTTAACAAACCAATTTTCAATTCAAAAAACCAAACCAAGGATTTTGGAAAAATCAAATCCTGTGCAGATGAAGTCACGAGTCAAAGCTTTTTGTAGTAACTATTTATACCTACTATTATCGGTTGATCGAAAACCTGTGTCTGCCATCACCCTAAAACTTATAATTCATGTTACACAAAATGGAAAAATATTTGATAGGACACCTACGCACGTCAATTTATTTGTAAACAAATACCCACCTGAATTGATTTCCAATTGTTGGGAAGTATTTTTAGAACTGAATACCTTCGACATAAAAGCAGATGATATTTTTCACTCTCTTCTTAAAAGGTATTAGTGTGTTAGACTATTATAGATTGAAAAAGATTTGAAAAATGGTCCCTGGGCCAAGTTTTAAACTTGGAGAATTTACCTAACCTTTTTCAATTCGGCTAGTGGCCGGCTAAGTAGTTGAAATTTTTTGTTCTGTATAAGCAAATTTGTTTCCATTTCAATCGTTTTTTACTTGGACCACATCTTGGACTAGGGGGATGGATAAGTTTGAACAAATCTAACATGAGCGTTAGGAGAACGGTCAATAGAGAACCCAAATTACAAAATAATGTTAGATTTTTAGAGGTTTTACCTTAACCATTTTTACGAAAATCTGTAAAAATTGAATCTCTTAGTTCAAGAATTCTCTTCTCTTCTCTTAATTCTTTATAAGAGAGACACTTAGAGATACATTTTGCAATCAACAAGATAAAACATATATTTCAAATTAGAAATTACCCTGAGTACGAAGGCGTGAGCCCCGCCAACGAGGCAGTGGTCGGGTTGCGGCCGAGGGTCTGACTCCGCCGGGACTGGTTCCGACGGGGTGCCTTCCACCTTCGCTGAGTCTATACCTGAAAACATTATAGAAACCATTACACAATATCTTTAGTTTAACAATTATATGAATTTATTTATCCTGTCAACTGGTAGTCCTATTTTAGGTCGATTTTCCAAGCAACGCCATCTATCTGCCTGTTGTTGAAATATTGTCATAGATCTGCTGGGATCGAATAAAATCACAGATAATGTATATTTTTTTTAAACTGGGTTTTTCAATGTTTATTTAGGATTATTGTTTTCTTACATTTAGCTACATTTGATAAAAAATATCAATCTATCTAACATAGAGATAAATACCCTATCTAATTCAGTTATTGGATTTTTTGAGGGTCTTTTTATTAGAATAAGATCATCAAGAATTGATTCTTTTTTTCGAATTTTAAGAAATTAAAGGAACAAAGCCACTTTGCGCCTTAAACATATTATATAATCCCGACATCGATTTTTAAGAAATATGTCTTAAATAAATATTGCTGATTTTTGTAACAGCTGATTTTCGGGTAAATTAAATACTTTCGCAACAATGTTTCATTTTCCATAAGTCGTAAAAGAAGGGTTAAGTAATTGTAAGGGGGCACAGAAATGGCCCACAACCACTTTCTTATAAAATACCAATACTAAATTAAAATTATTATAATACAGTTCTTTTTTTTTAATTAATAGTATTTGATAGGTAAACACAGTGAGATGTATCACAGGGTAAACACGATGTTGATGAGTGAATGCAATAGAGCCCGGAGCAGGCGGGTGAGCGGGCGTGGTGGAGGCACTTGATCAACCTGACATCATCTATCACTTTACTTTTTAATTATCTGTTAGATACACGTGCTGTTATTTAATTCTACACAATAAAGTGTATATTATTTTACGTTATGCAAGTACCTATGCTAGAAAGACTTAAGGTGAAAGGCTACCGACGCTCTCTCCATACAAATGTAGTCGACTGTTTCCTCCCCGGATTATGATACTAGCACAAATATTTTTGTTGCATAAAACCGATAACTGCCATGACTATGTCCCTATGTCTTGGTTTTTTCATTTTCTAATTATCATAGAAATTAAGATTCTTCTTCTTTGTCTTGCCCTTTCCCAATTTAGTTGGGGTCGCGCCTCCTTGTACGTTTGCACCAGGTCCTTCGAAATCATAGAAATATCATAGAAATTAAGATTAAAAAATAAAAATAAAACAAAACATAGGGGCATGGTCATGGCAGTTATAAGTTTTATGCAACAAAAATATTTGCTATAGTATCATTATCCAGGGAGGAAACAGTCGACTACGTTTGTATGGAGAAAGCATCGGTACCCTTTCCTCTTAGTTATGTTATGCAACCAGACAAACTGTTATGTAACATTAATTCTTATTGGAGTCCCAAACAAAATCTAAAAACAGCATTATTTAGTGCGGGAGTTCGTAGATTGCCTGGGATTTCCACCATAATTCGGTGTTCATAATGTAAATCATGAATCGAATAAAGAATGATGAATGAAAACACATATTTTATTTCGTCATTCCAAAGGTATTGGAATGGAATCAGTTGCCTGCGTCTGTCTTTTTGACGTGTACAATTTAGGAGTCTTCCAGTCACGAGTGAATAGGTATATTTTAGGAAATCGTGCTAGATGTTGGACCACATCGTCTCCTACCATCAGGCAGGTGTGATAGTGCTCAAACGCTGACCGTTATTTGTATTTGTATAGCTGTTCCTACCAAGATCCCTCGTTACCCAATAACAAGCACTTTTTCCCTGCCTCGGTCCAGAAACAATCTTGGGCGTCATCATTTTATCACAAGGGCTTGCTCGAAATATAACGAGATTAGCTCTAGAAATTCCGACATTGACATCTTCAATGACTCAATGGCTGGTTACAGAAGTAAAGTACTGAAAATCTTTGGTTAGTCCTAGTCTTCAACTTAGTTTAATTTAATTAAGTTAAGCCTTTAGAATTTGTTATTATAACCAGAAACTAGAATCTGTTAATTTTACCTTAACAGATCTGTATACCTACCTATTATTGGTAAGCACACTTGAATATTATTTCAGTAATGTTTTTCTTTATTCTTAGTATTAGTGTGTGTTACTTTTAAATAAATAAGAAAATATAAATAAAATGCTACATGTCTGAAACTTCGCATGGGGTTCCTTTTAGGAACCCCATTTTAGGACGTAAGCAAGCACTAAGAAATATTTTATTGAAAATTCGACCTCTAACTATTATGTGTTCTGTTTGTAAGAAATACATGTCACTTTTTACAAGAACAAACGCGATTAAAGCCGCGTTGCGCAGCTGGTCCGCGTATAAATGGTAAAGATAATATCAATATAGCCCCATATCGCGGTAAACAGTAAAACTGCTATTAAGATAACAGATCGCCGATGAAAACACTTGAAAGCTCTTTCGTTTCATGATAATAGGTCAATCCATTGTTTTGGTCCTTCTATAACGTGCCGAAAACAATGATAAACTGATATCACATGATATGTCAGTTGTGATAAGATTACTATTGGCAAGGAAGTTTATAAAGCGTATACACGAGACCGTTTCGCCTGGAGAACCTGGTTAGTTGTTCCAAAAGAGTGACTTGAAGCATGGACTTCACTATCACTACATAGTATAAAACAAAGTCGCTTTTTCTGTCCCTATTTCCATTTGACCGCTTAGATCTTTAAAACTACGCAACGGATTTTGATGCGGTTTTTTTTAATATATAGATTCAAGAGGAAGGTTTATATGTATAATACATGCATAATATAGCCGTGCGAAGCCGGAGCGGGTCGCTAGTAATATATATATTACGTCCATGCTTGAAAGCCACTTGTGAAAGCTCGGCTTTATATCGTAATGCCATTGCGTCTAAGCACAATAAAATTTAAAAGGTGGTGGCGAAGTAACGATCCTTCGAATTAGATTTTTAGTTCTTCGTAGAAATTATCTAGTTAGAAATCGAAATCTAACATTTTTAAGTGAAATACGCTTTTAAAACACGTGCATGCGCAAGCATTTACATGGACATATTTTAAAAATATAAATATTTTTAATGAATAATGCACCGCGGCGAGATTTGAACTCGCAACTTTCCGATGAATTTTTGAGTTTTTATTATCTGCCTTTTCGACACCTATCAGGAAAAGCTCTTTTAATTTTTTTGCCACAGTTCTGATAAGATTACCTACTATTGGCAAGGAGGTTTATAGTGCCAAGACTATTTTGCCTGGATAGTTGTTAAAAAGAGTAAATGAGCTATTTCCTTTATTTGCCATAGGTACTGTGTTTGTTTCCAGGAATTAATCACTGTCAGCAACATTATCGATTGGTAAAAAAGCGATTTTTTTCTTAAAAAGTTAACATTTTCAATTCTTGGCTTTGCTACATAACTCTCCAAGCCACTATGGCATGAACTTCACAATTGCACATCGTTCATAACTGAGTAATTCTCAGCTTATATAAAATCACGACGGTCTGGCGTTAGGCGGGATACTCTATAGAGTTGATCATGAGTTTTTAATATGGTTTTAATAAACTTATTTTACCACAACAACTCACCTATCAATTCTCTGAAATACAGTCGATAAACACCACTCCAGTTGTCTCTTTTGTAGGTGAACGTCATAGTTAAATCACGGTTAACTTTTATCATAACCGGACAACAAGAAGGAAATCAAAGAAGTGATAGCATCACTTTTTATAAGTAAACAAACATTTGGGCTATTATTGACTTGATAAAATATGTATGGAAGTTAATAGAAACATGAAATCAGAATTATGAAAAATTGTCGGTTCTACAAAATTATAGTGATACTAGCTGCGTAACGCGTTTTCACCAGTGTATTATATCGGGATAAAAATATTATTTATTTTCAGTTATAGGTACATTGTTTCGCATTGAGGTGAATGCTTCACGTCTAAGCGAACAACTCTTATTAGAAAATCTTGCGGTTGTATTTACCTACTGGAAAATCAGCCGTTTTCTTTTTCAATAAACACAAACATGTTCAAAATGATAAATCGTTAAAGTCGTACCTCTAAATCCAAGAAACAGCAGATTTTCGACTAAACAAAATGTCAATTTTGAAAAAAAATTGGTTTTTTTTTTCAATATTCTCAACAAAATATGTTCGTCATTTTTTTTCGTTATACTTTACATATTTACCAGTTTTATTTTATATTTTCTTAAATAATTATTAGCTATTTTGTTAAGTCGTTTTTCGCGCTCGCCATTATGGAATAAGTAGAAAAATACAGTATTTTTTTATTTCGTTAAGTGTTAACAAACATACAGACATTTCACGTTTATTATATTATTAAAATAAGACATGTATTTCCATGTCATGATACACGTAAAACAAATTATATTCTGTTATTAAATTGTCGTTAGATATAATAATGTTTGTTTCTAGTTTAACACGTAGCTTTGAAAGCTCGGCTTTAGTATCGTGATATTATTGCGTCTAAGCACAATAAAATTGAAAAGGTGGTGGCGAAAGTATTGACCCTTAAATTCGTTTGTTTTTCATAATAATTAGTTATACCTATTTAGAAAATCGAAATTTTATTTTTTGAACACGCGTTTAGAATACAATTTTCCTATTATTTTTATTATTTATAATGCATAATATTTAGAAATATTTTAAGGAAAAACGTACCGCAGCGAGATTTTAACTCGCGACTTTCCGATCTAACCACGGTGCAAGTTTTTTACATGAATATCTAAGAAGATACCTATTTTTATTATTTGCCTTTTATTTGACACAAGAGCACCAAAAGCTCTTTTATTTTTTTGCCACATAATAGAAAAAGCCACAGGGAAAATCTGGCACTTTACGAGATTGTTGTTTGTGTTACTATCCTCTTATTGCCATAGGTTTCTAAGGTGGCCGTTCAACAAATAAAATAAAAATGGCCGATCGTACACTATGCCAAAATGTTACAACCTTAAAATTTTTGTCAATTGAACTTAATTATTATTGTGTGTCTTTTGTGGTGTAAAATTATTTACTTTAATAATTTAGCTGATATAAAAAAGAGTTTAGTTTGCCTGCCCGAATACAGGTTATAAATGTGAAAATTAAGATAAGTTTGAAGTTTAATTTTATAGTTTTCAAAGTGCACTTCACCACTATTCATCAAAGACTGCAAAACTCAATAGACGTGTCGCTGCATTCGTGCTCAATCAGATTACCGATTATTTAAACTAATATCTATCATTCATTTTACCTGCAAACGATATAAGCGACCTCAACCACGCCTCTACCTCCTACGTCACGCTAATGTAAACAAACGAACAATTTGTCACAAACAATTATTGTTTATAATCAATCACAGGCACATAGCAGTTAGGTAAGGTACATTTATCATGTTCTATTGAATTTACCGCCAGAAATATTCAATAACCTATAAATACAGAAAATTTAAAGTCTTAACTGACTGTAAGACTTTTTTTTACAAATGATAGGTCAGCATTTAAGATGAATTGAGTTCCAAATCGAACGATTTTGGACGATTTCATCTTAGCTTTATCTAGCATCTAACAAAAAAATACACCTTTAAAAAGCTTAGATTAATTAGAAAATATGTTAACAAAACACTCTATCATTTAAAACATACAACAAATTAATCTTTACTTTTCATAAATTTTCCAAAAAAATACATATTTTGAAGTGGTCGTCAACAGAAAGAATCAACTTTATTTACTTTTGTTCAAAGATATGCAATGTAATGTAATGTAATGCCAATGATATTTGCTATCCTTTCTTGGAACTATTTTGTGTAAAAAACTAAGAATAAATCGCATAAACTGAAAAATATTTTTTCGAAATCTGGCTAATTTCCCACCATCTCGTATCTCACTTATTTCTATTCAATCCGACAAGGACCGACGATTAGTAGCTAGTACCACTATCACACCTGCCTGATGGTAGGTACCTAACAATGCGGTCTAAGGCACGGTACGCCTGCCTAAGTAGAAGATACTTGTTTAGTCGTGACTTGAAGACCTCCAAACTGACTGACTGATTTATCAACCCCACAAAGCCAATGTAGGTTTCGGGCTAAAATTTAGCACACTGATCGCTTTTATAACGTAGGCATCCGCTAAGAAAGTATTTGTGAAAATTCAACCCCTCGCGGACGAAGACGTGGGTAAAAGCTAGCTGTTTATTTGAACGATTTACTTACTAAAGACCGATAGGGTGTGTCTGATGACGTATTCTATTGACAAAAATTAAACCCCCACTTGTCAACTCATCATAACATTTGTCGAAGTCACCTAAATACAAATATTATGAAAGTTCAAACACGGTCACATAAGAATGTACGTTAACCCTTTTAAAATTATGGTCAGTTTCCAATGCACATTAGTTTTGTGTTAAACCATTTGAAATGTGAAGAAGTAATAGAAAACAGATTTAACCGATTTACCTAATGATAACATTGACATTGTAGCTTGTTATGAATTTCTTGCACCTACTTTCAAAGTTATAAAAAAACTCACTTGTAAAAAGTACATTTCACCTGAAATCCCATGGAAATATCGGGATAAAAAGTAGCATATGTAACTTCCAATGAATCAATTTATCCTTATACCAAGTTTCATTAACATTGGCCCAATAGATTAGGAGCCTAGTCGTTACAAACAGAAAAACTGTTTCCTCTTTAAAAATTTAGTGTAGACTTGGCGAAGGTTAGTAGGTTGCCGCTCTTAGATTTAAAGACGTAATTGATGATTAATGAATCGCAACTTTCTTAACTCTTGTTATAAGATGATTATAAGGAGGCTACAATATAACCAAAATTGATCAAGTAAGTTGGTACCTATTACTAATAATCTATTAATATTTTGCGAACCGAACATAAATCATCTCTGTTGAAAGTTCGATGTGTTGTTCAATCAGAATGTCTTTCTGAAATTACTCATCATATACGAGGAGAATGTACATTTTACGTGGGAGGATGTTTGAAAAAGCTTTTAATTAAAATCATGATCCAATCTTAACTCCTGCTCAGATAGTCGGACAATTGAGCGATTTTGTAGGGGCCCCGTTTTTTCATTTTGAATACGATAGCCAAAAAATTCAAAAACTTTAAAAGTATATCTTTACTTTTTCTCAGTCACGTACATAATTATATAGGAAGACTTATCACTTGAAGTGGTTTTTTCCAGGCAACCTTTGGATGGAGGGAGGTCTAAAGAAAAAGGAGATGAAAGCAAACAAAATTCAAGATGTCATTATAATATTTAAGGTGAAAAGGTACCTGCGCTCTCTCCATACAAACGTAGTCGACTGTTTCCTCCCTGGATAATGGCACTAGCACAAATATTTTTGTGCCATAAAACCTATAACTGCCATGACTATGCCCCTATGTTTTGATTTTTCCATTTTCTAATTATCATAGAAATTAAGAAAAAAAAATAGGGGCATGGTCATGGCAGTTATAAGTTTTATGCACCAAAAATATTTGTTCTAGTGTCATTATCCAGGGAGAAAACAGTCGACTACATTTGTAATAGTTTGTATGGAAAGAGCCCCCCGGTACCCTTTCCTTTTAAGGAAATTTCAAAGTTTTTCAGCCTGTAAAATTAATATTAAACTAATTTGGAAACTTACCCATTGATAACAAACTGCAAAACTATTTACTAATCACAATAACATTGTCTCAAAAATATTTTTCTTTTCAAAATGCGAAGAAAGTACCAGACTTTCAGAAAATGCGTGGAGATGTAGGGCGGGCGGATAACACACTGCCGGAGCGCGCCCACCTTTTACTAACTCGAACTTGATCATTGTGATATGATAGGAAAATAATAAATACTGGTCTGACAGGGCAATAAGTAGGCAAGTATTAAGGTAATTTCTGATCAAATAGTTCAACAAATACTTCGTCAAACTTGTTGTTGTTTCTGTATTATATTAAATATTATATTGATAGATTATGGATAGATCTTAAAACAGAGGTGTTGGCCTAGTGTTAGATACATCGATTTTCATTTCGAAGGTTGTGGGTTCAAATCCCGGCGGCCGTGTACCAATGTATTTGTCTTAGGAAAAATGCATGTGGTTTAATGCCATTGCTCTTGCTCTTACATTGTTACGAGAAGGAAAACATCGTGATGAAGCCCGCAGCTTAGTTTACTCCAGACGTATTGATTTGACAAGTTCTTTTCTCTAGACACGGTCGACTAAGCTGAGAGGGTAGTTGGTGCTGGTCAAGCCTACTCTATTACGCATAACGGATTCAACTTAAAAGATCTAGTTGCGGAAAAAAGCCCGTACAAGTAGATAAATTATACAACATAGATACTTCACTAATAGTAACTTTCTATTATTAACTCTCGAAATTAAAATAACGTTAATATCTTTTAGATGAAATATTGAAAACAATCCGAGATGATTGGATCTGTGTTTTGTGTTTTTAATTTTTATATGTCTAATTTAATTTTTATTTGTGTGTTTTTAATTTTAATATTTTGGATTATTTTCTATGTGTACTTATATTATGTGTGTATATGGTAAATAAATATTACTGTCTCTATAAACCCAATGGTTTCCGAGATTAAGCCTTTCAAGGTTTCGCCTCTTCACTGTTTTGTATCAACCCTTACAGTTTTTTGATTTTATTGTAAAAACAATTAAAGCTGTATGATGATTGGACCAAATCTAAAATTAAATTTGTAGTTGGTAACTAGCTATAAATTCAGTTTGTGGAATAAAGTTTTTATAATTTCGGAAAGCTAAATTTACCCTTAAGATTGATATAAGACGATGAGTCTTATGTAAGTACATTTTAACATGATATTTCCTTACCTATAACTCATAATCCAACATTTTTGTACAAAACGTTTCTATGCCCAGAGTGCGATAGTCGTTAATTTATCGTTTCCTTAATACATATTCTAATTTCGACCCCAATTGCACACACCATAAAACCCACTTGTTTGAAAATTTATTTCATTTCTAAAGAACCAATATTGGGAAAATGCTTGCCAAAGCGAGGTATTTTTTTATAATTTCATATATTGCCTTGGCGGAACCTCGGGTTGCCTTATCTGCTGTACCTACAGATGACTATAAGAACCTTCACGATGATGATTTTATTGTAACTGAAGACCTGCGCTACAACGAGCTTACAAATAGAATGATACAAGCAAATAATCTCCAAGTAACATCGATTTGCCAAGACTCTGAGGATATTAATGGTGTAAAGCCTGTTTTTCCTTGGAAGGTGATAAATAAGAGACAGATTGGGGGAGGAGGTGATAATACGATGATGGTTGGCACATTTCAAGCCATAATGAGACCTATGAAAGCGCCGATGCTGGACCAAAATGCAGTTCAAGCTAGTAACAATAGCTCAGCAGAAGAATGAAGATCAACAACAAAACTTTTTTCATTTATTGTACCTAATTTTTAAAAGATTTTCCACAAAAGCTAAACATTAAAACCTAATAAAGTATAGCTGATTCTTTCAATTTCAACATCATTGCGTATGGCGGTCATTCTGCGTGGATCAAATCTCTCAAAGTTTTTTAACCATAAGCCAGATGTGAATTGTGGATTTCCGACATTCCACCGGGAAAACAGCGATTCGTTCGTTCTTTAAATTATTTTATTTTTGTTATACGACAAACGAACCTATGTGGGACTGATAAAACTAACTAACTGATGAAACATCAGCATTAAAAAAAACTAAGGTTACCAAATTGATACAAAAGTAATCGAATATGTACTTTAATGAATTAATATTGGAACTGTTCTGACTCTCTTTTTAATACTTACTAGATGTAATATCACTACATTGTATAAAACAAAGTCGCTTTCTCTGTCCCTATATCCCTATGTATGCTTAAATCTTTAAAACTACGCAACGGATTTTGATGCGGTTTTTTTAAATAGATAGAGTGATTAAAGAGGAAGGTCTATATGTATAATACATGCATAATATAGCCGTGCGAAGCCGGGACGCGTCGCTAGTATCGTAATCGTAATGTAGTATCGTAATGTCTGTGACTCAATGAACGAATACCCGCCAGCGACCCAGATGGTTACAGGTTCTATAGTAGCAGATATTTGTTTCTGTTCTAGGTGTTTCTCTATATATGTATGTAGGTATTTACAAAAGTAAAGTATGTAAGTATTCTATCCGTTGTCCGACCGCCCCATAACACAAGTCTAGTTGCTTAGCTTGGGACTAGATGGCACTATATATTTATTTACTAGCGACCACCCCGGTTTCGCAAGGCATGCATGTTTTATACATATTATAAACCTTCCTCTAGAATCAATCTATCTATTTAAAAATAACCGCATAAAAATCCGTTACGAGTTTTTAAGATCTAAGCATACTTAGCTACTTTGTAGTGATACATCAACGTTTGATCATCATCTCACGTGATAGTAATTGTCAATGTGTTCAAACTAGCACGCTTACCTAGAAGATACTTATTTACCCGTGATTTGAACTCCATCAAATTAAAGGCTACAGCAATTTCATATAAATTAAGACATCAATCACTTCTGTACAACAAACAACACTCGTCAAATAGTCTATGTAAACTGTAAGTTTCCTTAACGACTTAGCATACATACATTTATAAATACTATAGGTACAATCAACGTTCAAAAGTCTACTGGCACCGTAACGTTTACAATCCTGTGCAGCACTATTTGAACAACATAACAAACGTAACCTGTGGATCGAACCCACGTCGGTTGGTGTAGCGGGTGGCGGCTTATACCACTCACACCACTAAAGACATATCTAACATAGGTATTGAAAATAATAATTGACGAACCAGTTGGCACAATGGTCACCACGCCGGACTGCCAAACACAGGGTTGCGGGTTCGATTCCCGCCTCAGACAAGTATTTATGCTTAGATATTTGTCTGTGGTCTGGTTTTTTCTATGTATTATAAGTATATATTTACAAAAGAAAAGTATATAAGTAGTATACCCGTTGTCTAGCACCCATAACACAAGTCTAGTTACTTAGCTTGGGGCTAGATGGCGATGTGTTGAATGTCCTGCAATAATATTTTTATTTTAATATTTAATAATGACACTGAGTACTTTTAATTCAAGTACTATTTATGTTTGCATTTATGTAGTGTCATGGAAGTGCTCTAACATAGTTTTAAGTTATCTAATAACACTTTCAATTTATATTATAAAATATGTATGTTAGAGTATGAGGTATGTATCTATGGGCCTTCGTAGCCTGAAATAAATGATTTATTATTATTATTATTTATGTTTGCGTGTAACGTCTATTAGAAGAAGGTCGTAAGTCCAATAATTATTAATAGTATTATTGTAGCAAACTGATAGTGGACTTATGACGCATACTGTACTTGCATGTGTACTTTGTGCCCTAAAAACCTCAACCATGTTGTGATTAGGTACCAACAATCATACACAGTTGTTAAATAAATATTTTGTTAAAATATTCTTCAGGGTGTAGAAATCATTGGATATGATGCTAATGTTTGTGGTATCTTTCAACGATCGGTTGTAATGTGGTATTTCTAATAGATTTTGCCAGCAATAACTCATAGATATTTTTAAATTGTGCCACTGCAGCTACAAAAAAAGAGGACGGTTCGGAAAAGTTTTTATTTCATTGCCGTCTTTCTATCTTCATTCGCGTTAAAGGCCCCCGTTTATTTTGGGTGTTTTTGAGTCACGAGCGCATATCTTATCTTAATCTTAATCTTCTTTTAATATATATAAATCTCGTGTCACAATGTTTGTCCTCAATGGACTCCTAAACCACTTAACCGATTATAATAAAATTCGCACACCATGTGCAGTTCGATCCAACTTGAGAGATAGGATAGCTTACATCCCGATATTCCCACGGGATCGGGAGTTACGCGGGCAAAACCGCGGAGGGCAGCTAGTGATAATATATCTTCTAGTAAAGCATGTTATATCTTAGACCGCATCATCACTTCTCATCGTGTGAGATAGTGGTCAAACGCTGACCCATTTATTATAAAAAAATGACGCACGCTTGTGTGTTACAGTCCTTACTTAGCGTAATAAATTCTTTGATTATTTAGTTATCTAGTGGTGTAATTGAAATTTGGATATGGATGATAGATATGTAGCTGCAACACTAAACCACATGAGTAGATGTGACTAAACTGTATCCATCGATTTTGTTATCATTAGTGATTTTTTATTTGCGCCCCTATGGAAGCAATTTAAAAACGTATTTACGTCAAAAAATAGAATGCTTCAATCAAATCAAATCAGTTCTTTTCTCACACAGAAAAACAAACAGATTGACATAGGAGGTCAAACTTATAAACCCTCTTTTATCATTGGTAGGTTAAAAAAATATTTGGGTGGAAAACGCCTTAACTTTTACCGGAAAATGTAGGTATACGGCAGTGCTTTCTCGTCTCAGCCGTGACACTACTGTGTCCATTACGGTAAAATATTAAAAAATCTGTGACTATATTTAATCAAGCAGCCTATTCCTTACCTATTTTAGCATTTTCCTTTTTACGATTACCTTTTATTTTTCATAAGTTTCATATAGGTAGAGAAACCTTTGAACATGAGAAAGCCTTCTCCAAATAAAGGAGCTTCCGTTTCGTAAGTTAAATAACTGAAAGTTCCATTGTTTGTTGACAAATACGTTGTCCTTAAACATTCCTTAGCTCATTTGTTGCTTTCAGTCTAAATATTTTCCATTTAAATATCACTCGTTGTTTATCTATTCATCGTCACGTGTATTTCAAATCTTACAATCAGAACTGAATTTCAGGTTCCGTTTGTGTAAAGAAATGCGTAGGTGTTATGGTGAATGAACCTTTTTTTTCGTTTATTTTTGCAGCTTGGTTATAAATGATTTTTAACTGCGTGTTTGTTGCGTGTGAACCATGAATCAACCAGAATTTGAAGCCACGATGTCTGGGTCTTTGGCACTCGTGTTCCGTATGTCCAGATGGTCAGGAATAGCACCGCTGTCTATAACGAAGTTGAAGAACAGCTGGCGTGTAAAACTGTCTCCCTCATTCACTGTATATGGATATTTGCTGGTAACTGTCATAAGTAAGTTGGTTTTTATAAACTTACTAGCGACCCGCTCCGGCTTTGCACGGCTATATTATGCATGTATTATACATATAAACCTTCTTGAATCATTCTATCTATGAAAAGAAACCGCATCAAAATCCGTTGCGTAGTTTTAAAGATCTACATAGGGACATAGGGACGGCGAAAGGTGACTTTATTTTATACTATGTAGTGATGATGATTTTAAGTACCTATTACTGTAAGATGTTAACTAGTCGTGAATATATTTATTTAGAGCAAGAACCATACTTCATACTTTGTAATTCGGAACATAATAGGATGCCAAAGAACGTTTTAGAATTTGCTTTCAGTTAAGATGTGTTTGTTTTTAGATGTAATATTGTCTCTGACTGTGATCTGGGATATGATGACGGAGCGAAGGCATTCAGTGCGCGTACGCACCGACACACGGCGCGTGGTGTGGCTCGCAGACGTTGGGGTCATGATGGCCAGTATTAGCGTAGCCACTTACACGTCAGCTGCAAGGATGAGATCTACTATAGCTTGCTTTAATACTATGCAGAAGGTAATCTTATCTTATTTTATATCTGGGACGGACAGAGCCAACAACACTTCGACCGAGTGGGATCTTTTGTGTTTACCCCTCTTTAATGTTTCTTACTCTTTGAATAAGTGGTCGATAAACGCGGTGATCCCACTAAGAGGAATAAACCTCCTGAAGAAATTCCTCCGGTTTGGGATATGCATTCCCAAGGAGACTTATACGCAGAAGGGAGAAGGTAAACTCGCAGTAGAAACGTGTCGGGCCGCATCCATCACCCAGGAGTGGCCGTGATGAAACCAGAATTTAATTTTAGTGACAACAAGATTGTAGCATATTACTGAAAGTTTATCTTCTAACTTTAACATTTATTATTTACCTTTTAGATAAATCAGCAAATGAAAATAACCAAATTCAAGTGGCATGAAACAAGCGAGAGGAACAGAAATACATTTTTTATCGTGTGGTCAATAGCACAGATTGTAGTCTTAATTTACGATTATATTCTTATTCAAAAATCTTCTCTCGAAAATAATGCAGTGAGTAAGTATTGTAATACTTTTTCAGTATCTTCAATTGATAGATTATCAACCTTACCAGGATGTATCCTATGTCCTATTTGACACAAATGGGTATTCCTGCTTCCAAGCTATTTGATTACGTATGATATGAAATGAATTTGTTAATTTTGACTGTGTATTGCAATGGAAATCAGCTGCCTATATATATTCTATTACTTGTGTTACTGGCTGACAAACCTTCTCGAGATGCAGTTCATTATGATGGCCATGCACATAGTATCCGGATTCAGGGCTGTAAATGAACATCTCTATAAGATACTACAAGGTAAACTCGGTGAGACTTTGTAGAATAAACAGTAATCTTGGTACCTAATTTTAGAAACCTTTTTGTTTCAGACACAAAAATGTGGTCATCATCCAAATTTTCAACTGGGACAACATCCAGCAGAAATTTTGGCAAGCCATTATACGATATCATCGATTCTCTAGGTATTGAAGGAGAAAGAAAAATAATACCAAAGGAAAGCAAATGTTTGTAACATGTTTTAAAAATGTATTAAACTTTCAATATTATAGCTGTTCATTCGGAGTTTAACTACCACAAATGCAACTTGGCCTCTGCAGTGGCCAGAAGATATTTAGGCATCAAGAATTTCTACGTCATCCTCTCAAATAACACTTTTAGCTTGTGTCCCGTTTGCCACTGATTTGCTTCAAAAGAGAAAGGTGTTTCCAAAAGATTCAAGAGCAATACTTGAGGCAATTCATACCTAACTCTGCTCACTAAATAACCTATGATTTCAGGTACGATCTCAAATCAATCATTTCAAGAAGCCATCGGTAACTTGTCTCTGTGCTACGCCACACTCTGCGACGTACTAAGAGAAGTGGATAGGTGTCATGGACCAGTTTTGTTCATACTACTTACATCCTACGTTCTACAACTGATTGTCACACCTTACTACCTCGTCTACAACGTTTGTAAGCGAACCATTCCAATATTTCTTAGGGTACTTACGGTCAGAAAATTGACATGACCCAGAAGGTATAGAATATCCGATCATCCAGAGTACACCCATAGAGTGGGATACATTAATTTAACTTTACTTAAAAATACAATTTCATACATATGTTTGTCGACCCAATTGGCACAATGGTCTCTTTGCCGGACTGCCAAACTCAGGATTGTGGGTTTGATTCCCACCTCAGACAAATATTTATGCTTAGATATTTGCAATATATCCGGGGTCAAAAAGTCTTAGGTTGGAGACCACGTACCGGAAAGCGCAGCGCAGGACGGCGTCCGACTAGATGGAAGGACGACTTAATTAAGGTCGCAGGAAGTCGTTGGACGCAGAGCATGCGACCGATCGCTATGGAAGTCTTTGGAGGAGGCCTTTGTTCAGTAGTGGACGTCTTGTAACTGATATGATGATAATGATGATGATTTGCAATATTTATTTATTCAGCATCTTTAAAAATAGGAACATCTATTTCTACAGTTAATGAACGCGCAACGCAGAGAGTGGATGGTGAAGTTGCTAACATTATTTTACAAGTATTTTGGATTACATTCCATACCATCACTCTGTTTGCGTTAGTGGAACCAGGACAGTATACGCACATTGAGGTGAATATAGTTTTCCACAAAGAGAACAATATTAGACCCTATTGACCTTATTGAAAACGTTTATTGTACAATTTTATTAGATTGAGAAAACAAAGGAACTAGTGAGTCGCTTAATGCGTTTCGCCAACCCAACATTTGATCCCATGTCAGCTACACTGGAGCAGTTCTACCAACAGATCGTGTTGAATCAAGTCGCCTATTCTCCCTTAGGTGTCACCATTCTAAGCAGACCCTTGATTGCCAACGTAAGCTTACTTCAGTCACCTAGTCATTTCAGACGGAACTATATGTATATTTTACAACATGATTAGCTTCAGCCTTTCAGGTGACCAAAGGGCTGGCTGATACTTTGGCCAGCGGATCAATGCAGCTAGCCTTTTGGGTATCCTTCCAAGAGAAACTTAATTAGATTTTAAAAAATTATTACACTTTTGCTCTTAATTTTTAATGTAGGTAATTAATTCGCATTATTATAATCAGTTGCCTTTTTCAGCTCTCTGGGACTATAATGACGTACTTGTTATTTATAATAAAAGCCCCGTAAAGATGAAGACGTATGGTCTTAATTTACTAACGTGATGACAGCTTGCTGTATCTTTTGCAACATTGCACTCTTCTGGAGTAATAAAGTAATGACTGTTCTCAAATTATATTGTCCATTAACTCTATTGCGATATGGTCACAAAACTACTCTTATGACTTACCAAAAAATATACTTACCTTTGTTTGTTTTTCAGGTTGTTAGCGGCATTACGACCTACTTAATAGTTCTCATACAATTCAACGTATAGGACCTAGAAGCTAAAAGGTTTATAATTTTGCACGTTATTGCCAACCACTGCACTCTTGAGAATCTTAACTGTGCCTTAACTAGGCTACTGCAACTGCAATTTTCTAGTAGCCAATTCTTGGGCAGGGAAAATATCAGCCTGATATAACAAGAAAAGAAGAAAAATAAAAGTGTTGAAAACAATTATTTTAAAAATCAGCTTTTACGAAGTTTTGAATGAAGATAGAACAACTATCGCTTTGTGCTTAATTATCTAATTATAGGATTATACTACACGCTTATGAATAAAACATCAAATACTATTTCATTGTATTTATTTTAAACCTTATTTTCGTTGATTCTTTACATGATTTTCTATTTCTTTTTCTACTTTAAGAGCCATTTCTTCTACTTCTTCTGGAGATACTTTCGGCACTATATTTGTTGAACCTAAATAGCTTTCACCAAATTCATTACATTGTTTGTTTCTATTCACATCTGCGTTATTTAGTGCCTTATTTATACCTTTGTTAGTGTCTTCTTCATTACTTTCGTTTAATACTGGACTCATTTTACTTCTTTCTACTTTTTTAATACTGTTACCGTATTCATGTCTTTCTGTGGCATCAACAACCTCACCACCGTCATCTTTATCATTTCTTTTGTTATTATTTTTATCTACAGCTTGTAAATCAGTTTCTCTCTTATCTCGCTGTTCATCAGACTCCATAAAAGCAGAGATATGATTATTTTCAAGGATTTCAGGTCGTTTTTCAAGCATATCTAGAAGGTATTCAAATAATTTGGGTATACTACTGAATTGTTCAATATATTCTTCTCTTTCTGTTAGTTCTTGGCTAGAATCTTTAATAATGTGTTATTTTATTTATTAATGTAAACATTTAAAATAGTCCATACATACATACAAAAAAAACAGTCTACAATCGAATTAAAAATAGAGTATTCTAGTCTACCCTAAAATATATAAAATTCTCGTGTAGCAGTTTTAGTTACCAATCTCCACCTAAACGGCTGAACCAATTTGTATGATTTTTTTTGTGTAAGTTCTATGAATAGAACATCAATTTGTTATTTCCTTTTTTTTTTCTTTTTTTTTTATATGGCTAAACAACGTTTTCCGGGACAACTAATAGTTGCATGCCTAAAAGCATGTTACACGAGAGGGGTTATTTTATACCTCTTTAACTCATTTTAATAAATAAAAATATTAAAATCCGGTCGTGATCGCGTTTAAAACTAGTAGTTATTTTATTATATTTACCCGTTGCATCGGGTTACATCGACCATGATCAGAAATCATTTATTGATTGACTTATTTATCGGATGTTAGGTATACAGATGTTATTAAATAATTTTAAAATTAAAAGTAGTTTTAACGCGATCACGACCCGGTTTTATAAAATTAATAGTTTAAAATTACATATCTTAGATACAGATATTTTAAACTAATACAAACATTGCTAAAGTTAAACAAAATTCTTCAAATATGAAACTTACCCTGACAAACGCATAAAATAATACAATTTATCATAACAACTAAACCTGCTCTATATTTTTGAGCCATTTATTATATTTCAAGAATATATTTTTTCGTGAACACTAAGGAAGGAACAAAGTGTAAATGTCAACTAAGTACTTTTGGGCTTAGTTTTCGATAAATATGTCAAAATTATGCATACAGTTTGCAACTTTACAAATGTTATAGATTAGACAATATCGTTATCTGTATTGTGTGTGACCTAGTTTTTGACATTGCGTTTGGGTTAATTTTAAGTGTTAGGTATATGATTATCTCTTTTTCTTTTTCTATATTATAAAACAAAATCCACCGCCGTGTCTGCCTTTGTCATTGAACGCGATAGACTCAAAAACTACTGAGTGATTTCCATACGGTTTTCACCAATAGACGGAGTGATTCATCGGAAAGTTTATGATTTAATATGGTTCAAAATCATAACGTAGGCATTGCATTACACTCTGCTGTCCGTGCGAAGCCGGACTGGGTCCTTTAGTTACGGCAACTTTTTATGAATACGGGGTCCGTTGAGAGCCGTTAGGGGAACCGTTAAGCGTCAAACATATTATCAGTAATTTTAGGCTATTAAAAGAATCATGAGTTTTCGATACGCGGCGCGAGTAGGTATTTTCAAAAATGACCCATATCGTGCGATAGAAAGAGTTTAAGTTCGGACGTAATTGTCTTCATTTTGCTTTCAAATAATGTTGCGGGCCGTAACGTTTTTACCCCCTTTATCCTTCACATAATGAAATAAATTTGGTCTTATTTAATTCACTGCATCTTATTCTAGGTTTATACGTTTTTCTTTTTTGGTAATTCAGTTTAGTCTATTAAAAAACAATTGAAACGCTCGATGAAGTTTTTAAGTCAAAAAAAAATATAAACGGCTTTTATTTAAAAAATAAAAAGGCGGCTAAAATTTTATAGGTGACCAGTGTGACCTATAAAATTTCATTCATAAATCTGGGATAGCATCGAAGATTAAAATCTTCCATACAGGTAATAATTGACGACAACTGGTACTATATACTTAATCATTTTTACTAAGTAGGTATAGGTACCTTTTTAAGTTTGCGTGTTTCATATCAATAGCTAAAACCTAGTTTGTTCTTTAAACGTTCCTACCCTATAATTAAATCCCTCAAGTATCTAGGTTCTTTAGTATAAAAGGAACAATGCGGAGTGTAAGAAGTAAATACAACAACAATGTTTCTTTTGAAAACTTGTCTAGTCTTCTTTGGTCTGACTGGTGAGTAGTTTTTTCTATGAATTTTTGACAATAAAAGTATGTTTGTTTGTTTCCTTATCACGGTCTAAGTAATCAACCCATTTTGATGAAAAGTTGCCCTGAGTGCGCCTAAAATGTGAAAAAGACATTTCATCTCGGCGTCAACTTACTTAGGTTACTCAACATTCGGGAATTTGCAGGTAAAGCCGCGGATAAAAGCTAGTCTAAATAGCCAAAATAAAGTTCTAGTTTTCTATTCCTACGTTTTGTTCCTAGGCTTCCAGATGGCCATGTCTCACCGTTTCGTCAGATCTCCGGATAAAATGGAACTGGACATCCCGAATCAATCGTTCGACCGGGAAAGTGGAGAGTACCAGGGTAACATGAAGGATGAGGCGAACTATTGGCAGGGACAGGGAGAGAAGCTAGATGATAAGGGGAATGAAGGGCATGATCAGTTCGATGAGGATCGGTAAGTAAGAATAGGGTACAAGGTTCTTTGAAGAATGAAAAAGACAATGATGGTATTTGTCCATTGATAGAAGCTCACGTATTTGACGTTCCATCTTTAAATCTCAGAGTGTCACAAGCATAAAATTAAGTGCCTTATATTTTGGTTAGTCTATGCCTTATATTTGATTAGCGCAAGGTAATAGAAACCGAGTCATATTGCTTTATTTATGGGTAAGTTATTGGCGGTAAAGCTGCGTCGCTGCGAGCTGCACCGTTAATCTGATTTTACAGTTTTATTTCATTCTTCTGATAGACAAGTACAGTGTACTTATGTAGGTTTTGAACGCACATTTCCCAACTTCTATTTTTAACAACTGGTAGTGGTAGAACATCTGGTCTTCTATCTTCCAGGGAGAAAAATAAAGAAAACTATGAGCAAGAAAAAGAGCACTATCAAGAACAACAGAACGGATACAACAACGAAATGAACGAAGCTTATCAAGAGGACAGAGACAAGGCAGAGGCCCATCACCATGACAACCAGGAACACCTTCACGAGCACGCCAACCAACACCCTGACGCTAATGCAGACAGCCTACATCCAGATAAAGAAACTGGCGACCGGTATGAAGAGAAAGGACAAGAATTTGTTAATGACAGAGAAGGACAAATTGAGAATTACGAGATGGAACCTAACCCACCGTCTTTTACTTACACCAGAGAATAAGGGTTAATAACTGTTTTATCAGAACTTTATTTATTTAACATGCATGTTAATTTATTATAGTAATACAGGGATTAAAGTTATTGCAGCATTTTAATCGGTTTGTTATTTATTACTGGTTATCACTTTTTACTCAACTAAGGCGAAGTCAAGGGAGGGTAATGTTCTTGGTCCTGCAACAGGGGCAAAAGTAATCACCCAATGTTGTTTTGGTGTAAACATTTTTAAGAAAATATAAAAATAAAATAAGAAAATGCCCGACCACTCGTCTTGACTGCTCCAGACTTTTTGTGAGGTTACTTGAAGTCCCGGGTTCATATAAGCCTCAGACTCTTAGGCCCGTATTAATAAATCGCTCTCAATATCGATCTTGAGTGCGTATCAATCGAGTGAGTCTTGAGATGTGGTCACTATCTTAAGTTAGGCGTTAATTAATAGATAAAACTCAAGTTTTAACCAGGCTGATATCGCTCTTGAGATTTGAGACTGATCTTGAATGACAGTAACGCTTTGTTCTTACCTTAAATGATATGTTCTTACCCTATGGTAGGTAGTGTCGTCATATTTTGCTGTCAACTTGTTTTTAATGTGAAAATATTTAAAAACATGTAAGATTTGTATGACCCGCAATCAGACTTGAGTTCACGAAACTACATCTTGAGACATATTTTGAGAGCTGAGTTTGATTTATTAATACGGTATGACTCAAGTGATACGTCGCTCTTCAATCACGTCTTAAGATAGGTTTATTAATCAGCGCAACAACTCAAGAGCAAACTCAAGATTGAAATCGATATTGAGTTCGGTTTATTAATACGGACCTTAAAGCCTTTGAAATGAATATCCGACAGGAATGCGAGAATTATCGCCAGAAGTTCTGACACAAGTGATGAAAAAAGCCATTCAAAAATTCCCTCATTATATCGAGATATCATTTTCACGGCTTGATTGACAAAAATGTAATTACATAAACATAATCCAGAATTTATTTATTACTAAAAAAATACATCAATAACTTTTGGCCCAACTTGTTTGTATATTGTATAATGTCTAACCATAATTTTGTCAAAATGAGGATGTAAAGGTTTGTACTAAAACCACAGGACTGTATTTCCATAAAGCTCTTATATTTCATATTTTCAATTTTCACCTTATAAACTAACAAAACACAATGCTTGCGCGATCTATTTTTACTTGTGTCTCCATCTAGGTTCAAACTTTAGAACTAACACAAAACTAAATGTTAGGTATTTACATATGACTTGAACATTCCGCCCACCAAGGACAGACTGTCCTTCACAAGTTAAATCCGCCCACCATGACGTCGCTTAGCTTACAAAACCTTAATAATAACTAAAACTTTATGCTTATAAAGTGGTACAAAACAAAACGTAAAATCTAAAAACATAAGTAACTACACCTAAACAACAACAAAATGGCATTATAATTGTTAATCATCATTAACTGGTAAAATACAAAGTTTAGATGTAAGACGTTTCATGGTAGAATTTTTACATTTAAGCAAAACAACTCTAGTTATCCCGTCAGATCCGGGGTATTTCTCTAGAACTCTACCAAACAACCAACGACTCGGAGGCAAATCATCCTGTTTAACCAAAACTATATCCCCAACTGCTGGTTCAGGAATGTTGTAAACCTATTTATAGCGATGCATGAGCTGTGATAAAAACTCTCCTGACCATCTAAGCCAAAACTCTGAAGCATCGCTTGTGTAACCTGCCAGCGTCTCAAGGAATTAAATTTATGCCCTTTTCGTATACTGCACTCAAAGATAATTAACATAATACACGTATTTAAAAACTCTCTAATTCAAATAAAACAAAACAAGTCTTATTTATATTTTTTTAAAACAATGTTCTTTTTAGTTATAAAACGTTTGCAATAATCTACAACACAAACCAGTCTTTTAAAATTGATTGATCTACGATGCCTACATGGACCTTTATAGATTCTTCTTCGTGTGTGTCGTTGTTCTTCAATTTGGTGTATGAGATATTATGTTGTTCCCATAAAAACCTTGGACCAAATTTCCATATATCCAGCTGATTCAAATTCGCAGGTTGAACACCACGTGATGCACAATCTGCACGATTGTCCTTAGTAGACACATGAGACCACTGGGAAGATTCTAAAGTCATGTAAATCTCTGCCACTCCATTTGCCACAAATGTCTTCCTGTTACTAGCGTTACTTAACCAGGCTAATACTATTGTAGAATCCGTCCAAGCTATAATTGCATTTCGCGGAAACTTTACAACCTCTGCAACCTCTACCAACAACTTTGCTAATAAAACAGCTCCACACAACTCAAGACGTGATATGCTTACTTGGTTTACTGGTGCAATCCTTGTTTCGGCACCTAATACTCCGACATGGATGTGTTCGGATTCATTGATAACACGTAGATAAACAACAGCCGCGTAAGCAACGTTGGATGCATCCGAGAATCCGTGCAGTTCTACGACAACATCGTTTGAACTTGTAAATAACCACCTAGGAATACGGAATCCAGTCAAGTGTGTTAAGGCGTTACGGTAAGTATACCAGTCATTTACTATATCTGTTGGAATTTCTTCATCCCATCCTGTTCCTGCTATCCACAATCGCTGTATAAATATCTTTGCCAATATGACACATGGCGCTATCCATCCTAGCGGGTCGAATAGACGCGCTTCGTCCGATATAATTTTTCTTTTTGTTACAGGTTTAGACAGCGGCGGCAGCTTCACCGAGTACTGAAATTCATCATCACTCTTGTTCCAGGTAAGTCCTAGAATTTTTACTATATTGTCTAGTTTTTGTTCTACCTTTCTATTTTCTTCCTCTTCATCTACTACATTGTCCTTTGTTTCCTTTTGATCTAAAATCCTTAATAATTCTTCCTTGTTACTAGACCATTTTTGTAGCGTAAATTCACCTTCCTTAAGAAGTTTATTCATTTCTTTAATTAGCTCTATTCCTTCTTCCATTGTTTGACCTCTAAACATTAGATTATCCGTATAATAATCCTTTGCTACTCTTTCTGCTGCTATTGGGTATTTATCCTTGTAATCTATTGTTCTCATAACTGTTACAGCTAAGTCCGTGACCGAAGCTGTACCGAAAGTGACTGTAAGTAATTTATAATCTTGTATTTCTTCATTTGTATTACTACTCCAAACAATACGTTGATAATCACAATCTTCATCAGCGACTCTCACCATGTGATACATCTTAATAATGTCGGCAACTATACATATGGGATACCTTCTCCAATTCCAAATCAAGTGCCTCAAATTTGATTGCCACGTAGGCCCAACCATCAAAGTATCATTTAATGACACACCATTTTTATTTTTACAGGATGCATCAAAAACCACACGGACCTTACTTGTAGACCTATCCTCTCTTATAACAGCATGACGCGGTAGGTATGCCGCCTGTTCTTTATTATCATCCGGTTTCTGTACTAACATCATATGATCCAATTGTAAGTATGCGTTTATTACCTCTGTATATCTTTCTTTTAATATTGTATCTGTAGCAAATTTTCTTTCTAAGTTCTTAAATCTCCTAACTGCTATCTCACGTGAATCTTCACTTTTACAGGAAGGTACCTCCTCTCGGAACGGTAACTTGACAACGTATCTACCATCTGAATCACGACGCGTAGTTGCAGCGAAGATTTCTTCACACTTTTGTTCTTCTAATGTCAACATTTTAGACGCCAATAAACCTTCCGATTCTACCTCACAAAAGTGTTTTAAATCGAATTCCTCTACGCAAGTATGTAAAACTGTAATATTATGTTGTTTATCATCTTTAACTGTATTCACTGATCCAGATATAATCCAGCCAAATGTTGTACACTGTGCTAGTGGAGTACCTGTAGGTGCACGTAAAACTCCTTCTTTAATTATTTGGCAGTATACATCTGCTCCCAGTAAAAGATCTATTTTATTTGGCGTATCGAAATGAGGATCAGCCAATGAAATCTGGGATAACTCGACCCATTTGTCCAAACATACTTTCTTACTTGGTATATATGTAGTAATGTTGTTTAATACATACGCTTTCACACTGATTTCAAACTCTGGATCTACTTTAGATCTTAGAGTAAGTAAAACCATTGACCTCGAAACTGTGGAAGTATTTTGACCACCTAAACCTGATACGACGTTAGTAACCGTGATTCTTTTTAAACCTAACCCTTGGACTGTGGCTTCGGTTACAAACGACGCTTGAGAGCCTTGATCTAACAAAGCCCTTACCGCGTGATATTGGCCTGTTCTAGATCTAACCTCAACTAAAGCTGTTGCCAATAACACATGGTTGCTCTGACTTTTGGTACAATATGCCATATGATTAACAGTTTCAATAGGCAAGTTACTTTGTGAACTAGATGCCTCATTTGCCTTATTGACCTTACCTGACTCTCCTTCAACCGTTTGACCTACAAACTCTGAACCAACCGCTGAAGTTCCTTGGGTGAAGCAAGGAATGATGGCGTTTTTTGCAAATCCTACAATTGATGGGTGTTCGGCAAAATCTTACACCGTGATTGCTTCCTAAACAGTTAAAACATATTCTATTTTTCATCACAAAATCATGTCTATCTTCATAGTTTTGATTAGCAAACTTTTTACAAAAACATAACTTATGAGCTTCACTGCAAAACTCACAAACAATTTTTGGAATATCAGTAGTATGTAAAACTCTGGTGTGACTGATATTCTGAGCCATAGATGTGCGTGCATTAAACCCTGACTGTTTATTGACATATTTAATAGGTTCGATCACTTCTAAAGCACGGAATCTATTACATAAAAACTCGCTCAACTGACTAAAAATAGGCAAGGAATCCGACCCTCCAGTTTTTGATATGTGTAATTCCCATTCCTTGCGGGTTTCTGGGTCTAGTTTTAAACATAACAAATGTATCACAATTGGATCCCATGTGGAAACATCTATACCTAAATTAGTTAGTGCAGTTAAACAATCAGTTGTCGTGTCAACAAACTCTTTTAAACTACTAGCGGACGCAGTAGTTGCACTTCTTTGACTCAAAAACCGTTTTAAAATATTATTGACAAGAAACTTTTTATTATTATATCGCTGCTCTATGATATTCCAACAACCTTTATAGTTTGCAGCAGTTACATGTGTGTTTCTTATAAGTTGTTCTGCCTCTCCTGTTAAATAGCCTTTAAGATATTGTAATCGTTGTACATCGTCAAGTGATTTGTTGTTGTGTATCATTGAAATAAAAAGATCTCTAAAAGTAATCCACTCTGTATATTTGCCTGAAAATCTAGGTATTTGAATTTCTGGCAACTTTACATAACTTGACTTTGTATCACTATTACGACTATCTACAGAATCTTTAGGTAATCCTAATTCTCTTGGCAAATTAGATAAACATTTTTGTAATTCGCACTTATATTCTAGAAACACCTCTTCAGTTTGATCGTATACATCATTTAAAACGTAAGTCTCGTCTTTTATAAGCATGGGGTCATTTTCTTGTATTAGTTGCTTGTGACCCGTTTTAAACTCATCCCACAACTCTCCTAATGCTTCTAATCTGTTATTTATATAGTCTCTGCTAATACGATCCTTAGGGGATTTTTTATAGTTGACCTGAGCTTTTAAAATTCTTTTTGCAAGGTCAACTTGATAACTAATCAAAGACTTATGTGATGCCATTTTAGTAAATTAATCAAAAAAAACACAAGTCCTAAAAGAAAATATGAACTTAGACTATTTCACTAATAGTTCAATTTCAGAAAATTTTACAAGTTTCTTAAAAATTTCGAAAATTTTACAAGTGTTTGAGAATTCTGAGGGAAATTGGGCGTGGATTCCCCGTATCGTCGTTTTTTCGCTTATTATTCTAAGTCCCAAACTACTAGCTAAAATTATTCTATGTTCTAAAACTAAATGTTCACCGATCTTGAAATTTTTCTAAGTTATTTCGTTCCTTGAAATATAGTTGAAATTCGCCTATTTTTTATAACATCAAAGTACTCACGGTTGCACTTCACTCACACACACAGATGAGATCCTTTTCACCTGCAGTGTAGTCCTACCGAATTCCTCGGTTCCCGTTGCCCTCCTTTGACCACCTCTCCGGTGGTGCCTTCCGCACACCAACTGCGGCGCTCACAGCACGCCAACCAGCTCGTATCCCACGAGCTGTGCTCTTCCTCCTACCACGTACCAGCAATCCTCTGCGAGTACGGGTTCAGCGGTACCAATACCACTGTGCACTATGCGGAGCCCTAATCCGGCTCGTTACGGACCATGTAAAGGTTTGTACTAAAACCACAGGACTGTATTTCCATAAAGCTCTTATATTTCATATTTTCAATTTTCACCTTATAAACTAACAAAACACAATGCTTGCGCGATCTATTTTTACTTGTGTCTCCATCTAGGTTCAAACTTTAGAACTAACACAAAACTAAATGTTAGGTATTTACATATGACTTGAACAGAGGAATTGTTAGAAGCGTCCGTGTTTTATAGAGTGTAGTTTATTAGCAACTCGATAGGAAATACTGAGGACAATCTATTCAGTACCTACCAGGCATTTATTTTTAAAGTTATGAGTACAAATTGGAAATTAACAAGGTTAAATCATCTAATTGAAGCGTAATTGTGGAGATTATTCTCATTATGCTCAAATTAACAACATTTCCGGGTTTATAAATATGCTGAAGAGAAATTATACCCAGATTAGCAATTATTTATCTGCCATTGAGTAAGTAGGTACTTCAGATGTGCTCCACTATTGGTCTTACTCGAGTGCGTTACCTAACTTCGAATAGTGTTACACAGAATACGAACGTCCCTGTAAGTTTACTATACGAATCACTTAACAATCGTTATCACGCTACCACGAAACACTTAACGCCGAAGCAATGCGATCTCGAACAACTAAAAACTTAATTCATCAATACGAATTGCCAACGAAAACGACCAAAAAAAATATATGCACCATAAATACGTACTTGGTGACCTAAGTGTGAAGGAAAACATTTTTGTTCTATTACATACATTTTTTTATTCTTTTTAAGGCTTACATACCCAAAGGGTGAAAACGGGACCATTTTAATAAGGCTCCACTGTCCGATTGTCTGTTTGTCACCAGGCAGCATCTCATGAACAATATTAGCTACACAGTCGAAATTTTCACAGATGATGTATTTCTGGTGCTACTATAACAATATAATATAGGTACTTAAAACAGAATATTCCTAATGGTACAGAACTCTTCATGCGCGAGTCCGACTCGCACTTGACTGGTTTTTATAATAGATAGGTCAGCGTTTGCTACTATCTCACATGATGGCAAGCGAGGATGCGGTCGAAGATGTAGCACGCACCCCTAGAAGATATGATTTAGGACGCATCCGTCAGAGTCCGCTTTCGTCAGTAAGTGTTTTTTTGACTATATTTTCGTTCAGTTTCGTCAGGAATTACTGAAGTGGAAAATTGAACAGACTAGTCACATTCCGCTTTGTCAGTAAATTTTTATTTACTATAGATATCTATACGCTCGTCACTCAAACCCCACAAATAAACTGGCCTTCTTCGAGTGGCGCGAGTGAAGGTATAGGAAGACAGCAGTGGAATAACATATATAGCCTATCTCTTCATATAAAAAATTCTCACTAACACCGCGATGTTAGTTACCAATTTACACCTAAGCAGCTGAACAGATTTGTATGAGTTTTTTTGTGTACCTATATTCGTTAGGTCTAGAATAGAACAACATCAATTTTTTTTTAGTTTATTTTCCTTTTTTTCATTTTTTTTTTGTAATTCCTGGACAGCTAGTATATTATACAATTGTACAGTCGGCTGCATAATTGCAGCCCTCGGTAGAGTTCGAAAGTTACTATTATTGGAATGTTTGCATTCTAATAATTTTTGTTTGATTAATTAATAAAAATAATAATAATAATAAATATTGCAGGACATTCCACACATCGCCATCTAGCCCCAAGCTAAGTAACTAGACTTGTGTTATGGGTGCTAGACAACGGATATAGGTACTACTTATATACTTTTCTTTTGTAAATATATACTTAATATACATACAGACACCCAGACCACAGACAAATATCTAAGCATAAATACTTGTCTGTGGCGGGAATCGAACCCGCAACCCTATGTTTGGCAGTCCGGCATGGTGACCATTGTGCCAACTGGGTCGTCTTGAAAATTGATGAGTTAGAAGACTTTAAACTTGGTGTCTGGAATCTTGCTTGTGTTAAACTCATTCATATAACAGCCGTTTTGGAGCTCTACGGTGGATCTGCAATTATGCAGCCGACCGTACATATCTAACGAGATATTACATGTGAGAAATGTTCAAAACCCCTGCAATAAAACGCCAGTCAATCAACATAAATACACTGCGACAGATCTTCATAATCCGATCCATCGTACAGCATCAATCATGCTAAACAAAGTTTATTTCTTCACCTTGCTGTTTTTAATGCCAGCGGCATTATGTGCTACTTCTAAACCAAGTTATCCAAGTAAAGCAATAATGACAACTACTGAAGCAGTTGCAGTTAAGATTGAAGAAGTTGAGGTCCAGGAGGTGGATTTCGAAGGTGTTATGAGCATGTGTAATGAGAGCTTCAGGGTCGAGATGTGTAAGTTATACCTACCTACTAATGGTCATTTCTACAGCTAATAAGGCCATCTCTTTAAGTACCTCTTTGCTAGTGAATTTTTACAACATTTCTTAAAATATTAATTTCCGATAGGTAATTGAAATCATACAATATTTATGGTGGACTCTTTAAACTTTGCAATGCTCTACGAAATATGATTTTTTGCTTCAAGTATTTAAGTTCTAATACCCCGAACTTTTATTGATTTATTTTCAGCATATTTAGAATCTCTGAACTCTACAGGCAGTTTTCCAGATGAAACTGATAAGACTCCAAAGGTAGGTGATAATCGAGAGGGCTGGTCCTCTAGCTGTAGCACTCACGATTCGTCTTGGGGACCATATACCCAGCCTAAACATTATTAGTATCAGCAGTATGCTGAATGATTTAAGTTGGGCATTTGTATATAATGTATTGTATACAATTTGTATGTATTACGAAAGATGTCTAGGCGAACAACTTTTGTTTTACGAATTTTGAAATTCTAACTTTTTTATGAAAGTTTTGAGCTTTTGCTTCTTAGAAAATCACCTGTTTACGGCAATAAGTAATGTTTAAAATAGTAGTCGAAACATCAAATAAAACCCAAGAGTCTGGTGACAACTAAGCCGCGAGTTTTATCACGTCTTCCTTCACCGTAAGAAAAATGTTAATAGCTCACATGTATATATTTTTCGTACCAAAAATCTGCCCAGTCGATATTTGAACCCGCGGGCATTGAAATAAAACTCGATGCAACTACCACTAGGCCGACACCGTTCTATATAACAATACCTACCTCAGTAGTAGAAGTCTTTGGACGCAAGAGCATCCGACAGATCGCTTTAGTCTTTGGGGGAGGATTATGTTCAGCAGTTGACGTCCTGTGGCTGATATGATGATGAAGTAATTACAACGTTTTGGTTATAGTGCTACGTCCGCTGCGTGCTTGAGAACTTGGAAGTGGTGTCGATGGAAGGTGACTTCAACCTGGAACGAGCGTCTGTCATATTCGCGGGCATGAGGAACGAGGATATTGACAATGTCGACGATATGGTCAAGTTTTGTGCTGATAGACGTATGTTCTTTTATTTTTATTAATTTAATCATAGACCAAGATATACCAGAGATAAAACTAATCTTCTATCTCTATTAATTAAGAAAAGAATCGCTGTTCGTTAGTCGCGATAAATTTCGAGAACGGCTGGACCGATTTTGTATGAATCCAGGGAAAGTTTAAAAGGAATTTTTGAGATCGACATTTATGCGGTTGAAACTGGGGGCCTATTCTGGATTAAAATCACACAAAACAGCATAACGACTAGATAAGCATTATCCTTAGATCATTTTAGTAGCGACTAGGTATAAGTACCTGGATGTTTTTTGTATGATCGAATAATTTACTGTTTTCAGGTGAAACGTGCAAATGTGAAAAGTCTTATAATTTCTTAAAGTGCCTTTTTTCGATGGAGATAGAGAAGAACAAATCGTAAGAATATCTGACACTTTCGGCAAATCATTTAAAGCTAGATTTAAACTTTAAAAAAATGTTATGTAGAATAGAATAATAATAAAAGTAAGGTAGGTACTTACCTATTTTTGCTAAGATCTATTCAATAAAATTGGCTTAGTACCACTTAATTAAGTTTCATTCACTTAATTACATAATTAACTGCGTGTAATCTACGTAGTACTTAATTCTAATTATCTAACAACTAAACTAAATCGTACAAACGCAAACTCATAATTTAACTATAGAGGGGCTTGTCCTTGTGATGAGTCTACTTATCTATACATATTTTCATAAAACTACGGTTTTCCGGGTTTATTGACCGAGTGAAAGGAGAGAGTGAAGCGTCTTTGCTTCTGTAGTGTGTAACGTATACGATGACGAACGTTTACAATAAGAAAATTAATATTGTATTTTAAATAGGTCAACACGTAACGTGGAGACGACACATACCTAGTGACAAATGTTTATGTAAAAGGAAATTAATATTGTATTTACTACAAATCATAACAATAACAGACTACGTTTACCTAGATAAGATAATTAGTATATAAGCACACGAGTTTTCCCCAATAAAGTACAGTTCAGAGTTGAGAACCAACTAACATCGTGTTATTTACATCAATCCTTTACTACATCAATCCTTTACACTTCAAGTCTGGCAAAACTTATTTTCCTCTGTCAGTAAATTCCAGCTTCATTTTTTCTTTCTATGGTTCCGTACCTCAAAAGGTAAAAAAAGGAACCCTTATAAGATCACTCTCTCACTGTCTCTCACTGACAGACAGACGGACATCTGTCCGTGTATCACCACTGATTTTCTCAGGAATGGAACCACCCATTCCTCAAATAAATTTCAACTTGCTAGGTCCACCAAATTTATATTAGATACTGAGGTCTATAGTCCCTATAACGCGTACAAAATCAAGGTCCTGAGTCAAGACGATAAAAAGATATGGGCCAATTTAGATTTTTTATGGTGGTCTCCATAAAAGTATAATGTGGAATTTACCACTAAAAATTCGAAGGGTTTTCAATCTTCACGCATCATCACAGAACGGTGTGAAAAGTAAAGTATGACTCTCGGGATAAAGGATGTCGCATCTTGGTCATCTTATTTGCTCTCGGTCTTTATAATAGGTAAATACAAACAACAAAATCATTTTATTTACATTTATTAGCATTAAATAAGTATACAAAATATAAGACTAGTACCGTATTAGATCTGTAGTGAGCCAGTTACCTGTTGTACAATGAAAAAACGTCGCCTTTCCAGCCCAGCTGAGGTTCTCTGTAAATAATTTATACAATTTAATGGGCAATTTAATTTATACAATGGGCAATTTAATTTATACAATGGGCAATTTAATTTATACAACGGACAATTTAATTTATACAATTGGTCATTTTAACTTATACAATGGGCAATTTAATGGGCATTTTAATTTATGTAATTTAAGTTATGCAATTTAATGGCCAATTTAATTTATACAATTTAATGGGCAATTTAATTTAAACAGTGTAATGGGCAATTTATTATTTGTCTAATTGTCAGTTTGTATGACGACTTCCGTGGCGCGGTGGGCGAATACCCGCCTGCGTAAGAGGTTGCAGCTTTGATTTCCGTATTTGTGTATTTTTGTTTCTGTCAACAAATATTTGTTGTGGTCTGAGTGTTTTTGTGTGTGTGTAAAAGTGACCTACAATATTTATGTATGTTATTATTAATAACACAAGCCTAGTTGCTTAGCTTGGGGCTAGATGGTGCTTTGTGGAATATTTAGCAATATTTTAAAACTACTAATACAAAATCTGGTTTTTACTATTGGATAGCTTAATTTTCTAGTATTTTATAGTTTATCCCGATTTTTCCATCGGAAATAACGAAGTCTAAACTAATATAAAGAGGAAAGATTTTTGTTTTTGTTTGTTTTTAAGGCTCCGAAACTACTGGACCGATTTTGATGAAACTTGGTATGAGGATACATTGATTTATTAGAAATTACATAGACAAAATTTTCCCACGGGATTGAGAGTTACGCGGACGAAACCGCGGAGCGCTGCCAGTAAACAATATGTCTAGACAAAATAAACAAAAGTCGCAATACAACCACGGAGGTACTTAGGTACTTCCAAATTTAATACTTGTTAGAAGTTAGGAAAACAACGAAATCATGTAATTGATTGGTATAAAGTTACCTCCTTGTGTAGGTAGTTAGGTACCTATTTAATCCCATTATAACAATCAAGAAACTTTGTCCCACCTTGTGCCAATCAATAGATACCGAAGATTTATAAGATTTTAGTGTAATAGAGTGAACTTCTTTAACAGAGTGTCGTTCATTGTTAGATAGATACTATTAAAGAAAGAATATCATGAAGAGAGTAAAATAAAGCTAGAAGAAATCCAATAATCTCTTTTTTCTTACAGATATTAAAGACAGAACACAATACGAATTCGTTTGTTCATGATCCCGCCAAAATTATGTTTTTTTTCTCGGTGTGAAATGATTTTCACGATTCGTGATTCGCGTGAACACGGCCTTTAAATACAATTGCCGTCTTAATGAAGGGTAAGGGATAGGGTAAAAACACGATTTGTCCTCGTGTGAATGAGCTTTGACATAGGAACGAAAAAGAACCAAGTGAAAGCGAGCAAACTTTTCAGTTTTAAAATGGCGGATTTTGCGCAAGAGTTGCTCCAATATACAATTATAAACAGATTTAAAAAAAAAATTGATTCCATTAATTAGGTTTTAGGTAAATTGTAGAATGGAGCGTATTTATTAGTCACTAAAACCTCATGTTATGTCTATTCCTAGTAAATTGTAAATATCTTTGTTAACCTCACGATGTAGGTACTGTCGCGGGTCATTTGATGTGCGATAACCTTCAATCGATTATAGGAACCTACTAAACAACTTATCAATAGAAAAATATTGGGATTTTTCCTTGCGATTCGAGAAATTAGGAAACCATGCTGTTATTTTTTAGACAGTGAAAGGGAACAGTTTGAGTTGGTATGGATATGTGAATGGGGAGAGAGGAGACGCATAGAAGAGAGATGAAAATGTAGAGGGATCGAGGGAAAGAGGACGACCTAAGAACGCGAGCACCTGCTTGGACGCAAAAGGTTGCGGGTTCAATTCCCGCCTCAAGCTAATATTTATGTAGAATATTAGTTTCTGGTCTTGGTGTTTCTGTATGTATAATAAGTAGGTATGGTATACAAAATATATAGGTAAGTAAGTACCGAAGTATTCTATCTGGCCACCATAACACATCTTAAAGTTAGATGGCGCTGTGAAATATCCTGCAATAATTATTTATTTTTATGACATGTAATAAGTATATTGTATAGGTATGACATGTATTGGTATAACATCTTCAAAAATATTTGTAATTTTGATCTTTGTCAGCATGATCGCAAAAACTATAACTAAACACTATGAGTTTCTTATGCCTTCTTCTCATTGGTGGGCGTTCCAAAGATTTCTAATTTAGTTTTTACTAGCGACCCGCTCCGGCTTCGCACGGTTATATTATGCATGTATTTTACATATAAACCTTCCTCTTGAATCACTCTATCTATTAAAAAAAACCGCATCAAAATCCGTTGCGTAGTTTTAAAGATCTAAGCGGTCAAAGAAAAGGACAGAAAAAGCGACTTTGTTTTATACTATGTAGTGATAGTGAAGACATCTGAATGTGATTTCATGCGAATTATTCGAAATTAATATACAATACATTTTGACTTTGACTGCGTGAGACAAGATATCGGTGATATGGATATAAAGGATGAGATAGTAGAGAATGAAAGAAGAAGACATTACTGCGGCCCAAAATAAATTGAGACAAAGGCAGACAGAAGAAGATTTTCCATGACAGTGCCCGATTAATCATCGTCTAAGCAGCCTCCGTGTTGATTAGTAATTCATCGGCCATGCAGCGTTTATAATGTTGAATGTACTTACGTTATTATAATGTGAGCTTGAGTTTACACTTACGCTTTCTTGCAGTCGTACATGTTGTTTATTTTCTTTACATCGCCGCGACTTAGACCTTCCCTTTGTCCCAGTTTCACGCCACCTACCTTTAAAAACATTGTAAATTAATATTATTACAACGCTAGCAAATAATATTTTACCAATTAGAAACTATTTTTCTCAGTTTAAAATTATTAACAAGAGCCGAATACTCTCAAGAATTCTTTATTAGTTAAGTAAATATACGGTAAAACAGCGGTGGCGCCATCTATAAATAAGGAGAATAAATATGGCGCCATCTAGATTTATTGGTTGTAAATAACCGAGGCGTGATCTAGAAGTAAGGACTAAAAATTGTGGTGGCGCTATCTAGATTTATTAGGTGTAAATAGCCGTTGCGCCATCTAGATTTATTGTCATCTCCGCGACTCAAATAATATTGAGTCGCGGAGATCACTCTGTCGGCCAGTTGATGAATTAAGTAAATATACGGTAAAAACAGCGGTGGCGCCATCTAGAAATAAGGGGAATAAATATGGCGCCATCTAGATTTATTGGGTGTAAATAACCGAGCCGTGATCTAGAAGTAAGGACTAAAAATTGTGGTGGCGTTATCTAGATCTATTAGGTGTAAATAGCCGTGGCGTCATCTAGATTTATTAGGTGTAAATAGCCGTGGCGACATCCAGATTTGGGTGTAAATAGCAGTGGCGCCATCTAGATTTATTAGGTATAAATAGCCGAAGCGTGATCTAGAAATAAGGAGTATAAATTGTGGTGGCGCTATCTAGATCTATTGGGTGTAAATAGCGGTGGCGCCATCCAGCTTTGGGTGTAAACAGCCGTGGCGCCATCTAGATTTATTAGGTGTAAATAACCGTGGCGCCATCCAGATTTGGGTGTAAATAGCTGTGGCGCCATTTTCTTTTTTCTTTGTATGACTTAGGCATCCGATAAGAAAGGATTCAAACCCTACGCGGACGAAGTCGCGGGCGAAAGCTAGTTACATTATAATATAATAATAATTCATCATCATCATCATATCAGCTCATACACGTCGACTGCTGGACATAGGCCTCCCTCATACGACGCCACAAACAGCGGTCCCGAGTCGCATCCATCCACCGACTACCCGCGACCGTCACAATGTCGTCGGTCCACCGGGCAGCTGGTCTTCCAACACTCCGTTTCGCGTTGCATTACTCGAGAACCTTTACTCCCCAGCGGTTGTCAGTTCTGCGAACTATATGACCTACTGCCCATTGCCACTTCAGCTTACCAATCCTGAGAGCTATGTCGGTAACTTTGGTTCTTCTACGGATTTCCGTATTTCGGATTCTATCACGTAGAAAAACTCCGAGCATAGTTCTCTCCATAGCCCGCTGAGCGACTCTGAGCTTATGAACGAGGCCTACATTATATAGTTGGGTCATAATATAGTAATGTACCATTGGTTCGATTGTCTTCTGCGAGTTCCTAGAGAAGGCGTACTCGGAGTAGTGCATGACACTGTTGTAGTCGTAGCGTACGTTGTAGCCGTGTGTCGTGCTGGGGTCTGCCTTCTTGAAGTTGTTCTCTGTACCTGGTGTTATTATATAGGATTATTGTCTGTGGGTTATTTCGTTATTGAAACTCAATGGACCGTGGTCTCAGCTCAGCAGTCAATGGAACTCATAGGTTAAAAAGATCCCAAGTCACCGTCGCGGCGTGAACACATTATTAGGCATCTTTTTAATTAAAAAAAAAATTGTAAATATACAAAAGGTAAAGGTATAGTGGCATCTTTTTAAATTCAGCGACCGCGAATTCTATGAGGATTTTTATATAGAACTATTTCTGACAAACAATTTTTTTAATGGTAGCAACTTCGTAAGCCGTATCGGGGCCGATAGTTATTATTTGACTATACCTATCCTATTCTATTAATATTATAAATGTGAAAGTTTGTAAACTACTGAACCGATTTCGTTTAAGCTCGGTATGTAGATAGAAAGAAACCTGGATTAACATATAGGCTTTTTATCCCAATATTTCTATGGGAGTAGAACTAACGCGAGGCACAGCTAGTAAATTAAAATGTATGATTAGATTGTATTTTAGCTGATTTGATATAGATTGTGACAATATTTGTATCGAATACAAAAGCAATGCAATCGCCTTTTAATGTAATTACCCGGTTTAATATTCTCATATCGTACTCGCACGAAGTCGTCCCTCTCAGGACGGCTCTGTTCGTGCATGAACCCGATAGCGTGCAGCAGTTCGTGCAGCACCGTGCCCTTCTTCGTGATACACCCAGGGATCTGGAGGTTCACTTCTTGGCGACCACCTGGAACACAAACATTCATATTTTACTATTCCATTTATTTGCATTAATATGGTAGGTACAATTGATGTTTTAATAAGCATACAAGTTAATTTATAAGCCCCGTCTGGCATTGCAATTGCGTGCGGTGACAGACCGAGACTTTTCTTACGCTAGAAAATACATAGAATTAATTAACACATTCAATTATTATTATAAAATATGTATGTTAGTCTATAAGGTATGTATCTATGGGCCTTTGTAGCCTGAAATAAATGTTTTTTTTTTTTTAAATTAAATATTACTTTATCACGATAACAAAGACGCCTACAGACGAAATTCCTGGATCTACTATTTTATGTTTTTGGATAAATCCAGACCCAGAAATTCACCCGGTTTAGTAAGCCGGTTAGGGCCAGAAATTCACCCTTATTGTAAGCCGTTCAGGCCCAGAAATTCACCCTTATAATAAGGCGTTTAGGCCCACAAATTCACCCAGTATGGTATTATAAGCGTTCCGGCTCAGAAATTCACCCTTATGGTAAGCCGTTCAGCCCTTGAAATGAACCCTGTAAGTAAGTCGGCTGCATAATTGCAGCCCCCGGTAGAGTTCGAAAATTACTATTATTCGAATGTTTTCATTCTAATAATTTTGTTTGATAAATTGACGAGTTAGAACACTTTAAAATTCAACTAAAGCAGGTGCCTAGAATCTTGCTTCTGTTGAAAACATTTTTAAAACAGCCGTTTTGGAGCTCTACGGTGGGTCTGCAATTATGCAGCCGACCGTACCTAGGTATGTATGAATATATTTACCAATCCGTCCAACACTAGACCAGCAGCCAGTATTCTGGCTCTTGATAGTGATGTAGTCTTGTTGACCGTTGTAGGGCACGAAGCGAAGACAGGTCAGCCGGTGGTAGTCGGCGATCGCCTTCATTATGATCTCGCGCTGCGCGTAACCTGCAACCGAGACATATAAACTTTAGCAAATTATTACACTTTGAAACAGTATTTGTTGATAAATTCAAAGAAACACATAACATAGGTAATATGGACAATAGTAGCAAAGTTGCATCTCACACATCCTAACTTAGTTTTTAAGACGTTTCCATGTGATTCCATGTAAGTGAATGAAAAGAACACAGGAAAAGAATTTAGATTTCGGCAAAGTCATTTGACTTTCTCAAAGATCATAATTTCAAAATGGCATCATTTTTGTAAAAGAATGATAAAGGTCAGCGTTTTACCACAATCTCACCCGATGGTAAATAACAATGAAGTCTAAGATGTCACATGAATAGGGAACAAGATGTAGCATTCGCGTCCTAAAAAGAAATGTTCTGAGATAGCCTACAATGCAAATGTATACTTTTTATGACCTTACAGAGGGTGAAACCACAGGGACAACCTTGTATTAAAATAGCTTACTAAACGATCCTTCAATTTTATACGGGATATGTCCTTTAGGCCACTTCAACGTCTGTTCCTTTATTCCGTTCCGGGACAGCGTCTGCGGCATGAGGATATCCCCTTCCGCATACTCGCTCATTTCCTCCGGGTTCATCAGGGAGTCTTCCGTCCAAGTTGCTACTAGGTCTCCTGGAAATACCACAATAATTTACTGAAGATTCATTGAACAGGCTCTCTAGAGTCCTTAAAGAGCCGTGTAAATGGAAGCGAAGTGAAGCGAAACGTTTCAGAGCACGACGTGTTCGTTGTGAAGTTCATTGAAATGTTACATTTTTTTGGGCTTAGCGTGCATTTTTCAGAGGACGCAATTTTATTTTTTAGATATCAAGAGGGGGTTAGTCTAAGCTTAAATCCAAGTTTGAGGGATTGTAGCTCTTGTCCCGCGGCCGCCATCTTGGAAAAAGGGATTTAAACGGTTTTATGATTTATCTGACAAACTATAGGTCTCACAAAAAATATTACTTAACATTTTTTGTTGCAAATAAGATTATCTACAACTTTTATTGAGTAACTTTTAGTCATAGAACAAGAAACAAAAAGTTATAAGCGAAAATCCATGAAAATTTGAGTTTTCCCCAAATGTAACTTTTCAATGGATTAATTCGGTTTTATAAAAAAATGATTTCGCTAGATTAAAGTATAAGTTGGTTCTTAATTTGAAAACATATTTCTCAACATCTTAAGCACAGATTTTTGTCCACAAAAGAAGGTTCTACATAATATAACCAATTGCTATTTTCAATTTGTTGTTTGTAATTCTTTTTTTGCTAGTTCTTGCAGACAAAAACCATTCCGTCTGCATAAACCTTATACTACCTAAAAATGTGTAGTTTGTAGTAGGGACGCAGCCGCAGTGGAGTTCCTGAAAAGTCTTATAAATCTTACTTCAAGTCGAAGTAATTTTTACTGATGTAGCTTGATGGGCTAAAAGATTATGATGGCAACGATAGTTAAAAGTAGCTACATGTAATATCGTAATGTTACATTTGGTTTTTGCAAGTGACCCCCTAGTACGTATCTCTGCCAGTAGAGATAGGTGAAAAAAAATTCAGGTAAGTATTCCCCCTTGTCCCCCACATGCTATCCCTTAAACTTGTGGGAATTTGGCGTGGCATAATAATAATATTATCCTCCAAATTGATAATCAATCCAATTTGGGCGATAATGGGAATTAAAAGTTGCATCCCCCAAAAGTAAGTATATCTTTACTAAAATAAATTCCCCCAAATAATATCAAATATCCATTCCATACGCTGCTGGTAGGGACTAGTAGGTACACTAACCCGTCAAAAACTAGGACAACAACACCTACCTAAATGCAACTATAGCTACCATAAATATAAGAATAAAGTGCGACAAATGCCATAAAATTCCGGATGCAGCCATCAACCAATATCCTCAGCCAGCTTATCGCAGGTGTCGACGAGTTTCGCGTTGAATGTCAATCAACATTGACAACTCTATAAAGTTACATGATAGTGATCCGGTTACATGACGGCCTCTGTGGCACAGCGGGGGAACATCCGCCTAGGAAGTAGAAGGTTACGGGCTCTAATACCGCCGTGGAACTAATACCAATTTGTGTATTTCTGCATGGTCTGAGTTTTTCATCATTTAGTATTTATTTACAAAATAACAGTATTATATCCGTTTTCAGACCACCAACATAACAAATACATAATTTAATATGCTTACATACTGAAACACCTGATACAAAAACAAATATCTGTACATAAATATTTAATTGAGGCCGGAATCGAACCCTTACCCTACTGCGTCGCAGACCGGTGTACCTACGCCCAATGCGTCACAGATATGGAAAGGTTTGTTCAGCACCTACCTCCACCACATTCTCCTTTTAATACTTATAAGTAAAAAGATTAAATAAAAAAACCATATTCAATCAAATGGAATCTTACGCAGATGCCATATTATTATTCTTTTACAAAACACTAAGACGAATCTAACGAGACTTTACTTAAAAATCCATCCAATGGTTTGAAAGATATGATAGGGAATTAAGAATATTACAAACAAACATACAAAGATTACTTGAATTCGGGTAAAAAAACAAGAAAATCTAGCAGCCTCTATATTTTTTTTGTGTCATCTATCTAAAAATAAATGGCCTAATAAGAAGAATCTAACGATACCTTACTGAAAGAAATCCATCCAGTGGTTTGGAAGATATAATATTACAAACAAACAAACAAGATATAAAGACCAGTAAAGACTAAGTCGGTCAGTAAGGACTAAGAAGGTAGAAATGTCAAACTTACCGCTTTCATTCTTCGGCGAGCCGTAAGCTTCGGGTCCCAAGTTGCTGATGTCAATAGTATCATCACCACCAACGTCGTTATCGTCTTCATTGGCCCATATCTCTACTGCTTCGCCACTGTCGTCTTCTAATGGCTTCGCTTGGCAGCAGATTAGGATCAATAATGGGACTAATTTTATTATGATTCTCATTTTGGGGGTGAATTTTTTTAAGATGAATTAATTACAGGAATATTTAAGAAACTGTTTTTGAAGCACTTTTTAATTCCGGGACGACTGTTTTATTTTAAAATATTTAAAAGCTCTTTGCGAGGAATTCAAAACACTTTGAAATTTTACCAATGCTTTTAAATTAGAAAAAAATAGTGTGGCATGTACCAGGCTAACAGAGATCGCAAGAAAGTATAGTTCGTTGAACAACCGTCGCGTATTTATATGTCGTGTTTTTGCCAAAGACCTGTCATAGGGTAAACAGCACGCAAGGTTCGTTACACCTACTTCCTGATAATGGATGTCGCGAAATGTTATCGATAACGATGACCTTGCCTCGATTGTTTATTATTTTAGATAGTTTTTACATGCATTTAAAAAAATCTTTCAATGCAATTTATAGCCCCTAATCTCGCATCTTGGGCAGCCTTCATGTCCACTGCAGATACAATTTCAAGAACGTCGCCTACACTCGCTGGTAGGTACGGTCCCGTCGTGCGAAAACCGGCTAGTTACGTGGGGTATAGCGTTTTCGCCAGGTCGTGGCAGATTGTGTAGACCCAAGAAGTGCTGGCTTGACGTCGTGCGAAGTGGAGGCGTCAAAGCAAGAAAGCGAGAAAAGAAAGGGACACATCCGGGATCCCGAGAGGGATGCGACCAGTACCATCGCTAGGAGGATGATGATGTTATAGCCCCAAACAAAAATAACCGTTTGATACCTAATCGGTTCATCCGTTCGGGAGCTATGATGTCACATTTTTTATTCTCGACTCTAAACTTTCAATCAGCAGCCCTTTCTGAAACAAAAGCCAAAAATTGAATTATTAATTGAATAAATTAGACAAAATTAAGTAAGGCTTTAATGTACTTATTTCTTACCTTTTTTACATATGATAGGTCAGCGTTAATTTGACCACTAGGTATCACACCTGCCAGGTGACGAAGCGGCCTAAGATATAGCACGCGCTCCTAGAAGATACCTATTTACTCGCGACTTGAAGACCCCCGAACTTTTTATCCTTCTATTGACCCCTTTTTACCCCCGACGCAAAAACGACGGGGTCTTATAAGTTTGATGTTTCTGTCTGTGGCATCGTAGCTTCCTAACAGCTGAACCGATTTTGATTTTGTTTCTTTTGTTTGAAAGGTGAATTAGTCTGGAGTGTTCTTAGCTAAGTTTTATTTTATTAGGTGTAAATATTTCGAGGACATATTTGACGATATTTAGTTTAGTTCATTGACATCGCGAAGGTTGCAAGTCCGGAAGGAATAACAGAACATGCAACCTCGGTTGAAGTTCCGAGAGTGTTCCGAGTGATGTTCGTAAACAATCATATCACGGGCAAACAATGGAATGCAATTTCCACGAAATAAAATTATAAATTCCAGTAGCTACCAAGGCAAAAGTCAGCTGGATTTGTTTTTATTTTGTAGACACGGCCGCCTCTAACTATTAAAATCTACTCGCAAAAACAAATCTCGTGAAAATGTTGTTTGAAACAACATCGAAATATCAAGCTCTACAAAATCAAAATCAAAAAATCAACCGTGACACACGGACAGACAGACAGATGGACAAGAGAGTGATCTTATCATAATGATGCAGCCCGCAGTAGGAATCTAAAACTCGAAAATTTTAGCGTAAGTACCTATATTTAAAATTTTCATTTCTCTCGCACTTGCAGTGACTAATCTGCAAGGAACCCTTGACTTTGAGGCCCAGAACACACGGTGAAACGAAACTCTTTTGAAATTATTGATTTGAAACCAGTTTCAACCATTTTCCACACACGCTGCAACCACAATAATTTCGGTTTTCTTTGAGAACAGACGTCTGCAAAATGAGTTCGTCGAGTGACGAAGAAATTGTGGTTATGTATTTGTATCTTCGACAAAGCAGAAGGCGCAAAAGGAGAACTATGTGGTTACATCCCTACATCGAGAAGAATATCAACTGTCGTATGTTTGTGGCTGCCAAAGAATTACAAGAAAGTGTGGTATTATACAAGCAAGGATACTTTTCCACTTCTAACACAAATGTAATGTTTTTTTGTTCGTCGTCAGCCATTTTGTACAAAAGAAGCCAAACTCGATGAATGAAACGCAACGCGAGTTTCCTGCACGACGGTTTCAATGCGACTGATTTGCAACGCGTTTCAAACCGGTTTCAGACTGGTCGCGTCATGTGTGGTCTCTCTACGGAATCTATGGCAGAAACTTAGATGCAACTCAAAAGTAACTAGAAGTTGCAGTTTCGTTGCAGTTGCGTTTCACCGTGTGTTCTGGGCCTGAGTATATTCGAAATTTTTTCATTTCTCTTGCACTTGCAGTGACAAGATCTGCAAGATCTGCAAGACACCCTTGAAAATTATAAAAAGTGCCCAATATATGTACCTAAGTACTTACTTCACCAAATAAAAATGCACGTGTTAATTAAGTATTATAAGTCTGGCCCGCTAACACATCTGTTATTTTCGAAATGGCCCTATGGAAAATCCAGTTTGACACCCCTGTTAAAAGGGTTCCTTTTGTACCGTTTGAACCCTAAAAACATGGTGAACATCTCGTATTAAATAAGTACCAAATTTATTAGTAAAAATAGCCATTGCATTTTAAAATCCTTTAGTATGTATAAGACAATTTTAAAAATGTGAAAAACGATTTTAATCATATAACTCTTAATAGTTGATAATAAAGTGGTGCCATATATGTTCATAATCAATTATTGCAGACACTAAAACTTAGTGGAAATACATTTGTAACCCTAAATAGTTTAACGACTCCAGTGAAGACATTCAACAGGTAAATAAACCCGAGTAGATAAATGTAAGAGGCAATAAAATAACTTTGCTAGATAATAGATTAGGTCAATCCGGTGAAATGAGGGTCCCGTATACGAGGCAATGAACTCAAAACTTTAAATATTGTCAACATTTTCATGCTTCAAGAGTTATCAGTGGCTAAAATGAACGCTTTCCGCTCGCTAAATGCTGCATTTCATTGGTTAATATAAATTCAGTTTACTGAATGAACTATCGAGTTGGAAAGTGCAATAGGTACTGAGGCCTTAAAGGGGGGTCCATCATCCAACGACCTTGGTATACAGCCTACTAAATAGTTACTACTGGCACCGGTCGCCTTCGTTGGTGAAAATTGTTGATTGTTACAATATTGGTAAAATTTTCACCTACAATTCCATCTCAGCACTTTTGAGAAAAACAAAACACATTTGTTACAATCAACAATACTAATTGTAAGCGACGGGTATTTCTGGCGCGTTGCGTTTGGCAGCATAAGCAGCCTTAACACGAGTTGTTTACGCACTCGATCAAACGTCCGGAACGTTTGAAAAATGGTACAAAATGCGAAAATGGCGCGAATGCATTGTACCCTTCAGTATTTTCCATAAAACTTATAAGATAATTCTGGAATCGGTCAATACGCGAGCAGAGATAGATAGGTAGCTTAAAACAATATGTGTCTGTCGGACCATTTATTTCAGCTATCTATACAAAACAAATCGATTCGCGTATTGGCCGGATTTCAGTCATTAAGTTTCATGGATGATACTTTATAAAAATATTTGGTACAATGTCCGAAATAAAGATTATTTATTATTTCAGGACTTCCATTCCGTAGAAAGAAACCGACCAACAAAGACGGATCAAGTATTTTTCTATCCCTAAACGACACAACTCCGTTGGTCCGATAAGAATATTTTATTAAATTATTTTGTTCCATCCCGACCAATTGAATCATTAGCGTCAGAATGGCATGTTGCCTGTGCCGTATGGCACTAACAGTATATTCAAGAACATCTATCTAATTGCTAGTATTTGCTAGTTTTTGCAAAAAAATGCTATCTATAATAATTATATATTCTGAGAAATTAAAAAAATAAAATGACCAGCCATTCTCACATCAAAATGGCTGGTTGCCTCTTTGTTCAGCAATTCGGACCAAATATTTTTTAGGCTAAGTTTCAGTGGTTCGATTCAAAATTTATTTGCCGAAGGATTTAATAGTCAATAGTCATTACGGAGCGTTTGGTAGAGCGCGTAAAGAATTCGTGGTAAGGGTTCAGCTGATGTTATTATAATATGGCGTAAAAGGCACGCTCTGAATAAATGGCGTATCGTTCTTGTGTTTATAATAAAACTACATAAATATATAATTTACCATCTTGTATTTCTCACGTTATTATAGATTTATACACTAAGTACTATATATATTTATTTACATGAGCATTTTCAGCTTCATAATATTATTATCATTAAAATATTTTTTTTCTCTCTTTTATTTATATTATTTTACACTTTTATTATCTCACATACTTTTGGCAAAGTGACAAAATTATGACATGTCATTTTTATATATACCATAATTATATTTTAATTGCGTTATTATTGGAGCGGGGCCTAGACGTACATTTAATAAATATACATATATTCAAAACAATTCAGAACCTATTAAGGCGAAAGGGTACCGGCTCTCTCTCCATACAAATGTAGTTGACTGTCATGGTCATAGCAGTTAAGTTTTATGCAACAAAAATATTTGCTGTAGTATCATTATCGAGAGGAAACAGTCGACTACGTCTGTATGGAGAGAGAGCCGGTGCCCTGTCCTCTTAAAAATGTACCTACCTAAGTATTTCGATAATAAAATCATGAGTTACCAGATGGGTTCTGAATTATTTTGAAGAACTTCTTCAAACTAACCAATTGCTTTAGATAACAAATATTCTACTCATACAATATAATAAACTGCTATTGTCAAGGGATATTAAAAGGGGCAGTAACATATAAGTATGGAGACTGGCATAGAAGTCGCCACAGTATTTTTTTCGGCCATCTTACAAAGTCATGCCAGCGTAAAGAGGTTATTAATTACAAACAACAAAATGCCATGTGACAAAAATCTCATAAGTGTCAGATTTATAGTCCTAGTGTTTAGGTGTCAGGCTAATAAGCGCGCTCATGGCATTTCGGAACGCGTTTGAGCGTCTGACAGTGCTCAAAGTCGATTTCGGACCGCAGCCAATGTATCATGTTAACATTAGGTTTAGGTTAATAAATATTTTTCATTTTTTCATTTTCATCTGTCTGGTTATTTTATGTAAATTATTTAAGACGCTTTTTGTTGCCATATTAATATAACAGGAAAACCTGACACTTTAATTTTCTTACTTGTTTGTATTAATGCCCTCTATACATTGCCATAGGTTCTGAAAATGCCCGCGAAAAAAAAAAAGACCAATCGTCTTCTATGCCAGAATATGCCTTAGAGAAATCTATGATTTAGAATCATATAGAAAATGAGTGATGGAAACTTTGAGCACGTTATATTATGAAATCCCCTATTGTACATATTTATTTCGATAGAAAACCATTAGAAATTTAACGTCACAGCCAATTGTTAAAACCGTCTATGAAAGAATAAATAAAACGGTACAAAAATATCAACTCGTTTATAATAATAAATATATTTTTATATCTTTAGAGCCAATATGAATGTACTTTGATACTATTTTTCTTATTATTTATTACTTACATGTTTTTTGAGTTTTTAACAAACATTGTTATGTTTTGGTGTTCGTCGGAAGACCAACAGAAATATTACAACCTTTTTTTTAAAGTAAGATCAATATTATTGCGTAATAATGGGCAAGTTCCTCTTAAAGGGTAGTCACGGTTACGGTGCTAGGAGCCAAAAGAAAAATGCCTGTCACGTATACCTAAAATAGAAAATTATTGCATGGAAAATTGTTGTTAAGTGTACCGTTTGTAGGATTTTTTTTATAAATTTTTTTTAAAGACAAAAAATATACTTATGATTTCTAAGCCTATCCTTTAAATCAAAAGACACCCTTGCCATCTTTTTTCGTATTGAATAAACTAAGAAACGACAAGGAATTCCCGTCTTTAATTTACCAAAATGTAGCAAAATGTCTCAGCCATAAACAGTACACACAACACTTGACGAAAATTTTGCTTTTGGCTCCTAGAACCTTAATTTTTCTTAGAAAATAAAACTTCGGAGTTGGAATCCGTGGCGTCTTACTGACTAATCTCTGGGAGAAAGTCAGTGAAATATGAATTCAAAGGCTCATTTAATGCGTCCTCCAAAGAGCACCTAAACATTTCGTGAAATCAAAAACGTATCATTTACCTATGGAATTGACACATTTGTAAAGCTTATAATTTTTATTTGAACAAAACCAAATCGTTCCAAACCTTGCTTCGTATAAAGTTACACAATGCTTCAATGTACAAGTTTTGTGAATTATACAAGTTGCTTTAAAGCTTTCATAATTTAATTTATAAGTACAGTCGGAGTCAGAATTGCAGACCCAATGTAGAGCTCCAAAACTGATATTATTAGAATGTTTTCAACTCAAACAAGATTCTAAGGTCTCGAGTTTAAAGTCTTTCAACTCATGAATTATTAGAGAAATATTATTAGAACAAAAACATTCGCCTAATCGTAATTTTAGAACTTTACGGTGTGTCTGCAATTCTGAATCCGACCATACAATACGTGTGATTTAAATTGGCCGACTAGAAATTACAGTACCGTGTGAAACTTTTTTCGATTGTCTATGGTGTTTTTTTCTTCTGTTGTCTTTTGTTTTGTTTCAACTGAACCATTCTGAAAAGTTGCAGTAGTTCGGCCAACCGAACATAAATAATAAAAAAAGCCAAAAAGGTTTTAGTACTGGAACCAAAAAGTCGCAAAAGTTCGGCCAACCAAACTACTATAACACACAGTCGCTGCAAATTAAGAGGAAAGGGTACCGGCGCTCTCTCCATACAAACGTAGTCGACTGTTTTCTCCCTGGATAATGACACTAGAGATAATGTTTTTGTTGCATAAAACTTATAACCGCCATGACCTATGACCATGCCCCTATGTTTAGTTTTTTGTTTTGTTTTTTGGATCTTAATTTCTATGATAATTAGGAAATGAAAAAACCAAGACATAGGGCCATAGACATGGCAGTTATAGGTTTTATGCAACAAATATATTTGCTATAGTGTCATTATCCAGGGAGGAAACAGTCGACTACGTTTGTATGGAGAGAGCGCCGGTACCCTTTCATCTTAATGCCGGCCAATTCCCAATGCACGTTTTGCATTTCTACTTTTTATTTTCATATCCTTAAAAGAGTTATAATTTCCACCGTTTTAGTTTCTAGCGAGATTTCAGTGTAAAATGAAAACATAATTGCTAAAAGAATTGTGGCAGTGTTATAAAAATTCTGATTGGCACAGTATTGCTTTTAAGTTCGATGAACAAATCAAGACACAAATAGGTTATAAAAGCGTTTTTAAGTTATAATTATTTTGAATACCTAACTGATTGAGGAAATCTTAGTATTTCTATTTAATAAAGCTGTGGTTAAAACAACGGAACCATAGTGCTTTCTCTTATTATAAGTAAAATAATTGGCTTAATTTTGACAGTACAGTTAATTTTTAGGCACTATTTTAGCCGCGAATTGGTGTTACATTGCCCATAGACATTCCGTATTTTTAGTACTAATATAAAAACAGAACAGGCTCTGAAACTACTAAACCGACTTTGATGAAACTATGGAACAAAATTGCCTAATTTATATCCCGCTGATTGAATCTGAATCTTGAATCTGAAAAACGGGAATTACGCGGGCGAATCGCAGAGCGCTGCTTGTCTTATATAAATGCACTAAAATTGATGTTCTTAACTGTTACTTTTAATTAAATGCTATTAGATATTAAAATGACGCACTAAACATAATTAGGTAGGTAGGTACCTAAAATGTTGTAATTCAATGTCAACAGATAATAAAACCTCTCAGAGGACATAAAACAACGTAGTAAGATTAATATGAGGTAAATATTGTAATAGCCAACATTCAGTACCAATATAAGGCTACATCCCTGTGAAATATATAGGTATAAACCTAGATAGCAGGTACATATAGTTGAGATGTAGTAGAGTGAAGGCGCACGGCGCGCGCGGGGAGGTAGGCACACGGTGAGGAGGGGGGGGACGCCAGCTGCTGGCCAATAGGCGACCGACGCGGACGACACCTCACATTATCACAAATAACGTTACAATATTGCGTTTTCATCGACATAAATAAGCCACATATCGTTATGATCTAAGTATTATACAAACCCCGAACCGCGACCGGGATAGATAAATTGACAACACCTATAGACGACTTTGTACATAGTCTCCACCCTAGCGCGGACCGCGAACCCATCACAGATATAAGAATAAAGCTAGAACTACTTTTACGATCCACGTCTACCTACCGACGTGTGTCCCTACGGCCCGATGGCCCGGTCTATGCACCATACAATATGACATGAGCGTCTCAACCGCTTCTACTCGACAAGTACACTTCGTATCTATAATCTATACACAACACACGGCGCCGGCGACTGCGCGATGCCGTCCGCTCCCGATAACACTCTCTAAAATAAATAATACATAAATAATTTACATTACGGTATCGAAATCACAATATGGAACGTCCGATGTATAAAAATAACGTCACGCACTGTAATCACTAATTAGTCGATTGTTCTGTCACTTTGCACTCGTAGCTTCAAGTAGAGTAGAGGTGTGTGGGTTCATGTTGGCTCGTGTGCGGTGCTCACGACGACGACTGGCTTCACGAGCGCGGTGGCGGTCGCGGTCGCGGCCGCGCTCAGGTACTGCGACACCGACACGCCGCCGGACACCATCGCCGTCTCAACCATCTGTAACATCATCATTACATAGTATAAAACAAAGTCGCTTTCGCTGTCTGTTCCTATGTATTCTTAAATCTTTAAAACTACGGATTTTGACGCGGTTTTTGTAATAGATAGAGTGATTCAAGAGGAAGGTTTATATTATGTATAATACATGCATAATATAGCCGTGCGAAGCCGGGGTGGGTCGCTACTAATACATATAAAATCAAGGACAGAAGTGAACTGACGAGTACCAAGTACCGCGATCTAAGCCTGCCCTATGCCCAAGTGAAGTTGGGTTTTAGAGAACATGGAAAAACTCCGTGTATTTGTGGAAAGGCTAGCAAACAATGGCATAGTTCATGGTCTGCTCCGTACCTGTTCAGCGGAGAACCCAATATGGCCATATCGAGTAGTAGATACCTCGACCCTCGACTTTCATTCTGAAGGTCGTGGGTTCGAATCCAGGCCGGCCGTGCACCAATGTATTTTTCTTAAGAAAAATTTATGTGCGCTAATAGACATTGCTCTTACGGTGAAGGAAAACATCGTGATGAAACCCGCAGCTTAGTTGGTTCCAGAAGTATTGACAAGTTCTCTCCTCTGGACGTGGTCGACTAAGCTGAGAGAGAGGTGCTGGGCAAGCCTACTCCATCTTCACGCAAAAAGGACCCAATTAAAAAGGGTCTAATCGCGGACAACAGTCCGCATACAAGTACAACATAATATAATGTTGATTTTAACGAATGTTTCAAAACAGGCATCAAACATAATTAAACGTAAGTCAACACAACATAATACATAAGTCATCGAAATACAATTACATTGATATCGATATGTGAAACTAGGTCAGTTATATACCTACATGTATTGTATTACAAAACATAGTTCACTTATGTGACTAACGTACCAAGTACCGGCGCTCTCTCCAAACGTAGTCTAGTTTATATTTTTATTTTTTAAATCTTAATTTCTATGATAATTAGAAAATGAAAAAAAAAACAAGACATAGGGACATAGTCATGGCAGTTATAAGTTTTATGCAACAAAAATATTTGCTCTAGTGTCATTATCCAAGGAGGAAACAGTCGACTACGTTTGTATGGAGAGAGTGCCCGGTACCCTTTCCTCTTAATATTGTTCAGTGTCCTTCATTCAAGGCTTGTGTGTTTTTTTCTTTATTTATCCACTGAATTATGTCAAAAATATATTTTTTTAAAAGTATAAATAGAATATAAACTTTCAAGCGATTGATATCAATAACATTACATTTTATTTATTTAATATAGAAAAAAAAATATTCCAATTTAAAACATAAAATTAAATGTCAAAATTACAAAATACAAGGTTAAATATAGTCAGTACACAAGAACCAAACAAAATAGTTTTATGAAAACAGGTTAGTATGGCCCTGGAACGAAAATTCCAACAACGTCATTAATATGTGATCTTTTTGAGCGAAAAGGGTACCAGGTGCAGGCGAGGCTATTAATATTCTTTACTTTTTCGTAAAAATGACCCAGTTTCATATCGAAATATTGATAATATTTTAGTTTTGAACATAGGTTACTTTTTATGCTGATATTCCAGGTTAAAAAGTAGATTTCGGCATTTAGGGTGCGTTTCCACTGATGCGGAGTGGAGAGAAGCGTCCGTGAATTGACCAATCACAGTGCTTGAAATCTTCGCTCCGTATCAGTGAGCACTATTGATTGGCCAATTCATGGTCCGCTTCTCTCCACTCCGCGAGTGAAACAGCGACACACAGCTAGTCACTACATAGTATAAAATAAAGTCACTTTTCGCCGTCCCTATGTCCCTATTTCCCTTTGTATGCTTAGATCTTTAAAACTACGCAACGGATTTTGATGCGGTTTTTTTTATAGATAGAGTGATTCAAGAGGAAGGTTTATTACATGCATAATATAGCCGTGCGAAGCCGGGGCGGGTCGCTAGTAAGTAATACAACGTAGTAATTGGTTACCTTATGCGTAAGTGTATGTGTCTGCAGGAGATGCGTGTGCGTCGCCGGCTGGGAGACCACGAGGGGGGTGAGACCGTTCACTACCACGCCACCATCTGGGGGGGGAAGGGGGAACGTTATTATATCACTGAACATTACAACAAAAGAACATTAGACAAGCACAAGACATTATCGTCGCGTCGACCTAGTTAGCACAATGGTCACCATGCCGGGCTGCCAAACACATTCGATTCGATTCCAGCCTCAGACATGTATTTATGGTTAGATATTTGTTTGTAGTCTGGTTGTTTCTTTGTATTATAAGTATATATTTACAAAGGAAAAGTATATAAGTAAATAGTATAGCCGTTATCTAGCACCCATCACTCAAGTCTAGTTACTTAGCTTGGGGGCTGGATGGCGATGTGTGGAATGTCCTGCAATATTATATTAATTTAAAAAAATAAAAGGGTTGTATATAATCCTTAGAAAAAAAGTTTTTCTTGTGTAAATTGCGGCGGGAATTCAACGAATGACCGCAGTCAGGCGAGTGTTCGCCCACCGTCCTCACGAAAAAGAACAATATTGCATTTTTTTGGATTTCTATTCGTTTTCTAACCACCACGCCACCATCTGACATAACACAAACCTATATTGCTTGGGGCTAAATTGCAATGTGTTTAATGTCCTATTATAGAAACTATCATAGCAATTGGTTAAACGATGACCTATCATTATAATGTCAAAAAAACATGAAAATACAGGGCTGTTCTAGTGAACGAACTTGTTGTTATTAAGTAGCTACATACATACCCGTGGTAGATGCAGGCGTTGAAGCAACGATACCGTTCTTGATTTCCGGTAACCTGTTGTTTTCACATGTTGTTACACCTGCAATTTATTAAATACCTCTTTTAATAATAATTTTATTAATTTTAAGCCCGTAAGACAGCTTCTCTGCGAGCTCTCTAACAAAATATCCATCTTTTCTATAAGGTAGATAGCAGCGCTCCGCGGTTTCACTCTCGTGACTCCCGATCCAATGGGAATATCGGGATAAAAAGCCTATGTTACTCCCAATGACTAAGGATACATTAACCTTGTACTAAGTTTCACCAAAATCGGTCCAGTAGTTTCGGAGTCTATTCGTTACAAACAAGAAAATATTTCTTCAAAGAACTCACCTTCCAAATTTCAGGTCTCGACGTTCAGCGGTTTAGGTTTAGGTAAAGATAGACTTAGGTTTTAGATATACATAGTATAAAACAAAGTCACTTTCCGCTGTCTGTTACTATGTATGCTTAGATCTTTAAAACTACGCAAAGGATTTTGATGCGGTATTTTTTTAAATAGAGTGATTCAAAAGCAAGGTTTATATGTATAATACATGTATAATATAGCCGTGCGAAGGCGGGGCGGGTCGCTAGTAGATATATATAAGTAAGTAACGATATATATAAGTAAGTAACTGACCGTTAGGTCTGACAGGAGCCTGTAACACCCTCAGCCCAGCGCCGGTGGACAGCAGCTGTAACGCTGCAGGTCCCACCACTAGGCCGCCGCTACTCACCACCTAAACACACAACAATTACATAAAACAACATATTTTGGCAATGCAAACCGACAATAAGACGTGCCTACTTACATAAAACAGTACAATAATATTTGGGCAATGCAAACTGGATATAAAACGTGCCTACTCCAGATTGACAAGTACGCCATGCCTTTAAAGCCAGCACCACACTACCCGTGAAGTTACTCGACGATGTGTTGACCGAGGTCCGAAGTACGCGTCCACACACTCGTGCAACTTCGCGAGAAACGTTCGTGTTCGAACTCCCTTTGACTCGTGCACAAATACCGCCAACGATCAGAAGTCAACCGAGGCGAAGCCATGTTGCCCGAAGTACCCCGAAGTGCCTCTCCACACTATCTAATTTAGGTTACTTCGATCAACTTCACGAGTAGTGTAGTGACGGCTTCAAGCCAATATCTCGCCTACCACCAAACTTTCGTGATTTTATAAAAGCTGTAAATTTCTCAGCGCATTCCCCCAACACAGTTATGAACAATGTGCCAGTATGAAGTTCAGACCGTAGTGGCTTAGAGAGTTATCAGGTAGCAAAGCCAAGAATCGAACCTGATTTTACAAAAAAAGAAATCGCCTGAATTTTTTGTACGAATCGATAATGTTGCTAATAGGTCTAGTCACGCAATCTGATTTTGATAAAACCTTAATTTATGATAAGCAAGTCAACAGCGTCAAGTTCCTTCCACACCCAAAACTAATGGATAATTAAATCGATGAATTCTTTTAAAGTGTTTTGAGTTTTGAGCTACTGCGTCTTGTATTAAACCAGCCAAATAACATGTGTTTCAGTGTCCTGCTTGGAAACCCAAAGTCCCATTATATTAATCACGTTCCATGTTTTCACAAACTCAACCTGGCAACACTTCATTGTCAGAGACACTATATTTCTAAGAGAGTTGCTTTATAAATTACCTGTGAAATGGGCAGATGTATTTGTGCGGGATGTACTAGTGTAGTGCTTATTGCGCTCGTTACACCGTTCTCTAACTGCTGCCCGTTCTGTAAGTCAAACGAACATACATTCCATTTAATATTACATTTACATAAATAGTAAGTATATTTATTTATTTTTCATTATTATGACTTCGAAGTTCGAACATAAACGCCTTTGAAATAAAATAAAACCGAAATCGTTCATCCATGCTATAAGCCGGTAGGTACAAACGTCAATCTTAAAACACAAAAACAAATAAAAATCGGTGTTGATACACAAACAGACAGAGAGACGGACAAGAAAGTGATCTTATAAGGGTTTCTTTTTATGGTATTATATTTTATACTTTTTTAAATCAGGTATTATATGTGTAACCTACCTGTTGTGATGTACCGTCGACCGGCGCGGGCGCAGGCGCCAGTGTGGTCAACGTTAGAGTGTTGTGTCTCGTGCCGTACGATGTTCTTACCACTTGCTGTTTAAACATTATATATATTACTAATTATATCAAAGAAAAAAAATTGGAACGAGTGTGCTGAACAGATTTTAATGGAAGATAGTTCAGGACACGAAAGTTTAGCTGTTTAGTTCAGAAAAGTGCATTTATTTCGAAGCTACGATGCCACGTAAGCAGACATAGGGATCAAACTTAACACACCTCTGGGGGAATTCATAATATAATTATTTATATCACATCCTAGTACTCGTAGGATCTAAAACCAGTTCACAAACAAGTCGAAACGAGATAATAAAATATTTGTTTACCAACAAGTAGCGACATCTACCTTACCGACGTAAACGTAGTTACGAAGTTTATAGCACAGATGGCGCTGCCGGTACGTGAAAATTTCTAAATCCTAATCCAAGATTAGTTCGGTTAAATTGTATCAGTGTACCAGGAGTTCATACCTGCGAGGTGGTGGGCGTGATCTGAATGGGCAGCGTACGGAGCTTCGTGCTCAGGTTCAACGAGTGCGGGGGCGATGCGGCGGTGACACGCGGGGGCGAACTGCCCGCGCCGATCTAATACATTACATTACCATTCACTATTTGCATTTTAGGGAGATATATGAAATACATAGCACGAAACGCAATCTTGTTGTTTGTGTGATAATTATGATTGGTGATAATGACAATCTATAATTGTTAAGGATCGATTGGACGATTGGAGCTGCAAACATAACTTTGCGAAATTTGAATAATGTAAACTAAAATAAAGATAATTATAAAACTCACACTTATTCCTAAAATTTGTCCGTTCACATGTTCTTCTCTATCTTTATCATCCGAAACAGGATCTGAAAATATCAAAACAAAAAACTCTGCACAAGTCCGCGTAAAAAAAAGTTGTATTGTAAGTTCTAAGCGAAAACAAGGCGAGTGTACGCAAACGCCAACAGGTGGCGCCACGTTATTGCTATAAGCAAAACAAAGTCAGAAACGATCGAGACCACCAGTCGAACCGGTTCAGAGTCAGACTAATATTTGCATAAGTACAAATTATTAAATTAATAATTAGTGTCGGTATTCGAGTGCGCAACAGTGCCAAATATTAAATAATCTCGGCGCGTGGTACCAGGCGTTCATATCCGCGAGGAGGTGTGACGTACCTCTGAGGCGGGGGCGAACGGCGGCGCGGACGGACACCTCACGCTTGAGCGCCGCGAGCCGCTGTTGCGCGGCGATCTTCTCGCGCGCCAGCCGCTCCATCTCGTGCTCGCACTCGCGCTCCTTGCGGCGAAGCACCTGCGCACAAAGTACTAGCACTTCAGCAACATATAGGAGATCATTGTACAACTGATAAAGCTACAACTACATTAGATCCATGCCGTGTGACGCAACTTTCCGAGACTTCTCAGACGTACACAACAGCCTAATATAAATCTAACTTAAACTTTCACATTGACATTTATTTTTAAACTAAGTATGAAGTTACAATGTCGTCTGTAAGCATTGATCACACGCAGTCATAAATTTGCATAACCTTTTATCATTAAAATATTTACCTATGGTAAAAAAACATTATCTTCAGAGGGTGTTCGAGTATTATGTCTTCTCTACATAAATATTTTACCTAATTTTCTTCCTGAATAATGCCTTTAGAGCAATCAGTTTCTTTTATAAAACCTAGGTTTGCTGTTTTCCTTTTTATGGTAACATGGAATTTAAAAAAATAATTCCTTTAGTAATTTGTTTAAAAAAGTATACAGCAAATAGAGGTTTTAAAAAAAATACGCTAGAGTCATTATTCATGAAGAAACCCACGTATTACTCTTAATAATTGGGTGGTCTAATAATTTCAAACGTAACTAGGCCTATTTTGCTACAAAAGAAATGTTCACAAAGAAAATATCTTCATATCATAAAGGCGAAATGTCACAGCAAAACTGAATTGTAAGGTAATTATAACGAATTGAATAGTTTTCTGAAAGTATTTTGTTAGTATCAAAGTCATAGAACACAATGAAGCTTACGAAATCAGTAGTGGAGCCAACTTACGACGGGACATCATTTATTAGTTCTTACGTGTAATTTTGAGGAAATGGTTTGTTTAATCTTATTTATATCTATACACTAGCTTTTGCCCGCGACTTCGTCCGCGTAGAAATCGAAAATGGACCAAGAAATCACGTTGTCCCATACAAACTTTGCCCCCTTTTTCACCTCCTAAGGGGTAAAATTTCGGAAAATCCTTTCTTTTTGGATGCCTACGCCATCCAAAGAACACACCCTCCAACTTTGAGGCTGTGCGATTTTCCGAAATTCTACCCCTCAGGGGGTGAAAAAGGGGGGCAAAGTTTGTATAGAACAACGTGATTCCTTGGTCCATTTTCGATTTCTACGCGGACGAAGTCGCGGACAAAATCTAGGACAGGTGGAATATGTATAATGTTCAGTTAGATGTAAATATGTAGTGGTACGCAAGTGGGCCGTCCTTCGATCGCGGTGCGGGCACGTGTTACTGTGGGAGTATGTATGAGCTAGGCGTTGCTAAGAACAGCTGATGGAGCGGCATTTTAACGCCCTGTTTGTAGTGATTGTCGCTCAGTGGTATTTATCAGATTTCTTGGTGCTGACATTGGGAGATTTTAAGAGAAACACAAAAATAATTAAAACTATGTAAATTATTGACGTTGGAGGACTTAGAAGAGCCATATCGTTGGATAGACCAAGTCCAACAAGACCTGCAAGCCCTTCAAGCAGCCGATAGGCAGAAAGTGGCACAGAATATGGTGCTAAATATTACCTCTGACTTCCCCTAAGAAAATTGTTCTTTTGACTATAAAGGAATAAAAGACGAATTTCACATTAAGGAAATGGATAGAATTTTTAAGGTTAAATAAAATTAGACAGAAATTAAATCGATGAAAAGAAGGGAGGTGAGCCACAATATTTTTTTAAAGTAATCTTACCTGAATATATCTAATAGCAGATCCAAGTATGGATAGATTGGAGGTCTTCTTGTCATCAGGCGTAGCGGGTAGCTGTCGCTTGAGCAGCTCGAAGCACTCCTTGAGGTGTGCGCGGCGGTTCTTCTCCAGCTTGTTGTGTACTTCCCGCGTGCCGGCACGGGGGGCACTGCCGCCGCTGCCGCTGCCGGAGCTGCACGCAGACGGCGGTGAAGGGATCTGGGTTGTCCTACGTGACCAAACATAATATTTAACATGATGACGTGATAACGACTCACAAAGTGTGTGACGTCATGCGTCATGTTATTGACAAGTACAGCAACGTTATTGACAAGGCAATCATAGCAACGTGAAGCTTCTTCCTCTTATTATTCTTAATCCATTAGTTTGTGTGTTACTCCTTCACGCAAAAACTACCAGACAGATTGCAATGCAACTCGGTATGTAGATAACTGGAGACCTGGATTAACATATAGGCTACTTTTTATTACGATATTCCCACGGGACCGAAGAAATTTCGAAGCGCTGCTAGTTTTTAATATATAGGTCAGGGTTTGGACCACTATTTCACTTGATGGTAAGCGACGATGTCTAAGATATAGCACGCGCGTAGAAGATACCCTCTAATAAGCAATGCACTCGAAGGTGCACTCGTGACTCGAAGACCCCCAAAAGCGGGGACTCCGTCTTTTTTTATCCTTTCTTCCAAGGCTTTAAAAAGATCAGACTGAGCTGCCTTCACAAGGGGGTGACGTTAGTGAAGAAAGGATCAACAGAACAGTTAGACCTAAATAATGATGGATGAATACTTGAGCTTTATACACAAATAGAAAAAAATATGACAAAATTCTCCGTTATTCTAGACTACAATGAAATTGATAGTATTTAGTGAACTAGATGTGGAAAAAAAGATATAAGCATCTAAAGTCACGTGTTTTTCTTTTTCTTCATCAGCATCTGACGCACCTGATCTGATAGGAACTTCAAAAAAATAACCTCCTTGCAAACAAGTAATTTCTGTTCGAAGTTTTGTCATTAGAAGTAGATAATGTAGTGGCCATCATGATCTATTAAGTACGTAGTCGGCTGCATAATTGCAGCCCCCGGTAGAGTTCTAAAATTACTATTATTGGAATGTTTTCATTCTAATAATTTTTGTTTGATAAATTGTTGAGTAAGAAGACTTTTAACTTCAACTATAGCAGGTGTCTAGAATCTTGCTTGTGTTGAAAACATTCTTATAACAGCCGTTTTGGAGCTCTACGGTGGGTCTGCAATTATGCAGCCGACCGTACCGTGTGTTAAGTTTTAGGTCACAGCATATACACTGGCTACAGCGTCTGTATGCGATCTGAATAATTATGCGAAGACCAGTTAAATCCTATGCAATCATGAACAATCGCCACTTGCATATCATATTGAGTTACATTTGTTTGCAACTATTTAAACTGACCTTATTTACTTTTCTACTTATATTAAGGTGAAAGGGTACCTGCGCTCTCTCCATACAAACGTAGTCGACTGTTTCCTCCCTGGACAATGACACTAGCACAAATATATTTGTGCCATAAAACCTATAACTGCCATGACTATGCTATGTTTTGTATTTTTTTTCATTTTCTGATTATCATAGAAATTAAGATTAAAAAAATAAAATAATAAAAAAAAAACAAAAAATAGGGGCATGGTCATGGCAGTTATAAGTTTTATGCACCAAAAATATTTGCTCTGTGTCATTATCCAGGGAGAAAACAGTCGACTACGTTTGTAATAGTTTGTATGGAAAGAGCCCCCGGTACCCTTTCCTCTTAAGAGGGTAACACATCGCATACTTATTCATACAAAACTGGCCAAGTGCGAGTCGGACTCGCGCACGAAGGGTTCCATACACTTATATTCTGTTTTAGTATTTGTTCTAAAACATCATCTGTTCAACTGTCTATACTCTATCTATTTGAAAAACTTTGATCAAAAATGTAAACAAAGAAATGTCAAATATTGACAGAAACGCCATTTCGTAAAGGTTGAAATCCGCTGTAATTGTTGCCAGTGTGTAAAAAAACTACCATTCAAATTTGAATATTGTAATAACTTTGTTAAAAAAATTATTTAATATAAAAAAAAAATCATATTTCATATTGATTTTATTTGCAATCGTATTTTTTTAGAAATTGAGGTCATAGTTGTTTTTTTACCTAACTTCCACTTCCCTAAAAAGACTACCAAAGCTTGATGTATTTTTTACTCTGATAACACCATTGTTTACATTTTTGATCTAAGATTTACAAATAGAGTATAGCTATCACGGTTCATGAGATACAGCCTGGTGACAGACAGACAGACGGACAGTGGACTCTTAGTAAAAGGGCCCCCTTTTGACCCTTTGATTACGGAACCCTAAAAACAAATAGCTCTTCTCTCCCCTTAATATTGTCCATTTTTTTGTGTTAAAATCCAAATATATTTTTTAATTAAGTCCGCCCATTTGTGCAACTTATACTTTCTAGCTATTTACTTTACTTTGCGTATATCGTGTTCTGTTTCTTCTTGTTGTACAATTTATTTCTGTACTTTTAGTACTAAAAGAAACTGGTATAATACAAATCCGGTATTTTGGGAATCTGGTATAATGGGGACAAAGGAATAAAGCAATCTATCTATTAATCACTTCATTTTTAACTAAACTGTGTAATGGTAACAAAGTAGCCCTACAAAGAAGCGATGTGTGGTAACCATAGCGAGTTGGTTAGCGAGCGTGTGATGCGTGCCACGTCCCATGAATGATGCATGCAAACGCAAGGACCCAATAGATTATTCAATAAGCACTTGATATCCAAACCTTGACAGCAATATACAAACTAAACAAACTACTAGAGTAGAAATTATAGGCAAGGATAAAATTACAATTTCCATTACGACCTGTTTACATTGTTTATTTTATTTAATTTTGACGTGACAACGTTTTATAAATTGGTTTGCCGGGTGACACTTCAAGAAACTGCGTTACGCTCCGCTGACGTTATGCGCTCACAATGAGAGCGAGTGAGAGGCACGCGGGCATGGTTAGCCCGCCTAAGAGCGAGAGAGACAGACATAAAAAGTGAAAGGCACGCGTCCCTTCCACTCGAGCACAGTTGTTGTCACGTAAAACTTTCGCCCGTATACCGACTTTACAGGCAACCAGTTTTTTATCTTGTTATTCATATATTCAGTTGGTATGCCAACGAACGATCAGCCTGGATCACAAAGAGGTATAGTATATTCAACTGGATTAGAGAGAGCGTCAGAACCTTTCCAAACAGTTTTACCAACTTGAGCAGTTTAAAACGCGTTTTTGACGTGAGAACGTCTTATAAATCAATGAACACCTGTACTTACAAAAAAGTGTGACGTCATGTCACGTTACCGTTATTGATAAGGTAACCATAGCAACGTATTAAAGTATACAAAATGGTAATGTCAACGATACAAAAGAGTTCTTATGACGTTATCACGTAAAATTATCGTTAATAAACCGACTTTACAGACAACCATTTTTTTGTTTTTAATTGGTGGAGTTCGATATTTCGATGCTCTTATGAGCATTTTCACGATACAACAGCACACGGCTCGTTTTTAATTTTTATGTGTCGTGATAAAGATGCTTGTAAGAGCATCGAAATATCGAGATCGACATCAAAATAAAAACATGGTAGGTAAATCCTGTTTTAAATTACTTTAGTAGCCATTTTAGTTTAAAATCCCGGTAATTACTTTGCTTAGAAATACTTCTTTGATACTGCTGAGCCTTAACTAACACTCCGATAAGATCAAAGTTGTGTTTAGATGTTAGCTCTATTATCGTACATATATTTTATGTCTTCGTTACATAATAAATAAGCTTGTTATATCTTTCCACTGAATATTTAAGTTACAAACATGATTGTTCTATTTTTAGAAGAAAAAAAAAACACAATAATCGTAATTTAAAACGAGGTGTACACCTACAAATATTAAGCAACACCGATTAAGTAATTCCATAACTGTCATCATAAAATTCAAACGTAAACAATTCGAATGGAAACCTAATTAAACCTGAGCAGTAAACAATAAACAACTGCGTCAGGAACTTTACTATCTGGGACGTCATATGATGGGTGCCGGCTTGCAAGCACGTATACCAAACTCTCAGCTTAGTCGTATTTAGAGGAGAACTGGTTAAAATGTCTACAGCCGAATTAGATGCGAGTTTTATCACGATATTTTCCTTGTATAAATTTGAACCCAAAACCAGTAGATCACTACATAGTATAAAACAAAGTCGCTTTTTCTGTCCCTATTTCCCTTTGTATGTTTAGATCTTTAAAACTACGCAACGGATTTTGATGCGGTTTTTTTAATAGTTATAAATAAACTAGCGACCCGCTCCGGCTTCGCATGGCTATATTATGCATGTAGTATACATATAAACCTTCCTCTTGAATCACTCTATCTATTAAAAAAAACCGCATCAAAATCCGTTGCGTAGTTTTAAAGATCTAGGGAGGGACATATGGATATAGGAACGGCGAAAAGTGATTTTATTTTATACTATGTACTGAAGAGTCCTGTCCTAAGACCCGGTTTAACAGAATTATTTTCTTAGAAATGAAAGTAAGTGCATTAATGCAGTATGATAGCAAAATGAAGGATTTGATGCAGGGATAAGCCAAATAGAACCAGTAGGTACTTGTAGTCGTGCATTGTGCAGTGAAAGCCTTCTGTCTGTAAAGTGAGTGCGGAGTGTCTGGTGTGTGTGATTCATAGGTTCGGCCAGCTGTTTTTGACATGTCTGCTACTAGGAGAACATACCCATGGATGTTGTTGGTCGTCGTAGTACGCGGCCTGGAATGTTCTTGTGCGAAGTCGAGGAGGGGGGCGGGCGCGATCGCGATGACGGGCGGCTCGGGCGACGGCGCGAGGATGAGGACGGGTGCGGGCGGCGCGGCCGGCGCGGTCGGCGCGGTCGGCGCGGGCGGCGCGGCTCGCGGCGGCGACGACGCCGGCGGCACTACGCGCACACACAGCGGCGACTTCGGCTCCTCCTCTGCAACGAACACAACCACGTCACTCTCTTACATCTAATTATAAACATCTTCACTATAATTCTAATCAATCGTCCGCGTAAATGTTAAACGAAACGAGTGATTCGTACACGTAACCGCGTCGCGGGTGATCGACACTTGTCAAACCCGTGTCAGGCGCTCGTCCGCGGCTGCAATCCGTGGCGGTAAAATACCAGGCGCACAGAACTTACGAGGCGTTCGACGAACCGAACGAAAAGAGAGGCCGCGCCACTGCCCGAGCGAGATAGCACTACCGGTGAGACATCGCTCGAACTCGCTATCGAGCGACATTTAACCTTATATCACAAGGAATAAAGTATGTAATGTAATTGCGCCTGAGATAATAAGTCACGCTGTTCTGATGAGCGAGAAGGAAACGTATTTTGGTTGGAGCGAGCGAGATAAAATTGGGGGCGTGGTTTAACTGATGAATTACGTCAGTACATGTGGTTACGCGCGCGCGTGCGGAGTTTGTTTGGCATTTGTAGTAGTTGCCACGCCGAAAATCAGCTGCTCGACTGCCACAAAAAACAAGCGGCCCGCCCGCAGTCCATAAAAATATTAGAGGCGCTACCGGATTAGAATGGATGCGGTCTTACTATTTAGGCTACTGGAATAATAATTATTTCTCCATATTGATAACTCTTATAGTCTTTTATATGTCCATATTAAGATAAATTAAGTTTTAAATAACAGTTAAAGCTAAATTTATGTAGAACAATAAATAATTCAAACAGTTCTCAATGTTGCCCTCGTTAAATAGTTTCCAAGTGTATTTTGAACAAATATCAACATAAAGTCCTCTTATAAAGTCATCACGGACAACACAATAGGAAAACATAAAACCAAAGATGGTTATTGACCGATTTATACAATCATTTCGATTTCTATGTGAATTGTTTAACCGAAGTTGAGAAGGTAAAAGTCCTCGTGACTTTGTTGATATCCTGACATTGCACAGGACATAGTCACCCTTATTCCAAAACGAGGTTTAAGGATAGTCCGAGATGTGGATTTAAACGTTAGATTTAGACACAGATTTACTTGTGAACTGTAAATAGTCTAAACACTGTCCTTATACATTATATAGGAAACTAAAACCTTAGATTTAGATACATATTTACTCTTGAACACTATCCCTATAGATTATATAGAGATAGTGTTTAGACTATAGTTCCCTATATTATTTATAGGGATAGTGTTAAGACTAGTATATAGTTCCCTATTTAATCTATAGGGACAGTGTTTAGACTATAGTTCACGAGTAAATATGTATCTAAATCTAAGGTTTAAATCCACTTCTCGGACTATCCTTAAACCTTGTTTCGGAATAAGGGGGACTATGTTCTAATTTTAATATAACTTGAGCAACTATGAGCATGAATGGACACTTTGACACATAGTAAAATAGAAAGATTCAGTAGCTACGGACAATAAGAAACTCTAACAATAGAAACAACACAAGATTATGACAATGAGTTAGATAATAAAAGGGTTTATTAATAGCACTTTAGACGTACAGTTTCTACTTGTTTCTTTCATTCATATTACGTGCAAATATTTTAAGTTCTATTTGTTTTTTCTATTGGTGTACGACTGGCTTCGAGATACGAACCCAGGACCTTCGGGTTGGAAACCGGAATATCTACCACTAAGTTGACTGATCATAGGCAATTAGGTAATAATATGGACACAGGGTCTTATCCAGAACTAATTTTAAGTCTATCGTATTTCTATTTACAAATAAAAAAGAAATATTTTGTTTGTTACGAATATGCTCCGAAACTACTGGACCGTTTTCGACAAAACTTGGTATGAGGATACATTGTTTTATTGGAAGTAATATTAGCTATTTTTTATCCCGATATTCCCACGGGATCGGGACTTACGCGGTTAAAACCGCGAAGTGATCCAAATTACACATCAATTTGACATTCAACCTTTATTGTCACTCAAAATTGCCTTGCACCATAAATACAATATAGTCACCTTGTATGGTTTTTCGCATACAGTGTTATATTATCTACTAGCAGCGCTCCGCGGTTTCATCTGCGTAACTCCCGATCCCGTGGGAATATTGTGATAAATTAAGATGTAAGCTATCCTATCTTTCTAGTTGGATTAAACTGCCCACGGTGTGCAAATTTGATTAAAATCGGTTAAATAGTTTAGGAATATATCGCGCACAAACAACGTGACACGTAATCACTACATAGTATAAAACAAAGTCGCTTTTTCTGTCCCTATTTCCCTATGTATGCTTAAATCTTTAAAACTACGTAACGGATTTCGATGCGGTTTTTTTTAAAGATAGAGTGATTCAAGAGGAAGGTTTATATGTATAATACATGCATAATATATCCGTGCGAAGCCGGGGCGGGTCGCTAGTTTATATATATTACAAGATATATATCTTTAATTCTCGTGTCGCGGTGTTAGTTGCTGAACTCTACCTAAACGGCTGAACCGATTTGTATGAAATTTTTGTGTTTATAATATTCGTTAGATCTGAGAATCAAACATCTATTTTTTTTCCTATTTTTTATGGCAAAACAACGTTTGCCGGGACAGCTAGTATTTTCATAAAACCGTGCATAAAGTTGCCATGTTCCCATTATTAGACAAAATATAAAACATATTTTTTTAAACAATACAATTCGATACAGAGTTGTCAGTACATTATGACCGCTCTGATAAGCATTGATTGCGTTTGACATTATATTGTTTGTGACTGATACAGGTGTGGGTAGTTGAGCAGTGTGAGGGAGACAGACGCGAGGTGGTGGGAGGTAGTGGGTAGCGGGTGGTGGTAGTCGGTGGTTATGCAATGACGCTGCTTCTACCCCACACCCACTTGACAAGGGTTTCAATGAACGAGGTGGAGAACGGTACTTGACTCTCTCTATACGTCTTTGACGGCCCAGTTGGCACAATGGTCACCATGCCGGACTGCCAATCACAGGGTTGCGGGTTCGATTCCCGCCTCAGACATGTATTTATGCTTAGATATTTGTCTGTGGTGTGGTTGTTTCTATGTATTATAAGTATATATTTACAAAAGAAAAGTATATAAGTAGTATATCCGTTGTCTAGCACCCATAACACAAGTCTAGTTACTTAGCTTGGGGCTAGATGGCGATGTGTAGAATGTCCTGCAATATTTATACATACATAAGTTTTATTTTTTATTCTTTTATTCTTTTTATTTAGTAAAAATGTATTATAAATTCCAGAGTCTCCTATCACATGTATTTTATAATGTGTAAATCTTTTAATAAAAATAGAATAAAACTTTTTGTACCCACTTCACTTTACTATCACAACATAGTATAAAACAAAGTCGCTTTCTCTGTCCCTATATCCCTATTTAAGCTTAAATCTTTAAAACTACGCAACGGATTTTGATGCGGTTTTTTTAATAGATAGAGTGATTCAAAAGGAAGGTTTATATGTATAATACATGCATAGTATAGCCGTGCGAAGCCGGGGTGGGTCGCTAGTTATTTATAAAAATAAAACTTTTTGTAAGTAAGTATTATAAGTTCTACCTATGTTTTAATATTGTATGCAAGAAATGAGTAATCTGTTCTTATATTATTTTTAAGACCTTTATGTACACAGATAAAACAATAAATAAATAAAATAAATAAATATTTCAGGACATATTACACATCGCCATCCAGCCCCAAGCTAATAATAAATAATAAAAAATTAATGCTTGTGTGCAATAAATGATATTCTTATTTGTATAATAAATAGGTCAGCGTTTGACCACTATCTCACACGATGGTAAGTGACGACACGGTTTAAGATGTATAACGCTTAACTAGAAGATTCACTCGTGACTCAAACAGCCTCACAAATAAACGGGGGCCTTCGAGGGACGTGAGGGAAGGTAGGAAGATGGTGGAACCCGTCTTTTTGCTCCCGATCCCGTAGGAATATCGGGATAAAAAGTAGCGTATGTTATTCCCAATGAATCAATGTATGTTTACACCAAGTTTTATCAAAATCAGTCCAATAATTTCGGAGCCTATTCGTTACAAACAAAAAAGCAAAAATCTTTATAATATAAGATTAGATAATAACGCGATCAAAAGATATGGCCACATAATTTGTTGCAACGTTCTTAGGATTCTTGTAGGCAATGTGTCAGAGACGCGTGCGTCACCGCGCGCCGCACTACCGACCGCGCCCTGCGTCCCTCGCAACGACCTTGCACTAAAGTACTTATATATCTTGCACTATACCTTATGACCTACTTTTTAATACCAAGTCAGGGATACAAAAACACACTTATTATACTGCAAATGTTTGTTAATCCTTCGACATCGGCCCGCATTTAAAGCAACTCGAAACCTAAACGTAAGGCTTATAAATCGATGAACACCATACTGCACTCACAAAAAACTGTCATGTTACGGTCACGTTACGGTGTAAGCGAGAGCGCGAAACAGAAATAGAGAGGCACGTTATCGTCAGTGGGTTAAAAAAAGGTCTCATATGTTTCCAAGCCTGTCAGTCCTGGAGCCCTATTTTTGAATCGTTCGCCCCGCGTCGAGCGCTCGATTTCTACTGATATTCGTTCGACATCGGAAATTCGCAATTTTTGAATCGCTCCATCGTAACGAGTGGTCTCCACCACTCGTCGCCGACAGGCGAGTGGTAGAATAAACATCAAACAATCATAGTCAAACATTCGGAAACGGTCTTTGAAAAATATTTATATCTTTTGGGATAATTTCGGATGTCCGCTGGTAATTACCGCTTTTCAAATAACTGCGTAAAACGAATAAAAATTGACATTTTAAATTTCGACGACGAACGATTCAAAAATACAGTAAATTTGTGTCATGCGACTTGGAAGTCGAGCGTGACTTGTAGGCGTATACGACGAAGCTTTGTCACACGAGCGATTCAAAAATAGAGCCCCTGGGCTATGATTGGTCAGTCTTCATCAAATGCATCCGATTATTATTACAGAGTCTACCTCAACAAAGTTTACCGTCTATCGTCTCGGAAATAATAAAAGTTAGAACGATCAAACGTTTTCAATAAAAAATGTTAAAACGTTTAGCGATAGTGTAAAAGTCCGTGTATAAACCGTCTTTATAACCGGTTCGCGATGCGAGTGGTGTCACAAGCCAGACAAGTCATTTATGTAGTTGTTATCGCACGATAATGTTACCCTGGTAGCATCGTACGCGGTCAGCTCCCGCGTTGCGGAACGTCTGCGTGGACGAGTGAAACCGTCGGCACGCACTAACAAACAATTATCATCGACTTTCCACTCGGTGGCTAGCTCTCAAACTGTTAATTAATTGCAATTTCGCGTTCACATGAAAAATCGTGAAATACCTACAATTTCGATTATTTCGGTGGCATACGCCCGAAAAGTTACATATGTGGCGATTAAATTGACATTTAAGAGGAAAGGGTACCGGGGGCTCTTTCCATACAAACTATTACAAACGTAGTCGACTGTTTTCTCCCTGGACAATGACACTAGAGCAAATATTTTTGGTGCATAAAACTTATATCTGCCATGACCATGCCCCTGGTTTTTTTTTTCTTAATTTCTATGATAATTAGAAAATGAAAAAAAAAACCAAAACATTGGGGCATAGTCATGGCAGTTATAAGTTTTATGGCACAAAATTTGTGCTTGTGTCAATATCCAGGCAGGAAACAGTCGATTACGTTTGTATGGAAAGAGTTCAGGTTCACCTTAAGTGTATGCTTTAATATTAAAGGAGCGCGCAATAGCTTAAAAAAATACATAAAAACACAAAAAAGTGTCATAAAAAAGAAAAAAATATATAAAAGAGGAGTCGTGTGCTGACCCAAATGGGTCGACCTCTCTCAAAAAATCTAGATTAAACTCAGTTTGCAAGTAGGTGCCTCTAGTTAAAATGCAGATATTTAACCCTGAAGTCTCACAAATGTATCACAAAACCTTTGTCAAGTAAAATTTACACGTGCTGTCTGTTTTCCTTGTGTGTCACAATCACAATACCACACTAGCATGCCGATAACCTTCACTTGTTTGCAGAAATGTGGTTCAACATGAGAGCGCATACAATTAAATATTCATTAACAGATCCGTAATTAAAACTATAAGCACATAAACCCTTCAAATGTAGTTATTTAGAAGGCTTCTTTGCGGAAATCGGATTTGTTAGGATTGGTTCGAATTTGATTATGTATTATATACAAAAAACGTCGTATCTGTCTGTGGTCATCCAGCGGGGAAATGCCGCTTGCAATCTCGCATCTTTTGTGCCGGGAGTATCGCGAGACGGTTTTTTTGATTAGATGTCAGTTCATTAACCGTAGTTTTTATGATTTATTTATTTATTTTTGTAATAATTTATTTGTTTATTTAGTTATTTATTTTTTGGTTGGATTTGTAATTTGTTTTATGTTATTAGAATTGATGATTTTTAATTAATTTGAACATGGTATAAGTATAAAGCAAGTCTTGTGAACTCGCATCGTAGGGACTGAACCCAGCTGGCACTAGACAGGGAACCGTGGAAGGAGGGGAGGGAGCCCTTGCAGTGGGACGGAATAGGCTAAAAATAAATAAATAAAATAAGTATCAATAAAGATATATGGTGAACTGTCGTATTACAAACTTTAACAAAAGAGTAAATTGATACCTACCGTTGACGTAGGTCGGCTCGTTAGCAACAGTCGATCGACAAGGGAAACTAGTGCATTGATTACTTTTTTTCAAATGCGATAAATACTTTTATCGCAAAGTCAATAACCTCGCGAATATGACGCTCGTACAGTTTCGCTCTACATTTTTTGAGATGGTTTAATTAAATGACAAACTCGCGACACGTGTAAAGCCGCTCGACATATAAATTAGGTTGTTGCCAATGTCACGCCATTTTACGACCGAAACGACTGCATCATAACAACTCTTGTTAACCTATGCTTCACCTAGCTAGATATAAAAATATAAATATTGCAGTACATTCCACACATCGCCATCTAGCCCCAAGCTAAGAACTTGTGTTATAGGTGCTAGTGCTCCTTTTATACTTTTCTTTTGTAAATATAGACTTATAATATACTAGCGACCCTCCCCGGCTTCGCACGGCTATATTATGCATGTATTATACATATAAACCTTCCTATTGAATCACTATATCTATTTAAAAAAACCGCATTAAAATCCTTTGCGTAGTTTTAAAGATTTAAGCATACATAGGGATATAGGGACAGAGAAAGCGACTTTGTTTAATACTATGTAGTGATGATAGTGATAGAAACAACCAAACCACAGACAAGTATCTAAGCATAAATACTTATCTGAGGCGGGAATCAAACAGTAACCCTGTGTTTGGCATGGTGACCATTGTGCCAACTGGGTCGTCATATAAAACAAGGAATTGAGAATCTCAATAATCTCAACAGGAAACACTCATGCTCTATGGATAGTTTGAAATTACGTAATGCCGTAATTAGTGAAGCTGACATGGCAGTCGATTAAAACCTTAGCAGAGGTCGAACCAAAGCCGGTTCTAGAACACAAGGGAGCGCAGCGCGTGTCTAACGTCTGAGCAAAGCGACGATAACTCTGCGGACATTAGGATACATTATTATAATCGTTATTGCAAAGGGAAAAAAGCACATAATCCCGCAAACGCACACGATTACGTTACGATGACGTACATTACTACAACGACGTTAACAGCCCTGTAAGAGTGAAACAAAAGAAAACCCGATAAGATAACGCTAGTGAAAACAAACGTATATTTATGAAACAAAATGTAGTTTGTCGCGTGGTTTGGAAATAAATGTTTATAAAACGAAAACATTGCGATAAAAATCGGGGATGCATTGAATTTTTAAATAGGAATCAATAAATATTATAATTATTTATTATCGCGTTTGAGTCGTATAGTTGCTATAAATACGACTGCCCAATAATGTGCAAACATTTAGAGGGTTAAAAAACGGCCATATTACGTCTGCCTAACATTTCGAATTTGAAGACATCACACACAACTACCATATTTTTAGGGATCCGCAGCCACAGGGTAAAAACGGGACCCTTTTACTAAGACTCCACTGTCCGTCTGTCTGTCACCAGATTGTATCTCATGAACCGTGATAGCTAGACAGTTGAAATTTAAACAGATGATGTTGATTCTATTGCCTTTATGCCTAAAAACAGAATAAAATGGTATGGAACTTCGTGCGCGAGTCCGACTTCGCACTTGGCCAGTATTTTTTTTTAATTTTGCCACGTCAGAGGAGATTGAGAATATTGGATAGAGCCACCTTGACCGGACGTGGACCTGCAAATTCTATAGCATTGAGGAGCTAATCTTATAATAACAACAGTATTAATAATAGAGTTACGCAACACTCGTACAACGAATACAAATCTTTATTGGATTACAAGAATCTGTCCATGTGTGCGTATTTCGTCCGTTACGTAAACGTTGTTGTCGTTTCTTTCGTTCATTTTTATTGCAGTGTGCCATTTAGATTACACACATAAAATTTTTAGCTAAACTTTAGAAATAAACGTATCTCATTTACAAACGTGTAGTTTGTATCTATTCGTTCTACTCTTCCATTTTTAGGGTTCCGCACCCAAAGGGTAGAAACGGAATCCTTTTACTAAGACTCCACTGTCCGTCTGTCTGTCACCAGGCTGTATGTCATGAACCGTGGTAGCTAAACAGTTGAAATTTTCACAGACGTTGTATTTCTGTTACTGCTTTAACAACAAATACTAAAAACATAACCCTCTCTTTTGGCTTCGCCGTAGTCGGATAAAAACAGAATATAGAATAGAATAGATTAGAATAGAAATCATTTATTGTTTAACTGTGTACATGAGCCGATATTATTGCTATAAGTAGTAGACACAACAGTTCACCACACTGGGCATACAATATTTCGTGAAATGTAAAATTTTGACCTAATACTATACTTTAACTATTAAAATTACATCATATTAATTCGTTTCAACGATAGCCTAATTATTTCTGATTAGATACATTAATAATTTATACATATTATCATTAAATTCATTAAATTACATTTGTTGGTCAGTTTATTATGCAATGTCAAATTGGTAAAAATAAATAAATATAATGGTACGGAACCCTTCGTGTGCGAGTCCAACTCGGACTTGGCCAGTTTTATAGATTAGTTCGGAGATCAGTGTACGTGACGTCCTATTTACGGTACGTTTTGGAGGCCAAAATAAACAAACTTTTAGAACCCTCGTCAAAGCGATGGTATATCCTTATTTTACGGTTTCTTTTATAGTTACATCGTACATGAAGACCTCCCGGGTAATTGGGTAGAACTAATAGTGTGTGCTGTATGACCCTATATCTTTTACTTTACGTGTAGGAAATTGACGGCCGAGCGTCACTTTTTAAGGTCGCCCTCGACAAGTTCCTTATCGTGGGTTGGCGAGAGGACCTAGGTGAGAAAAAATGTTACGCGTTACGAAAACGTGAAACAAAAACAGAAAAACCGTAAGAGAAACAAATTTCCTAAATATACCTATATATAAAATATCTCCTACACTTAAATGAAAAAAATAAATTAAAAAAAAAGGTTCCAAACGCGTGCCTCGTGACACCTTCATTTGGATTAGTAGCAACTCGTCATAAACGCAAACTCGTCACTCATGCGCAACTCGTCATTTTCGCGACTCGTCATAAACGCAAACTTGTCACTCATGCGCAAATCGTCATATAAGACACGGTCAACTAAGCTGTGAGAATAGTAGGTGCTGCTGGCTAGGCAAGCATGCATACTCCATTATCACGCAAAAAGGACCTAACCAAAGAGGTATATGTAGATGCAGAAAACAGCCAGTTTACAAGTATCTGTTTGAATCTAACTTACGGCTACCGGGGATACCAAAGCATTATAGTATAATGGGCATATCTTAATCTTAATATATATAAATCTCGTGTCACAATGTTTGTCCTCAATGGACTCCTAAACCACTTAACCGATTATAATAAAATTCGTACACCATGTGCAGTTCGATCCAACTTGAGAGATAGGATAGCTTACATCCCGATATTCCCACGGGATCGGGAGTTACGCGGGTGAAACCGCGGAGGGCAGCTAGTAAATAAAATTATATAGGAAAAACGTTTGTGCAATGTGTCACAAAGATATTGATTGACGTAATAGGTAACATTATACCTACTATCGTATTTTCTGGTTTTAGAGAAGACTGATTCATAATCATAACACTTAATATTTCTTAGGGACGAAATAATTTATACTAATAGCTGAAGAGTTTGTTTGTTTACGCCTTGGCATTATCCGACCAATCTTTATTTACTGTTTATATAATATATCTACTGTCTATCTATATTCTATACTAGCGACCCGCCCCGGCTTCGCACGGCTATATTATGCATGTAGTATACATATAAACCTTCCTCTTGAATCACTCTATCTATTAAAAAAGACCGCATCAAAACCCGTTGCGTAGTTTTAAAGATTTAAGCATACAAAGGGATATAGGGACATAGGGACAGAGAAAGCGACTTAGTTGTAAACTATGTAGTGACTACCAGCGCTCCGCGGTTTCACACGCGTAACTCCCGATCCCGTGGGAATATCGGGATAAGAGTAGCCTATAGCCTTCCTCGATAAATGGACTATTCAACACATAAATAATTCTTCAATTCGAACCAGTAGTTCCTGAGATTAGCGCGTTCAAACAAACAAACAAACTCTTGAGCTTTATAATATTTTATAGATCTATACTAATTTTATAACGAGGAAACATTTTTTGTTTGTTTGTAACGAATAGGCTCCGAAACTACTGGACCGATTTTGATGAAACTTTGTATGAGGATACATTGATTCATTGGGAGTGTCATATGCTACTTTTTATCCCGATATTCCCACGGGATCGTGAGTTACGATTGAATCCGCGGAGCGCTGATAGTTTATGATAACATCGGTTAAATCAAGAGCAGAGCAGCCGGTATGCAAAAATTGTTTGCAGTAGATAAAATCAAATCTACGATTACGAGTTTTTTATCATTTTATTAAGATTACGTAAGATCCACGGAATGACCTTTAATTTTGTTTTGAATGTGTAGACTGCGAGTATCAAAGTATTTGATACCAATAAAATATTACGAGCTATATATTTCGAATATCCTAATATTTATATTAAGTATCCACATATATCTGGATATTAGAAAGTCGATGTATAAGTAGATACGTGTTAAGCAGGTTGTAACAAACGAAATGAGGAAATTCTATATCGTTAATATTTTGAAACTATTTTCTTGATAGCAAATACATTATGATAAATAATAAGTACGATTACTGCGTAGTTTCATAATAAGTTTGCGGGTTTATTTAAAAACTAGCTGCGCCCCGCGGTTTCACCCGCGTAATAATTTTATGCGCAACTTTCAAATTTTTTTCTTTCATAAGAACCTTCTCTTGACAAAAACAAACACAACAAAAAAAGAATTAGCGAAATTGCTCCAGCCATTCACGCATGATGCCGTGATCAATGTTAAATTGGGATTTTTATATATTTAGATACTTTCATGTAGCTTTGTTTTAACTTCGCTGGAAGCAGGTTTTCCGCTGAAGAGTTTGTTTGTTTGTTTGAACGCGCTAATCTCAGAAAGTACTGGTTCGAATTTAAAAATTCTTTTGGTCATGGATTTATCGAGGAAGGCTTTAGTTAGGCTATATAACATCACATACTGCGACCAATAGGAGCGAAGAATCAATGGGAAATGTGGAAAATACGGGGAAAATTATTCATCTTTAAGGCTTCCATTGTTTGTTTGATTGAACGCTCTGATCTCAGGAAATGCTAGATGGAATTTAAAACATTATTTTGTAAAATTAATATGCAGAAAAGAACAGATTGTGATAGAATCGCACAGTCGATTACGGTGTGCACACCGTACACACTACTGCATATAGACATGTATATATATACCATCATATAGCGTGGCGACGCGTGCGTGCCACGACATGCGTCGCCACGCCAGAAATCTGTTTTACGTGCGGCTATAGTGAGCTCTAACGATCTGCATCGAAAAACAGCCCTATGTTCATCATTTGCAGTTTCGACCCACTGTGCGTCGCCACGGCATGCTTCGCCACGCCAAAAATCGGTTTTACGTGCGGCTATAGTGAGCTCTAACGATCTGCATCGAAAAACAGCCCTATGTTCATCATTTGCAGTTTCGACCCACTGTGCGTCGCCACGGCATGCGTCGCCACGCCAGAAATCGGTTTTACGTGCGGCTATAGTGAGCTCTAACGATCTGCATCGAAAAACAGCCCTATGTCCATCATTTGCAGTTTCGACCCACTGTGCGTCGCCACGGCATGCATCGCCACGCCAGAAATCGGTTTTACGTGCGGCTATAGTGAGCTCTAACGATCTGCATCGAAAAACAGCCCTATGTCAATCATTTTCAGTTTCGACCCACTGTGCGTCGCCACGGCATGCTTCGCCACGCCAAAAATCAGTTTTACGTGCGGCTATAGTGAGCTCTAACGATCTGCACCGAAAAACAGCCCCATGTTCATCATTTACAGTTTCGACCCACTGTGCGTCGCCACGGCATGCGTCGCCACGCCAGAAATCGGTTTTACGTGCGGCTATAGTGAGCTTTAACGATCTGCATCGAAAAACAGCCCTATGTCCATCATTTGCAGTTTCGACCCACTGTGCGTCGCCACGGCATGCGTCGCCACGCCAGATATCGGTTTTACGTGCGGCTATAGTGAGCTCTAACGATCTGCATCGAAAAACAGCCCTATGTCCATCATTTGCAGTTTCGACCCACTGTGCGTCGCCACGGCAGAAATCGGTTTTAGGTGCGGCTATAGATGTTTCACATCAATATAGGTCCCTTTTATCCCGATATTCCCACGAGATTGTGACTTACGCGGGTGAAACCGCGGGGCGCAGCTAGTTTTATAAATCAGTAAAAATAACAAATCAAGGCAAATTTTTAGCTTTGCCGTATTTTTTTTATTTATATCATCCGTGCCGAAAGGCAAACGCATCTATAGCTATAAAGCCACGAGAACGCATTTCGTACTAAGCAAAGAGACTTTGGTACCTATTTCCATCCTATTTCCTACTCATGTGCCTATACTTCGTTAAAAGAGATCCAATCAAAGAGTATTTAAGTATATAATAATCCCAGCACGCCGCTTCATTGCTGGAGCGTAGTAATGTTCTAAATTCGAAAAACGCTCATGCAATAGATTTAATTTTCTTTGACCGTAAAACTCAACACTGGCTTTATGCACGAAAATGCCAAGCCATAATTTTAAATAAAAAAGAAGATAAAAAAGATGCTTCTTTCTATATGTCGAAATGACAATTTTGACATCATCCCTACGTTCTGTACGTTTTCATGCAAAAATATTATGGTTTATTTTTTACGCCAAGAAATATCAAATTTTAATTAGTAACAAAATCTACTTGAAATACCTAAACCTCTTCTGATATTTTCTGAACACATTCGTGAAGATTATGTTAAAATCTGTTTCCTAGTTCCCGAAATTAGACTGCACAAACAAAGGTAAACAAATAAAATCAACATTTTCTGAGATGAATGGTAGTTTCGCGAAAACGAAGAGATGGCGCTAGTTACTTGAAATTTAAAAAAAATATCTTATTAAATTAATTACTATATTTTTTAGTTATAAAATGTGGACATTGCTATATGTATTCTTAAAATACATAAGTCTACAAAATTTTTCAGCGTAACAAAAAGAATATTAAATTAATTTGTGACTTTATAAATTTAAGAAAACCTGAATCGCGCATGCAAGATTTTTTTCTACCGGAGCTATATCAGGTTAGCGAATTCTATAGTGCTAAGATCATTATGGACGTAGAACGCTTACTTCCAAAACTTCGAATTTATTATATGTAGAGACTAAACATTTTATTTTTACAGTAACGATCTCAGTTTTATAATTAAAAAACGATTAAATTCTTAGCCGATAATAAATCACGGACGGAGACGAACTACGACCGGACGTTAATATGGAGCAAATAAATATTAGGGAACAACGAAATGGAAAATTATAAACACTAACAGCGCTTCGCGGTTTCCCCCGCGTAACTCCCGATCCCGAGAGAAATTCAGGATAAAAATTAGCCCATGTTATTCCTAATGAATCAATGTATCCTCAGACTAAGTTTCATCAAAATCGGTCCAGTAGTTTCGGAGCTTATATTCAATTTAAACAAACAATCAAATCTTTTCTCTTTATAATATTAGTATTGATAGAGGCTCATACGACTAATACAAATTTATAATAAGAAATCAAGAAAAGAATAAGGAGAATGAGACGAGAAGAAAGAGACTTTGTTTGAAAGAGTTTTTGTTGCACCTTTAATTTGGTACTTATTGTGTTTCTATTGGAAATATAAATAAATTAAAAAAAATATCAGGACTCGCATCTTAATAAGTTATGAACTGCGCTCGTCAAATGTAATACAAAAAAGCACGCAATACTACCTTTTGCTACAACGTTATATTACCTAGTGGAACGCTTGTTTTGAACTCACGTCGTATGAGTACCTACGCTACACAGTTAACATTGTTTTGGGCGTATTAATCCGCGGGGCAAAAACGGCGCGAGGTCGGCGGCAAGGTCGGCTGCAACACATTGCAATCACAAACTGATATCGACCCAATCATCACAAAAACAACATAAATAAACAATGAATAACAAGTTAAAATAACTGAATTTTCGGGCATGTACTTATCTATCAAGTAGTATCGACTCACCTAGGTATTCTTTGATCCATTTCTTTTTCGGTGGAGCAATGATCTTTGTTGGTTTAGGAACATCTTTGATTCTCTGAGTAATAGGAACCGAAACAGGAATATCGACAGAAGCACAGGGTCTGTCGATGTCTGGTATACGAGAGGGGGCCATCAGCGAGGTGATGGTTTGATGCGTGGTCGTCGCTTGCACGTGTGCGGGCACAGGCACAGGCGCGGGCGCCAAGGTCAGCACGCTATGCCCGTTGAAGTGTTTGTACGCCTTGAGGGTGATCGGTATCGGCTCCACAATACTGCCGAACTCCGTCTCGCGCGTGTTGATGGCGATCGTGTGGAATGTATCCGAGTACAATTCCCCGGGGGCTCCCATTTTGCCGAACACTCGAGGCTCCATTCGACTACTCCAATAGCTGACAGTGCCCAGTGTCACTTCGGTGGTTTCCATAACCATACCCATCCTACGATGGGCGGGGACGATCGTTAACTACCCGTTCGGGTCCACATTGTCACTGTTGCGTCCTAATCACATTCATTATTATAATGTTCACTAAATTGTTCAACTTATAAGAGGTACGTCTCCAACATTATTTGAAAGTCGAAGAAACTGTAAAGTGATTCAGTATTCATTAGTTAGCCGCATTTGCGAGGTCTCTCGAGTTGAATACTCTCCGCCTGGCTACTGACGTCCGAACGTAATTATGTACATTGTTTAAAAGTTAGTTTAACAAAGAAATCCATCGACAACATTGAGTAAGTTCAAGAGGCTGAAATCGTACGGCTTCTTATGAAGAATTTGACGTAGACTACTTTGCGCAACGACTACTTTTTTTGTGCAAAATAAAAACTTGGGAGTAAGAGTAAGAAGAAACTTTTAAGACAATAAAGTATTAGGTACCTACCTACTCGCTTTTCTCTGAAGTAGAATGTAGAAATTGTTGATTGGGGTCATGTTTTGTCGAGAATTGATTAAAAAGTACTCAGTAGCGATCGCGAAATTCTTAGAAACTTATTGTTCGGTGTTCTTACAGCTAACTTTCCTGCCAAATTATACGAAGTTTGCTAAGAAAACATCGAAATCGAGGAAACCTTTCAACGCAGTCAGACAAAGCCGAATCGATACTTCATTCTGAACGTACGCATAATGTGAGGCGGCGAGAATGAGAAGGAGCATGTGTGGGTAAGTAAGGCAGACGGGCAGAATGGCCGTTTGTAAGTTAGCGAACTTGTGTCGGCGACGACGATGACGGCGCGGCAGTTACAAGACGCTCAACAAGTGCGGGGAGGGCGCGTCGAAGGAACGCATGGCTCGCTCCGACCGAGGCGGCGCGCGGCGGCACGTGCACTACCCCCCCCCCGTGCCTGCCACACGCAGACATCGACACACTCGCCTCGCTCGCCACCTCCACCCACTGCCTGCGGCCCTGGTACTACCGACCATTGAATTGGCAGACATAGTGGATTCATACTGAACAAACCGACGACGAACAACACTTTTGTTATTATAACAATGATTAAAATTACCAAAACATTTATCTCACGTAGTTCCTTATCTGTCTAGCGAGGTCTTCGAGATAATGTACGAAAACAAAAGATTACTTTTGAAGTAGAACATTAAAACTTATAAGATGGAACGAAGAGGTATGAGCGATGACTTCGTTCTCAACTAACAGCTGAGTGGAAGCTAAAGAAGAGTATTCTTCGAAACTAAACAAAATAATGAAAGTGAAATACTGAACAGGTGTTAATATAATAGAGTAAGGTACGTTATCGGTTACTCAGCGCGATAACGCCAACTCTACACTCTAAACACGTGTTTGAAGCATTGCCTATATCGACCGTTGCAATAACAAATGAAAGCTTATACAACATAAGTACATACTTAGAAACATTCTAGATTCTAGTTTAAGCACATTAAAATATATCGGACAAAAAATTTACCGCTTGAAAAAGTATCTGTGAATAAATAAAAAAGCGCACGAATATTAATTATTAATCGAATCTAACATGGAAATAATAAATTCTTCAAATTGTAACCCGTAATCGTAACTCATTGTAGAGTTTTCTGATGAGAAAGTGGTTCCAGATGCTCTATCAATCTATACCTATTGGTTTAAGGGCAGAGTTTACTGGTAGATTTAGAAAACTGAGCAATTTGCTGCACGCTGGAGGTGCAATTCTGTTCATCCAAGGATTCTTATCAAATCCTCACCAAATCCACATTGAGAACCTACTCCTGTTTTGAAGTCGATTTAAAACGAAACGGCTACGGCTTTATTCTTTTACATGGCTCCGCTTGAGAAAATTGAGCAAGCAAAAAATAAAAAACCGGCCAATTCCTAGTCGGATTCACGCACGAAGGGTTCCGTACGATTATATTCTGTTTTAGTGGCAACAGAAATACATCATTTGTGAAATTTTCAACTGTCTAGCTATCACGGTTCAGGAGATACAGCCTGGTGACAGACAGACGGACGGTGGGGATCCCTTTGCTAAATGGAGTCTTAGCTATGGGGTCTTATTTTAACCCTTTGGATACGAAACCTTAAAAACCACTTATTTCCTCGTATTTATGACAAAAAACACTAGATTTACACACTCGGGAATTGTAAATGTTTTACCCCTTAACGGCATAACATTCTATGACCCAATCACATCTTCGGATTTGCTACAATAATACTATCAACAAGTATTGGAGTTATGACCTTCTTCTAATAGACGTTACTTACACACAAACTTAAATACTTGAATTAAAAGTACTCAGTGTGATTATTATTTTTAATATGTTAGCTATGTCTTTAGTTGGCCGAGAGTTATAAGCCGCCACCCGCTACACCAACCGACACGTGGGTTCGATCCACAGGTAACGTTGTTTTGACGACCTCTGTGGCGCGTCGGGCGAACACCCGACTGCGACGCAGAAGGTTGCGGGTTCGATTCCCGCCGGGAACAAGTATTTATGCTGACCATAAATTCTTGTTTCTGGTTCTGGGTGTTTCCTATATGTATAATATGTATATATTTACAAAAAAAAAAGTATATAAGTAGTTTATTCGTTATCTGGCACCCATAACACAAGCATTAAGTTGCTTAGCTTGCGGCTGGATGGCGATGTGTAATATGTCCTGAAATATTTATTTATTTTTTAAGTTGCTTAGCTTGGGGCTGGATGGCGATGTGTAATATGTCATGAAATATTTATTTATTTATTTATTTTATAATGTTCAAATATTGCTGCACAGGACTTTTGAGCGTGGATTGTACAAGTCAGAACGCAAAGGTCCCAATAACAGAACATGAACAAGGAAAGGCAACAGTCACACATCGGCATGAAGTCTTAGTAGGTATCCCTAGCATATTGTTAAGTGTGTTAGTGTGTAGGAACGAGGCAGCAGCCGTACCCACACGCGTACCTCGACACTGTGATTATACTGTGACACGTGTCTATGTTTATATTATATAACGGTTAGTTACCTAGCGGCCGCGAAGCCGAGGTATACAGGGTATCCCGTAGTGAATGGATAAACGGGTACCTACTGGTAGAGGACACTGTCGGTTCAGAAAAATAAAATTTATGCTCACTTTAATAGGAATTAATTTAATAGGTAAGTAATTAAAATATACCATTTCAAAAATAAAACCATTTCAGAATCTGAAATATCTAGGCGTTTTTTTTTTTTAATTTAACACTTTTTAAATATAGCATAAGTACATTGTTTTACACCGCGAAAGTTTCAGCTAAAAAAATTAAAAAACAAAGTTTGAGTTAAATCTCAGTTAAAAAAACTTTGCTTGTCTCATAAAAATAATAGCTTGAATTCGATATTTATCCTGGGATACTATCCAAAAAATGTATTGGAATAATTCCTTCATTTGCAATCTTGGCACCAAAAAGTATTAAGGTTTTTTTTTAATTTAAAAGCTTCGGAAGCCGAGAGACTTTCATAGAGCATAACTTTTATTTTTCTAAACCGGCACAGTGTCCTATACCAATAGGTGCGCGTTTATCCATTCACTACGGAACACTCTGTATATAACTACTCTATTATTTCTATTGACCGATCTCTCTGATCATTGTCTAAGAATCGAAGCGGATATTAGTTTTCTAGAAAAAAAAAATATGTAAATAATATTCACGATCAGATGTAGGTAAGGCGAAGTTTTAGAAACTTTTAGGAGAACAAATTAAAAAGTATTGAACAAAATCAACTTTAAATCTATTGAATTAGATATCTGAAACGTCGCATAGGGACTATTAGGGACTTTCCTCTGTTGCGCGTTGGAGGATAAAACTTAGATGAGAAAGATGCCATAAGAATGTATTCAATTAAAATTGTTACTGCAATATCACTACATAGTATAAAAAAAAATAAAAAATACATACAACCGAATTGAGAACCTTCTCCTTTTTTTGAAGTCGGTTAAAAACAAAGTCGCTTTCTCTGTCCCTATTTGCCTTTGACCGCTTAAATCTTTAAAACTACGCAACGGATTTTGATGCGATTTTTTTTAATAGATAGAGTGATTCGAGAGGAAGGTTTATATGTATAATACATGCATAATATAGCCGTGCGAAGCCGGGGCGGGTCGCTAGTTATAAATATAAATACAGCGCCATCTAACCCCATGCTAAGCAACTAAGATTGTATTATGGTGAATAGAAAATGAATAGATACTATACTTTTCTTTTGTAAATCCTCATTTATTATACATTCAGAACTACCAAGACAAGAAACAAATGTCAATACAGAAATATTTGTTTCGAGGATGGAATCGAACTGGTAAACTTTTTAGTCGTCAGAGGTCTTCAACAAAAATATACTGAAAAAAAAAACAAAGATTGTAGGTACTTTGTTTTTTTAGAATAGAAAATAATAAAATATTATCTACTAGCGACCCGCCCCGGCTTCGCACGTCTGTATTATGCATGTATTATATCTAAAAAAACCTTCCTCTTTAATCACTCTATCTATTAAAAAAACTCTATCCGTTGCGTAGTTTTAAAGATCTAAGCATACGTAGGGACATAGGGACGGAGAAAAGTGAAAAGTGACTTTATTTTATACTATGTAGTGTTGAAAATGATGAATTGCAACAAAAACTGATTGCAAAGTTGTTAAAGCTAACTAAAAATTGTTGCAAAACGGACCCCAACTCAGCGAAATACTAGCGCTGCGGTTGTTCCGTAGAGGCCTTCTCAGCTGTTGCTAGGTCAAAGCCTTGACCTACTATTGCTACCAAGGATATCCTCTTGGATCAGTTTAAGTTAAGGTACCCGCGGATAATAAGGGCTTTGTTAAAAAGTTTAATATTAGTGATAAAACAACAAGAAAATAAGCACATAAATTCTTTTCAGATCACTACATAGTATAAAATAAAGTCACTTTTCGCCGTCCCTATCCGTCGTTACCTCGACGCGTCGAGGTAAGAGAAATAAAAATAAAAATTAAGACACGAGAAAATAATTACTATGAATACAAATCGTGAGAGTTTAAAAAGTTTAATAAAGTGAATATTTATCTAATGCCCTGTTTTTATGTAATTTTCCCTATTTTTCTAAAATATTTAGTTTTTAATTAAGGTGGCAGGAGGGCCACAGGTAACTTTTATTCCGGATAAAATATTGCGGACAGTATTTCTCCAATTAGGAGAATCGATTGTAATGGGTGACATGTCAAATTTAGTGGGGCTCTCGAGCTATGCGACACCTTTTGACCTGCCCCTCCAACCCTAATAGCTGTACGTTGGCTGACGTAACGTCAGCTGATAACAACAAAGACCTGGAGTGGGCGTATCTGACGTTACCTAATCAATTCCCCTTTAATTTGTGCTATCGATACTAAGAATTCAAACCTATGACCTTCAGAATCAAAGAGATATCTCCAATAGGGTCAACAGAAAAAAATGTCAAAGGCAACTGGAGTCAATATATGGAATAAGTACAATCAACGGTCAAAAGTCTTTGCCCACCGGAACGTTTACAATCCTGTGCAGCACTATTTGAACATTATAACAACGTAACCTGTAGATCGAACCCACGTCGGTTGGTGTAGCGGGTGGCGGCTTATACCACTCACACAACTAAAGACAGCTAACATGTTGAAAATAATAATCACACTGAGTAATTTTATTTCAAGTATTTATGTTTGTGTGTAACGTCTATTACAAGAAGGTCGTAACTCCAATACTTGTTGATAGTATTATTATAGCAAACTGATCATTTACTTAAGACCCATACTGTACACCCTGAAAGTGACATCTGCTACGTAACAAGTCATAAGAACGTTTATGCCTGAAGAAACGCTTATGGAACGGACGGACGGACGTCCTTTAGGTTTGACGGACTTTAGGTACAATTTCAGTTGCTAAGTAACAACAGTTACGCAATTCAATTCAGATTTTCTGGTATTTTAATGGATAATAAAAAGCATTTGCGCGAATCTTCGTACGGTCTGATTTACTGATTGTAGAGAGACGAATCACTATTACATAGTATAAAACAAAGTCACTTTCCGCTGTCTGTCCCTATGTATGCTTAGATCTTTAAAACTACGCAACGGATTTTGATGCGGTTTTTTAATTGATAGAGTGATTCGAGAGCAAGGTTTTTATTATGTATAATACTAGCGACCCGCCCCGGCTTCGCACGGCTGTATTATGCATGTATTATATCTAAAAACCTTCCACTTTAATCACTCTATCTATTAGAAAAACCGCATCAAAATCCGTTGCGTAGTTTTAAAGATCTAAGCATACAAATGGACATAGGGACGGCGAAAAGTGACTTTATTTTATACTATGTAGTGACATGCATAATATAGCCGTGCGAAGGCGGAGCGGGTCTCTAGTTATCTATTATTATAAAATTCAAAGTCCTGTTGACTGACTGCTATATTAGTCACAGCTAAAATCAATTAGAACAAAATTTAGCATACGTTATACTTAGCGGATTTTGGAAAAATGCAAACCCTACGCAGACAAAGTCCCGCAGCTTATTAGGATTAAGAGCATATTGTGAAAAGAGCTCAATACATTTAAATAAGGTCAAAGCATATTTGATTTAACAAAAGGTCTTGAAGAAAAGGTTCAAATTAATATTCCCGAGATCTGTTTATAGTTACACTAGCCCTTTTTTTTATTAAAAATCAGTCTGTTTCAAAGTATCTATGCCGAGTTACAAGAACTACTAGCGTCAAAAAACCCTTTGTCAGCATTCGAGTTTATGGTGCACGCTGTATGTAGGACAAATGCTACTTTATATCTGTTTCGCAAACCAAATCAGATATTGCGCAACATTCAACGTATAATAATACAATATGAAGATCAACCGAAGTTTTTCTAACATTTTTATTTAAAGAAGGCGACATTTTTGTACGGTTTTGGTTTGCAAATGTTCTGGATTTTCAAAATATTTGTTTTTCTTCTATCATCGTCATATAATCGCTCGGATGGTTTTTGCATTATAAATTTTATTAAATATCTAATAGTCTCCTTTAGTCTCAGTTGTCTCAATAAAAATGATAAAGGATTTTTCAGTGTGTTCAAATAAAACAAATACAATACAACAAATAAACAATGGAAGTCATCACTAAAATTAGTCGTCGGCCCTGAAGGCAACTGTTATAATCTTAGGCCCGTATTAATAAATCGCTCTCAATATCGATCTTGAGTGCGTATCAATCGAGTGAGTCTTGAGATGCGGTCACTATCTTAAGTTAGGCGTTAATTAATAGATAAAACTCAAGTTTTAACCAGGCTGATATCGCTCTTGAGATTTGAAACTGATCTTGAGAGCGACATTGAATGACAGTAACGCTTTGTTCTTACCTTGAATGGTATGTTTTTACCCTATGGTAGGTAGTGTCCTCATATTTTGCTGTCAACTTGTTTTTAATGTGAATTTTTTTACAAAATGTAAGATTTTACTAATAAATAATTATTTAAATGCGAATGATTTGTTCAAAAAGTCATTAGCATAAAATATCATCATAATAATTGATTTCTGACAAAATTTGTTCTAGCTCCATGTTCCTGAACTACAAAACTAACGAAACAGCTAACTTATGTCATGTATGACCCGCAATCAGACTTGAGTTCACGAAACTACATCTTGAGACATATCTTGAGAGCTGAGTTTGATTAATTAATACGGTATTACTCAAGTGATACGTCGCTCTTTAATCGCGTCTTAAGATAGGTTTATTAATCAGCGCAACAACTCAAGAGCAAACTCAAGATTGAAATCGATATTGAGTTCGGTTTATTAATACGGACCTTAGTCGGCTAAGGTCCGTATTAATAAACGGCTAAGGCTAGAATTAGATTTGCATGTGCAGCTGTTATTCAAAGCTAATTCGAACATATTATATTAAAATATACAAATAAGAAAACAATATAAGTCAATTACAATATACCATTTACAATTCTTATCGACAACTCGACGAACAATCGTTCAACGATTTCAAAATAAAATCGATGCAATAAAAATTAAATAAGAACTTGATTAGATCATCAATTATGTATAAACTTACGTTCAAATATAGAATCATAATTAAAAAAACAAATTAGAATGAGTCGGACAAAGGACTGGGAAGACAACAGACAAATTAAGGTTTGCTTAGAGGATGTCATTGAAAACGCTAGAGATATTGATTGTGCTGTGAACGTTCACACGCTTACAGCAATAGCGTATTAAAGATAGTGGCTATTATTTATTATCTATTATTTAGTAGACATCATTACCTAATAGCTGTATGCGTCATTATAAAACTTACCGAAGGTTTGCTAACGAAATGATATGTAAGATGTATACGTTACGAAGAAACGAGAATCTACGTACGGTCGTAGAGGCCGAACTAAGAGTAAAATAACGACGTAAACAATGAAGTCGATGGATTCGGTGCAAAATAATAATAGATAGTCTGTCAGTAGGCGATGCAGACGAGAGAGCGCGAGGTGCAGCAGGAGTGGCAGCAGCGGTAGACACGTGGATCTGTAAGCGCTGAGCGAGCACCAGGTGCCGGCGACCTCGCGCTATCTCGTCTCGCGTCTCGAGGTCGCGGTGATAACGCACGCTATTTCCGACGGACTGTGTCAGCTCGACGACGACGGTCGTGACCGTCGCGTAGCGCGTCGCGATCGCTCGCACACCAGCCCAACTCCCGAAACGGAAGCGCGAGGGAGAGGACGACCGACCGACCGACGACGGCGCGAGATGTGTGACGTGACGCTAGCCGGGAGCGGTGTTAGTCGACCGCCGCCGACGCGATACGCTCGACGACTGAACGAACGGAGCTCGGTGTCGGTCGGTCGGTCGGTGACGGACGACGAGGGACGGTGGCGGGAGGTGCGCGACCTCCGCCGCCGCCGGAGAAACCGCGCGAACCGAATCGCGAGGAGGGAGCCGCGCACGCGGTCGACCGCAACGTTGCCGCCTGAACCCCCCACACACCCGCCCGCTCGCAGCGCTGCACCGCTCTCCACGCTTTACATAATGGTGCACGCGCGTCCGCACACACGCCGCCCGACCGACCGTAGAACGAGGCCGCGCCTCACGCAGGACACCCACGGAATACTAACACGATGATGAAACGTCTCGGTGAGACGGTAGCCCAGCTCGCTCACCACCGATGTCACTGAACCTCCCCACGGATGAGGTGAACGGAACCTTGCTGTGTCGATTCGAGAGCTGCAATAGAACGTAGGTGTCGACGACAACGACGACGACGCACCGCGCTAACGACTGTCTCGTCGCGTCGCATCGGCCACTCCCTCGATGGATGAACAAAATCGAACTTTCTAAAAACTGATGACACCCTCCTACTCGGTCAACCTGCAATGCAACTGAGTATAAACATTATGTTGATACTCATTACAGTTATATGGGTCTCTATCGTTTATGTCAAACTTTTCCTCGATGAGATCACGTTTGCCCAAGACGACTGACTCACGAATACGTGTCCGATCTTCACCAAAGTTCCTTTGTATCAAACTTGAAATTTGTCGAATGGAACGAAAATTATACATTCTAATAGAAGGCAAAAGGCAGGCCGTTCTCTCTTTACGTCACGTCATAATAGGTTTCTAATAGGATTGGTTCATGTGTAAGTATTGATGATGTTATTGTGTGTACGTTCGTTGGTTGGTATAAGTACTACATTCAGTTAAGTTAGCATCAACCTACGCAGGCGCAGTGCGGCTCGATGTGGCGCGGCGCGGGCGGCACGTGTTATCTGCTGCGGTACCTACATATTATTATGGATGCTCGTATCGCCGCCGCCGCCGGGCATTATGTTTATGTTTATCCTTGTACCGATGAGTTACACGGCTCGCTATCGTATCGACGATCATGCCAAGAATAGTCAGACAGTCTTCAATTCTTGCCGTACCTTACATTACACGAGACCCTGAACTACAATTATACGGAAGCGGAAACGTCAGATTTGATCTTCGTCGAGATGAGCATAGAATTAATTAACAACGCTAAGAAGGCAATTATAAACGCTACACGACATCGACTGTGGAAGACCAGTCATCGTGTCGGCGGGCGGAGGGGTACATTATTAGTTCACTTAATTGAAATGATTTCGCGTTGAAAGTTGACCTAATGATCTAAATAGGTTTGACATTGGCCTTTGTAACGAGGGCGGGAGTTGGGGTGTTGAGATTGTAGTGTAAGTTGGTGGTAGGTTGGTAGGGTGGGGCGACGACGCATGCGTGCGGCGGCTGACCTTGGCTCGGTGCAGCGCGAGCGTGCAGCCTGCTCCCCTCGCCTCGCGCCCCGCGCCCGGGGAACACCTCCCTCCACCACACCTGCCGGTTTAGCAGGTTGTTGCGATGCGATATACCATACCATAACCTGCCTGTACGGCTATTTGTGGATACCGAGTTTTCGCAATGCGAAATACCAAATACCAAAAGATCATTGGAGACGAATAAATCTTTCACGGAACAGAATCATCCAAGAACTACCCGAGCGCATAGTTGCAAAATTACAGTAAAAATGCCTAGACAGTTTGCAATGAAGAAAATGTCGTTAAATCAATAAACAAAGGCTTGGCAACAGTGAGAAAGATTCTACCACCGGATGTGGAGATACGAGCCGCGTGCGTGGCGAGCGGTGTGAAACTATACTATTTATATGCCGTTCGATCAGTTACACACAACAATCATTGGATACAATGACACAAAAATTAAGGACGATGATTTTAATGTGATGAAGACCATCGAACTATAGAAGATTGCGTTGGATCATAACCATTAACTCGCGACTTAGCCCGCGAAGGAGTTAAATTTTTCCAAAATCGCGGATAGCCACGACATATTTGCTATCTGTATGTGAAATTTCAGCCCGAACCCGTCCAATGGTTCGAGCTGTACTTTAGTATTTCAGTCAGTCAGGATTTTGAGTTTTATATTTATACTGTATAGTAGCTATTTCAGTTAAAAGAGAGTAACAAATAACGAAATTTAAACGTTAGATTTCATGAAAAGAAAGCGTATAGAATTGTAAATCACCCTCACAGACATGTGCAGAATTTGCTTGTATCCAAAATCATTAAATATTCTAACTCATCGGAAACAAAAACGGTTTGTGATAAAAATACCGTTTCCTATCTCTAATACATAAGCAATGAATTATTTTCTACTGTTACCGACTCTCCCCATCCCGTATATAATTTAGTGGACCATACTTGAAATTCAAACAAAATTAGGAACAGATTCCTATAAATTAGACAACTTTAACAGTAATTCTAATAATGACGTAGAAATGAAAGCAATGTATGTCGCGGACGTGCTAAGTGTTGAATGTGACACTGGCAAGGCGGTGTGCGTCGCGACAGTACCAGGAGCACAGTATAGTCGCAGTACCAACTGCATGCATAAGAATTGCAATGCACAATAGTAGATTAGCGAGCGAGTGCGGGTGAGCGGACGAGACGACCGGCTACCACTTCCCTCGGTTCAACACACTGCGTGCGTCCTCAGACCAGTCGCAAGTACACAAGTAGCAGATGGCGAGGTCACGTAAACCCTTTCACCATTCTGTGTGCCGGGTACCGAACGCGACGACCTTACATCGTACCGCGATCCTTCTACCGTACGATTGTTTGCCGCACCTATTTAGTCGACCAAATCGTTTCGACCCACTAATTACAATGTGTTAAATTATTACGGAACATGCAACAGTTTTGTTCGTAGCCGTGTTTCTATGGAAATAACGTAGATATCTTGAGTTTAATGGTGTTTGAAACAAACGACAAGAAAACAAATATACATTAAACAATATTTACATTTTTAACAGAGTTTCGCAATAATTGATTAGAGAGAATGAAGTGGCTTTAAGTATCTAGATATTTTCAAATTGAGTGTTTGTTTGATTATACATTGAACAACAACTTATACATAGAGGTAAATTATATACCTATTGTGTAGTGCCAGCTAAGTATATACTTAACTTACCTACAACAAGCTGGGCAACACAATGACGTATTATGTTTACTACATTGCAGACCTTTATCAACTTGTAACCATGTTAATGACTAATGTACAGTAAATGTTTATAAAAATATTGTGATACGAGTAAATAACACAAGGGATTTTTTTGTCGCGGGTTGGCGAGGAAAAATGTTACTTACGCGTTACGAAAACGTGAAACGAAAAACCGTAAGAGAAAATAATCTCTGACTTATATGAAAAAAAAGGTAAAGGGACTTGGTTCCAAAAGCGTGTCCCGTCACACGTTTATTTTTTTAATTTTACATACTTCTGTTTAAGCTGTTTAAAAAGGTATTTTTGCAGAAATATCTCCATTACAACCAGTTACGGACCAAGAGTCAGCTGATTTAGGTGCGGGTGTAGGCCTCACTAGAGCCCCCCCAACCAAACCCCTCTCTCTGCATCCGCCACTGATTCTGACTCAATCGCATAAATATAAATATGTTTGAGTGACTTAATAACTTATATGTATGACTCAATAAAGCAAAAATTACAGAATAAATCTCAAATATCATTCGATTTGAACAAAGTTTGAAAATCTTAGTTTCAAACTTTGTTCAAATCGAATAGGCTAGGCTCGGAATTTTTGTGAATCTTTTAAAATGATATTTTATTATAAAGCCAGTATTCCCGCCTCAGACAAGTATTTATGCATAGATGTTTTGTCTGTGGTCTGGTTGTTTCTATGTATGTTTCTATATATTTACAAAAGAAAAGTATATAATGTAGTATATCCGTTGTCTAGCCATAACACAAGTCTAGTTACTTAGCTTGGAGCTAAATGGCGATGTGTGGAATGTCTTGCAATATTTATTCTCTAGTTTGCCAGTAATATGAGCATAAATCATGAGCAATTCACCTTAGTTTGAGGTAAATTGAAGAGAGACATTGGTCATAGCAAAACACCTATTTCAGATAGGGTACGTATCGTGTTCGAATCACGTACGTGTAACGGTACAGAGAGGGGCGCGGACGCGGACGCGGGCGGTGCGTGGTGAGACGAACGCTACGCGACGCTCGCGCTATAGCCAGTGTGCCAGTATGGCCCGCTGATAACTACTGCAAACACGATAACACGCGCCTATCGCCTCCACACAGTGAAACTGCACTCTGCTTTCTAATAACGTACTTATTTTATACCTACGTACTATAGTGTTATTGTCTTTATCTGAACGATATTTGACTTTCATGATACAAATAAAGACACGAAATATATAGTTTTACTAGCGACCCGCCCCGGCTTCGCACGGCTGTATTATGCACGTATTATATCTAAAAACCTTCTTCTTTAATCACTCTATCTATTTTAAAAAACCGCATCAAAATCCGTTGCGTAGTTTTAAAGATCTAAGTATACATAGGGACATAGGGACGGCTAAAAGTGACTTTATTTTATACTATGTAGTGATAGCGAATTGGAGGCAAAAAATGCTTTTGTATTGTAGCTGTAATATTACTAATGACAACATTTTACCATGTTGTTCATACATCAATGAGGTAGCAGGACAAAATAATGTTTAACTTCTATGTATACCTAATGTTCATATATGGTTGTCAGGTTGTTGTAATATTTGTAACAATTCGGTTTTGAAATGGAAGTATGTAGTCGGTTGCCGCATTTATTGTTCGTAACGTTGACCTTTTCTAGTTTGTCACGATCAAGCTATAGCGTAGCAGTGTATTCGCGTTTAACACGAGCCGCTTATCGTCACGTAGGTACTTGTAGGTATTATGTTAGGTAACAAATCCAAGTCTAGGTTTCCGATAGCCTCGTCATAGTTTCCTTTTAATTACATAGTACACGTGTTTAGGCAATTTGTATGCGTTTAGGTATCGCAAGGGAGATGCTTTTACTTGTTGATAAATATTGGTGTGTTCGAGAGAGCTGTAATATTATGATGACGGGTCGACTACAATGTATAGTTTATCGTCAGTTTGAGATAATGCAGTAGGAGACAATGAGTTCATCGACTAGGTATAGTGAACAATGGACGAACGAGAGGCACACCGGGCTCACGCACCGTTACGCAACCGTGCCTTGTGCTAGTTTTTATTCAAGTAAACATAGGATTTGTTAAATCTTCGTGGTTTATGCACATCGTAAGCGCGTTCGCACCTACTTTACACTGTACACTCAGGGACGAAGGTGCGTCGACCCAGAGACGGGGCGGCGCATACGCGGCACAGAGCGCGAGTACATCTCGCTCATCGCTCGCATGGTAGCGTAAACGGCTCGCGATACAGCTTTCACTGGATCGTGAGGTGCCTGTCACTGTCACTCCGCTAACGATATAAACGAGCCGAATGTACTAGTTTTAAACCACAAGGACTCGCCTACGGGAGGAACAATGTTCGACGTTCGGAAGAGGGGCAATAAACAAGGATAAGTTATGCACGGATCGCAGTCTCGGTAGCGCATTGCGCGTGCACATCGCGGGCTCGCGGGAGGGAGGGACAGAGGGGAGGGGGAGGGGTTGACACACGCGGCGATCAGCTGACCGCCCGCGGCCCCCGCACCGCCGCCTCCGACACCCGCACGTCCGCACCGCGCTGCCGTGCCGGCGCGCCGCCTGCAGCTAACCGGACCTCGCCAGCGGCAGCGCCCGCGTCTAGAGACTGCGGCGGCGACGGTGCCTACACTAGGAGGACGTGCGACGCGTGCCGGTTCATACGACGAATTTCGGGCTTCCTTTGTTTATGTGAGCGGGCGGGCGGGGCTAGCGGCGCGGTGCGCGGTCAAGGTCGCCTACGAGCCGCGTGGCCGTGGTGGAGGGGGCACGCGGGGCGGGGGGCGGACGGGGCGCCGGTCGCGCGCGGCGTACTCACCGGCGTGGAGGCGCCGCTCCTGCAGCTCGATGTATCGCGCCGCCTCGAGCAGCGTGTCCAGCAGGCTCATGTCGCGGGTGCGAGCGGTCCCACCGCGCCCGCTGTCACGCCGCGACTGGCCACGCGCCACTCGACCCGCTCACGTGGCCGCCGCCACGCTCGACCAATAGCGCTCCGCCGGCGCCGTCACGTGGCCGCCACCGCGAGCCAATCGTAGGGCGCCGCGGTCACGTGACGACCGCGTGGCACCAATGATACGCCGCGCGCCGCCGCGAGGGGGCGCGGGCCTGCCGCGATCGATGCCATTGCAGCGATCGTATGCATGCCCCCGCCCGGCCGGTGACGCGGCACGCTTCACCTTTGTTTATCTAACTCTTACACGATTATTTCTGTCAGCGTTTTATCCTGAAAATAAATAATACGAAATGTGTATGTATTCGTGAACGAGGAGGCGAATGTCTTCCGTATTATTGTGCGTAATTCGGTACGGTCAGTGTTGTTCCGCTGCGGCCTTTCACTTCCTCTCACCGTGCCCGCTCGAGCCGCGTCAGCTCATCGAATTGGTTACGTTTCGCGATGTATTTCTTCTATTTTTTACATAGTTGACATCATATACAACATTTAACTTCAGAGCTACGCTCAATTTCAGTATGTGCAATGCTACACGTGCTATGTGAACATCTTTTGTGTTGACGCGTAGCAATTTAATGTTTCGCGTGAAGCAATTCAGATAAAAATAGTTTTACGTCGTGTTTGGGAAACACGGTTTGATAATAAAGCTCACGTTGCATACATTTACCGTCTCGGATGTAATTATAAATATCATTTCGTAAGTTAATTAACAAGGTTATTTGTATTCATTTACTAATTGGTTTTTTATACGCCGCTCCTTTTCGGCTCACTTGCGTTAACGATTTAGCTTCGGTGTTTTACGGAATGATGAATCGCCTAGATATTATAAAACTCCGTTGCGTAGTTTAAACGAATAATAATTGGCTTGTCATTTTCTGTAACTTGTGTGTGCAATAAAGCGTTCTATCTATCTATCTATCTTTTAAAGATTTAAGCATACATAGGGATATAGGGACAGAGAAACCGACTTTGTTTTATACTATGTAGTGATAGTGATTAGTCATAAAACTATTCAACACTTTTACATGAACCTACTACTAATAGTTTTTTTTACTATTAGCACTATTTAGTAGATAGTAGGAACTACAAGCTTGATAGATTCTAATTATCTAACGAATATTTAATTGCATTCTTATTGGATCAAATACTTAGTATTATATAGCTGAAGAGTTTGTTTGTTTGAACGCGCTAATCTCAGGAACTACTGGTTCGAATAAAAAAATATTTTTGTGTTGGATAGTCCATTTATCGAGAAAGGCTATCTTTCATTTTGATATTCTCAAGGGATCGGGAATTACGCGGGTGAAACCGCGGAGCGCAAAAGGTAAAAACAATAAAAACATTAATATTTTTTAATTTATTTATTTACAAAATCTTGGACAAAATTTAGCTCTGTCTTTGTCTTATCAGATCACAAATCTAATACAAAAATATACCTTTCTTCAAAGGTTAAATATTGAAACCATTTAGCTACAATTTATTTACCAATAAATACAAACTTTGGGTGATTAACACTAAGGTTCCCGTTAGGGTTGCTAAAATAATATTTTAGCCATAATATAGTATTTTCTTTAGAAAATATAGTACACGTCGAAAAAAATATGGTACCTACCTCAATGAATATTTTGTTGATTATTTTTCAGCGGTTAAAAAAATTGTCTAGTTCGCTATGGGAAACTAGTTTACACAATTTATTGACACTTTATTTATTATTTCACACAAATAGAACCTAACACACAACCCTTCTTAGAGCTTTCTTATTATTAAAATTGCTGTGATGTTTAAGTCTTTAGATTAATGAGTAGAACTTTTAAGGTAAGTAAGAAATAACAATATTTTTAGACTAATGCCTATTGTCTGAAACATAGTATTTTTCGTAAGTACTATATTTTTTTACAACAGTATGAACACTTGAAATACAGGGTGGCTCTAAAATACGTTGACAAACAGTTTTAGGAATAATTTTATTGTTTATATTGATACAGTGCTGTGAGTTCTAAATAATAAAAATATAGTATTATTTTATCTTGAATATTTATTCGTTTTTAAAATAACCGCCATTTGCTTGGATACACAGGGTTAAACGTTTTCTGAAATTTTCATCGATATTCCGCACCTCCTCTTCAGATATTATCCCACTCATGAATAATTGTTGCCTTCAGCGCGTTTATACTTGTGTGTGGAGTCGCACAGACCCTCAGCTCGAATATAGACCACACACTGTAATCCATCGGGTTTAAGTCCAGTGAATACGAAGGCCATTCCCTAGAACTTATGAACCCAGGAAAGTTTACCATACACCGCTGCTGCACGCCTAAGGTCCTGTGAGATGGAGCAGAGTCCTGTTGAAAACTTCACGATTGGTCGCTGAAATGCTGCTGGCTCCAAGGAAGAACTACACCCTCTAAAATATCCCGTCGGTATATTTCTTGGTTTATTTTCACACCTTTTTCGACGAAAACTAGGGGACTTTTGCCTGTTGAGCAAATACCGCCCCAAACGATAACTGAATCCGGTTTTTGGCGATAAGAGACAACTGCTGCGGCTCCAGGGCGGCTAGAAGAGTAAATTCTATCATTTTTGCGATTAGAAATATAGACCCGCGGAAGGCAACACTTATTCATGCGTGGGATAAAATATCTGAAGAGGAGGTGCGGAGAATCGTTGTAAATTTCAGAAAACGTTTAACCCTGTGTATCCAAGCAAAAGGCGGTTATTTGTAAAACTAATAAATATTCAAGATAAAATAATACTATATTTTTATTATTTGGAACTCACAGCACTGTATCAATATAAACAATAAAGTTATTCATAAAACTGTTTGTCAACGTATTTTAGAGCCACCCTGTATAGTAAAATACAATAATTTATAGCATAGTTGGCAACCCTATTGTTCGTCCCAATAAGATCACCTCTGTAACATTTCATATTAATGATATCCTAATGAAAATTATTGGACAAATTCAGTCACCTGTTATATGATAAATCAAACCTTACAAAGGTTGATAAATAAAAATAAAAATTATTGTTTACACAACGCCATCTAGCCCCATGCTAAGCAACTAGGCTTGTGTTATAGTGGCCAGACAACGGATAGAATACTAATATACTTCTCTTTTGAAAATATATACTTAATATACATACAGAAACACTCAGAACAAAAACAAATATCTGTACATGAAAATTTGTTAGAGGTGGGAATTGAACCCATAACCTTATGCGTCGCAGGCGGGTGTTCGCCTGTCGCGCCACAGAGGTCGGAGCTCGATTAGTTAAGGCGAAAGGGTACCTGCGCTCTCTCCATATAAACGTAGTCGACTGTTCCCTCTCTGGATAATGACACTAGCACAAATATTTGTGTGCCATAAAATCTATAACTACCATGACTATGCCCCTTGTTTTTTTTATTTATTTTATAATTATCATAGAAATAAAGACAAAAAAATAGGGGCATGGTCATGGCAGTTATAAGTTTTATGCACCAAAAATATTTGCTCTAGTGTCATTATCCAGGGAGAAAACAGTCGACTACGTCTGTAATAGTTTGTATGGAAAGAGCCCCCGGTACCCTTTCCTCTTAATCATATTGTCAGGACAGTAATTATACAACGCTCGGTATAAAACAGTGATACTGATGCTAAGAAACATTTTTAATTTATAGCGTAGACATTGTTTTCTCAATATAAATGTATTCGCCTATTTTCTTTTTGATTAATTCTTCTAGATAGCGAAATCATTTGTGTCCAAAAAATTTGGATTTTCTTAACACATTCCCAACTGTTTTCCTAGAAGCAATGGAATTGAAGGAAAACATATCCATTACTTAGAAAAAAGGATAAGTACTTATTGTAATCCTAGGTAGCGTAGGTATAATAAAAAAAATCTCTAGAGGATTTATTCAAAATGGAAATATAAGAATACGTATGGAGAGAATAACAGCCTTTCTTCATAAGGGTATATGATTTAGAATGCCGCGCTTACATTATTCAAGTGCACTTGTACGAATTGAAAAGTATCAAACTGAATAATCTCTTACAAGTACGCTTATATAGCGTAAGCATAGCTTTAGGTAGGTACTGCTTGATATGTTATCTTATATGATTTCTAAAATGATTGTAAAAGAAAGAAAGTATATACGAGATTAATTCAGAACCTCCTTCTTTTTTTGAAGTCGATTAAAAAGTAATTTAATTCTTATGATTTTGAAAAAATATGAATCCTACTAATATTATAAATGTGAAAGTTTGTGTGTGTGTGTGTGTGTGCGCGTGTGTATGTATGTTTGTTACTCCTTCACGCAAAAACTACTGGACCGATTGCGATGAAACTCGGTATCTAGATAGCTGGAGACCTGGATTAACACATAGGCTACTTTTTATACCGATATTCCCACGGGATCGGGACTTACGCGGGTGAAACCGCGGGGAGCAGCTAGTATTTAATAAATAATGCACATAGCGCCATCTAGCCTTGAGCTAAACAACTACGCTTGTGTTATGGTAGCCAGAAGGATATAATACATATATACTTTCCATAAGTAAATACATATTTAAAAAATATCTGTAATTACTTACATAAATATTTCTTTGAGGCAGGAATCTGTTTAGATATTTTTATACAAATTTTCGAGTAAAAAATAAATATAGCGCACCAAAAACTCGAAAGGCACCTTCTTTACAATTCTAACAATAATTTTATTGCAAAAATATTGCTATAACACGAAAATTCTAACTACAATCACAAAATAACAATTTAACACACCTAGGTCCGTATTAATAAACCGAACTCAATATCGATTTCAATCTTGAGTTTGCTCTTGAGTTGTTGCGCTGATTAATAAACCTATCTTAAGACGCGATTAAAGAGCGACGTATCACTTGAGTAATACCGTATTAATAAATCAAACTCAGCTCTCAAGATATGTCTCAAGATATGTCTCAAGATGTAGTTTCGTGAACTCAAGTCTGATTGCGGGTCATACATGACATAAGTTAGCTGTTTCGTTAGTTTTGTAGTTCAGGAACATGGAGCTAGAACAAATTTTGTCAGAAATCAATTATTATGATGATATTTTATGCTAATGACTTTTTGAACAAATCATTCGCATTTAAATAATTATTTAGTAGTAAAATCTTACATTTTGTAAAAAATTCACATTAAAAACAAGTTGACAGCAAAATATAACGACACTACCTACCATAGGGTAAAAACATACCATTCAAGGTAAGAACAAAGCGCTACTGTCATTCAATGTCGCTCTCAAGATCAGTTTCAAATCTCAAGAGCGATATCAGCCTGGTTAGAACTTGAGTTTTATCTATTAATTAACGCCTAACTTAAGATAGTGACCGCATCTCAAGACTCACTCAATTGATACGCACTCAAGATCGATATTGAGAGCGATTTATTAATACGGGCCTTACACTATTCAAAACAAACTTGGGATAACGTGGACTTCAGACATACTATCGGACGATAATTCAAATAAATATATTTTATTGCAGGCACGAATCTATACTTTAATAAAGCTGAAGAGATTGTTTGTTTGAACGCGCTAATCTCAGGAACTACTTGTTCGAATTGAAAAATTATTTTTGTGTTGGATAGTCCATTTATCGAGGAAGACTATAGGCTACTTTTCTATTTTGATATTCCCACGGGTGAAACCGCGAAGCGCAGTTAGTTGTAATATAAGGGAGTAGTTAACACGATACTGTCGGTTCTCAACTATTACTCTATTGGGGAAAATCATTGTGCTTTTGCAGTAACGAAAATGTACAATTTATTTAATTATCTTATCTAGGTTAATGCAGTTTGTTATTGTTTTGGTGTGTGTAAAAACACAATATTACGTTGCGTATTGACCTATATAATATACAATAATAATTTACTTATTATAAACATTTGTCATCGTTACACACTACACCCATTACAAAAAAAAACATACTAAGCATTAGAGATTGGTTTGGCTACATCTGTCAAAGTTGCGACGATGACGATGAGTCGTTTCATAAACTCGAACTGCGGCTGTGTCCTTTTATACAGCCTATTTGATTTGTTTTTTTGGTTAAAATATGAATGAACAGTCTGAGAATAGTTTCTGTTTCTAGTTCTAAGTAAATGTTTTTAAATAGGGAAGGGTAGTTATTTTTGTTTTCTGCTAAATTGGTTTCCATGTTGCAATAAAGTTTTTATCTATCTATCGACCGATAAAAGTCTGTAGTCCATGGGGTTCTAACAATCCTTCTAATATTACAGATGTAAAAGTTTGTGTGTTTGTTGCTCCCTCTGCCAAACCGATCTGTATAGATAGCTGGAGACCAGGATTACCACATGCTACTTTTATCGAGACTTACGCGGGTGAAACCGGCTGGTATTATAATACTAATGTCTACATATGAACTTAATAATAAGTACGAAATAATTTAAACAACACAAATTGATTCGATTAAGGCAAGTACTTAAAGCAACTTATTGCTTTTTCTGGGACATTTTACAAGGAGATTTAAACGAATATGATTGCGTTTATTTTCTTAATACCTGATATTTCGGAAGCATTGCAACTCTCATGGTCACGGGAACTGACTTATTGCTTGACTTGAGCTTATTTGAACTAGCAATTTTATCCGTCAAAATCATTTATGAGTTCAAGTAGCGAAAACCTTAAAAAACACAAAATTTACAAGGTTTTTATGCTTTTTAGAGGAATGAGAAAGTTGATTCGCCAGAAGTTGCTGCGACTGTGTCTTTGCACAAGTAATGTAAGAAATTGCGCTCAATAGTATTCTATTTTCCGCCATTCACTGCAACTTCGGGTGAATCAACAAAAATATAATTAGTTTCATATTTGTTTGCTTTTACTTCCGTGAATGTCATTTATTTATTTATCATAAGATTTACTTCTGTAGGTTCGATAGTTCGGAGAAAATTTTAACTATTAAACCTCTAGAAATATATCTGAAACAGAACGTTTAAACTTTTTGGCGATTATCTCAGCTAGGCGCAATCAAAGAGTAAATGAAAATTATGAAGTATACACCTGGGCGGCTGTAACCAACTCCAGGATTCAATATTAGCTAGTATTAGGGTACAAGTTTGTAAATACAAATAGTCTAAGAGATAATACATTGGCTAATTGTTCTAAAGTGCGTAGTGATAGAGGTGCATTCTACACACAGGGTAACGCGTCGTAACGCTGCGTCCAGCTAACTCTTCAGCGAGCATGCTGCCCTGGTACCGCGACTCCTGGAAATGTAATTTTAGCTTATAAGAATCAAACGCGCAACACCAATTAAAATTTAATTTTCAACGTCCTTTCTCAGAAACGGTCATTTTGACCCCCACAAAAAGTAGTTTTCTGCCGAGGGCTGAAAGTAGTTACTTTTGGCCCGCTGATCGGACAAAGATCGAATAGGCTTTGATAACTCACAAATGTAATAAATAAAAACCAAATTGGCCATGAATTTATTTTTTCCATGTCGCGGCTTGTGCACGTTTATGATATCATAATAAACTTAACTCAAACCACTATGGCTGATTCTTACTCCAAAATCGCATAAAGTGCGTGGCTAAGAACAGTCACAAACCATTCATCTTTCAATTAAAAAAACCGCATGAAAACTATTCATTAATTCCTGCTGGCTTGATTTTTTCTTCCGAGAGGTACAGCAAGAGTCAGCCAATCTTAGCGTAGCGCGCACCACGATTGTCTGACCGAGTCTCGCTCGAACTCTCGCTAAGACCCCTAAACCACGTTTGCACCAAAAACACAGGGATCTTACAGACCTTATAGTAAATATAGTATCATTAAACTAAATCGCATGCAATATAAAAACAAGTATGAAATGGAACATTACCTTGTAAGCGTGCTTTGCATTCAATGTTAGCTTGTTATATGAAAGCGTTTGTCTTCGATACCACAAAAAAACACATCACAAATCACAGATGGAACAAAAAACATAGAAAAGCCGGAAAATAAATATGCATGTACAAAAAAAGTAATCGTGCAAAAAAAATCTCCTTGGTGATATTTGAAACCACATTTCAGCAAAAGCAGCGGTGCTCTTTACAATTGAGCTACGCGGACTATGTTCCGACGAGTCGAATTAACGGTAACTTTTTCCGTAATCTGCCTGGGAAGACAATGTTTTTTAAAAATTATCTAAGCGTGCGTTAAACACTTTGCAAAAACCTTATTAATGTGTCTTTAGATTAGTAAAAGCGTATGTGCACGCTTTTACTAATCTAAAGACATGACAAATGGTTAGAGCAATGGCAAAGTTTTAGTAGTGTAAATGTACAGATCGTTTTACGAGACGTGGCAACACTTTACATTGGTTATTGCTTCACGCGATCGGTTCGTGAGTTGATTTTCTAGTGCCCGCATTGATTGACGAAACAATGGCACGCGTCTGTTTGGCCATATTTGGTCACGTCTCGTCAGACGTACTGTATCATTCAACAGCTATAGTCAAAGCGCATACTGGGTTAGTGTACCGCGCGCGGTTATTTTTCCAAGCAACGCCATCTTTTGCCCAGTTGATGAACTATTTGATGAAATAACTAAGTAGATTCCTTGGTTAATTGCGGGGTGAGGGAGGGGTAATTGTGCGAACACAGCACAGATGTGGTCCAATTGAAGCGTTTATTACTCAAGGAACCTCCTCAATAGTGGACCGGTTAGTGCGGGAGGTTTAAAATATTGAGTTATTTGGGTAATTGTGAGAACACAGGTGACGTCTAATTCCTCAAGATATCTCCAATTTACCTGTATCTCGCACGCGTCAGTACGTGCAGTGTGTGCGCGGCTATCGGCTCAAGTTGGTGACGTACAACGTCTTCAGTTCCGTCTTGGGCGTGTTCTCGAACAACGCCGCACGGTTCTGTCCTTCGCCTTTCTTCACCCAATGACCGTACACGCGGAACGCACATCCGTCTATCACCTGGAAAAATTATATAGAAGTGATTGAACTCGGGTATTAAATTTATTGCCATAAATATTTATCTTATTTTGGCATTTGTACTTATTGACTTGTTGTCTTTGTAGCATTTCTGACATAAGTCAAAAGTCGAAATTTCTTTATCCATTTGGAATTCGCATGAAATCATATTTAAGCACATTCTGGTTTTTGGACTAATACCCCTAAGGCAAACTCTTTTGGTTACTGCTATAAGTTTGGAACGCATTTTAGTTGATGCGGAACAAAAGTTTGTGTGCGGGACACATTTTGGTATTAAATTTCAGAAGCCGTAACAATACTGTATAGAAACAAGTCAAACAATTGTAATTTACTGTGTTCGTTTTAAAGACATTGTAAGGTGATCTTACCTTCCTAAGTACCCGCATAGTATACGGGTCCGTCATAGCGTCGTGTATAGGAAGCGTGCGCGCGGCCGTGTGCGGCAACCGGCGCAGGCGCACCGCCGCGCGCACCGTCAGCAGGGCGAGGCGCAGCTTGGCGCGCGCGTTGAAACCGCCCGATTTTATCGCCTGGAATAGTCGGCAATGATATATTAAAGAGACGTTAATAAATAAGGCCAACGGCTGCACTCAGAAAGGTTCCTAAGTTCTACTTTAGTTACGCTATTTTTTTCTGTTAAATGTCACTCACAAGAGATAAAATATTCCTTAAATATTTAGTTAGGTACGTTATTGAGTGCGGCCGTAAGAGGACGAACTTTTTGCCGCGAAAAACGTCTCCGCAATAAACAATACGAGTGCTTCCCTCTTGGTCAAATTTGGTAGTCTTACTGACTTATCCAATAAAACTATTTTTTCTATTAATAGGTACTGTTTATAGCTTACGTAAGAGTTAATAAGGAGCAATGAGGTTTTTAATGGACAAAAGTGCGTCATCTGTGTTAACTTGAAATATGTAAGTATCTTTACTGTATTAAACATGAGAACACTTTTCAAAAGTTAATCACCAGCGAACTCAGAAGCGTTTCTCAATGAAACTTTAGTTAAGTATTGGTTTGTGACGTTCTTGCTGACGTTGAATGAGCACAAGAGCCAGACAAAGCATTCATAAACTAAAGTTTAATTAAGAAATATTTCTGGGTGCGACAGATTATAAAATCTCAAACTTGGAAATAATTAATGGAATATGTTAATTTAGATAATTACAGGGGATAAGTAGCACTTTTAGGATGGTAACACCAAGGCTTGTTATATACATTCAACACCAGATTTTAGTTAAGAAACACCCTTGTAACAGAAATAAAATAATCATGCAAAAAAAAGCAAACAAAAAAAATAATACAAGCAAACATAAAAGATAAGCGCGAAAAACATAATCCTTTCCTTGTAGTCGGGTTAAAAGCATCAAAGTCATGCTCATATCAATTTTGTGCAACTGTGTGTGTGATTGTGTGTGTTGTGTATTGAGTTGATAATAGGGACAAATGATATACAAAAATCCACTCCATAACAATAAGCAGGTCCTCATCCGTTCATATAATAATATAGATAAGTTAATATTCTATGACTTCCCAACTGAAACTACTCTAATTTTATAAATAGGAAAGATTTTTTCGTTCTTTTGTTTAGTAACATCCCAATACATTGATATATTGGGAGTAACATAGGCTACTTTTTATCTCGATATTCCCACGGGAACGGGACTTACGCACCCAAGTACTCTTAATAGTATTCTATAACTTCCCCCAACTAATAATATTAGGTTTAAAGAGATTTATTCTCAAAAGACAGAGATACAAACATTAAAGTAGGTAGTTAAATATTCACCTCTAACGAGTTAAGTAAGTAGTTCTAATAACAAGCTAATTGAGAAAAAAAATATATATATATAATATTACTACCAGCGTCCCGCAGTTTCACTTGCGAAAGTCCCGATACCGTGAAAATATTAGGATAAAAATGCCTATTTTACTTCCAATGAATCTATGTATCCTCATACCAAGTTTCATCAAAATCGGTCCATTACTTAGAAGTCTATGTGTTACAAACAAAAAAAAGTTTCCTCTTTATAATATTACTAGCGACCCGCTCCGGCTATATTATGCATGTATTATACATATAAACCTTCCTCTTGAATCACTCTATCTATTAAAAAAACCGCATCAAAATCCGTTGCGTAGTTTTAAAGATCTAAGCATACAAAGGGACATAGGGGCGGCGAAAAGAGACTTTATTTTATACTATGTAGTGATAGTGATGTGTAGATGAGTGTAGATAAATGCGAAATTCTTTTGTTTGTTTGTCCACTCTTCAAGGTCAAACGGCTTGACCTATTTTGATGAAAATTTGTACAAAGTCCATACTTATAAGTTTATGTATTTACAAAAAAAGTATACAAGTATTTACTGGTCTCCATTACACAATCCTAGTTGCTTAGCTTAGGGCTAGATGGCGCTGTGGAAAATGTCCAATAATATTTATTTATTTATACTGTAGGACTACTTTTTGAAGTGAAAATGCATAAATTCTAGTACTTATATAGATTAATGGAAATATCACAACACCTTGATATGATAAACAAACGTACAAGTGTACCCTTAACATTGAGTATGTAGATAGTCGTTTAGAATAAATAATGTTGCTAAAATTTACTGATTACTCACTATAATACCTGTGGTTTTGCCCTAAGTCTTTGGGAATATGAAGATAAAAAGTATGCCAAGTTTTATCACAATGTTTTATAGTTACAAAACAAAGAGGCATAAAAAATATCCTTTATCCATGGCCTTGGTTTCAAAGTCTCATACATATAAAAGGCTAGAAAGCGAGATCCCATGTTTGAACAATCCCACAGATAAAAATGCATTCAGTAAGTCACGCATAGCACCCAATAGGAAACGCACGTTATTGGCCAGAACCATTAACTAATAATTATTAAATATATAAAAACACTGCCCATACAAAATGGCGTACCTATGTGCATTTTAGTAACGCCATCTGTTAGAAATCTAATGAAACCTACAAACTTTTGAAAATAAGTCACACAGTTGACAAAAGTAATCTTTTTTATACTAACTAGATTTAAAATTAATATTTCACCTTTAATTTTTATCCACAGGAGCTGAACATTATTAATGCTCAAAAAATGAAATTGCAGTGGCGCCATCTAGATATTAGAGGGTATAAACCATATAAATAGCGGCAGCGCCATCTGGAAGGGTTAGTGTGACGTTTCTTTGTTAATGAGAAGCAGTTTATATCTAGTAATTATGAGTCAATGGCCTGAACGAAGGAACAGTTACGGATATTTGAAGTCATATTGGCTTGGTTCTGTATCTGCGCGTGAGTTGATAACAATGCAATTAGGATTTTTAAACGAACACTGTTATTTTCACTACTAAAGTTATATGAAACAGGATTTTTACCATGTTTGTAGGGTTCCGTACCCAAAGGCAAGAACTGAACCCGATTACTAAAACTTTACTGTCCGTTCGTCTGTCTGTCACCAGGCTGTATCTCATGAACCGTGATAGCTAGACAATTGAAATTTTCACAGATTATGTATTTACTAGCGACCCGCCCCGGCTTCGCACGGCTATATTATGCATGTATTATACATATAAACCTTCCTCTTGAATCACTCTATCTATTAAAAAAACCGCATCAAAATCCGTTGCGTAGTTTTAAAGATTTAAGCATACAAAGGGACATAGGGACAGAGAAAGCGACTACTATGTAGTGATGTTGCCGCTTTAACAACAAATACTAATAAAACAGAAAAAAAAACTTAGTACGGAACCCTGTGTGCGTGATTTCGACTCGCACTTGTTGTTATGTGGATTCTGTTACAAGCTGGTAAAAATCCCGTTTAAAAACTTTATTAACTAGTGTGACACGGCATGCATACTCTGTCACTTTAAAACCACGCATAGATATAAGTCCAAGTAAAGATGAGTTCTAATATCTTTACCATAGCGAGCTGATCGATCCTCGACATCCGCCTGCTTGCTGTCGACAGCGACTGCTTCAACGGTTTCATGTCTTGGTCCCATAGCTATTGAAATTATTATACTGTAGTCACTTGTGTTTAGGTATTATTGATAAGACCATTCGTTAAAGAAACAATAGGTTTTAACAAGGGGCGGATCTTAAGGACTTTTTGGGATGCAGCACAGGGCCCTGTGGATACAAAAGGCCCACAGCCTCCATTGAAAACAATAGATAATATTATAAAGAAAGATTCTTAAATAAAAAAACAGAATTTAAGATTGGTATTTAGACTGTCTTACTAAGACTACCGTAGGAAATAAATACTATTTAGTTTTTGGAAAAATGACAATGAGGTAATTAGGTAGGTCCTTAATAGTATTAGCATTAATGATCCGCCCCTGGTTTTAACATATAATCTTGACTGAATTCTGAACTTTAACTATCTAATAATTCTCGCGTTCTAATTTGACTAGCCTGAAGTTGCAGCCAGACTGGGGCACATGTTATGGTCGCTACTGCGACACCATTCGCTGCAACGTCAGCTGAATCAATTATAGATCAAATCTAGGTTTTCAATTTCACGAGTTCTTTGTAATATTGGTGTATTGGTGCAACTTAAAACTAAAAGTTACATAAAAATATAGCAAATTAAAAGAAAATAAAGAAATATATTAGTCACTTTGTTTTGATAACGTTTTGACTTGCTCTAGAACAGAAATAAGCTAAGATTGAAGATTAAAAATCGAAAATTAGTAACGGTCTGGTACCAGGATAGCATAAAACGAAGGTGTTACTTACCACAGTGTTGAAGAAGGGATGTTCTAACGCGTCGCCAATGTCGATCCTCTCGCTCGGTTCTACAACCAGGCACCGTCTGATCAGATCCTTTGGGTCTTCTGGAATTCACAAAATTACACATTTTCACCGTAAACCTAGAAAAAGAAGTATGAAATAGCGTTAGCCAATCATCGTAGCGCTTGACAGCAATGGCGTTTGCGAACAAGTGATGTCACGCACTGTAGGGCTTTGACTCGAAAGCGATTTAATTACATTTCCACAAAAATGCTTATGCAAATACATACTTGTAAGCACATACGTACAGAAGTACCAAAAAATATCTCTACATAAATATGTATATTTTTAGGCGGGAATCGAAGCCTCAACCTTCTACGTCGTAGGCAGGCGTTTGCCCTCCGCGCCATAAAGGTCGCAAAATATTGTGTTTTTAGGATTTCTGCTACGGAATCTATAGGTACGAGTACTATGGCAGTAAAATATATCCCCCTTTATTCATAAACATTTTCGTTAGTTTTGACACTTTTGTACACTTATCATTATTACATAGTATAAAACAAAGTCACTTTCCGTCCCTATATCTGTCCCTATGTATGCTTAGACCCTTAAAACTACGCAACGGATTTTAACGCAATTTTTTTAATAGATAGAGTGATTCAAGAGGAAGGTTTATATGTATAATACATGCATAATATAGCCGTGCGAAGCCGGAGCGGGTCGCTAGTTATCTATAAAGTGACAAAACACAATTAAACTAAAGGCTTACTTATACATTTTTTAAATAGGTCAACATTTGACCACTATCACACGATGGTAAGTGACGATACGGTGTAAGATGTAGCACGCTTTCATTGAAGATACCTATACGCTCGTGACTCAAAGACCCCCAAATAAACAGGGGCCTTGAGTTTTATGTGTTGTAAATATGTTATGTTTATGAATAAGGGTGTATATCTTTATTTGAATACAACATCCGTCTTTCGACATTAACCTTCTCAAAGGACCTTGTAACAATTACCATTATTTAACAATCCTTTAATTATACATTTCAGTATCGAAGAGTTACCTGATATGTCAGCCCATTCAGGGCTGGTGAATGAGTATTTTCCTTCCATAATGTTCCGCAGCATAACCATCTGCTTGCGATGCCAGAACGGTGGACATCCCACCAGTCTGTAAAGGCAAAATTAAAGGTATAATATATAAACTAGGTCCACCCGTTCCTGAGAAAATCGGTGGTGACACACGGACAGACAGACGGACAAGAAAGTTATCTTATAAGTGTTCCTTTTTTTACCTTTTGAGGAACCCTAAAAAGAAGTGTGCGCGAGAGGGTAAGGAGCACCACGATGATGGCTGGTTTGCCATTCTAGCCGACCAACGAGCAAAGAGCGCTACTGCCACTAACCAATCAACTACTTCCACCTCATTGTTTACCTGCTCGAAGTGGCCAACAACTTAATAGATCATCGCCGCGATAGGGATAGATCGTCGCGTTGATACCGTTTTGGAAATGAACTAATATTAGGATTAAAACTACAAATGCTCTGAACAGAAATTTAACCGCCAGGTTTAAACTATAAAAATGCTGATTATTAGAAGAAAAATGTGAGCCGTCACGGGACGCCTGGCAGATGTGAAACATCGACATTATTTTGTAAAAGTAATATGCAGAAAAGAACAGATTGTGATAGAATAGCACAGTCGATTGCGCATGGCGACGCGTCGCCACACCGTACACACTACTGCATATAGACTGTATATATATACCACGATATAGCGTGGCGACGCGTGCGTGCCACGGCATGCGTCGCCACGCCAGAAATCGGTTTTACGTGCGGCTATAGATGTTTCACATCAAAAAGCTTACCTATTTGCTTTCTTGATAGCTAATTAGGTAATCACGCATGGCATAATAAAGTTAGTCAAAAGTAAATTGGTATAAGTACATACAACATAGTGTAATAAAGTAACAATAAATATATTACATTTATAATATAGCAAATAACGTTATATTCGGCATGAAAACCGCATAATTCGGCGGAATACAGAATTACTTAAATATGCCGAATACTAAACGCATCACTAATAAAAAACCAATAATTTATTAACAATACAGTTATACGTGGTAGTTACATAATCAATAAATCATAAAGTTAATGAGACTCTAATAAAAAGCGACAAAAGTTCATTTATTGATAAAATAATACTTACAAAGTAAACATAATAACTCCGCAAGCCCATCTGAAAATATCAAATACAATATTTAGAAAAAACTGGTTGCCTGTAAAGTCGGTATACGGGCGAAAGTTTTACGTGACAACAACTGTGCTCGAGTGGAAGGGACGCGTGCCTTTCACTTTTTATGTCTGTCTCTCTCGCTCTTAGGCGGGCTAACCATGCCCGCGTGCCTCTCACTCGCTCTCATTGTGAGCGCATAACGTCAGCGGAGCGTAACGCAGTTTCTTGAAGTGTCACCCGGCAAACCAATTTATAAAACGTTGTCACGTCAAAAATAGAATTAAACATCTTAGTAATTTAATTTATCATAATAATTCTACTAATATTATAAATGTGAAAGTTTGTGTTTTTTTTCTCCTTCACGCAAAAACTACTCGATGAAACTCGGTATGTAGACTGTGTTCACGAATAGGCTACTTTTTATCCCGATATTTCCACGGAAACGAGACTTACGCGGGTGAAACTGGCCGCAGCTAGTAAGTATTCTTATATAGATGGAAAGCGACACCGCTGTCTGGCATAATTATTATGGGGTGTATTTCGAGATTTAAGATCGGGACTTAAGGAATGATATACATACAGGGTTATTAGTAATTATACTAGCAAGCCTTTGAGGGCTACTTCTGTGCACCTAAACAAACAACTTTTGTTCTACGACTTTTGGAAATTCGAAAAAAAATTTTAATTCGAAAAACAGCTGATTTTATAAAACAATGGTCATTCAGACAACTCTACCTCTATCTACGTACGGTCGGCTGCAATTATTCAGCCGACCGTACATTAGACCGGGGCGTGTGTGGGCTGGGCCGTGGTCGTGGCCCGGACGGGACACTGTAATATAAATTGCTTTATACATGTATATAAAGTTTCAAATCCTTGCCCCATCCGGGCTATATATACTGCCCGGTCTAATGTAAATCATCCCTTATTCGGGCGAAACCGCAACCAATAGGTAAGCAACAAAAGATTAAGCAACAATATACAATCATTAAACCAATAATGAACTGCCATTCTAAGTAATTAATCGAAGTCAAAGATCGTAGTCAATTAAGATCAGATGTTATGTAAAATGTGCGTCAATTGATATCTCCAATATAGTGTGACGTTGCATTTCGATATATTCGCATTTATTTGATAAATCCATAGTTCGGAGTATCTTTTGATTTTGATGTAGATTAATTCTTTGATTAAGGACGCATCCGTTCTCCGCTTTCGTCTGTAAAGAGATTTTTTTACTATCTTCGTTCAGTTTCGCCGTTTGAGAGTGTTTTTTATTTTTTGTGAAAATACGTCAGAATGATTTTAAAAAAATCAAAATTTAATCCAAATATTAGAGTAAAATAGTAGCTGTAATTTTACTCGCTTAAATGCCGTGGGATAAAATGGTGATAAAAAGAATATTACAAACATACACACATAGGCGCGAAAAACATAACCCTTTCCTTGCAGTCGGATAAAAAGCAGCCAATGTGTTAATATATTTATCGGGTTTCGTCGCACATTCCGATCCAGCAATTTTTGCCTGCAGGAGACAAACATACACAAAAACTTGCACATTTATATTATTATTAGTAGAAAGACTTTCATTCTGAAGGTCGTGGGTTCGAATCCAGGCCAGCCGTGCACCAATGTATTTTTCTTAAGAAAAATTTATGTGCGCTAATTGACATTGCTCTTACGGTGACGGAAAACATAGTGATGAAACCCGCGGCTTAGTTGGCTCCAGAAGTATTGACAAGTTCTCTCCTCTGGACATGGTCGACTAAGCTGAGAGGGTAGTAGGTGCTGGGCAAGCCTACTCCATCTTCACGCAAAAAGGACCCAATTAAAAAGGGTCTAATCGCGGAAAACAGCCTGTATACAAGTACAAGTAACTCACATATCGACCTCCCTCCCGTAGCCGGGCGCGTCGTCAAACATGTTTGCCTTCAGCGTCTCCGGTGCCAAGTAGCCGGGGGTACCACACAGTTCTGTGAACGAAATACATATTGGAAAAATCTATATTATGCTGATATCAATACAGGGGCCTTATTCTGCTATTTGGCCAACCATTGTCATAATATCGAGACTCTATTAATATTATATCGAGATTGTGACTTTATTTGGTATTCTGCTAAAGTTTTAATAACATCGCAATATAATCAATCAATGGTATCTCAATGGTATGGTAATATTTACCTTGCAGGTGTTGCCTAGCAACATGGTATATGTTGCTAAGCAATATACCGTTTTGACAACTATCGAGATTCCATTAAGCCACGATTGTAGAGCAGAATACAAAAGTGAGTCAGTGGTGTGTCAGTGGTGTCTCGATAGAATAGTCAACGTTAGGAGAATACGAATTTGACATGTAATGTCATATTTTTGACATTAAATTTCTATTACGATTATATAGACACACTATTGAAACACAATTGTGTTAGCAGACTTAGGCCCCAGGTTAAAAGTCCCGTTCCCGTGGGAATATCAGGATAAAAACTAGCCTATGTATTTTCCAAGGATTTATTGTATTCTCAAACCAAGTTTCATCAAAATAGTTTAGAGCTTATTATTAAAAAAGAAAAAAGACTAAATATAAAAGTCCTGATTGACTGACTGATATTTCTACGTGCCAGAAAGGATTTTAAAAATTCAAGCCTTACGCGGACGAAATCGCGGGTGAAAGTTTTGACTGATAGAGAATGCATAAAATTCATAGTGGTTTTCCGGTATTTTGAGAAGAAGTCTTTATGGCATTCAAAAGAATCGGTATAAGGTATTTTTAAGTTTCGTCACGTAAGCAACTGCTAAGTTAAGAAACTTGACAAAAAAGGAAGTTCATCGTTATTATTTATGCTGACTTTTAATTTATTGAGTATTCCATTTTTAGTATTTATTTATTTTATTCTAATTCAATTTATTCTTATTTAATGTACCTAATTTATTTCAGATAACGAGATCCATATTAATGGATCTCGTTATCTGAAATAACAGTTTTTTTTTTTAAATTTTATTTTATTTAATTATCCATAGCCAATATTACAAGTTTTTTATTTATTTATAGGCTATCAAGGTAGGAGTTCCTTTTAGGACGTAGGCGAGCAATAAAAAAGGATTTATGAAAATTCGACCTCTAAAAAGGTAAAACGAGCAATTAAAGTTCGTAGTTCGTAGTAATTATTTTGTACTGTGTTTGTAGGAAATCTATCACTTTTAAAGAGACACTAAACTTGGGTAAAACCGCGGGGCGCAGCTAGTAAACGATAAGAACAGAGAGACCGTAACATCATTATGTTGATTACAATAGTTTCGCTTTACATTCAGACCGGGATGTAATTCTATCCCGGACTAAAGGTTTACGCTTCAGAGAATTATGCACCGTCATACACAATCATACTGCGATGTGTGCCTTGTTATACCGGAAAAGTTTTAGGGTTCCGTACCCAAAGGATTAACCCTATTATTCAGACTCTACTGGTGTATCTCATGAACCGTGCGTGATAGCTAGACAGTTGAAATTTTCACAGATGATGTATTTCTGTTGCCGCTATAACAACATACATTAATGAAAATTTCAACTGTCTAGTTGTCTGTCTATACGGGTGGCGCTATTAGTATACTTAAATGAGCCAGCCTGCTGAGAGAAGAAGGCAGCCCAAGCAACGTCCGGAGTGGAGGCGTCTCGTTAATCAGCACGTCGTCGCTGATTTTGAATCAGAACGATGTTTCTGATATAGACCTCAAACGAGACGCGATAAAGGCCAGACCACCCTCGGCCATTTCGTATAATTCTGTAAATGGTGTGCTTACGTGCCCGATATGCGGTAGAACGTTTTCTACAAAAATCGGGTACTCCAGTCACCAAAGAGCACACCGTAGACGAGCTGCTGAACATCGAAGCTCGTCATCTTCTTCTGCATAGGTAGCCAGAAATAGTCACTATGGCTGAAATCGGTCAAGGAGACATCATCATCATACTTAAAGACAGGTGAAACTTACCAAACAATTTCTCCCCTTCTTTAAGCACTTTAGCGAAGCCAAAGTCTGTGATCTTGACGTTGAGCTGATCGTCCAGTAAGATGTTCTCCGGTTTAAGGTCGCGGTGAACGATGCTCTTGCTGTGGACGTAACGGACGCCTTCCAGGACTTGTCTGGTGAAGAAGGATAATGTATTAACATCATATAAAGCTGTTGCCCGCGACTTCGTACGCGTGGTAGTATTGTTTTTTAAACTTGAACCTTCCTCTTGAATCACTCTAAGCGGTAAGCGGTAAGGCCGCCTATTGTGCCGCTGTTTTTTAAATTTAAACGAATAATAATTGTGTTGTCATTTTCCGTAACTTGTGTGTGCAATAAAGCGTTCTATCTATCTATCACTCTATCTATTTTAAAAAAAACGCGATAAAATTCGTTGCGTAGTTTTAAAGATCTAAGCATACATAAGGACAGACAGACAGCGAAGCGACTTTGTTTTTATACTATGTAGTGATGGATGATGAGGAATATTTGGTTTACGTACATAATGTTTTTAACCTATTGTACACAGAACTTAGACCAATTTGATTACTGTACTATTCAGAGATACATTTTTAAATTAATTTATTATTGTTCAGATAATTTTATTAATACAGTGCACTGTAATTTCGACAAGACTTTTATTTTAAAGATCTAATTTTTACTAGCGACTTGTTCCGCGTAGGGATTGAATTTACCAAAATCCTTACATAGCAAATACCCTTCGTTTATTGTTTTAGTTGTGATTTATCAGTCAGTCAGTCAGGACTTTTTTTATTTATAAATAAAAGTTTACAAACGTGATAAACTGCAGATACTCCAAAAACTTCAATTCTTCTTGTTTCACGTTTAAAACACTGACAGCCATTCTTTTGTTCGTTTATTTTTCAGTAAGAAATAAAATGTAAGTACTAGGAGATTATAACAAGACAGAAGTCAACCGAGTACTGGATAGTGGGTCATCAAAGCGCGCAAAACTCGCGCAATTGTAGTAGGTATATATACTTTGGACCGGCTATAGATAGATATTGTGACGTAATTGACACACACCCCTATGATAATACGCATTTACTAGTATTTATATCATTTCAAGGTACCGAGAATAATTTGTTTAGGTATATTAAGAATGACAAAGGAAATGCGGGATAATAACTTATCCCTAGAGTAAAAAAATGTGAAAGTTTGTTACGAAATTGGATTTTATAAGGAAAAAAATGTCTGTCTGTCACCAGGCTGTATATCATGAAGCATGATAGCTAGAGAGTTGATTTTTTTTTTAATTCGCTACCTTTTTGCCCTCTCTTCCTTTATTATTAATTTTTTTTTAATATGTCAGCATTTGACCACAATCTCACACGACAGTAAGTCATGCGGTCTAAGATGTAGCACGCTTTCCTAGAAGATACCTATACGCTTGGGACCCATAGACCCCCAATTAAAGGGGGGCCTTTGACGCAGGTGAAAAGATAGTAAAGAGTACAGTGGCGGTACTCTGACAAGAAAAGAAGATAGAAACAAAAGGTCTCGCAGTTCTCCAACACAGCGCACCTAGTAACTCATACCTACTACCTAATAATTATGTTATTTATCAGTCACTTACATTAAATTTGAATGTAATAAATAAACTTATTTGTCAGTGAGCACGTGAACACGATTGATAACAACTATGTACGGTATGGACAAAGGCTAGTGACGTCAAGGAAAAGCAAGAAAGTCATATAAACAAAACTAATTGGTATCCGATAATATTTATTATAATATTATAATATGAGGATTTTTGTTTGTTTGTAACGAATTGGCTTTGAAACTACTGGAGAGAAGAGACGCATGTGACTAGAAGAGTAATGAGCATGAATGTAGAGGGATGGAGAGGAAGAGGATGACCTAAGAAAAGATGGATGGACTGCGTTAGACAAGACATGAGAGAGATGAATGTGAACAATGAGATGTCAGTGAATGGAAGAAGACATACTGCGCCGACCACAAATAAATTGGGATAAGGGGCAGGAAGAAGAAGGCTCCGAAACTACTGGACCGATTTAAATAAAACTTGGTATGAGGATACATAGATTCACTGGGACTACTGGGAGTAACATAGCCTTGTTTATCCTGACACTAGCTGCGCCCCGCAGTTTCACCCGCGTAAGTCCCGATCCCGTGGGAATATCAAAATAAAAAGTAGCCTATAGCTTTCCTCGATAAATGAACTATCCAACACAAAAATAATTTTACAATTCGAACCAGTAGTTCCTGGGAATAGCGCGTTAAAACAAACAAACTCATCAGCTTTATAATATTACTAGCGACCCGCCCCGGCTTCGCACGGCTGTATTATGCATGTATTATATCAAAAAACCTTCCACTTTAATCACTCTATCTATTAAAAAAAACCGCATTAATATCCGTTGCGTAGTTTTAAAGATATAAGCATACATAGGGACATAGGGACGGAGAAAAGTGACTTTATTTATACTATGTAGTGATAGTGATAAGTTTTGATTTCCACGGAATCGGGACTTATGAAAGTAAAACCGCGGGGCGCTGCTTGTTGACACAATTTCGTAGAATATCGTAAACATAGTCATAGTTTTCGTAAGATTTTGACTTCACTATCATCACTACTAGTATAAAACAAAGTCGCTTTCTCTATCCCTATATCACTATGTATGCTTAATCTTTAAAACTACGCAACGGATTTTGATGCGGTCTTTTTTAATAGATAGAGTGATTCAAGAGGAAAGTTTATATGTATAATACATGCTTAATATAGCCGTGCGAAGCCGGGGCGGGTCGCTAGTTACTGATAAAATATATCAAAGCACAGCGTAACCCAATGAAAGCTAGGATCGGGCTATTTGGCATACATATAGCACGCGGCCGAAATCGCGCGTAAAAGTGAGTGGACTATAATTGTATGAAATAAATGTTTTGAATGATATTTTGTAAACATTGAAGGGGTTGCTGTCCGCTGGGTTTTAAAGGTTTTTATGCTTTTATATTTATTTTTATTCATATGTTTATTATTTATTTATATTTAAACACTCTTTTGTATGGTATGAAGACAAAAAATGTTAATGTTGATGTCTATACTAATATTATAAGGAGGAAAGATTTGATTGTTTGTTTGCGTTGAATAGGTTTCGAAAATAATGGACCGATTTTGATGAAACTTGGTATGAGGATACATTGATTCATTGGGAGTGTTGTAAGCTACTTTTTATCCCGATGTTCCCACGGGATCGGGAGTTACGCGGGTGAAACTGCGGAGAGCTAGTTTTCTATAGATTGGATTTATCTCACGACAAAGCGATTTTTTGTTGTCTTTATCCTCAAAAAATTACGTATCCAAAGGTGACCTGGAAAAATCGCTTTTAGCGATAAAGCCGCCCATTTGTGAAACTTATACTTTCTAGTTGTTACTTTACTTTGTGTATATCGTGTTCTATGTTCCTTCCTGTGTTTTACAAATAAAATTATCTATCTATCTAGCAACCCTAACTGGGTCATACTAGCGATGTGGCGCGAGTTCGGTTCGCTTCAAACAAATATGATGGTTTACAAATATGTTTTTGATCTGGGTTCTTTTGTATGTATAAGAATAAATAAATAAAATAAATAAATATTACAGGACATTCCACACATCGCCATCTAGCCCCAAGCTAAGTACTAGACTTGTGTTATGGGTGCTAGACAACGGATATACTACTTAGATACACTTAGATAGATTTTCTTTTGTAAATATATACTTACTAGCTGCCCTCCGCGGTTTCACCCGCGTAACTTCCGATCCCGTGGGAATATCGGGATAAATTAAGATGTATGCTATCCTATCTCTCAAGTTGGATCGAACTGCACATGGTGTGCGAATTTTATTATAATCGGTTAAGTGGTTTAGGAGTCCATTGAGGACAAACATTGTGACACGAGATTTATATATATTAAGAAATACATAGAAACAACCAGATCACAGACAAATATCTAAGCATAAATACTTGTCTGAGACGGGAATCGAACCCGCAACCCTGTGTTTGGCAGTCCGGCATGGTGGCCATTGTGCCAACTGGGTCGAAAAATAAAGTTATATATTTAAGATACAATATACAAAAGAAAAGTATTAAGTATTTTATCCGTTGTCTGGCCACCATAACACAAGCCTAGTTGCTTAGCTTGGGGGGCTAGATGGCGCTGTGTGCAATTTATTGCATTTATACAAAAGAAAAGTATTCTATCCGTTGTCTGGCCACCATAACACAAGCCTAGTTGCTTAGCTTGGGGGCTAGATGGCGCTGTGTGCAATTTATTGCATTTATACAAAAGAAAAGTATTAAGTATTCTATCCGTTGTCTGGCCACCATAACACAAGCCTAGTTGCTTAGCTTGGGGGGCTAGATGGCGCTGTGTGCAATTTATTGCATTATCACCCCCTTCTCAAGTGTTCTCGAAAGTGGACATCAACGTCATATTGCTTTAAGACCTCTATAATTGTTTTCTATGTGCCAAAACAACAATATTGTACTTGGAATTGATAATGGTAGCCAGTATTTGACCTAGATATTCATTGATTAAATAAATAAACAAATATGTAGGTAGGTTTTCCTCGGGCATTAGTCATGGCTCATAACTGTGAACTGAGGTGAATTATGGGCAAAAGAAAACTGCAAATCGCATCCGTGCAAGCCATTTCGAACCGTTTCGTGATGAAACCCGCAGCTTAGTTGGCTTAAGAAGTATTGACAAGTTCTTTCCTTTATCGGGCGTAGGACTGTATCATTGTAGGTGCTGGGCATGGGCAAGGCTACTCCATTCTGACACAAAAAGGATCCAACTAGAGAATGATATTGGCCTAGTCGTAGATACCTCAACTTTTATTCCGAAGGTCGTGGGTTCAAATCCCGGCCGGTAGTGCACCAATGGATTTTTCGTAAAGAAAAATTATTTGCGCTAATTGACATTGCTCTTACGGTGAAGGAAAACATCGTAAAGAAACCCGCGGCTTAGTTGGCTCCAGATGTATTGACAAGTTCTCTCCTTTTGACATGGTCGACTAAGCTGAGAGGGTAGTAGGTGCTGGGCAAGGCTACTCTATACTCACGCAAAAAGGACCCAATTAAAAAGGGTCCCGTATACAAGTACAAAGGATCCAACTAAAAAGGTAATTATTCACACGATTTGTATTCATAGTAATTATTTTCCGGGGTATTAATTAGGGCTTGAGCTCCGGAATTCCGGTTTTAACAAAATTCCGGAATTCCGACTTATTTCAGTATCGTTTGTAATACCGGAATTAGTGAGAGCAAAACCGGAATTTTGATATCGTCTGTTAAGAGTCGAAAAGGCAATTTTCTAAGACGGCGGCAATAGAGGACAATGCTTCAAGTATCTAAAAACAATACCGCCTATTAGTGTTGAGACTGAACGCGACTTTTCACCAGTTTCTTACATTTGTAATCGTGTAAGAAGTTCACATCCAACAAAAGTTCTAGCTAGATGATAGATTACTTAATTTTTAATTATAATTACAGTTCTGAACAGCTATTTCAATGGATTTATTATTCCTACTTAAAATACCCATTCATTTCGATAACATCTGTTAATCAAAAAATATTATGCATTTTGTAATGAAGCATCGAATTCCGGAATTCCGGAACTGGATAGATCAATATTGAAAGTGAATTCCGGAATTGTTAAATGAACCGATATTCAAGCCCGCGTATTTTTATCTTAGTCTCCTCGCGACCATGACTATCGTAACATACCTAGTCGAAATGTCGAGGTAAGAGATTTTTTTTTTTTAAACCTATGTTGTCCCACTGCAGGGTCTCCCTCATCCGTTTCCAAGTCTGTCGGTCAGAGAAATAAATATACGCGATTGAGACCCAGAAAAATAATGACTATGAATACAAAACATGTAAGTTTAAAAAAATTTAAAGAGGTTTAGTTCCTGCATACAAGTACAAAATAAAAGTGAGTTTTTACCTCATAATATATCTAGTCTTCTTTTCAGACAATGTGACCACCGATGTAAGATAGTCGAACAACTCTCCATTCTTACACAGCTCAAACACGAGGAATATGAATGTTTCCGATTCAAATACAGCTTGAAGTTCAACTGGAAGATAAGATATTTACAGTTTAATGTAAGAGTTTATGTGTGAGTTATAAACACATTTAGCATAAATTTATTTCACATAAAAATCAAATAAATAAACTAAATAGGTGAGCATAAACTTTTTTAGGCAGAATAATGTGTGTAATATTACTTATCTTGCCAAAAGACTATTTGCAAATTGCTATATTTTGGTTAAATATGAAAAAATTTGGCGAAATATACTAAATTTTAGTCAAAATTTAGACCACAAAATATGCAAAATTGCCAAAAGACTATTTGAAAATTGCTATATTTTGGCTAAAATTTGAAATTTTAAAATTTGATTTAGCAGTTAAATCAAATAAGTCTAAAAGACATTTATGGTTAAAAAATGCCAAGAGACTGTTATGCCAAATTATTTAATGATTAGAGATTTAGATGAAACTTGATGAGGCCTTACAGCAGTGGCGCCATCTAGTAATATGGAGCTAGTTTAAAAAAACTGATTTTATGAACTTGAAGTTTAACAGCAGTGGCGCCATCTAGTTATATGGGAACTAGCTGCATCCCACGGTTTCATTCCGCGTACGTTCCCGTGGGAATATCGGGATGAAAGTCTCATGTGTAAATTGGGGTTTCTAGCTATCTACATACCGAGTTTCATCGTAATCGGTCCAGTAGTTTTAGCGTGAAGGAGTAACAAACATACATAATATTAGTAGGAAGTAGGATTTAGTGCATTTTTTTAAATCTCCATACATTTATACTAACATTAAAGGAAGAAACTGAAGAGCTGAAGAGTTTGTTTGTTTGTTTGAACGCGCTAATCTCAGGAACTACTGGTTGGAATTGAAAAATTAATTTTGTGTTGGATAGTCCATTTATCGAGGAAGGCTATAGGCTACTTTTCATTTTGATATTCCCACTGGATCGGGACTTACGCGGGTGAAACCGAGGAGCGCAGCTAGTTATGTAGAGAAATCAAATCAAACGATCAGGGGTTAAGCAACTCACTCACTAATATAAGGATGTCCAGCGACCATTCTTAGTATTTGTATCTCTTGTCTGGTTGCATCTCTCATGGTATGAGTGTCGACGCCATCTTGTGATTCCTGACTTAGGTCTATGATCTTGGCTGCATATTCTTTCCCTGTTTCCTTTTCTATACATCTTCGTACTGTCGAGCTTATTCCTCTGTGGAGAAACAAATATTGTTAGAACTTTAGCACATTTGTTGCTTGGAAGAGATTGGTTTTTGGAAATAAGGTAGCCCAATTCTACTAATCTACTAATATTATAAATGTGAAAGTTTGTGTGTGTGTGTGTGTGTGTGTGTATGTATGTTTGTTAGTCCTTCACGCAAAAACTATTGGACTGATTGCGATGAAACTCGGTATGTAGATAGCTGGAGACCTAGATTAACACATAGGCTACTTTTTATCCCGATACTCCCACGGGATCGGGACTTAAGCGGGTGAAACCACGGGGCGCAGCTAGTGTACAATAAATTAAAAAAATATATATTGCAGGATATTCCACACATCGCCATCTAGCCCCAAGCTAAGTAACTAGACTTGTGTTATGGGTGCTAGGCAATGGATATACTACTTATATACTTTTCTTTTGTACTTATAGTACATAGAAACAACCAGACCACAGAACAAATATCTAAGCATAAATACTTGTCTGAGATGGGAATCGAACTCGCAACCCAGTATTTGGCAGTCCGGCATGGTGACCATTGTGCCAACTGGGTCGTCAATTTAGTTTAGTTTCTTTTACGGGGCTGTTTCTGTACTTAACCTTTATATTTGGGCCATTGTATAATGTTGGACTACACATATTATATGCTTTCCTATCGCTTCACTTTCTCCTATTTAAGGTAGGTGGGAAGACCCAGGTATCGCAGGAAGGGTAAAGCTGACCAGCGCAAATTTCAAGTGAACCTAGCTCAAAGTGGACTTTGAGTCACTGAGCCAGCGGAGTATGTTAATAGTATCAATGTTAATTTAAAAGTTATGTTATCTACTGTGTTAACTATTTTAGGCTTTAGTCAATCAGCTAAATAATTGTACTGGGATAGCCTGTAGTTTATGAACAATCAAGGTAGGTATGTGCAGTCGCAAATAGGTACCAATCCTTACTAAAAATGAGTTTGAAAATGTTTATTTCTCAAGGTCATAGAAAAGACATACAATAATACGAAACGACGGACAACGTTTGGTAATTTAAAAATAATTCCTTATTTCCTATCGAAATAATAATTGGCACAAGAGCAAAACGTCTTTCACGATGCTATCAGCTGTAAGTCAGGCACTTTTTGGGTGATTTTATGGCTGCACTTACCTGCCTATTATTTCCTTCGGTTCATATTTTGCGTAGAATTCTTTGGCCGCATCTTTATCAGGGAGATTGTCGTCGTCTTCTTCTTTTGCCATTGCACTCACTTTTGTTGTTATTGTGTTAGCAAAATAATGCACGTAATTATTAGCAGTCTCACAATGACGAAAGGTTATTGTTCATAAATGAGTTAATTAATTGGTTATCGTCCTTCTGAACCACAACCGTATATTTTTTACATTAAATCTTTAATTTTTTCTTGACTGTTTCGACGGGTTAAAAATGTTTATTGCTTTGGAATAAATAAAAATATAATTTTTACATAATTTTTCTAATATCCGACAACGACCAATTTTTTTTTCAATTGAGCAACGAATGAGTGAATGAATGACAATAGACAACACCTCACAGCGAAATATAGATGTTATTATTGGCCACAATAACTTTGTCACATTGACCATGTTTGGCGTTTGAATAGTACGAATAGGACTGATCGTCTGAACGAATCGGAAACCGACTAAACAGCTGATTTTACTCTATGGTTGTTTTTCTCTTTTAAGCTTTCTCTTTCATCGTCAATTCATGAATTATCTTTTGTCTTTGTTTAGCAGTAACTTTTTGTACGTAATAAACAGAAAATTCGATTTTTTCCATTTTCTGCTTGAAAGCTTGTATAATCGTTTTTCCTTGTCTGGCTAAATACCTACCTCTTTCTTGTTTTGTTTGACGTTGACGCAAGATTGTTCTTTTCGATGGTCTTGCATTTTTTGGGGTGCAGATTATTCTTATCAGTACATTTTCATTGTGATTTTGTGGACACAACGCTTTTGCAAAACTATATTCGAGATCTGCGTGCTGTTGTTCAGCTCGGCGGAGGTGTTCTGAAACCAGGTGAGGCATTACTACGCATTTCTTCGAAGTACCTTCGTAGATCATCTTTTTGTCAACCTTGAAACAGAATACTAGTTTGTCGAATTCTTTGTTCGATATTTCGTGAAATGTAAGGCCTAAAACGATACGAATGTCGAAATTGATATGGTAGAGTGGTTACACTTTCACCAAGCAAGACAATGGAGGTGCCTCGAATGATAACAAGAGCTGATAAATTTAAGTACCTACATACTTGGATCCCATCTGAACTAATTATAACTTGGCTATACTTTAGCACATCAATTACTGGGCAATCGATCCTAATTTATTATCTGCAAAATAGGTACCTATTATATAAGAATGTAGGTAGGACAAAATCAATTTTGTTTGTCTACGATTTGACCTATGAAATTATCTAATCAGTCAGTTGTTTCAATTTTGTTAGATTAATTTACTTACTTACTAGAATTATTTATGTAGGTATAAAAACAATTTGATTCATATTGGGGATCATATTTATTACATATTCTAGCTTTGACCTCAATAATTCAATTCTTATAAGAATCTATTATTATTTTCAATTACCCTCTCTTTTTACAATAATGTAATTTCTATTATTAGAACTTTAAAACTAGCCTAGGTGTCTAAATAATAATTGCTTCACTAGCACTGAACTGCACAATGCAATTTTACCCTCGAAAGTCCCGATTTCTTGAGAATATCGAGATAAAAAGTAGATTGTGTTATTCCAAGACTCTAGCCATCTACATAGCTAGTTCTATTGGAATTGGTTAATATAATCAAACAGTAATTTAATTTCTACTTGAAGAGACCAGTCATATGAAAACCACAAAAAGTGTCCTATTTCTCTGGATATTTAGGCATTATACTGCAGAAAATAATATCACAAACAACACTCAGAATCTTATGGGGAATACTAGATTCTCTTATTTTTTCTTAACCAGTTCCGTTGCTTATAGCTTGTATTATATAGAACATTCTATAACTATCATAACATCTGGTCAAGAGACTAAAATGCTAACTGAAAATATTATATTATTGCAAAATCTATCCATCCACCCACCATAAAAATCTCTTTGTTTTTTTTGTTTGGTTAACATAACTCCTAGTAACTTAACTTGGGTGTCCTGCAATATCAGAATGGTCACCATGCCGGACTGCCAAACACAGGATTGCGGGTTCGATTACCGCCTCAGACAAGTATTTATGCTTAGATATTTGTCTGTGGTCTGGTTGTTTCTATGTATTATCTATACTAATATTATAAAGCTGAAGAGTTTGTTTGTTTGTTTTTTTGAACGCGCTAATCTCAGGAACTGCTGGTTCGAATTGAAAAATTCTTTTTGTGTTGGATAGTCCATTTATCGAGGAAGGTTATAGGCTACTTTTTATCCCGATATTCCCACGGGATCGGGAGTTACGCGGGTGAAACCGCGGAGCGCAGCTAGTTATAAGTATATATAAGTAATATATCCATTGTCTAGCACCCATAATACAAGTCTAGTTACTTAGCTTGGGGCTAGATGGCGATGTGTGGAATGTCCTGCAATATATGATTATATTTTTTTTATTTAATATTTATAATTATTAATTTTAAAATTTAATTTAATATAATTTATTATTTATTTAATTTAAATATTAATTTTAATTAATTTTTAAATAAATAATTATAAATATTGAAGGACACTTGAATATTTATTTATTAATATTTAGTTGCAAATCTTGCACATAGATGGCGCTACTTGTTTACAAGGCTTGTAAATTCTTGTGTTCATAATATGAACTACCAACATATTATGTTGGTACAATGGTTTAAAATAGGTAAATTAAATGGTTATCAAAGATTGTTATATAAAATAATTATATAAAAAAAAAATAAAAAAAATTTTTTTGAGCATAAATAATGTTCACCTCATGGTAAGAAAAATCTCTTATAATTAGAAGAACAATAGTTATAATTTTTTAATTCTCTATTACACCAATTTTTTATTTATAAATAAATATATTGCAGGACATTCCACACATCGCCATCTAGCCCCAAGCTAAGTAACTAGACTTGTGTTATGGGTGCTAGACAACGGATATACTACTTACTTATATACTTTTCTTTTGTAAATATATTATACTTATAATACATAGAACCAGAGCACAGACAAATATCTAAGCATAAATACATGTCTGAGGCGGGAATCGAACCCGCAACCCTGTGTTTGGCAGTTCGGCATGGTGACCATTGTGCCAACTGGGTCGTATATTTGTCAAGTTTGACGACCTCTGTGGCGCGTCGGGCGAACACCCGACTGCGACGCAGAAGGTTGCGGGTTCGATTCCCGCCGGAAACAAGTATTTATGCTGACCATAAATTCTTGTTTCTGGTTCTGGGTGTTTCCTATATGTATAATATGTATATATTTAGAAAAAAAAAAGTATATAAGTAGTTTATCCGTTATCTGGCACCCATAACACAAGCATTAAGTTGCTTAGCTTGGGGCTGGATGGCGATGTGTAATATGTCCTGAAATATTAATTTATTTATTTATTTTAAGTAACCTCCTTGCAAGTAACATAAGGCGTTACTAGTTACTACAATGCACGTAGGTACGCTATTTTGTATGGGCAGTGTTTGTCTTTAATATACTGTATCTTTTGTCTCTGGTATTATTCAATTATTATGTTTATTGTGTGTAAAGATAGATCAAGCTAAAATTAGTATCGCTATCTCGGCGAAATGATGGCGTTTTATGTTGCTGCCTTAATTGCACATTCTTTTTACATTGCGAAAAGGATTTTGATGAACGTAAGGGCGGTTCTACCAACAATACGGTTGGCAACATGGCGCTAGTATAGCCAGTTCCTAAATCTTTGTCATTTAATTTCAAGTAAATTTAACAACGAAGTTAATTTATATAAATTATTTTCCAGGGTCTTAATAGCCTATTTTTTATTTTAATTTCTCTTACCTCGTCGAAGTTAATTTTATTTCAAATACTAGCGACCCGCCCGGCCTCGCACGGCTATATTATGCATGTATTATACATATAAACCTTCCTCTTGAATCACTCTATGATAGAATTTTGATGCGGTTTTTTTAATAGATAGAGTCTCTATCTATTAAAAAAAACCGCATCAAAATCCGTTGCGTAGTTTTAAAGATTTAAGCATACAAAGGGATATAGGGACAGAGAAAGCGACTTTGTTTTATACTATGTAGTGATTAAAAAACCAGCCAAGTGCGAGTCGGACACGCGCACGATGGGTTCCGTACCATTAAATTCTGTTTTTAGTATTTGTTGTTATAGCGGCAACAAAAATACATAATCTGTGAAACTTTCAACTGCCTAGCTATCACGGATCGTGGGATACAGCCTGGTGACTGACGGACAGAAAACTTTAAAGACTTTGATACAAATTAAAATATTAAGTGGTTTGCATGACATCACTTCACTACATAGTATAAAACCAAGTCGCTTTTTCTGTCCCTATTTGCCTTTGTATGCTTAGATCTTTAAAACTACGCAACGGATTTTGATGCGGTTTTTTTAATAGATAGAGTGATTCAAGAGGAAGGTTTATATGTATAATACATGCATAATATAGCCGTGCGAAGCCGGAGCGGGTCGCTAGTTGTCCTTAAACAAAAGCTAAATGCATTTAACGGTTAATCTAAAATGAAATTCTATTTCATTAACACAAAGTTGATTATTTAATCAGTTTGATACTTTGACATTTGGTTAATCATGTTTATGGTTCTAAACGTTATTCAATATTGTTGTACCAGTTGTGAGAATAATAGCAAGCTTGGTTTGTTTTAATAGAATTTATTTAAATTATTAAAATGTAACAAACAGTAATGTTTTAACACGCGACTCGAGTTTAGAGAGAGTGACGTGTATAGTGTTGCCAGTGGCAAGCGTCTATATTTACTACACCAGTCAAGCTAATAAAACAAAAATGTAATCTTAATATATATAAATCTCGTGTCACCATGTTTGTCCTCAATGGACTCCTAAACCACTTAACCGATTATAATAAAATTCGCACACCATGTGCAGTTCGATCCAACTTGAGAGATAGGATAGCTTACATCCCGATATTCCCACGGGATCGGGAGTTACGCGGGTGAAACCGCGGAGGGCAGCTAGTTTATAATATAACTAGCGACCCGCCCCGGCTTCGCACGGGTGCAGTGCTGATGCTAAATGTACTACAAGATGACTTCACTACATAGTATAAAATAAAGTCACTTTTCGCCGTCCCTATTTCCCTTTGTATGCTTAGATCTTTAAAACTACGCAACGGATTTTGATGCGGTTTATTTTAATAGATAGAGTGATTAAAGAGGAAGGTTTTTAGATATGAGACATGCATAATACAGCCGTGCGAAGCCGGGGCGGGTCGCTAGTTACTAATAATTAAATAATTATTTTTTAACCATCTTACATAAAGTTCTTGTCAGGGCTGTAATCTTACTTCCTACTAATTCTACTAATATTATAAATAGTGAAAGTTTATCTGTTAGTATGTGTGTGTCTTTGTATGTTTGTTACTCCTTCACGCAAAAACTACTACTAGCTGCCATTTTTTTCCTGATATTAAAATGGGATCCTGATATTCAATAGCGACCCGCCCCGGCTTCGCACGGCTATATTATGCATGTATTATACATATAAACCTTCCTCTTGAATCACTCTCTATAAATAAAAACCGCATCAAATCCGTTGCGTAGTTTTAAAGATTCAAGCATACATAGGGATATAGGGACATAGGACTTTGTTTTATACTATGTAGTGATTATAACTTGAGGTACCAATTCGAAAAGTACTTATATGACCTCCATATTTGTGTTGGTTCATTATGAAACTGGCACACTAAAGTTGGATAGCTTCCAGTTGAGCTGTTCTATTATATATTCTGTGGTTGAGCATACCCTGCACTTGACGGCTTAATGGAGTGTCATATCTTGCGCTTGATTCTAGGTAGGTACCTATGCTCTTCTGCAATTATAAATTTTTAACTGACCTTAAAAAAGGAGGAGGTTCTCAATTCGTCGTTTTTAAGGTTTCGTGCCCAAAGGGTAAAAACGGGTACTAAGAGTCCACTGTCCGTCTGTCTGTCACCAGATTGTATCACACACCGTGATAGCTAGAGAGTTGAAATTTTCACAGATTATGTATTTCTGTTGCCGCTATAACACTAAAAACAGAAAAAAAAATATGTGTGTTGTATGGCCCCATATATAACATGGTACGGAACCCTTCGTGCTCGAGACCGACTCGTACTTGACCGATTTTTCACTATCACTACATAGTATAAAACAAAGTCGCTTTCTCTGTCCCTATATCCCTATGTATGCTTAAATCTTTAAAACTACGCAACGGATTTTGATGCGGTTTTTTAATAGATAGAGTGATTCAAGAGGAAGGTTTATATGTATAATACATGCATAATATAGCCGTGCGAAGCCGGGGCGGGTCGCTAGTTCAATATATTTTAACTGTGGTGCGCATCTAATTACAAAATAAATTTAATTAGATCAATCTGAATGTAACTTTTTTTATCATAACCTAGTTCACGAACGGCTTCAAACACGCGATAAAATGTTTTCTAAAATGTTGCTGAAATATATTTCATAAATTACCTATTTCAGGATAAAATTGTATCGTGGTTCGCCAGTAAAAGATATGTAACCGCAGTTCCTGAGTTTAACGAACTCACCCCACCCTTGGTTCTATTTTCTAACTACGAACAAGTTTCCAATATATGGACAGAGCTATTAAAAGTTACAACTAAGTAACACGAAAGAAATTATCGAAAACGGTAATCGATTTGGCACGATTTAGGGCGGTCACATGAGATTGTTGAATGATGATTGTGATTGATGATGATGATGAGATTGTTGAATGAAGAAGAAGAGAGAAGAAGCATGAGAGTGTTTTTAGCGAAATTATAGTTAAGTACATACATTTAGCGGGTAATCTAAAATTATATTTTAAAACCCAAAAGGTTGATATTTATCACTATCACTACATAGTATAAAACAAAGTTGCTTTCTCTGTCCCTATATCCCTTTGTATGCTTAAATCTTTAAAACTACGCAACGGATTTTGATGCAGATTTTTTTAATAGATAGAGTGATTCAAGAGGAACGTTTATATGTATATAAATGCATAATATAGCCGTGCGAAGCCGGGCGGGTCGCTAGTTTATTGAATAAGTTTGACACTTTTACAGTTGGTTATTCACGTTTAAAGTCTTAGATCTATTTATTTTTAGGGTTCCGCACCTCAAACGTCAAAAAAGGAACCCTTAAAAGATCACTCCGTCTGTATATGTGTCACCACCGATTTTCTTAAGAACGGGTGGACTTAGCAAATCACCAGATACTGAGGTCTATAGTCCCTATTGGTGTATAAAAATCATGGTCCTGAGTCAATACGATTAAAAGATATGGGCAAATTTAGATTTTCGCGATAACTTGTGAGTACCAAATATTTACATTAATTTTCAACTTTTTAAAGTTAGGACAGTTTCAGGTCCATTTGGGCCACGCATACCTACTTTATTCAATGAATAAATTTTCTTCTCTTCAATAAATCTGATTCTGATTCTGATTCTAGACTAGAGCTACCAAATCTCTGAAACGTGTATCCGTTTAGTTTATTTATAGCTTATGGACCTCTATACTTGGCGTTTCTAAACTCCGAAAGTAATATAACAGCCAATCATTGACAGGCTCCATGGATGATCGCGTGATTTGATTGGCTATAATGACCAAATGATTCTCAACGGATGAACGGTTAGGTATTACCTGGTTCATGCTTCGTTTCTCCCAGCATTGTTTATTAACTTTTCATTAGGATTTGATATTGATATGTTTATTAAACTTGATTGTTTACGTCTATATTAGTACTCGTCTTCTCTAATATATTTTTGTGCTCGTGTTTTATAAATGAGCGTACTCTTTCGCATATTTGAAGTTTTAATCTCCCTCTTATTTTATTTTTTTAATTGTCATTGTTTTTATACATATAGTATTTAGCTGCGCCCCGCGTAAGTCACGTGGGAATATCGGGATAAAAAGTAGCCTATATTTTTCAATTCGATCTAGCAGTTCCTGAGATCAGCGCGTTAAAACGGAAAAACGTAAGCCCTCAAATATGAATAATTTTCCCCGTTTTTCCCACATTTCTCACTGATCCTTTGCTCCTATTAGTCGCAGCGTGGTGTTAAATAACCTAAATTCTTCCTCGATAAATGGACTATCCAACACAAAAAGATTTTTTTCAATTCGAACCAGTAGTTCCTCAGATTAGCGCGTTCAAACAAACACACTCTTAAGCTTTATAATATTAGTACTGATAGATAATACTTGTCTATTATGAAATTCTTTAATAAATGATGTACTTAGTTTTAGTTAATAAATTGTTTAGTAACCTCGTATGCGTATATTAACAACCATCAATATTGCAACTAATTAACATGGTGGTATCACGCAGCAGCGGCTGCGTCTAGTCACGATCTATATTTACGTGATTGCACGACCGAAGTAAATAATTCCTTATGTGGTATCAAGTTATAAAGATCTTGATAGACGTCTGCTGATTTATGCATATTCCTGGTGGGAGATTTGCGGCTTGTTACCTACCATCCACCGGAATTCGTATCGCCAAGTAGCCCATTGAAATGTTACATTTTTTTGGGCTTAGCGTGCATTTGTCAGAGGACGCAATTTTATCTTTTAGATACCTATCAAGTTTAAAGTTAAATCCAAGTTTGAGGGATTTTAGCCCATATCCCACGGCCGCCATCTTGGAAAAAGGGGCTAAAATAGTGTTTATGGTTTATCTGACGAACTAAAGGTTTCACAAAAAAAAAAGTAAATATTTTTTGATGCAAATAACATTATCTACAACGTAACTTTTAGTCGTAGAACAAAAAATAAAAAGTTATATCCTTCAAACTTGGATTTAACTTTAAACTGCCACCCCCTTGATATCTGAAAAATAAAATTGCGTCCTCTGGCAAATGCAACCCCAAATGTAACTTTTCAATTGACTAAAGCGGATTGTCCGTGTTCCTATACGTAGACTGGTGCAGCCACAAAAGGTAGAGGGGTCGGAACAGTTTTTGTTCCACTGCAGTCTTCCTAACTTCACTCGCGACCCTCGAAGGTCCCTGTTTATTTGGGGGTCTTTGAGTCACGAGCGTATCTTCTAGGTTCGCGTCTTAGACCGCATCGTCATTTACCATATCGTGTGAGGTTGTAGTCAAACGCTGACTTGTCCCCTCAGACAAGATTGCTTTCTATTATGCCGGCGCCTCACATTGGCTATGTTGGCTCCAAGTTATACTGTTGGATCCAACACACCAATGTGAGGATCGATCTTGGAACGTTATTGAACGTTCCAAGATCAAGGTGTGTTGGATCCAACAGTATAACTTGGAGCCAACATAGCCAATGTGAGGCGCCGGCATTAGCGATGTCGCCAATCGATAGATTTAATTGTATGAAAGTGACATAAACCATTGTATATTTGCATAAGATGAAACTTATCCACCATTTTTTTTTCTCTAACGCAAGACTAAAAATAAAGTTTAGGTACTTTTCGTGGCTTGTGTCAAAAAAAAAAACAAAATAAAGTCTGTCGATTGGCGATATCGCTAATAGAAAGCCATCTTGTCTAAGGGGGCTGTTTATTATAAACGAACAGCGCTCCGCGGACAAAAAGTAGCCCATGCTACTCGTATGACACACCCAATGAATCAATGTATCCTCATACCAAGTTTCATCAAAATCGATCCAGTAGTTTCGGAGCCTATTCGTTACAAACAAACAAATAACATTTTTCCTCATTATAATCCTCTTTTTTTATGTTAGCGTAAGTTATAAATAAAAGCTATTATGACGTAGACATCCGCTAAGAAAGGATTCTAGAAAATCCAACTTCTACGCGGACGAAATCGCGGTTAATAGCTAGTTCAGAATAATACGATAATTTACATTTTCACAGAGACGGTAAACTTAATTGCCAATATATTCCACTCATGCTCTAGAAGTTTTACAACCCAGACATATTCGATTTAAACTTTACTGATTCTTGATAAAGTTGTAAACTAAATCGATACCTACATTTACTACTTCAAAGTGGCCATTCAATTCGGACGAGTATTTCGTCGTTTAATGTCTTTACGAAATGGGCCTATTAAGTTTACAGTCGTAACTGTTGTACTTGCTTGTGGTCGAGGCCATTTGTACATCAAAAAGAACAAGACTTAAAATGAACGGCAGTCTACGGAGTATTTTTAATCATCCATCAATTCGTATATTATTACACTAGCGACCCGCCCTGGCTTCGCACGGCTATATTATGCATGTATTTTACATATAAACCTTCCTCTTGAATCACTATCTATTAAAAAAACCGCATCAAAATCCGTTGCGTAGTTTTAAAGATGTAAGCATACATAGGGATATAGGGACAGAGAAAGCGACTTTGTTTTATACTATGTAGTGATGAAGCAGCGCTCCGCGGTTTCGCCCGCGTAACTCCCGATTCCATGGGAATATCGGGATAAAAGGTAAAAGCCTTATAGCCTTCCTCGATAAATGGACTATCCAACACAAAAATATTTTATCAATTCGAACCAGTAGTTTCTGAGATTAGGGCGTTCAAACAAACAAACTCTTTAGATTTATAATATTAGTATTTATTATAGATTTAGAGCCCACAATGTCCCACTGCAGGCCTTTGCCCCGCAGTGTGGGCAGAACAAAAGCTGTTCTACCTTTCTTCTATTGATCGCAATCTGAAGCTGTTGAACACCAGTCATTCCTATAGGAATCAAAATCGATCTACCATCGCCCGCGCCGTCTTGATCTGCTGCGATCATTGGCAGCATCACAGACTTCCAAGCGTAATTCATATTATAGGATTTCTGAGCAGCACGTATTACTTCCATTTTTTGCCACAAGACACATCTATATCTATCTAATATTTTAAAGAGAAAATATTTGATTGTTTGTTGGCTCCAAAACTACTCGACCAATTTTGATGAAACTTGGTATGAGGGTGCATTGGTTCATTAGGAGTGTAATAGGCTACTTTTTATCTCGATATTCCTACAAGATCGGGAGTTACGCGGGTAAAAGTCCGCGGTTTTACCCGCGTAACTCCCGATCTTTTTGATGAAACTTGGTATGAGGGTGCATTGGTTCATTAGGAGTGTAATAGGCTACTTTTTATCTCGATATTCCTACAAGATCGGGAGTTACGCGGGTAAAACTCCGCGGTTTTACCCGCGTAACTCCCGATCTTTTTGATGAAACTTGGTATGAGGGTGCATTGGTTCATTAGGAGTGTAATAGGCTACTTTTTATCTCGATATTCCTACAAGATCGGGAGTTACGCGGGTAAAACTCCACGGTTTTACCCGCGTAACTCCCGATCTTTTTGATGAAACTTGGTATGAGGGTGCATTGGTTCATTAAGAGTGTAATAGGCTACTTTTTATCTCGATATTCCTACAAGATCGGGAGTTACGCGGGTAAAACCGCGGAGCGCTGCTAGTGTACAATATTAAAGTCTGTAAAAATAAAGCGGTACAGCGCGGTGGAGTCAATGCGTTCGTTTTACGGCAGATGCACTCCGGACCTTGAGTGAGTTTATGGAGTCGCATACCGTATGCTTCGAACACGTACACAAGTTGTAAGCTTATTGAGGATTTCTCTATTGTAAGATTATACTTATCATATGAACTGCTGCTGTGACTTTCGTTGCTCCATTTCAAATAATACTTTCAAATATTTGACCTTTGTGAGCGTGATCACATGAAAAAAAAAACCATGAGTTTCTTGTGCCTTATTCTCATTGGTGGGCGCGTTCCGAAGGCACACATTCTAACTTAGTTTTTAAGATGATTCTATGTGATCTGTGTACAAATGTATTAGGCATCCAAATTAATTAAAAAAACTTGATTTTGCTGAAATATCTTCTTCTTCTTGAGGTGCCATCTTTTAACGGTGGTCGGCTTTTATTAGGGCAATTTTTACTTTTGATGTTGCTGCACGGAAAAGGGATGCTTTGCTTAAACCATGTCCTGGTTCTTGAGCCATGAGTTGCGCCTCCTTCCAGATGGCATTTTCAATAAATATAAAGATGGCCAATTCTTTTTGATTTCAATTGAATCTTAATCCCTAATAGCTTAGAAATCTTTGCTGTAAACTTTTCAATATGTTTTCTATTTCAAACTTTTTTAATTTCATGATCTTTCACCATCGTTGAGCGGAAAATTTAGCCAATTCAATGCCAAAGTAATGAACTCGTTACATTAGTATGTGTAACCTACTATCGCTTTCGTTTGGTCTCCCGTCCAAATACGCTTCGTTGCCATATCAAAACGCTGTATCGTTGAACATTCCGTGCTATTTATAGTACGCCTCGGAGCGACTCGTTTCTCCCTTTTACAAATTAAATGCGTTAAAATACGCACTGAAGTCTTATTTGTTTCTTTTTGCTCAGGATAAACATGTTCCTTACTATCTCTTTCTTTCCAATTAATTTGTGTTTGGCGAAACCTAAATCTGTTTTCTTTTGCCTTATTATAGCTTAAATAGTATCAACGTATATCAAATAGGGGATTTGACATTCACTTGTTATTTTTTCTTGTCTCACACAGTTTATACATTTCTCTTAAGTCTTTCCTTTCTTTCTATCCCTATATATATATCCACCATTGATTTTACTTCCCCATATATAAAATTCTCGTGTCGCGGTGCTAGACCAAACTCCACCTAAACGGCTGAACCTATTTGTATGATTTTTTTTGTGTGTAGTCGTTAGGTCTGAGAATCAAACACTATTATATTTTTTTTTTTACTTTATTTTGCCTATTTTTTTATATAATATGGCAAAACAACGTTTGCCTGGACCGCTAGTCACTTCATCATCACTACATAGTTAGTATAAAACAAAGTCGCTTTCTCTGTCCCTATATCCCTTTGTACGCTTAAATCTTTTAAACTACGTAACGGATTTTGATGCGGTTTTTTTTAATAGATAGAGTGTTTCAAGAGGAAGGTTTATATGTAAACCTAGTATATGCATAATATAGCCGTGCGAAGCCGGGGCGGGTCGCTAGTTTATCTATAAATATAAAATTCAAAATTCTGATTGACTGATAAATTAACGCACAGCTTAAACCAATGGAAGGATCGGGCTAAAAGGCACATAGATAGATAATTATGACGTAGGCATCCGCTAAAAAAGGGTTTTGGAAAATTTAAAGCCAACACGAACGATGTCGCGGGTTAAAGCTAGTATGTATACCTAGATTACAATTTCAAGAATTTGTCTTTGGTTGTTTTTATGCTTCGTTTGATCCCTGTAGTGCTATGGTCTACAGCTATGCAAATATGACTAGCAATGATGCATAATTAACGTGACCGACCATACGTCCCGCTTTGGGCGGGACAGTCCCGCTTTCAAACTGTGTGTCCCGTTGTCCCCCCAGCAAGGGAAGAAATGTCCCGCTTTCATATTTACATAAAGTGTCCCTAAACATTGTGATGACTTTCGTGGAAATCAATGCAGAACCGAAGATCTACATACCTCGTGCAGCGAATCGTGACCTCTGCGGTAAGTGGGAGGGGTATGCGCAGAACTCGATATTTATATGAAAATTGAGTTCTGCGCATACCCCTTCTACTTACCATCAGAGGTCAACATTCGCTGCGCTATGTATACCAAAGGATGATGCCAGTAAATGTATGAACTCTGGTACCCGCTCCAATAAGATTAAATGATATGTCATTAGAAAGGTAATATAATGTAGGTTAATATTTGACTATTGGCTTGTCTTGATTTTTAGTCCAATCGAAATAATATAACTGCCAAGTTTCAAAAATCAATAGTAAATCATCAACATACATCTCGTGCGATAATGTTTGACTATTTATAGATTTTTGTCAAAGTAGACGACAATTAAAAAAAAAAATGAAATAAAACTTAATGACGTCATAAAATCATAAAAAAATATTTTTCAAAAGAACTTAGTGGCTATGAATACCACATCCCGCCCTCAAAAGATAGACATCAATCTCAAGTTACACTAACCAGGCCAATAAATGCATTGTTTGATGGGTGAAATCGATTTTTAGTGGTCATTCCTGCTTGTCCCCGATTTTATTTGTGATTTCTAGAAACAAAAGGCGATCGAAATAAAAACAAACGATGATCGAAGCACGAAACAAAAAACGATCGAAACGGAAACAAAAGACGATCGAAATGGAATCAAAAGACGATCACAACGCAAGGGAAGAATGATCGAAAATCAAAAAGGAAAACAAATAGCGATCTAAATAAAAACAAAAGACGATCGACATGAAATCGAAAGCCGATCGAAATGAAATCAAAACACGATCACAACGGAAAGGAAGAATGATCGAAAAAAAAACGATCTAAATGAAAACAAAGAGACGATCACAACGGAAAGGAAGGGTGATCGAATTGAAAACAAAAGACGATCGAAATGAAAATAAAAGACGATCGAAATTGAAATAAAAGACAATCGAAAGGAAACTAAACGAAGATCGAAATGGAAAGAAAAGAAAAACTATTGCAATAGAAAGTTAGAATGATTGAAAAAGACGATCAATCCATTTCGATCGTCTTTTGATTCTATTTCGATCGTCTTTATGTTTCATTTCGATCGATTTTTTGTTTTTCGATCATCTTTTGCTTTGTTTATCAAATTCAATTCGGGGACAGTCAAGAAGCAAATATTTCGCTTGATCCCAGTGTTGAATCCGAGGAAAAACAGGAACCTACCATGGCAGGAATGGAAATTCCTGTTTGTCCCCATTTGGGGACAGCATTCCGCGACTGGCAGAAATAACCAATACTTGCATGTAACATTGCATTTTCTAGAATTTTACGCTGCAATCTTTGGTCGATTTCTTGAAAATTCATCAGCCAAAAGTGTTGCTGATAGAACCACTGATTAAATAATATACGATGTCTGTGGATAGAGCCTTCTACGACACGCGACGTAGTTGCGATAACTTACATTTCAATAATAAATAATACTTTCAATCAATAATCCACAATGTTTCAAACGAGTACAAAAATGTCCAGGAGAAAGCGGGGGTCAGTTAGAAAAACCTAAATACTTAACCATAAGCTGTCTGAGAGGCAGAAGCTTATTTATAAGTTGGCACGTTCGAGGGTAAAAGCGGCGCAGGATATATCCAAGTGCCGCTGTGTAAAAGACCCCGATGGTAACCTGCTTTGCGAGGACCTCGCGGTGAAGGAGAGATGGCGCTCTTATTTCCACGACCTGCTGAATAAGCAGTACAAAGAGGTGCAGCCGCCGGAACTCCCTCCGAATCAAGGACTTGTGCCACCGATTACGCCTGATGAAGTCCGCAAGGCTCTTCGCCGCATGAAGAATCGGAAAGCTGTCGGAGCCGATGGAGTCCCTATCGAAGTTTGGAAGGTGATGGGTCCTCGTGGTGTGGGCATCTTGACCAACCTCTTTAACCGCATACTCGAGACCGGCGAGATCCCTGCCCAATGGAGATTGAGTGTTATTACCCCAGTTTTCAAGGGCAAGGGATCGGTGCAGGAGTGTGGCAGTTATCGAGGTATAAAGGTCATGTTCCACACCATGAAGCTCTACGAGCGGATAGTCGACTGTCGGATCCGACAGGAGTGCACTGTCTCTGGGTGTCAATATGGTTTCCGCCCCGGGCATGACACCATGGACCCTGTTTTCGCCCTAAAGATCGTTATGGAGAAATACAGGACAAAGAATACGCCTCTGCATTTTCTATTCCTAGATTTGCAGAAGGCCTTCGACTGTGTTCCTCGCAAGATGATCTGGTGGGCGCTGCGGTCCAAAGGGGTTCCGGAAGCTTATGTTGAAATCATCAGAGACATGTACCGAAATTCTGATTCCGTGGTGCGAACTGCTGTTGGTGACACTAAGCCCTTCCCTGTTAGTACTGTTGGAGTTCACCAGGGTTCCGTCCTAAGCCCGTTCCTGTTCAGCGTAATATTGGATGCACTGTCCGTTGCCATCAGGGATGCACACGAGCAGCCTCCATGGCTGCTCATGTACGCTGATGATATTGCGCTGGCGGACTCGGATAAGGGGCGGCTGGTCCAACGTGTACACACGTGGAAGGAGTCGCTTGAGAACGGCGGTTTGCAACTGAATGTGGCGAAGTCAGAGTACTTGGCTTGCAATACCACAGATCCCACACCTGTCTGCGTAGACGGTCATATGGTCGAGCGGACAGACCAGTTTAAGTACTTGGGATCTGTGCTTCACGCGTCCGGCAACATCGATTGCGACGTCAAGTCACGCATTTCAGCGGCTTGGGCCAAGTGGCGTGAGGTGACTGGTGTCATTTGTGACCCCAAAATGCCGGTTAAACTAAAAGGACAGGTCTATAAAACCATCATTAGACCTGTCCTTTTGTATGGTAGTGAGGCGTGGCCGGTGCTTGAGCGACATAGATAGATAGATAGATAGATAACTTTATTTGTACAACACAGAAAGAAACAGAACACGATAAACACAAAGCAGCATAAGCAGGAGCTGCGTGTCACGGAGATGAAGATGTTGCGCTGGATGTGTGGAGTGACGCGAAAGGATCGCGTCAGGAACTCCCGCATCCGGGGCAGCCTTCATGTCCGAGACATTGCAGATAAATTGCAAGAGTGTCGCTTACGCTGGTACGGCCACGTCTTGCGAAAACCGGCTAGTTACGTGGGGAACAAATATCTTGCCATGGCGCCTCCGCCGGGTCGTGGCAGACTGGGTAGACCCAAGAAGTGCTGGCTTGACGTCGTAAAGGGTGATATGCGTGCAAATGGCCTTACAATCCAGGATGCCGAAGATCGTGCGAAGTGGAGGCGTAAAAGTAGGAAAGCGGACCCCGGGCTCCCGAGAGGGATGCAACCGGGAACATCGCTCGGATGATGATGATGATGATGATGATGATGACTTAACCATAAGCAGAGAAAGTCAACAAGACCTAAAAATGTGATCTGCTTTCTTCTTCTTTTTAAGGTCTTGGGTAGTGGGACAAAGTAATAAATAAAATAGGTAATCACTACATAGTATAAAACAAAGTCGCTTTCTCTGTCCCCATATCCCTATGTATGCTTAAATCTTTAAAACTACGCAACGGATTTTGATGCGGTTTTTTTAATAGATAGAGTGATTCAAGAGGAAGGTTTAAATGTATAAAACACGCATAATATAGCCGTGCGAAGCCAGGACGGGTCGCTAGTAAATAATAATTTAATAGTTGATTGATCGAGATTCAAATAGTACCTACTTTTACGGCGACGCGACGGCGATATTTTGAGGGGTTCTTTATATCTCATAGTATGAGATGATTTTGTTACAACCAACCACACGAAGTATTTCCCTATGTCTCACGATTCGAGGTGGGTTGCAACTTAAATATTATTGGAAGAGGCTTATGTAAGAGGTTGGTTCCAGGCAGAGTTCTTACAAACTCTGTAGGAGGTATGCTCGATTCGTTTGAGAGCAAGCCACTTTCCGTTATAGTGTAAATTGTTTGGTAGTAGTTGGTCTGTAAGTACTATGGCATCACAACTTAGTAGAAGGTATCTAAATCAGAAAACTATCCGATATCTAATGTGAAATAATGCTCAAGATATTTAAAAAAATATTCAGATTCTTAAATACCTCCATGGCCATCACATACTTTGTCAGAAGAAACATTGAAGTCAGAGAGAGATAATTTAATAAGTGTAAAATAAAATAGTAAAGTAATGCCTAGTACTTTTTACAGACCAATTTTTTTTATACAGCAAGAAAAGTGGTGTTGTATTCGTGGTCGGTTGCTCATTATGAGACGTACGGAATTCTGTAGTTCGTTGCAACAAGCCACGTTCCATATGAGACGTAGGGAAAATTCATTTTGAGTAAATTGAATCCTGGACGCAGCAAGGGATTCGGGAAAGTCAAAGTAGTATGAAACAATAAATGATGATTATGATTATGATTACTTACGTAGCCCGAAAATGGTATATTATGCAACTATTCAATCAAGGACGAATTTAAAACGAGGGCCACAGACGAGACAGACGAGACAGACGAGACGGACGAGACGGACGAGACGGACGGGACAGACGGGACAGACGGGACAAACGGGACAGACGGGACAGACGAGACAGGCGAGACGGACGAGACGGTTCATGCCTTGAATTAATATTTAAGTATAAATCGATTTTTGTTTCTGGTTTGGGTGCATATTATGGAGTTTCTGCAAAAGAAAAGTATAAACTTAACTATTCTACCCGTTATCTGGCCACCATAGCACAAGCCTAGTTGCTTAACTTGGGGCGACAGACGGGACAGACGGGACAGACGGGACAGACGGGACAGACGAGACAGACGAGACAGACGAGACAGACGAGACAGACGAGACAGACGGGACAGACGGGACAGACGGGACAGACGGGACAGACGAGACAGGCGAGACGGACGAGACGGTTCATGCCTTGAATTAATATTTAAGTATAAATCGATTTTTGTTTCTGGTTTGGGTGCATATTATGGAGTTTCTGCAAAAGAAAAGTATAAACTTAACTATTCTACCCGTTATCTGGCCACCAAGCCTAGTTGCTTAACTTGGGGCGAGAAGTTGTTGTGTGCAATGTCTTAAAATATTTTTTAATTATTATTTATTTATTTGTTTATATTATTATCATCACTATCATCACATAGTAAGTATAAAACAAAGTCGTTTTTCGCTGTCCGTCTGTTTCTATGTATCCTGAGATCTTTAAAACTATTTGACAGATTTTGATGCGGTTTTTTTTAATAGATACGAGTGATTCAAGATGAAGCTTTTAATGTGTAAAACAAAACTACCACGCGTACAAAGTCGCGGGCAACAGCTAGTATATTAATAAAATGATAATTAGACATCGTCTCACCATTGTTAATATGGCTTAATAAAAGTTAGTATAACTCTGAACGGACTAACATTTCGAAATAGTCGCCATAATAACTTCTATTCTAATTGAAAAGAGCTATCCAATGACGTATTACACATCGTTATTGGAGGTGGGTACCACTATTGGCATCATCCTTTATCTGTTGGAAACATGAAAAAAACTTGACGTAGGTAGTTCTACGAAAGTCATGTTAGAAGTTCTAACGTAGCTTAACCCACTTTTCTGGTTTGGGTAACATCATTGCCGGCAATTAATTTGGTACAAATATTACAATATTCTTTCGTTTTGTTGCAAAATCTAGAACATTTCTTTGAACAAAATTCTGTAGTTGTCCCGATCTGTCTATAGAAAATTATGGTCACGTTAAGCATAATGTGTAATATCTAAGTAAATTAAACCTTACTTGTTGGTTGTCTGTGTAAATATGTCTAAGCCAATATTATGCGCGTGTTCTTGAAAAAGTTTGAATAAATAACTTTGAAACAGAAAAAAACAACTACCAACAGCCACTAAGTCAAAAATATTTACAATTGAGTATGTACAATTAACGGTCAAAAGTCTCTGTCCACCGTAACGTTTACAATCCCGTGCAGCACTATTTGAACATTATAACAACGTAACCACCTTCGTGATTTTATAAAAGCTGAGAATCGTTTAGGTTTATAATGTCCAAATCCCAAAATGTCCGGAGGGTGCAAATTGTCCATATCCCAAAAGGTCGAATTTTTTGAAGTCAAAAACCAGTAGTCAGTTACATGTTTTTTTAACACGGTTTTATTAGGTCGACCTGTATGTAACTAACTATGTAATTATAAGATAACTAGCGACACGCCCCGGCTTTGCACGGCTATATTATGCATGTACCTATTATACATATAAACCTTCCTCTTGAATCACTCTATCTATTTAAAAAAACCGCATCAAAATCCGTTGCGTAGTTTTAAAGATTTACCCCCGAATACTGAAAGGCTACTTAATCTTAAGTGGCGTTTAAATTGAAATTTAAGTGTAGGCTTCAAAAGAAAACATACACCTAACGTGAATTTAAACGCAACTTAAGATTAAGTAGCCTTTCAGTATTCGGTGGTTAAGCGGTCAAAGGGAAATAGGGACAGAGAAAGCGACTTTGTTTTATACTATGTAGTGATAGTGAAGTGATGTAGTGATTAGAGTTTTTATACATAAAGTTTTACTTTTGATTATCATACTATATGATTGCCAACAGTTGTTTTTTTAGTCCACCATATAATTTTGTTACAATAAAGTAAAATATAAACTCTGGTATTGCAGGACATTCCCTACATCGCCATCTAGCCCCATACTAAGTAACTAGACTAATGGGTGTTATGGGTGCTAGACAACGGATAAACTACATAAATACTTTTCTTTTGTAAATATATACTTATAATTCATAGAAACAACAAGACCACAGACAAATATATAAGCATAAATACTTGTCTGAGTATGAATATAAACTTTGGGATATGGACAATCTGGGATATGGACGTTATGGGTGCTAGACAACGGATATACTACATATATACTTTTCTTTTGTACATACTTATATACTTATAACACATAGAAACAACACGACCACAGACAAATATCTAAGCATAAATACATGTTTGAGACTGGAATCGAACCCGCAACCCTGTGTTTGGCAGTCCGGCATGGTGACCATTGTGCCAACTGGGTCGTAATGTCAAATTCTACACTCTCGGCATTCAATCAAAACTTGTCTCTTTTAGGAAGTTTGTTATTAAACTCGGTCAAGGTAATCCGTGATTTGTCAGTGTTCTTAATTAGGGTTCCGCACTTATAGGGTAAAAACGGAACCCTATTACTAAGATTTCACTGTCTGTTTGTCCATCTGTCTGTCACCAGGCTGTATCTCATGAACCGTGATAGAGAGAGTTGAAAATTTCACAGATTGTGTACGTATTTCTGTTGCCGCTTTATTTTTGACGACCTCTGTGGCGCGTCGGGCGAACACCCGACTGCGACGCAGAAGGTTGCGGGTTCGATTCCCGCCGGGAACAAGTATTTATGCTGACCATAAATTCTTGTTTCTGGTTCTGGGTGTTTCCTATATGTATAATATGTATATATTTACAAAAAAAAAAAGTATATAAGTAGTTTATCCGTTATCTGGCACCCATAACACAAGCATTAAGTTGCTTAGCTTGGGGCTGGATGGCGATGTGTAATATGTCCTGAAATATTTATTTATATATTTATTTATTTATCAAATACTATAAAAACAGAAGAAAAAAATTGGTACGGAACCAGTACGGAACAGAAGTTATCTATCTATCTATCTAACCCTTCGTGCGTTAGTCCGACTCGCACTTGGCCGGTTTTTCTTGCATAAATAAGATTAAAGTAGCAACATTCAACAGTAAACTTCTTGCATTGCTTTTCGTTCCAAGATGTTATTTTTATCAAACTGGTTAGTTACCGTAATATGCAACCGGCTGCAGCATTATTAAACCTGATGTGCTTAGATCGGATCAGCTTCTTACATTCGATATTTAACAACTTTGTATCATTACATAGTAGGTATAAAACAAAGTCACTTTTCGCTCTCTGTCCCTATGTAAGCTTAGATCTTTAAAACACGGATTTTGATACGGTTTTTTTAAATAGATAGAGTGATTCAAGAGGAAGGTTTATATGTATAATACACATCTAGTTCACGATATGCTATCAATTTAATTGTAATCCAAAAAAACTCAGAATTTTATCATATTTTTGCGATTTGTGTACTTATAATATGCTGAAGTATTGGCTTGCCAGCATTATTTAGCGCACAGAAGGCCAATTCTCATAAATAACATTGTTCAAATTACATTTCAATATCATTTCGAATGCATTTCAATCACAAATTAATGCCCTCAAAGTAGCTCAAAATACCATCAAACTTAGCTTTTTGTAAAAAAAAATCGCAATTAATATGCAATCGGAATTATATCACTATCACTACATAGTATAAAACAAAGTCGCTTTTTCTGTCCCTATATCCCTATGTATGCTTAAATCTTTAAAAGTACGCAACGGATTTTGATGCGGTTTTTTTTTAATAGATAGAGTGATTCAAAAGAAAGGTTTATATGTATAATACATGCATAATATAGCCGTGCGAAGCCGGGGCGGGTCGCTAGTAAATTATAGTTTAAAAATCTGTTTAGATACCTAACAATGTCACTAACTAAAAGAGAACAAGGTTTTAGAAACTTGAAAATTTTATCAGGCGTTTGTAGGATAAAGGAGTCAAATCCAAAATTTATTTATTTAGATGGAAACGTTCGCAAGAGATCGAATTTATTGTTTTAAAAACGAAGTTAAGATATTCGTCTTCGAAAAGCGCCCACCAATGACAAGAAGATAAAGGAATCTTTAAAAAAGGACGAAGTCGCTTTTTCTGTCCCTATGTCCCTTTGTATGCTTAAATCTTTAAAACTACGCAACGGATTTTGATGCGGTTTTTAAATAGATAGAGTGATTCAAGAGGAAGGTTTATATGTATAATACATGCATAATATAGCCGTGCGAAGCCGGGACGGGTCGCTAGTTTAAATATAATTTAAACAACGGAGGTATCCGCTAAGAAACAATTTTAGAAAATTCAACCTTTACGCGGACCAATTCACGGGTGAAAGCTAGATAACCATATTATTTAATTCCTGTAAATCCTTCAGCCGTGCCGTAATCATAACTAGCTGATAAGGCTACAAGTATAAAGTTTATCATTGTTTTCCGCAAAACATCAACAAAAACGACCTTCGTCGTTCCAAGGGCACACGGTGTCCACATTTTGCGATAATTTACACTTGGTACTTATTGTATAACAATTATGTAAACATGTGCCTTTATTTTTAGTCACTACTGCTTATAAATAGGTATTTGGAACTATTATCCTTATCATGAGTTTTACAGGCTGCAGTTAAGTTTATGAAATATTACTTCATTGTAAATTTATAGGGTACCCACGGGTAATTAGGGCCACCTGGCACCTTTATAAAAAACTCTAATTATTTCGTAAAAAAATAGGGAAAACTACTGTAAACAGGTCATTAGATAAATGTTTGCTTTATTGTTAACTAGCGACCCGCCCCGGCTTCGCACGGCTATATTATGCATGTATTATACATATAAACCTTCCTCTTGAATCACTCTATCTATTTAAAAAACCCGCATCAAAATCCGTTGCGTAGTTTTAAAGATTTAAGCATACAAAGGGATATAGGGACAGAGAAAGCGACTTTGTTTTATACTATGGGACAGAGAAAGCGACTTTGTTTTATACCTAGACTATTAGACAAGATAAACGTATCTCTCTACTCTAGGCCCTAGGCTATACGCTTATCTTCTGAATAGCCGTTACCCTAATATAAAAATACGTCTCTGTATGTTTGCATCTATCAATTTGACGACATGTTTTCATGACATCATCCCACCTATTGTGGATCGCTACAATAGGTTTTGTTAACTGAAATATTCCCAAACAATCTCAAGACAAACACTGGACACCAATAAAACACGGCCAAGTGCGAGTCGGACTCTCGCACGAAGGGTTCTATAGCATCATATTCTGTTTTTACTCGACTGCAAGGAAAGGGTTATGTTTCGCACCTATCTATACTAATATTATAAAGCTGAATAGTTTGTTTGTTTGAACGCGCTAATCTCAGGAACTACTGGTTCGAATTGAAAAAATATTTTTGTGTTGGATAGTCGATTTATCGAGGAAGGCTTTAGGCTACTTTTTATTTTGATATTCCCACGGGATCGGGACTTACGCGGGTAAAACCGCGGAGCGCAGATAGTTTATAAATATTCTTTATTCCGTCATAACTTCCAAAAGGCGACATAAAAAAATACCTAAATGGGGGCTAGTAGATTTCATTGTTTAAGGTGTTTTTTTAACTTCTTTTTCTGCAATATGGGTATCAATTATTTAATGTGGCTTACTAGTATTTGTTGTTATAGCGGCAACACAAATACATAATCTGTGAAAATTTCAACTTTTTAGCTATCACGGTTCAAAGATACAGCCTGGTGACAGACAGACAGTGGAGTCTTAGTAAAAGGGTCGCGTTTTTGGGTTCACGATCAACAGTCCCCCTAACGATCCCCTACGGAAAACGGTCCCCCTGTCAAGTACTTTTTCACGATTAACGGGGACCGTTAATCCAGTCCAGAGCGTTGATTTAAAATAAATTTTGAAGGTCTCACGGACCCCTGAGAAACCGTTTAAAGCGCTGAACTGTTTTAAGATTTTTTCAAGCTCATCCGTTTACCCTCTGGGTACGGAATCCTAAAAATGACAATGCTTCAATGTTTGTAATTTTTGTGATGACTAATGCGTTTTGTATAATTTCAGTTGAACATGTGAGGAACCTTGATTCAGCTCTTGTTTATTGGTTAGGTCGTTCAACTTGGATGATATATTTAAAAACACAGGGAAAACAACTTTGTCTGGTGCATTTTAATAACTGGTTCAACCTTTGACGACCTCTGTGGCGCGTCGGGCGAACACCCGACTGCGACGCAGAAGGTTGCGGGTTCGATTCCCGCCGGGAACAAGTATTTATGCTGACCATAAATTCTTGTTTCTGGTTCTGGGTGTTTCCTACATGTATAATATGTATATATTTACAAAAAAAAAAAAGTATATAAGTAGTTTATCCGTTATCTGGCACCCATAACACAAGCATTAAGTTGCTTAGCTTGGGGCTGGATGGCGATGTGTAATATGTCCTGAAATATTTATTTATTTAACCTTTAGGTTAATTTGTATACCGTGTATCAAGAGCAAGGGTTTTTGTATACAATTTGCAAAGAGGATATTTTGCTATCTTTTCAGTATAAATCAATATTTTTTTATCTATTTCTGTTTTATTGGTTTACCTTCAAATCAATTTCACACTAAACTCTTAGCTCTTGGTTAAACTTGAAGGAAATTTACCAAAGGATATATATTTTTGGCATGAAAATAAAATAATTAAAATTTAATGGTTTAAAAAAAAAAAATCTCGGTGGGGCCTTTTCGGCGTAATTTTAGTTTATTTTGTATTGTGTAAGTAATTTAATTTGTTGTAATTTTTGATTCATGATTTTTCTAAGATGTAGCAACCCTTTTATTTTGATGGGCAACCATTATTAGCTGCGAGCCTTAGTTAAAAAAATAGATTTTTTCTTTAATATTTGCATCTAAATTCCCAAATTTCTGTATAAATTGGGGTAATTTTTCTTAAAATCCAAAAAATCCTTATTTTCCAATTTTTTTTTGAAAAGTCCGTCATTACATTTGATTACATGTACTAAGAGTGAACAAAAATCCTGTATTTTTGTTACATTGTATTGAATTGAATCATGAGTGTGTATGTTACACCTGAACCCTGTAAAAGATAAAATAATTGGCAATCTACGTGTATATTTGGACATTTGATAGTATTATCATAGTACTCATTATCAACATTCCTACTTATCTATTCATAAAGTTATTATCTTATCGGGAGGCGCCTTGATGGTGGTAGATTGTTTATTTACTACGTCTTAAAATTAAGAAATCAACTGGCATATTTTGGTTCTATAAGTAGCTTCTAATTAGGCCTTATACGACCTTGTAGTTGTATAACCTGTCAACTGGCAGAAAAATTACGGGCTCTTTCCCGCAACTACACCTTTTTGTGATTTTAAACTACTATGGAAATTTTCACCATGTGTATTGTTTTAATTTTGTGAAGGGAGATCCCGCAAACTCCAGTGTCGGTGAAAATGATGTTTGTAACAACATCAAAGTATTGAATTGAATTGAATTGAAAATAAAAACAATAAATATAGTAGATATAGTTTTTAATAACTTTATTAGACCTCTTTGGTTGGGTTCATTTTGCGTGAGGATGGAGTAGGCTTGCTCAGCACCTATACTACCCTCTCAGCTTAGTCAACCGTGCCCAGAGGAAAGAACTTGTCGATACGTCTGGAGCTAACGTAGCCGCGGGTTTCATATCGATGTTTTCCAGTACTGTTAGAGCAAATGTCAATAAGCGCACGTAATTTTTTGGTAAGAAAAATTCATTGGCCGGCCTCGATTTGAACCTACGACCTTCAGAATGAAAATCGAGGTATCTGCCACTAGGCCAACACCCCGCTCCCTACACGACCTTTATCATGATCTTGCTTAATTAAACCACATAATATTTGTTTAGTTTGTTGATATTTGGACAAAAATGTAATTAGTTTTTAATTATGCCATTAATCGTGTTCAATTTTAGATAAATATTTATATGTGGTTAGTCAAATAAATAATCTAATCTGTAAATATATAAAAGACTTATCACGATATCTCTGAAACTGCATGGGGGTTCTTTTAGGACGTATGCGAGCTCTAAAATGAATTTAATAAATCTATTTGTAGTGCTTTCCAAATGAATAAATGTGTTGCTAAAGTTTGTAGCTCATAGTAACTATTACGTATTCTGTGTTTGTAGAAAATAATAACACTTTTAAAGAAACACTAACGCAGATCAAACCGCAGGGAGCAGCTAGTTACCAATAAACGTCAAAAGCATAAATAACGTCCCTAAAGATTATTTGCACCTCGTTAATGCATAACATTTTAAAAGCATTTCTAATTAGTATTTTTATTCATTTTCAGGTAAGTCGAGAGAACAATTATTATTAGAAACGCTTGAAGGTGAAATGAAAACCTTTAAAGCATAATACAAAGCATGTTTATTTGAAGATCAGGTAAGTGACATTGGATATCTTATGAATAGGTTCATTAATTTGTACCTAACTACGAAATTAAAATAAAATTACCACTTTGTGACTCAAAAACTGTCCAAATAGTCTTTTTAAACTCTAAGATTTAACATACTAGAACAATGTGGTGGTGTAATCAACCAATTAAGCTTTCACAATAGTGTTATCCAATCGATAGACGGAGGTAATTGTCAAACCTGTCCAATGCAGACACCAGACAGCTGGCTGCCCGGTTCAAGGTCACGATCGGCAGCCATTTTGCCGGCCCCGTCTGTTATATTGCGTCGTACGCACCCCTGTTTATACTTTCACTGGCTGCGCCCTCCTGCTTCATACATATAAGGCTTGATATTTTCGGCTACTTTTCTATTTCAAAATCGGGACCTTCAGTTAGCTCCACTCCAAATATAATCCATATTATTTTATAAATATCGGCTTTGAAGGAATGAAATCTTAATTATTGAAGGACACGCTCACTTTTGCATTTTATAATATTTTTTGCATCCCTGTTTATGCTTTGACTAGCAGCGCCCTGCGGTTTGATCCATATAAACAATGGTCACCATGCTAGACTGCCAAACACAGGGTTGCGGGTTCGATTCCCGCCTCAGACATGTATTTATGCTTAGATATTTGTCTGGGGTCTGGTTGTTTCTAAGTTTATATTTACAAAAAAAAATACAAGTAGTATATCCGTTGTCTATAGCACCCATAACACAAGTCTAGTTACTTAACTTGGGGCTAGATGGCAATGTGTGGAATATCCTGCAATATTTATTTATTTATTGATCTTTTCGACTACTTTTCGTCCTTTAGAATAATTGAGACAAACAGTAGTCTAGATTTTCAGCCAACTCCACTCCAAATATCATCCATATTCTTTGATTAATTTCGTCTTGAGTTTGTTAAAAATTTACAGACACGCTCACTTTTGCATTTATATTGTTAGTAGTGAAATACTAAGTACTTTGCGACTGACTAAGACGACATACCGCATTACCGTTGGCGCGTTGAAGATGCCTTTTGATGGGGGCAAACAGGTTCTTGGAAATTTCGAGTGACAGGCAAAAAGGTTTGTCTACGAGGAAAATTTTAGTATTTACGAAGTTAGAGACAGTTTGTGTACATTAATATGTTTATAGAGAAATATTATTCGCTACATTTACAAATTTTGCTGAGATAAATTAAGGAATATATTCTAGTTGACTAAAATTGGATTGAATAGAATAAATAGAATTCAAATTACGTAAGGGTTTACAAATCAATATCAACGTTTATTTATATATTTTTGGATATACTCGTACATACTACAGGACAGCTTTTGTCATAAATATTTTTTAGGACATGTAGGATAACGTTTGCAAAAGTATTTTTGGACATACAGGATAACTTCTGTATATGTATGTTAAGACCTTCAAGATTAATTCTGTGCTAGTATTTTTGGACACTCAGAATAACTTATGCATAAATATTTTAGACTTACAAAATAAGTTCTGCACAAGAATTTTTGGACACACAGGATAACTTCTGCACAAGTATTTTTAGATTTACAGGATACATTTATTGAACTAGTCTGTTTGGATATACAGAATAACTTCTACATAAAGTCTTATAAATTATTATCCCTGCAACAGGTCAGTCTAAAGTCACTCTTGATTCTAAGCCTTGTCACGTAAATAGCTAAGCCGTTCGAATACTGTGAAGTGGGTGTAAATCAACGCATGAATAGGTCGGGTGGGCCACGAGACTGAAGCCTCACAAACGTTAATTTCTTTCTGTGAAAATATTACATAATACCACTTTTTAACTGATGAAAAACAACGGAGGAGGTTCTCAAGTCGATGCGTATATTTTATTAGTATTTTATAAGTATACTAGCGACCCGCCCCGACTTCGCACGGCTATATTATGCATGTATTATACATATAAACCTTCCTCTTGAATCACTCTATCTATTAAAAAAACCGCATCTAAATCCGTTGCGTAGTTTTAAAGATTTAAGCGTACAAAGGGAAATAGGGACAGAAAAAGCGAGTTTGTTTTATACTATATAGTGATTCACGCATAACTTTTTAAAGAGTAGTCCGATTTTAATTGATTGTTCACTCACAGATTTTACAGTTAATAGATAAAGTAAGGTAGGTAGCTATTTTCAAAGTAATCAAAAATTAAGAATTTAGTAAGTACTTAATAAGTAGATTAAACCACAATAAAATTACAAAATATAGACTGTTTTAACAAAAAATTGAACCACCGAAAAAACTGAAAAGCAAAATATAATAAACCTTTTTAACTGTCCCTAAAGGAGACTTGGGTTCTGCAAATTGGGTAAGGGACTCTCACAATTAAGTTCTCACAACAACATATCTTAAGGTGAGAGGGTACCTGCGCTCTCTCCATACAAACGTAGTCGACTGTTTTCTCCCTGGATAATGACACTAGAGCAAATATTTTTGTGCCATAAAACCTATAACTGCCATGACTATGCCCCTATGTTTTGGTTTTTTTCATTTTCTAATTATCATAGATATTAAAATTAAAAAATATTATATATTGGGGCATGGTCATGGCAGTTATAAGTTTTATGCACCAAAAAAAAAATGGTTGTCTGTAAAGTCTGTTTCCGGACGATAATTTTACGTGATAACGTCATAAGAAAACATTGATGGTAACCATGGCAACGATAAAACGTTGCTATAGTTACCTTGTCAATAACATGAGGCGTTCCAGTAACGACGCGTGACGTCACACTTTTTTGAGATTGCAGGTGTTCACCAAATTAATAAAACGTTATCACGTCAATATTTGCTCTTGTGTCATTATCCAGGGAGAAACAGTCGACTACGTTTGTATGGAAAGAGCCCCCGATACCCTTTTCTGTTAATACGTAAACTCACTGTGCAAGTCTATTAAAAAAACACTTGACGCTCTTTACCAAAAAGAGCACTTTACATCGAGAACTCTTTAAAAGGTTACTTTAAACGATATTTGTTCTTAATTTCAAGGTAAATGTATTTTCATTACTCATACTCCGAAAGTAGGTCTAAATATGCCTGAAGAGCGTGTAGAAAATAAAATTTCCAGCCCTAGGGCTTTACGCTTTCACTGACAGCTGTCATGTCAAATTATGGCTTCGCACGACTTGTGCAATCTGCATGTAGCTAGTATCAGTATCATCACGCATTAGGAACTTCAAAAACCTAACCTCCTTGCTTTTTTTTTACACCAAAGAATAATACTTATGGCTTGGCACGGCTCATGCATACTGCCAGAGTTTAGTACTAAGTAACTTTTTTCTCAGTAATCAAATTCAAGTAGTTCAAAGTTCAATATTTAGTTCAAGATATCTTACTTAATAAAATAAATGTAAAGACGAAAATGGTCAAATCGACCTATGACCATGCCGCGCCGCCCGCCCGCGCCCTGTCGATGTTGCTGATGTCGTACGTTGAGTAAAAAAAAACTGGTGGGAAATTTGGAAATGCTAGCATTTCCAAATTATTTTAAACGTTTTAATTAGTACTATTTTTTCTTATTTTATTATGTTTTTGTGTTAAGTTTAATCTGGTTTTTCATTTATGATTGTGTATTTTGTGTAAATAACATTTTCTAGACAAACCGTGTTACAAAAACTGTAAGTTAAATCTACGGACTTCGCTTCATTTCCCAATGTTGGATTAACTCATTATTAAAAACTTCTTCGGTAAGTACCGCCGTATTTAAGTATTGAATACAAATAGCAGAAACCTAAAAAACACTACATAATGTATAACCTCTTTGGTCCCAACCTTGTAAGAGGATCAGGTAGTATGGACACATGAGTACCTACTCATGTGGTATGGAGTCTCATATGATAGTCTCATTCACTTTCGTTGTTATGAAGAATTTTATGTATTATTCGTAATGAAAAGCACAGTGTTTACCTCGGGTGAAAGACTCATTAAGTCCCTCGAACTATTAGCGCCCTCGCTACGCTCGGGCGCCAAACTCCGTCTCGGGACTTGTAGTGAGTGACTTTCACACCTTGGATAACAATGTACTATTTCACTCCTCCTTTAGAGAGAGTTACGCTTAAGCTACTTGAAGCAAAATTAAAATTCTTAACTTAAGTTGACTTGCTCGCCAAAAATTAAAAGCATTTTGAGACCTTAAAACACGATTAACCAACTCTCAAGTGTCAAAGTGAATAAATAACATCAACCTTGTGGTTATAAAAATAGAATTTAATTTTAGATTAACCGTTAAATGCATTCCGCTATAAAATTTACTTAAGAGGAAAGGGTACCGGGGGCTCTCTCCATACAAACGTAGTCGACTGTTTTCTCCCTGGATAATGACACTAGAGCAAATATGTTTGGTGCATAAAACTTATAACTGCCATAACCATGCCCCTATTTTTTTTTGTTAATCTTTAATTTCTATGATAATTAGGAAATGAAAAAAAATAACAAAAAATAGGGGTATAGTCATGGAAGTTTAGGATTTATGGCACAAAAATATTTGTGCTAGTGTCATTATCCAGGGAGGAAACAGTCGACTACGTTTGTATGGAGAGAGCGCAGGTACCCTTTCACCTTAAGCACAATGTCATACAAGCCGCTCATTCCATACATTTTTGACAAATTTTGAGCTGAAATCGATTTAGCTATCTTTAATCAAATATTCCCAAGTCGCCCTCACAAAATTAATAGGCAATAATATTTGTATTATTTTATGAGAGTAGTGAAACCATTTTGCATAGTAATCGGTCACTATTATGTAAAATACAAAGAGAAATGATAATTTTATGACTATTTGTTTTATGACCTTCGTGTTTGTTGACAATCTTTCGTCTACAAAGTTCTCGAAAGTCAGTTAGTATTGGTTGTTTTAAATCTAATAGGATACTGGTTGCTACAGTATATAAGCTTCTACGTTTCCTATAAGACTATTTTGATCGTTTACTTTATAGGATCTTAAAATACCTTGGTCATTTTCATTATCTTTGAAAATGGTGTGTGTAAATAATGAATTATCGATGTCCACAAAATAGAATCATCTTAATCGGTTGAGCCATCGTCGAATTATCGCACAAAAAAACGCACAGTCGAATTGAGAACTCCTTTTTTGAAGTCGGTTAAAACATGGTAAGTAAATATCCAGTTGAAAATAACTTTTTTATCACAGTTGCTCATAAAATGGATCTTATTAAACCGCTTTTAGGCTTATAATGCAACGTATTATACACGCGTGCGATAAAAAAAAATCCAACTAGTGCTAAAATAATACGTAATCCCGATAAGTCAAATACGTATCTTACTGCTAATGACATATTAAGTAGATGAAACATTCTTAAGGTGGTACGTTTTCCCTACTAAATGTTTTAGAGATTTCTACGTTTTATACTGAGATATTTAACTTATTATGACTTAAAGTAGGCCTAATTTAAGCTATTGTAGGGGCAGACCAAAAATATCACTGTTTAACATCCAGGAAGTACTCTGTTTCAGCGTGAAAAAAGAGACCAATTTTACGTATGTGGTAGTACATGGTTATATTGACGTATGGTCATAGTGTGAGGTGACGCATAGATGTGTGGAAACACGCGACGTTGTCGCGTTGTGTGTGGAAGCAGGAACACGCAATTACGCTAGAGCAGAGCCGCAATACAGTTTGCTGGATAAGGGCGACGTTGCCTCTCCGTCTAATCTGTCTAATAAAAAATCAAAATAATTTCAATTGCATGATATTCAACTCAGTGCTGCCAGACCTACACCTGCAAGATTTTATGTAACTTTTGGCACTGTCGCGTCACTTTTGATACTTGAATTATACATTATTTTGATAGACTTATCAAATTATCACTTTACGTATATAATAAATAAATAAACATTTGTACTTGTTTGCATTTAATTAATAGTATAAAAATATAATAAAATATAAATGAAGTATAGTAATTCGTGAGAAACAAACCAAGCAGTCTTGTTGTTTTTTTGATACTGTTTGTTGTACACACTGGTAACATACACCCAGTCGATACTTTGCCTCGCACTAGATGCGCGCTTGTTACCTAGGCAACGGAGAGTCAACAGAGATGTCAAGTAGTCAGTAAATAGAAAAACCAAAAATAAAATATTATAATCATTTAATATATTCCTACTATTGTGTTTAAAGTATCATCCATCTGAGCACCTACTGAAAATAAACCTTGAGGGAATTTTAGTGTCTTGTAAGTGATTGAATTATTTCACAAGTATACCCCTCAAGGTGGGTAACCTATCCACACAAGTTGGGCCGTAGGAACAAACTACGACTACTCTGGGTCCCAGGCCATGAAGGAATAGCAGGAAATGAGAAGACTGATGAGCTGCAAGAACAGGATCGGCAAGTGCTATGCTTGGACCAGAACCATGTACGGGCCTGCCAGCATGCACAATCACAAAGGCCGTAAAGGATTACGTTGATAAGAAACACACGCAAGAGTGGGAAATCAGTGAAGGGCTACTACATTCGAAGAAATTCATAGGTAGCAGGCCCAGAGGGGCTTCTAAATTTATATTGAATAACGGAAAAAGCAAAGCACGAGCTGTGATTGGTGCCTTGACATGGCTTTACAAAACCATGCTTTTAAAAATGAAGATAACTTCTAATATTGACTGCAGAACCTGCGGTGATGTCAGAGAAACTATATCCCAAACCGAAAAACATAGGATTTTTCCTCTTAGTGGGATCACTGCGTTAATCGATCCCAAGGGGTCGAAGTGTTGCTGGCTATGTCAGTCCCCGATATAAGATGATAAGATAGAACTAATTTTAAATAAATAAACCTTTTTGTACATTACTTTGTCTTTATTTTTCTCTTTCCATTCAGACCTAGTACAATTTGCATCGTTCAGAATTCGTCCTAGTTAAAAAAAAAAGATTACTAACAGTACCTACCATAAAATTGATCCTGTTTTAGAAAATTTATTCAAAAATATATTTTCAAAAAAAATTCTATTTGTATCGAGATTTGAACCGGGGCTCTTCAGAACACTACCCCGCCGCTCTAAATGACTACACCAATCGGTATCTGTAGGACTACGTCAAATATAGTCTATAGTTGCTACAGTTTATTGTTTTGTATGTGTGCGTGTCATTTATATCGTGACAAGAGTTAAAAATTGTACTTTGGAAATACATTAAAATGTGACTTCCAAAAAATTAAATTATGTTTGAAATATGTTCAGAGCAAACTAGAAAACAGGCAATATATATACAAATACTTTAATTCCACGTCAATTATAGCAAAATAAAATAAAACAATACTTTCGGGGAAAACAAGCGCCATCTAGCGGAATACTTTGCTTAGCGATACGAAACATTCAACCTTAATTTATCTGGGTTATACTGTTTTGATGTATAGAAAAAAGGTACCATCAAAAAGTTTTTAAGCCTTTCTGGCTTAAACCTCTTTGGTGGTACCTTTTTTCTTCTTTTCAAAAGGTTGTCTCTAAAGTCTGATAACGAACGATAATTTTACGTGATAACGTCTCTGAAAATAATTAAATATTGAGTTTTGTTTTTATTTTGTTTTTTCTTTAGGTACATAAATATTTTTTTCCCTTACCATTATTATTCTGTTTTTAACCGCCGACGCAAAAACAAATGAAACCCCTAAAAAAATATTGTATGTCAGACGAGGCTGTATAGGTTAAAAGTCTTTTGCGTAGCCTTTCGGGAGTGTAATTAACAAAAAATAGTAAACATAACCTAAAATTCTTAAAAACCTTTAATTATTTTAACAAGTCTTTTTTTTTTATTCGCAACTGTGATAAAAAACGTCGTACGATACACGTGTGGAAAGCTGATCATTCCATCTCGGCTTTTGCCACGCTCGCGTTCCGCTCGCGCGTCATAAACCCGCCTCTATGGAATGATCAGCTTTCCACACTTGTATCGCAATGTACTATAATAGCGTCTACCTATTATTTTAATCGGGACTAGGATTACCTCGCGGTGTCACCTGCGTAACTCCCGATCCCGTGGGAATAGCCTAAAACACTCCCAATTAAGGTGAAAAGGTACCGGCGCTCTCTCCATACAAACAAACGTAGTCGACTGTTTCCTCCCTGGATAATGACACTAGCACAAATAGGGGCATGGTCATGGCAGTTACAAGTTTTATTCAAGAAAAATATTTGCTCTAGTGTCATTTCATTATCCAGGGAGGAAACAGTCGACTACGTTTGTATGGAGAGTGCACCCGGTAGCCTTTCCTCTTAATCAATGTATCCTCAAACCAAGTTTCATCATAATCTGTCCAGTAGTTTCGGAGCCTAATCAATGCAAACAAACAGTCAAATCTCTATATATATAAAATTCTCGTGTCACGGGGTTCGAACTTGAACTCCTCCGAAACGGCTCGACCGATTCTCATGAAATTTTGTGAGCATATTCAGTAGGTCTGAGAATCGGCCAACATCATTTTTTTTTTCTTTTTTTTTTGTAAATAGCAAAACAACGTTTGCCGGGACAGCTAGTCTCTTTATAATATTAGTATATATCTACCTATACTAATAAATAAAGAGCAAAGATTTTTTGTTTGTAACGAATAGGCGCCGAAATTACTGAACCGATCTTGATGAAACTTAGTATAAGAATAAGTACATTGATTTATTGGGAATAACATAGGCTACTTTTTATACCGATATTCCCACGGGATCGGGAGTTACGCGAGAGATACTGCGGAGCACTGCTAGTAAATAATATGTTGATAACTTCCAGGATTTTACTGTAACTACAATTAGTGTTGTTTTTTCCTAGTTCTATTGTTAATTCGTTAAGGTTAAGACTCCGGCAGCATGATTCCTTATCAATTTGTCAAAGCGTGTATTGTATTGATGTTAAGTAATCGCCTGAAACCGGATATAGGTCGAACGGATGTCGTGAATAGTCTTTAAATTACTATAGGCTATTGTTACTACAAGTATAACGTGTACTTGTTCAATGCATGTTCATTAAGGTATTGTTACGCAGGTTTATACCTTTCTATTAGGATAACATCTATCTATACTACCTACATTACATATGACTGACTGACTGAGACGGATCAACGCACAACCAAAACCGCTGATTGTAGTACCCTGAAACTTGGAGTGTATATTCTTTGCATGACGTAGGCCTCAGATTAAAAAGGATTTAAAAAAAATTAAACCCAACGTGAACGAAGTCGCGGGCGAAAGCTAGCTTCTTCTAGCTAATTTTAGGGTTCCCCATACTTAGACCTGAAACTCAAAAAAAAAAATTCATCAAAAGCTAGCTTCTTCTAGCTAATTTTAGGGTTCCCCATACTTAGACCTGAAACTCAAAAAAAAATTTTCATCAAACCCATACGTGTGAGGTATCTATGGATAGGTCTTTAAAAATGATATTGAGGTTTCAAATATCATTTAAAAATAATATTGAGGTTTCAAATATCATTTTTTTTCTAAACTGAATAGTTTACGCGAGAGACACTTCCAAAGTGGTAAAAAGTGTGTGTGTCCCCCCCTGTAACTTCTGAAATAAGAGAATGATACATTACCATGCAAACTTCCACCCAAAATTGGTTTGAACGAGATCTGGTAATTAGTTTTTTTTTAATACGTCTTAAACCGTAAACCGCAATTTACCCTTTATTCATGTATTTTTACCTAGCGCCATCTATTTTTTTTATTATGTGATGATAATGGTACGGAACCCTTCGTGCGCGAGTCCGACTCGCACTTGACCGGTTTTTAGATTAATAGTATTAGTTACGATTAAAATTTTCTGCAGTTATAATTTAGAACCAATTTTTCTACATTCTTTTGACATTGACGGGACCACAGTGTGAAAATAAACCATAGCCAACCAAACATGTACAAATGAGTTGTTTACTGTTTTCTTAAAATGACACGGTGGTTTCCATTGTCGACCTTGCCCTACTGCTTCTGCTGTTTTAGACGAAACGTAGCGTACGTGACGTCCTTCACGCACTTTTCTATAGTTCCCTTATACTTCGTCTCTTTCTAGTTTGTTTAGTTTTCCAACGCTCCATCCTTTTCTAGAGTGCGGTATAAGTTTTTTTAGGTCAATCAGCTGTTGTGGGAGTCACTTTATCATTGATGCTAGAAAGTTCTTTCATTTAAACAGTTGGCTCTGTTTAATTGGTTGTAGCTATGTTTTTGGGTGTGTGTTAGATTATGTAAGAAATTTAAAAGGTTGTCGTAATAATTATTTTATTAGTTGTGTGTACAGTAAGAAAAGAACTGAGAGTACCAGACGCATTTTTGAAATAATAACGGTTTTGTAATTGCTAATTATAATCATAATCAGTGTGTAGGTATACAGAAAGCTTTCGAAGTGTTAGTTATTTCACGCATAATACAAAAAAACACACCTTCCTTTTTTACCCTTTGACTTAAAGAACCCTAATTATTGAACCGTTATTAAAGAAATTAAACTTTAAAATATGCACCTGGTACCCTCAGTCTTTTGCCCTCTGTACATATTCTGTATTTTTATGCATTGAAGCCTTTGTCGTTAAATATACTTGAATTAAATCATTTAACACATTGTCAATTGCATTGCGAAAACTTTGTTCATACTTTAATATCATTTAAATTCTTTCAAACAATGACTTTATGTAAACTACTGCGTGTGACTGGGAATTCTCAACAACATCACTATCAAACCCATATCAAACTTTATTTTTAAAGGAACAAAACTTAAATTTACTTAAATCGATGTATTCATTAATAATCTGTTAGCATTATAATAATATCCACGAAAACTCATACTGACATCCGTTCTAATTGTTAGTATTAACACGTATTTGTTTATGGGAAATTGGAAAGTGAAGAATGTACTTGGTTAATATTATTAACGAAAGTAAAGTCATTAATCTTGTTATTGATGTAACTTTCTTATTGAAAGTTTAACTCGATCAATAGAGAGATTAATTAGTATTACAGTAACATACCTACTTAAGTTTTATTTTATTCGGTAAACTGAGGACAAAAAAATTTATATCGTAAAACTAGCGACCCGCCCCGGCTTCGCACGGCTATATTATGCATGTATTATACATATAAACCTTCCTCTTGAATCACTCTATTTATTAAAAAAAACCGCATCAAAATCCGTTGCGTTTTCAAGATTTAAGCATACAAAGGGATATAGGGACAGAGAAAGCGACTTTGTTTTATACTTTGTAGTGATAGTGAAGTGATAGTGATATTGAAAGTTTAACTCCATCAATAGACAGATTAATTATTAGTACAGTAACATACCTACTTAAGATTTTTTTTTTCGGTAAACTGAGAACAAAAAAAACTTTTTCATTACTCATACTCCGAAAGTAGGTCTAAAGATGCATGAAGAGCGTGTAGAAAATAAAATTTCCAGCCCTAGGGCTTTTCTCTTTCACTGACAGCTGTCATGTCAAATTATGGCTTCGCACGACTTGTGCAATGTGCATGTAGCCAGTATCAGTAACATTACGCATAAGGAACTTTAAAAACCTAACCTCCTTGCTTTAAGTAACACCAAAGAATAACACTACATGTATATAACCTCTTTGGTCCCAACCTTGTAAGAGGATCAGGTAGTATGGAGTCTCTCATTCACTCTCGTTGTTAGGAAGAATTTTATGTATTATTCGTAATGAAAAGCACAGTGTTTACCTCGGGTGAAAGACTCATTAAGTCCCTCGAACTATTAGCGCCCTCGCTACGCTCGGGCGCCAAACTCCGTCTCGGGACTTGTAATGAGTGACTTTCACACCTAGGATAACAATGTACTATTATAAGTATCGTAAAATATGTTCAGCCAAGTTTTTTTTTTCGGGTAATAATTCCTCCCTCAGGACAGGCTTTCTATTCTTCCTAGTGTAAAGATATAGTATGTACATATTTGTATTGTAATCATGTCATTATGTGTATTTTGTATTGTCCATTTTGTAGAAGCTTTAGTGAAGTTTTAAAAATCCCCAAATATTATAAAACCGTTTTGAAAATCACTACATAGTATAAAACAAAGTCGCTTAATATACATGCTATAATACATGCATAATATAGCCGAAGTGCGAAGCCGTGGCGGGTCGCTAGTAAATTATAGTTTAAAAATCTGTTTGGATACCTAACAATGTCACTAACTAAAAGAGAACAAGGTTTTAGAAATATGAAAATTTTATAAGGCGTTTGTTGTATAGGGGAGACATAGCCAAAATTTATTTATTCAGTTGGAATCATTCGCAAAAGAGATCGAATTTAATTGTTTTAGTCTTCGAAAAGCGCCCACCAATGACAAGAAGATAAAGGAATCTTTAAAAAAGGATTTCCAAAGATACCTACAGCATAAGGACCCGTAGGGGATACCCTACGGCTTCATCCGCCTGGATCTTGACTACCCATAGATAGTCAGTAGAGAAACTGCAATATCGTTTAATGATCAATGATTCTAAATAAGGCCTTCAGTTTCTATGGAAGTTATTTTCTGGTGTCTACAGAATTGTAATGATAGACCGGTTCACAATCTGTGCTAACATTATAAAGAAGCAAAGTTTTGATGTATGTTTGTATAGGTTAACTCCGGAACCACCCAACCGTATCTCATGAAACTTTGTATCAGGGAACAAATTAAAATGCTACTTTTTATAACAATATTCCCATTTCCCACAGGATTTAACGTTAAACTGAAAAATAAATGTCCCTTTCGCAAAGTGTCTCCTAGTCGAAAAAATTCTCTTTCGCAAAAAATAACTTTTGCACAATGTCTCTTTCGCCAAATGTCGTGACAGTAACTTGGACCATACATAAGTAATTAATATTATGTTTGTACAATGATAAAGATACAAGTCATGATGTTTTATTGCTTCCTTGTTGTATAATTCACGTGCTACTTCTATTTATTTGTTCTGAAAGATAATCTGTTTATTTCGAGGTAAAAATAGAACTGTTAAATAGAAAAATTGGAAATACCATCACTACATAGTATAAAACAAAGTCGCTTTTTCTGTCCCTATTTCCCTTTGACTGCATAAATCTTTAAAACTAAGCAACGGATTTTGATGGGATTTTTTTTAATAGATAGAGTGATTCAAGAGGAAGGTTTTTATGTATAATACATGCATAATATATCCGTGCGAAGCCGGGGCGGGTCGCTAGTATTTAATATTAAAAGTGCATTTTTCGATAGGATATTCTTTACCATTAAAATAAATATTTACTGATAAAATTGCTGAAATATAAAAATACTGTACTCTATTATCACTACATAGTATAAAACAAAGTCACTTTTCGCCGTCCCTATGTATGTCCCTATGTATGCTTAGATCTTTAAAACTACGCAACGGATTTTGGTGCGGTTTTTTTTATAGATAGAGTGATTAAAGAGGAAGGTTTTTAGATACAATACATGCATAATACAGCCGTGCGTAGCCGGGGCGGGTCGCTAGTTTAATAGTGAAAGTGCATTAATTTTCGATAGGATATCCTTTCACCATTAAAATAAATATTTACTCATAAAACTCCTGAAATATAAAATACTGTACTATATTATTCTAAATATACGAAAACGCAATAAACATAAATATAGCGAGCGATCGTGTTAGTTTAGTATACGTGTTTACGGAAGTTGAAACGGAAGTGATGCGGTTATGTGGACCAAATGCAAAAATGGCAGAACAAGTGTTCTGACCTCCAAGGCCGTAAGGTAGTTTATTCGGTCGTATTACTAGATTGAGTGTATTAAGATTTATAGCCGTGAAATATCAGATATTGTAGTGATTTTCCACAAGCACAACGATTAATATAAATAATAACAATAAATTAGGACCATTTGAAAGTCTCCCAAGAGTTTGTTTATAGAACTTCTGTTTACTCCACTATTTTTTTTTCATACTGAAGCATGTGGTATGCGACACCGATTTATGGTACAAATTCCAGACATAAGCAAGGGAATGGAATCAGTTGCCAGTTGTCTTTCCTGACGTGTATAATTTGAGGGTCATCAAGTCGCAAGGGAACAGGTATCTCCAGGAAAAGCGTACTAGTCTTAGACCGGATCGTCACCTACCATCAGGCAGGTGTGATAGTGGTCAAACGCTGACAAAAAAGTTCGGATATGAAGTTTTAATATCAATAAATAGATGAATATACGTAGAGAAAAGCTATGGCGAACCGAATGCTAAATTTATAGTGATCTTCCGTCCGTAAAGTATTATCACGCGTTTGGATAACCTTTCCGTTAAACAAACATCATACAGTTTTATCTTGTACTTAAATTGGAGGTCATCTTTACAGGTCATTTTATACCTCCTTACTTGACCTTGCTAATGATATATCAGCACAAACACTTCGAAAACAACTTTCATGTAGGTAGAACATTTTAGCGCCACAGTTGCCTTTTTTCACAAATGATAAGCGTTTGACCACTGTCAAACCTGCCTGATGGTACGTGAGGATGCGGTCTAAGATGTATTATTTCATAAACCACTAGGTCTAAATGGAAAATTTTACCAGAGAAGCAGAACCAGGAAGGGTTTTTTTTGTAATTTCTAAACATCTAGTGAATCCGCCTAGCATAGCTAATTGCTTTATAAATGTGATGCTAAAACTTTCTCAACATAAACGTGAATTATAATTCTGACCGCTATCAATTCCCCGTGGGTGAAAATGTGTGGGCGAAGAAATTGAGTTTCCACCCACTACGCTCGCTCTTTTGGTTATCAGGCGTACGAGTGGGCAGTTCTCATTATTTCAATACATCTATCTCTCACTGTGCCCTCTGATTTTACCCACACGTAGTACAGATTATCCTGTGGGAATATCAGAATAAAAGTTGCCTAAGAGTTATTGCAGGGCTCCACCAACTATGTACCTATTCCGTCCGTATATGCCTATTAGCTCCGTATTTTTTGCTTCACAGAATTAGTGGAATTAGGTACAAATGACAGTCTTTATTCTTACTGCTTCTTACGTACTCATTACCTAAAACATTGTTAACAAATTCTAAGGTTTCTTTAATTGGATTTTCATTTGCTAATTATTTCGTTTCTTCAAAATATTGATATCTAATTATTCAGTAACCCAATTCAATTACAATAAAGACAATTATATGGATATTTTATTTTGTTCTTCCGTTTATTCATTACATTAAAGTAATTGTGCGTTTGCTGGAAGTTGAAACTTGAATCATATTGAGTTTCGCGTTTTCCAAACAATTTATCGTTGTACCGGCCTTATCTGTTTGCTCGATGGAAATAATAAAACCAGCATTATGTGAAAGCGTAAAAATATTTCTGTTATCGTTGCCAAGTGCACAGCGTACTTGATTTTATGTTTGTTACCATAGGTACAGTACAGCAATCTACAATTCACGTAACCATTGTTATGTTTGAGCTGTAACTAACGCTAGAACAGTTGATATTTTTATTGGAGAATATTTTGTAAGTATGTAGTAGTTTTATATTTATAATTTTTTTATTAAATAAGGGGCCGAGGGTGTTAAATGTTTATTTGCATCACGAAATTATCATATTCATTCAAATTATCATTCGTTTCAGAGAGTTAGAGTTGGGGTTAGAGTCCATTTTGAGCTATTCAGGTCGGTATTGTCTCCTCTATTCTTAAAGTAGATTATATTCAGATAATTGTCAATCAATTTTATGCAACGATCAATCTTTACATAAGACGATAGGTTATTCGTCAGCAGTGACTAAGGCAAAACTATTAGCGAAACCTATCGTCTAAAGGTTGTGTTGATCAACGACATCGTTTCAGTTAAAATATACTTACCTTGAATTTAGTTATTTTAATACTTTGGTCTCTTGATGTGTCTCAAACCACCCTATCTAAAACTCATAATTGATGACTGTTAGTAATATATACTTCCTATATAATAGAAACATCATTCGTATTGCTGACTTGGCATGTTGGATTCGTGTAGTTGTATTGTACGGTACGTATAGTAGGTATAGTAAGCGGAGACGTGGTTTCAGCAGACGACGCCGGCGGAGTTCCCCGTCCCCCTCCACTCATAGCTAGCCGGCATCGGCATGCTGGTGCCGGCGACGACGGACCAAGCCCCCCGTCGCGTCGTCGTCGATACCCGCCGCACCGCGCCGCGTCTCGCCCCTCGTGCTCCGGTCTCCGCAGTAGTTGCCTCGCAGCTGCCTCGCGCGTCCGTCGCATACTATATGCGACTTCGCTCTTCCTCCTCCATAATATGGATATACACCACATCCGCGCTCTCGTCAACATTCAGTTCGCTTATTTGTGGTTTCGCGACGTATTTGACAAATATAAATGGATTATATTGTAAAGTGCTACGATATTCGATTAGTTTTAAAGGTCTGCATTGGAATTTCTAATACGGCAAGCTGAGGCGCGCCGACGTGTTCGGCACATGGCTTCGTAATGATATGGTATTTGCTGATTAATATTATGTCATGCTCTTGTGATATTTTAACTCGGATGTAAATGATATACTTATCTATAATGTTAGTATTTCTTATAGGATTCTTATTGTGAGTTGTTTGTAATGAACTTGTAGTGGTAACGCAATCGCGTCACGATGGCGTATCCGTCGTGGCATCCACGTTACATTATGGCGGGTTTTACCTTGCCTCGTCGACACTCTGCTCACTAAATTACGTTTACCTTAAAATTAGGAGACACCGTTAGATATATAAAGTAAATACAGACCTCTAGTACCCAATCAAAATTGTTGTAATTCAATGGAATGAAAATATCACGATAAGCAGTATGGTAATGCTCAATGATTTTGCAAGAATGTTTTGAATTCCTCAAGCGTATAACATTCTTTATGCGCTTTGTTCAAAGTAGGTACAATTTCAACCGAGGTCACATGTTCAAGTAAAGGTTGGCTAATAACTAAGTAACGACCACAGTTCACTTTGAATAGTCTTGCATAAAAACTTTGAACTCTTAATTTACATTATCTGGTTGTTTGTTTACGGACTCAGCCAGAATTTAATAAGGATAAATAAAATGGCGGCAGATTTCTCAGTGTTTAGCCTGCACCTGTGTGCTTTAAACTGCAAATGTGTGCGTCGCGTCATAATGCAATCAGGTCGCAGTGAAACACAGCACCACTGATACTAGTAGTAGTAGCGTAGGGCTCCGTAGGCGTAACTGGAGACATTCACTTTAATATTCACTTCCTGGTGTGGGCAAACAACGAACTATATTGTAGTCAAGAAAACTAAACATTATCTTGACGCATATTGTTAAACGAATATTAATTGAAATGTTTGGGACATATTAATTGACTTATTGGCGCCACCTTGATGATACCTAATTCAGATAAATTATGATTCTCAATCCTAATATATCTTTCGGAACAATTTTCTTGCTATATTTCTGATCCAAGAATCTATTGAGGAGGTTATGCTGCGAGAGGGCCACGTGGCTTGAAAGCACCTTCTGCGCAAGTCACATAGGTCATGACATTGCACTTGGTGTCAGAATAGTAATGTCTCTCGTATTGAAATTCTGGGCGTTTTATTCAATATCAATGCAGCTTTATTTATCTCATAGCAATAATTACCGAAATTAATGATACCTTGATATGGAATATTAACAAATGATTGTTATATAACTATAAGGCCTATTATAGACCGTTATAAATACTACGTTACACACTCTTATCTATCACGGTAAATATGAATGATTCACTTTCACTGTTAGTTATTTTAATAATGAGTTCAACTTCAACCTTTGCACCACGTGGCTTAGATACGTATTGCGCATGTTCACACGTTGTCTCTCAGCTGCTTTTCAGAAAATCATTAAAGTACGTCGCACCCAATTTCAAGTTTCGCTAGTCGCAACGTTTGCAAAGAGTCAAGTGCTGTATAGTACTTACCTTCTCTTGCTTCATAATAAACAAAATCGACAGTTTTATTATATTTATTTACGCCACGCTTCATTCTAATTTCAACAAAATTTCGATACCTCGATAAGATTATGAAATAATCATTTCAAAGACATTAAAGTTTATTTTATCGGGCCCTACCTAGTTGCCCTAATTAGGGATAGTAAGCGATTATAATAATTTGTTTGCTTATTTTAGTTTGTATATATTGTTAGTAAAATATTGGGATAGCTTCGGTTAATCTCTTCTCTGGATTTTATTTGCTTTATTTTCGCAGGCCGACCTCATCTTTCGATTTAAATTAGTTTGAATCGTAAAGTCCACTGTTTTATCAGTATGTATTTGGGGCACAGTTGCCTCGATTACGTCTTGCGTGTGCGGCGTCTGGATTTCATTATCCATTTGTTTCATTGTCTTTATAACTTCTTAATGATTTCTCAAGGAAATGTATTATTTAATTTCTTATATCATATTTAATAATGTTCTTACTGGCAACACCTATTACTAAATTGCTCAATTCTTTGGCTGAAATACTAAGATAAGCTTCGTTTCGACCTTTATAAATAGTTTTCACGTGACTCCAATCATTAAATGCATCAAGTATAAATGGTTTTCACTTGTGATCTAAACAGATGCCAAGTCTACTTTCTCTCCTTCCTTCGTTCCAATAAATATCTTGGGAGTACTTGATATGAATCAATAATGATCACGATTCTCGAAGGCAGAGTTGTCTGACGACAAAACTACAATGTAACAACCTATTAACTTGATTCTCTTAAAACATTAGAAACACTGCAAACTTTGTTAGGTTTATTAATCGTGACTGTTGTATTTTTATTGCTATTTCAGTCATATAACCTTGATCCATCTTCTATATCTAGATGACCTTGTTCAAACTAGTAGTTTAGGACCAATCGAAGCTTAACTTTTACCTTCGTCTAGATATGACGTATTAGCTCTTATGTCTACATTATCTATTTTCTAGCTGTATTTATGTTATGTGAGATATTCTTTAGACAAAGACTCGCCTCTGCTTGCTTGCCAACTCGCCTTACTGCATCGCGGAAGTAAATGCAGTCTTCTAACAAGGAACAATACTGAACATCTTGTGAACATCTCCATTAGGTATATTCGATATTTGCATACTTAATTAAATTCAGAAAATATAGACTCATCATCTCATCGCTCGCTCATTGGACTTGTAGTGACCTTGATTTTATTTATTGTCTATCATAAAGAATCAAAATGTTATCTTGATTCTTAAATATTGAAGCGTGAACATAATGATGGAAATCCAATTGTATTAATATTCTTGCTAAAATAAATTATTTATTTATTCGGAGATCTATCGGAGCTGTTATATTTATAAAACATAATGTAACAACAGAAAGATAATTACAGAATCTCACGGGTGGAAAATTATGTAAATTCAACATTTAGGCATGAGCGTAACTCTAACTACGAACCAGCACTACAAAACGTAAATAAACATCATAAAATGAATAAGTATTAAAGTCACAATTGAAAATTGAACTAAACATACTCATCATTCACCAGCAAGCAAGTGATTAGTTTGAAATTGTGGCATTTGTCATGAGTTATAATGCTATTTATAGTTTGAATTGCATATAAGTACACTGTAATTAGTGATGTGCAGTATGAATATTGTGTTTACTGCGATTGAGAAACGCACGTGAAGGTCATGGTCCGCGCGCGACGCGGGCGCCAGGAGGCGGAATCGCTCACATGACTTGTTTGTACGTTCAACCAACGCGACGTGCTTCTCCGCCATTGGTCCGCTCTTAACGCCATTTTATTACATAAAAACTCTTTCGTCTGCATTCCCATGCACTGTAACGTACGTTAATATCCACTTAAAATGCTGTTCTAATGCTATGTGAAAGATTATTAGTTACGTGTGTCATTTTAAACATGCATTCAACTTGCACTTCCTCAATTTAAAATTAATAAGATTCTGGTACCGCAGTGAATGCTTCTATATTTGTATTCAGTGTAACAAAAACTTTATTCCTTTCATTTATTTTCAGAAGATTAGGTTATTTGGTAATTTCTTCTTATAGCATGACACTTTATCGCTAGTAATCGAGAAACGCTTTCAAATTTCAAGGCTTTCAAGTCTAGTAATTATAAATAACATTATTGTTAAATATTAGCTCCAGAATGACTACCTTTAGACAGCATTCCGTTTAATATCCGGAAAAACATCGGTGTTATGACAGTAAATCGAGATTTCTATTATAGCTTCGAGCACCGACTACTAAGGGAAAGGTAAATAATAGGGCTATAGAATAGGACTCGTGTGTTGTCGTTCAACAGATTATGGTGAAAACCAACTTGATTTGTTGCCGGTGCTGTGTTAACGGATAACTGTACACGATTTAACACCCATCACTTATATTTGAGCGCTTGAACGGCGCGGCGATGGCAATTCGTGATGAAACTATTCACAGTTCCGTCAATGATTGATTAACGAACTTATCTGAGCCGGATTAGCATTCACGTTCAATGTTCACAGAGCAAAATTTTAGCGTATACCTACCTACGAAAAATAAATGTGCGCCGATTTTTCGCGCCATATCTTCCTTTGCTGTACCAGTTTCTGTGACTTCAAGCCAACCTTTTTCTGACCTAAGTCTTGGCTATACCTACAGAGAAATTTAACTATTTTAATCAGAATTCTTGTTCAATATTATCAAAAAACACCACAATTGATAAAAGGTGGTTACCCACATTAGATTTTAATTATCAAATAATCATAATATTATCAACAAATAAATTAATTGTAGTTGCAATAACATTTGTGGTTATTATAAATAATATGTAATTTATTGTTTGTTTTGATAATCATTTGCAAAGTAAAGGCTTTAATTGAAATAATTGTAATAATATCTATTAAGAGTAGGTACTATAGCCTTTTTTTATTATTTATCAATACACACTTAAATTGATGAACTCATCATTTAACAGTACATTACGTATAATTTATTAAGGGTATTGACTGGAACTTTAATGTTATTATTTGTAATGTTGACTTTCAAACTAGCGTTCGAACTAGAAGTGTCACATCTTTCGTTTTGTCATATTTCCGTCGTCCTCTTTCCAAATTTTTCGGCGGCAAAACATTGTCTCGAATTGTCGGGTGAATTTATTAAGATATATGTATATTCGTTTAAATTATACTAGGGTTTTATTTACAGTATTAATTTTAGTTGAAACAATCTGTGCTACTTGCTAAGTTGTTACTGTTATTAGCGTGATTCGCGATTTCAGCTTGGCCTCGAGCCTTGGCCCACTTAATGTGTAGGTAATTGTTGTGTCGTCATCGTAAACATCTCTATCTGATGTGACATTCAAAAGCTCTTAAAAAATACAATTTTCCTTATTAAATATTTGATCTGTACCGAGGTCTTTCCGGTGTTGTAAAATATTGCTTGCAAATTAAAACATGGAAGATTCCAGGAACAACCAAAGCATTTTGTATTCCAATGTGTTTTAACTATCATTTAACCGCGATTTCTTGTATTTTTAGATAGTCCAGATTTTTTTTTCTTTTTCGCCCGCATATTATTATGGGTTGAATTATATCCCATAATCCTTTCCTAAGGGAAGCCTACGTCATAATGGTTAGCTGTTTGTCAAATCTTAGCCCGATCAGTCTGTTGGTTCGAGTTATGCGTTGATATATCAATCAATCAGTCTGAACTTAATTTTGTATATATAGATTTGATTTCGTTTCGAGTACTGTTACTGTAACGTGAAACTATTGGCACAGTCGGATTTACTTACTTAGCGGTACATTGCGGTCGGATATACGATACTAGCGCATAGCTATCAATCAATCGGCTTTATTATTTTGAAATGTGATTATGAAAAACTTTCATATCCACACCCCTAGTTCAATTTATACTACAACTTAACCTATTATTTAAAATTACCGGTAACTACAGCGGAATTTATCCATTATCGTTTTTACGCCTTTGTCGATTAGAGTTTAGCAATTCGTAATCGAGCGGTAAGCTTGTTTAATCGATTTTATGGTAGCTTATGTAATAATTTCAACTTCTATATATTGTATTCCATATGTTTAGATGTATTGTATCCTCAGTTAGTAAATAGGTACAGTCCACGGTCAAAAGTCTCTGCACACCGTTACTTTTACAATCCCGTGCAGCACTATTTGAACATTATAACAACGTAACCTGTGGATCGAACCTACGTCGGTTGGTGTAGCGGGTGGCGGCTTATACCATTCGGCCAACTAAAGACTTAGCTAACATGTTGAAAATAATAATCACACCCGAGTACTTTTAATTCAAGTATTTAGGTTTGTGCGTAACGTCTATTAGAAGAAGGTCGTAACTCCAATGCTTGTTCATAGTATTATTGTAGCAAACTGATCATTTACTTATGACCCTTACTGTACCTACTTTGTTATCGGATAGATGACACGGCCTTGTACGAAGTATTACGAACCGGGGTTTCGTGTTTAATGTTTGGAAACAATGCGCTCCACCGATTGCACTTTTTGCGAAACAATTGTCATTGTTGTGATACATTTGATTGAGGTAGCAGGGATTAATAAACAAGTAGATGTTATGAGTTGTAGGCGCCGGTGACCGCATTCCGTGGTGCGTCGCGCGTCGTACACCGTTGAAAGTGGAGCACCCATCCGCTGTACGTTTATTACATCTGCAATACAGTATTTCTTGCTCCACAACACCATTTGTCTCTTGAATTTTCAAATCTATAATCCTTTTTGATTCACGGACTCTACTTTCTCTAGAAAACAAACAAATACAAATATATTAATTGAAACTCATTTTACATAATAAGCACTAAATATTAAAGAGAACAAAAATTACACATATGCCTGAACTAGGTATTCCTGTATCTCAGGCGAAAAAGGACTTTTATTAACTTATAAAATAAATTTAAGAAGGAATTTTCCGTGAAACAGTAATAATTTGTAATACTTTTTCTTTATTTTTAAAATGACTTGCTATTTAGCATAATCACGATAAGCTGAAGTCTAATGAAAGCACATTAAACTCGAAATTTAATCAAATAAATTAACGTAAAAGTATACTTAATGAATACAAATAGTGTATTTACGTACGTACCTACGTGTTCCACGGCATCACGGTCTTAATATTGAAATTAACTATTGTTGAAAATGTAAAGTGGATAAACGATAAATGAACCTAGTTACATAATGGATATTGTAACAAACAAAAACTATGACGTTAAAGCGTTAATGTTCGAGAAACTTATTGCTAATTGTTTAATTCAATAACAAATTGTTGAAGAAAAATATGAGAACAAATCCTGTAATAGACAACAACATGTTAATGAAATTTTCATTGAAAGAATTTTAATTTTTCAGACTGATAGACCATGCACATTGCACACGTCATCACGTTGTATCTCATGTACCTTGATAGCTAGACAGTTGAAATTTTCACGAATGATGTAAGTAATTATGTTATAATAAAAAATACTACAAACAGAATGTAATGGTACAGAAACCTTAGTGCGAGAGTCCAACTCACACTTGGTTGGTTTTTAACCATCAATATACAACAAGGGATTTAACATATTATCAGGAATATTACATGAAAAATTTGATTTGCTTGAAATTTTGCTCTGGGATACCTACATAGGCGCAGGTACAGTCGGCTGCATAATTGCAGTCCCACCGGAGCACTACGGTGGGACTGCAATTATGCAGCCGACTGTACCTGTGCCTATGTAGGTATCCCAGAGCAAAATTTTAAGTTGCTACGAAAATCAAATTTTTGATGAAATATTCCTGATATGTTAAATCCCTTGTTGTATACCTATTGATGGTTAAAAACCGACCAAGTGTGAGTCGGACTCTAGCACTAAGGTTTCTGTACCATTAAATTCTGCTTGTAGTATTTTTTATTATAACAATTACTTACATCATCCGTGAAAATTTCAACTGTCTGGCTATCACGGTTCATGAGATACAACGTGATGACTGACAGACAGACAGTGGAGCCTTAGTAATAGAATCTCGTTTTTACGTTTGGGTAGGGAAAATAATTACCCTAAAAATAAAATAAAATATACCCTAAAAATAATTAGTAAGCCACAAGTTTCTGCAAACAATAACATGCGTCAATGACGTCGCGTTTCCATTTCCGTTTTAAACCTAACAAGGTCTTTGACATCGGACTGTACTCATATCCTTATGCTTATGATAACATCGTAACACAATTGACTATTTAAATTAGAGTAGATCATACAATAAATGGAATGTTATACTGTTTTTTCCTCATCTGAAATTCACGTTCTCAAACACCATTAGTTATTTCATTCACAAACATTCTTGCTTTGATATCTTTTTAGTTATTGAATGTTCAAGCAAATACCATATCATTACGAATATAAATGTTGAAACGGTCCTTCTATATTGGTTTTACTTAATTAAACCAGCTGTGTTACCGTCACTGATAAATGATAACCTTAAATGGAAGGACACCGTTTCAAGACTAGCCTTGCTAATATCAACCTTTATTTTTCAATAGATAAAGATTGTACGGTGCAAATGTGATTTTTACGAGTGAATATTAATTTATTATTACTATTATACTATAGTTTTAAATATAGTATTATTAAGAACAAAGACAATGGGGCGTTACAGAACATTTCGATGGCGTGCTCCCGTACCGTGATGAAAGACTCGAAGCGGCCGTAAAGTCTGATATTTAGACTGCATTAATTTATTCATTAGTTAGTTTTGTACTGTGTGAGTGTTGTATTATGCTGATCAATACGTTCCTGGACACGGAGGATTTCGTGCACCTTTATTATCCCGAGGATGAGCCGGCTGCCACGCAAGGATGCGGGGCTGGTGCGCGTATGGCCTCCAAGTACCCGCCCAGACCGCCTTCTCCTGAATACTCACAGGTTTGTACCCACACAACACACTCATTTACAAAAATATACACTTGACTCAACAATTTATTATTTATTACCTAAAAATATATGACTATAATCCTATCTAATCTGTAGTCGCACAGCTGTTCAAACAAACACTAAGTATCAATAAATCTGAAAACCTTAAGGACTCCATACAAAAGCTCATTGCTATTTGTTCTGTGTTTACGTTTGATTCACATTTTGGAGCGTTTAATAATTCCTTTGTTTCACATCCACTTTCAGCTATCTGAACTTCATGAATCACAAGATTTATCATTGATCGTTTTATCTTATTTTGTCCTGCGATCATTGCCATTTCTCGTAATCATATCATTAGACGTCTTCTCCAATGTCTGGACAATTGAAACAAATGTGTCCTTGCACACTACCGACTTGACTTGTTTATCGACAGCTTCATACTTCATGCATCGGTCGATAGAAAGTCTATAGTTGATAAAGTCTTTAAGTGTTATCATGTCGTCAATATAATCACGACGGCGCAGGCTCCCTGGTACGCTCAGGACGAATGTATGACGCATCACCACATTCTTTACTCGTGTGACATTACTAAAGAATCATCCATTGTTGGATGTTTCCTCGTCTCATTGTTTTTTCCACTTTACATTAATTATTATAGTATACAGTGGTATAGCTGGACATTATTCATTAATATTTTGTAGATTTAGTTACTTCCTGTATCCATTGTACATTATCTAGTATTATTTTAAACATGCTTCAAATTATTTTCACTAAGTATAACAAAAACAACGTTTATCGAAAGTAGTTATTCCGTCAACAGCTGTTGCTAATGATTTCCGCCAATACAAGTTGTGAAATGTGACATTGAAATGGCCTTTGAACGAACAATTCTGTAGATAGTTGTTATTGTGGTACCCAACGATGATTTAATATTCATTCTCATGTGCACCGGATGTTTTATATCCATTGTAGTCCTTAATGAAGAATGACGTGTTGTAGTATTCTGTCTTCGCTTACCGCGTCACTTGTCGTCTTGTCTCTTTCTATTGATACCACGATTGTACCAGGGTTTCATAGACAAGTGAAGGTGCTAGAGCCTTGAATGAGCCTTTGAGTATATCGTGGCCCCCCGCGCGGGTGAATGACTTAACTGGATGGTACCTACATACTCCACATAGTAAATGATTCAGACTGTTATGAAACAGATCTTTGTGATAATATTACAACAAGTCTAGATTGTTTTGTTTATGATCAGGATTCCAAGAACGCTTATAGATAATTGTATGTATTCAGTTAAATAAAGAGCAACAGAATTAGAGTTATTAGGTACTGGATACTGCCCACATGTTGGTCAATCAATATTCAATAGTTATAATTTTAGCGAGAGGCGATTCGAATGGCATACGTTCGGCAGACCCGCATCGACGACCTTAAACGGCCTCAATTCTCAATCTTCCTACACAGACAGCATTGGGCTTAGTCACGCGTGGTGTTACGCAAACGTGGGCTTGCCCCCTACCAATGTATCCGCTATTGCTCAAGTAACCACTACCACGCCGAGTCGTGCGCCACGCCATACAAACGGCCTTGCTTACTTTTTACAAGCTAAACATGTCAGCTGATGCTGAAATCTCATTGCCTCGGACTAATGGATATACTTATTTACAATTTAAAACTCGTTTTAAGTAACGTCAAAGTGAGGTGTTATTTTAAACATTATATAAATGTTTCATCCAAAAAGTTTAACTTTTTCTGCTTATGTATTTGATCAATGTCCACTATAATCCTGACTTAAGACCGAACTTCTTTGTTTATGCGTGTAATGCTCATTCGGTTCAACGACCCAACCGAAACCCTAATTAGGAATTCGGAATCGTGGCATTAAAGTATAGATATTTATGAGACAATGGGAACTTTGTATTAACTCAACACGCTACCTTTTTAGGACAGGATTCAAAGTACAATCGGAAAAATAATCACTACACTTTTAACACTACTTTAATAACAAAACTAGCAACCCGCTCCGGCTTTGCATGGCTAAATCGTGCATGTATTATACATTTAAACCTTCCTCTTGAATCAATCTATCTTTTAAAAAACCGCATCAAAATCCGTTGCGTTTTTTTTTAATATCTTAGCATACATAGGGACAGACAGCGGAAAGTGACTTTGTTTTATACTATGTAATGATGATTGTTCCACAACCCACAGGTGTTTGTTCCTGGAAACTACGCAATTCGAGCTACATTCCATTTCACGTTCATTCATGTAATGTAATCCGTACTTCACACCGGCTGCTGTCACATAGTAATACAAAGGCCAATTAAGCTACTTACTAGAAATCTTGTCTTTAATGAAGAACAGCTTTATTAGTACAGATAATTCATCATTCACTCTACCTAATTATAAACCAGATATTCTCCGGTAATTGCTTGCATATCTCTTCGTGACGCAGATTCTGGTCAGTAATTTGCGTACTCGACGTAATCTAAATCACCGGCTCTACTGCTTTTGAGGTGAACAACCGGACTCGAAGCCTAACTATTAATCTGACCATGTCGGTATAATCCTCGTTCAGTGGAAGCTAATGATGTGGCAAACGTTCTATAGATGGCCGGTTAGTCGGTCGCGGCTCGCACGCCCACCCGCGCGACGACGACTGCTTTAATGCGTTTCCAATGTTCCTGAACACGGTTTGTTAGTTCTTCCAGCTAAAACTGTTTTAATATATTTACTTTACAATCTTTAGTTGGAGCGTGCAGCCCCATTTCGTTACCATTAAATCGGCGTCTTTGTGCTCAGAAATAAACTCACTAACGTTAGATTTTGAAGCAAAAACTATTGTTGCAAGCTTGATCGGATTTCGATTTATTTTTTGTATCAGCATTGTGATATTGATTCTATCGTCATCTGCCTCATGAATTCTTGAAAAAACTTTATCAAAAGTCTTTTGTTTGCTCTCTTTTTAGGAGCGCGAATTTATGTTCGTTGAACCTATAGGGTGAATGTGCCAAATGGTATGTGGGCGAGACGCCTACATCAGCAATATTGCAATATTAAAACTTTATTGTTGACGTTTTACATTTAATGTTAGGTCGTCACGAAAAACGATACTTTACCTGAATAACCAGGTTTCGAAATAATTATATGGTGGAACTTTCAACATTTTTGATTAATTTATTGTTTGTAGCCCCATTTCATTTACCTACTAAATGTAGGTAACTTGGCTACAAATATATAGTTACTGAATATTTGTTATCGACGATTGTATATTTATTTATTTAGTTTAACAAATGAATATCCTCCTTCAATTAGAAACCTTGTGCAACCGGATTTATGTATTCAATCTAAAAAACTTTCCATACCGGCAAAATAAACTAATAAGTTTTCAAATAGTCTTAACTGGTAAAAAAATGTTTGAATGGAGATATAAATAGACTAGAATATAAAGAAATAGTAAATATCGTCGTATTGGAGGACGAGCCGATTATGGATGCTACGAGTATTACGTCATTAGATTGGTATGCCTGATGAATTAAACCTTGGTTACTTGGTACAGCAAACATAAGTGAAACTTTGTTTGATAATATCACATTGTAGATAGATAGTATTGTTTATTGACACAGATGTAGTGCCTACTTATTTGAAGAAGCTTGCGATGTGACACTCAAATTGCAATACAGTATTTACATAGCAATATTGCAACTTATGAAGATGTGTACAAATGCAACAAGTACAAACAAAGGTCCAATTGACCAACACCTCAACGTAAATAGTGTTGCGTGTCGCGAAAAGACTTACAAAACTGTTGCATCAACGTAGTGACTGTCATACGTCCCTCACTCTAGGACCATCAACGCTAAGCTATTAAAATTATTTATCTGCATGGTGTACTTTATGCTTTTCGATTGCATAGGTAAATGTTTGGTATTCTCCTACCTACTTGTAAAGTTACATCACCTTAAAATTTTTGAGAAGATGAAATCTTCCATATCATCCATAAAGTTATTTATTTGTATATATTCAGTTAGTACCGTTAGGTTATTCGAGTTCAACTCGATATAGTGCATTAAGTTTTGTTGAGTACATAATAAAACTAGTCGTAATAGTATCACGTTCTCGCTTGCGCTGCGCCCGCGCCAGTTAGGTAACGCAAGGTCGCTTTCTAATGATTCCGATGAACAGTCAGCTTTACTTGTTCCAATAACCAGCCATGTGGTATGCTAACAAGTAGGACTTGATTTGTTTACGCTCTTTTTAAGGATAGGCACTTAACGAGATGCGAGGCCTTCTCTGACTGAGTCATTCTGATGAAAAAGGTGATATGCTTATTAGGTTCTTATGGTTAGATATGATCCTTATTGCTGCCCTGAAGCCGTTTTAAAGCGTTTAATTGCGGAAAAACTGAGATTTACTACATGCATTTTATTATAATTTGTATTTATTGCCTTTTTCACAATATTCTATTAGTGCTTTTAACCAGTGAGTTCAAGTGAAAGAGAGAGCGTAGCAAATGATATCTGTATGGAACTTACCCTCAGGGTTCGTTATCTAGTTTTGGAATATCAATTAAGGAAGTCACTTGACTGCCCTTTATTACTGTGAACACACATATTCCTTGTTCAATCTAATTTACTTATGATGTATGATTCAGTGTCTGATATATCGTGTTTGAAAGTTACTGTCGTTTTGAAGTTTTTCTGCGAGTGGAGAGTAAATAATATGTCTTTCTTATTCTGAACAGGAGTCAATGGAAATATTTATTTAAGATAATTTACCAATTTTATTTTAAAACTATGATCTTCTGTATTGCAATTTGCTTGCACAGGACTATGAAGGTGTTCTTAAATGTATAATTGTTTGTTGCAGTCGGCATCGGCGTCGTCAAGCGAGATGAGCGACCGCGAGCGGTACCGCGCGCCGCCACAACCTGAGCCGCCACCGCACCGCGTGCGAGCCTCAGACCTCTACCCGCGTCTACGGCCTCACTACGATGAACCGGGCCTCGACGTTCCCTTCTCACCCATATGCGGGGAATTCGTACAAGTAAGAGCTCTATTAACTGCTCTGGCAACAACAAATACAGCTTATAGAATATCAATGAGTAAACAGCATTCGTGAATTGGGTTTTAAGTGGATACGTTTCTATGTTCTTCTTGGAACTCTTGGCACACAAGTGTATTTTGTGTGTATTAGATAAAACGCTATCATTTAATACAAAAGTGCATGTCGGTCTAAGGTCACCAGGGCGACTGCATCGGGTTGAATGACCCAACGTGACGATGTTACTGTTTAGCATAGTTCCATTTAGCATTCCTTGCAGTTCGTTGGCTGAACGTTATCAATCTAACAGATATGCAATATAATGCGCAGTTCAAAGGTTCTCGTTAGTTCAATAATTTACTCATTACTATTGAGCTCTGAACCAATTCTCAAGTCTATTACGGAGACTAAAGTGCTGTGAACATGAGAATTTTCCTAACAACTCTGGGAAAGTCATATGTTGGAATTATTTTGATTCAAAATGCCGTTTCAGCTTTCGCTATCATCGCGTACTTACCTATTGTTTAATCTCGTGTGGAACTCGTAATCCTGTATGGTCTGGCCTTTGTTAGTATTAGGTTTTCCTATCGTAATTAATCTTATCTTGTTTGTAAACTAGTTTACTTATTGAAGTTTAGAATGATGTCCTACAAACGGACTGGACAGAAGAAACAGCAGAAACTATCACCTGTATGATTTAAGTACACTTACTATAGAAAGTTGTTAACAAGACGTTTTGTTTACAGTGGGTGGGTCGCATGGCGGACGGAGGTATCATAGCTATGTCGAACTACAGACTCCACGCGCAGCCTCGCCGTAGGAACGGCCCTGGCTCCTCCATACCTATTCGTCTGATAGACGCGCTCGAGATCAGGGACCTTCTGCATCTCATCGTGCTCTGCAAGAACGGACGACAACTCAAGTGAGTTCTCTTCACTAACATAGTACCTATTACTTGAATACGTAAACAGCATGTGACACTTATTTTTAACGTATTCTCTATTTTTTTTGTATTTACTTTTCTCTGTAGCTATCTCTTACTGATTCTCATTTGTTTCACTTTTCTTATTTGTGTTTATTATGTCGTGTGTTTGTCTCAATAAATTATATTCCATTCTATGCCTACATCTTCTCCACACTCACATTACTTGGCTGTCAACTACGTGTTTCACAATATGCACGCTTGTGTGACCAGGTCTAATTCAGTCTGAATTGATTCTGACTGTTTTCTATAAAGCGCCCACCATAAATGTACCATTATTTCAATTGCTTCGATTTGATTTCAGCCATAAATTAATAGGGTAAGATATGGCTTTTTGATTCAATTATTGCTCATCAACTGTCCCGCCCATTTCACATGTTGAAAGGCGTTGACTTCATTATTAAATTAGACCCTCGCTCTAGATTTTACCAGAACCCATCGGACTTAAAATTTCCGGTTCGATCAATGTATCCATGATTTATGATAATACCAATATATTTGATCGAATCAATAAACAAATTAAGACACAAAGGTCAAGCGAACTGGTTATCTTGTTTCAACATTCTACTATACTTGCTTAACAGCTTACCGCGTTGTCTGAACACCAAATTTGGGACAAATGACTGATAAAAATACATAGTAACAGCACTGAAAGTAAAATTTCCTTCAAAAACAAGATAAAGTGTGCTGTATCGTACCTAAAGTATTATGTTTTAATTCAAAGTTGTAATTCATTTAAAGTATGTAGGTTACGATGACGTAAATTATAAAGTTTTACAGTCGAACTTGCTAACTCAGTCAATCGAACTAATTTACATCTGAAGATATATACATTTCTAAATAACTGTTCTAGAAATGTAGAAATGTTTTAATTGATTCCGGGTGTTACTACCCTAGAATTTTAGGCGATTTGCCATCGTTTATACGAACAGTGAATCTTTTAGCTTTAATAGCGGACCCTTTTATGGGAACAGATGGCCATGTGAAAGTTTATGGGAGCTGAGATAAAGTCTTCTGGTATGGCTTAGTGAAAGCCCATTTGTAATGGAATTGTATAATGAACGGTTAAACATAATTATTGCGTTTCAATGTTAAAACAGTCTTAACCATTTAGTGAGTTGAATTGAAATTTAAGGGCTTCTCAAATGGAAGTTTCCCGAACGAAATATTTTGAAGCTACGCAATACGCTCCATAAAATAGGCAGTTAGAAAGTATCAATTAAATCTTTAACAGCAATGTTCTATGTAATGAATGGTGTAGGTAATATCGGTAAAACAAAATTGTATAATTACTTCCATTTAGGTTAGAAAAGGGTCAGCCTCTAACGTGTTGTGGAATAGGCATATGCTCTTTTTTATTCCGATGTCGAGAACAGAAAACCATATATAAAACGAAATTAACTCTTCTTAAATCTGTTCTTTTCTATTTGGGGTTTTCGGTGATCCTGAGCAGGGGATCATCTAAGGGAATTTATGTAATAAGCCGGCAAAAAATGCCTTCTTCCACTCCGCTCCGAGGTGGAGGGGAAGAGACTTTCCCTCATATCCCCTCGAACGCAATCCCTTGATCTTTTTTTAACCTTCCTCTTGCTCTACGACTATCTATACATAATTATTCTCTCTCAACATGAGACATGACTGTACCAAGCACAATGTTCTATATCTCTCCTAGATGTACCTTCAATACGGGAGATCAGTGCGTCGAATGGTGGCGGCGGCTGAACACGGCGATGGCCCCAATGGGCTCCGTTCAAGAAACGTTCGCCGCAGCCTACGCCGCCTGGGCTAAGGAGCAACCGCCCTCGTCTGTCCACAGGGCGCTTCTGAAGGCTTCGCATTCAGCACATAGACACTGGTTTGGACCAGAAGTGAGCAACTTCAATTTGTAACATAGCATCTGTGTTTGACCACTAGTCTTAGGTACCAATGCAATGCAAAGCTTCCTTTGCTTTCAAAAGTGGCACGTTTTCCCAGAAGATACTAATTCACTCACGACTTAAAAAGCTTCAAGTTGTTCATTTTTAGTGTTGCCATTTCGTCAATTTTAATAATCTATACATATAAAATGCTTTGTCCTGAATTACCGACTGACTAACTGACGGATCAACGCACTGAAACTTGGAGGGTGTGTTATTTGTATGACGTAGGCATCTGATAAGAAAGGATTTTCCAAAATTCTACCCCTTATGGGACAAAGTTTGTAAGGGACAACGTAATTCCTTGATCCAATCCTAATTCCTATGAACTATTTTCGACTTCGACGCAGACGAAGTCGCGGGCAAAACCTAGTTGTCTATAATAATAAGTAATTGTGTATGTTATAGTTGGATCGTCTCGGTTTCACTGCGAAAGGTGCGTGGCGTGTGACCGCCGCCAACGCGGACTATAAGCTTTGTCCTTCCTACCCACCGCTGCTCGTCGTTCCCGCTTCCATTTGTGATGAGGACTTGGACTCTGTTGCCAGGTAACGTATACTCCAGACTTCACTAACTGTAGAAATATTATAGACCCTCTAGCTACGACTAGAGAGGTATATCTTGATCTCATGGGAGAATATCAGCAGGCTGATTCACAAACCATGAAGGCCACCGAAAAGAATAAAACTGAAAAGACAAGGATGGCAACACGTCAAAAGTCGCGGGAGTGAAAGAGTAAGCAATTTTTTTTCGTTTCTGTTGCCTTCCGACGGTTTATGAAATAGCCTGCAGGAATGAAAGTAACTTTTAGAATGTTTGAGCTTCGTGTTTGAGGTATTTTTATTCTCCGCCGCTTCTTTTGACGCCTGCCTACTAGAAATATCATCCGAGACTAAACAAGGAATTCCTCTCGAAGTGTTTGTTTTGATAATCTTTCATCCGTCTTAAGTGGTGACAGTGCTAAATGTCACTTTACACATGCTCGTGACGAGCAAATATTCCGGAAAGGATTTGATGACGACATAATACTTTAGAGTTTAGACGATACATGTAACTAAAAGAGTGATGACTATGAATGTAAAGGGATGGAGAGGAAGTGGGCGACCTAAGAAAAGATGCGTGAGACAAGACATGAGACAGATGAATGTGAACGATGAGATGACGACTAATAGGAGGGAATGGAAGAAGAAGACATACTGCGCCGACCCCAAATAAATCGGGATAAGGGCGGGAAGATGATGATGATACTTGTTGAAGAAACTGGCAACTTGAATGTTTGTGAGACAAGACATGAGACAGATGAATGTGAACGATGAGATGACGACTAATAGGAGGGAATGGAAGAAGAAGACATACTGCGCCGACCCCAAATAAATCGGGATAAGGGCGGGAAGATGATGATGATACTTGTTGAAGAAACTGGCAACTTGAATGTTTGTGAGACAAGACATGAGACAGATGAATGTGAACGATGAGATGACGACTAATAGGAGGGAATGGAAGAAGAAGACATACTGCGCCGACCCCAAATAAATCGGGATAAGGGCGGGAAGATGATGATGATACTTGTTGAAGAAACTGGCAACTTGAATGTTTGTGAGACAAGACATGAGACAGATGAATGTGAACGATGAGATGACGACTAATAGGAGGGAATGGAAGAAGAAGACATACTGCGCCGACCCCAAATAAATCGGGATAAGGGCGGGAAGATGATGATGATACTTGTTGAAGAAACTGGCAACTTGAATGTTTGTGAGACAAGACATGAGACAGATGAATGTGAACGATGAGATGACGACTAATAGGAGGGAATGGAAGAAGAAGACATACTGCGCCGACCCCAAATAAATCGGGATAAGGGCGGGAAGATGATGATGATACTTGTTGAAGAAACTGGCAACTTGAATGTTTGTGAGACAAGACATGAGAGAGATGGATGTGAACGATGAGATGACGACTAATAGGAATGAATGGACATACAGAAGAAGACATACTGCGCCGACTCCAAATAAATCGGGATAAGGGCGGGAAGATGATGATGATGATGAAGAAACTGGCAACTGGTTTTGTTTGTTGTGTAGGTTCCGCGCGATGCGTAGGATCCCGGCAGTAGTGTGGCGTCACCGCGGTAACGGCGCTGTGATCGCGCGCTCGTCGCAACCGGAGGTGGGCTGGCTGGGCTGGCGGTCGAGTGAGGATGAACGACTACTGGCCGCCTTCGTCTCCGCCTGCGCTCACGACAGGGGACTCAACGCGCACAATAACAACAAGGTATAACATACAGCTACTTTTTATATTTACAACAATTCACTTACAACTTATAAAGAATAATGGGCATAGCAATAATTGAGCATATACGCAAATAGAAAAAATATGATAAAATTCTTATTTCTAGATAGTATTTCGTGAACCAGATGTGGATTTTAAGATACGTGTTTTTCGTTTACTTCATCAGCATCTGACGTCATTACATTAGGAACTTCTAAAATCTAACCTCCTTGCAAACAAGTATTTTTTGTTCGTATTTTTGCCATTATTCTTTGTAAGATATAAAAAACATTATTTTTTTACAAATGATAGGTCAGCGTTTAACAACTATCACACCACCTGTCTGATGGTCGGTGACGATGCGGTCTAAGATGTAGCACGCGTCTAGCATATAGCTGTTCACTCGTAAATTAAAGACCCCCAAATCGTACACGTCTGGAAAGACAGAGGCAGTAATCTGGTTCCATTCCCTTGATGTACGAATAAGGAAATTGGGTATTTAGCAGCTTATTGCACAGGAATCATCATAAGGCTAATGGCATACTTAGATGGACTTAGACTGAGCTTGACGCCCTGGAGAGTACGTTCACAGCTGACAGCTCATCGCATGCTTCATCCGCGCTCATTGATGATGAGACTGTACATTCCCCGAAAGAGTGGTGGTCGAGGCTTTTTAAATGATAAGATCCTACACAATCGGAATATTTTCTCGGATCCGAGAGTGGAATGCATTGTGATGTGGTAGCTGTGGATAATAACCTCACTCCGCTTTCCTTGGCAAAAGAGAATTGGCGTAAACCCTCGATACTCAGCGTAATGGTATTGTTCATCTTTACAGCAGCAGAAACTTCTGATAGTGGATGCTCGTTCCTACACGTCGGCAGTGACGAACCGTGCCCGCGGCGGTGGCTGCGAGTGTCAGCAGTACTACCCGCATGCTGACATACAGTTCATGAGCATGCCCAATATACACCATGTGAGGAGATCCTTCCAGCAGATGAGGGCGTTAGCTGCTGAACCTAGCGACCAGGCCAAGTTAGTATAATTGTACCTTACTTAGGCTAACGATTCTCACTACGCGCCTGCTCCTTTGCCGGGATTGCCCTAAAATTATCTTCTGCCTTTTAGGAATTCGTATATTTAGGAATTGGATATTATGAACTTACGCGACGACTTCGAGCGGTAAAGATAATTGAAACCAGGTTGACCCTGTGGTTGCACCCGCGAAAATCTAGCATAGTAATCGGAATAAAAAGTAGCTTAGCTTTGTGTTATTTTGGGACTCCTTCTATCTACATACTACTTTTGTAACATACATAAACATACTCACAAACTTATACACAAACTTTTACATTTATTTAATTTGGATTGATATCTACTCCACACCCTGTAGTTATAAAATCATATCTCTTCACGTCAGTTTCTAGTGTTGTATCATCTATAGGTCTCTTTTAAGCGTATAATTTAACCGCAAAAAAGTGAAATATCACTACATAGTATAACACAAAGTCGCTTTCTCTGTCCATATATCCCTATGTATGCTTAAATCTTTAAAAATACGCAATGTATTTTGATGCGGGTTTTTTTAATAGATAGAGTGATTCAAGAGGAAGGTTTATATGTACAATACATGCATAATATGGCCGTGCGAAGCCGGGGCGGGTCGCTAGTTATCTTGTAAAAGTCACCCAAAAACATAGGAAGTCATAAAGTAAAATTTGATCCAATAAAATCCGACTCGAAGGATCAGAAATAAATATTTAAATGAGTAATTAATTTAACTATTGAATTGATTGATATCACTCGTTGCCTCGGCGTATAAAGAAGGTCAGTGTCGTTTCAGCCAGTTTTTGCGCGAGCGGAATATTCCCAGCGTAATATTTTCGTACTGGCACAGATTACTATTTTTAACTTATGGGCGTGACACGGGAAGGCCGCGATAATATATAAATAAATATTGCAGGACATTCCACGCATCGCCATCTAGCCCCAAGCTAAGTAACTAGACCTGTATTATGGGTGCTAGACAACGGATATACTACTTATATACTTTTCTTTTGTAAATATATACTTATCTATCTAATATATATAATTTCACGCGATAGACTCCTAAACTACTTATACAATTTTAATCAAATTTGCACACCATGTGAGTGCAGTTTGATCCAACTGGAAAGATAGGATAGCTTACATCTTAATTTATCCCGATATTCTCACGGGATCGGGAGTTACGCGGGTGAAACCGAGGAGCGCAGCTAGTAATATATAGAAACAACCATACCACAGACAAATATCTAAGCATAAATACATGTCTGAGGCGGGAATCGAACCCGCAACCTTGTGTTTGACAGTCCGGCATGGTGACCATTGTGCCAACTGGGTCGTCTTTAAATTAAAATGCAACGGGCGTGGGAAAATCGTCGCCCGATTATAATATAGGAAGCTTTAATATATAGTAGGTACACATGTGTTGGGATTCCTTTGTGCCTTTGTTTGTACCGTTTTTGGAAGTTTGCCCAGATGATTTGCAGATAATCGACTTTGATATTTGCTTTGTGATTGCGTTAGTCGATTGTTTTTGACTGAATTTATTACCTACTAGATGTTGCCCGCGACTTCGTACGCATTATAGTATACTAGAATCTTCCTCGATAACCACTCTATCTATTAAAAAACCACATCATAAAAAGTTTTAAAGATATAAACATACATTGGTACAGACAGACAGCAGGAAGAGACTTCGTATACTATGTAGTGACTTTCATTCACATAAATAAATAAATATTGTTACTTATATAGCGCCATCTAGCCCCAAGCTAAACAACTTGGCTTGTGTTGTGGTGGCCAGCCAACGGATAGAATACTAGAAAATGGAATGAAAGGAATTGGATTGGTAGAATGGTTATATTCGAAGAATTTTGAATACTGCCAAACAGCAGTAACTATGGGGTGATTTTTCTAAAATTGAATTTAAATTTGTAGTTAATTTGATAGTTGATTGAATCCGGCGTTACTTTTCGGAACTCCAAAATATCTGTAATGGAAGTATTAATATTTAGTTTTTAGTTCCGAGCCTAGTGCCAAAACACAAAATGCAATGAGCACCGCCCTCCCGCCCACTTGAAGAGGCAGCGGCGTCGTTGACTCACTCTTGTTCCAGCGTTCAGCGAGGCAACATCTCGGAGAGCGACGTCGCCGTCGTATCTAACGTTTGTCGCCCTTATAGCGCGGTCGGAGTCCAATCCTGATGATGCGTCGTGTAGACGCTAAACACGTGTCGTGACTTATGAATGGTGTCACTAATACTAATACTAACTTTTGCTTGTCCTCATTGCATGCCTCTTCAAGTGGGCGGGAGGGCGGTGCTCATTGCATTTTGTGTTTTGGCACTAGGCTCGGAACTAAAAACTAAATATTAATACTTCCATTACAGGTTGTAGTTAATTTGTTTTGGAGCTACACACACAGGCGTAGAAGTTAAACTTAAATCTTTAATTTTATTTAAAATATTTTTCAATTTGACTTATTCAATTTGTTTTATTTTTATCTCTGTTTGCGTTTCTATCAATAGTCTTCTGAATAAATATTTCTTAATGCTTGAAGTGTTGTCATTTGAAGACCGAAAATACGTTTTTTGAAATGCAATCAAAACATGTACAGTCGGCTGCATAATTGCAGCCCCTGGTAGAGTTCGAAAATTACTATTATTGAAATGTTTTCATTCTAAAAACTTTTGTTTGATTAAATTGATGACTTAGAAGCCTTAAACTTCAACTGAAGCAGGTGCCTAGAATCTTGCTTGTGTTGAAATCATTCTTATAACAGCCGTTTTGGAGCTCTACGATGGGTCTGCAATTATGCAGCCGACCGTACATCTACGAATATTAAAGTCAATAACACTTTATCATAACATAGCCATTTGTAGTATTAGCAGAACATTTATAAACAATAAAAGACAGCCAGACAATTGTCTTGTGAGCATACGAAATTCATTCTTAGTGCATGACTAACAGCCGTGTCATATTTCGAATATTTTACTATTATTAAGAGGATCACATACTTATCAATGATTTTTAACCGATTTCAAAAAAAAAGGAATAGGTTCTTAATTCTCTATTTTTTCATTAAATTTTGGTTCTGGGGCATAGCTGTTTTCATCTATTAATTACAACAAAATAATATGTTATTGTTGTCAATCGCTTAAATAATTTGTTTTCTGGTTTAGTTTACATGTTGTATTATTTAAAAAAACTATTTTAAGTGATTAAAAAAAAATCTAGTTTATTATTCCGTTATCTAGCACCCATTACACAAGCCTAGTTGCTTATCTTGGAGCTTGATGACTTTGTGATGATATTCTACAATATTTATTGAACTTATTATATATTTAGTCAATCACACAAAAATATTGAAATCACACAATATCAAGGGGAGAAAATGACTTTTTATATGGTTACAGTATGTTACCTCCTTAAATATAAATAAAGATTAATCTATACTTAATATTATAAAGCTGAAGAGTTTGTTTGTTTGTTTGTTTGAACGCGCTAATCTCAGGAACTGCTGGTTCGAATTGAAAAATTCTTTTTGTGTTGGATAGTCCATTTATCGAGGAAGGTTATAGGCTACTTTTTATCCCGATATTCCCACGGGATCGGGAGTTACGCGGGTGAAACCGCGGAGCGCAGCTAGTAATATATAAATAGGTACTATTTAAAGGTAATAATAGGTATAAAATCACGTTTTATACACGCGTGTTTGCAACTATGTTGTATAAAATATGCATCACGTGTGACAGTCAAGTGTTAAGTTACATTTTAACGCCCTTATGTATTCGTCCTTACTATTTAGTATGATATTAAACTTGTCGGTTGTAAATATATTATACTTTACTGCCCGATGCCGTAAATTTATTCATTTATTGTATTTCTTATTGAACTTACATGACTTTACAACATTAGTTTTCTAGTGAGACTGTAAGTGTTTTTTTATTTACATATATCTTACTAGCATATAGTAGATTGACCTGTGTTAGTGCCTCTTTAAAAGATTATTTCCTACAAGTTTCTTCTTCGTTGTTTACAACGTACAACGAAAATCTAAATACAAACTAAATAACAACAGTACAATACAATAACTATACAAACATACAAACAGTAACACATTATCAATATATATTTAGTTAATCTTAAGTGCAGCAGCAATAATTACTGCATCGATAAGTATTGATAATTAAGAATTACCAGATATAGAGAAACATCGCTTTCACAAAATTTCACTTTCACAAATTACTTACACAGATGGCGTTGTAATAAAGAATTATAAAACTTTATTAAGATATTTTTTTCTTAATTTTCTTACTTTTAAAATCATATTATTTTAACTGTAATATTTTTGAACAAGAGCTGAACATTATTTTTGCTCATAAATACTCATTCTTAAATGCGTAGAGTATTAGGTACAAAAAAATTGCGGTGGCGCAATCTTGAAAAAAATAATTGAATTTTTGTGTGACGCTTTTTTGTTCAATGTAAAAACTTTGTCAATAGTATTATAAACGGCCTATCTAACTAATTGTTCCAGCTGGCACAGCAACCTAGAACGTACACTGTGGCTGCAGTACGTGGCGGGTATAGCGCGCGCTGCAGGCGTGGTGTGCCGCGCTGCTGCGGCCGGACGTCCCGTGCTGGTGCACTGCTCCGACGGCTGGGACCGTACTCCGCAGATCGTAGCCGCGGCGCAGCTCGTGCTCGACCCATACTATAGGACCATTGAGGTTTGATGATACATATAACATATTGTTATTGTCTCAAGCTAAGCAACTAGGCTCGTGTTATGGGTGCTAGACTACGGATAGAATACGTAATATACTTTTTTTGTAACATATAGGTACATCCAGACACCCAGACAAGATACAAATATCTATAGCATAAATATGTACTTGTTTGAGGGAGTAATCGTATATAATCTCTGAACTCGCGACACCGTTACGAGACGCAGCTACAGTGTGTGCATATATGCATGTACATATATTTTGTAGTTGTTTAGTAAATAACTTTAAAAAAAATTAGTTTAAAGTTTTTTTTTTTAATTTTATATTTTTAATAAGTTTTCACTTCTGTTGGCGTGCGATGATACATCTCTCAGTCAAATGACAAGCCTCAGACAAGTGTTTATGCTTAGATATTTGTCTGTGGTCTGGTTGTTTCTACGTATTATAAGTATATATTTACAAAAAAAGTATATAAGTAGTATATCCGTTGTCTAGCACCCATAACACAAGTGTAGTTACTTAGTTTGGGGTTAGATGTGGTGTGGAATGGCCTGTAATATTTATTATTATTTATTTATTATATTGCAGGGTTTCCGTGTGCTAATCGAGCGCGAATGGCTCGACTACGGTCACAAGTTCGCGGACCGCTGCGGCCACCAGTTCGGGCCCGAGGAGCCCAACGAACGGTCGCCCATATTCCTGCAGTGGCTCGACTGGGTACATCAGATGATGCTGCAGTATCCATGCAGTTTTGAGTTCAATGAGGCCTACTTGGTGAGTTTTATAGACAAAAGAAGACTAGGGTAATCCTTTTTTCAAAAACTTTAATGATGCAGTTTAAATTTTAGCATAGTGTAGTAAATTACTCTGAATAAGATGAAAAGGCCACACATCCTAACTAACTTTAAACACGTTTGTTTAGTTGTTTTTAAGATTGTCACAATTCTACTTTATGCAATACTTCCGATCCCGTGGGAATATCGAGATAAAAAGTAGCCTATGTTATTCCCAATGAATCAATGTATCCTCATACGTGATAACGTCATCATAATTCTTTTGTTTCGTTGTCTTTACCATTTTGCATACTTCATACGTTGCTATGGAACGGTCCTTGGCAATAACATGACGTTGCTATGGAACGCGATGACGTCATCTTTTTTGTGAATGCAGGTGTTCCTTCAAAAATCTTTCCTCTTTATAGATTAGATAGATATGGAAAAGTATAGAAATATTTAAATTTTTGGTTAAACCGAGACAGTTACTTATTATTATAATGAACCTCCCCTCAGATAAAGTTAGCGACTCACGTCCACTCGTGCATGTTTGGCACATTCCTGTGCAACTCTGGCCGCGAACGGTTGGAGGCGCGCGTCGGTGACGTCACCGCGCAAGTCTGGCACCTGCTTCGGGCACCTGCCTACACCAACCATCTCTACGATCCACATCATCACGAACAGGTAACACATTCATATTTACTAAGAATTAATTAAAAACTGTCACAAAAATCCCCTTATATCTAGCTAGATGACGCCACCGCTATATTGCCTAAGAATTACCAAAATCCGTCTCACAAAAAATCTACTTATTTCTAGATGACGCTACCGCTATGTAAACAGTTTATTCAGCTTATATCTAGATGGCGCCACCGCTATATTGCCTAAGAATTACCAAACACTGTCCCACAAAAAAAACCTTTATTTCTAGATGGCGCTACGGCTATTTATACAGTTTAATAAGCTTATTTCAAGATGGCGACCACTGCTATTTTTTAACCTCGACGCAAAAACGACGGGGTGTTATAAGTGTGACGTATCTGTGTCTGTGTGTGTGTATGTCTGTAAATAAATAATAAATAAATAAATAAATATTGCAGGACATTCCACACATCGCCATCTAGCCCCAAGCTAAGTAACTAGACTTGTGTTATGGGTGCTAGACAACGGATATAATACTTATATACTTTTCTTTTGTAAATATATACTTATAATACATAGAAACAACCAGACCTCAGACAAATATCTAAGCATAAATACTTGTCTGAGGCGGGAATCGAACCCGCAACCCTGTGTTGGCAGTCCGGCGTGGTGACCATTGTGCCAACTGGGTCGTCAACTGTGGCTGTCTGTGGCATCGTAGCTCCCGAACGGATGAGCCGATTTCGATTTTGTTTCTTTTGTTTTAAAGGTGAATTAGTCGGGAATGTTCTTAGCTATGTGTGATCGAAATCGGTTCTTTCGTCTGAAAGTTATGGGGGTTTTGATAATTTTTAAAATTATCCTATGCTTTAAAAATTTCGATTCATTTTCAGGGTTCCGTACCAAAAGGGTAAAAACGGGACACTATTACTAAGACTCCTCTCTCTGTCTGCTGCAGCTTGTTTCACATGAACCGTAATAGCTAAACAGTTGAAATTTTCACAGATGATGTATTTTTAAAAACAGAATATAATGGGTACGGAACCGTTCGTGTTTGTGAACGAGATGTAACGTTATGACTGTGTGTTGTAGGTGCTATGGCCAGACTACAGCGTGCGATCGACGCAGGTGTGGGCGAGCATGTTCGGAGGCGCGCGCGGTGAGACGCAAGACGAACACGACGATCCCAGGCCCAATCAGGAACTTACTAAACCGCAACAAGCAAACGGTATAATTATTATTTTTTATTTATTTTAAGCCGATTCCGCCCCACGGCAGGGAAGCCCTCCCCTCTTACCACTATTCCCTGTCTGGTGCCAGCTAAGTCCAGTCACTGCGATGCGAGTCTAACTCGTCATAGTTATACTACCATTGTTATTTTCACTTCTATCAATAAATTCATTTATTTCGGATATTTAAATCCATATTAGCAATCAAATTAAAAAATAATACAAATACTAAAAATTAAATGTTTGAAAATAAATACCTTACAGTCAAAAACTTCAAAACAACCATTTAAAATATTTATTATAGTTACTTATTTAGAATATTTAACACGTTTTTTGTGCAGCTTGATAATATCCCGTTTTAAATAATTTTAGTAGAAACCGCCAATTTTTTTAAAATAATACATGCAAAATTCTAAAGGATCTTTAGGGTCAAATAGGACTTTTTAACGAATATCCTGCGATGTGAACTTTCCGGGTTCGATCCCCGCGATATTTATATAGATACCGATATTCTGTAACAAGTTTAATTGATATTTTTGATTATTGTGTTACAGGTCTAATGACAAAGACCCGATCTTGTGACAATCTTCTGAACGAATGTGAAAAGAGAACGACTCAGAGGCGATGCAGCGATCCTAGTATTGCACCCGATGTCATGTTAGTATTATACAAGTCTAGTTGCTTTACATGGAGCTAGGTGGCGCTGTGGATAATGCAATTTTGACGTGACAACGTTTTATAAATTGGTTTGCCGGGTGACACTTCAAGAAACTGCGTTACGCTCCGCTGACGTTATACGCTCACAATGAGAGCGAGTGAGAGGCACGCGTCCCTTCCACTCGGGCATGGTTAGCCCGCCTAAGAGCGAGAGAGACAGACATAAAAAGTGAAAGGCACGCGTCCCTTCCACTCGAGCACAGTTGTTGTCACGTAAAACTTTCGCCCGTATACCGACTTTACAGGCAACCAGTTTTTTTTTTACTATTTGTGTTATGCACCAACGTAAAGGCCCTATCTCCGTCGCCGGCTAATTCTGGCTACCCTAGGTCGCTAATTAGAGTAGCCATTGGCTATTCTTATTGGCGACACAAACTTGTCTGTCACAAAAACCTAAAGCGTCCCTCCTCTTTGGTGACCTGTAGGACACTAAGTAAGTGAGGCGCAGCTTATATGTATACATTTTACTGGCTACTGTGGCTAAGTCACCAGGACGCCACAAAGCGCATCGTTGGTCGTAGCTACGCTTCCAAACTGTAAAATGAAATAAAAAAAATCAAATCAAAAAAAATATTCAATAGGAGTTATGCAGTGCATAACATTACTTTGAAGCGTCTTAAAAATTAACCAGGTTGGTTAACTTCCGTACACATCAATACAAATTGTTTGGATAGCTGGCGACATCGACATGGCGTCCCGGTGAGGTAGAGCCCTTAATTAGCATTAATACAAACCTCAGTGGTTTTCTATGCTATAACAAAAAATGTTGTTTAAGTTAAAGAAATATTTCATAAAGATCTATGTTTAATGAACTGTTTATTATAGGAAGTTATCAATGGTTGTGAACGAATGCGGCGCTCGTCGGTCGTGCCGCGCCGCGCTCACTGACAGCTGCGTCGACGAGCTCCCGGCCACCGCCGTGCTGCTCGCGCCGCAAGACGATCACGATCAGGTACGTCATTCTATTTTACACCGTCCTACCTTAACGCATTATTGTCTAGCCTTTATGAAAAGTGGTTAATCTATACTAATATTATAAAGAGGAAATATTTGATCGTTTGTTTGCATTGAATAGGCTCAGAATCTATTGGACAAATTCAGATGAAATTGGTATGAGGAGATATTGATTAATTAGGAATACATAGGCTACTTTTTATCCCACTGGAGTGGCAGTTACGCAGGTAGAACCGCAGAGCGCGGCTAGTGTTTTAACAAGTGTATCTTTGAATTAAATTAATTCTGACACCTCTATAACTTAAGCATTTTAAGCTCGACTTGATACGGACTATTTTCTGCTACTAGACTTCTTTAGTTGGGCTTTGCGTGAGGATGGAGTAGTATTGCCCTGCACACAAACGACCTTCGGAATAAATGTCGAGCTATCTACCACTGGGCCAACACTGCTCTACTGCTTCTACTTACGTAGTTCTATTTTCTCATAACTAAACAAATAATAAGACTAAACCTTTGTTACCAGGTGGACGGCCTCCACCCGGACCACTTCGAGAACAGCCCACGGACCCGGGACCTCGCCAGCGGCTCCTCCTCCCTAGAACGCGAGCTCTGCCCCCCCACCACGGTACCGGACGCGAGCGACGCGAACGACGCGACTGACGCGACCGACACGACCCCGCCATCAGTCCTGTCAGTCTCCGAAGTGAACGGTGCCGAGACGCCCGAGGAGCCGGCCGTCTTCGTCTGCGAACCGTATACAGATGTCTTAGGGATGGCCGAGGTGAGCGTGAGATACACACATCTTGATGAGCTACAAGTGAGTGTTTGTTTTATGGATATCTTAGCGCATTATTTAGTAGGTTCCTTAAAGAACCTCTTTCTTTATAAAACTTTAATATAATAGAATAACTTTTATTAAAAAAGCACATGGACAAGAAAATGAATAAAAATGAAATAAAATAGGTACATATTACAAATAGTGATAATAATACTGACAGAATTAGAAAATAATAAATTAATAGGCACATTATAAAGAATAAAGTCCGGGATGCCGTATGCTTCCCTAAATGGACCGACCTCAACTGAATGCAGCAGCAAGCATGACGCTAACCTACATCGTTCATCATAAGTAAACTTGTGTTATGGTCACCAACGGATAGAATACTTATATACTTTTCTTTTGTTAATACATACATAATACGACCCAGAACAGAAACAATTCTTCTATATATATCTATACATATAAAATGCTTTGTCCTGATTGACTGACTGGCTGACGGATCAACGCACAGCCTAAACCGCTGATCGTAGAGACCTGGAACTTGGAGGATGTGTTCTTTGTATGACGTAGGCATCCGATAAGAAAGAATATTCCTAAATTCTGCCCCTAAGTGAAAAAGGGGGGCAAAGTTTGTATGGGACAACGATTCCTTGGTCTATTTTCGACTTCTAGTCGGATGAAGTCGCGTGCAAAAGCTATGTATGTCGGCGTATAGTCAGACAACAGAAGTAAAAGCCAAGTTTGATCCAGTATTATTAATAACACAATTTAAGAATCAGAAGCTAAACCTACTAAATGAAGAAAGCGGGTAACGGGTAACAAGATAAAAAGGTTCCCACATGAACCACTGACGTGGACGGTGAAGTGAACCACATTTCACCTTTTATTATTAACAAATAAATAATTTAGAAATCAATTAATAATTAATCAGAATAACACTTGAATAAAGGAAGTGACGAGAGTCGCGACAGTCAGTCACAACAGGCAACGATCCGTAAAGGTCCGTTCGCTAGGACAAATGCGTGCCGGTCCAACGTTGCAGCCCGTTTTATAGCAATTCCGAAGTGGGGAGACTCGCCACGCCCATGCCCCTCCTTTAGGCGTTAACGCTTGAAAAACGTACTAGTAACGCCATATGTTGGTTGCCTGTCGTAACTGTCTACCGCAAACTCATATTGGTGCTCCCGCCGTCATGTACATAAATAAATATTAGTTTAAGGCGGGAATCTAACTCGCAATTTTCTGAATCGTCAAACACACCTATTAAACTATTATATTGTTAACCAGGCCGCTAGAGAAGCTGGAAGAACAAGAAACATCAGCATAACCTGGCGTTCGATATCAGAATCAAGCAACCAATCATCAACCGGATTCGACTTAGCTGAAACACCCCACAGAGACAACTCCGTCACAAATTCCATGGGCAACTCCATCGGGAACTCATCGCGGGGTAATTCAGTTGGGAATTCATCGCGGGGTAACTCTGTCGGGAATTCATCGCGGGGTAATTCTCACGAGTCGTCCCCGTTGGACGATGTGAACCATAACGTGGTGGAGGCGAGCCATACTAATGGAGTGAACGGGGTTAGCAGTGTCGATGAGATCGCTACCAAGTTTCTTGATGTAGAACTTAATGGTAAGGATATTTTAATATACAGGGTGATTTTTTTATGTGGGCCTTCAGGGCTATATCCCAAACTATAAGAAATAGCGAAAAATGCTGAAAGGAGTTGCGTACTCGATTTCGATAAAAACTGCATCATTAGATTTTTGAAAAAGTCATTACCCCCGCCAGGAATAGAACCTGTTGATTTTGCAAATAAATAATCATCCTTATATTTTTATACCAATGTATAGTCTTGCTGATAGATATAAATTCTTGGAAACAAACATAGTATGTCAAATCAAAGAAAAAAGCTAATTTTTGTAGTTATCAGAACGAAATGTGGCTATACAAACATTTCCCAGTGGCTCTTTTATTTACAGTATATTTCATAGTAGATTCGATAGTTATTCCCGTGTTATGATTGATAGTTAACCTTATGGTTACTTGTACTTGTATACGGGCTGTTTTCCGCAATAAGATTTTAATTGGGTCCTTTTTGCGTGAGGATGGAGTAAGCTTGCCCAGCACTTACTACCCTCTCAGCTTAGTCGACCATATCCAAAGGAAAGAACTTGTCAATGCTTATGGAGCTAACTAAGCCGTGGGTTTCATCACGATGTTTTCCTTCACCGTAAGAGCAATGCCAATTAGCGCACATTAATTTTTCTTAAAAAATAATCATTAGTGCATGGCCGGGATTAGAACCCACGACCTCCGGAATGAAACTCGAGGTATCTACCAGTAAGCTAACACCGCTCTGACCTTATGGTTATATTGTAAAGGTGCTGGCACATCGAGCAGCGTCAGTTCAGAGAGCGAGTGCGAGAGTACCGGCGGGACGCGACGACGTGGCGCGGGCGGAGCGGGCGCGGGGACCGGACGGCCGCGCGGCTCGCAGCTCACACTGTGTCCCGCCTCGCCGCGACGGACCTGTTGCCATTGTACCACACACACTGACACTGGTAACTATTACTATACTAACGCTAATTATACGGGTTGTTTTCCGCAACTAGGACTTTTTTTTGGGTCCTTTTTGCTTAAGGATGGAGTAGGCCTACCCAGGTCCCTATTTATTCGGGTCTTTTCTACTTGAGGATGGAGTAGGCCTACCCAGGTCCCTATTTATTCGGGTCTTTTCTACTTGAGGATGGAGTAGGCCTACCCAGGTCCCTATTTATTCGGGTCTTTTCTACTTGAGGATGGAGTAGGCCTACCCAGGTCCCTATTTATTCGGGTCTTTTCTACTTGAGGATGGAGTAGGCCTACCCAGGTCCCTATTTATTCGGGTCTTTTCTACTTGAGGATGGAGTAGGCTTACGTAGCTCTTAGTTTAATCGACCGTGTCCAAAGGAAATAACTTGTCAAAACGTCTGGAGCCAAATAAGCCACAGGTTATCGTCATGATGTTTTCCTTAACCGTAAGAGCAATGTTATCACTACATAGTATAAAACAAAGCCGCTTTCTCTGTCCCTATATCCTTATGTATGCTTAAATCTTTAAAACTACGCAACGGATTTTGATGCGGTTTTTTAATAGATAGAGTGATTCAAGAGGAAGGTTTATATGTATAATAAATACATAATATAGCCGTGCGAAGCCGGGGCGGGTCACTAGTTCCTCATATAACATTTTCGTGATAAAAATTCTTTGGTGCAAGGCCACACTACTCAAGAAATATAACTCTTAAATTTACAATCGATAAACACAGTTTTTCATCGTCATCTGTGTCCTGCTTTGGATAAGATTTAAATTTCTGATATCTAAAATGTGTAATTGATTGTTCCAGTATGTAGATCAGGCGACTGGTACAGCGGGAACGCTCGCTGCGTGTGCGGCGGCGGGACGGCGTCGCGGCCCGACCCCGTCGACGGGTTGCCTCCCACGCCGGACCCGTTGCAGGCGCGACTACATCAGATCATACTTTATCAAAGGGTACGACTATATACATACTAGGTAGACAACATGATACTAGATGAACTTAATTTTTCTAAGCTAGTTTGGATTTATTTCGATAGAAGCTTTATTGCCACCGTTGTATCTGGTCAAAGGAATGATTTTTTGTTTTATTTGGTCAGGGAAGGCAAAGATAGTGAGCCCATTTTTACTGGTCACAGACATTTTTCGGTATTATTTTTTACTTTGACGTAATTATACTGCTGGTTTCTACCGAGGCAGTTGCTTCTTAGTTTAGTTTTTTTTTTAAGTTACAATTCTTACAGCTTATAATTCTTAAATTATGGTAATAAAATCAAGTGTTCCATTCAATTTTTCTCGGGTCAGCTCCGCAGTAAACCCAGTGGTACTTACATCTGAGTTGGAACAATCTTTTATCATGTTGATAATTTACTTGTTTATGCGGAATTACCCTGATTTAACTCTGACTTTGTTCAATCTTTTTGGTACAGAAAGTAGTAGAAGAATTAAGCGGTCAACTGCGCGAGGCACGAGAGGCCCTGCGGTTGTCGTCGCCGGCGCCTCCGCTCTCCGCCGCCGCGACCGCGAGCGCCGCGTCTCCCGCGCAGGCTGTCTCACCCACCGCACACTCCCACCACCCACAGAAGGGTCAGATTGTTGGCGGTATGGGTGGAAGTAGCAGTGGCAGCGCGAGCGAGGTGGAAGTGGGCGAGGAGGCGCGCGGTGTTGTCTGGGTGCCGGACGCGGCCGCGCCTCGCTGTCAACACTGTCACCATCACTTCTGGCTCGCTAGGAGGCGGCACCATTGCAGGTAACTACCACCATTACCGCTGTCTAGGGACTGCTAATTATGGATTTCCGTATGACGACGACCAAGACGACCTCTGTGGCGCGTCGGGCGAACACCCTGCGCCTACGACGCAAAAGGTTGCGGGTTCGATTCTCGCCTCAAACAAATATTTACGTACAGACATTTGTTTCTGGTCTGGGTGTTTCTGTATATATTTACTAATGAAAAGTATAAAAGTATTCTATCCGTTTTCTAGCCACCATAACACAAGCCTAGTTCCTTAGCTTGAGGCTAGATGGCGCTGTGTGACGTGCCCCACAATATTTTTATTTATTTATTTAATACAGTCACCTAAAAATCATGTGCGTATCTCCTTAACTAAAATAACAACCATAGCTAATACTAACCTATGAGAGTATGTATGAAATGTTGTGTGTTGTTCTATTTAATATTTTTACAGTTTCTTGCATTTAATATTTATACACACTTTTACCTAATGATTGTTTTTAATTAGTATTTTGCAAGTAAATTGTTTTAATTTATTTGATAAGATTATGGCTGCGGTCCGAATACAGGTGATAGCGCTGACAGTGTTAACGATCAAATCTCCCGGTCCGAAATTGTAAGCTTACTCAAAATGCTTACGGTGCTATCACGACGCTTAAGATTTCGGACCGGGTTTTAGCGCGCCAACTATCAAATGAAATGTAATTATAATACTTTTTACTGTTTGTTTGAAGTATTGTGTGCAAATACGATTAATAAATTGCTCCTTCGTTCTTCGTAACACATAGGTAGGTATTCACATTTAAAAACACAGAGAGATAAATAAATAAATATTGCAGTTTATACCACGAATCACCATCTAAATCTAACCCCAAACTAATTAACTAGATTTGTGTTATGGTGCTAGACAACGGATATACTTTTCTTTTGTAAATATATACTTATAATACATAGAAATAACCAGACCACAGACGGATATCTAAGCATAAATACTTGTCTGAGGCGGGAATCGAACCCGCAACCCCGTGTTTTGCAGTCCGGCATGGTGACCATTGTGCTAACTGGGTCGTCAATTACTTCTAAACTCATGATAAAATAATCAAATTCGAATTTCGCTCGCAAAAGGACGGATGCAAACATCAACTTGACAGATCGCTCACGGAGATTTCGCTGGGGAGCAGGGTCGTCGTAAGCACAAGATGGCGTCGTTGATGACGTATTTCCTTTTGTATTCATGACGTCATAACAGTCTTTTGTGAGCGCTCTTGAGCACGCTCACGGCATTTCGGAACGCGTTTGAGCGCCTGACAGCGCTAAAAGTCGATTTCGGACCGCAGCCTATATAAGTCCTTATTAGTCTGAGATACAGGATTACCTAGTTCAGGCATATGTGTTATTTTTGTTCTCTTTAATATTTAGTGCTTAGTTTATTATGTAAAATGAGTTAAAATAAATATATTTGTTTGTTACAGACGTTGCGGCGGTATATTCTGCGGCTCGTGCAGTGACGTCAGCTCGTGGGAGGGTGTCCGCGTGTGCCGGCGGTGTCGAGCGATGCGGTGACACGCCCCCGTGGACCCTATAGCCCCCGTCGCCCCGGCCTTGCCCCCAACCATCCCGCTAAGGTAGCCCAGTGTTACAATGACAGTCCACCGCGACATTGCGTACCATTACGTTCGACTATGTGTATGACAAATGAAGATACCTCTCGGATGAAGATCATCTAATACCCTCCTACGTGATTATTCACTTGCCTTTTTGATAAAGTTACTATTTGTGACTGATAATGATCCATAGTTGACATCCCTAGTTAAAATATCTAACGCCCGTATTCACGAATAGTACTTGAGTTGCTATTGAATAAGTGAACGCTCTGCGCTAAATGCGGCCCTATGATTGGTCAATTTTGTGCTGCTGTCTTCACACTAGCGAATCAGCGTCATATTTGCGACATGCAATTACATAGGATTGATTGTGAATACGGGAGTAAGTATATGTTACATTTGGAAGTAGACTCCTCCTAGAAGATAAATAAAGCAATATTAAGTAATTTGTATGTATATACGCAATTAATTGTAAAGCTATATCGACATAAAATACGCTTGAATACCCGATTCTGAGAAACCGTTGAACAAAAGTCGTATTGGATATTCACTAAACTTATTTAAAATGTTTTACCATGTTTTTTGTGACGTGTGACGACATTACGTGAAAATGGTGCTTGGAACAGCGTCGGAATTTCGATTTCCTCATTTTAAAAAACATGGTAAATCTCACTTTTTAAATAACTTTAATAGGATTGAATGATGGAAATATTTATTAATGAGTAATGCATTTTCAAAATTTTGTACATGCGGAGATTTGAACTCGCTACCACCGCTTTGCGATCAAGTAACTTAAATCTAGAAATGCATTTAACTTGTTTGTTATACGAAGGTTAATTAGCGACATCTGTTGAATGTCCACGGAGTTTTAGAATCGGGTCGCAGAACTCAAGTCAATAGTGAAATATTTATACCGAGTAATTAACGAGGAGGCCTTACGAGTGTTGCGATTTTACACTAACCTTAAACCATAGCAGTTGTCACTGGATATTATACATAGAACCGTTTGTGTTGTTTACAATCGGCAACATAATTGCAGACCCAACGTACAGTTCCAAAATGACTATTATTGGAATAAGAATAATTTATTGAGTAAAACTTTTACAAAATATTATTCTATAGAGCTAAATCCCTCATCTTTGCCTGAACTAGGAAAATCCGCCGCTGGAATCCGGAATGTTTTAATTCTATTAATTGTCTAATAAATTCATGAGTCTTTAAACTTCAACTCAAGCGGGTCCTTAGAATCTTTCTAGAGTGAGCTCAAGTACTTTTATTAACATAGTGATCCAATTAATTAACTTTACAAATATAATAATTATAATATTTTTAATTTATGAGTTTAATTGACATAAGCAAGGTTCTGGGCACCTGCTTTAGTTAAAGTTTAAAGTCTTTTAACGAAAATTATTAGAATGAAAGTAGGGTCTGCAATTTTGTTCCCTGATTGTACCAATTTGTCCATAACTGATTGTAATTTAAGTCCGTTTAGATTGCAGTGTTTACTGAGTGAACACATTAGAAACTAGTCATGCCATGTTGTTTTATAAATCTCCAATTAAAGCGAACATGTTCAAACTGTGACTTGACACTACACAAGTTTCTAGTCTTTCGCGGTTTGTGGTAATGTGGGGCGGGCCGGTTTGGATAGGTTATACGGACGTTAGTTAGGAAATTATATGTATAAATGTTACAAAGGCTGATTTTAATGTAATATTTAATTAATTTTTTCGTTTAGATTTTCTATTTATAGAGATAACTAGCTGTTGCCCGCGACTTCGTACGCGTTGTAGTTTTGTATCCTTCCTCTTGAATCACTTATTAAAAAACCGCATCCGTTGCGTAGTTTTAAAGATCTAAGCATAGGGACAGACAGGCAGCGGGAAGTGACTTTGTTATGTAGTGATTCGGTGTGAGATGTAGCTTTATCTCTGTAAATATATAACAGATGTCGATAACCGGGTGAGATGGATAATGTTAAATTATTTTACGGTTAGAATTGTTTGTTGAAACTGGCCCCTATAAGAAGTGAATGTACCTAAACAGACGCGAGACTAAATCTAAATAAACTTGTTTTTTATTATTATTATTTTATTTTGTATTATAGTGTTTCTCTTTTTATTTTGTTTGTTTTATTTTTTATTAATACTTTTGTACAGTTCTTTGCACTGTTTGATAGAGAATTTGAAGGTGGCTGTGGCTGCCCGTTGATTTTCGAATTTGATAACTTTGTAATAAGAGTTAATTTTGTACATTCGATATTTTCCATTGAAATGTATGAAATACATTTTTCTTTCTTGTTTTACTGTAATTTGTTTGAACTATGAATGGTATCGCTTGTGGATTAAATTGTGTCTCGTATGGATCCATAGATTTAATTTACGTTGTTACATTGATAGAGTTTTATTGCGTTAAGATCTTCGTCCACTATCTACAACCTCTATGACATTGAACACTATTTAAACAATCATACGTTTGATTTGTAACGTTAGTGGACGTCTGTCTTTATGTAAAACATAGAATTTGTCGAGTAATGTATTTTATTTGTGATATTGATGATATAATTTAAGAGTTTAATGACACGTTGTTAGAGGTAAAATTTTACGGCTGAATTATTTTAAGGGGTATGGATACCGGAAACGCGCTAAATATAAATAAATCTAGTTTTCCGTAAATTGACCCAGATATAGAAATACCAATTAGCTGAACCCCACGTGACCCATAGCTCACTTGCACATCTGTGAGGTTGTAATGTTACCTGATTCTGTTTTTTTTTTAACAATATACTATACAATACAATATAAAAAAATAACAAAATAGGTAAATACTACATTTTTACAGATGTGCGAGTGAGCTCTGGGTCACGTGTGGTTTAGCTAATTGGTATTCCGACTGCACAAACCTCCTTTCCCTTAAAAACGTTATGTCAGAAGAAGGTCATAAATAAGAAACTTAACATCTTTTTTTGCATATTTTATTAACGTTTATAGAACCTTAGTTACGCTTCAAAACTATACTAAGTTTTAATTATGGGTCTTATTAATGTAGGTTTTGTTAACCATTAATTATTTTAAAGTGAGGAAATTTAGGATATTTTTGGAGCCTAAATAAAAATTGTAATAGTTGGATAATGCCGTAGATTAATTTTAATTTCTAACTTTTTTATGGAAACTAATTTAACTTTTGCGGGCACCCGGTACTCTATCCCCTTAACACCCTCTCGGCAATTACCTACCTAGAGTTCGTGCCAGAAAAGTCTACACGCCATTGGTGGCGATTTCTTCGCGTTTACTTTTAATTTTTTATCAAGTTAGGTAACTTATTTCGTCCCACTTCTGGGTAAAGGTCCTAAACATCTCGGTCCTGGGCCAAACTTGGCCAGTCTAGTTCAAAGGAATCTAGATCGTCACGCCATCTTTTCCGACGTCTGCCTCGGTTTCGACCTAAGTCTTCCGGCACCTATTGTGTGACCGTCTTAGCCCATCGGCCATTAACTACTTGGCACGAAGATGGTTAATATTTACACAGTGAATGAATTGAAACACCTTAAGGTGAAAGGGTACCTGCGCTCTCTCCATACAAACGTAGTCGACTGTTTCCTCCCTGGATAATGACACTAGCACAAATATTTTTGTGCCATAAAACCTATAACTGCCATGACTATGCCCCTATGTTTTGGTTTTTTCATTTTCTATTATCATAGAAATTAAAATTAAAAAAAAAATAGGGGCATGGTCATGGCAGTTAAGTATAAGTTTTATGCACCAAAAATATTTGCTCTAGTGTCATTATCCAGGGAGAAAACAGTCGACTACGTTGGTAATAGTTTGTATGGAGAAAGTCCCCGGCACCCTTTCCTCTTAATATCTCACACACTTTTACCCAATACGTGCTACTTAAGTTGTCGTTCCATTACCGTCTTCCTACCTTCAATCGCATCCCTCGAAGATCTCCGTTTATTTGAGGGTCTTCAAGTCACGACGTATAGGTATCTTCTAGGTAAACGTACTACATCTTAGACCGCATTGTCACTAACCATCTGGTGATAGTGGTCAAACACTATATGTCAGTGTATGAAAGAAATGAAGACTTATCTGGCACGTAGGCCACCCGTTATCTTTGCAAATTGTTAACGAAATATATATGAGCGAGATGCCTAATGTAACAAATGTAATTGTAAGACTTTGCTTATAAAACAAACGGATACGAATCGAGCCTCTAGATTGTCAAAGGGCCAAACATCCACGATTGCTTTAGTACTGAAAAAGTGCGCTACATTTTCCACTGAAGGTGGCAGTAAGAAGAAAAAAGTTTACACGAAAACAACAGCCTGAGATGCGCGTGCAAATGTCAAATGTTTATTTTTTCTGTTTAAAATTGGGCTACAGCAAAATTGCAGATTTTATTGAACCGAGGCTTGTCCATACATTTTTAACATAATTTAAAAGCTTTCTGATAGAAATGTATGAACAGTCACATTACCAATTAGCTGAACCCCACGTGACCCAGGAGAGCTCATTCGCATAATAATTATCTGTAAAAAATATGGTATTTACCTATTTTGTTTTTTTTTTATGTTGTATATTGTATTGTATAGTGTATTTGTTTAAAAAAACAGAATCAGGTAACATTACTTTACAACCTTACAGGTTTGCAAATGAGCTCCAGGTCACGTGGGGTTCAGCTAATTGGTAACGTGACTGAACATGATAAATCTAGGTTTAATGAAATCGGGTTTTTGCAATTTTACTGCAAGTGAAGCCCGGAATTTCTTATAAATTCTAGACGAGCGGCAGATCAGGCAGTTGTGATAGTGGTCAAACGCTGACCTATCATAATATGAATTTAGAGTCTCGATTGTCCAAAATACCTGCTTTGTGTAAATTAAATGATAAATGATCAAGTATGGTAATGTAATAAAGATATTGTTGTTTATTGCATATATTTTATATAGTGTATGATCGATAATGTGTGAGCTCCAGCGTCGTGACAGTGCAGACAAGACTTGTTTGTGACCAATGAATATCGACATGATGTCAAATAAAGCATTATTTAGTTTTATGATTTGTGCATTTTATTTAACTCTAACCTCCTAACTAAACTTACATGATTAACTATTCAATGCCAATGAACTGGACGCTGATTGGTTCAATTTTGTGATGACGTGATAATCCACGCAGCCGATCCGCTGGCTGTAATTAACTTAATTTCAAACGATAAAAAAAAGATAGAATGTCAAAGAGAATATGTATGTTTTTTTAAGTATTGATTAGGATCTTAAACTGCTGGGCCGATTTTGATGAAACTTGATATGGGGATAAAAATCTAAGGATAGGTATTTAGGGAACGTGGTAGGTATTTTTTTTGGGAACTACCCGGTTTGGAACAACCGCAAGGCGTTGACGAGTAAAAACAAAAGTTATTAAGAAATCTGACTGCAGCTAGAAGAAAACAACAAATACATTTTAATTAAAAAAAATACTTTGTCCCATTAAGGGCGCCATATTGAAGTACAAATTTAGAAGATAATTATGGAGTTAGTATCGAATCGTCGCAAATTTAGGTCGTCTAATGTAGCAACTCGTCTAAAATCATTCATTACTCACCGCACTACCGGTAGTGTCCTAGGGATTTCTTCCCTTCTACACTACTCGCCAGTAGTGTTAACATCTCATTATTTTTGCTCTATAAAATAATCGTTGGTATGTAAAAAGCACTAGGCAATCAGAAGTCAGTAGAAGGTATAAAATCACACTTATAAAGTTATCTCTCTCTTTCTTCATTTTTTCTCTTTCCTGTATCGTGAAGGAATTGAAAAAAAAAATAGTAAACATGAAAATAATCTAAAATTATTCAATAATATAAATTTATTCTACACTACTCGCCAGTAGTGTTAACATCTCATTATTTTTGCTCTATAAAATAATCGTTGGTATGTAAAAAGCACTAGGCAATCAGAAGTCAGTAGAAGGTATAAAATCACACTTATAAAGTTATCTCTCTCTTTCTTCATTTTTTCTCTTTCCTGTATCGTGAAGGAATTGAAAAAAAAAATAGTAAACATGAAAATAATCTAAAATTATTATGTTCAATGTTCAAAAAATATTTACTTTTTATGATTTTAGCATTTGTTTTTATAGCGGCAACAGAAATACATCATCTGTGAAAATTTCAACTTTCTAGCTATCATGGTTCATGAGATACAGCCTGGTGACAGACGGACTGACAAACAGCGAAGTCTTAGTAATAGTGTCTCGTTTTTTCCCTTTAGGTACGGACCCTAATAAAACTGAAAAAATAATTAAATTAACTCGAGCATGATTTCACATTAGATATATATTTTTTTTATTTTTTGTAGGATACCCTCTACTGAGTTCTGATTGCCTGGTACTTACAGACCAAATTACTATCAAACAATTTACATGGTAACGGAAAGAGAGCAGTTGAAGAAAGAGAGAGATAACGTTATAAATGTGTGTGCGTTATACCTTCTACTGACTTCTGATTGCCTAGTACTTACAGACCAATTACTATTAAACAATTAACACGGTAACGGAAAGAGAGCAGTTAAAGAAAGAGAGAGATAGCGTTAATATAAATGTGATTTTATACCTTCTACCAACTTCAGATTGCCTAGTACTTTTTACAGACCAACGACTATTTTATAGAGCAAATGGTTGACTAAGCTGGTATTATATGCACGGAGATGTTAACACTACTGGCGAGTAGTGTAGAAGGGAAAAAAATCCCTACGAAACTACCGGTAGTGTACCTTTCAATGTCTTTTTAAAATTAATTTATGTCCCATAGAGGTCGCCATATTGAATTTCAAGTTTACACGATATGCAGTAACAGATGAATATAGCTCCATACGGACCAAAACATAACCCTCCTTTTTTTAGCTTCGCCGTAGTCGGGTAAAAAGTTACAGGTAACTAGAAATAGCAAGTTCTATGATAAATAAAACAGTAAGTATATTTTAACAACGAATATTTATTACAATATTACACGTAAAAACAACTATAAAAAATTATAACAAGTAAATGCGAAATAAAAATACAATATTATCTTTGGTTTGTGCATCTTAGGCAATAAACTATCTATACACAGAGAAAAATGGTTTCTTGAAGCATACGAGATAATCCTCTCGCAATTTTTTTGTTAGGGTTCCGTACTTGACGACCCAGTTGGCACAATGGTCACCATGCTGGACTGCCAAACACAGGGTTGCGGGTTCGATTCCCGCCTCAGACAAGTATTTATGCTTAGATATTTTTCTGTGGTCTGGTTGTTTCTATGTACTATATATATTTACAAAAGAAAAGTATATAAGTAGTATATCCGTTGTCTAGCACCCTTAACACAAGTCTAGTTACTTACCTTGGGGCTAGATGGCGATGTGTAAAATGTCCTGCAATATTTATTTATTATTATTTATTTATTTACTTAAAGGATAAAAACGGGACTCTTCTACTAAGACTCCACTGTTCGTCTGTCTATCACCAGGCTGTATCTCATGAACCGTGATAGCTAGACAGTTGAAATTTTAGCAGATGTATTTCTGTTGCCGCTATAACAGCAAATACTAAAAACGAAATATAACTGTACGGAACCCTTGTGCGCTAGTCCGACTCGCACTTGGCCGTTTTTTTTTTAGTATATTTTGTTATGTTCTTGAAAACAATAAGCAGTATTCTTAATTAAAAAAATAAATAAATAAAGATCTATTGTAAATAAATAAATAAATAAATATAGTAGGACATTCCACACATCGCCATCTAGCCCCAAGCTAAGTAACTAGACTTGTGTTATGGGTGCTAGACCACGGATATATTACTTATATACTTTTCTTTTGTAAATATATACTTATAATACATAGAAACAACCAGACCACAGAAATATATTTAAGCATAAATACTTGTCTGTGGCGGGAATCGAACCCGCAACCCTGTGTTTGGCAGTCCGGCATGGTGACCATTGTGCTAACTGGGTCGTCGATCTATTGTTTTAAGATTTTTAACTAAACCCAAGAATTTATTCTTTAGTGTCTATATGAAGAGGATTATTTCTTGCTATGTAAGATCGCTTTCTTTCTTTTCAATACTTATGAAGTAAGACCATTAGTAAAAACAGCATAAAGCATAGGCTTGTTTAAAAACTAATAGAAAATAACGTAAAAATATAAAAATACAAAAAATAATCATTAAAATCAGTTCATAAACAAAGAGCGCCCGAATTGCTTTAAAAATTATATAAAATCAAATTGAAAACTTCCTCCTTTTTTAAAGTCGGCTAAAAATTAAACTTAAATACATTAAAAAAAATACAAAAATATCTAAGATATCATTAATTAAGGGTTTAGGCCATAATATTTGAACTAGGTATATGTTAATTCGTTGATTTTCAAATATAAATAATAATACTGATATATTAACAAATATTCTTATTTATATAATAGTGACTAGGAATGCAGAAATATAAGAAATAATGAATAAATTCAACATAAGTACATTCTAGGCCATCTTATCTGTAGGCATGGGCGTACCCACAGTGGGGCAAGGTGGGGCATTTGCCCCACCCTGACTCGGAGCTTATAATAAAAAAAATAGGTTTTTAATATAAGTAACAAAAATATCCATTATGTTACTTTCAAAATTAAAATTACCGCGTAAAACAATGCAATAATATGCATGAATCGGTCGCGCATGCACAAAGCCCGCTTGTGTTGTGTGTGGTCGAGTTGAGTGATTTTTGAACGAAAACCGTTTATCACACATCAAAGGAAGTGGGCCAGCGATGGTGGTACGCATCTACTCGTGGCCCATTCATCAGTGAGTGCTCGAAAATTGGTACGTGGTGTATAATATTATATTGCCGCAGCGGCTGCTTCCACGTCCTTATCCAATTTACAACTGAAAGTGACCATCGGTGTAGTTGCGTTTCAACCATCACATTGTCCTCTCGCTGGAGATTAATTAGCCAAAGCCCCCCATGAACTTATTCAAATAAATACAGTAAATTATAACATTTTAAATTTTCTACTACTTATCGAGTTTTATACTTTTGTTTGCTTCTGCCCCACCCTGTACAAAACTCTGGGCACGCCCATGTCTGTAGGAACAAATATTTAAAAGGGATGTAAGATATAAGTATGGAGATTGGCATATACACACATAAACAAAGTCTAGGGAACATAGGTGAAATAGTGTTTGTCGAGATGTTGATGTAGAGCCCTCTCTAATGCAGTAGATGGACCAACAGAGGGCAAAAAAGCTACTAAGAGTATTTATTTATTACTTACTAGCGACCCGCCCCAGCTTCGCACGGCTATATTATGCATGTATTATACATATAAACTACCTTCCTCTTGAATCACTCTATCTATTAAAAAAACCGCATCAAAATCCGTTGCGTAGTTTTAAAGATCTAAGCATACAAAGGGATATAGGGATATATGGACGGCGAAAAGTGACTTTATTTTATACTATGTAGTGATATTTTAACGTGTCAATAGATTTTTAATTAAAATAAACTTATTTTGGTTCTTGGTTTCGGCACTATTTTAGTTTTCATACTAAATTTCTATTTTTTTCAATGGCAACCCTTTAATAAAATCACAGCATTAAAAAGAGTAAAATTCCGATTCTATAACACGCTACACCCAAGACAAAAAAAACTATTATTCCCCAAAACCACAATTTTACCCGTGTTCCCTAGACTTTGTTGATGTGTGTAGTAGTCGCCAACTTCTAGGATTTTAAACTACCGTGGATCAAAGTTTATTAAAAAATTTAAAAGTTATTTAAAACGGAATAATACTATTTTTTTGTTTTTTATTTTATGGAGCTCTATATTTCGATGCTATTTCCAAGCGCCTTTTTATGACGTGATAAAGTCTTATAAATCGATGAACACCGGCATTCACAAAAAAGTGTGACGTCATCGCTCACGTTCCTTTATTGACAAGGTAACCATGGCAACTTATTATCGTTGCTATGGTTACCATCAATGTTTTTTTATGACGTAGTCACGCAAAATTATCTTCCGTAATCCGACTTTGTTTCGTGAAAATGGTGCTTGAAGGATTCTCTTCGCATTAAAGCTCTTTTACGCATTAAGGTGACTACTATGCCAGTGTCAATACAAATATGTTATTACCCCTATACGATTGAGCTTATTACTTATTTGCATTTACGGCCGCACTCTGAATCATCAGTGAAACTTTAATGAATTAATGCTTTGATCTCTTTAATTAGAACAAAAAAATGATCTTATTATTATCCTTTTTTGAGGTACGGAATCATAAAAAATGGAGTTTGCTCCGGAGCTGACACGAAAAAGTTTGAATGGTTTTGAAACTGTTTGATAATGTTTAACTCCAAAAGGTTAAATTACTTAAATTCATACCGGCTTTAAGAGGAAAGGGTACCGGAGGCTCTTTCCATACAAACTATTACAAACGTAGTCGACTGTTTTCTCCCTGGATAATGACACTAGAGCAAATATTTTTGGTGCATAAAGCTTATAATTGCCATGACCATGCCCCTATTTTTTGATTTTTAAAATTTTTAAATTTTTTAAATTTTAATTTCTATGGTAATTAGAAAATGAAAAAAACCAAAACATAGGGGCATGGTCATGGCAGTTATAGATTTTGTGGCACAAAAATATTTGTGCTAGTGTCATTATCCAGGGAGGAAACAGTCGACTACGTTTGTATGGAGAGCGCGCAGGTACCCTTTCACCTTAAGTCTAGAGTGAATAGGTATCAAATGCAAGCCCAATTTAAGTAAAATAAGACGCACACGCATTGATTAACTAAACTTTCACTTAGGAACGATTCAGAGTGCGGCCGTAACTTAGCAACATACAACTTAGCACGATTAATGATTTATTTAACACTATTCTTGTAAATTAGCCTTCGATTTCTTGGAAAATGGGGTTTTAGTTTGCTTAATAGGATATCTATATGAGCACAAGACTATCATTTAGGCTCCCCCCGCACACAAAACTACTAATTAAGAGGAAAGGGTACCGAGCGCTCTCCCCATACAAACGTAGTCGACTGTTTCCTCCCTGGATAATGACACTAGAGCAAATATTTTTGTTACATAAAACTTATAACTGCCATGACCATGCCCCTATGTTTTTTATTTTTATTTTATTTATTTTTTAATCTTAATTTCTATGATAATTAGAAAAAAAAAACCAAGATATATGGGGGCATAGACATGGCAGTTACCTATAGGTTTTATGCAACAAAAATATTTGCTCTAGTGTCATTCATTATCCAGGGAGAAAACAGTCGACTACGTTTGTATGGAGAGAGCGCCAGTACCTACCCTTTCACTTTAATACATTGCAAAAATCTACTCTATAATTTTGTGTAGGAGCCCTAACAAACAACTACATTAAGGCTGCGTCGAGCGTAATATGACGGGAACGAAATAAAAGCTTTTGAAAAAAATATACGAATATCAGCCCCTTTTACCCCTTACGTCCTAAAAGGAACTTCCATGCGAAGTTTCATAGTCGTAGCTCTTGTAGTTTTAGAGATTTCGTGGTGAGTCTTTTTCTCTTTTATTTTGCAAGGAGGTTAGTGTTGAAGCCTCGGCGTGGAGAAGGTGTTAAAGAAGAGAGTGGACTGTAGTCTGAAAGGTTTAATAGTTCAGCCGACAAAATATATAAACAAGAATTAACTGAATGAAATTGGTATGAAAGGGTGTATGAGCGAGACGCACGGTAGGTCGCTCGTAGTATGTGAGAATCAATGAAGTGCGCGGGCGCAGGCTACGGTGAGGAAGCGGGACGCGGGCGGGGGCCGCGCGCCGGTCACCTCAGTAGGGAGGTACGTAGTACCGGTTTGGTTGACTCGAGAATATGCTCGCGTCAACAGTTAGATTCTTGAAGTTCCTATATGTGTAATGGCGTCAGATGCTGATGAAGAAAATAAAAAACACATGACTTTAAATACTTATCCACATTTAGTTCACGAAATACTATCAATTTCATTGTGATCTAGAAAAATGGAGAATTTTATAATTTTTTTAGGGTTCCGTAGCCAAAGGCAAAAAACGGAACCCTTATAGATTCGTCATGTCTGTCTGTCTGCCGTATGTCACAGCCACTTTTTTCCGAAACTATAAGAACTATACTGTTGAAACTTGGTAAGTAGATGTATTCTGTGAACCGCATTAAGATTATCACACAAAAATAGAAAAAAACAATTAATTTTAGGGCAGAACTGAAACTCAAAATTTTTTTTTCATTTGTGTAAATATGTATTATGCTCAAGACGTATTGCCTTAAGTACCATCATTATTTAAAACAACCCAGACTATTTGTAAAGAACATCATTTCCCACCTTATTTAAGCCAAATTATGTTTTGTAAATATCTATAAAGGACATTGTTAATAATTGTATGGTTGTTGGCATAGTCACTCAACGCCAATTTTTTTTTAATCTCTTGCCGAACGATGGCACCTATATTTTTGGATAGAGGACACTTAAACAAACAAAAAATATTCTGTCACATAATGTCCTAAAGAGTCAAGTTTCGAAGATATGAGTCAATAAACAGACTTGGCAAAATTCGCCATTAGCCTATGTTAATTATTTACTAATTAAGCTTACTAATAAAAAGACTAGTTTTATTATGCTTTGATGGCAATACCATCTAGGAAAAATAAGTAAAAGTTGAAATCGAAGTTATTAAAATGAGGTTGTATACCTCAGCTTCTTTTGCCTTCCCTGACAGGGTAAAATAAAAAAAATATAATTGTTTTGACTAGAGTTATCCTGGAATTAGATCCCAGCACGCGCCTAACGAGCAATTCCGAAGTAAAATTAATTCATGACTTATGTCCTCTAGAGGGCGCCATATTTAATTTAATGTGACGTCACATAGCCTATAACCAGCGGACCAATGAGACGCTTTTAACAATATCAAAATTGTTAAATTATAGCAAGTAGTTTTGAAGTTAGGTGGGAACAGATGAACATACATACAGATGAACATACAACAGATTGGTTTCGCCGTAGTCGGGCAAAAAAGCTCTTTTAATTTTACTACTTTTAACTTTTATTTCGTTCCAGCTAAATACGCTCGTCGCAGTATTAAATTCAATAAAAATTACGTCAACATGATGATACTACCTGTGTTACTTACACTCAAACAGAGATCAAAGTTTTGATAAAGTAATGCTATTGACTATTAATACCGCGATTCGATAACCTATCATACTTGTTACAGTTAGTTGCGGATATCATTTTCTATCAATTTCACATCAACGCTGCAGTACAAATTGGTTGAACTGAGCTTACAGTGCTCACTAGCGTGAACGTACTAAAAAACGGCGCAAGCGCACCGCTATGTATCTATTTCAGACTTTATCTGCGACTAACTGAAGCAAATATGATAGGAAGGCCATGTATTCATTGAGAAACATGTTTCAGACATGTAGTACAGAAACAACAGAAGTGTTGTTGGGTGGCATAAAATTATGTCTCTTAAAAAATTTTTGTGATAATGAGCTGTTGTTGCACGGCGAAGGGGGGGTAAATCCAATAATATTACAACGACACCAGCGACTTCTGTCGAAAACTATACGAACTACCGTCGTGCCGTTTTGTCACACGATAGATTATGCATTTTTCAACACTTAGAAGAAAAAAGTCATTTTCGCATTTTTAGTAGATGTGCCATTGTTTCTCCAGTGCGATATTTATAAACAAACTAGCTGCCCTCCGCGGTTTCACCCGCGTAACTCCCGATCCCGTGGGAATATCGGGATGTAAGCTATCCTATCTCTCAAGTTGGATCGAACTGCACATGGTGTGCGAATTTTATTATAATCGGTTAAGTGGTTTAGGAGTCCATTGAGGACAAACATTGTGACACGAGATTTATATATATTAAGATGAAGCAGACGTCCACACTCGTTTACAGCTGTTGCGAAACTGATTTGTTTCGATGCTCTCCACTACCATCGGGCGCACTAAAATATGCCAGAAACATTTCATATGTTTTAGACACATATCAATTTGATTCAGAAACATATTATTAATTTGTTCCAGATACATACGTCCTGTATCACGGGGCTATGGAGCCCCGGACCTTTGGAAGGCGTGCGTGGAGCCGAAGCCAACACGTAGAGGCCCTTTACAATAACAAGTATAATAGCAAACAATGGGGTGGATTCTAAACCGGCGATTATCCCTGTCTACACTATAAAGTGCAACCAAGGCCAACCTCCGGTTTGGATAAAACTATTGATAATCTACAGGACAAAACTGCTTGAGCTATTGTGATGGGATGGTAGTGGACTAGATACTGGGGAACTATGGATACTATGGCACCTGCCGTAACAAAAAAAATATACTTATTATGAATTTGTTTCAAAAACATAATTCAATTTGTTTCAGAAACACGTAAATTTACTGAAACAGTGTTTCTAAACAATTGTTTCTCAGTGAATACAGGCTTTATTAATATTGAATCTATATCTAATTGATTTTATACGGCTTTGGTTTAAGTACGTTATCCAACCTCCCGTTCCTTTGTATCTGATAAATGGCAATCATATTGAGCACTCTGTTCTTTACCTCATCTATAGCTCGGTACATGTCATCGGTGTAAGGATCGAAGTCTTTGTGCTTCTTCTTACGTCTGTAGATACCTTCTTTGTTTACTAACGTGCATTTCATGTCCTCCTGAAAACGTTGGTTAATTTTAATTACCAAGTTCTTTCACAGAGCATGGAGCATGCTTCGTGCTTTAATCCCCTTTGACGCTTAGATCTATATCTATACATATAAAATTCTTTGTCCTGACTGACTGACGGATCAACGCACAGCCTAAACCGCTGATCGTAGAGACCGGAACCTTGAAGGATGTGTTCTTTGTGTGACGTAGGCATCCGATAAGAAAGGATTTATCAAAATTTTACTCCTAAGGAGGTGAAAAAGGGGGGCAAAGTTTGTGATGGGACAACGTGATTCCACTTTCGATTTTTACGCGGACGAAGTCGCGGGGAAAAGCTAGTATGTATATAAAATTCTCGTGTCGCGGTGTTAGTTACCAAAGTCCACCTAAACGACAAAACCGATTTCTAAGAAAATTTAATAAAATACAAGAACATTTTGGATATCCTTGGTTTAATAGTATACACCCTTTACAGTTTATCTTAAGGTTTTTCGTTTCACAATGTTTTCGTAACGCGTAATCTGGATTGAACTGGTTTTTTTCTGGATTAGGTCCCGTCGCAAACCCGCGATAAGAAACCTCGTTCCAATACCTTAACACTTACCTCGGTGATAGTATAGTTAAGGAAGTACAAGATGCCCTCGAGAGTGGCTCTCGTGTCCCGGACGAGGATCTCGTAGAACACGATGTGGACCGGCCCAGGGAACCGCGCCAACCACACCTGGTGTAGGCTCTCCCATGCAGACAACTGGGATTCTACGTACGATGGCCAGTCTGGAAGGGGAAATATACAGGGTTATTGTTTACCACACTAGCAAGCCGTTGAGGGCTACTTCTGTGCACTTTAACGATCAACTTTTGTTCTACGACATTTCTTTCTGGTCCAGATTGGCTAGAGATAGGACACACTGGAAGGAGTTGGAGGAGGCCTGAAGACAACATATTATTTTTCGCTAGACTAAAGAGGCATAGTGTATCTAGCCTACGACTCAGATTCACATAGGAGACATGGGCTGAGGAATGGGGTCAATGGACCTCTCTCCAGATTATGACAGAATCCCCAGCGAAAGCGGATAACTGTGTTGCTCATTGCAGACCACTATGCTGCAGATAGCAACAGGCGCTATAAACATGAAAAAAAAAAGTTATGAGGTCTTTTCACGGAATGTTTTTAATAACTTATTCTATCGAATGACCCATGTTTTATTACTGGCCACCAAATCAAGATTTTTTTAGGGATGTCAAAATGTACAATGGTATTTCGCACGGTAAACTTACCAGTTTTACTAGCTTCGTGAGATTTCCTTTTGAATGCTGACTTTGGTGCCGTGCCAATATGGCCCTTGTGTAGTCTGTTGAAGTCTGCCTGGAGTACAGAATTGATGAAATCTTATTAGAAACAATTAGCGCCTCACGGTTTCATTTACACAGGTGAACCAGCGGGGTGCAGCCAGTCGACATATAAAAAAACATACATCTCTACTTACAAACATAAAAACTACGCGTTCAATTGAGAACCTAAGTATCCAAATTTATTAAATTTTATTTTCAATTCTTTAGTTGGATTTTTTATTAAAGCATGTTTTTTTTTTGTTTTTTTTTTAAACTAATAATTTATAAAAATATTGTATCTTTTACATGATAACATTGATGGCGTAAAAATAAAAAATAAAACAAACATGTACACGGAAAAAAAGGTTTCAAGAAACCTTATCAAATAATCATAAAAACGCTAGACAATCATTTCTAAATTGTGTTTTTGTTAATGTTCTTGAAAATAAATAATAATAAAATTGAATATTAAAATAAGAAAACTGGTTTGGTAAGTATATCATTTATGATTTTTTTTAACTAAAACCAAAAAATATTATCAAGCTTCTCTAAGGGACTCGATTATTTTATGCTTTAAGAATCTGGGGCATTCCTGGTGCAAATGCTGTCGATAGCGGTACAGCGGGGTAACGCTGCTTGCTTATTGTCCAGCTTTGCACCGGGAACGCTGGGGAGGGGTCTGTTTGATTAGGTTTAGTTTTGATTTTGTTATTGTTTAATGTGCTTACCTATTTTGCTTCAAGAAACCTTTTTTTTATGTGTAATTCAACAAAAATAAAAAGAATATTTACCGTGTCAATGACGTACAAGACAAGGCATGGTCCATGCTCTAGGTACACATCTAAGCAGTGAGTAAAATTACGATATATCATTCACATCGCGTTACAACTGAAATTAACGCAACACAGAAGGTAGGTACAGGTGATAATCACATACACGATGGCGGCTCTGAAGTTAAGCGAAAGATACGTTAAATTCAGATTCACCATTAAGTTTGATATACACACTAATTAAACATTAATAATAACAAGAGAAATAGTAAAAAAATGTGGTTAAAGTTTGCTAATGGTCTCTATTTATTTATCATACAGGATGGAGATATTAAAAGCGGATTATATTAAAAAAAATAAAAGTAAAAAAGTTATAATAACATTATCCAAACATAATATACTTATAATTATGTACAGTATATGTCATAAGTCCACTACCAGTTTGCTACAATAATACTATATACAAGTAATGGACTTACGACCTTCTTCTAAAAGACGTTACACACAAACATAAATAGGTACTTGAATTAAAAGTACTCATTATTATATTCAACGTGTTAGCTATGTATTTATTTGTGTGAGTGGTATAAGCCGCCACCCGCTACACCAACCGACGTGGGTTCCATCCACAGGTTACGTTGTTATAATGTTCAAATAATGCTGCACAGAATTGTAAATATTACGATGGGCAGCGACTTTTGACCGTTGCGCGTTGATTGTATGAGCCCGAATATTAATGATTCTCGAAATTCTGAGTTTTTTAAATATTTTCAGCTTGATCTGATTTATAAATTTAAATAAAATGATGGTTTTTGGTGGGAATGAGAAGAAAACCAATTAATAAACGAAACCAAATTAATATTAAAATTCATAATTCTATTGAAACTATAATACATCTTAATAGTGAAGGTGCAGTATATATTAAATAAAATTTGAACTTATGGTTTTTCTATACACTCAATGCAAGCAATATCATTCCACAACATTACCTACTTATGCATGCTATATCTTAGACTGCAACATCACTTACCATCAGGCTGATGTGTTGCAAATTAAAATAAAAACTATGACAGACGGACAGACAGAACTAAAGTTAATGTAAACGTTATTACGCGACGCTATATCTAAAACATGCTGAACAATTACTTGTAACAAAAACACATCAACTTCAGTTCAGTCAAGGCAAAGGTTAGACGTTCAGTTTATAATGTGGTTCATCAGAATCATCAGTATGATAAATACTGATGGACTAGCAGCGCTCCGCGGTTTCACCCGCATAACTCCCGATTCTATGGGAATAACGGGATAAAAAGTAGCCTATAGCCTTCCTCGATAAATGGCTTATCCAACACAAAAATATTTTTCCAATTTGAACCAGTAGTTCCTGAGATTAGCGCGTTCAAACAAATTCTTCAGCTTTATAATCTATCTAATATATTATTACTAGCTGTCCCGGCAAACGTTGTTTTGCCATTAAAAAAAAAACTAAAGGAAACAAAATAAAAAATAGATGTTGGCCGATTCTCAGACCACAAAACACAGAATTCTCAGAATATGCTCACAAAATTTTATGAGAATCGGTCAAACCGTTTCCGAGGAGTTCAACTTCGAACCCCGTGGCACGAGAATTTTATATATATAGGGATATAAATTACGTGTCACGTTGTTTGTGCGCAATGGACTACAAAACAACTTAACCGATTTTAATTTTTGCACATAGCTTACATCCTTATTTATCCTGATATTCCCACGGGATCGGGAGTTACGCGGGTGAAACCGCGGAGCGCAGCTAGTATTAGCTTCCCTTCTCATGTGGTATTAGTATAGATTACATTCCATCTATGGAATAAACAGGCAAGGCATGCATGGTAACTACTGACACATTCATCAATAAACTAGCTGACATTAAATACCACAGTATTTGATAAATACTGATAAACCACATTTTGAACTGAACGTCTAGCCTACGCCAAATGTGCTTATAAAATCTAAATATATACAAACCAATATAGCATCTCTAGGGTTTCTTATAAGTAGTATGGCTGCTCTAAACTTGTTTGCCTCAAGCGGGGGTGCCTCATGTGTCTTAACGACTAATACTGAGCCATCTGTGACGTTTTCAGCGGGGAAGCCATGCAACCTGAGACCGTAATCCATGTAGATTGATCCTGTTAAGATGCCTGAAATATCATAGATAGAAAAAAAAACTTGAGAGGTGAGAGGACCTTGGATGAAGGAATTGTAATAATTCTTTTTTTTTGTAGGTAATCGTTGCGATACCACACTGTTCAACTGGCCACCTTATCACAAGCTTAGTTGCTTAGCTTGGGGCTACATGGCACTGTGTGAATTGTCCCTCAATATTTATTTATTTATTTATTATTCAGTAGGAATCATTCGCATGAACTCACATTGAATCATCATAAAAATTTAGTTAGGATAGAATTTACTGTCAAAACACCATAAATTATCTATAACACTTGCTTATTTCTATTAATTGTAATAAAGTCATACCTAAAATTAAAATAATAATCAAACACAATACAAATAAAAAGATAAAACAATATGATTAATCAAACAAGTCACTTCCCAGCGTTACAAAGCTTTCCAAAAATTTACGATTTATTTAAAAATTAACTATTCTAATTAATAATTATTACTCACTCCCTGTTCTGCACTATTTCTTGCCAATTGTTGACCTTAAGTTTGAGCAGGAAATTTACTATACTATCTATACTAATATTATGAGGAGAAAAGATTTGTTTGTAACTCGATGAAACTTGGTACGGATACATTGATTCATTTAACATAGGCTTTTTTTTCAACCAAGCACTGCTAGTTAAAATGTGATTTACCTGTAGCCTGTTGGAGAAGATATCTCAACCAAGTATTACCACTACCAGGATAGGATACTAATGCGACAACATTGTCAGACGGCGGCGTCCTCATCTGCAGCTCATTGCACCAATTTATACTCCTCCCTTGCCGCAATGACAGATGATGATTCATATAACTGCCATAGTACAGATTCCTTGAGCTATGCAGTGGGCTCAACATAAACAATATCAATGAGAAGTATAACAGCACTACAGCAGCGGCTAGCAGACATATAGATCGGCGGTACATTATTTGTGAAGTTTCACACGTTTTTTATTGAAGCGAAACGCATTTTTACTCATCATTTCGTATTTTTATTCAAGAGGAAAAGTAATGTTTTTAGCTGCATTAGACATGCCTTGTTTTGTGATTACACTGGTAAAATAATACAGAATCGAATAAGGAAAACAGCAGGAATGTTGGAGAACTATGAGATTATTCGACTAGGTATAAATCATTTCCAATAATAATCACAGAAGACTTAAAATTTTGGTTCGAGATAATTTTCAAAGATGATGAATTCTGAATTCGATGAATTTTTGTTATTGAATGAATGACAAAGAAAACAGCTGTCGTTCTTTTCACAGAATAAAAAAAGCCCACAGAGTAAAATTCATCCTGCTAATTTGGCCATTGACTTGTTGGCTAAAGAAACGGATCGTGTGTGTGTGGCAATAAGAGATAGAGATAGCACGAGAGGCGAAAGAGACGATTAAATCAATCTGTCAACATCGTTTTCATTCACTCATTTTGCCTAGCAAGAGGTGGACGATAGAAAATATTTTTATTTGATTTCGCTAAAACGTAAAAGCTAAAAGTTTTCGCTAAAACGTAATAGCTGAAAGTTTTTCTAACTAGCTACAGTAGTTAGATAGATCGAAGTTGATAATGGCAAGTTCTAATAACGACGAGCCCGCTGTCGCTGCACATCAGTGCTATTTGAAGAAAGATTACACATCGGCTCTGACCCACCTGAAGGAAGTCGAAGGCCTAGTTTCTAACAACAAACGAATCCAACTCAACAAGGCAGTACTGGAATTCTTCATCGATAACATGAAGAATGTCGGTAATTTTAAGAAGGCCCTCGCTCAGCTCACAGGACAGAGCTTCCCCGATATTGATTTGAAGGATTCTCTATCACCTTTTGTTGTTTACAATTACGCCGTGTTACTATACCACTCAAGATATTACTACCAATGTACTGTGATCTTAGAAAAGCTGCTCACTCTAAAGAACATAAAAGACCCTAGATTATTTCAACATGTCATACTTCTCTTATTAGAATCCACTTTATGCAGACGAACATTTGATAGAACCCTAGAAATCGCTAAAAATCATGGTGACTCTGTCAAATCTAACTCAGAAATCAGCGATCTTTATGAAAGACTTGTGAGTAGAGCTCAGTTAATGATGGGTGATTCAAATATAAAGCTTAATCTGAAATCGGATTCTATTGAAAATATGTTTGTGTTGGCACAACAGCTGTACTTAAACGGTGATGTGAAAGAATCTGCTAATATGCTCGGTAAATATAGAACCATGAAATATAATTACGATCTGAATTCTCAAGGTGAAGATATATGGGCAGCAATCAATAACAATCTTGGTGTCATATATTTATCTATTAAAAAACCATATCTCGCTTCAAAATATTTCCAACATGCAGTTAAGGAACACTTCAGAGCAATGGAGAGTGAGGATAGTGATAGGTTGATAGTCTGTAAGGATAGACCACTGTATGTGTATAATCTCGGTCTAGCATTACTAGCGGCAAACAACTGTGAAGGAGCATTTGAGTGCTTTGTAGAAGCCGCCCGACACTATCCCAACAATCCTCGTATATGGCTGCACTTGGCCGAATGTTGTGTCAAGAAATGCTGTAGCGATGAGGCCCAACAATACACTATGAAGAAACTAGGCAGCGGATCTCATGCGAGAATACTCCTATCGAAAGAATCAAAAGAAAAATATACACATACTCCCGGAGAGTCGTTTGCTATGCCATCCCTTTCGTTAGAATTTGCAGTTTTATGCCTCAGAAATGCTGAAACACTACTACCTAATCAGGAACCTCCGACAGATGTATCGGCTCCGTTAATCCAAGCCCCTCCAGGTCCACCTATAAACTGGAAACAAAGATGCGAGTTAAAAAACTCCACATTTGTACTTCAAAGTTATGTCCTACTACACTTGCAAGATCCACTGTCAGCTTTATCGAGTGCCAATGAACTGCTCGCTCAACCTGAAGCTTCGAACAGTCACAAAGCATGGGCACATATTTACGCAGCTGAAGCTCTAATTAATCTAGATAGAATAACAGATGCTGTGGAACATTTACACCCTCCAATGATACATGACCTAGTATCGGTACTACCTTATCAAATGCGAGATATGATAGCTGTGTCAGTGTGGGCCAAGGCAGCAGTTTGTCATATACTTCGAGGGGATTTGGTCACTGCCAGGAAGATATTACTTCAAATTAATTCTCCAAGAGTTCTACCTTTACAGATGTATCTAGAAATATGTACTGGAAATATAGATAACTGTCAGACTATTTTGAGAAAGTTAAGGTTTTCAAATATATCTCATTGAAATAAAAATTAAATAGTTTTCTATTACATACTCTATTTATGAGATTTTAAACCTTATGTACTCCTAAATCAAGGAATCTATACTAATATTATAAAGCTGAAGAGTTTGTTTGTTTGAATGCGCTAATCTCAGCAATTAGCAAGCAGTTTAAATTGAAAAATTCATTTTGTGTTGGATAGTCCATTTGTTGAGGAAGGCTATAGGCTACTTTTCATTTTGATATTCCCACGGGATCGGGCCTTACGCGGGTGAAACCGCGGAGCGCAGCTAGTCAATGATATTAGAACAAAACTCTATATTGATTACAATGTTTTATTATAAGCTTATAAGTCTGGAAAGAAGTGTCCTTTCACTTTCTTAGTAGACCGCTCAGCTGGTCTCACACACAAATGTCTTCCAAATAACATAAATTTCAAATTATCAACATACATTTCAAACACACTTTCTTTCTTAGGTATTGTAGTGATTAGATTTTCCTTTGACACTATTTTGAATGTGTTTTTAGTGTCCATTATACAGATTCCCATTTTACCAACATAGCTCGGACATTTTGATCGGACTACATGTAGTAAACTGCCATGAAAGTCAGCTCTGTAGACGCTTTGAGTGAAGTTATCCCAATTTTTCTTTACAATTTCAGTCTGAACTTCCCCTGGTTTATTTAATTCTAATAATTCTTTCATGTAGCCTGTCCAAATCTGATGCATTGCTACGATGTCTTTGTACTTGATAGAATTCCTGGGTATGTTATAAAACCCAAGCTTTTTCTTTTCTTTTCTAGTTAATAATTGCTTCCTTTTTCTTTTTGGCTTCTTTTTTAGGGTTTTACCTTTCCTTTTGCTGAGAACAAGCTCTGTTTTTAATTCTTGTTTTACGTTTGGAACGTCTGACTTCGACACGTTCGTCTTCAGAAAGGTTATGATGGTTTGAGCTGCTTCCTTATTGAAGGCATCTTCTGAAGACATTATTGTCGATTAGATTAGATGAAATTAAGAAAAGAAGGCCAATAATTTCTTAATTTTTGGCAATGAAGACAAAATAATTCGCTGCTGCACTAACAAACAACAATAAATAAAATTAAGTACTTTTTTTAACTTATTTTACCCACGGTGGGGCTAGACCATTTACTCTCGAAGCGGTGGGGTTGAAAAACAAAGAGAATTTAAATACTTGTTGAAAAAAATGGTTTTAGCTCATTCATTCATACAGCCTTGTCCACAGAATACAAATCATCGAGTTCAAGAAATATTCAAGTTTCTGCAGGAAGTAAGTATTTTTTGCATTTATTAAATGTATTTTGTATTAAGTTTGTAATTGATAATAAATACATGATTTTTAAATGGGAGAATGATAAATCATTATATTTAACGTCATTGCTCATACTATGCCATGGACGTATTAATACACTATTCAGGGGGCTGAACAATACTAAAGTCTGCGACCTTCGAGCATTGGTCTAAGTCTGCGACCGAAAGAAGAAAGATAAAAGTCATTTGTACTGGCAACATTGACTGCCAAAGTGTAATATATTTATGCTGTCACTGTCACACATTGACAGTTGAAAGAGGCGGAGAGGGAAGGGAAGTTTTAAGTTTGTTTTGATTTGTTACGAGAATTTGTGGAAATTGCCGCTAAATTAAAATTACGTAATTTTGATTAAATTTTAATATATTTTTATAGACGAGATATTTAAATAGCTTGTTTAAATAACCACAATGTCTAAAGTTCCTAAAATAACCTTTTCAAATGGAAAAGAAATGCCCGGTATCGGATTTGGAACTTACGCGGTAAGTAAAGCGGTAAAGTTAATTTTGTCCTATATTTGACCTTCACGAACTCTTCCACGCTTATTCAAAATTATCCTACATATCATTATCTTCCTAATCGTTAAGGTTCATAATGCCCAAATCCCAAAATGCCCAGAGGGTGCAAATTGTCCATATCCAGAATGTCCAGAGGATGCAAACTATCCATATCCTAGAATGTCCATATCCCAAAATGTCCATATCCCAGACAATCCAAATCCCAGAATGTCCATGTCCCAGAATGTCCATATACATACCAGAGTTTCTATTTTACTATAATGAAACAAAATTATATGGTAGATTAAAAAACCTCTACTGAATACTGATGCTGTCGCAGGGAATATTGCTACTTACCTACATAGAATGAAATACTACTTTTACAAAGCTTTAGGCCGAATCAACAATTAACATAGAGTGGCTCCTCGGTGACCTCAATTATTATTTTTCACAAAATTAAAATTTTTTATTCATTTGGAGTCATACAATTTGTAAGGCATCACTTTGAATTTTAAACTAAGTTAGGTTTTTGTGGCCAAGCAGCCACCTAAGTCCCTATTGTCTTCCCAACCTTTACGTTCCTTGATCTCGACAGCAGCATGCGGTGTCGATAGACAGGCCTCCTCCGTCTAAAGCTGGGGACACATTGCTGCCGGCCGCAACTTAAGGCATCTGTTTAATGTAAATGTATGTAACTGTGCACACTATCGGACGTAAGTTACCTTGGGCCGCCCTTGAGCGTTCGGACGTCCGCGGACGTCCTAGGGCGTTCTGGGCCGCTGGATGGCAAACGACCGTGCACACTTATCAGTCGCGGCAGTTGGACGCGTCCGCGGATGCATCCGAACAATATGTCCCCAGCTTAAACTTCCTCACTGGTCCACTCGTTGAATTAATACTCTATTTACAGCGTAAAGCAGAACCGGGTCAGTACCGGCAAGCAGTAGAAGATGGCATAGACGCTGGCTACCGCCATATAGACACTGCAGCCTGTTACAATAACGAGCATGAAGTGGGGGAAGCTATTAATAATAAAATAAAACAGGGCGTCGTTACCAGAGACCAACTGTTTATAACTACTAAGGTATGGTATCTTATGAGGAGACACTTGCAAAACGTTTGTTAGATAACTTGCGACCCGCCCTGGCCAATTTTTCACGAAATAATTTAAATTTTATTATTTTATGTAAAGTTCGAAGTCACAAGATGTTGATTAAACAAGTCTTCGTAGTATGGTATTTTTGCAGTAAAATCCTTCGCAGAATAGTTTTTCGATGTAACGTTACATCGCAATAACAATACATCGATTTCATAAGGCGTCGCAGTATAGAGATATCGATGAAAAGTATTCGATGAAAAGTTTTTCGCAGTGACGTAGGCATGAGACGTAGGTATCCTATGAAAATAGATGTTTGCAAAAATTGATTAATTCAAAATAGCCTTTTCAGCTATCTATTAAAGATTTAGGTGAAAGGGTACCTGCGCTCTCTCCATACAAACGTAGTCGACTGTTTCCTCCCTGGATAATAACACTAGCACAAATATTTTTGTGCCATAAAACCTATAACTGCCATGACTATGCCCCTATGTTTTGGTTTTTTTCATTTTCTAATTATCTATAATAATATTTTAAGTTTTATGCACCGAAAATATTTGCTCTAGTGTCATTATCCAGGGTGAAAACAGTCGACTACGTTTGTAATAGTTTGTATGGAAAGAACCCTCGACCCTTTCCTCTTAATAGTTGTGAATTTATATTTTCCAGCTATGGAACGACAATCACGCTGAAAAAGATGTGATCCCAGCATTGAAACAGTCTCTATCGAGATTGAACCTCGATTATGTTGATCTCTACCTCATACATTGGCCAGTTTCAGTTAATGTAAGTGCAAAATTTAATTTTTAATACTATATTGTATACTTTTAGAGATATATACATTATACATTATCTCCAACAGGGAAGACATAATGGAAGCGTTAGATGTTGCTATAAACGTGGCCTCTTGTCTTTTACGTCATATAGGCATGATGACTGACCCATGCCTATGTGGCACGGTGGGAGAACACGCCTGCGACGCAGAAGGTTGCACATTCGATTCCCGCCGTCAAACAAGTATTTGTGTACAGATATTTGTTTTTGTAAACAAATATTTATTGTACAAAAAAGTATTATAGGTATCCATGATCTGGTCACCATAACACAAGCCTAGTTGCTTAGCTGGGAACTAAGTTTCACGGCGTGTAATGTCCTGTAATATATATTTACTAGCTTTTGCCCGCGACTTCGTCTGCGTAGAATTTTTTTTGTCCCATACAAACTTTGCCCCCCTTTTTCACCCGCTAGAAGGGGGAATTTCGGAAAATCCTTTATCGGATGCCTACGTCACACAAATAACACACCCTCCAAGTTTTAGATCTCTACGATCAGCGGTTTATTTAGGCTGTGCGTTGGTCCGTCAGTCAGTCAGTCAGGACAAAGTATTTTATATGTATAGATAGATAAGCTTTAAAAACCTGCCAAACAAATACAACAGTTTTCAAAAGATAAGAATTCCTATATTTTTCAGTCGAAAGGTGAAGACACAGGAGTAGACTACATCCAGACATGGCGCGGAATGGAACAGGCTGTCGAACTGGGCCTCGCCAAGTCTATAGGTGTGTCTAACTTTAATGAGGAACAGCTTGAGAGACTGCTGCAGAATTGCACCATTAAGCCTGTTGTTAACCAGTTTGAGGTAAGGACTTATTTATTTATTTATTTCTTAGGAAAACGAACTGCTCTTAAAAAATAGTAAGAAATTACAATAAAAACAAAAAGCAAATTAAATGTTTCCACTACTACTAAAAAATAATTTACGCCATGAATAAACCCGTCAAACGTGACGATACCCTAATCCATAACGAAAAAACAAATTCAAACAATTTTTAAACAAAAACAAGAGACCCCGCTTACTTGGATCTATCTAGTGATTCCGTCCGACAAAAAACTCGTCCGACAAAAGACTCGTCCGACAAAAGACTCGTCCGACAAAAAACTCGTCCGACAAAAAACTCGTCCGGCAAAAAACTCGTCCGACAAAAAACTCGTCCGACAAAAAACTCGTCCGACAAAAAACTCGTCCGACAAAAAACTCGTCCGACAAAATACTCGTCCGACAAATATAAATAATTAATTACATTAAAATAATTATGTAGTAGTAGTACCTCTTTGTACTTACTTAAACTATTTGGTTTTATGACAGCTGTCATCTTGCGTGAATTAAGTGAATTGCTTGTGAGAATTTTGTGTGACGCTTTTGTAAAATTTCACTCTCATCATTTTTTCATAACGCGCCTAAAGAAGTATAACTTCAAAAAGATAAAAACAAACATACATAGAAGATAGATATAAGTATAGCACTCGGCACTCACTAAACAATCATCTTGTAAAAAAATCCCTAGCCAACTTTCTTCTCGCACTCGCTATGCTGTCGTTGAAAATATCAAAAGTATCGGAATTAAAAGCTTAGCTAAGTATGGGTCCTGGCTAACTCAGTAATCCAATTTCAACCTTATCAAAATTTTATCCTTCCAACTTTCAACGTTATCTTACTTTTAACCTTATCCAAATTTTAACCATAACCAAGTTTTAACTTAACCAAATTTTAATCTTATCCTAGATCCTTTTCCTTCGTTCCTTTTAAACCACATTTGTTAAAATCCTTGTCACAATTTTCTTTGGTAGCGAAATTTACGATTATTCGCAGAATTCCCCGATTTTACCTCTGCCAGTCTTGTTTCTCAGTCAGTCGATCTCAGCAGGAGTCAAGAGCAGGCCATCTGGCGTAGTTATAGTCGCGCGAGGGGAAGGTCTTAGATTGGAATCCTGCAGAGGTTTTTTTTGAATTTCAGAAATAAGTAGTCATTTCTTGATCATACCAAGGATTGTGAAAACTAAAAAAAACGTATGTAGGTATTAAGAGCTTATAGGGTTCTGTACCCAAAGGGTAAAAACGGGACCCTATTACTAAGACTGTCTGTCTGTCTGACCGTCCGTCTGTCTGTCTGTCACCAGGCTCTGTATCTCACGAACCGTGATAGCTAGACAGTTGAAATTATCACAGATTATGTATTCCTGTTACCGCTATAACAACAAATACTAAAAACACAATATAATGGCACGGAACCCTCCGTGCGCGAGTCCGTCTCGCACTTAGCCGGTTTTTTTCACTGAATGTTTTTTTACCGTTTTCCTCTTTCACAGATAAATCCAACACTAACCCAACAGAAGTTGGTGAACTTCTGCAAGCAGAACTCTGTGGTGCCAGTTGCTTATACACCTCTAGGACTCCTATCTGATGCAAGGCCAGAGTTTAAGGGGATGGATGTTATTAAAAATGATCCCAAACTGGGAGATTTGGCTGACAAGTACGGGAAGACGAGAGCTCAGGTCGTTTTGAGATACTTGGTAAGAACATGATTGTATTTTCTAAGGTTTTCGCGACTTGAACTCATAATTATATAGGCTATATTATGCATGTATTATACATTATAAACCTTCCTATTGAATCACTCTATCTATTAAAAAAACCGCATCAAAATCCGTTGCGTAGTTTTAAAGATTTAAGCATACAAAGGGAAATAGGGACAGAGAAAGCGACTTTATTTTATACTATGTAGTGATTTGAACGGATATATGACCATGGGATCTGCAAAGTTCCCGAAACGTCAGGTTTAAAACAAAAATAAAAAACGCGAATGTATCCGTTCAAATATATTTATAATTATAAGAAAATGATTTTTATATTATGCTTAGTCATTAGTCTGTGGTCAGAAGGCCAATTCTCGTCAATGACATTGTTCAAATTACATTTCAATATCATTTCGATTACAAAAATACCCTCAAAGTCAGGTTGTAATCGAAATGCAATCAATTAAAATGTAATTTGAACAATGTTTATTTACAAGAATTTACCTTCAGGTTGCTATATAAGTAGTATGTCCGTTGTCTAGCACCCATAACACACTAGTTACTTAGCTTGGGGCTAGAGGGCGATGTGTGGAATGTCTTGCAATATTTATTTATTGATATTCGTTAGTTTAAACTTACCTCTATTTGACAGATTTCATATTTATACTAGCTGTTCTGGCAAACGTTGTTTTGTCATATACAAAAAAAGTAAAAAAAAGATGTTCGATCAGACCCACGGTGGGCTGAAAATCGGCTCCCATAGACTTAGGAATTTTAATTTTCAAGTGGCGGTTTTTTTGCCGGATATTGCTTCTATTAGTTATTACTATATACAAAAATGACATCCGAGTTAATTCTGCACGAAAACGAAGGAATTATAATTTTTTTACGAAAAATTTGTATGAAACTTTTATGATAAACCTAATTATCTCTTAAACGGCAAGGATAACCGTAATATCCTTACAGGTGGTTATAGTACTCATTATTTATGATTTTATGGCATACTCCAGAAAACAGAAATCGATGCCGATTTTTTTTTAAAAATCATCGAAATATTTTTATTTATTTTTACATATAAAATGTTTCCTTTTAGTGTATCAGCTAAGAATATCGTTATAAAGAGTGTTATTGATCGAAATATTATGAAAATAATATAAAAAAACAAGATAATATTTCAAAAAATAGCTGTTTATTGTTTGATAATTTAAATACAACAGAGGCTTTCTTTGGATCCTCTGCTAAGTGCACAAAGGCCTAAGTTAGATATCAAGAGAAAGCAGAGCTTTTTTGCTGAAACTCTTGGCTTAATTCAGTTTCAGGAAACTGAGTTCGAGTTTTTGGATATTATTATATCCAATCTAGATTCTGACTCAGAATCGGAGTCCGCCAACGAGAGTGATGAGGGACATTTGTAATATTTAATGTTATAATTCAAGTGTATTTGTTATTTTATTGCACCAATACGCACCTATAATCATTAATTTCATAAATTCGTTTTTGAAATTATTTGTATAATTGTATTTATAGTACTTAAATGATATTTTTGTAGCCCCTGTAGTATTTCAATTATTAAACAATAAACAGCTATTTTTTTAAATATTATCTTGTTTTTTATATTATTTTCTTAATATTTGGATCAATAACACTCTTTATAACGATATTCTTAGCTGATACACTAAAAGGAAACATTTTATAATGTAAAAATAAATAAAAATATTTTGATTATTTAAAAAAAAAAATCGGCATCGATTTCTGTTTTCTGGAGCATGCCAAAAAATCACAAATAATGAGTACTATAACCACCTGTAAGGATATTACGGTTATCCTTGCCGTTTATGAGATAATTAGGTTTTTCATATAAGTTTTATTAAAAAAAAAAAAAGGCTACTTTATATTAAAAAAAAAAAATTACATACAACCGAATTGAGAACCTCCTCCTTTTTTTGAAGTCGGTTAAAAATAATTATTAAGACAGCAATTATTAAGACTAGACAGCGGATAAAATAATACAATTATTGTATTATTTTATCCGCTGCCTAGCTTCCATAACACAAGCCTAGTTGCGTTGGGGCTAGATACTTTTCATAATTATGTATTGCTAGCTGTTCCCCGCGGTTTCACCCGCGTAAGTCCCGATGCCGTGGGAATATCAAAATAAAAAGTAGCCTATAGCCTTCCTCGATAATTGGACTCTCCAACACAAAGCGAAATTCGAACCTGTATTTCCTGAGATTAGCGCGTTTAAACAAACAAACTCTTCAGCTTTATAATATTAGTATAGATTTTATCCGCTGTCTAGCTTTCATAACACGAGCCTAGTTCCTGGGCTAGATGGCACAGTGTGCGTTTGTCCAGAAATATATATTTATTTTCAGGTCCAACGTGGAATACCAGTTCTCCCTAAGTCGTTTACAAAGTCTCGTATCGAAGAGAACCTGAACATCTTCGACTTCACTCTGTCTGATGCGGAGATGGACATTATTGAGAGTTATAATTTGAACCACAGATGTGTTCCGGCAACTGGGTTTACTACTTTTAAATATTATCCTTTCTAACGATATAAGCTTGAACTTTGTTAGACAATACGTAATAATTCACACATTACGGGAAAATCTGTTCAAATCAAAGCGCTGAGCATACTGAGGCGGTGCCGGGAGAAGGAACTTTTCTTTTTTGACGACCGTCTAATAAATTGATGAACACTGGCAGCACTCACAAAAAAGTATCACGTTACGCTCACGTTCCGTTATTGACAAGATAATTTACAGAAACCATTTGTCAAGTCTCCAGTCTCAATTATTTCATCAATGTTGTCTTATGACGTTATAACGTAAAAATTTTTTATAATAAAATAGTCTGCGTTTGACCACTATCTCACATGATGACTCGTAAGTGACGAAGCGTGCTACACGTAGACAGAGAATAAATATGGACTCGCTACAAAAAAAAAAAAAAAAACTAGTGTGAGAAGTATTGAACGTCTTTGAGTAAGTGGGAACAAGACGAAGTATACATTTTTTGTCTCTATTTGCGTATAGGTTTTTTTTGTTTGCCACCAATGTCGTCGGTGGCAAACAACGTTTAAAGTTTCGTTTTCTTATCCTGTAGACTATAATTTGTGTTACTTGTGACATATAAGATATTAAAAAGGAGTACTAATTGGTGTGAACTTGTGCAGTGATGGTTAATTACTGTTTAATGGCAATTTGACAACTATATACTTATAGGTTATGTTATAGGTAAGTATGTTGAATTCGCTGTCTCACACTGTATACGCTGGTAGCTTGTCTATACTTAGGCCCGTATTCCAAAAGACGAATCAGATCAATGTTCACCTAAAACTACTTTTGAAAATGAATCTAGCCTTGACATTAGTTCGTATTCTGAAAGGCAACTTGAGTTTGACTCAGCTGAATCAAGTTTTAAAACCTCGTCTACATTGTCAAGTTCAAATCCCTACATGAGAGTCGATTACCGCTCAAGATGCGTTTCAGAATAAACAAACACTCAGCTGATACGAGATTCAAGAATCGTGTCTCAAGATATGATTGAAAATCCAATCTCTTTTTAAAACTACTTTTAAAAGTAGATCAACGCTTGAGTGACGTTCTGGAATATGGGCCTTCTCTGTCTACGGTGCTACATTTTAAACCGCATCGTCACTTACCGTCAGGCAGTTGTCAAACGCTAACCATCATTTGTAAAAAAACAAATGGTTGTCTGTAAAGTCGGTTTACGGACGATAAATTTTACGTGACGTCATAAGAAAACATTAATGGTAACCATAGCAACGATTATATGTTGTCAATAACATGACGCGTTCCCGGAACATGACGTATGACGTCATGTTTTTTGTGAATGCAGGTTTTCATCAATTTATTAGACGTAATCACGTCAAAAAAAGTAGTCTGTTATATAGATATAATAAGTAATCTATTCATTCATTGCTCATTCCAGTTAGTAATTGTTTATGTATTTAAATTATTTATTTTTTGAAAAATATACCTATTTTTGAATGTACTACTTATTTTGTTTTTAAGCTTACTAAAAAAGGACTAGTCGTTAAATAGCAACAGCATCATAACAAAATAAAACAGAAAGATGTCTATTACCAGAAAAAAATCAACGAAGTTTGTAAAGACAAGGCTGTATGGGTCTTTGTCTTTGCCTTCCTTGAACGTAAAATTAAAAAAAATATAGATCATTAAAGAGATCATTATATTGACCAGAGACAAAGGTGTGGCTACAGTTTTGGCGGGAACGCGAGAGGAACATGGCGCGCTGATTTTTATTTCCGCTAATCGTTGTAAAAAATCGAGTGAAATTGCATAATTTCGGTGGTTAGTTATTTAATTTCGTGACAGTGAGCAAGTGTAGTGAAATTGAAAATTAGTGCCGAACATGGACCTTTCGTGTACAACTCTCCTGCTTTGTCTTTGGTATGTAGCCACCCTTTATTATAGCCCCCGACTTGAAGGCCTACGACGACTCTGTTATGAGACACTTGGGCCCGGTTTGAAAATCGGGCCATAATTTGATGCAAAATATTACTTGAAAATGGCATAACGTTCGTGAGGCTAACTAAGAAGAGAAAAAAACAGTGTGGCTATAAAGCCTGCCATACAGTGATTCATAAGTAGTCTTTAGTTGCGATTTCTACGAGTAGGTATTCCTTAGAAGTTAGAGTGGGTGCCTGTAAGTAAATAAAAAAGAAAAAATAATTCCACAATTTTATTAAAAAAAAATGAAATAAAACATGTCAACTATTGTAAAAGAGAAATGTGTCGAAAAATAAAATTTGCAATATAAAGAATTGGAATGTCCATAACATATTTCAGAAAATTACATCGGTTGTAAATTGTAATATAGTAAAAATAAAAGCATATAAAAAATATAAATAAAACAAAAAACACATACAAAAGTATGGAAACAGAGGCCCGCACTAACTCGTTATCGCGCGATAAATCGCTGGACCGTAATATCAGTTTTCACTGCTCAACCAAAAAAAAAACCAGTTTTTTTATATCTTTCTAATTCGCACGATAACTCGATAATTTGTTAGAACCTGAAGCCAAAATATTAAAAAATAAACGCATTATAAAAATATGAAGATAATTAAAAGCATAATTATTATGTAAAATGCATAATGGAAGATACAGAGAAGAGAGAGCAATGTAATTCGTTGCATTGCATTAAATAAATAAATAGAAAAAAAAAATGAATAAATTCGTTAGGTACCTTTTAACAATAAATATTTTTGGCAGAAACATCACATAATATGAAAAATATATAAACAATATAATTATTTGGAAGATGTCACTTAATTTCACTATTGGAGTTTGTATGTTAAAAAAATATAGATTTGATTTAAAACTTAAAAACTACTCAATTACATAAGTTCAAAACTTACTGCATAATTCGATTCCTGTTATTTAATAACAAAATAGATAACAATAAACATTAAATGTGTTAAAAAAAACAATAAAATTAAAATCCCTTTGAATATTTGTAACAACATAATCACACAAAACAAATCACGGTTTTAAGATAAAATTTTGAAAATAAATATATTCAAAAAGTCAACCAGTTTAATGTGCTACTTAAAGAGGAAAGGGTACCGGCGCTCTCTCCATACAAACATAGTCAACTGTTTCCTCCCTGGATAATGACACTAGAGCAAATAATTTTGTTGCATAAAATTTATAACTGCCATGACGATGCCCCTATGTTTTGTTTTTTTTTTGTTTTTTAAATCTTACTTAATTTCTATGATAATTAAAAAATTAAAAAAAAAAAACAAAGACATAGGAGCATAGTCATGGCAGTTATAGGTTATATGCAACAAAAATATTTGTGCTAATGTCATTATCCAGGGAAGAAACAGTCGACTACGTTTGCGTGGAGAGAGCGCAGGTACCCTTTCACCTTAACTAGCTACGCCCCGCGGTTTCACTTATACGGGGCTCCTGCAAACTGTGTTCGACTTAATAAAACAATGTATCCTACAAACAAATTACACAATTCTTGCCTAAACATTACTATACAAAAATATCTACATTGCATTTATGAGCACTGCTCAAGTGATTGTACATCTAATGATATACAGTTTTATAATACAAAGTGTAACAGGCAGGGGGATTCAAGGCCTTCGCTTGTGGAAACGCTGTAGCGATTTCCGCAAGCGTAGTGCACCGTATTCCGTCAGTTTCTTTAGTAAAATAGTCATCTGATTTTAGGAGTATTTTGAGCTACTTTGAGGGTATTTTTAACCGCTCTGACGCAAAAGAGGGGCGTAGGCAGAGCCGAACGAATCGAATTTTTGCCGTCCACGGGAAAAGGTGCCTTATATTAATAAAGATAAGGTACATTTATATTTCAGAGTCGGCCGCCTCTGACGATACGGTCGACTCTGATGACATCATCGGAAATATAAATGTAGGTACCTTATCTCTATTACGATAAGGTACCTTTTCCCGTGGACGGCAAAAATTCGATTCGTTCGGCTCTGATCAATCTGCGTCCACCTTTAGGCCTCCCGCCCACGGCGACTTTTTGTAGCGATGCAATACAAAGGATGTTACAAAAAGTCGCCATGGGCGATGGGCGGGCCTTATGAGTTTTTCTGTAATTGACATGCAATCGGAATGACATTGCTAAGTTATATGAAAAATGTTATTTACGAGAATTGGCCTTCAGGGGAAGAGCCTGGTGTAAAACGTATCTTCTAAATTGCTAAAATACGTTCACAATTCACAAAAAATGTGACGTAATCCTCAATACGCCTAGACGTGTGGAACAGCCTCTATTATTATATTAATCCCCTTGCTTATTACACTTTGTGTCCCTTTTCCCAGTACTAAAGTGCAAAACATTCTGTGGCACACGACTGACTACAAACATGGGGCAAACACACTAAACTAATTGAAACTTTTTTGTGTAAAAAGTTTTTTTTAGTAAAATAGCTTAGTGTGTAAAAAGCGGTTTTATAGTAAAGGTTAGAACTCGCGTCCCGCAAAGTCATAAGAACGGAGGTTGAGGCTAGATTTATTGACTACCAAAGAGCACGGAATATTACCTCCTTTTTCATTTCTGTGCTGTACAAATAAAGTTATATGTCTCCCTTATTTTTATTAAAACAGGTCGCGATCGCGTTTAGATAATTATTTTGTAAAATTTAGACGTTTTGTCTGATTTCGCCGTGGTCGCGAGTAGACTTCTGAGTAGAATCTAGATAATTTCAATTTCGTCATATTGACTGTAATTTTTACGTTTTGATATTTTCATATTTAGACATTAGACACAATTATACCTTGCGATTCTTCATATGAGACATAACGCGCCAAACTGTAATTATCCGACCAAAAAAAATCGGAGGTTCTCAAGTCGACGCATATATTTTATTATTTTTAAAATAATTTCGACCCGTCTTGATTAAAAATAATAAACATAAGTATATCTTGTGAGTCGAAATGATATAGTATATTGCCTCCTGCTTCCCTGTTTTACTACCTCGCGAGCCGCAAGTTCTGGCACTTACTATAAACCATCCTATCCAACAAGCACCTCTAAATCTTTCCTCTATAAAACTGTATACATTATAACATTGTCAAATATATTTTTATATAACCGTATATCAAATACTTAATGTATATCTAAAACTATATAATTGGTACCACATCTACTTAGTTAGGTATGATTCGTTAACAATTACTCTAGGCCAAATTGGGCAGATGGGACCTAATTTTCCTTCATATTATTAAAAAAAAAATAGACAGATGGACAAGAGAGTGGTCCTATAAGGTTTCCTTTATTACCTTTTGAAGTACGAAACCCTAAAAATTATGAAAATATTGGTCAACAATACTAAAAAATTAAAATATATGATTGGTACCACATCTACTTAGTTAGGTATGATTCGTTAACGATTACTCTAGGCCAAATTGGACTTACTCTCCTACATATAATTAAAAAATAATAAAAATATTGGTCAACAATATACAAACTTTAAACATAGTAAAATAAAATATCTGAATTAAAAAAACCTTTTGATCAAATTGGCTAATATTCGAAATCCTATGTATCAATTACAATGGGTTAAAATGTAATTTTTTGACAATTTTGCTAAGGATAGATAACAAACAAACGTCAGTTTAATTAACCCGTGGTAGTTTATAGATGGGTGATTTCGACTATAAATTAAATGGTCCTAATTGACCAAAACAGACAAATATAACGTCTTATTTAATTTTCAAGTTATAAAAATAAAATAAAAGATAAAAGCTATCAAAAATAGAGTCACTTGATTATTGATGAAAGCTATAAAAAAATGTCGATTTGACTAGACCAATCTAGGCCCCACTTGACCAAACAGACTCAATTGATTTTACAACTTATTTTAAAAGAATCTCCTATTTGACTAAATAGATCAATCTAGGCCCCACTAGACCAAACAGACTTAATTGATTTTTCAACTCATTTAAAAAAAGTTATCTTATTTGACTAAATTGATCAATCTAGGCCCCACGTGACACAGCAGACTGACTTCATTTTTCAACTTATTTAAAAAAAATAGGCCCCATTTCACCAAAACCAACATAACAGGTCCTATTTGACTTCAAAGTTCCTATTCGACAAGTCAACCAATCAGAAAGGTCCCATCCGGCCAAACGAACCAATCACAACTTACTTCCAGACAAAGTTGAACATATCCATAATGCTGTCATATATAGTGAATGTGATAGCAACATCGAAGACTACCCTGCTAAGCCTAGGTACGGTACCCTTGTAGAATCCGAGGGGACCTTCCGACTTCCACGTCTTGATGAAGCAGTCCCATGTGTTCTTGTACTTTGCTGCTTCAAGGCCTTGCATTCGAGTTTTTACTACGTCTATCGGTGTGTTTCCGAATACTGATGCAGCTCCTGGTAATTAAAAATTAGTTTTTTTTTAAATATTGCAGGACGTTCCACACATCGTCATCTAGCCCCAAGCTAAGTAACTTTACTTGTGTTGTGGGTGCTAGACAACGGATATACTACTTATATACTTTTCTTTTGTAAATATACACATAAAATACATAGAAAGTACCAGACCGCAGACAAATAACTAAGCATAAATATTGTCTGAGGCGGAAATCGAACTCGCAACCATGTGTTTGGCAGTCTGGCATGGTGACCATTGTGCCAACTGGGTCGTCAGTTTTGTTTAAAGTGAAATCTAGTACAGTCAGCAAAATACAGAGGTAGCAACGCACACATTGCCAAATATAAAGCGCCGCCCCTGTCGTGTAGTTACGCATAACCCACACATATCAATTTAGCGAGGACTGCTAGCCTAGCATGAAGACCAAAACACGATATGATAAAGCGATATAACTACATCAACTCTCAAAATATGATAGATAAAGCTGCCATGTTGAATTTTTATTATAAATTGCGATAAAAATTATAACAAAAATTGAAAATGGCGGCTTTATCTATCATATTTTGAGAGTTGATGTAGTTATATCGCTTTATCATATCGTGTTTTGGTCTTCATGCTAGGCAGGCTGGTCGATGTAGCTTACTCACACATTCATTACTAAGGTTTAGGCCGATGGCGCCATCTAGTTATTATCATGTAGTTACACAAATTGCTCATAGATGGCGCTACCGGCGCATCGATATACAATAATAAAAAAAAATTCAACTCAATCGGTAACGGGGAAGTGGGTCAAATTTAATTTGCAAATTTTGACGGACAACTTCCTTACATACGAACAGTGCAAGTTAAATAAAAGCTTGTAAAAATATCATATTGAAGTCAAGCTCAACAGTTTTGTTTCATTATTACTTTTGCTCTGTATTTTGTACGTAGTACATTTAGATCTTTAAGTATAGTAGAGTTATACTAACCAGCGATACCACCGAACAATCCAACAATATACTTGGGTACATGCTTGTCTCTATCACCTCCCTTGTACCAGTCCCGGAGCGACTCCATCACGAAGAACCTGATCGCCTGGTTGCTGCCTTGCTTCATTATCGTTGCGGTCACACCTTTGTACACACCGCCTACACCTGGGTAACAAGAAGTTAGAGGAATTTGGAACATTGCAATTTAATGTTATGGACAAAAGAAAATGTATAAAATACTAGCTGCACTCTGAGGTGTCACCCGTGTAACTTCCGATCTCGTGGGAATATCGGGATAAAAAGTAGCCTTAGTTATTCCCAATGAATCAATGTCCGCACACCAAGTTTCATCAAAATCAGTCCTGTAGTTTCCGAGTTAATTCGTTATAAACAATAAAGATGTTTTATCTCGTATAGCTAGATTGGTTGTTGGTCAGAACAGTTGCGCCGCCGCCATTAAACAAGTACCTATTTGTTATGGTCTGGTCACAATAACACAAAACAAATTGATTAGCTTGTAGCTAGATGGCGCGTAAAAACAAACAAACAAACAGTCGTGAAGTTAAAAAACTATATTTTTTTGTCCTTCAATTTTTTTTAGTCTCCTAGACTCATTGCTTTTTCCTCTCTTCCTTTAGTCATAAGTATAGTTCGTAGTTTATATATATATATATATATATATACTAGCGACCCGCCCCGGCTTCGCACGGCTGTATTATGCATGTATTATATCTAAAATCCTTCCTCTTTAATCACTCTATCTATTAAAAAAGACTGCATCAAAATCCGTTGCGTAGTTTTAAAGATGTAAGCATACATAGGGACATACGTGATATCACTACATAGTATAAAACATAGTCGCTTTTTCTGTCCCTATTTCCCTTTGACCGCTTAGATCTTTAAAACTACGCAACGGATTTTGATGCGGTTTTTTTTAATAGATAGAGTGATTCAAGAGGAAGGTTTATATGTATAATACATGCATAATATAGCCGTGCGAAGCCGGAGCGGGTCGCTAGTTACTTATAAAATAATCAAATTACTTAAATAAACATACCTTCTTCCCTAACAATAGTCCTGACTCCGTGGAAGAAACCTCTAAACCTCGGCTTGTCTAGCCTCATATCGTTGATAAACTTGACCTTAACTGTCTCCATGGGTGTGACAGCGAAGACTGCCTCCGCCACACCCGCTGCCAGACCGCACGCGAGCTTCCCCGTCGTCGATAGAGTACCATCATCTTTTACCATGTATAGTTTAGCTTGTTCGAATACACCGAATCTGGAAGATGAAAAGAGAAAGGCTAATTAACGGATTCCGTACTGGAGTAGACAAAACGGACGGACCATAACTTGCTCCAATGTTAATTTATACATTAGAGAACCTAACAAAAGTTAACGCGCCTCTGCGAACATCTTTACCTACATGTATTTCTCAAAATCAAGTGTATTTTAAATGGACATTGCCTTTGGAAATTTTTATTTTTGAACATTAGTTGTGCGAAGTAAATATTGTATGCCCAGTGTGGTGTACTGTCGTGTATACTCAGCATTATAGCAATATCTTTAGCACAGTTAAATAATTTCTATTATATTCTAAAAAAAACGGTCAAGTGCCTTAGGATTAGCGCACGAAGGGTTCCGTGTCATGTTGTATGGGAGCCCCGCTAAAATATTATTTCTGTTTTTAATGTTTGTTGTTATAGCGGCAACAGAAAATTTCAACTATCTAGCTATCAAGGTTCATGAGACACAGCCTGGTTACAGACAGACGGACGGACAGTGAAGTCTTAGTAATAGGTTTCCGTTTTTAGCCTTAGCGTATGGAACCCTAAAAATGAAGATTAGAATAGGCTATCAAGAACAGAAGACAAATTGATCGATTAATTTAAAAGTAAAAATATTTTTTAAGTAAAAGCCTAAAAATAAATAAATAGTAGTAAATAGTTAAGATCATTATTTTCTCAATTTTATAAGGGTTCCGTACCTCAAAAGGTAAAAAGGAACCTCTCTTGTCTATCTCCGTCTGTTTCAATAGCTTTTTTAGGGTTCCGTAGCCAAATGGCAAACAAACGGAACCCTTATATTTTAACAATTAACTTATTAGGGTACTCTATTTATAGGTGAACATTAGGTAAGGATGTAAAGCAGCGGATTGGCTTCGCAGATCACATCACCGTAATATACTCCAATGAGCACGCAGCACCTTCGCACTGATTGGTGCGTTTCCTGGTCACGTGATCATCCTATCCTCTATTTACAACAACGCTGGTGAGGTTAGTGGCTAGTGGCTACCTAATGTTTGCCGAATGAAACAAGGTCACATGATAAGATTACAACATGTCCATTAGATGTGGCGTCTCGTGTCCATCATACGCATACTAAGATCATTTAATCAGAATGCCTACAATATACGAAAATAAACATTTTCGGCAAAGAAAACTTTATAATACCTGTGGACTGATTGGATAATTATTGGTTTTTGTTCTACTGCCGTCTTCCTACGTTTTTCAAAGGGCCCCGTTTATTTAGGGGTATTTGAGCCACGAGCGAATGGGACTCTTCTAGGAAAGCATGCTACATTTTAGACAGCATCACTTACCATCATGTGGGATAGGGTCAAAAGCTGCCCTACTTTAAAAAAAAAGATAGGGTCTATCCGGTCTATCTCCAATTACTAATAAATAATCAAACAGACGCGGAGGAAAGTCAAGCTATTTCATTATTGGATGGCCATGAGGTTGGGTTTTGGCCCCATTAGGTATGTATGCAGTATGTAGGTTAACTGTGGGGTGACCTAAATTGCTCACAAACGCATAACATATCAGTCAATGGGGAAAAAATAGAATGTCTTCGTGTCAGAGCTTTCCTTTTCATGAATATTTTATGCGATGTTATGTTTGTTTGTCACACTACTGAATCGATAGGTATTAAACACGGTATTAGATAGCTAGAAACCTGAATTAACACAGGCTTTTTATCCCGATATCTGACTGACTGACTGACGGATCAACGCACAGCCTAAACCGCTGATCTTAGAGACCTGAAACTTGGAGAGTGAGTTCTTTGTATGACGTAGGTATAAAAAAGATTTTCCGAAATTCTAACCCTTAGGGTGTGAAAACGGGGGGGCGGCAAAGTTTGTAAGGAACAACGTGATTCCTTGGTCCAATCTACTTCAAATTTTGCATAAACTTTTTTTAACAGAATTGATGGGTGACGTGCTTCGTATTTTATTGAAATTATCATTTGTTATAATTAATATCCATATTAAAAAATATTAGAACCATTTTCGACTTCTACGCGGACGAAGTCGCAAGCAAAAGCTAGTCTATACTTACTAATATTATAAAGAGGAGATTTTTATTTGTTTTTTGTAGGCTCCGAAACTACTGGACCGGTTTTTATAAAACTCGGCATCGGGAGGATACATTGATTCCTTAGAAGTAACATAGGCTACTTTTTATCCCGATATTCCCACGGGATCGGGCGTTACGCGGGTGTGACGACGAGGTTATGCTAGTCTTTTACTAAGGAAACTACAGCTCGTTCGTTGAACGACCGCGCAATGTCATTAAGTAGGTATCATATCTCTGATACCTAGCACCGATTATGCACCAGCCTTGTCTACTGACATAACAGACCTTTGTTATCAATCCAACTAAGTAATACCACTTTACAGTAACGTGAGATTTCATGTAGCTATCACGCTTTTCCGGCACGAGTTAAACAGAGACGGTATTAATGAAATTAGCTGGTACATTTAGTTTAGTTCTTGTTTAATTTGTTCAACCATTAAGTACATATTTGTGACTGTTGATAGGACACATCTGTTTTGGGTTTTTTGCGTGAGGATGGAGTAGCCTATACTCTACCCTCTCAGCTTAGTCGACCCTGTCTGTCAATACGTCTGGAAACAATTATGCCACGAGTTTCATAATTTTTTTCCTGGACCTTTTTGAGTCAATTTTTCGTATGTAGCATACAGCGCGGTCGCCCGCCGGAATTCGAATCTACGACCTTTTTCAGAATGAAAGCTGAAGTATCTGCCACTATGCCAATACCGCTCTTAGAGATGATGTCACACTAAGATTAATTTCGTAGAAAAGAGATTTATTTATTTAATCTTGAAAATCGAAATAGGCGACATATTCTTACACAGTACTACTTATTTTCTCTGTAACTATGTCCTATTGTTTCGTAATTGTTTCACTATTCTCTATAACTATCGCTTATTGTTTTGTTTATTTGTGTGTATACTATGTCGTGTGTTGGTTTGAATAAACTATAAGTATTCTATTCAATATCGATAATAAATTAAATTAGATTATAACAATGTCAATATAAAATTACATTACTTTAAAAGGAAACACAATTTTATGATTTATATTTCAACATTCAGGTTGCGAAGCCAATCGACAAAAATTGGGTGTGTGTGAGGTCTTTATGTCAGAATGAAGAAAAGTATGAAGAAAAGGGATCAAGTCAAGACATAAAAACATGCATAATATATTATTATCATGCTAGAAAATTCAGAGTCCTGACCTACTGAAATATCAACACACAGCCAGTGATTATGTCAATCTCGCTGCACACAGCTTAAAGCGTTGGTTCTGGAGATGTGAGTGTTCTTTGTGAAGATTAGGTATCCAATAAAAAAGGTTTTGATGTGAAACATCTATAGCCGCACGTAAAACCGATTTCTGGCGTGGCGACGCACGCCGCTATATGATGGTAGATATATACAGTCTATATGCAGTAGTGTGTACGGTGTACACACCGTGATCGACTGTGCGATTCTATCACAATCTGTTCTTTTCTGCATATTACTCTTACAAAATAATGTCGATGTTTTTATCCGAAACTCCACCCCTAAAAGTGTGAAATGGCGAGCGAAACCGCGGGAGTACTTAGTTTAGTATATCATATTCTGTGGTATTACAGACTATCTTTGAACATTCACCGAAGCGAAATATATAAACTTTGTCCCAAACATATTAGATAAGATATCAGTGAGTACGATGACATTGAAATGAGATGTTTTATAACGGTAAATAGCGTAGCAAAAGATATTGTTTCTAGGTTACAAGGATATTTTAATCGACTTCAAAAAAAGGAGGGTCTAAATTGATGGCATTTTCACACATCTGTTTTCATACGTTTTTACATACGTAAATTTAGTGGTTGAATAGCTTGAATAATTAGGCTTACATGTTTCTTTAACTTTTAACCGATTTTTAAGAATAAAAACAAGCCTGGTTTATTACTAATGAATTATACAAAAAAAATGGACAATATTAAGAGGAAAGGGTACCGGGGGCTCTTTCCATACAAACTATTACAAACGTAGTCGATTGTTTTCTCCCTGGATAATGACACTTGAGCAAATATTTTTGGTGCATGAAACTTATAACTGCCATGACCATTGACCATGACACCTATTTTTCTGTGTTTTTTTTAAACTTAATTTCTATGATAATTAGAAAATGAATAAAAAAAAACCAAAACATAGGGGCACAGCCATGGCAGTTAATAGGTTTTATGGCATAAAAATATTTGTGCTAGTGTCATTATCCAGGGAGGAAATAGTCGATTACGTTTGTATGGAGAGAGCGCAGGCACACCTTTAGGCACAATACATTTTGTATAATTAAAATAAAAACGTAAGCAATTACTTAAGTTGAGTATAACACAACTCTGTGATTTTCCAATCGATAACTATTTAAATAAAACATCGTTATGTAATTTACTAGCTAAAGTGCTTGTAAGCGCAGGTTAATTTAGAACGAAAAAGTCGTTACGTAAGAGTTTTGAATATTTGTTTTGGTGAGTGCGAACGGGCCTAAGGGACCGGAGAAAAGTGCGGCGGAGTTAAATTTTCCATACTTTATAACGAAGCTTTATCATCACTACATAGTATAAAACAAAATCGCTTTTTCTGTCCCTATTTCCCTTTGACCGCTTAGATCTTTAAAACTACGCAACGGATTTTGATGCGGTTTTTTTTAATAGATAGAGTGATTCAAGAGGAAGGTTTATATGTATAAAACATGCATAATATAGCCGTGCGAAGCCGGCCGGAGCGGGTCGTTAGTAATATATAATTTATCATCCTAATTCTAACTTTTTTTAAAACTTTGATAGTAGTGACAAAATAACAAGAAAAATTAACAAATGAATTGTTTTTTTTTAGATCAGATTCGTATTTATCAGTGTTTTTCAACATTTCTTACCGTAACTTTTTTGCCAAAAATATTAACCGAAAATGAAAAAAAAATCTATATTTCGTCTTTTTCTTATATAGTTGAAATTTTGTTTACTTCTTATCTGTTTTGTATTAAAGAAAACAAACCGAAAACACGTAAAAATGGACAAAATATTCGAGATTCATGTGAATATTTTGTTAAAAAACCGGTCAAGTGCGAGTCGGACTCGCGCGCGAAGGGTTCCGTACCATTATCATCACATAAAAAAAATTGATGTCGCTAGTGGTAAAAATACATGAATGAAGGGTAAATGGCAGTTTACGGTTTATGACGTATTAAAAACAAACTACTTAGCAGATCTCGTTCAAACGAATTTTGGGTGGAAGTTTGCATGGTAATGTATATCATATATTTTTTTTAGTTTCATCATTCTCTTATTTTAGAAGTTACAGGGGGACACACTTTTTACCACTTTGGAAGTGTCTCTCGCGTAAACTATTCAGTTTAGAAAAAAAAAATATTAGAAACCTCAATATCATTTTTGAAGTCTTATCCATAGATGCCCCACACGTATGGGTTTGATGAAAAATTATTTTTGAGTTTCATTTCTAAGTATGGGGAACCCTAAAATTTATTGTTTTTTTTTCTATTTTGTGTGAAAATCTTAATGCGGTTCACAGAATACATCTACTTACTAAGTTTCAACAGTACAGTTCTTATAGTTTCGGAAAAAAGTGGCTGTGACATACGGCAGACAGACAGACATGACGAATCTATAAGGGTTCCGTTTTTTGCCATTTGGCTACGGAACCCTAAAAAGGTACGGTAGAAGAAAACTCCGTCTAAATCCTGTCTAAATTCATAAGGTACAATGTTCACGTATTCTATTCGGTCGTTTGTATGAAATATTTAACACCAGTTCTTTTAGTGCTGTAGAGGTAAGTAAGTATACGAATATAGGTCACAGATTTTATTGGGTACTAGCTTTTGCCCGCGACTTCGTCCGCGTAAAAGTCGGAAATGGAGCAAGGAATTGCGTTGTCCCATACAAACTATGCCCCCATTTTTCATCCCCTTAGGCGTATAATTTTGGAAAACCCTTTCTTACCGGATGCTTACGTCATACAAAGAACACACCCTCAAAGTTTCAGATCTCTACGATCAGCGGTTTAGGCTGTGCGTTGATCCGTCATTCAGTCAGTAATTCATTCAGGACAAAGCATTTTATATGTATAGATAACCATTCAACATCTACGAGCATTTAGCCAGCATCATCCGATCGATGCCTGTTAATATTGGTATCATGATGTTTTCCTATCAAGTTGTTATCAGATTAGTTTAGACTTATCACAACCTACCAACAACATAACTTATAATATTGTCCGATACTAAACATAGATACTTATAAACAAACTTCAGATATAGATACCTTTACGTATAGGAGAGGAATATGATAAACATGCCTACATATTATATGACCTAGATATTTTCGTGGATAATACCATAACAAAATACTACACCCAATCAATAAACTTGGCAGATGTAAGTGAACAAACGTAGACCAAACAGAAATCAATAATTTTACGGCAAAAAAAACATCTTCGTGTGTGCCCGTGTAGATGGTCCTAGTGCTTGAAAAATATAAATAAGAAATTATAATATCTTTCAAGCAGCGAGGGCGGTCTCGCAAGATATAAATAAAAGGCTACAAAACTTTTGTAAGAAAATGGCTTTGTGAAGTCCACGATCCCAACTTATGCATTTTCCTATTATCATTTAAAAAAACAACTCTATTTTAGAAAACCCTTAAGCAATGGAGTCGCTATGGTAAATTTTTCTAGATAATTATGATGGGAAAAGTTGCTGGAAAAAGAGAAGTCAGTCGTAGAAAAAGTCCTGTTTACGGAACCTCAGAGTAGACAGGGAAGCAAGTGGTTTTTAGTCTTCCGAGAGATCAGGTCAGCTGACTGCCAACCTTTACTTTTATTGAGAAGAGAAGGTTAAACATGGCGAAACTATAACCCCCTTATTCCAAAACGAGGTTTAAGGATAGTCCGAGATGTGGATTTAAACCTTAGATTTAAATACAGATTTACTCGTGAACTATAGTCTAAACACTATCTTTAAATAATCTTTAGGGATAGTGTTTAGACTATTAGTTCCCTATATAATCCATAGGGATATTGTTTAGACTATAGCTCACGAATAAATCTGTGTCTGAATCTAAGGTTTAAATCTGCATCTCGGACTATCCTTAAACCTCGTTTTGGAATAAGGGGGTAAGGGTTCCTTTTTAGGACTTCATTTCGGGGAGTGTGCAACAGAACTCCACGACCTAATCTTGTCATCTCCATTCTTTCGTCATACAACCAGGCAGACTGGTGTTCGGCACCGATTCATGGTGGACATACCAGACGTTCGCACTAAGCGCTTTGCTTCGTCATTCCTTATTCGTACTGCAAGGGAATGGAATCGGTTGCCTGCGTCTGTCTTTCCTGACGTGTTTGGGGGTCTTCAAGTCGCGAGTGAATAGGTATCTTCTAGGAAGGCGTGTTACATCTTAGGCCGCATCGTCACCTACCATCAGGCAGGTGTGATAGTGGTCAAACGCTGACCTATCATATAAAAAAAAACTACGGAACCCCAAAAAGAGAGCCTTGAACCTTGGTATTCTTATCTTTACTTTAATTTCTTTTATAATTGCGATCATTAATTCGATATTTTACATTCAATTACTCCGCCATAATAACGCTATTAATAGCTTTATTGATTTAAAAAATAACTACATTTATATATTATTTTAAAATGTAAAGAATTTAGTAGTATCATATATTGCATAACGCAACTAGTTATTTTAGCACTAGGCGTGTCGTTTATTTTTGTTTGTAACAAAAAAAAACACGCGCGTTTTACTGAAATGAAAAGTTCTTTCGTAAGAAATGTGCATGAATTTACGTCAATGAGCGACGTATTTAGAGTAGGAAAGTAGGATTAGATAATACGCTATGGGTAGTAAGGGCCACATAAAGGTTTTTTAAAAACCTTGATATTAGTAACAAGATAATAAACGAATTAATTGTTTTTCAGATTGACAATAGAGCAAATATTTATCCAGTAGTGTTTTTTTTTACGAAATATTTCGTTTTATATTAAGGTGGCAGGTTGGCTTTTATTACCTACCAGTAGTCGGCTGCATAATTGCAGCCCCCGGCAGAGTTCGAAAATTACTATTATTGGAATGTTTTATTAATTTTTGTTTGATAAAATAAGTTAGAAGACTTTAAACTTAATTAAAGCAGGTGTCTCTTGAATCTTGCTTGTATTGAAAACATTCTTATAACAGCCGTTTTGGAACTCTACGGTGGGTCTGCAATTATGTAGCCGACCGTGCCTCATCTTGTAAGAATGACCTTTTTAAATCACCTGCTCTAAAAGAAGATACTCATCAAGAAACCTCTGAAACTACAAGAGCTACGAGTCTGAAACTTAGCAGGGTTTCTTTCAGGACGTAGGTGTGCACTGAGAAAGGCTTTTTTGAAATTAAAGAGGGATCAAAAAGCCTCTAAAGGGGGCTCAAAAAGGCTGATAATTTGTAGCAACTATTAGGTACCTATTATTAGAGTTTTCATAAGTCGCCCCGTAAGCAGTGAGATGTATCTGTTATAGAATGGTTATCTCCGAACTTTGCATTGTACTTGTGTCTTGTATATGGGCTGTTTTCCGCGATTAGACCCTTTTTAATTGGGTCCTTTTTGCGTGAGTATAGAAGCCTTGCCCAGCACCTACTACCCTCTCAGCTTACTCGACCATGTCCAGACGATAGAACTTGTCAATACTTCTGGAGCCAACTAAGCCGCGGGTTTCATCACGATGTTTTCCTTCACCGTAAGAGCAATGCCAATTAGCACACATAAATTTTCTTAAGAAAAAATTCCATGGTGCACGGATGGCCGGGATTTGAACCCACGATCTTCAGAATTAAAGTCGAGGTATCTACCACTAAGCCAACACCTCTCTCTCTTCTGCTTCTTGCTATTGTTGGTTACAAGAATGTAATTAGCTTAACCTCTAACACGCTAAGGCCCGTATTAATAAATCGCTCTCAATATCGATCTTGAGTGCGTACCAATCGAGTGAGTCTTGAGATGCGGTCACTATCTTAAGTTAGGCGTTAATTAATAGATAAAACTCAAGTTTTAACCAGGCTGATATCGCTCTTGAGATTTGAAACTGATCTTGAGAGCGACATTGAATGACAGTAACGCTTTGTTCTTACCTTGAATGGTATGTTCTTACCCTATGGTAGGTAGTGTCGTCATATTTTGCTGTCAACTTGTTTTTGATGTGAATTTTTTTTACAAAATGTAAGATTTTACTACTAAATAATTATTTAAATGGGAATGATTTGAAAGTCATTAGCATAAAATATCATCATAATAATTGATTTCTGACAAAATTTGTTCTAGCTCCATGTTCCTGAACTACAAAACTAACGAAACAGCTAACTTATGTCATGTATAACCCGCAATCAGACTTGAGTTCACGAAACTACATCTTGAGACATATCTTGAGAGCTGAGTTTGATTTATTAATACGGTATGACTCAAGTGATACGTCGCTCTTTAATCGCGTCTTAAGATAGGTTTATTAATCAGCGCAACAACTCAAGAGCAAACTCAAGATTGAAATCGATATTGAGTTCGGTTTATTAATACGGACCTAAGAAGAAGTAAACATACCTGACAGCAGACTTGGGTATAGATCCATACAGCAGCACACTGAGACCTCGGTACAGTCCAAAGAATCCATGTCCTTTCACTGTCTTCCTAACACAGTCAAATATACCCGTATATTTCTTGGTGCCACCTGAAAATTAAAAAACATCTAATTCTTCTTTTTCTCGTATGGCGTGGCTCACCTATTGTTAGAGTTTTCAGATCGCCTTAAGGCCTCTAACTTGACCTAACGACTGCTACTAGAGGTAGCAACCGGGACCAACGGTTTAACGTGCCTTCCGAAGCACGGAGGGGCTAACGAAAACACATTTTTGCCACACTACTAATTGGCCATCCATCGAAGTCATGACAGCGCCATTTTCCATTATGAAATGTTCTAATAAGAAATTTAATAAAATGTTCTAATAAGAAATCCTTTGCCCTTCAGCAATCAGCCTAAAAAATCAGTGTAGAAAATGAGATAAAACGTCACTAAAAATTCAAGATTGAAATCTATACTAATATTATTTGGAAAGATTTGATTGTTTGTTTGAATGTAAACATACCGGTTATCGGCCGTTTAAGCGACTTGTTGACTTTAGAGTTGATTTCTATCATAATGCTGTACTCCAATTTAAAAAAAAAAAAAAACATTTCATCCTAGAATAGTGTAGTTTCATAAAACCTAACGTTTATAGACGTATCAGTGATCCATAATTTATAAAAAATATATATTCGTAAAAATAGCAAATATACCGGCTTTCGGCCTTTTCACTCAGTTATCGTCCACCAGTGCACTGGTTATCGGCCACCTAATTCACGGTAGAAAAACAACTCTTATTCAGTAGCTTATAGGGTTTATAATAGTATAAATGTGAAACAATTAATAAATTCACAAAAAGCGGTTTATTTTTCCTCTCTTCTACACTATAGCTACTTTTGGCTCTAGCATCATTAAAAATATCTGAACACAATCACATAAAAATTAAATTCTAACATAACATAAATTTCTATGCCCAGTAAAACCGAAACATAGGAACGGAAATAGGTACAATACCATTAACAGCCGCTCTTTATTTTAAACGGCCGGAGACAGGTTTTATATTTACTAGTTATCGGCCGCTAAACGTTCGGTATTTTCGAAGGTCATATCTTTGAAAATATGAGGTGTACTGGTGGCCGGAATCTAGTTATGAATTTACAAAACTCTAGCAGTTCACAAATACAATGGAATCTATGTTGGTGAATTTAAGGTTTCTCCAATAAAGGCAAAGTAAAATGACGTGAATAAACCGGTTATGCGGCCACCCGGTCGGAAAGTAGATTTTCAAATTAATCGTTAACGTATTGTCCGACCACCAAAAATATCCCAAAGTATGAAAAGTTTGTTAAGTTTAGTCACTTGAATATTGAAATTAAACATGCTAAATACACACAAACCAAATTAATGAACAATAAACCAACAGTAACACTTAAAAACTTCCCTTTGAAAATCAATCCACCTGCTATTTTTGTCACTAAATTTGACACGCATCCATACATCAAATTTTGAAATGGCGACTGAGGGCTCAGTTCGCAAATTTCGAGGTCTTGCCGTTGGATTATGAACCGTGAAGTTCGTCCGGATCGAATGGTGCGAAATTTGAAAGGAAAGGTCTATGAAACTGTCTATTAGGTCAAATAAAGTGCGAAGTGGCCGATAGGGGGTAGTGGCTGGTTAACCGGTATTTTTACCCTATATAGGCTCCGAAACTACCGGACCGATTTAGATGAAACTTGGTATGAGGATACATTGATTCATTGGGAGTAACATAGGCTACTTTTATCCCGATATTCCTACGGGATCAGCGGTGTTATTCACATTTTGTCGGTAGGGCGTCGGTTACGGAAAAAGTCGAACCGACGACAAACTGCGATTCACAAACCCGCAACCGAAGAATTTTGACAGCTATTGTCGGGTTTTTAGGTGATTATTTTCGGAATGTTACCGACAAGTTTTTGCTGTCGGAGACTCTACCGACATTCGACATTATTGTTCAACACATATATTGCGCGAAGTAAATCATTGATATGAATATAATTTTGGCATTGAGGTCGAGAAACAGACGCCGTGGATCGCATTAGAGGGTGCGAACCATCGAAATTCACTATTTAATCGTAAAAATTCCGTTTCCCGGGCCATAAACGAGGTTATAAATGCCATGAATCACCCAGACATTTAATAAAATGGATTGTGTTTCCAACAAGCATATACAACCCATTATTAACAAGTAATTACAACTTATTAATTTCGCTGGTGTACCAGGATGTTGAATAATAAATAAAATCAAGAAAAAATATATTTATTTAACACCTAGTACTTTAATTATGTCACTGGTAAATCACAGATTTGAAGTTAAAGCTAAATTATTTCTCACACTCTCAATACTTAAACCACTAGTTAATATCTTTAACTAAAATTAAATCTATTAAATGATTAATACAAATAACAAGATTTAACAATTCTTAGTACTACCTAGACCTACTCAGTCTTAGGTAACAAAGTCTAAATTATTTTAGTTGCAATACTTAATATACCACTAGTTTATATATTTTTGTTAATCATTTAATTAATATCTACCCCAAGATGATGCACCTTATATTGTAAAATAAATGATTGATTACAAATAAATAGCTTTTCATTAAAAATCTTTATTTTAAGAAATTAAGAGTGCGTTCCACTTGTCAAGCGCGTTGAACGCCAGCGGCGACCACAAAATCGCGGTCCACTTGAACGATTTTCGTTGTGGGTGCTGTGTCGATAAGGGTGTAGTGGAACGCCTTGCGGTCGATCACGCGGTCGATGAGCGCGCGTAATTTAAAATAAAAATTTATACAATTAATAAGTTGTCGGTTTTTTGTTACTTTTTTATTTATTTTTTTATTGTTATCCTTTCCTTGTACCTATATTTTTTTCCCTTTAAATAGGTACGTCTTCTATTCATCACTCGTCCCAAAACACAAGCCCAGATGAGCGATATTATTAGAAATACTCTTTTTCCTAACGGGAACGGACGCGTCATGGTCATGTTACCATATCGCATGACGTCACACAATATTACCGAGACCGGACATTTTAGTTTAGAATGTGACCAAGTTAAAATTAAATTAAATTACATATTGCAGGACATTCCACACATCGCCATCTAGCCCCAAGCTAAGAAACTAGACTTGTGTTACGGGTGCTAGACAACTGATATACTACTTATATAGATACTTTTCTTTTGTAAATATATACTTATAATACATAGAAACAACCAGACCACAGACAAATATCTAAGCATAAATACATGTCTGAGGCGGGAATCGAACCCACAACCCTGTGTTTGGCAGTCCGGCATGGTGACCATTGTGCCAATTGGGTAGTCCAAGTTAAGTTAATGTTGTCTTGAATATTAAGTTCTGAAAGCTAAACCTGCAATAAAGCCTTCAAACTAGGTTCAATCAAACACAAGTAATGTTTTTATAATAGTTTTATTACCGGTGATAGCACGAGCATATTTCAGATAGTAGAACGTCTACGCTTATGTCTGTTTCCGAATCATAGAAAGTAATCGTAACTGACATTGTAAAATAAATCGAAAATAAGAACCTTTAAAAACTTTTTATCTGTTTACAAATCATTTGAAATAGTTCTGTCTGCCGAAAAACACAGAATAAAAGAGCGCGAATGAGTCAGGTTGATGACACTGGCGTTATGAGTTGTAATATTTAAAAAAAAGTCAAACGCCCGCGGAGACCCACCTCTTGCCTGCGGTCGTTGAGGGCTCAACGTGAAGTTCGCGCGGTTGTTCAGTGTGACGTCACAAACGAATATTTTGCCTCGATCGCAACGACCGCGTCTGTAAGTGGACCACGTTTGTGATCGAAAATATCTAAAAACTCTTCAAGTGGTACGCACTCTAAATTGGGTAATCTATTCATAGCTTATGATATGCATAGCTGCAGCTATGCTTCTGGGGACCCTAGGGGTGGCAGTGATGTTAGGATAGGTTGATGGGCTCCGAGTCCGCACTCAGGCATCATTAGGCCCACTATGTGTGATCGTTGCCCGCTACTCCTGCCAACCAGAATTGCAGAATCCTCCCGGGGTCCTCGCACGTTTCTTGGAATGTTGCCGGGTTGCCAAGTATATCAGCGCCCGGTATGCAGCCAGGTTCTCGCACTCCAGGATTACGTGACAGATGGTCTGGCAGTCCTTGCCCTGATGTGCACCAGCTTCGCCAGATGCGTGTGTGGGTAGCCTTCTCTTCACCTCCGTTACCCTATGGAGAACCTTAAAATTGAAATAAAAACAAAATAAATAATAAGTACTTATCTCATTAAACCTTAAATAAAATTTCTAGATTGACTGGCTGACATGAAAGGAGGGTGTTCTTTGCGAGGTGTAGGCTAATCAACTAAGGGTTTTTTTAAATCCCTAAGAAGGTGAAATCGTGGGCGAAGTCACGGGCAGAATCTAGTTAAACCATGATACTTGTATTATAAATAAAATGTTCACATACCCGATGATCTGCCAATGGGTCTGGCGCATTCAATTCCTCCAACGGAGCTTGAAGTGGAGGTGTAGGGCCACCCCTTGTGCCCAGCCGAGTAGCATTAATGAACACTGCCTTGCTCCTTCCAATTAAGCCATAACTAAAATAAATTTGAACAAATAATTATTAAGAAATACATAAGTAACCTACTTACAAATTATTACCAAATGAATAGTCCAACTATTTTATAATGTTTTGACTGAAATCGAAGAGTATTTAAATACTGAAATGTTTGTTATCTTCTTTACACAAAACCCATAGAAATTATTGCAATTAAACTTTGTAGGCACTTAAGTTGATTGGTAAAATAACACAGGCTAGATTTATTTTGATTTTTGTCTGGAACCAGGCGGAGTTTAAAATGGATAGCCTAATAGAACGAAGAGGTGCGTAGGTAACATACATTAGGTCACTTATCCGGGGTCTTGGTAGCTGTGAATCAGGCAGCAGAACTCCTGCTGCCTGATTCACAGCTACCGAACCGACAGTCGGTTCGGTAAGGCCACTTTGTCGGAAAATGACAAACGAACCGAAAAATTCAAAATTGCGATTCACAAATCCGTTTCCGATAACATCGGTACAGCAACCGAAAGAAGAAATTCCCAACCGACGGAAGATCATAGACAATTCTTATCTACAATATTTTTGACATAATTGAATGAGTTGTTTTTAGGTCTGTGGTTTACAGTGCAAATGGTGTTGCAATATTCATGATAAATCACAAAATCTTTTACTACAAATTCCATGCTTCTAATTGGAGTTGAATTTAATTACATCAAATTATGTGGATCAATGGTGTTGTCGTTATTAACATTTCCCATAATTTAATAATTATCGAATAGATAAATAGAATTACGCATCATCGTCCACTTTTTTCTTAAATTTGACCAAAAATTTAAATATTCTTAGAGAAAAATATAATGATAAATGGGCAACTCTAAAATGTTGGAATTTACTTATCAAAAAAACGTAGTGATTAAATCCTCTTTGTTTTCAAAGTTTATTTACAATGGTGCGACAAATAGTGTTGAATAAGAGAACGCCAGGCGATAGACTACAAATAACTCTCCACCCCGAACTGGGGAAATGGCTGCACCTAGGCGCTGACGGAGCAAGAACAAAAAAAAGCATTGTTAGCAGACCTAGCAGAGATCTTAAATTCAATGGGGTCTGGGGCGACCAAGACCCCGGATAAGTGACCTAATGTATGTTACCTACGCACCTCTTCGTTCTATTAGGCTATCCATTTTAAACTCCGCCTGGTTCCAGACAAAAATCAAAATAAATCTAGCCTGTGTTATTTTACCAATCAACTTAAGTGCCTACAAAGTTTAATTGCAATAATTTCTATGGGTTTTGTGTAAAGAAGATAACAAACATTTCAGTATTTAAATACTCTTCGATTTCAGTCAAAACATTATAAAATAGTTGGACTATTCATTTGGTAATAATTTGTAAGTAGGTTACTTATGTATTTCTTAATAATTATTTGTTCAAATTTATTTTAGTTATGGCTTAATTGGAAGGAGCAAGGCAGTGTTCATTAATGCTACTCGGCTGGGCACAAGGGGTGGCCCTACACCTCCACTTCAAGCTCCGTTGGAGGAATTGAATGCGCCAGACCCATTGGCAGATCATCGGGTATGTGAACATTTTATTTATAATACAAGTATCATGGTTTAACTAGATTCTGCCCGTGACTTCGCCCACGATTTCACCTTCTTAGGGATTTAAAAAAACCCTTAGTTGATTAGCCTACACCTCGCAAAGAACACCCTCCTTTCATGTCAGCCAGTCAATCTAGAAATTTTATTTAAGGTTTAATGAGATAAGTACTTATTATTTATTTTGTTTTTATTTCAATTTTAAGGTTCTCCATAGGGTAACGGAGGTGAAGAGAAGGCTACCCACACACGCATCTGGCGAAGCTGGTGCACATCAGGGCAAGGACTGCCAGACCATCTGTCACGTAATCCTGGAGTGCGAGAACCTGGCTGCATACCGGGCGCTGATATACTTGGCAACCCGGCAACATTCCAAGAAACGTGCGAGGACCCCGGGAGGATTCTGCAATTCTGGTTGGCAGGAGTAGCGGGCAACGATCACACATAGTGGGCCTAATGATGCCTGAGTGCGGACTCGGAGCCCATCAACCTATCCTAACATCACTGCCACCCCTAGGGTCCCCAGAAGCATAGCTGCAGCTATGCATATCATAAGCTATGAATAGATTACCCAATTTAATTTCTTAAAATAAAGATTTTTAATGAAAAGCTATTTATTTGTAATCAATCATTTATTTTACAATATAAGGTGCATCATCTTGGGGTAGATATTAATTAAATGATTAACAAAAATATATAAACTAGTGGTATATTAAGTATTGCAACTAAAATAATTTAGACTTTGTTACCTAAGACTGAGTAGGTCTAGGTAGTACTAAGAATTGTTAAATCTTGTTATTTGTATTAATCATTTAATAGATTTAATTTTAGTTAAAGATATTAACTAGTGGTTTAAGTATTGAGAGTGTGAGAAATAATTTAGCTTTAACTTCAAATCTGTGATTTACCAGTGACATAATTAAAGTACTAGGTGTTAAATAAATATATTTTTTCTTGATTTTATTTATTATTCAACATCCTGGTACACCAGCGAAATTAATAAGTTGTAATTACTTGTTAATAATGGGTTGTATATGCTTGTTGGAAACACAATCCATTTTATTAAATGTCTGGGTGATTCATGGCATTTATAACCTCGTTTATGGCCCGGGAAACGGAATTTTTACGATTAAATAGTGAATTTCGATGGTTCGCACCCTCTAATGCGATCCACGGCGTCTGTTTCTCGACCTCAATGCCAAAATTATATTCATATCAATGATTTACTTCGCGCAATATATGTGTTGAACAATAATGTCGAATGTCGGTAGAGTCTCCGACAGCAAAAACTTGTCGGTAACATTCCGAAAATAATCACCTAAAAACCCGACAATAGCTGTCAAAATTCTTCGGTTGCGGGTTTGTGAATCGCAGTTTGTCGTCGGTTCGACTTTTTCCGTAACCGACGCCCTACCGACAAAATGTGAATAGCACCGCTGCTAGTCTAATATATATAAATTACGTGTCACGTTGTTTGTGCGCGATGGACTCTTAAACTACTTAACCGATTTTAATCAAATTAGCACACCATGTGCAGTTTGATCCAATTTGAGAGATAGGATAGCTTACATCTTAATTTATTCCGATATTCCCACGAGATCGGGAGATAAGCGGGTGAGACCGCAGAGCGCAGCTAGTTAAATATAAAATACAAGGACAACCACCATTTTTCCTCGATGGCAAAACACTATTTTTAATATTACTTTATAGTTTGATTATAATAAAAATGCAATAAGCAATACCGTTTACATTGTGTTTGTAGGTCAACATGCCCCCCCCCCCAACATTGAGGTGAACAGCCTTGTTTGATTGATCATTTGTTGTGATATTATGTAAGCTTATGTATACCTAGGTTATGTGTTTTATGGTATATTTTGGTTTGATTTTACGAATGAATGGCCTTTATTCAGATTCGCTTTTTGAAGTTATACTTCTTTAGGCGCGTTATGAAAAAATGATGAGAGTGAAATTTTACAAAAGCGTCACACAAAATTCTCACCATGAAGTTGTCCGCAAACCGCAAGATGACAGCTGTCATAAAACCATGTTGAAGTTGTCCGCAAACCGCAAGATGACAGCTGTCATCTGCGGTACTACTACTACATAATTATTTTAATGTAATTAATTATTTATATTCGTCGGACGAGTATTTTGTCGGACGAGTATTTCGTCGGACGAGTTTTTTGTCGGACGAGTTTTTTGCCGGACGAGTTTTTTGTCGGACGAGTTTTTTTTTTTTTTTTTTTTTTTTTTTTTAATAATGCCAAAGAAGTATAACTTCTCACGCGCGTACATAAGTACACGCACCCATTTTTTTTTAACCCAAACCACATGAGTAAAAGACCAAGCTATAGTTTTTAACAGCCAATACAAATACATTTATTTTGCTTAAAAACCTGTGTACAAAGGTGTTCTTAAAATTAGGTATAGCATCCACAGGCTGCCCATTGCGAACACGCAATTTTAGAAAAAAAGTTATGTAGGTATCTCTCTAATTGCTATAGATAATTAAATATGACTTAGTAGTTAGGTACACTAAACTAAACTAGTCTTCTTTCATGAAATCTCTATATATATAAAATTCTCGTGTCACGGGGTTCGAACTTGAACTCCTCCGAAACGGCTCGACCGATTCTCATGAAATTTTGTGAGCATATTCAGTAGGTCTGAGAATCGGCCAACATCTAATTAAATATTCTATTATTGATAGGTATAAGTTCTGTAGTTAATGTGTCATACATTATAATGGCACTGTAATATGGACTTTTATTGTAAAGTGCGTTATTAACTTGAAGTACAAATGTTTTTTTTTGACGTGACAACGTTTTATAAATTGGTTTGCCGGGTGACACTTCAAGAAACTGCGTTACGCTCCGCTGACGTTATGCGCTCACAATGAGAGCGAGTGAGAGGCACGCGGGCATGGTTAGCCCGCCTAAGAGCGAAAGAGACAGACATAAAAAGTGAAAGGCACGCGTCCCTTCCACTCGAGCACAGTTGTTGTCACGTAAAACTTTCGCCCGTATACCGTTTTTTTTTTTACGTTTTTTATTTTAAACTCGATAAATAGGTACTTAACAGATTTTGATAAATTAAGTATATGGAATAGAATAGAATAGAAAAACATTTATTTGCATTTATTTGAACATTTATATGGGTGCTGCTTTCCCCAGTTAAACCATTTTAATTTGATCCTTAGGTTTCCTAGCACCTATACTACCCTCTCAGCTTAGTTGAATGTGTCCAGAGGAAAGAACTCGTTAATATGTCTAGAGCAAACGAAGCTGTGGGTTTCATACCCATGTTTACATGATGCCAGTCGGGATTCAAACCCATGACCTTGGAAATGAAACTCGAGGTATCTAGAGTGGTGGTAGTTTTTATTTATTTGTTTCTTGCAGAATCAACAGCACTTAATAAATACTAGCTATTAGACGATATACAAAACATACTGCCAATAACAGATTCTAGATTTTATAAATATTGTCATAATGAATCAGGTCAGCTGAATAAATAGACAAGATTAATGGCCAGTTTTATCACTGAAGGAGGCAATCTTTATATATAAAACTAGCAGTCCCTGCAAACATTGCTTTGCCACTTAAAAAAAAGGAAAAAAAATTGATGTTCGATTCTCAGACCTAAAGAATATAGGTACTTACACAAAAAAATTCATACAAGTTGGTTCAGTCGTTTTACATAGTACATAGTTTTTCGTCGCTACATAGTATAAAACAAAGTCGCTTTCTCTGTCCCTATATCCCTAATCCCTATGAATGCTTAAATCTTTAAAACTACGCAACAGATTTTGATGCGGTTTTTTTTTATAGATAGAGTGATTCAAGAGGAAGGTTTATATGTATAATACATGCATAATATAGCCGTGCGAAGCCGGGGTGGGTCGCTAGTTTCATATAAGTTAGTGATTAAAGTAGACGTCATGACCTTTGATCTTTGCATGTAATAAAGATATTCCAACTGAATGATTAGATTTAGACAACAAAGTTCATAACACAACATTTATCTGGGTAGGTATGTTTTTTTTTCTATAAGATGCTATACCTATATTTTACAAAGAAAATGTAATTTGTTACAGCTGTTTGGTATAAATAGTTTAGTTGTTAGGTGTGATTTTTAACCTTGAATAACTAATAATAATTTTCAAGTATTGACATAAAATGTGGACCAAAGTCCACGGCACTGCGTGTTCTATCCAGCGATGTTAAAGTAAGTATATAAAAATTGTACAACACTCAAGGCCAGATAACCTGTAACTGATCCTAATGAATTCTAATTGGAATCTGTTTACTGAAGATGTTGCTGAAACCCAGTTAATGTCGAAACGATGTCTATTTTTGTGAATAAGCATAAATAATGTGACGCAAATAATGTCTTTTGCAATTTATTTTAGAAATTTGTGCACTTTAGAATGCTATCAAGTGAGAGTATTGTATGTGAAATAGGTAGTGTAAATAGATGTTTTAAAGTTATCGTTTAGCGTTGCACACTGACCTTTTTCGTCCAGTTGGAGCTGAGTTTTAACATATTCAGTGGGGAATGTGATACAAATTTCAATGCCTCCAGTGATTCCGCCGGCCACAACACCTTTCAGGCCAACTGCTCCGGAACCGCCTGCCGCAGCCGCTGCACCTGTCTCCGCCATCCATGGCCTGGAGAAAGGATTTTTAAATGTTCCCGTCCTTGAAGACATTATTGGGGTTTACAGTAACAAGTGCCTGCTAAATAGCAACGGCTGCGACGACCTCCCCTCACACCGACGAAAATCAAACTAAATTTTTTCTTTCATTCATTCATTCGCTTTTCTCCCGCGCGCCCGCGCGGCGCGGCCTACGTACGGGCTTGTATGAATGAGATGGACTAGTGTACTCTGTGGAACTATCAATCTAGTCAAAACGTCAATGTCAATCGATCGAATATTTTTAGTCTGTAGTAGTGTCACGTTGCCCCTACACGTTGGGCCAATCCTAAGCCAGTGCCATTGGACTTAAGTTTTTAGCGCTTGGTTGGAGGAACAGCAGTAATTTATCGAACTTTATCAATTTATTTATTAGCCCCTATCAATATAAAAATTCCAATAGTTAAGGCCTATCCGCACAGCTCAGTGACGACAGTTCCGTACCGTACCGTGCCGGGATGTGCTATTCGTACATGGCAGTGTCAGTACCGACACGGCGCAGTGATTTTTAGTTACTCTATCGCAAGGGTTACCATAACTTTCAAGCGCGAGTCTAACTCGCACTTGGCCGGTTTTTTAAATGTAAAAAAACGAGAGCGAGCAAAGATAACGACCGCAAAATTTCCGATATTTTGACTGAAAATGAATGTACCTAGGGGTCGATCGATCAAAAAACATGATAAATACGGGCAACACACGGCGCATTCAATTAAATTTTCGTCGGCCATCTTAAAGCACTGCGGGTCAGGCAAAATATTGTCCGCTACGTCGGAGCATCACTGAACATCACTGTCACTGACCAGTAAGGATAGTCTAGTACAAAAGTATGAAACAATATCATTTTTCACTGACACTGATGGAACGTCACGGTACAGCACTGTGCCGGCATTGTGTCGTCACTGTGCTGTGCGGATAGGCCTTTACTGTGCACATGGATAATTTTAAAATACTTGACAATAAAAAATGTTCTGTCATGTTCTGTCATTTGTCTGTAGTTTTGTCCATCATGGCCGGTTGTGTAGAGGAGCCTAGAGTCTTGCTTCTGGCCTAGCTAGCCAGGCGGTTGGCCCAACATGTAGAGGCAACACTCAACAATAATCGAGTTGCTTGCATTGCACTTCGTTGCGGCTTCTACAAGGCATTTTCGGAAATTAGACTTTATAACTGGAAATAACAGAAGAAAAGCTCTCAAAATGGCTTTGCGAACTTACGGCGATAAGCCGATAAGTTTTCAGATAGAAGAAGGAGGGGATTTTTATTGTGTTGGGTCAGAGGTGAGAACTTAGCAAACGCATTTTTCTTTTACATTTCTTGCCTAAACATTTTACTATTTATGTACCTATTCAATCAAATATATACATGGTTAAATTCTTGGTCTAGGTCGGAAATTACCTGCGCTTGTTCCGCGGGTCACTCTACAAGAAGTACCCTGGCATGGCCAGAAGGACTCTGACGAATGAAGAAAGGAAACGTCTGATAGACAACGGGCTCGGACCTCACGTACTTTCCAGTTCTGTATCTCTGCTGAAGGCTTCAGAAGTTGAAGACATTATTGATGGAAACGATGACAAGTAAGCATTTCTATCTTTCTCATGTAAAAACTCACCCTTAGCTCTTAGGCTCTTGTGCTATACTGGCTATATTCACAAATCTTTGCCAGTATTTACAAAAAATTTGAATATTCTAAAAGTATGTAAGTATCCAATTATTTGACATGAATTACAAAGAAATTAGGTAGGTACTAGTAAGTAAAAATTCAACTTGCTAGGTTCATCCGTTCCTGACAAAATGCGTGTTGACAAACGGACAGACAGATGGACAAGCAGATCTAACAAGGGTTCCTTTTTTACCTTTTAAGGAAGCCCTAAAAATAGGGATAAATAAAACTGTGTCCCTTACATCCTAGCTCATGGATTAAGCTACATAACATGAGAGAAAAGACAAATCAACAAAGCAAAACCCAAATATTGATCTGTGAAACAAATGCCAATAAAAATAAATATTGCTGCACATTCCAAACATCATCATCTAAAGCTAAATAACTAGACTTGTGTTATGGCTGTTAGACAACGGATATACTACTTAAATACTTTTCTTTTTGTAAATATATGGGTACCTGTGTTTGGCAGTCTGGTATGGTGACCATTGTGCCAACTGGGTTGTTGAATAAAATATGGTTGCTAGTCTACAAAAGAGCCATTTGTCCAGGTACAAGGCTATATCAATCAGTCAAGAGCTGGCGACTCCTCGGGAGAGCAAGACAAAGAAGCCTCACAACCCATCCTGGCTGCCGGTTATGCCCAACTCCTCACATCTCGACGCTGTGCCACAAGCAACACCTATTAGCAGGACCAGGGTTCATAATAAGAAGGTATGGCTTGTGTATTTAAATATGAAACCGCCCATTAATTGATTTATCAATGCTATTCAATTCTTTATTGAACTTCCACTTGTCAATGGGTTATTTAATATTTTCCATAGCTAGAGCTCTTCAGTTCCTGAACCTCACACAAAAACCCTATTCTATTCAGGAAAAATAGGGCAGAGAATCAGCCCAAATTTTTCATAAATTTTGTAGTTTTAATTTGTAACCTTGATACATGCCTTGATGACTTTGAAACATAATTTATCAACCATTGACAAATCTGAACGATAACTCTCTCATGATCGTCCATGATTAAATATCGGGTAAATATTAAAGTTACTAGTAATAATGTGATCCTGACTTATTTATAAAATGAATAACTCTCTCAATCAAACCAGTAAAAACAAATGGTTGCGGTCCGGGAGTGCCGACAGAATTGAAAACTTTTAATTACTAATTAAAAAATTAAAAACTAATTTAAAAAAACTTTGAACTCAAAACTTAAAAAATAAATAAGTTTAAACTTATTTACTAAACGACTACAAAATATATGTACATGCATACATATAGGAAAAGTATTTTTGTAGTGCACAAATTTCGGTATGTTTTAAGCACATTAAAATAAAAAATACTGTTTTTTTTATTTTGGAGCTAACTCAAAAACTCTCAGAGCTATAACCATTTATGTGTTTCTAACAAAACGACGAAGTCCATGGACACAATACTAGCGCCAGCGAAATTAATAGCGCGCTCTAAATGAAGGTAGGTAGCTACGTGTCACTGTGTGTATCAATACTGAGATACCCAATAATTTAGAAATTGCAGGAAGTTTTTCACATTAAGTTTTGGTTTATTTTTTATTTATTTTTTTGCGTAAATGTCCTCCACTGCCGATATACATTCAGCAGAAAAAAAATGTGCACTACAAAAATACTTTTCCGTATGCACACACTGTAGCTGCGTCTCGTAACGGTGTCGCAACTTCAGAGATTTTATTTCATCTAAAAAGATGCGTACCGCGCTAAAAGAGGTTTTCACTTCAATAATAAATTAAAATTTAATCTGATTTAACTGTTGTAAGGCGCAGGTAATTGACCAAAAAATCAGAGTCAGCCATGCTCTACAAACCATTACACATGTTTCAGATTCGAACATTTCCCCTATGTTTTGATGACACCGACATGACAGCAATGCTGGAGAACTCCTCACAGAAGCAGATACTAGTGCCCATACGGTTGGACATGGAGATTGAAGGGCAGAAACTTAGAGACACATTTACTTGGAATAAAAATGGTAAAAAAAAGTAGAAATATCATAGTTTACCATTCAAAATAGCCACAACGGCAAACAAATGAAAATAATCATATCACAACCTCTGTGGCGCGTCGGGCGAACATCCGCCTGCGGCGCAAGTTGCGGGTTCGATTCCCGCCTCAAACAAGTAAAAAGTATTCTGGTCTGGGTATTTCTATATGTAAACTAATACTAGCTGCCTGGCAAATGTTGTTTTACCATTTACAAAAAAAAAATAATGGTTGTCTGTAAAGTCTGTTTCCGGACGATAATTTTACGTGATAACGTCATAAGAAAACATTGATGGTAACCATGGCAACGATAAAACGTTGCTATAGTTACCTTGTCAATAACATGAGGCGTTCCAGTAACGACGCGTGACGTCACACTTTTTTGAGATTGCAGGTGTTCACCAATTTATAAAACGTTATCACGTCAAAAGGAAAAAAAATATGTTTGATTCTCAGACCTAACGAACATACACAAAACATTTCATATAAATCGGTTCAGCCGTTTAGGTGGAGTTCGGCAACTAACACCGCGACCGAGCATTTTTTATAATTATAAAGTTTTTATACTTATTTAAAAGGTAAGTATAAAAAGGTGAGTCCTCATAGTTAAAATGTAACAAGTGGAAACGTGTTTCGATCTAGCGTAGTGAACCCGTATAAAAGTATTCTATCCGTTCTAGCTTCCATGACATAATGACTGGTTGCTTAGGTTGGGGCTAAATGACGCTATGTGTATTTATATCAATACTAGCTACCCGCCCCGGCTTCTCACGGCTATATTATGCATGTGTTATACATATAAACCTTCCTCTTGAATCACTCTATCTTTTAAAAAAAACCGCATCAAAATCCGTTGCGTAGTTGCATACATAGGGATATAGGGACAGAGAAAGCGACTTTGTTTTATACTATGTAGTGATTCTTCTTTATTACAGAATCAATAATAACACCGGAGCAATTTGCGGAAGTACTCTGCGATGACCTAGAGCTGAACACGAGTACTTTCATCCCGGCCATAGCGTCGTCGATCCGTCAACAGATCGATGCGTACCCGAGCGAGCCGCCGCCCATACTCGAGGAACAACCCGACCAGAGAGTCGTGATCAAACTTAACATACATGTTGGAAATACTTCCCTTGTTGATCAGGTATAATTAAATTCAGACTATGATATAAATGTGTGTCTAACAATTCCTTCTTTTTTCTATCTATCAGACGGACAGCAAAACGAATGAAGGGATTAGGATAGACAGAAGAACTGCTTCTTCCGTTTGTCTATCCGTCCAATTGTCTGTCCGCCTATCTGATCTGCTTTATCCATCTGGTTGTCTATCCATCCGTCCATCTGTATATCCATCTGTTTGTTTATCCGTCTGTTTCCTATTCATTCATCTGCCTGTTAGTATGTATGTTTGTCTGTCTGTCGATATGTGAGCGGTGTTAGTGGTAGATACCTCGACTTCCATTGTTAAGGTTGTGGGTTCAAATCCCTGCCGGCCGAGCGATGAAATTTTCTTAAGAAAAAATGCTTAGTTGGCTCCAGATGTATTGACAAGACATCCTCTAGACATGGTCGACTAAGCTGAGAGGGAGGTAGGTGCTGGGCAAGCCTACTTCATCCTCACGCAAAAAGGACCCAACTAAAAAAAGTGGCTGTGACATACGGCAGACAGACAGACAAGACGAATCTATAAGGGTTCCGTTTTTTGCCATTTGGCTACGGAACCCTAAAAAAGGGTCTAATTGCGGAAAACAGCCCTTAGACAAGTACAAGAAGTATGTCTGCTATTCATCCATCTGTCACTCCATCAGTCTGCCTATCTGTCCGTTTGTTTGTCTATTTGTCCGTTGATCTTTTCGTTGTCTATCAGTTAGTATGATTGTCTGGCAGTCTACCTGTCTGTTGTTTTCGTCTATAAAGAATCGAAATTTCTACATATTGTAACAGCTAAAATGTTGAAAACTAATCATATTTCTTGCTCCTTACAGGTGGAATGGGACATGTCTGAAAAGGAGAACAACCCCGAGCAGTTTGCAATGAAGCTCTGTGCCGAGCTCGGCCTGGGAGGGGAGTTTGTGACTGGCATCGCGTACAGCATCCGCGGGCAGCTCAGCTGGCATCAACGGACGTATGCCTTCAGCGAGTCACCGCTACCTGTTGTTGAGGTAATTATCCCGGGCTTACGCGGGTGATACTGTTAGGCGTAACGTAGTGTTTGACGTTTGTGTGTATTTTTGTTACACACAAACGTAGCTGGAGCCCTTAATTAGCATGTTATTTTTAAAAGCTTTTATTAAACTTAAGTAAGTAAGTATGTTAGTTTGTCTAGGTCAAATATTGCAAGCTTAATTAGAACCACTTGTCCTTATTTATACGTAAATTCCACAGAATCTAGACTTTCGTAGGTAAAAACGCTGGGCGCAGCTAGTGTTATTATTAAAGGCGGAATACTAGAAAATTTTTGATAAATTAAAATTACAGGTATAATCTATAGAGTCTATTTTGATGTGGGTAAAACCAGCGCAGCTAGTGACCGTCATATACTGGAGAATAGAAATGGCAGACCTTAACAATGCATTAATATAATAAAGAGTAAATAATTTTTTGCTTTTTTTGTTTGTAACGAATAGGCTCCGAAACTACTTGACGGATTTTGATTAAACTTGGTATGAGGATACATTGATTCATTGGGAATAACAAAGACTACTCTTTATTCCGATATTCCCACGGGAGCGGGGGTTAAGCGGGTGTAACCCCGGAACGCTGATAGTGATTGTATAATTCCAGACACCTTACCGTCAACCGTCCGAAGCGGAGCAATGGGCGCCACACCTGGAGACACTGACCAACGCTGAAATGGAGAAGAAGATCCGCGACCAGGATCGTAACACGCGCCGCATGCGACGCCTCGCCAACACTACGCCCGGTTGGTAACATACACCTACATGCACCTTAGTAGACTAGTAAACACATATGCACCTCAAGTTCTTCTTCTTCTGGCTTCTGCACGCCAAAATGCCGCAATTTAGCCAATTACTGGAGGTGGTGGGGAAGCTGTAGGTTTGTGTAGCGATTGTACGGTGTATATCGTACGTACAGTCACATTACCAATTAGCTGAACCCCACGTGACCCAGAGCTCATTCTTATAATAATATGTGTAAAAAATATAGTATTTACCTATTTTGTTATTTTTTATACTGTCTATTTTGTTGTGTAGTATATTTAAAAAAAATATCAGACTCAGGTAACATTACGGTACAACCTTACAGATTTGCGAGTAAGCTCTAGGTCTCTGGGGGTTTAGCTAATTGATAATGTGACTGTACGTGTGGTGTAAGAATAGAGGTTCCACTCTTATGGTCGGTTTAAGAGCAAAACGATGGAGATTGTTCGGTAAATGGTGACAGGTCATTAGACCGGGCAGCTTATTATTTCTTCAACCAATCACTGCTAAGTCTCGCTACGCTGCGATTATGATCTGATCGAGTCTCACTCTCGCAAGAAGACATTAAGCCTGTGGTTTCTGCGGTTGTAGTTCTTACTAAACTATCACGAAAATACGAAAGCGAACAGTACTGATAATGTAATGCATCCATAATAAGACAACACTTTTCGCTCGTAAAGTTGTGTGTGGAAGGACAATATGCACTAGCAAGTTGCTGTCACATAGTTTAGATGCATGTTGCTGTTTTATTATTTCTTCTAGCGACTGCTAACAAATGGTATGCACCTATGTTCAGATTGATGAAATTTTATATTTATTTATTTATCTATAAAATAAAAATGAATCGCAAAATGTGTTCCTAAGCGCAAATCTCGAGAGCGGCTGGACCGATTTTGATATTTTTTTTTTTAGAAATTTCATAAGGTATAATCCGCGCGCATGAGAATGGGATGGAACCTTGTCAAAGTAAATCGAAAATGACAGAAAAGTAGCGTTAGCAAAAAAGTTCTGAATAATAATCTATATTTAATTTAATAAATCTATAGACATAAAAAATATCTGTAATTGTAAAATATCCAGAAAAAAAATACACAGGTCGTTTTAAAATCGTTAGCTGAACACGATAGGGTAGTTTATAGAATTTTTGTCTGTTTGTTTGTTTGATCCAGTTAACCTCATAAACTACACAATAGATTTCAACGAGGTCCACACGAATATGTTCAGAAATTACCAGATTAACATTTAGGGTATGTTTCAATTTAACTTTAATACAAAAATTATTATATTTGTTAAAAAAATATAAAATCGAAATATTATTGCGTGATAAAACGTCATCGAAGTTCAGAAGGAAACAGTACTAGCCCTACTACGCGTTTTTTACATTCTCAGTTTGACCCGTATATGTGTCAGTATACAGTATGTTTGTCCGTGAAGTCTTCAGATACAGTAGAAATACCTATACTATATACCTACACTAAAGATGAATAAATAAAAAAAATCAAAACTAAGTACCTATTATTCAGAACTTTTATACTAACGCTACTTGAAAACTGTCATTTTCGATTTACTTTGACAAGGTTCCATCCCCTTCTCATTGCGCGTGGATTATACGAGGATGGTTCTTACGGAGAGAAAAATTTAAAAAATTGCCTGAAAAACTCTAAAAACAACACTTTTCTATATACTCCCATACAAATTTTCTGTAAAATAAACGTGGTGTTGCTAAGCGCATAACTCGAGAACAGCCAAACCGATTTCGCTAATTCTTTTTTTAGAATATTCCATAAGGTACGAGGATAGTTCTTACGGAGAAAAATTAAAAAAAATGTTGAAAATGTCTAAAAAGAACACTTTTCTATACTCCCGATTCCCATACAAACGATTCGTAATAATACTTTCAAAGTCAATTTAAACTTTAATACCGTACCATAAAGTTCAAGTTTTAATGTAGAGGTTTCGGGAAGGGAAAACAATTGAGTGACGTTCTAATATCGTTTAAATATTGATATCAATCGTGTCGCGGTGTTAGTTGCCAAACTACACCTAAACGGCTGAACCGATTTGTATGATTTTCTTTTATATGGCAAAACAACGTTTGCCGGACCAGCTAGTTTCTAATAATTTTATTTTGAATTTAAACAATGGCTAACTAAAAAGTATAGACATAGACAAGAAGTACCTAAAAAGATTTTTAAGCTATTGCATATATTTTATCGCGGGCCTTGGGGGGAGAATCAAGAAATTCCGTAACGAAAAAAAAACCTAAGTTGTCCGATTATTAACGGACGAGTATTGACGGACGACAAATGTCGGACGACTATTTTTTTTTTTTATATATTTTTTTTTACCTATATATATATGTCGGCGTATAGTCAGACATCAGAAGTAAAAGCCGAGTTTGATCAAATATTATTCATAACACAATTTGAGAATCAGAAGCCAAACCTACAAAATGAAGGAAGCGGGTAACGGGTAACAAATAACGGGTAGCCAGATAAAACGGTTCCCACATGAACCACAGACGTGGACGGTGAAGCGAACCACATTTCACCTTTTATTATTAACAAATAAATAATTTAGAAATCAATTAATAATTAATCAGAATAACACTTGAATAAAGGAAGTGACGAGAGCAGCGACAGTCAGTCACAACAGGCAACGATCCGTAAAGGTCCGTTCGCCAGGACGCAATCATGAGAAATGCGTGCCGGTCCAACGTTGCAGCTCGTTTTATAGCAATTCCGAAGTGGGGAGACTCGCCACGCCCTTGCCCCTCCTTTAGGCGTTAACGCTTGAAAAACGTACTAGTAACGCCATCTGTTGGTTGCCTGTCGTAACTGTCTACCGCAAACTCATATTGGTGCTGCCGCCGTCACGGCCATTCTGACAAGTCGCTCGTCCTCGAGCGTCTAATTTCTCTTATCTGAAATAAGCAAACACAATTGAATTACTTGATCTAGACTAGATCGTAGTTCATAAAAGCTAGATCTCTATAGCTTATGACAACACAAAATGATTATCATTATTACTGAGTTCTGGTCTCAAACACATCCTTTCTAATAGGAAGTATCCCTTCAGTTAGACTATTGATAGTCTAGCTCATTACTAAACGGTGATCCCTTCATCCTAACTACTGCTGGTCTAGATCATCGCTGAACAATGACCCCTACAGCCTAACTACTGCTGGTCTAGATCGTCTCCCACTTTAAGGGAAAGATCCCTACAGCACAACCACTGCTGGTCTAGATCGTCTCCCACTTTAAGGGAAAGATCCTTACAGCACAACCACTGCTTCTTTTTTTTTTCATTAAATAATTCGCTGGTCCGGTAGTAAAAACCCTTCAGCTGACTACTACTTCATCCCTTCAGTCTGAACACTGGACCGGATTGTGCTAGACCGGAATGACATCCCTTTAGCTGACTGTGCTAGACCGGATTGACATCCCTTTAGCTGACTGTGCTAGACCGGATTGACATCCCTTTAGCTGACTGCTAGACCGGATTGACATCCCTTTAGCTGACTAGACCGGACATTAATGTCCCTGTAGCCAAACATGCTAGACCGGATAATAATCCCTTTAGCTGAGTCATTGGACCGGATTTTCCCTTCAATGACTCTCTCATTTTACTTTTTTTTTTCCTCTTTTTTTTTACACTCTTTTTTTTTTTACCTTTTTTTTTTTACTTATTCTTTTTCCTTTTTTTTTTTTCTTTACTTTTTTTTACTTATTCTCTTTTTTTTTTACTCTTAATTTTTTTTTTCTTTACACTTTTTTTTACACTTTTTTTTTACTGTTTTTTTTTATTAATTTGGTCAGCTTGGTGTACAACAACACCGGTTACGACATTAAAGGAAAGTTCAGCTTCAGTATCACCGACCCTGTCTGCACTAACATTATTACGACCAGTATGTTACTGAGGTTTGCATCCGCCGTCACGGTCCCATCGTCCTCGTCACCTTCATCGCTACAATTTTTTTTTGGGAAATCTTAAGATAAGTCTCACCAGATACTTTTCGCAGATTTTCGTGCTCGTATTTACAGATTCCATAGCGCTACTTGTTTGTTCCATTCATACCAATGACTATCCAAAACGGTGACATTTCCAAAATGTCCTTTTATTCCAAACACCCGTAGACCCCGCAGCTCTAATTTGTAGCCATGATGAGGCACCCGTGGGCCCCACAACGACAGTCCGTAGCGGTAAACACCCGCAGCACGCGTGCACCATAGCAAAACTGAGAACAGAATTGAAAAGCATTAGTAATATCACTGGCTGTTACGCATTTAGAGAACATGTAAACCGGGGAAATGGCCACCACGCGTACAGAGTACACGTGATATCCGCCGCTATACGTACTGTATACGCTAAGCGTACCCCCTCAAGGTAATGGCTTAAATACTGAAGGGCTCTGACGACAGCAAGAATCGAACCTGCTTGACAAAACTCAATTTTTCACGACTCGGCCTAACCTGATTTTCACTAGTCCCCTATTCAATCTCAGTCACTAAGAATGAACACTTTTTCAAGTTGAGTTAAGTAGTATAAGGCCCTGATACCTTCAACATTCTTATATCTGGTTTCTACGTACAGCTACAATGTGCTAAAGATAACGAGATGAGGGATATAGTTGAACCGCTATCGATCAAAGTAGTTATATCCTGAACAATGGCTACTCACTATTGGTGGAAGTTACTAAAACGTAATAAAAATTAACAGTTTTTTTTTTGTTCACCGCTTCATATCTTTCCTCGGCAAAAGAAGTTTCGTCTTTATGGCCCAGCCTGTCACAGAACGAACAAGGTTCAGACCTAGTCGGCACAAAAACAAGCTTGGAAGTCGTGGCACTCCACGTATCCATGAACTACTCGATCCCTGATCGATTCGAGGTCCCTTAGTCCACGAAGTCTGCCCATGTCCCAACTTACCACACGAAAAACTCTTGACGCCACTATCACACGAAAAACACTTGACATCACTGACCATACGAAAAACATTTGACGTCACTACCACCACGCTTTCGCGATACATCCGCAACTTGTTCACCCGATGCAATATTCCTCAAAGCACTAACCGGTTTAACATAGATCGAGATACATTTGACCAAACTGATTGGCAAAAGTCCCTACACTCTACGTAGACAAAGAAATGAACGACGCGCGCAATCCGCATACGTAGGGCATCTATCGGAATTCGCACTAATAACAACAGCGAAAACACACACGATATCTTACTCCAGGTACGATCACTCGATACCTACTCATTAAACCTTTTAGCGATCACCGATACGCGAAAAACACTCTTAATTGCTCCAACTATTGAACACCTTTGCACGATCTACCTCCGCACACCAATCGTTAATATTGTGTAGATCGGGATTGAAATTCAAAATATAAAAGTGTTGGTTCGACCTACCCGCATAATTTAATCGAACGAATATCGTCAACAATACAGTCGGTGACCGGGGAATATTCCAGCGTCGATGGGGCGTTTCCCTACGCGTTCTGAATCTCGTGGTAGACAATTTCTATCAATCTAGCAATCTAGACGAAGACCGCAACTGCTGACTACAATCACAAGTCGACGACCGGTTTCACGACCGCGACGCTGTACGCTTACCGGGACACTAACCCATACATTCGCTTCGACGGCGATTAACGATGCACGCTACGCGATTCGTTGATCGCAACGCACTGCGGCTTAGCTACGACGTTGTTCGCTGATGTTTCGATGACGACTTATTACAACTGACATCTTCCGGCAATAATACTGCATGATAACTTAAACACACTGAAACGGATGAAGCCTTAGATTCTTCCTCCAACGTCCTCTTGCGAACCATCGCTGCCTTTATCTCAAGCTTGTAATTTAATTAGTTTCGATTTTTCACGATATCCACTGTCAGGCCGGTCGCGGCTATTCACCACAACACAATTTACCAAAATCAACGTAAGTATTGCTATACACACTCCTGAACACAAATTCACCACACCACACGGAACAATCACTAAAACTTACTGAAAACAGAATCACTAGCCAAATTTAAGGAGTAGTAGTAGGCTAGAGCTGTTGTATAAAGAACTAGCAAGTTCGCATGATCCTTTCCACTTGTTCATCAGTTCTGCCAGCACCTGCATTTATTAGGTGAAGCTGAATGCTATCTCTACTAAAATCCTCTATTTCACTTCAACACGTTTAGGTTTACGTATCTCCTGCAGACCATAAAACTACACTTCCTAATATTGAAAGAAAATCCATGGCAGATAAAATTCTCGACAATTTGTCCAAACGCTCGAGTCTCTCCTCCACGGTACCTGACTACGAAATCGAAAGCACGTCGGCTAAAAAAGGAAGTAACCGATCCTTATTGATTCCTTCGAAACGTTATTTCGACCCAGTAAGACACTGTATTCAAGGCAATCATCCGGAAGGACGTAAAAAGTCATTAAAAGCGGGATCTTCTAGACTCTGGTATCACAAGTTATCTGCTCCGCGCCATTAACTGTTCCTGTCATATTCGCCAGGTCAAACGATCCTTCACTACTAAACAGATTGGAAATACCTTTTCCAATTAGGCTACATTCAGAACCTGGGTCAAAAGCAAAAGAAAAGGTCCATCATCACACAGACATTGACAGCCCTGCAGCACACGTTGACCCCTCTCTTAACCAACGCTGCTGACTCACGACAACAATTCCCGCCGAGCTCACCGCAGATTCAGCAGGCAACTTGAACCGGTGCCTCTCCAGTATCAACCTGAAACTGGAGAATCTGATTGAAAATGATCCTGCACCAGCATCGGTCGAGAAAACCACGCCTTCAAAAGTTCTCCCATTTGTAGGCCATCCAACCTGCTCCGAGTGAACCTGCAAGTAAAGTAACTGCACGTCCCTTAAGACTGTGGGTCAAGGTCACGACCAAATCAATTTATTTCAGCTGCTGCCTCGCTACAACTGTTCCAGACAGGTGACACCAGCCTTCTATGCCCGAATCCGGGTTATCAGGGTCAAAAGAAACCAAGAACACGGAACTTGGCGTACCAAGTCAGGCCACCAATCTTTCGACCAATTTAGAGAACACAAACCCTTAACATTGAAATTTTAATTTACATGATCACTGCAGCTGAATCTCCAGAAGTGGGCTGATGATCAGATCCCACTTCTGATGTCGGCGTATAGTCAGACATCAGAAGTAAAAGCCGAGTTTGATCAAATATTATTCATAACACAATTTGAGAATCAGAAGCCAAACCTACAAAATGAAGGAAGCGGGTAACGGGTAACAAATAACGGGTAGCCAGATAAAACGGTTCCCACATGAACCACAGACGTGGACGGTGAAGCGAACCACATTTCACCTTTTATTATTAACAAATAAATAATTTAGAAATCAATTAATAATTAATCAGAATAACACTTGAATAAAGGAAGTGACGAGAGCAGCGACAGTCAGTCACAACAGGCAACGATCCGTAAAGGTCCGTTCGCCAGGACGCAATCATGAGAAATGCGTGCCGGTCCAACGTTGCAGCTCGTTTTATAGCAATTCCGAAGTGGGGAGACTCGCCACGCCCTTGCCCCTCCTTTAGGCGTTAACGCTTGAAAAACGTACTAGTAACGCCATCTGTTGGTTGCCTGTCGTAACTGTCTACCGCAAACTCATATTGGTGCTGCCGCCGTCATATATTTTATTATTTTATAAGAACATTTACTAAGACAAGAAATTATAATATTAAAAGTCATCAATTTGTTAAAAAAAAATATTCTCGATATAGCAATAGCTTTACCGCGGCAGTCCCCGAGTGCCACACGTTTTTTCTTTCAAGAAAGAACTACTTTTGTTTGTTTATTCCCTCAATTATCATATTTTGTCGTTCAATTTAAAACTATAGTATGAAGTTTGGTGCATATCCGTTTGTAGACAGGTATAAAGCTTGAGAGAGTGTAAAATTTTAATAAGGTTTTTTTAAATTATTATGCTTCTATTTCTTTACATTATCTATGGTAATTATATAGCTTTTAGCAATGAACACGAAGGACGTTGATCATAATAAGCTAACTAGTCAGAATTATATGGTGTAGTGTTTAATCATTTATTTAATTTGATTGCTCAATGTAATTTGACTTTAGTATGATATAATTTATAAGCGAAAGGTCGAATTCAATAGGTCAGGTCCAACTGTAATTTTTCTGACATGTAAAACTGTCAAAAAATATTAGTTTAACCCTTGGTAGATGATAGATAGGTTGTTCATTCTGACCAGCCGATATTAATATGCTACGATTAAAGCCAGAAGTAGGGTTAACCTGGGTGTAACCCAATTTTCAGTCATACCGAGGTGTAATGTAACCCATTTTTTACGTCGTTATTATGTCGATATTGGCTTTACGCTTGTTTGTGTTAGATCATAGTTATAATCTAATAAGACTTACCCTTCTGGCAAATCACTAGTAACCTAGGAAAGTAGGTTAGATCAGAACTGTGATCTAACAAGCCAATATCGACCTTATAAGCACGTAATAAAATGGGTTCCACCTAGGTTTAACTGTGAAAAATGGGTTACAACCAGGTTTAACCGTTAAAAAAGGGTAACAACTTGTAACCCATTTTTAAACGGCCATTTTTGCAGCAAAACCTTGTTGTAACAACACGGTCTAACAACAAGGTTTTACTGAAAAATGGGTTATACCCAGGTTAACCTTAAAAAAGGGTTGTTCCTTGGTTTAACGTAAAAATGGGTTACATACATCCAAGTTAAACTACAAGGCTAAACCTTGGTTAACCATGCGTTATTTTCTTCAATTTTTATAAAATAAACTGTGGTGGGTTATTCGGTGAAGTACTTAATAATATTTTATTATTTTTTTGCTTTGTAATGGGTATTATGCAATTGAATAAATTATTTATTTGTAGTATAAGTAGATTTTAGAGGCTGTCTCAAATCAAGACAATATTAAGCTGAGTTTAGACTATACGAGTTGACTCGTAAGGCTTAAAGTCAGCTTGTATTGTGTAATCCCTGCTTTTATAGTTTTAATAATGAATGCCTTACTCAAGTACCACTATTTTATTATAATTAAGGGGGGTCCATACACGGTACAGCAGCCTACTATATAGTTACTACTGGCACCGGTCGCCTTTGTCAGTGAAAATTGTTGATTGTTACGAGTGTGTTTTGTTCTATAAAGTGCTGAGATGGAATTGTAGGTGAGAAATTTACCGACATTTTGGTGTGATTTTGAGCCAAAAATTTCCTGTAGTTTTGAAGCTTTCCTAAAATTAAGAATGAAAACTAGTATAGCTTTTAAATGACAAGGAATTTTCGCCTCGAAATTACCCCAAAATATCGGTAAAAATTTCACCTACAATTCCATCTCAGCATTTTTGAGAAAAACAAAACACATTCGTTACAATTAACAATGTTAGTTGTAAGCGACGGGTACTTCTGGCGCGTTGCGTTTGGCTGCATAAGCAGCCTTAAATAGCTAGTACATATATTTGACGACGCCTGTGGCGTGGTTGACCTGTGATGCAGATGTTTACGGGTTTGAATCCTGCCTCAAGTTAATATTTATGTACAAATATTTGTTTCTGGTCGTTATGGCCACCATAACACAAGCCTAGTTGCTTAGCTTGGGGCTAGGTGGCACTGTGTGTCATGTTTTTAAATATTTTATGTAAAAAATGCATTTACTTACACAATTTATTTTCTTAATTTATTTAATTTTATTTATATCTTAATTTATTTAAATGAACTGCAATTTTTATATTGAAGTTATTTATTATGTAAGTGGAGTGTTAAAATTGATCGTATTAAAGGTTTTTTTGTGAAGTTTTTCAATGATTTAGTTTTATTTTAACTGTTTTTCACTAACATTACCTCATTGGGAGACTAAATTTTTACATTCTACTTACGTATTACACTACATTTAGCAAAAGGTATACAGTGTCATCTCCAGAAGGCCAATTCTTGTAAATAACATTGTTCCAATTACATTTCAATATCATTTCGATCACAAATAATACCCTCAAAATACCCTAATGTTAACTTTTTGTAAAAAAAATCTAATTTTGAGGGTATCTTTTGCAATCGAAATGCAATCAGGATTATTTACGAGAATTGGCCTTCTGACCCACCGTAGAGCTCCAAAACGGCTATTATTATAATGTTTTCAACTCAAGCAAGATTCTAAGGTCTTACTCGAGTTCAAGCTTAAAGTCTTTCAACTTATGAATTTATTAAGTACATAAATATTATTAGAATAAAAACATTCCAATAATAATAATATTAGAACGCTACGGTGGGTCTGTAATTCTGACTCCGACCGTATATATTATGAACTTAGTTATAAATCTGTAGTGGCCAACCTTGGAAAATCCTAAATCGCACCCAGGATCCACACCCAGGTTGGCCGCTGCAGAGAGATGGCCGCCCAAACGATGGCGCACTTGACGGCCTGTTAGGTTAAACCTAAGTTGGTTAACTCTAGGTGTAAGCATATTTATAGGGCCGATATTGACTCTCACTGCAGGTGTTTCGTCATAATATCTAACCTAAGCTACTCTTCTCGGTTAATAGTGATTTGCCTGAACTGTGTGTTTGTTATATTAGATCTCAGTATAACACGCGTAGGCGGTGAAAAAAATGGGTTACACTGTAGTTTAACTGTGAAAAATGGGTTAAACCCAGGTTAACCCTTTAAAAATGGGTTAAACCCCGGTTAACCCTTTAAAAATGGGTTCAACCCCGGTTAACCCTTTAAAAATGGGTTAAACCCAGGTCAACCTTTCAAAAAGGGTTGTTCCTTGGTTAGCTGCTCTGCAGACGACCTCAACAGGGCAACACATAATGCTGGGGTGCCGTGGTTAAGTTTTGGCCGAGGGTATTATGACCAAAATATATTAACGCGTTGACGCCGCTGATTTAGATATTGGGTTTCTAAGCTTTATGTAGACGCTTTTAGCTTTTATATCTACACTATATCTATATATATTTCTAATATATATAAATTACGTGTCACGTTGTTTGTGCGCGATGGACTCCTAAACTCTACCTACTTAACCGATTTTAATCAAATGTGCACACCGTGTGTGCAGTTTGATCCAACTTGAAAGATAGGATAGCTTACATCTTAATTTATTCAGATATTCCTACGGGATCGGGAGTTACGCGGGTGAAACCGCGGAGTGCAGCTAGTTAAATATCATTATCACTACATAGAATAAAACAAAGTCGCTTTCTCTGTCCCTATGTCCCTATATCCTTATGTATGCTTAAATCTTTAAAACTATGAAACTAAGTGATTCAAGAGGAAGGTTTATATGTATAATACATGCATAATATAGCCGTGCGAAGCCGGAGCGGGTCGCTAGTAAATATTATAAAGAGGAAAGATTTTTTTGTATGTTTATATGTTTGTAACGAATAGACTCTGAAACTACTTGACCGATTTTGGATGTAACTTTGTATGAGGATACATTGATTAATTGGGAGACCATACCTTATTATTTTTATCCCGATATTTCCACGAGATCGGGTGTTACGCGGGGGAAACCGCGGAGCGATGCTAGTTAATTATATGCAACCTTGTGCCAAACACAGACAACCCTGTGTTTGGCACACGGTTGCGTTGCAAACCCGTGACCATTGTCCCAACTGGGTAGTCGTACTTATATGTTTGTTTGTTCAATTAGATGTGTCGCTGAGCCGCGCCGTGAACCGCCTGATCCGAGCGGACGAGGCCATGTTCCCTTCCACGCCAGAGAAGAGGAGGAAAAAGATATAGATTTATACATTATTTTACTATATTTTATATATTACAAGTTGCACTAAAATTTTAAGGTTAATGACCTCTCCGTGTCCTTACACGGAGAGGTCATTAACCTTAAAAAAACAGCTGATTTTGTAGTAAACATAACCTCAAAATTTTCAAAAAAATGATCGAATTTCCAATACAGGGTTATTGGCAATCATATTAGCAAGCGGTTGAAAGCCACTTCTGTGCATCTAATCAAACAACTTTTGTTCTACGAGTTTTGGAAATTCGAATATTTTTTTGAACATTTTGAGATTTTTACAGCTAATACTACGACCCAGTTGGCACAATGGTTACCATGCCGGACTGCCAAACACAGGGTTGCGGGTTCGATTCCCGCCTCAGACAATTATTTATGCTTAGATATTTGTCTGTGGTCTGGGTGTCTGTATGTATATTAAGTATATATTTACAAAAGAAAAGTATTTAAGTAGTATATCCGTTGTCTAGCACCCATAACACAAGTCTAGTTACTTAGCTTGGGGCTAGATGGCGATGTGTGGAATGTCCTGCAATATTTATACTAAAACGTCGGAATAAAAGTTCGAATTTTCAAAAGTTGTTCCCGTAGACGTCTAGAACAACCCCCTTACATGTTAGTAACCCTTCACACACACGGAATTACGCTGTATGTCGATTTCAGTATTTCTCATTAGATATTAAGAAAAATAAACGTATGCAACTTATTATACGTCTTTTAATAATATAACTAACTAGCTTTACCCTGCCGCGCTTCGCTGTGGTCGCGGATATGTGACTGATGCAAAAAAAAACAGCGCACTCCGGGAGTGCAGGCAGAAGTGAAAACTGTATATCTGTGTAAAATCTCATCTGTCGCGAGATCATACGCAAAAAGAGTTTTAGATGGAAAAAAAAAAATTGTCGGACGACAAATAGTCGTCCGACATTTGTCGTCCAACAAATTGTCGTCCGACATTTGTCGTCCGACAAATAGTCGTCCGACATTTGTCGTCCGTCAATAGTCGTCCGTTAAAAAATACCATATGTACGTCTTAATACACTCACAGCCAAATTAAAAACAGTAGGCCCAGGCATACATTTTCGCCGCGCCGCCGTAGAGAGGGGATAGCTGTCTACTCTCCATCCGTCTTACGCTTTTTCGATCAGGTCATTTTATACCCATTACAGAAAAAGTGCTCAACGCCGCTAAAGAAGTTTTCACTTCAATTAGATAAAAACAATCCTTGATGCGGATTATATATTTTAAAATTTCAGCTCGATCGTTGCAGAACTTTTTGAGTTTTTGAAGCGTACACAAACCAACATAACATTTATCTATCTATCTATCTATAATATAAAAATCAATTGCTGTTCGTTAGTCTGGCTAAAACTCGAGAACGGCTGAACCGATTTGGCCAATTCTTTTTTTGTTGTGTTTGTTGTAGTCCAGGGAAGGTTTAAACGGTGAGTACTTACGCGGGTGAAACCGCGGGGCGCAGCTAGTATATATATAAGATTGAACTTTTGTATAATAACTAGCTTTTGCCCGCGACTTCGTCTGCGTATAAGTCGAAATGGTTCTAATAGGATTTTTATTTGGTGTTTTTACGAACGATACAAACTTTGCCCTTCCTTTTTACTCCCTTAGTGGTAGATTTTCGGAAAATCCATTTTTATTGGATGCCTACGTCATACAAAGACCATACCTTTTAAGGGTAAAAAATAGTTCATCTTGATTTCCGGCAAAACTACAAGTCCTATGGAAAAAAGTTGAATGGCAAAGTTGTGTAGGTAATAAAAAGATCTACAACTTTTGTATTTACAATTTTTTCACATAACCTCAAAATTTAGGTGAAAAATTCAAATAACCAAGTTTTTGGTTTTTTATTTTTATCTTTTTCAAAAATGTTTTTTTTTCTACGAAATTTGGTGAAAAATTACCTTATTATGTCCCAAAAATCGATTTTCTCGATCGGTTTTATGCATTTTCTGAGAAGATTTACTAGAGTAACATATATATTTTTTTCACCATCGGAAAGTAGAGATTTCAGCGAACAGAAAGCATACCAACTTTTTGAAAAAACCTGATATATTGACGCGAGAATTTTCGATTGAAAATTAGGGTGCTTTTTTGATATTAAGTTAAAATAAGGCGAAAAAATAAATATTTTTCATTACTCATACTCGGAAAGTAGTTCTGAAGGTGCCTGAGAAGCGTATTGAAAATAAAATTTCCAGCCCTAGGGATTTTTGCTTTCACTGACAGCTGTCATGTCAAGTTATGGCTTCGCACGGCTTGTGCAATCTGCATGTAGCCAGTATCAGTATCATTACGCATTAGGAACTTCAAAAACCTAACCTCCTTGCTTTTTTTTTTCACCAAAGAATAATAATTATGGCTTGGCACGGCTCATGCATACTGCCAGAGTTTAGTACTTAGTAACTTTTTTCTCAGTAATCAAATTCAAGTAGGTATATTTAGTTCAAGATATCTTATTTAATAAAATTTAATAAAATAAATGTAAAGACGAAAATGGTCAAAGCGACCTATGACCATGCCGCGCCGCCCGTGCCCTGTCGATGTTGCTGATGTGGCTTTATGCGACCGTATCGTTGAGTAAAAAAAAAACTGGTGGGAAATGCTAGCATTTCCAAATTATTTTAAACGTTTTAATTAGTACTAGTTTTTTAACCGACTTCAAAAAAGGAGGAGGTTCTCAATTCGTCTGTATGTTTTTTTTTTTTTTTTTTTTTTTTTTTGTGTGTATGTTACGCGATCATTCGAAGACGGCTCAACCGATTGAGATGATTCTTTTTGTGTTCGAAAAGTGATACCTCAGGGGTGGTCCCATAAAAATTTGGTGAGGATCTGATGACAATCTTCGGAGTGATGAACAGAATTGCACCTCGAGAGTGCAGCAAATTGCTCAGTTATCGATTTCCACCAGTAGATTTGGCCCATAAACGAATAGTTACCGATAAATGGAATATCTGAAACCACCTTCTCATCAGAAAACTTTTCAATCAGTTACGATTACAGGTTACAATTTGAAGATTTTAGTCGAATTTAGTCGTCGGACTGGGTTTGAATGAATGTTGATAGAGAACCCTATCTTAAATGAAGTTCTGATGAGGATCTTCGAAGTGATGAACAGAAATGCACCTCAAGAGTATAGCAAATTGCTCATTTTCGACTTCCATCAGTAGAATTGGCCCATAAACGAATAGTTACCGATAAATGGAATATCTGAAACCACCTTCTCATCAGAAAACTCTTCAATCGGTTACGATTACAGGTTACAATTTGAAGAATTTAGTCGAATTTAGTCGCGGGACTGGGTTTGAATTAATGTTGATAGAGAACCCTATCTTAAATGAAGTTCTGATGAGGATCTTCGAAGTGATGAACAGAAATGCACCTCGAGAGTGCAGCAAATTGCTCATTTTTCGATTTCCACCAGTAGAATTGGCCCATAAACTAATAGTTACCGATAAATGGAATATCTGAAACCACCTTCTCATCAGAAAACTCTTCAATCGGTTACGATTACAGGTTACAATTTGAATAAAATATTCGCTTTTGCCTCGCCGGACTGGGTTTGAATGAATTTTGATAGAGAACCCAATCCTAAATGAAGATCTGATGAGGATCTTCGGAGTGATGAACAGATCTGCTCAGTGAGATTCAACAAATTGCTCAGGTTTCCATTTCCACTAATAGAAGTGGCCCATACACAAAAAGGATGAATGGGGCATCCGAAAACACCTTCTTATCACCAAACTCTTCAATGGGTTACGATTAGGTACAGGTTGCAATTTGAAGAAACAGTCGCTTTCGCCTCATGGAGTAGAATTTTCAGTGACAGTGGCACTAAAAATGGTTAAATAAAAAATAAATAAAAATTTAAAAAACCGACTTCAAAAAAACCTGAAAAGAAAAACTAACAAAACCTGAAAAAAAAAACCAAAAAGTGAAAAATAATCCATTTCGGGTCACTAAGACAGCAGATAACTTAAACATAAGTACTTACTTGGAAGTCGGACTGTTTTCTTTATACCTCTCAACATTCAATCTAACCCAGTCCGACTTCCAAGTAAGTACTTATGTTTAAGTTATCTGCTGTCTTAGTGACCCGAAATGGATTATTTTTCACTTTTTGGTTTTTTTTTTCAGGTTTTGTTAGTTTTTCTTTTCAGGTTTTTTTGAAGTCGGTTTTTTAAATTTTTATTTATTTTTTATGTTATTTTATTATGTTTTTGTGTTAAGATTAATCTGGTTTTTCATTTATGATTGTGTATTTTGTGTAAATAACATTTTCTAGACAAACCATGTTACAAAAACTGTAAGTTAAATCTACGGACTTCGCATCATTTCCCAGTGTTGGATTAACTCATTAATAAAAATTTCTTTGGTACCGCCGTATTAAGTATTGAATACAAATAGCAGAAACCTAAAAAAAACACTACATAATGTATAACCTCTTTGGTCCCAACCTTGTAAGAGGATCATGTAGTATGGACACATGAGTACCTACTCATGTGGTATGGAGTCTCATAGTCTCATTCACTCTCGTTGTTAGGAAGAATTTTATGTATTATTCGTAATGAAAAGCACAGATGAAAAGCAAGCACCTCGGGTGAAAGACTCATTAAGTCCCTCGAACTATTAGCGCCCTCGCTACGCTCGGGCGCCAAACTTCATCTCGGGACTTGTAATGAGTGACTTTCACACCTAGGATAACAATGTACTATTAAGTAAACTTTAAGCACCTGGGTGCATTATAATTACTTTATAAAAACTTTATTCTTTTTATTTATGTTTCACGCAAAAACTACTCAACCGATTGCGATAAAACTTGGTATGCAGATAGCTGGAGACCTTAACTATCACATATACTACTTTTTATCCCGATATTCCCACGGGATCGGGACCTAACACGCGTAAACCCGCGTACCTTCATCAATATTAATATGAGGTTATGTAACCGGGTTCTCGTAGGCGTGTACTTCGTAGAGTGAAACGGCTACGAGGTGCTACGGTTCGTAGGACTTGCTACGACCCGTATAATCACCAACTTGAGAGAGAAGTGAGACTGAGTATAAAAGTCTTGAATTAAATATTATTGGACTCTATTTGCTGAGAATAAGATTAAAAAGCTCTAGAATTTTGATCTTTTATTAAGAAACATTTGCAAATTATAAGACAATATAATGCTTAGCAGTTTTCTTGAGTGAAATACTTAGGTCAACCAACTGGGACTGCCGCGGTAAAGCTATTGCATCGTGCGAGCTTCCATATTCCATACACGATAAGCAAAAGCTCGGCCAAGCTACATGGTAGGCGGAGTGGGGAGTGTTAGGTTTTATTTTCGTTACGGAATTTCTTGATTCGGTCGCCGCGCTCAAAACCTGCGATAAAAGCTATGCAATAGCTTAAAAAGTAAGTAAAACAAAACATTTGAATTTAGGTAGGATAATAGGAGATCGGCGATGGCTTAGTGGTATTTACCTCGACTTTTATTCCAAAGGTCGTGGGTTCGAATCCCGGCCAGCTGCCAATGGATTTTGTTACGAAAAAATATGTGCGATAATTGACATTTGGTGAAAGAAAAAATCGTGATGAAACCAGTGGCTTAGTTCGCTCCAAACGTAGTTTGTTCACTAATAATAACTGAAAAATAACATAAAATAACGTTTTTGGTACTTAATTTCTCAGTATTCGGTATGCAATCCCCTTAATATTTAACTCAGCTTTCTTAAAATAAAAGACGAATCGATCGAAAAACCGATAACGACATTTTAACATCCACATTCATCATAATTTCCGAGTTAATACGAATCGTAAAATATTCCGGAGAAAACGTTTTAATCAAATCTAAACGTAAACTGTTTTATTGAAAAACTTAAATTTATACCAAAATTTTATTGCTACTTACGAAGCCAACGCGAAAAATATATGAAAAGTTAGTGATAAATCGTAAAATAGTTGACAAAGGCCTTTGAACTCTTGATAGAAAGACTTATGTCCATGTTTTTCGTTTACAAAACCTTTGATAATCGCATAAAGAGAGCTCCGTCTGCGGTGTCTGGATTTATAGGTCCTCACGAGTGAAATTCAAGTTTCTTGAGAAAAACATGTTGTACGCATGCGTCGGCGTTGACCAATCACGTGAGAGCTAGTGATGGGACGACACGGTTAGGCGTTGAAAGGATATCGATAATTGATAACGTATCAGTGAATGAGTTTATGAATGAGAACCCTAGAATGAATCATCAAAACGTGATAACACTTTATTAGAAAGAAAAAAACTTAAACTAAAAATTTATCTTGTCTTTTAAACGACTAGTTCTGAGTTTGAATGAGAACTGCGGCACGAAAAAAATGTGAAACAAATTAAAGTCAAAAAACATTTTCTCTTGACTTTTAAACGGCTCAACTGTTTTTTTGACGTGACAACGTCTTATAAATTGGTTTGCCGGGTGACACTTCAAGAAACTGCGTTACGCTCCGCTGACGTTATGCGCTCACAATGAGAGCGAGTGAGAGGCACGCGGGCATGGTTAGCCCGCCTAAGAGCGAGAGAGACAGACATAAAAAGTGAAAGGCACGCGTCCCTTCCACTCGAGCACAGTTGTTGTCACGTAAAACTTTCGCCCGTATACCGACTTTACAGGCAACCAGTTTTTTTTAATGAAAAATGCTCTCACGGATCTCTTGAGATGTGATGACGACTAATAGTGGTGAATGGAAGAAAAATACATAGTTACTACGCCGACCACAAATAAAGAGTTAGTATTTTAGTGATCGTCGCAAACTCGGGTAGTCTAAGGTAGAACGTCTAAGCAGCGAATGGTCTAAAGCTGATGTCGTCATAAATGCAGGTGGTCTAAACATCAATGTCGTCTAAAAAAGAGGGTAGTCTAAACAATGTTTTCGTCATCAATCTTAGGTCTTATTTTGGGATGAAGAAGAGTTCTTACGTAACCCTTATCAGATAGAAACGGATTTAAGTCTCCTCTTAGCTCTGAAGAGCTGCTATGCCACGTCAAATCGACAAGCAGAAGAAATAGACATAGGTAGGTTCTTCAGGGTTTAAAAAGTGACCTACCTACATCTTATTGTATTTTTAGCAAAGTAAAGAACAAGAAACCCGCAAGTAAAATGTTTAGAAAACACAATAAGTATTTACTGTTTGTTTCTGTTTCTCGTGTTGTTAACAGCAATCTAACCTTAAAACAAATAGCAATTTACTGTAACCATAGTCTCGTTTTTTTTTTAAATAAAATGTGGTTTATTTGAGCAATAATAGGAAGGCGACAACAAAGATTCAAATGAATTATCAATAGTTGAAAGTAGGTAGGTATAAGTACTCTATAAGAATAAGACAATTTTTGAGTTTCACACTAGAAAAAATCCTTTGTCGTGAAACTCAGTAGGTATTACGTTCTCAGAATTTATCGAAACCATAAACACATCTGAAAAAATATTAAGAACGTTACCACACTGTTCATTGATTTCCCTAGTGTCGTGCCGATAACTATCGATAAAAAATCACGTAGATAATAATATTGGACCGGCACATCCCTAAAGAAAGATTTGCTGCTGCTCAGTGTGATAAAATTTTTGAGAGAAGCAGGCAAATACGGGCCCGCTGACTCCCGCCATCCGTGAATTTTGAACCTTATCAAAAACAACATAGTAAAAAATTACTGTTTTTTTTTAAACTTCAAAGTGTTAAAGTGCGTTTGTTTAAATATGTTGTTGAATTGTTTAGTGGATTTTTTATTATTTAAACTTGATAATGTGTTCGTGGCTTAAAACTTTTATTTTTATTGTGACTTTTCATTCAGGTGAGTACTTAGCTATTAATTATTATTAAGATATTTTAAATTTTAATGATTATTTTTAAAATTAAAATGATTAATTATCATCTTAAAAAAGTGGACCATGATTGCGTTAAAACCACGTTAAAACTATACTAGTTATTTAAATTTATTTACCTACCCGACTTTTCGATCAGGTAGCACCGACAATGATCGCGGGAAGACTAGTAATTTCTATTTAGATATTTTGTATTATTTATGTATTACTAATTATTATCTGCTAAAACGAAAAAGACGTATTTGTTTAAATGTCCATTTGTCTATTTGTAAAGCGTCGGATACTAAGCTCAATGTTCCGTGAGTGTTCTTCGTTGTTTCATGAAAATTTACATTTTGAATCGGGTTTTTTTGTGATAATTTGTACGTAGTGCTTATAACTTGTGGGTACTTCGTAATTAAGCACCTATCACTTTTTTGACTTTTTTAGACGCAACTCAAGTGATTGTTTTTTTTTTTTTTTGGTAAGTACCTACCTATTTAGATCAGGGGGACGATGAGCGTGAAAAGTTCTCGACGGGGTCCGTTGAGAGGGCCTAGTTAGAGTAGGGGAGACGTTAACTTATATTACCAGTTTTACAAATGTAAGTCATCTAATGGTCATTTATTGAATTATGTACCTTTGACATCATTTCGAACGAAAATCAGTTTATTTACGAAAGCGGTAGGTAGGTAGGTACTGCATCTGTCTTGTAACATCTCTTTTTGAGTCATTATTTTATGTGCTATAGAGGGCGCCATGTTGATTTTATTGTAACGTCACATAGTCTATAACCAGCTGACGATGAATACGCTTCTAACGATACCTTATATGTCAATTATGGTGCAGACCAGTTTTTCTGTGGGCGATGTACCCTAACCCTAATTTAGAAGGTAGGTATGCGGGGATAGATAGACATACATACATACATAGGAAGGTATACACTACATAGGTACACATACACAAAAATGTACGGGTCAAATCATAGCCCTCCCTTTTGACTTCGCCGTAATCGGGTTATTTATTTATCGTATGGCTAATTATGTTTCTCTAGTTCAAAGCTTTACAGTTTTCAGGTACGCTACCGCGTCCTTAGTTAAGATTGTAAAATCCTCCGCTTGCCCGTGGTATTTGGTTAGGGGACAGTCAAATACCATGTGTCGTCCCGTCCCTATGTCCCTATTTCCCTTTGTATGCTTAGATCTTTAAAACTACGCAACGGATTTTGATGCGGTTTTTTTAATAAATAGAGTGATTCAAGAGAAATGTTTATATGTATAATACATGCATAATATAGCCGTGCGAAGCCGGAGCGGGTCGCTAGTAACTTATAAATTATTTTTACACTAGCTGGCCTGTGGGCCAGTTACACGAAGCGAGTTTTCAATGCGCTGAGGATTCAGTATAATAATGCGTTAGATGCTGATGGGTCTGCCGCGTTTCTGTAGTGCATCGGAGATGTTTGCCGAACTGCGAGTAGACTGTTTCTTTACTACGATGCGGAAGCGGTGTGCCATCTCTGATGCGTAGGGTACGTGGCGGCTCTAGTAGTGTCCTGAGCGTATTTGCGTTGAGGTTTGACTGCCACTACCTGAACCACTGTTGGATGGTGCAGGCTCTCAGAAATAGGGACATGTAGGTTATTGTTGTTTTATTATCGTTATTTTACTGACATTTCTTTGATTTGACATTTGTAATATGAATTGGATTATGATTAATATAATTTATAATGAATTTGATGGTTACTAACACTAGGTTAAGTTGTATACTTACTAACAAATTTTATATGACCTATTTTAATTGGTTGACATAACGAAAATGCCTGACTAATATATCAACACAGCTTAAATCATTGGACGGATCTGACTATTCAGATTTTCAGATAAAAAAAAGATTTTTTTATTCCGAAAAATTTAATCCCTACGCGGACGAAGTCGCAGACCAAAGCAAGTAAATCATAAAGGACCCATTACGTGTCATAAGGTCCTACCCTACCCTCATATCTACAGCTTAATCAAACTCTATCTAGACAGTTAGGTGTCTCCGGTTATGCAAACACGTACCTTCCCGAATGATCTAATATCAGATTAAAGTCTCTGCTCACTATTCCGGAATATACTAGACGACCCAGTTGGCACACTGGTTACCATGCCGGACTGCCAAACACAGGGTCGCGGGTTCGATTCCCGCCTCAGACATGTATTTGTGCTTAGATATTTGTCTGTGGTCTGGTTGTTTCTATGTATTATAAGTATATATTTACAAAAGAAAAGTATAGAAGTAGTATATCCGTTGTCTAGCACCCATAACACAAGTCTAGTTACTTAGCTTGGGGCTAGATGGCGATGTGTGGATTGTCCTGCAATATTTATTTATACTAGAATGAACCGGATTTTACTTTGTACTTGATTCTTGTTTTTTTCCGCAACTACCGTAACCTTTTTAGTTGAGTCCTATACACTCTTTTAGCTTAGTCGAACGTGTCTAGAGGAATGAACTTGTCAATACGTCTGGAGCCAACTAAGCCGCGGGTTTCATCATGATGTCGTTCTTCACTGTAAGAGTACCTACTACTTATTAGCGCAAATAAAATTTTAGGGTTCGTGGCTTTCGCCCACAGTGGTCGACGCACATGTGGCGTATATACGCCCACGATTTTAATATCATTTGTTTTGAGTTTTACGCTTAGAACAGTAAACGGAAAAAGTGTTTTGAACCAAATTATCATACCATCATAGCCGCGTAACTCTCGATCCCATGGGAATATCGGGATAAAAAGCAAATATGCGTTAATCCTGGTCTCCAGCTTTCTACATACCGAGTTTCAACGGTCGGTCTAGTAGTTTATCCGTGAAGTAACAAACATACACACACACACACACTAACTTTCACATCACTACATAGTATAAAATAAAGTCACTTTTCACCGTCCCTATGTATGCTTAGATCTTTAAAACTACGCAACGGATTTAGATGCGGTTTTTTTAAATATATAGAGTGATTAAAGAGGAAGGTTTTTAGATATAATACATGCATAATACAGCCGTGCGAAGCCGTGGCGGGTCGCTAGTTTATAATATTCAGGAATTTATCTATATTACCAACAGTATCGATTAGTACATAGTACATTGCGATACAAGTGTGGAAAGTTGATCATTCCATAGAGGCGGTTTATGACGCGCGAGCGGAACGCGAGCGTGGCAAAAGCCGAGATGGAATGATCAATTCACACGTGTATCGTACGACGTTTTTTATCACAGTTGCGAATAAAAAAAAAGACTTGTTAAAATTTTAATAATAAAAAGTTTTTAAGAATTTTAGGTTATGTTTACTATTTTTTGTTAATTACACTCCCGAAAGGCTAGGCAAAAGACTTTTAACCTATACAGCGTCTGACATACAATATTTTTTTAGGGTTTTTTTCATTTGTTTTTGCGTCGGCGGTTAAAAACAGAATATATTAGTTCCGGGTTTCATTAAAAACAGAATATATAAAAAAAAATATTTATGTACCTAAAGAAAAAACAAAATAAAAACAAAACTCAATTTTTAATTATTTTCAAAGACGTCATCACGTAATATTATCGTTCGCAGACTTTAGAGACAACCTTTTGAAAAGAAGAAAAAAGGTACCAACAAAGAGTTTTAAGCCAGCAAGGCTTAGAAACTCTTTGGATGGTACCTTTTTCTATACATCAAAACAGTATAACCCAGATAAAGGAGATCATTCATGTTTCTAACAAAAAATACCCACAAAAAAAAATGCCGGCCAGTAATAAAAATTATTTGTATCTTGTAGAGAATAACATTTTAAACAATGTTTACTAAGGCAACAAAGAGCTACGATCAAAAATCGTTGAGTTATTTTACATTGAAAACCCAAAAAATGCATTTTATAGGGATCCGTTTGACCACTTTTAAGATCCCACTATAACTTCTGAAAGGGTTATTGGATATACCTATGTATATAAATATAATAAAAACAGACAAAACTTATCCATTTACTACTTATTTTTATATTTTTTCTGTAGTAATATCTTAGAAGTGGTCAAATGGATCTCTACAAAATGCATTTTTTTGGGTTTTCAATGTAAAATAACTCAACGATGGTTCATCGTAGCTCTTTGTTGCCTTATTAAACATTATTTAAAATGTTATTCTCTACAAGATAGAAACATTTTTTTTTTGTTGCCGGCACGTTAATTTTTGGGTACGATTTGAACGATGTCCTTAAGAATGTTTCATCTACTATACTATATGTCATTAGCAGTAAGATACGTATTTGACATATCGGGATGACGTATTATTTTCCAACACTAGTTGGATTTTTTTTTATCGCACGCGTGTATTACGTTGCATTATGAGCCTAAAAGCGGTTTAATAAGATCCACTTTATGAGCAACTGTGATAAAAAAAATATTACAATATTGCAATCGGTTTAGTGGTTTCGGAGATTACTCTCAATATATATACACATACAAACAAGTAGTTTAACCATTGTCTAGCACCCATAACACGAGTTTAGTTACTTAGCTTGGGGCTAGATGGCGATATGTGGAATGTCCACTAATATTTATGTTTAGAAATAACTTAAAAGAGATGATTTTGCTTTTGTTGCTATCGAAAGATAAAAGACATATTTATTTATTAGTTTTGTAAAACATTTTTGTGCCCTCCAGTACATTTGATCTAAAAATGCTTCGAATCAAATAAAACTGACCGTGGGCGTACGCCACATATGCGTCGACCACTGTGGGTGAACGCCACGAATCCAAATTTTATTGGTGCAGTGCAGCTGGTTTTCTAAGTAGGGCTCTCATACAACATCGCGCATGGCCAGTTTTTAAATTCAAACTACCTACTATCCAAAAGTCAATTTTTACATTTTGGACGAAGATCACATACAAAACGTCTTAAAAGCTAAGTTAGGATGTGTGCTTTCAAAAAAAATGAAAATTTTGAGGTTATGTAAATTCGAAAAACAGCTGATTTTTTAAAACAAAGGTCATTCAGACTAAGAACAGTAGATAAAACTTAAAAAATAAGTAAAATTTTTAGGTTTAGGACCTCTCCGTGTTAGGAACAGCTGATTTTCAGGTAAACCTAACCTTAACATTTTCGAAAAAATGTTCGAATTTCCAAAAGTCGTAGAACAAAAGTTGTTTGTTTAGGTGCACAGAAGTGGCCCTCAACGGCTTGCTAGTATAATTACCAATAACCCTGTATACCAGTCTTGCAAGAGATTTCGCAGTGTTATTTCTTTACACAGTAACAAAACGCCTTCCGTGAAACAATGTGTCACACTGTTTGCGTAAAGAGAGCAGAAATGGCGGACACCCTTTCTGGGGTGTAAATATTTATATTTATGTTTTTCTATTTCCTACGGAATTGAAATATCAGTGGTTCCGTAGTTCTATCGTTTCTTTTGATATGAGGTTAGGTACTGACTGGGTAACCTATATACAATTCTTGATTCTCTTGTAAAAAACAAACCTCAAAAAGTAATGCAGGTCTAAAGTAGCTACCTACTTTCGAAGGCAAAACGTAATCTAATAATTACACACAAAATAAAAATCCTATTCGTAGAATTTTTGAGGGATTCCTTATTGCGCACTCATTTTAATGCGCACCCAAAACTGCGCACCCAAACTATTCCACATTTGCGCACCTGTTTTGTTGCGCTCACGATAGGCATACTAAACTTTTGAATAGAGATGGAAAACTGACTGAAACTATCGATAACTAGTTATACACTTTATTTTTTTTGCAAAAACTTAGGTATAGAGTTTAAATTGATTTTGAAAAAAAATAAGGTCATCCTGGTGAAGTACAGTCATCAGAATGAACATAATGTTTTCAGTCGTTCCCACCTAGGTACGTTCCTAGGTGGAAACGAATGAAAATTGGAAAAAAAATGGCACTAAACATTTTTAATAGTTGGCTATTCCCAGTCATTACTAACTACTAACAACGCTTCTACTTCATTAAAAGATTTATTATTATGAAGCTAATGTACCAGGCCTTCATAGATTATAAGGTGCTATCATTATCTAGTATTTGAAAGATTTTTTTTGCAAAAACAGCAGAATTAAGGACCAGGCGTTCATAAGTTACTGGCGGTGTTTTTTCCTAATCATCCTCAGGTCTGTGCCTCAGTCAACTAAAATCCTATTTGAACGTTGTACAGAACGAAAAGTACCAGGCGCTTATACTTAGCAGGAGGTTTTAACTTATTGGGCTCCTTGTGTTTTCCCCCACACTTCTTAATAAGCAAGAAATTGGCGTGGAATTGTTTTATTAAATCAGACTGTTACTATAGAAACAATAGTAATTATTATTAAACAATACAATAATTAAACAAAATCAATTGTAACAAAAAATAAACTATACTTGATTTGTAATAATTACTATTTAGTGTCAGAATGGTTTAAGAGAATTTATGATTGAGTATAATTTTATGAGTAGGTAGTTCATTTTTCTGAATCGGCACAGTGTCCTCTTTCCGTGGGTGCCCGCTTATCTATTCATTACGGGACACCCTGTACATATTATACTAAGTGATTTTTTGTAAAATTAATATTTAGTTATTAATTACTTTTTTATCTAAATATTGATCGCCAATCTATAATCGCTTAATCACTCATTTTTGGATTACTATAAGTCGTCATGTTACGACGTCTGTCTGTCTGGCTATTTGTAACCGACTTCAAAAAAAGGAGGAGGTTCTCAATTCGTCGGGATATTTTTTTTATGTATGTTCCCCGATAACTCGGAGACGCCTACACTGGAAAAAAAAATATTTGAAAGGGGATAATGGAATTTTCAGTGACAGCGGCACTAAAAATAGTTAAATCAAAAAATAAATTAAAATTTAAAAAACCGACTTCAAAAAAACCTGAAAACACAAACAAAACTATCACTAAGACAGCAGATAACTTAAACATAAAGTACTTACTTGGAAGTCGGACTGGGTTGTATTGAATGTTGAGAGGTATAAAGACATCATGGTGTCACCCAGTCCGACTTCCAAGTAAGTACTTTATGTTTAAGTTATCTGCTGTCTTAGTGACCCAAAATGGATTATTTTTCACTTTACACTTTCACACTAATTTATTCCACGCCAATGTCTTGCTTATTAAGAAGTGTGGGGGAAAACACAAGGAGCCCAATAAGTTAAAACCTCCTGCTAAGTATAAGCGCCTGGTACTTTTCGTTCTGTACAACGTACAAATAGGATTTTAGTTGACTGAGGCACAGACTGAGGATGATTAGGAAAAAACACCGCCAGTAACTTATGAACGCCTGGTCCTTAATTCTGCTGTTTTTGCAAAAAAATCTTTCAAATACTAGATAATGATAGCACCTTATAACCTATGGAGGCCTGGTACATTAGCTTCATAATAATAAATATTTTAATGAAGTAGAAGCGTTGTTAGAAGTTAGTAATGACTGGGAATAGCCAACTATTAAAAATGTTTAGTGCCATTTTTTTTCCCAATTTTCATTCGTTTCCACCTAGGAACGTACCTAGGTGGGAACGACTGAAAACATTATGTTCATTCTCATGACTGTACTTCACCAGGATGACCTTATTTTTTTTCAAAATCAATTTAAACTCTATACCTAAGTTTTTGCAAAAAAAATAAAGTGTATATCTAGTGTATATATAAAGTGTATATCTAGTGTATAGTGTATATCTAGATAACTAGTTATCGATAGTTTCAGTCAGTTTCCCATCTCTATTCAAAAGTTTAGTATGCCTATCGTGAGCGCAACAAAACAGGTGCGCAAATGTGGAATAGTTTGGGTGCGCAGTTTTGGGTGCGCATTAAAATGAGTGCGCAATAAGGAATCCCTCGAATTTTTATGTTCTATTAATCTATGTTCTGGTTTTTATTTATACTTTTGTTATTATGCTCTATACATTGTCAGTGTTCTTAGGTTTGTTTGTCTCTCTACTTTTTTAAATTGTTCTAATTAATGTTTTTCTATTCTATTCCATCGGTCTGTCATCTGAGTCCTAAAGATAAAAATAAATAAATATTGCAGGACATTCCACACATCGCCATCTAGCCCCAAGCTAAGTAACTAGACTTGTGTTATGGGTGCTAGACAACGGATATACTACATTATTTAAATGGATAGATAAACTCTTTTTTGTACGACATTAAACTTCAATTTCAACATAAATTCCTGCTAAAAAAAACAATATAAACCAAACAATATGGCACAATGGGCGGCCTTATCGCTAAAAGCGATCTCTTCCAGGCAACCTTTGGATGGACAATATAGATATAAAGAAGGATATTATATACTTTTCTATTGTTAATATTATAATACATAGAGACAACTAGACCACAGACAAATATCTAAGCATAAATACTTGTCTGAGGCGGGAATCGAACCCGCCACCCTGTGTTTGGCAGTCCGACATGGTGACCATTGTGACAACTGGGTCAAAAGATAGGACTCAGTGTTCATGAATGAATGGCGGTAACAAACATACTAATAAAAATGTTCAAATATTTTATTAAACACGTTCTAGGCTTCGTCTAGGTATATTTTTTAGAATACCTACTTCAATCTTATATCTATTTGCGGAATTATTGAGGCGTATAACATTATAGGCTTTGGGAAAAACATCATTAAATATCGATACCTATATTTTTTTAGGTAACATTTCGTACCGTTTGAAGTTATACTTCTTTAGGCGCGTTATGGAATAATGATGAGAGTGAAATTTTAAGATGCACGCGCATCACTGTAACACAAAAGTCACAGACTGAAGCTGCGTAACACAATATTAAAACAAGTCGAAGCTTCGAAGAGTGAAATTTTAAGATGCACGCGCATCACTGTAACACAAAAGTCACAGACTGAAGCTGCGTAACACAATATTAAAACAAGTCGAAGCTTCGAAGAGTGAAATTTTAAGATGCACGCGCATCACTGTAACACAAAAGTCACAGACTGAAGCTGCGTAACACAATATTAAAACAAGTCGAAGCTTCGAAGAGTGAAATTTGAAGATGCGCGCGCATCTTAAAAATTCAATCAAAAATTTCAACCTGTTACTTTAGTGCACTAAAGTAACAGGTTGAAGCTGCCTTAAAATAAATATCAGACGGACGCGCGGACGGACGGACGGACAGAGAGACAGACATACTTAGATATTTTTTGCAATTTTTTAAAATTATTTATTAAAAAGTTGTTGGCCTTCCCTAAAAAGGCAACAAAGTAGAAAAAAATAAATGTTTGACATTGCAATTAGATCTCAGCGCGGCCGCCGTTCGGAAACCGAACAAATAAGAAACACACTTTTTCAGATTTTGACTTTATCCCTTTCTGACATCTACCTACCGCCTAAATCCGTCCAATGATTCGGAATTAGTTAAAAAAAGCCAATCTAGTAAGCCAATCGAGTAAATGCCATTAGTTAATGTTGTCTGTCTTCTGGCCACCATAGCACAAGCCTAGTAGCTTAGCTTGGAGCAAGATGGCCCGTGGGTATAATGTCTTTTAGTAGGTACCTATTATTTAATTTTATTTATCTTTTGAGGTTGCTTCAAAGCTTAATTAGTTTATTAGGAAGTTGATGTTCTTTAATGAGTACAATAGGTATCTCTAATTGTTTTTTTTGTTTTTTTACAAAAAATATTATATATTTTCTTTTCCGCCAATTATGTTTTGCGCAGCCCTAAGGTAGACCCGCCATCTTGAACTCTCGAATTAAATAATTCGATACAGGTAATTCTAGAAAGTTCTTTCATTGAACTTCGGAAGACTCGTCGATTGACGTTGTTATGGTCAAATACTTTTACAAAACCTATTCTCGCTTTTAGAAAAAGGTAGGACGTACAGTCAGCAGAAAAAGTAGATACTTGACACAATTATTACAAGTAGAGCTGCGCTTAAGTTCCGGGATAAACAGTAAGTACCTAGTTAATGATATTTCCATGGATTCTAAGTCATATTCATTAAAATCGGTATTTTTTCCCACTAATAGAACGATCATTTAAATTTTATTTATGTATTATTTCTTAGTCGATCGTTTACCGTTTATTTGTGCCTTTACCGTGCTTTTATCAGATGGAGCAAATTGAAACAAAAAAAAACACAAAATAGCCATAGAAAGTACCTAGTAATAGGCTTCGGGGACAGCTAGGTAGATCAAAACTGAAATTAACCACAACCGTTAAAAATTCCGTTCATCATTCCGAAGATTTTTGTCATATTCTCATCAAATTTTAATGGACCACCCCTTCCAAAAAAAAAGAAGAATAATTGAAATATGTTAGTTATCCCCGAACAGCCTTTAAAAACAAATGAATTGAGATCCACCTCTTTTTTTGAAGTGGGTAAAAATTGACAGCACATTGTTTGAGGTGTCGGCTGTTTTTGAATGGCTTTTCTAAGACTTAAATAACTGTACATTCGTTCTGAAATTACAAATTGTGTCAGCAACTTTCTCTGCTGACTCTACCTAAGTACTTACTTATAGATTGTTCTCAACTTCCATATTTAGCGTCTCATCACGTCTTAAGTTTCCAACTTTCCTCATCAATGCTATGCGTGCGATGTGCGATTCTAAGTTTTGTGCTATTCATAGATAATAATGGGGAATTTTCCTGATTGGAAAAAAAATTGCGTATCTCTTCAGTTTTAGAGTTTACTTACTCTTATACTACTTTAAACTACCAATGGTTATTTTCATTACTAAAGTAATTTCAAACGGGTGTCTTGTGAAAACGGTGGTTGTTACAGCATCGAAATTTCGAAATATAACTTACTCATTATGTGTGAAGTAGTGTGAACGTTTTATTTACTGCTAGGTGACATAATTTTAACAGATGTAGCTAATCCATGTCGCAACCTTGGTTAAGAAGAAGCCTCCGCAGGTAATCTTAGGTACGGTCGGCAGCATAATTGCAGACCCACCGTAGAGCTCCAAAACGGCTGTTATAAGAATGTTTTCAACACGAGCAAGATTCTAGACCCCTGCTTTAGTTGAAGTTTAAAGTCTTCTAACTCATCAATTAATCAAACAAAAATTATTAGAATGTAAACATTCCAATAATAGTAATTTTAGAACTCTACCGGGGGCTGCAATTATGCAGCCGACTGTACCTTTGTTTGTCAAAAAAGTTAGATCAGCTAAACTCTTTTTCGTAACGTATTTTGTTAACGTGCAATTACTACCTATCAATTCATACCGGGATCTTCAAATGAGTATTATTTTATTAGTTATTGCGTAGTTTTAAAGAAACAAACATACATACACACAAACTTTCACATCCTACTAATATATACCGATATTCCCACGGCATCGGGACTTACGCGGGTGAAACCGCGTTGCGCAGCTAGTTTATATTATTGGTAGGATAAAGCATACAAAGGGAAATAGGGACAGAGAAAGCGACTTTATTTTATACTATGTAGTGACCAACGACCCGCCCCGGCTTCGCACGGCTATATTATGCATGTATTATACATATAAACCTTCCTCTTGAATCACTCTATCTATTAAAAAAAACCGCATCCAAATCCGTTGCGTAGTTTTAAAGATTTAAGCATACATAGGGAAATAGGGACAGAGAAAGCGACTTTGTTTTATACTATGTAGTGATGATAGTGATAGTTCTTGTCCAAATAAACAGTCTTGAAAACGGGGAGGATGTTCTCAATTCGTCACGTATTTTTTTTTACAGTCTGTCATTAGCCAGTTATTTCCAGTTTTTAAATGGCGCCATCTAGGAAAGCTCTCGGAATCAAGAGACGTTTCTCTAGTTATGGAAAATTCCCTATTAGGCATCTAAGATAACTAATAATATTGTTTTGCACTCAAGTAGAGTAATCGGAAGCTGAAATAAACGAGGAAAGGATGTTTGTACATCGACTCCATTTTCAATGATTATGGCGGGAAAATCCCACGTAATATCTACGTGATGAACGTGACTTAACTAGTTTGCTCAATTAAATGGTTTTTTGTCAATTTGACGACCTCTGTGGCGCGTCGGGCGAACACCCGACTGCGACGCAGAAGGTTGCGGGTTCGATTCCCGCCGGGAACAAGTATTTATGCTGACCATAAATTCTTGTTTCTGGTTCTGGGTGTTTCCTATATGTATAATATGTATATATTTACAAAAAAAAAAAAGTATATAAGTAGTTTATCCGTTATCTGGCACCCATAACACAAGCATTAAGTTGCTTAGCTTGGGGCTGGATGGCGATGTGTAATATGTCCTGATATATTTAAAAAAAAAAAAAAAATGGTCAATTAATACGAACGCTGGTGCAGCCACAAAACGAGGAAGGGTCGGTACAGTTCCCCTCTTCTTCCTACCTTCACTCGGGTCCTTCGTTCTCCGTTATTTGGGGGTCTTTGAGTCACAAGCTTATAGGTATCTTCTAAGAAAGTGTGCTACATATTAAAGCGTATCGGCACTTACCATCGTGTGACATAGTGGTCAAATGTTGACCTATTTATTTTATAAATGGCAAAACGATTGCCGGGACGGCTTGTTAATTATAAAAAAAACAAAATTAAACAGTTCATGAGATACAGCATGAAGACAGACGGACAGAAGGGGCGCGGGACAGATGAAGTCGTAGT